>CM074720.1:492545253-493879003 GCA_037306005.1 Rhinophrynus dorsalis
TTTACATAGGTAGATGTCATTCAAACAGCAGTTAGTAACGTCTATATACTACTTAGTTGCTTTGAGTTCTCTTGTAGTGTATTGCTAATGCCTAGTTTAAAATATTATAACTTATGCTCCTTACACTCGATTCAAGCCTATTGAGTCCTATTGTTTGCTGCAAAGAGGTGTGACCTGTGGATCACTATAGAGCAACAACCTCAGATATAATGTATGAAAATTAATAGACATATGTGACTGCTGTATGAAGGACACCTACCTAGGTAAATTCATCTGCTAAACACATTAACCCCTTAAGGACCCATGACGGTCCTGGACAGTCATGGGTTGTTATCCCCTTAAGGACCCATGATGGTCCAGAACCGTCATGGCTTAAATGATAGCAGCGTGCCTCCATGCACGCTGCTATCATTAATTCCAGGCTGAGACTGAGCGTTCCGAGACTGGGGCGTTCAGTCTCAACTCTTCTTGCTTGTGCCGGTTCATGTGATCGCCGTAGCAGCGATCACATGTACCGGCATTGTGAGAGACAGAGGCAGTACAGAAAGCATGCTGTCTCTGCGTGTCTCTTCTGCCTCTGTCTCCCTTGCTATCAAAGTAAGGGAGACAGAAGTAGAGAGGAGACACCGAATGGCAAATGAAAATACAGCAGCTGTATTTTTTTTTTTTTTTTAAACACAACACACTTTTTTTTTTTTTTACAAAAATATATTGTATTTAAAAAAAAAAAATCTCATTAAACAATTTTGGAAGTGTGATTTTTGTAGAGCTATGTAATACACTTATACACACCGCCAAATGTCAGGGATAAAAAAGTGTCAAAATAGGATGGGAAAAAGGGACATGGGGATTTTCACCCGGGGGGACAGTGGCCACTTTAAACTGCACATTTTGTAGGTATGACTGACCGGTCATACCTTTCATGCAGTCGCCATAAAAATGTAACCCTTTGTGCCCAATTGATCCCAAGAGAAAAAACAAAAATTTTTTTTTACATTTTTTTAACCTTTTTTTTTTAATTTTAATAAAGTAAATGGTGGGTTATCCATATAAGTAGGGTATCAAATGAAAGCCCCATTTATGCTTAAAAAACAGTATATAATTTATGGGGGTGGAATAAAAGCCTAAGAGTGAAAACACTGTTGAACAAAGACATAGTCAAAGGTCAGAATTGCTCCGGTCCTTAAGGGAAAATGACCTCAGATTTTCCCGGTCCTTAAGGGGTTAAGAAACTCTTGTTTCTTCAAGAACTGCCCTCTTTTAAGACGCTTTTATTTAAAAGGAGCAGTAAACTTTTGATAAGAAAAATATATGTTGTATGTCATTTCTTGTTCAGTAAAATAAGGGTACACCCACTGCTAAGAGATACATACTTGCATAATTGTTACATTAAAAGGAAATTAATGTCAGAAAAACAGTATTAACTATATGGTGGATACAATTAAAAGAGAGTACTTGCACTTATTTGTATCTCTCAAACTGTTATGGTTTGAGAGATATAGGAAAATAAAGTTCTCCGCTCCCTCCCCTTTCTGCTTCACAAGCTAAGACACCCAGAGCTATTCACCCAGCATAAACAAATACATAAAATATCAATTGTAAAAATAACAGTATAAATGTATTCAGATAGTATACTATCACAAAATATTAAATAAAATGAAAATGTATAATTGGTCCCACATATATTATACGTTGGTGTACACTTTTAGTAGAAATTCCAATGTAACAGGCGGGGAATGGAAAATCGCTTTCCAAGCTTGTAGTCAATAAACGCAAATGTTAACCCTTCCAATCTTAAAGGGATCTTTGATTCAAAATTGTCAGGGCACAGAAGTGGATTTCTCCAAACTCGAGGGATTCTTGTTTGAATATCCAACTCTGCCAAGACTTAGGGCAAGTGGAACTGATGTTATAAACATTGATTTCTCTGGTTATATATCCTATATAATAATTCACTAAAACGTGTGTAACGACGCAGTTATGTGCAGTAGAGACTGCCCATGAAGAGGGTGATTCAGAGCGTCCAGCTCTGTATCAGCCGCGGCGTGGGCAGTCTCTACTGTGCATGACTGACCTGCGACCAGCTGGCAGTGGAACCGTGGCCCGTGTAATGGGCTCTTCATCTAGTTATTGATGTAAACCCAGATAGTATGAAACCATCCACAAACACTTACCACCGCCATCTTCACTTGGACGTACGAGTATATGCAGTCCATAGATGGCGTGGAATCTACCTTCTAGTAAAGATGTTAAGATTTCACTAAATCTTTGTGAGAAAAACACAATCAAATGACTGTTTAGATGTAGATGGCTGAAGTTCCACCTAGCCAGGTGTCAGATCTGTTGTAGAAACTTAGTTTACGAATTCACCGCTCTACTGGATAAGGGACCAATCAAATTTATAAAGTGTTCATATATTTAAACTGTTAAAATATCACAATATGTAATCACAATATTCATCCAACTTTCATCTAAGTGTTTCAGAAGGAACCCCTTCCTTTCTCAAGATGCATAGTGAAAATACACACGGACCTCAAGGTTTTATACCCAAAAAGCCCGCTCTCATATTAAAGGTATACTCCACAATCATGACACCTGAATTCAAATACGCTACAACTTTATTACAACGACCTACAGAAAACCAAATAGCTCTAGCTGCATTTCAAATGTCCATTTAGATTCTATACGAGACATCGCTGTTAAGTGATTGACCCCTCTCCAATCCTTTTGTACTTGTTTAATGGCAAAAATCTGCAAAGATTTAGGATCAGAATTATGTACCTCTTTAAAATGCAAAGAAACACTGTGTTTTTCAAAACCTTTTTCTATATTTCTGATATGTTCTGCCACTCTAATATTAAATGTCCTCTTAGTTCTCCCTATGTATTGTTTCATACAACTGCACTGTAAAACATATATGACATTGTTAGTTTTACATGATAACATACTTTTAATTTCAAATTCCTTTGTTGTACTATGAGAAATAAATGTAATTATCTTTTTAATATTGTTGTTTTTTTTTACAGCAAATATATTTGCCGCAAATGTGAAAACCAGAAATCCCCCCTGCCAACCAATTGTGTTTTTTATGGCCATAGGGGTTTCTGTTCCTCACAGTAGGGGCTAATATATTCCCCATATTTTGTGCTTTTTTAAATACTATTTTGGAATAATTAGGTAAAACATTTTCTAACAGTTTTAATGTGATTGGTCCCTTATCCAGTAGAGTGGTGAATTCAGATACTAAGGGGTAGATTTAAAGGCAGGCGTTAAACCAGCCACTAAGTAAAAAAGGCACATCGGCCGCAAATAACACATTATTTACGGTGGATTTAAAAGTAAGTCTACAAGAATAGCTAACGAGCATAGGCACAACAAAAACACGTAACACAGAAACATGCGTTGCACCTTCTTTCGCATCATCGTGCGTCCCAAACACTCGTTAAAACACAAATTAAGTCAAAATGTAACATTACGGCTGGCGTTGTCTAGCAACCCTGATAGATGCACAAATAAAATTCAAACCTACAGCCAATCCGAAGGCCCCAAAGTATCAAAAATGTTCAAATACACCTATATATACCCAAAAATAATGGTCACAACTTATCTGTGTTTTGAGTTTTGGTGAGCTAGATCGCAGGACCCAGGAGCAGAGGGCAGCATTTAGAGAGAGGGAAAGAGAGAAAGAAGCATACAGAGGAGTAAGGTAGAAGGATTTTGGAGAGGAGAGATTTACATTTAAATAGACACATAGCATACTTTTGCACATAGCACATACACCCATACAAACACAAATACATACATATACATAGTCTTTTTTTTCCCCTAACAGTTTACACATTTTTTAAACTTTATTTTGACAGTGTGAATCTGTGAGTGAAGGAGTGTGACAGAGAGTGAGTGGGATCGAGTGTGTCTGTGAGGGCCTGTGGGAGTGCATGGGTGTGAGTGGGTGAATGATGGCCAGGAGAGGAGGACAGGAGAGAGGGATGGGGAGAGTATTGGAGAGGAGGAAGGTGAGCAGGACATCCCTGTTGAGAGTAGGGGTGGGAGATGTAGATCCTCAGGGTGGAGGGGGAGCCGGCCCAGAAGAGCAGGCACACAGAGGGCAGGGACAGAACCTGCAGTAGGATGAAGGGTAGATGCTGGGGACCATCACACACAGGCAGGGGTGGCACAGAAAGGGCACTCTGGTTCCAACTCCTCGCAGGTCGGAGCTGAGGAGGAGAGGATCAGATATCCATATTATACAGAGGAGGAGAACAGTGCCCTCGTGGAGGCTGTGCTGGAGAGGAAGACCATCCTGTTACCAAGGGAGATGGTCCCGGGCCTGGCTGCAAGGAGGAAGGTTGCCTGGAACCAAACGTAGTCCATGTGTTGTGTATGCAATCATTTACTCTAACTTGAAATGACATTTCTCACCTTTGATTCCCACATGGATCCTCAGGTGTGCTGATGCCATAGACGGATGTCACACCAGCCACTATTTGCAGGATACATATGGGAACCAAATATGAACCATTGTAGTTTGGTCACCAACAGGCCATGAATGATGGATATCTCTGATTGAGTACGGCTGCCTCACTCAGAAGGATGGATGGGATTATGCTGAAAACAACAGGCCTCAGTCAAAGATATCCTTCACTACTGGCTTGATTGTTACCTTTCAGGATTGAACTGGAACAGACCTCATGGACAGGATCCTGTCTAGTTCATCAATCTGTGATTGCCAGGGTGGTAACCCATGCATCACAATGTAATGTATAGGATACCATCATGACAACCAGAGAGTAACCTGTAAAATAATTTAAAATCTTGCATTGTATGGGATTATCTGTTAAGGTAGATATGAATAACACTTTAATCCCACTGCAGATCTGTTCCAAAAAGATATGTACACAAAGAAAAAAAGATATGTATGTGGATATGTACCTTTCAAATGGGTACAAATATGTCCCAACAAGATGTGAACCCAGAGTTCAGTTCAGTACGTGTGATTGCCTTAGTGGTTATATATGTGCACCCATCACATACTAACTCTTATTGATATCAAAATACACATACCTGTTTTATCCCACCTTACTCAAATGGTATATACGAGTTTTGTTGTTGATTATTACTGATCTCTGGGTTCATACCTTGTATGTATATATTTGAACCCATATGAAAGGTACATATCCACATATATGTCACCGGCACCCAGGAATGCTCAGAACTCAGTACGGTAATATAATGCTAAATATTTATTAGAATAAATCACAGCAATAAATAAATGGTACAACAAGCAAAGGGTTACTAGCTGGCGACACTGCTACAAGAAATAGTAGGTCTCTCGCTAGACCACAATGTGAGAGACTGGGCCGAAGCCCCTGTTAGTCTCAGCAGGATACAGGAATGCCAACTCTTGATCCATCGACTGGAACACCGGAACAGGCGACCACTGTGAACACTGGCTCAGCAATCTTGATCCGATGAACAGGAACACAAGGACTGTTGGACTGGAGAACTGACACACGCCTGCAATCAGTCAAACCAGCAACACCACACCTTTGCAGCAACACGGTGACCCACGCCTGCAGTCACCGCTAAGAGACCCTGTGACTCTGCCTGCAGTCACTATATCGACCCCTGACTCACTCCTGCAGTCACATATAAAGACCCTGTGGCTCATGCCTGCAGCCACCACACGAGACCCTGTGACTCACGCCTGCAGTCACTACACCAGACCCTGTGACTCTGCCTGCAGTCACTATATCGAGACCCTGTGACTCACGCCTGCAGTCACCAATCAGACCCTGTCAACAACAGTGGTCTGTCTTAAGCAAATAGCACAAATTGATCACAGTAAAGGATACTCGTGATCACTGGATCATACACAGAGAGGGTTCTCGTACTTTGCTGGGTCATACACAGAGAGGGTTCTCGTACTTATCTGGGTCATACACAGAGAGGGTTCTCGTACTTATCTGGGTCATACACAGAAAGGGTTCTCTTACTTAGCCGGGTCATACACAGTGCAGGTTCTCATAAATAGCCAGGTCATACAAAGTGCGGGTTTTCGTAGATAGCCAGGTCACACACAGAGCCCAAGTACTTCACCTAATAACAACAACGCAAGGGCGACTGAGTCAGGACTCAGTCAGCCTTTTAAACCCCTCCACAGGAAGTAGGAGGAGCAGCTCAGAGGGAGGAAGTAGGAAGTAGGTGGGAGGAGACTACAGGAAACAAACAGATAAAACAGAGGCCTGCTGCATGCTAGAAGTCTTGCGCCTGTAGATGTTGCTGGAAACAAGGTAAGCTGAAACTGTAACAATATATATCAGACCATGTTTCTTCCTGTGTACCTTTAACGGGATAGCAATGGTTGATTTCACCATGATGTAATATTGTAGGCATTGTAAAAAGATGTGGATCAATGTTAGTCCTATCCCTCCAACCCTCATGGTTTGACAGATATTGCTCTATGTGACAGATGGAGATTTCTGTCATTTGACCACACGGAGGCTCTTTGGCAGAACCAGCCGTTTACAGATTAATACATAAATGGAATGGTCCACAGAGTGTGCTTGCAAAAGAGGCACACTTTGCAGACCATTCCAATGAAGTATTGATCTCTAAATGGGGAAATTTTGGCTCTGCTGAAGAGCCTCTGTGTAGTCAAATGACTGAAATCTCCATCTGTCACATAGAGCAATATCTGTCAAACCATGAGGGTTGGATGGATAGGACTAACATTGATCCAAATCTTTTTTTCAATGCATACAATATTACATCAAGGTGAAATCAACCATTGCTTTCCCGTTAAAGGGATAGTAATACTTCAAATGTGAAAAGAAAAATATTTTGGAGGGTTTATCCCCCTGAGAAAAACAAGGGTACTCCCACTGCTGAAAGGTGTTTCATTCAAAATTTATCACATCTCAAAGTTGAATCTTGCAGGTGCAATATCACAGTGGCCTGAAATAGTACAGTGGCGCTGTTGCACCACCATCCAATGGACAGCTCTCGTCCCGGGACCTGAAATATACATGGGATGGTGTAGCAACAGCGCCACTGTACTATTTCAGGCCGCTGGGATATTGCACCTCAAAATTCAACTTTGACCTGTAATAACTTTTGTATAAAACACCTTTCAGCAGTGGGAGTACCCTTATTTACTCAGGGAGATGAGAAAAACCCTACTACATATACTTTTCTCTTTCACATTTTAAGTATTACTGTCCCTTTAATCCTATCATGGTTACGTTTAATAATCACACCATCTCATTTCTTCACACAACATACGGGCCTCCAGCACAGCAGGAGCCTGTGGAGGAGGCTACGTCACCACCCAGTGAGGAGTATACAGAGGAGGGGATCAGCCGGTGGTGACCATACCCACCATCCACATCTCCTCCAACACAGGCTGTAGGAAGAAATACTTTGTAGACCGTTCCAATTAAGTATTTCTTCTTACATTGCACTATTTTGGCTCTGCTGAAGAGCTGCAGGATTGTGCTTTTCTCAGCTAGATGGCAGACTTCTGGGAAACCCTAACTTTACATGCTTCGATCTCTCAAACCCTAAAAGTTTGAGAGGTGGGACATAGCGCTTTCTATTCATGTTTTTAATGTCTACAATATTAATTTTTTTTTTAAATTAAAATTCTAGCAATACTATCCCTTTTACCCCTTAAGGACCAGAGAGGTGTGTGTGTTCACACCACTCTGATTCTTAAGGGTTAATCTGAGCAGAAAATCCTAGTGTCCACTATAAGTCAGTTCTATGTGGATTGATTTGATTGCCCATGGTAGTCATTATTTGCTGCTGTAGTCTGGGACCCCACCCTCCACTTTTGGATATCTTTATAGGAAGGTATGTACACTTAAGAGTTCATGGTTCTAGAGTCCAGCAACAAAGAATCAAGTCCACATGCAATACTAAATAAAGATTCATTTTGGAGAACCAATCCTTGCAGAATTGATTCACAGTGGTAATTAGGATTTTATGCACATATTAAAAACCCTTGGTGTGCCAGAGGGGTGCAGAACGCATTGTTTTGCAATGCATTGTGTAACATCTGACATTCAAAGGATTAACGTTGCATACCCCTCTGGCACTGAAAAGGTTAAGGTAAATGGGGGGGGGGGTTATTATTAGGTAGAGTTATTATTCCTTTAAAGCTATTTCAAAATCACCGTAGTTGTTATTTGGTGACTAGTCTAGTTTAATATTCAGTTTGTGCCTGAGGATGTTTAACAGAACTTGGCTTGTGCACATGGCTGACAAAGTGTCAAATGGCCAAAGGGCTCAACAGTTTCCTTCTTTGTGCCCTTAAAACTGCAGCTCTGTGACTGCCAAACTCTTGCAATAAACATCTTTATTTATAAATCAGAAAAATAACTGTGGTTTTCCATCTTCTGACACCTGCAACTAATAGTGTATCAAAATAATATATCAAATAAACACAACAACATTCACCAGCTTGATAGTTAACCCCTGTCTGCAAACTGATCATCTACAGCTAGAGTTCAAGCTAAATTAACTTTTTAATTACAAATTTGTCATTTATTGAAATTGTGTATTCTGTGATATTTCACAAAGTCCATAATTCAGCAACTAATGCATATTTTATTGGGCATTTGAGGTGTTAATAATGTAAATTGCATGATTGTGTCTTAAAAGACAAAATACAAAGGAGGCGCCCAATAGTGTAATATTGTTTAAACCATAAAAATGTATTAAAATAGGACTTTCACTCACATTTTTCCAGATCAGAAAGCCAATCATGCATGTGGAGATTATCTCCTGTCTCCGCCCAGGGCTCAAAGGATACTGGAGCAGACAAAACCCATGGCAGCTGAATTTCTCAAGTATTCGAAATGTATTTGTTTAAAAGACATCAATGTCAGATGTCAATAGCTGAAAACCTTCAAACGCATTTTGCGGCATCTGCACCTTTATCAAAAACATGGGATATACCTAGCACCTGGGGGCGATTTTGGTGGTATTCTGAAGGTGTCCCAAATTTATCTTCCCCAGGGGTGCCCCCTGTTTTTCTCCTTTCTTCCCCAATGATTATGTCTTGATACAATAGTTGACCCCATGGATAAAGAGACGTCTCCATCTCATTCTGAAGCAGTGGGGTTAATAATCCTTCCTATATAATAATTCGCTAAATCGTGTGTAACGCCGCAACATGCGCAGTAGACACTGCTGTGCGTGCTGCAGTCATGCGCAGTAGAGACTGCCCGCGGCGCGGCTGATACAGAGCTGGGCGCTCCGAAGGAGCGTCCAGCTTTGTATCAGCCGCGGCGCGGGCAGTCTGTATTGCTCGTGACTGCCCCACGACCGGGTGGCAGTGGCACTGTGGCCCGTGTAACGGGCTGTTCAACTAGTAAAGATATAAAACTCTTGGTGATTCTATAACAAATCCTAAATGAAAAAAGAAATGCTTTTTTCCCCTTCATATTCTTATCTTTTATCCATTACTACAATAAATTTTAGGATCTTTTTTAAAAATATTAAATTGGACGCTAAACTTTACATGTACACCACAAATGGTTTCTTTCTATTCAACTTCTTAGCCATAGTTTTTTTAGTTCTCTCATTTCTCTCATTTTGAACTATTATTTTATTTTTTTCTATTCTCTGGAATAATTATTTTGCCTCAGGGTTATATTAATATTAATTGTTTTTCTGCTCTCAAGATGTCGTATTCGAAAATATTTCTTCCTCCGCTACCATCCTCCTCTTAAATCAAAACATATGCCACCCCATTTTATGTCCCATGAATCTTATTTTATCAGCCCTGAACATCAGGATGTAGCTAATGAGCCATTAATGGCAATGCCTGATGGATTCCACAGTTAACAAACCTATTACGTATGTCATCTCTAATTGTATGAATCAAATGTCAGAAACTCTGGTTAGATTATTGATCATAGTTTTTAGCTATGTCTACAAACCCTGACACGATAAAACAAAATCACATCATCATACTGGTGACCCAGATAATAATTCTGATATTTCCTGTTCAGGAGAAACAAATAGGGAAAAGAGAGTTGAAAAAAAAACATTGGGCCATATGTTCAAAGGGATAACTATATAAAAATGTTGTATGAACAACAAAAATAAGTAACTGTATGCACAAACAACATATTTTCTATAGCGTATACAACAAAAAACTAGTAAAGTCTGTTTTGTATGACACAACCCCAGAATTAGCAGGCAAATGGGCGGGGCAAGGGTGGGGCTAAACTATTCTCCAGTGTTGTAGAGAGGAAAAGAAAATTTGTCGTAACTATCGACAAGTAAATGTCTTGCAAAAGACAAAATTTGTTCTTAAGAAAAAAGTGGAGGGAATGCGAAGTTATGAATGTGAGAATTTTTGTCGTTAGTTAAGACATCACAAATTAAGCCCAATGTGAGACCCTCCATCTTCTGCCAGACTACAACTTCCATCATTCCCCTCCAGCCAATTGATGGAATCCTTATGTTCTACACATTTCATTTGCTGGTATTGGAGTAGTAAAGAAATATAAAGCATAATATTAATCTCTGTGTCTTTAATAAAATCCTGACTTTCCTTCATGAAGGACTTAATGAAGGGTAGAATACATAAATAGTTATTTTTATGTCTCGCAGTCAAAATGATAATATCATGGTGCCTGCATTTCGATCCGGTGGTTTGGGAGTGGAGCTGTATCCTCTGGTCTGCCGCTATCTGCGGGCGTGCGTCTCTGACATTGCGCTCGCTATTTTGTAGCTTCCTGTCTGTGTGGCGATTGAGCACCGCCTCCTGGTGGCGGTCTTATAATCTAGCCGCAAACTTGGCTTAATCACCTTTTTGTAGTGTTTCTGTGCGTATTCCAGTGTTGCTTGTTTGACCCTTCAGATATCTCCTGTTGCTCAAGCCTTGGCTTTTCTGACTATCCGCTCCGGTTTTGACCAGTGGTTTTGTCTGACTATCTGATCCATGTATGACTCTGGCTTGTCCGACTACCCGCTCTGTGCTGACCTAGGCTGTGGCTGACTACCCAATCCAGTTCCTGACTGTTGCTTGTCTGACTTACGCTCCGTGCTACTCCCCGCTCCTGTCTGGCTTCCACTTCTGGTTATAACAGAGGGCTCGCTCTACCCCTCCAGTGCAATAGCTACCTTGCTGGTAGCATTGCAAGTTGCTTCCGCACTGTGCGATCCTATTGCCTCTGGGCTGGTATTGTTGTCTGTTATCTCTCGCTCTGTTGCCTCTTGGCTACACTACCATATAACTATTCCTTGCTGTCTCTGCCTAGCACTCACTCTGTTGCCACCGCACTGTGCTATTAGCAACTATATCTCTGGTAGTCTGCAAGTGTGCTTCCGCTCTGTGGCCTCCGCTCTGTACTACTCCTGTACTATAGCTGCCCAAACTACTGTCTGACATCCCTCTCTTGATGCTGTCCTAGTACGCTCCTTTACTGACTCCTGGCGTTCCAGGTTCCTATCTGTTGGTTAGCGCCAAGTCTGGTTCTATACACTTTATATCTACTGTACCGATTTCAGTTCAGTGTCAGCTCCTGGGTACTGGACTAGACACTGTCCTCACTCCTGTCTCCCCCACGGTTGAGGAATTGTTCGCTCCTAGTATTATTGATATTTGCTTAAATAAACTGGTTAAATGCACTTCTACTGTGTTGTGTGTTTATTTGCCTAAGTGACTGTGACAGACAACAACAGCATAACAGTTTCCATATTTATACATTAGAATCTCAGCTTTACCATTTTGTCAAAGGCACATCAAGGTGCCACAGTACCCTAGTTGAGAATCACTGCTGAAAGCTATGCTCTGTGCATGGTCTGCTTTCATTTTATCTGTGAGTGCTGTTGCATAGTTTAAGACAAAAGTGAAAAAATGCTCTGGTTCTCAGTTGATAAATATTCATATTGAAATGTTATTGCAAGTTTAAATCATGTGCTTCCCTTATTTCAAAATAAACCTGACTCATGATTACGTTCAGGGGAGGACTTTTGGCCAGCACTCTCTGACTGTTTTGTTTACTCCAGAATGTTAGACTATACTGGATAAACTGAATGTACTAAAATAGAATTTTGTATTCTGTAGATAATGTATGCCACATGCAAAGGAAATCCTGCTTTGTGCAGCGATGTTCTCAAAAAAATATTTCCATTGAAAAAGATAAATGGGATACAAGAAATATCAGTTTTGTCATTAACCCTTTGAGTGCCAGAGAGGTACTGAATACATTGCTTTGTACCCCTCTGCCACTCAAAGGGTTAATAACATAATTGACCAGATTCTAATATGTTACAGACATAAAAAAAAGTAGCCGCTATTTACACTTCATTTCAAGATCATTTTTTACTGGAATAAAATGTTAAAATCTGCAAAAAACGAATACTAATATCCAGCAGTATTATGTTTTAGCTCTCTAGTGCCATTACAAAGGAGACATTTCCACATACAATACTGGGAAAAAAATGCAGTAAAGTAAGAATGTTTTCAAAAATAGACATGTTAATAGTTTATTTTTATCAATTAACAGCACACAAAGTGAGTGAACAGCAGAAAAATCTAAATCAAATCAATATTTAGTGTGACCACCCTTTGCCTTCAAAACAGCATCAATTTCAAATTTTCAATTTTCAACTTTTGACTCATCATTCCAGAGCACCTGCTGCCATTTTTATGCATTCCATTTCCTGTGTTTTTGTGCATAGTTGAGTCGCTTGGCCTTGTTTCCACATTGGAGGTATGGCTTTTTGGCAGCAAGTCTTCAATGAAGACCACTTCTGACTAGACTTATCCAAACAGTAGATGGGTGTACCAGAGTCCCACTGTTTTCTGCCAATTTTGAGCTGATGGCACTGCTAAACATTTTCCAATGGTGAAAGGAAGTAGGAAGATGTTTCTTTCATGTGCTGCACTAAGTTTCCTTGGCTGACCACTGCGTGTACAGTCCTCAACGTTGCCTGTTTCTTTGTGCTTCTTCAAAAGAGCTTGGACAGCACATCTGAAAAGCCCTGTTTGCCTTGAAATTTCTGCCTGGCCTGGCAGAGACCTTGCTGATGCAGTATAACTACATTGTGTCTTGTTGCTGTGCTCAGTCTTGCCATGGTGTATGACTTTTGACATCATTAAACTGTCTTCAGCAACCTTTCCTTGTTAGCTGAGATTGGCTGTTCCTCACCCAGTTTTATTCCTCCTACACAGCTGTTTCTGTTTCAGTTAATGATTGTGTTTTCACCTAGATATTAAATTGATGATCATTAGCACCTGTTTGGTATAATTGTTTAATCATACACCTGATATATACCTAGAAAATCCCTGACTTTGTTCAAGTGTACCTAAAAAAATTGATGCTATTTTGAAGGAAAAGGGTGGTCACACCAAATATTGATTTGATTTAGATTTTTCTTCCGGTGACTCACTGCATTTTGTTAATTAAATAAACTATTAACTATTAACATTCATACTTTACAGCATTTTTTCACACCAAACTTTTGCACAGTACTGTACATTAGACTAATCCAAAAGGGTGGTCCAGTTCCAAAATGATGGGCAAATCCCCTCTACCTGGGAACACCAGCAAACCCCAGACGTTCGTTTCTGTCTTGTTGGGCCACGTCAGTGCGGCTAGATTCCCTAGGCACTGACAACAAGGGGTCCATGTCTGGATTACTCTTCAGAGACCCCTAAGAGTATTCGTAGTCTAATATGTATTTGGAAATGGCACTAGAGAGCTAAAACGTGATGCGACTGAGTGGTGACTAGCCATAGAACAAGCCACTGTGTTTTATGTTCCTCCTCAGAGCCTCTCCATGTTTGTATGTAATCATAAAACCACCCAGTGCCCCCACAGTTACTCCCCACACTCCATCCGTCCAGATAACAACTGGTTACCACTAACAATCCTTAAATCAAGTAACTATAGCACCCTCTCTTTGCCTGTCTGCCTCTACACTATGTAGCATCAACATTTCAACAGATTTTTCTTGCTCAGCATAGGCTTTGAATATGCAGCAAACTGACACTGATTTTTATACTGGAGAGTAAGTATGGTGGGAATACATGGTGGAAACACTTGAAATGGCTAGGAGGGATTCAGTTGTTATCATTAATTTAAATGCAATGACACATTGGCCAGGAAGTGCATGTTTAACGTTTGTGGCAAAAAAAGTGCCCATCCGTATTTGGGGTACTAATATTTGGTGACTGGTGCAATTAGCTCCCACTTTTTGTTATTCAAAGTACTTCTGCTATTCCTGCTTTATGGCCTTGATTTGCTAAGCATTGAAAAATAGCTATTTTCAAAGCTTTTCTTTGTTCTCCATGGAGAGACTACTTGATATGGGCAATGTGAATGCACTGTATTGCAGTGTCAGTGTCAAAACTACAACCACAGTTCCTCAGTTCCCTGGGGAATCCATCCATCACTGGGTGGCATTACCGTGGTGAAGCTGAAGGCCATTTGGCTGACACCCATTGGGATCAGGCATTGACTGGATCATGACCATAAGCTGAACTATGTTAAAGTTTTCCAGTATTTTGTGCTTATTGCAGGAAAGTTTGGGAAAGCTGTGCCTGGACTATGTAACAATTGGTAAAATTACTTGTGTGAACAGCGCAATCTGAAGCAATGTGGAATAATACTATGCTTTTAACAGTGTAGAAATCACCTTGCTGAAAATAGCCATGTCAGCTAGGCCTTAAACAGTGGCAAAACATTATTATTTGCTAAAACAAAAAATAACGACCCACCTTTTTTTTTTCTCCTTATAAAAGTGCTACAAACAGAGAGGTACTATCCACCCCTAGCACCCTGGGAGCCCAAAGAATGAAGACTTCAGCACACTAGGACACACATATTAGTAAATTCCTCATGTTTGGAAGAGTGAGGAATTTTCCCTGCTCATTTATTTGCCATGGGATAAAGGGCAACTCTCCCCTTCATGAAAACTAATAACTAATTTGCCTTGCATATCCAGTTTTGTGTGTGTGTGTGTGTATATATATATGCTGTTTTTTTATTTATTGTCTTTTGCCCTGTTCCTTTACTGTATATTGAAATATTGTTTTGTAATAGATTGTTTAGATGGTCCACTCCGATATCCACTGATCACTGGTTGGGGATGATATTAGTTGCAGTATACAACAACTGTAGTGACAATGCCTATCCCTGAGACAACTTGTGCAGACTTTTACTGTTCCTTGTTCGGAACAACCTCAAGGCCACCATGTTACCAAGAGTGGTGCCCCTCCTGGCTAGAAAGTGAAAACCCCTATCAATAATATCTTCCAAGTCCTTGTCTGCCTTGAGTATGGTAAGTAAAGCCCTCACAACATCACATATCTGTATTGATTACTACATAAGACAACACATTGGTGTGACTTTTCTTTCTTCTAGATACCAAAAGCTGATTCTTGTCAGCATGCTGTACAAATTATTTTGCATCAGACACTATTCTCTCTGCATAAACCCTCAACCTGAACCAATCTACAAGTGCCTTACCCTCTACTGTGAATTGTGCATAAGAAGAGCAATTCCTATGAAGACCCAGGATCTGACCTTTAGAAATGTTGTGATCTGATGTCTGAGTTGACTAGGAACTGCATGAAGCAAATAATTGCCAGAATTGGGTTTCCTATAAATAGACCCATCAATTGCATCTGAATCCCCATCACCCCAAACGGGTCCATAAAACAGATAGTATCCACATGAACAGTCTGTGTAATGTGCAAGTTCAATTTATTACTAATTGTGCATTCCTTTCATTTTTAATTTGAAATTAACTGAAAATCATGTGTTTCGTGATATTCTTATCAAAATAACAGTATAGAGATTGACTTAGTGAGATTGACTTATGTAGTAGGTAAAATATTGGAAGGGATACTAACTGACAGTATTCAGGACGACTATGTGATAATGACCAACAATATTATTAGTAGGTGCCAACATGGCTTTATGAAGAATAGATCATGTTAAACTAATTTAATTACATTTTATGAAAGGTTAAGTAGTAACTTGGACAAGAGAATTACTGTTGATGTAGTATACTTGGATTTTTCAAAAGCCTTTCATACTGTGCCTCACAACAGGTTATTGGCTTTGATAGGTTATAGGTTTTGATTTGGGCGGTGATATCTGTACATGGATAGAGAACTGGTTAAATGATAGATGGCAGAGAGTTGTTGTTGTAGATGGAACCCTTTAAAGTTGATCTAGAGTGGTAAGTGGGGTACAAAGGGATCAGTTCTGGGCCTGTGTTGTTCATTTGTTTATTAATGATCTAGAATTGGGTATTGAACATAATGTCTAATCTTTGCTGATAATATTAAGTTGTGTAAGGAAATACATACAGAAAAGGATGTTTTTTTCTGTAGAAAGATTTGGATAAACTGTGTGAATGAGGGAAAAAGTTGTAGATGAGGTTTAATATAGATAAATGTAAGGTTATGCATTTGTGCAAACAAACATGTTAGATGAGGATTTAGGCATATTGATAGATAATAGAATTCACACCAGTGTGAAGTGTCACTCAGCTGCTGCTGCAAGTGCAAATAGGGTAATATCCTGTATAAAAGGGGGTATAGATACAAAGGATGGGAATATAATTCTACCTCTATATAAATCCTTGGTAAGGCCTCATCTCTAATATGGAGTACAGTTTTGGGCACCAGTTCTTAAAAATACATTATTAAGCTGGAAAATTTGCAGAGATGTAAAACAAAACTGATAAAGGGAATTGAGGATCTGATTTATAAAGAGAGACTAGCCAAAGTGGGTTTGTTTACATTAGAGAGAAGACTTCTAAGGGGTTATATGATTACCATTTACATATATATTCAAGGTTGATACAAAGAACTCTCCAAGGAACTACTTTCTCAAAGAGCTGAGCAAAGAACAAGAGGTCATCTATTAAGACTAGGGGAAAAGCCCCCTCAATAAAACAAAGTTTGCCTTTCAAGACAAAGCCAATATTCTCTTAGGATGTATTCTGGAGAGACAGAGGGCAGTGGAAGAGACCATGCATTCCATACACAACAGAGAAGTATGAACAGTTAAATGTCACCCACTGGAACATGTTTCTGTTGGGTAATTCTGAAAGCTAATATATTAATCCCTTGGATGCTAGAATGGTCTCCAGTCATTGGCATAACTACAGGGGTGCAGAAAGTGAGATTATGGCTGGGCCCGATATCCTAGAGGTCAGCTGCCTCTACACCTTCATGTGCCCCCTTTACTCTTACATGGTCACTGTGCTCCCTACCTGCAACTAGCGCTACAGCCTAACATGGAGCATTATTGGTGTCTTCCCTGTGAAGAGCAGGAGGAGCTTAACATGTTCTATCATCAATGAGTGGCGTAGACTGTATTGTTACCACCTCTGCCCCCTTCTCTTGACCTTTTCACTCTCTCAGACACAATCTGAGTTACAGATGAGAGTTGGTACCATGTTAGCCGTAGAAATACAGATTGTAAATATAGTTTTTGATACCTTTTATTGGCTAACTAAACAGATTTAGAATGCAAGCTTTCAAGACCTTATGCCTCTTCCTCAGGCATGTTACCTGAGGAAGAGACCTAAGGTCTTGAAAGCTTGCATTCTAAATCTACTTAGTTAGCTAATAAAAGGTATCAAAAACTATATTTACAATCTGAGTTAGACAGCAGCATCTGGCAGCCAGACAGTGTGTGAAGGAGCTCCAGAGACATACAGCCCTCAAAGGAACCCTGCTGAGGGCGGCGTCAGACGGGCCAGATTTGCCGTAAGGCAGAGTAGACATCTGCCTACAGGCACACCCCACAGAGGGGCGCCTGTCATTGTAACAAAAAAAAAAATTATATATTTTTGTTCACAGAGTAAGGTCCGTGCCTTCTTCTGCTCAGATAGAAGGTACAGACCTGTAGCTGTTGTTGCTCCCTCATCGGCTCTAATGCAGAGCACTGGGAGATTACATCATCTCCCAGTGCTCTGCATTCCTAAAGAGACCGCGAGGGAGCAACAGTAGCTACCGAAGGAGGCACAGACATCTGCCACTGGACCACCAGGGAGGTAGGAAACGTATGCGGGAGGCAAAGTGGGGGCAATGTGAAGATGATGTGGGCAATATGGAGGCAACTTGGAGCTGATATAGAGGCAATGTGGAGATGATGGGGGTAATGTGAGGGCAAGCTGGAGCTGATGGGGCAATGTGGAGATGATGGGGGCAAGTTGTAGATGATGGGGCAATGTGGAGCTGATCGGGGCAAGTTGGAGCTGATGTGGGCAATGTGAGGGCAATATGGAACTGATGGGGGATAAGTTGGAGCTGATGGCAATATGGAGCTGATGGGGGATAAGTTGGAGCTGATGGCAATATGGAGCTGATGGGGGGCAATGTGAGTGCTATATGGATATGGGGGGTAATGTGGAGATTTGGAGAATTGTGGAGGTGTCCAGTGGAGATGGCATATGGGGGGGCGCTTCAGATTTCTGTGCCTACAGGCTCCTGAGATGTAAATCTGGCCCTGGCATGAGAGTGAGTGATCTTGGTAACTCTATTTTAACTCAATGCTTGCTGCACTTGTTTTGATGCTCACAATGGAATACTGCATCCATTCTGACCCAAATGACTCACACACAAGGAGCATATAGTGCTTGTGATGTGTGCTAGATTTTTTCTAAGTAATCCAATGGCTAATTCTGCTTCATAAAGTGGAAACAGCCACTGGAGTATAGATAGGGCACACATCTCCCAGGCTCTTAGTTTAGGCAGGGGCAGTGTGAGGCCCTACAGCTGGGGCCAGGCTACAGATTCCATCAATTGGCTGGAGGGGAATGATGGAAGTTGTAGCCTGGCAGAAGATGGAGGGTCTCACATTGCCCACCACTGGCTTAATTTGTGATAAATAGACCCCTTCTGTATGCCAAGACCCCACATACACACACAAAAAAAAACTTGCACAAAAAACCTTCAAAAGATCTCTGTTCCCAGAGGACCCCTCATACCATTTCTCCGTTTGACACACACACACACACACACACACACACACACACACACACACACACACACACACTCATCCCTGTCCCCTACGCCAGTCTCTTACAGCACACTGAATCGGGGACCTTATCTATAAAGACAAAGTGGAGCAATTCCTGTGCAAATCTAAAATAACAATTCTCACAATTCCCATTGATTTTAATGGGGCTTTTACCATTTACCATACTAGGTAATTTTCCAAAATATTGTAAAGCAACACATTGCAGAACTCATAACATTGAAAGGGTTAAAATCACCATTTAAGTTAATGCAAACTGTAGGAATTGTTATTTGGTTTTCACCAGAATTGTTCCACTTTGGGTGGGGTTGGGTTCCCAGTCTTAAATTTTGTCAGGGGCCCTGTAGCTGCTAGTTACACTCCTGCCTGCAGTGCATTGGTGGAAACTACTCTAGTAACTAATATTACAGGGTTTAAAGGCAGGCAGTTCCCCAAGGAAAGAGGGAGTGGAGCACAAACTGTAGTATAAAGAGTGATAAGGAATACATTGGGTTTATGTACATGTATCTACAGCAGTGTGTCTGTGTGCGTGTGTCAATGTACAGCAGAGTGCGTCACCGTGTCATGAGAGTTCAGTTTTTTTCAGTAACACTCTGCTCTGCATGATTTCATTTGACAGATCTGTATAAACAAAGAAGGTGCATATTAGTAGTCAAACAACTATGTACATATATATATATAAACTTAAACAACGTGAGGTAGATTTGAATCTCCATGGTGTGTACTTATCTGATTACTACAGAGCACAGCACATCCCTAGAGGCTTCAGGATTACCAATACACCCACCATTGGCATGACTAATCCTGATTTCTGCCGCAAATGGTGTTGTATTTTGAGTGTTCATATGACTTAATGCTACTGGTAATTGAAGAAGTCTCTAGGGAACTTAAAGTTACACGGACTGAAATTTCCATTTTTGAAGATTCACATCTTTCTACATTAATTTCTGATAAAGAACAAAAATGGCTGGATAAGTTGTCAGAGGATGTGACCACTTACAAGAATGAATTACATAGGTGTAAAACTGCCAAAGTCCAAAAAGTGAACTTAGATTATAAAGAAAACAGAGTATATAAGTGGCTAACTGGGACACAAGTGAGAACACGGTTTCCACCACGCTTACATAGTAGAAAGAAAATAACCAAACCTAATTTACGTACAGTGGACGCTTCCTCTGGCAACTCCTCTGAGTCTGATGTTCCTACCACAGCCCCCAAACCCACCACTGAAGGTTTTTTAGGGGTGACCACATGGTCGGCCACAAAAGACAGCACAATAGAAGGAGTAAAAGAAAACATTACCCTCAAACCACCGACAAGGAAAGATGTCAGTATTATCCAAAGGACTCTCCTTTGTAGCTACTCCCAAATTTAATCAATTTGAGTTTCAGATAGATATAAACCGATTTCAACGTAATATGAAATTACGTGATTATTTTAAAGACAAAACTTCACCTCCCGTACGGTTTCACCCCAAGAGCACTTTCGAACCGATACACACTCATCCATGAATCAAATCCTTTGTTCGGTTGGTTTCTAATGATGTTCAATTAACACCTGAGCACAGATCACGCAATAATTTTTCTAAAAAGGAACAACAAGCTGTGCATGATCTTGCCAATGACCCCACCTTGGTAATCCGCCCGGCGGACAAAGGTGGGGCCATTGTGATCATGGACTACTCTGACTACTGACTTGAGATCCTGGCACAATTATCAGACTCCACCACATACCAACCATTGAGTGCTGATCCAGCCATGAAATTTAAAGCCATTATTGATGCATGTCTTCGGTTAGCTATGTCCAATAGGTGGATTGATGAAGCCACGTGCGCATTTCTTACAGTAGAGCACCCGGTGTGCCCAATTTTGTATACCTTACCAAAAATACATAAAGATGCAAATAAACCACCGGGACGCCCTATTGTTTCCGCATGTGGCTCTCTTCTCCAACCTCTAGCTCAATACTTAGACTATTGGCTACAATCCATAGTAAAAATTATTCAATCTTACATCCAGGACACTACTGATTTTATCAACAAGATTAAAACAGTGTCCTTAAGTGATGATGAAATTTTATTTGTCACTATGGGTGTCAAATCACTGTATACTATTATACCCACACAAGCTGGCATTAACAGCACTATCAATGCGTTATTGGCACAACCTGCTGACCACAGCAGACCAACCATTGAATTCCTGCGATCTTTATTAACTTTTTGTCTAACCCTCAATTACTTCAGATTTGAATTAAAATATTATCTTCAAATCTCAGGAACTTCAATGGGTTCTAATGTGGCCCCTGCATTCGCCAATTTATTTATGGCTGATTACGAACAACACCACTTCACTCCATATTTGCAGACTCATATTCTTTTTTACAGTCATTATATAGATGATTTATTCCTCTTGTGGAGGGGTGATCTGATGTCATTTGAACTCTTTGCTAATCAACTTAATCAACTTAATAGTCCAGTGCGGTTCTCTTGGCATGCCCACCCAAAAGAGGTACATTTTCTGGATTTGACAGTGTTCCGTGATTCTAATCAGGTAGGTACCACCAACTATAGGAAGAACACTGATAGGAATACTCTTTTACACTATCAAAGTTTTCATCCAGCCCACACAAAGTCCGGGGTACCTTACTCTCGGTTCTTGAGAATTATTAGAAATAATTCCAATAGAGCTACAGCAGAACTCCAAGCGAAGGAACTCTTTCACAGGTTTTTACAGAGGGGACACGCCGCATCCACACTGCAACATTCCCTTGAACAAGCGTTTCAGTTCACCCAGGCTGACTTACTTTCAAATAAAACAACTAAACCATCAGTGGATAGATTGGTATTTATATCTAAATATACGCGGCACAGCACACTGATCAAAGAGGCTATCAATAAGAGGTGGGATATACTGGCTAGCGATGATACTTTACCTCCAGTATTCTCTAAAACTCCATTACACGGTTTTAAATGGAGCGCCAGTCTAAGGGATAAACTGGTATTGACTGATCCTGAACATTGCTACACCAGTAAATACTCTACATGGCTAAAAACAGATAAAAAAGGATTCTATAAATGTATTGGCTGCATTACTTGCAGAAATTTGATCACTGGTGAATTTTTTCATCATCCACACTATGGCAAAAAAAATTTTATTAGACATAAACTAACTTGTACCAGCACATATGTGATCTATTACATCATATGCCCATGCACTCTTATGTACATAGGAAAAGCCATCACCACGTTCAGGGAAAGGATAGCCAACCACAGATCGTCTATTCGGCAAGCAATCCAGACACAGTACAGTGATAAACCTGTAGGAAGATACTTCGCACAAGCCAAATACTCTTTGGCAGATTTAAAATACATGTTAATTGATCATCAACCTAAACCCAGATGCGGAGGGGATCGGAATAGATTACTGTTACAACTTGAAGAGAGATGGATTCATAAATTGAACACCTTGGCACCTCGCGGATTGAATGATAAAATGAATTCTTCCTGTTTCTTTTGATCCAGGGCACACAAGCGGGGTTGCTATATTCCTCTCTCTAAATGGAGAGGTGTCTAAGACATTAAACCTTATTAGGACAGAAGACATTCCTCCAGGGTTGGGTGAGCATAGATCCCCATGTGGGTGTTGCCATTACAAACACCCTCCCATAATCGGACTGAATGTCTCTGTCTCTATCAAGGTATTCTTTATTTACCACAAGCAATGACACAATGTGTTAACACGTAACTCTTGTTGGGCAGTAGGCATTCCTCCAAGGTTGGGTGGGCATAGATCCCTTGATGGGTGTTTCCATTCCAAACACCCACCTACAATAGGACTGAATGCCTCTGTCACTTGGGAGCTATCACTATGACTTCACATCAGTATCTGTTTTCAACTTTTCCCCTCTGCTTCTCTCAGTGGACTATTCTATATACCATATACCTGGGTTAATACATTTGTTCTTGTCCCACCCTGATTAATATGACACGGTTTGATGACTACATGGGTCTTTCGGATATAAGTGCTTAGTTTACATGTGTGTAAGAAGACTTTTAGTCTAGCTGAAATTGGATAGAGTTATTTGTCTGAAGTCGCTCAACATAATCTTCTTAACCTTGGAGTATAATAGCAGCTATATTCGTCTAAGTATAAGCTTATTCTCATTATGTATATTATTATATTCTTCACCCAGTGTGCTGTATATACTTTAATAGCACGGACCGTCATGTGTATCTGACGGATTGGTTGGTGTCCTGCCACCTACTGTCAAGGGTTACATCATTCATTGAATGCTTTGCCCTCTTGCAACAAACTAACATCCCTTTGTGTATTAAGCACGATCCATCATTATGCATCACGTCAGCGTTTGCTTTGCTCTTTACCAGGGGAGGCGGTTATCTAGCACCGGGACGCTGGCGGTTTTGCTTACGATACCCGGTGCATTGCTTATTCCTGAACGCGGATCTTTTAACTGTATCGGACAGATTTGTTAAGTGCCTATATATTCATTGAGACTTTTTCCTATGTGTAATCGCATGTGATACATTACTTTAATATGAATACATAACCATTATGTATCGTGCCTAAGTTTTCTTTACCCATAATAAGGATATGGGGGTGCTTATCTCCGAAATATTTCGTCTGTTTTAACTTGGTACACTGACCAATACACTGTATCTGACGTATGTGAAACTGCTTGTACATACTGAGAATCAGTTCACGTTATACCGGCACAGCAGTGTGATGATGTTGGTACACCGCGGCTCCCGTATGTGCGGCCCGGTGATGATGTCACCACTCTCTCTCGGGCCATGCGCTCTTTGGAGCGTTGTCTGTTTAAACGATCCACCATTTTGTTGTAATTTGTCTTGATAAAGGTCCTATCTATTGGACCGAAACGTCGACAATTTATATTACCTATTTGCCTTATAATAAATATTATTAAGAAGTCCCACTGGTGCTGCCTCCTTTTCTTCTCTCTCTCTCTCTCTCTCTCTTTATATATATATATATATAAATATATATATATTCCTATATGGACAGCAGCAGTGAGTGTAACTTTATTCCTTAAAATAACAATTAGGTAAGAGTCTTCACGTATCCAAGTGCGATGGTGAGTTTGTGTGTAGTTGTGTGTACATGAGTTAATTACTCTGCGTGTGTGTGTTTTTGTGTACACATGTATGAGTTCATGGGGGGGGGTGTATGAATTCACCACTGTGTGTTCATGAATTCACTAATGTGTACGTCTGTGTCTTCACTGGTATGTGTGTATGTGTATGTATGTATTCACTAGTGTGTGTGTGTGTGTATATATGTGTTCATTCACGTGTGTGTGTGTGTACATGCGTATGAATTCACTAGTGTGAATATGTGTGAGTGTTTATATGTGGGTTTTTTTGTATGTGTGTTTATCCATTCTTGTGTGTGCGTATGTGTGTAAATTCACTGGTCTGTGTATGAAAATAGCAACCACACAAATCAAATATAAAAGTGTCAAAACATTTTTTTTCAATTGAATGAGTTTAATTTATGCTTTAGTGATTTCTCCCTTAAATAAACCTTCACACATATTAGTGCATCGGTATCCATATAACTGGAGTGTTAAAACTGTGGTACACAATCACAGTACCCAGCATATTGCTTCTTGTTATGTTGAGTACCCCTCTGACTCTTGAAAGGTTAAGCATTCAATATAGCATTCAATATATAGAAAAGAAAAGATCAACGTGCAAACTCTAACAGTAGTCCGTTTAACCTTTTATAAATGAATTCCCCTGCTTGCATCTAGTCAGGGCCGGCGCCACCTATAGGCGAGGTAGGCGCCGGCCTAGGATGCACATCTCATGGGGGCGCAGTTGCCGAGCAGAGCTGCACGCAGCTCTGCAGCTGTGAGAAGAGGAGAGAGAGGTGCCGCTCTTAAAAGAGCGAACGCTGTCACCTAGAGCATGCCGTCAGACACAGCGTGAAAACCACTGCATCTGCACACCACGAAGGCCGCACCGTGACCCAGCTTAATCCACGGAGAGCTGATCCTGAGCGGGAGGCCAGGAGTAGAGAGAGAGAGAGACACAGTCAGCACTGGTAGAGATGCAAGACAGTCATGGTGAGGTGAAGTCACAGTGATAAGCAACTTAGGCAAAAAGGGGAAACCGGCAAAAAGGGTAGATCAAGAGGGGGATCAAGGGTAGGCAAGAGGGGGAGAAAGAGGCAAAAGGGGGGATGAAAAGACAATAGGGGGAAAGAGGCAAAATGGGGGATCAAGAAGGGGAGAGGAGAAAAAGGCAAAAGGAGGGTGATCAAGAGGGGGAGAAAGAGGCAAAAGGGGGGAATCAGGAAGGTGAGAGAGGCAAAAAAGGGGATCAAGATAAGAGTCAAGGGTGGATTAAGGCAAGAGAGGGAAAGAGGGGGAGAAAGAGGCAAAATGGGGGATCAAAAGGGGGAGAATGGCGAAAGGAAGATCAAGAGATGTAAAGAGAGGCAACTTGGCAAGAGGGGGAATCAAGAGCGGGTGAAAGACTCAGACGATGGTCAAGAGCGGGGATCATGAGGCAAATTGAGGTGGGATCAAGAGGCAAAAGGAGGGGGGACCAAGAAGTAAAAGGGTGGGATCAAGATTCAAGAAGGGGAGAGAGAGGCAAAAGTGGGGATCAAGAGGGGGAGAATGGCAAAAGGAAGATCAAGAGGGGTAAAGAGAGGCAACTTATCAAGAGCAGGTGAAAGATGCAAAAGGGGGGAGATGGTTTAAATATATATATATATATATATATATATATATACTTTTTATTGCTCTGGTGTTGGCATATAACTCACACACACTCTGATACACACACACACACTCTGATACACATAAAGATAAGCACACACACACACACACACTGATACACATACAGACAAGTATACACATTGACACACTGATACACATATAGAGAATCACAAACTCACACACTGATACCTCTACAGAGACTCACACACATGCACATATAGGGAACACACAAATTGATACTTATACACATATAGGGAACACACTGATGCTTAACACATACAAGGAACACTTTCTACAAAAAAGGTGCTTTGTATAGCATGTCAATAAAGTATCCAATTAGACTACCAGAAAAGCAGTCACATGATGTCAGAGAAAACAAAAAGAGCAACTTTGCATGTCATTCAAAATAGCTTCTTGCCCAGGCTACTACTAGTCTGAAAATGGCCGAAGAACTGATGGAGAGAGAGAGAGAGACAGAGAGAGAGAGAGAGACAGAGTGTAAAGAGAGTTGCAGTCCAACAACAGGTAGCCTTGGGCATATGTCCTAACTAGTGCCTGCTGGTATCACAGTGCCTGTGATCCTCCTCTGTCACTCTCGCTTGTGGGTGGCTCTGATTTGCTGAGTTGGTTTGGCCCGCCCCTGGTGACCTTTTTATGCCTGGCCGTGACACCTGTCAGGTGCCCTTTCGTGGTGTTTCAGAGCCAGTGTTGCTGTTGCTGAGTTCCTGTGTTCTGGATTCCTGTGTACCGATTTGGCCTGTTCTGACTACGCTCCTGTGTTATTGCTCGTGATTGACCCGGGTTGTTTGTGAACCTTCTCCGTGATCTGACCCGGCTTGGCTGACGTTCCTGTTCGTGATTGACCTGGCTTGTCTGAGTACCACCTCCGTGATCTGACCCGGCTTGGCTGATGTTCCTGTTCGTGATTGACCCGGCTTGTCTGAGTACCACCTCCGTGATCCGACCCTGCCTGGCTGACTTCCTGCTCCGTGACCCGCTACCGGCCTGTTCCAGTGATCTGCTTGTTCCTGTCTCCCGCTCTGGTTGTCGCCGTAGCAACATTCTTACTTCCGCTGCTGCTGTCTGCCAAGCTGGCAGTGTGACATACTTCACCCTTGCTGTGCATTGTCCCCAGTGCTGAGTCTCCGTGCTTACTAGCAGAGCTGTGCTTCCGTCATTGAGCCTCCGATTATACTTGCAGAGCTATTCCGCTATACTGAGCCTTCGATCTGTAAAGCTGCATTTTAACCCTTGCTGTGCTGCCTATCCTCTGTTGAGCCTTCTCTCCCCGATACAGAGCCTAAGCTATATTGCACTACATCTGCTGAGTCAGCCGCTTATATGTTCTGGATGGTCGGCGGCTCATTCTGTCAAACCGCAGAGTAGTCACATTCGGTAACGATTCCGGTTGGGCGCCATTGGCTCTTGTGCATACATGAGTTCTCGGGCGTACGCCCGTGGGGCTAAAGGCTCAAGCTATAGCAGCAAAGGGGTAGGTTCCAGCAGTAGACGATTGCCTCTCCGCTTGCAGCATATAGTGGTCTCCGGTGTTACGCCCGTGGGGGCTATTGGCTCAAAGCTCTGGCAGGCTGTCGTTGGTTACGCCCATGGGGGCTATTGGCTCAAACTATCTCTGTTCCGTTGGTCTCCGTTAAGACGCCCGTGGGGGCTATTAGCCAGTTTTTGCATTGCAAGCTGTACCGTTGTTACGCCCGTGGGGGCTACCGACTCACGCACTTGCAGACTCAGTTGTATCTGTGGCTAAGCCCGCGGGGGCTATTCTGGGCAACTGTTCTGCTTATTCTGTCACTGGTCACATATCGCCTAGCAGCATTCCTGGCTTAAGAACTCTAAGTGTTGCACCATCTACACTTCTACTTCCTATCACCACCTTGGGCATGCCAAACTCCACAACAGAGATGGACTGATTAGTGTATTTAACCCTTTTATGTATTTCTCTACTAATTGCCTGTCCTGAGACAGTATATGTGATGCTCTGTTCTGTATACTGGGCCTGTGGGGGCATATCTGTCCATATTTGCTATTATTTTGTGTTGCCTGTAGAGGGCGATCGTTTACCTTACTTTTCATTTAATAAAACTCTGTTTTATTTTACCAACTGGTCTGAGTGTCTTAAAAAACTGTTACAGCTGGCTGTGAAGAAATATTCTGTGTTATGAGAAATTAAGGTTGGATAATTCCCTGATTCTGATTTTCTGCCCGCACTAGTAATGCTTCACTTTAAGGTTTCCTTCAGTCTATGGATATCTTAGGCCTCACTACTGTCCATGGTGCTGAATGCCTTAAACCCAATTTATAAACCAAATCTATAGTGCTTAACTCAGGCCACCACATAAACACATAACTGTTGGAGTTTCAACATGGATGAAGGGACATAAATGCAGATTGGTATCCAAATAATAGTGTTTTTTAGCCCCTCGCTGCGAGGACCAGAAAGTCAGGCTTAACATTTATTATTGGGCAGTCTGGTTCCCCGCCACAGAATATTTTGATACCATTCTCCCCTTCACCCCCATGTTTTTTCAGTCTCTTTTGCCTCTGCCCTTGGTGAAAACAATGTTAGTAAAGCTGGCGAGAAAGGAAGTGATTGAGAAATACATCTCTGTCTTCCTGTGCAGCTGGATACAGTGCAACTTTTTACTTAATAAATCCTAGCGAATTACCTTTTCTCTGTAATACACAGTAACATTGTTGATAAGGCTGAAAAAAAACATGCGTCCATCAAGTCCAGCCCATGCCAAAAACACCCCTGTTGATCCAGAGGAAGGCAAAAAAGCCCTCTGAAGCCATTTCCAATTTAGCCCCAAGTGGGTAAAAAAAAATGCCTTCCAAATGGCAGTCGGATAGTTCCCTGGATCAACATCCATTCTGCATTGAAGCCATCTGTCATAATTTTCAATATTGTTCTGTGTTAGATAGGCATCCATTGCTTTTTTTTAAAGTAGTTGCATTATCTGCAAGTACAACATCCCGAGGCAAAGAATTCAATAGCTTTACCATCCTTACCGTAAATAACCCCTGCCTTTGTTTTAGTCAAAAGAGCTTTTAGTTTATTCTTAATGGATGACCTCTTGTTCTTAGTTAAGCTCTTTGCGTAAATAATTAATTGGATAGTTCTTTGTATTGACCTTGAAAGTATTTGTAAATGGTAATCATATCACCCCTTAGACGGCTCTTGTCTAATGTAAACAAACCCAGTTTGGCTGGCATCCAAAATTGTACTCCATATTCTAGATGAGTCCTAAACCAAGGATTTATACAGAGGTAGGATAATATTAGCATCCCATGCATCTACACCACTTTATACGCAGGCTAGTACTCTATTTGCTCTTGAGGAAGCAGAGTGACTCTGCACACTGCTGTGAAGTCTATTGTCTATCAGTACTCCTAAATCCTTCTCTAATCAGGATTCCCCATGTTGTTTCCCATTTAGACTATATGTAGCAAGTTTGTTTCTACAGCCCAATGCATAACCTTACATTTATCTACATTAAATGTCATCTGCCACTTTTCTGACCATTCATTCAGTTTATCTAAATCCTTCTGCAGAAAAAAAACATTCACCTCTGTATGCATTTCCTTACATAGCTTTTTGTCATCAGCAAAGATTGAGACGCTACTTTCAATTCCCACTTCAAGATCATTAATAAACAAATTAAAAAGCATTGGGCCTAGGACTGAACCCTGTGGCATCCCACTTATAACTTTGAAAAGGTCCCATTTACAACAACTCTCTGCCATCTATCATTTAACTAGTTCTCAATCCATGTACAGATAATACCGCCCAAACTGAAGCCAATTAATTTATGCAGTAACCTGTTGTGAGGCACTGTATCTTTTGCAAAATCCAAGTATACTACATCAACAGCAATTCCCTTGTCCACATTACTAGTTAATCTTTCATAAAATGCAAGTAAATTAGTCTGACATGATCTATTCTTCATGAAACCATGCTGATTCCAATAAATAATATTGTTTGCATTCACATAGTTCTGAATAGTGTCAGCTAGTAACCCTTCTAGTATCTTACCCACTATGGAAGTCAAGCTCACAGGTCTATAATTTCCTGGTTTGGATCTTGCTCGCTTTTTAAACAATGGAACTACTTGAACTTTCCTCCAATCACAGGGCACTATGCCTGATGAAAGGGAATCAATAAATCTTATATATAATGGTTTTGCTATTACTGAACTAAGTTCATCAATTTTAGCTAGCTTAATTGCTTGTTTGCAGATTTTATTACATTCTTTGTATTTTTTTAATTATGTATCTGACCCGTTTGACTTAAACACTTTAAAAGCCTGGTTCTTATTTCTCATTTCCCTGCAAACCTCATTATTAAGCCACATTGGTTTCCCTTTACTCCTCTTGTGCTCATTCCCCAATGGTATATATTTATGTGTATATTTGTCTAAGAGCATTTTAAACATATTCCATGATTCTTGTGCATTTTTATCTTTGAAAATTACACCCCATTGAATATCCTTTAATGCTTCTTTTAGCTTTGTCAAAGGATACCATATTGTGGTCACTGTTGCACAAATGTTCCCTCACTTGTATATTGTTTATTATGTCAGAATTGTTTGAGAGCACTAGGTCAAGCAAGACCTTTTTTCTAGTTGTGAAAACAAAAAGGGAACACAACAGGGGGTTGCCCCTTGTGTCATACAACTTGGTACTGCAATCACCACCGTATCACCTCTGGGTGGGTACTCACATACAACTATGCCAAGAACTTGCTTATACAAATCTCGGGTGAAAGGCTTTCTCAACTCCTGTCCTCTAGACCCACTAACAGCCAGGACTTAGGGATTTCTCTGCTAGAGCATAGGTGTGGTGATCAGAGGCTCACTCACATTGATTAACTCACCTGTGCTCTAACAAGGAAATCATCATTTCCTGGCCTGTTAGTGGGTCCTGTGGACAGGAGTTGAGAATCACTGCTTTATATCATATATCTTGCTCATGCAGCTCCTCCTCCGATACTTGCTCTCCCTAAATGGTACAACATGAAACAACAAAACATAAAGAGGGCACCCAATATTGTAATATTATCAAGACAAACTCTAATTTCATTCTATGATTGTCTTGATAATATTAGGTAGGAGGAGACTACAGGAAGCATGGCATAAAACAGAGGCCTGCTACACTCTGAAGCCTCATGCCTGCGGATGACGCATCTTGCTCTGATACGGCCAACCGCTGCCATCTTCCTGCTTCAACCATGCAGCATGAACGGCCACTGAAACCAAGGTAAGCTGTGACAATTACACTATTAGGCACCCTCTTTATGTTTTGTTGTTTCTTTTCTAATTGACTCTTCTACTAGTTGGGACATAAAATTATCATTTATCCTACTTAAAAAATTATTTCGCTTTGTTGTGCCGGAAGTCATTTTGCTCCAGTCAATTTCAGGATAGTCAAAATCTCCCATTATAATTACCTTTACTGACCTAGAAGCCCTTTCCATTTGCAGTAAAAGTTGTGCTTCCTCCAACTCCCCAATATTAGGTGGCTTGTAGCAAATCCCGACTAACATCTTTTTATTATGTGTGACCCTTTGTACATTTCAACCCACAAGGCCTCTACCTTTACATTGGACCCTTCATTTATATCTTCCATTAAACTAGGTTTTAAGACATGCTTTAAATAATGGCATACCCTTCCTCCCTGTTTATTAACCCTATCCCTCCTAAAAAGTCAATAACCCTCTACATTTACTGCTAAGTCATTTGTATCATCTAAACAGGTTTCTGACACACCTGTCAGATCATACTGCTCATGTGTTGCAATAATTTCTAGTTCCCCCATCTTACCAGACAGACTACGAGCATTTGCATGCATACATTTTATCTTTTTGCCATTCTGAAAGATTTCATTCTTTGTCAAATGTATTTGCCTTTTATCAGGCTGTAACAATGGCAACTCCCTATTAGATGAATTAGCCCATTCCCCCCTCTCCACCCCCATGCCCCTTCTCTAATCCCATTTCCTCAATTATACTGTCTTCTCCATCTTGTGTTGAAGCACCCCCCCTTTCTAGTTTAAAGTCTCCTCCAGCCCTCTAACCATCCTAACGCCCGGCACTGTGGCCCCCCCTTTTCGCTAAGGTGTAATCCATCATGACTATAAAGATTGTCCCCAAGGGAAAAGGCTGCCCACTACTCCAGCAACTCAAACCCCTCCTGCTTACACCAAGTCTTTAGCTATGCATTTAACTCCCTAATCTCATGTTGCCTTTCTAATGTAGCACGTGGCTATCACGGTGACCTTGATTGCTGCAATTCAGTGTCTATCACCTGTAGGGTGCTCCCATTGGCTGTCTGCCTTCAGCCTGCCTCACATGGCCTTTTTAAACTCAGTCTGGGCACCCTCTGGCTGCCCTTTCGTGGTGTTTTTGACAACATCCACTTCCTCCTTACTGCAGTAGCTGATTGGGCCTTTTGCTGAGTTCCTGAGTTCCTGAGTCAACCTGTTCCTGAGTTCCTGCCTGCTTTGTCAGTTCTAGTCCGGTTCCGGTTGTTCTCATCAGTAGCTGATGCTGCTGTTGCCAGTCTGCTTGGCCGCACTTGATCCGGTTGATCTTCTCTGCTGGTTCCTGTTGTTTCCTGCTTCCAGTTCCTGCATCTGTGGCGACATTGTTCTTCATTCGCTTAGGCGACATTTCCTCCTGTTGGTTCCCAGCGTGCGGACGCTGGTTTGCTTCACTTAGCCTTACGGCTCACATTCAGCCTGTTGGTTCCAGTGTGCGGACGCTGGTTTGCTCCATTTGCCTTGCGGCTCACATTACAGTTTGTTGGTCCCAGCGTGCGGACGCTGGTTCGCTCCATTAGCCTTGCGGCTCTCATTACAGTCTGTTGGTCCCAGCGTGCGGACGCTGGTTTGCTCCATTAGCCTTTGCGGCTCTCATTACAGTCTGTTGGTTCCAGCGTGTGGACGCTGGTTTGCTCCATTTGCCTTGCGGCTCACATTACAGTCTGTTGGTTCCAGCGTGCGGACGCTGGTTTGCTCCATTAGCCTTGCGGCTCACATTACAGCCTGTTGGTCCCAGCGTGCGGACACTGGTTCGCTCCATTAGCCTTGCGGCTCACATTATATTCTGTTGGTCCCAGCGTGCAGACGCTGGTTTGCTCCATTAGCCTTGCTGCTCACATTCAGTCTGTTGGTCCCAGCGTGCAGACGCTGGTTTGCTTCACTAAGCCTTGCGGCTCTCATTCTGCCTGTATGTTCCTAACGTAGGGCGCTGGTTTACTCACTGACTTGCAGTCAGGTTCTTGATGGTTCCGAGTGCGCTGTCCAGTCCTAACAGTATTGATTTCTATAGTACATGGGCACTAGAGTTTCTGATTACTGTGAAACCACTTGACCTGGTAACCTCTATATTCCATCTTACTGTCATTATCATCTGACAGTCATTAGGTCACTGTGGTTGTCACCTTCCTTTGGGCTGCCTTTCCTGGTATATTGGTAAGGCCGGTAGAACCTTTCACTTTGCCACCTTAAGGTTGCCTTACCCGGTATTGGCAAGGCCGGTAGAGCCTACTTGTTGGTATTCCGTCATGCTGCCTTGCCCGGTATATTGGTAAGGCCGGTAGAACTGCATACTATTCCATCTTAAGGTTGCCTTACCCGGTATTGGCAAGGCCGGTAGAGCCTACTCCACTGGTATCCCGTTAGGCTGCCCAGGTCGGTATATTGGCTGGGCCGGTAGAGCCTCTTGTTCCAGACTCGCCTGGGTTGCTGTGCCCGGTATATTGACAAGGCCGGTAGAACCTATTTGCTATTGTCATTATCTGCTATGTATTGTTTGTATGTGTATGAAAACCCTATGGGATTGCCTTTAACTTTTCAATAAAGTTATGTTTTTACCTAAACCTTACATCTGAGAGTCTTAACAAACCGTGACAGTGGCACAAGTAGTATTTCAGAAAATACTACCTTAGAGGTCCTCTGCTTAAGCTTATATCCTAAGTCCCTGAAAACCTTAACGGACCTCCATTTTCCACTAATAACACTGGTTATGTAACTAAATTGCTATACAAAAGGGAAAGAATTTAGTTAGGAATGAAAGTTGGTTAAAGGGAAATTAGCATGTACTACTAAATCTGGTCCAAGGAAAGCAGATCTATTAAAAATGTTGGGACTGCAGCCCCAAAGGGTTCCTGTTAGCTGCCTTGAGGGTCATAAAAATGTGACCCTCCTTGCTGGTAGAGCGGCTTGACTGCTTGACTCAACCTTGCAGCTCATTGTACAAATGTTGCCCTACAAGACTAGAAGCCTCCAGACAAGAGGCTAGATTCTATTGCAGGTGCTAAATGTTAACACCCGTTTTATCAAACATTTTCCTATTGAAGTCTATGGAGAAAACTGGAGATAAAAGCAGAGATAAAATTAGCACCTGTAATAGAATCTAGCCCAAGGAGTGCTGCCAGTAGGACTACAATGTGCATATTATATATATATATATATATATATATATATATATATATATATATATATATATATATATAGCTGTGGTTGGCAATAGCACTCACTCTAGGAAGTCATAAATGCCCAGGTGCACAATCCCAAATTTAGATAGCATAAAGAAAATAAAGAGGGTAGCACCCATGGGATTTTCAGTAGGCAACTAGGTAAATTTTATTAGGTCAACTTATCAGACCTTGCAGGGACAGAGAAAGATTCCTGCAAGGATCAAAAAGTTGATCTAATAAAAATGACCTATTTGCCTACTGAAAGTCCTACGGGTTCTGCCCTCTTTATTTTCTTTATGCTATCTATCTATCTATCTATCTATCTATCTATCTATCTATCTATCTATCTATCTATCCATACATTCATACATGTGTTTGTGTATATATATATATATATATATATATATATATATATATATGTATCATATGGAGCTTCAATTCAATTACTTATAGCTATACTACATATATATATCGCATGAAAAAATTGCTTGTGCCACAAGTGCTTTTATGCTTATCTCCAGATGGGCTTACCTTTTTTATATACATGACAAATCTTTATCATTAATGTCTTCACTATATATTTTTGGTTATTTGTATTCTAGTAATTCACAAGATGGGAGTGGCATTATACTGGTATTAATGTTATAATATCAGTGTTCTAATACACAGTGAGATAAGATACATTCTTGCAACAGAGAAATCTGATTAATATTAACCTGTCTAATCAGGGAGTCCTGTTATCCACCCTTGTGTTTTATCACCTTGATACTAACATTTATATCTTATGAAACTCAGTGACTTATTTGGTCATATGACTTCCCTGGAAACATTCAGTTACTGGAAAGGTGTGCAAGAGATTTACTTGCTGGCTAAAGTGCAAAAGTATGATATTACCGTTTTCATAACTCTGCTGATTATTAGTGACAGTGTGACTAATATAAGGCTTTGGACAGCAACCTGTAGCCGTCTAGCCGTTCAGGACAATTCCCATCATCCCCTGCCAGCTGTTGACTGGAGGGGGATGATGTGAACTGCAGTCCTGAACAGCGGGAGGGCCTCAGATTGTCAACACTGATATAGGACCTTATATATAAAGGGGCATACCAACTTTACTGTAGAGGATAAACATTCTAATTTATGTAAATTGGGGTTCTAACCAATTCAATGAACAAAGGGCCTAACATTCAAGGGGTTAAATCCCTGTTTAAATTAATGGGATTTTTATTTATGGTCATTGGTTTCCAGAAATGCTTTACTTTGCCTTTATATAATAAAGCTTATAGAGTTGTGTATCCTACAGGGTCATAAACTTTGCACTGAAGCCTTACCAACAATTCATTGGTTTAAGGCCTTCTTACCTGAGAACACCTGGCTTTGCCTTATCACTCATGTATCTGTCAAAATGGCGAAGACAAAGATTTATCCAGCTGTAAACAAGTGAAGACTCCCCGAATGTCAAGATTTGTGCATATAGCATTTAAAAATGGCACCAATACCAGGACATAGAGAAGTGGAGAGAGGGGAGAGTCCTGTCAGGTCCTATTAGAGATGGGGAACAAGATAGAAAGAGTGCCATTTACTTTAACATTTGCCTAGGGTGTAGAATACAATGGTAGAACACGCTGTGGGCAACGCAGGCCCTGTCCTGTAGAAGTGAGGATTCTCTTCAGTCAGGGTCATCAAACCCCAATCAAAGGCCTTCTAGGAGTAGGAGCCTTGGCACAGATCTTTAGATCCACATTTAGCAGGGATATCGGTTGGTAATTTGCACATACAGTGGGATCTTTAACGACTTTGTGTATAACAGTGATATGTACCTCCATAGCTTGCTTGGAAAAAGGGGAGACATCAGAAAATACAGTTATAGGCAAGTTTCATCTGTGGCAGAAAGTGTTTATGGTACACTACTGTGAGGCTCTTTCCTGCTTTCATGAACCTAAGCATGTCTCTAAGCCCTTCCTAACAAATCATGTTCCAAGGAAGTTATCGCTTCCTGTGCAAGGTAGTTGGGAAAGTAAAGGTCTAAAAATTGCAACATACTCTGAGTGAAGGCCAAACCGGTAAGAAGGAGTAGAAGGCTTTAAATTATTAAGCAATGTGGTCATACTTTTGTTGAAGTTGTCCCCTGTCTTCACGGGCCTGACAAACATATACAGTGACGGACTTGACTTGCTAGAAGTTTGCCGGACTTGTTCCCCTGTATATATGCTTTGTATTTAAAGGAGCAGTAAACTTTTTTTATGAAAACACATATTTTATAGATATTTTCCTGCTGAATAAAACAAGGTCACTACCATCACTGTCAGATGTTTTATTCAATATTTATAGCAGTTTAAATAACCAGGAACTGAATTTACTTCCTGATAGTTTTAACTGACAGGAAGTGACAGGCAGTTTCTATCACACTCTATGGAGAACCGTATGTCTCTGACTTTTCTGACTTTCCTCTCCATTAGAATCTAACAGGAAATCTAATCAGAATTTGACCACTAGAGGGCACTGCTAATGTAAAAAAACATGGGTTTAAACTGTAATAACTCTAGAAATATAAATTTCTCGGCAGTGGGAGTACCCTTATTTTACTGAATAGGAAAATCCGTACAATATATATTTTTTCATAAAAAAAGTTTACTGCTCCTTTAAACCATTGATAAGATCTAAAGGAGATGGCTTTCATATGTATGTAGATGTTTTGATGGAGGTTTGCTTATTCACCCCCCGCAGCACAGCCTGGCGAGCATAATATTGAGTTGTGTGGCTCTTTCCCCTTTCCTAATAGCTCTGAAGTGAATGAGTTTGCCTCTGATCACTGCTTAATATGCCTCCAATCTAAAGTATTCCATTAATTTATCCAAAATCACCTTCACCACCTCCCCATCCTCTAAAAGTAGCTTCTTTAGTCTCCATGTCTTGCCCCTAGGTTTCCTTCCCCGCAAGCGGAGCTCTACATAAATAGGACTGTGGTCTGACCATTTAATGTTTCCTATCGTATGTTTATGGATGTACTGCAGTGAATACTGATCACAGAGGAACACGTCTATTCATGAGTATTTAGTAAGCACATTAGAGAAAAATGTATAATCTTTGTTATGCGGGTGCTCCAGCTGCCAGATATCGAGCATATAGTGGATGTCAAGGATGACAGTTGCTCCATAGGATAATAAGGTGGATTACAGTCTAGCAATGGATTAAGTGCAAAACTGAATTATCCTTCCATTAGAAGCAGACCCTCTCTGAGTCTATTTTATCTAGTAGATTGAGAAGAAAGGATGTCTGATTTTTATTAGTGAAATACACATTTGCCTCAGGGTCAAGAAGGGTATCTACTGTGTCCCAGGGAAGTGATATATGTATAAGAGTCACAACCCCCTTTGATTTTGTGTGTGCATAGGAGTACCACTGGTGCAGGAAGTGATGCAGACTAATAGTGGGATGATAGTTCTTCCTGTCTGGGTGGGCTAGGTGGACAGCTCACTCAGACAGAGGGAGGGTTAAAGACTCTCCACAAATCATAGGAAACTAAACTGGCAAAAACCAACAGACCAGGCCAGGGAGCAACATGGAGAAAAATTAACATATAAGGGCAACAAAGCACAGCCATATATGGGGGAGGGGCAGGAAGGAGGACATAAGGCTGTCAAGAAACCGAGCTGTGACATTTCGGCCAGAGTGAATGGCATCTCTGGCCCCAGCAACCCCCACACAGCGAGATCCCAGTGCCCACGCACTGCCATCCCACGGGCTGCACCCACAATGTGGGAATCTAGACCCTTCCTGCCAAATGCAAAGGTCACAGCAAATTAACAATAACCAATATAAAACATGGGTAGGAGAATGTATGCAGTAAATGTGTGGATTCAAGTGACCACTCCACACAGGGGCCTCTTGGGGCAGTAGTGAAAGAGCATCTAATCTCCAATAGTGATTAAAAGGATTTTAAGACGGTCCTCCCTTTCATTGCATTTTCACCTATTGGTCCTTCCTAAGCCCTCTGTGAAGTTCTCGACCCTTCCCTGCAGCTGGTCTTGCTCCCTGAACTACTCAGCATTGGCCATGATATAACAACGGATCTAGCTTTCGACTAAAGCTCCATTGTATTGCATTGCTACATTATCAGCTCAACGCATACTAAAGAACAGGGAAGAACAGTCTCATCAGGATCATCATTGCGGACACTGTGGATCAAGTCCATCAGACTCAGCAAGGAAGGGCTTCCAGGGACATAGATCGTTGGCTATTAGAGGAAGGCACCACTTATATGCATAAAATGTGAGAGCAATGATTGTGTTTTCTTTGTATGATTATTTATATTAATAAATATACTACACTAGAGTGGTTTTTATCCTCTCTTGTGTTTCTGTCTAGCTTTGCGGTTTTACTATATTTTTGTACTAAGAGTTGCCTTAACTGGGCTACTAGGGAAAGGAGAGGAAGGGGATGGAGATGAAAGGAGAGGCATGGAGAGGAGGATTGATATGCTCGATTTGTTATTAAGGGTCTCGACCCCACTATGCAAGGGAATTGGATCAGTTCTCTAACATTCAGTAAGCAGTTGCAAACAAGTAGCTGTGCCAGCCAAGAACCCAAAAGAACAAGAATGGTGTGGTAATGCATTCCCAAAAGTGATGAAGGGGCTTCCCATAATTGGGTCAGAAGAGAAGGAAACGGGGACAAAAAGGGGATGGAGGGAGAAGGGAGGGGAAGGAAGGGTGGCCCAGTCAGTAACTACAGATGCCAGCCTGAGTGGAGGAGCATCAGTCAAGATCCTATTTATAAGGATGATAAGGTGTCATCAGAATATAAAAACAATAACTATTAAAGAGAAAGCAACATGGAATATTTAACCTTAATTACAACAGTATAGTTAAATGTGGGTTGACGTGGAGAAACAGGCCAGACAGAGGACAATCATGATATTGCCAAGCAGTGTGCACAGGGACTCCAACATAGAAAGAAGTGCCAGAGTTAATGTCACAAAGCTGTTGAACATCTGATGTGAGTCCCAAAGGGCAGTCAGTGAAGGCACAGTGTGATAGACAATTGTTGGAAGACCCTCAGGGTGTACCGCCAAACAGCAGGAGCAGGTCAAGTCTCAGCCTAACCCAAGACTTCTTAGAGACTGCAGCATTCCGCACCTGTTTCTGCTTTCCCAATGGTTGTGGGTCAGGTACATCTGCAAAATTGCCTGGTAAAGCAGCCACATTATCCACAGCCTAGGGCGGTATCTAAAGAGCCGTGCAGAAGGTGTTGATGTCATCTAGAGACCAGATGAAGTCTGAGCCTGAAGAAGAAAAGGGAAGTCCCACTTATATTTTATCCCAAGCTTGATCAGATGTTCAGTTAGAGGCTTCAGGGATCTACATTGTTGCAAGGTATAGGGACAGATGATGTTATAGATCTGAATCCCGACCTTAGCATGCAGGAGAGGCTCAGTCTTCCTGATTCTCTGTAGGAGTAATTCTATGTCCAAATTGTTAGGAGCCCTGCAGGCTTGTATCTCTCTTTGGACTCTGTCTAACCGCATCTCATAGGAGTCAGGCTTTTGCAGTAGATTCTGAAAGATGGATTGAAGGGTAGCTTCCAAATTCTTGTTAAAAACTGTCTCCTGAAGGTTCTTATTGCGCAATTTGCACCAGCGCCAAGATCTTCCAGCTTCTATTGTAGGATGGTGATCTGGTCTTGCTGTTCAAGGATGTATTGCTCCAGAGACTGCATTTGTTCATGGCAGGTTTGCCAATCAGTTTCCAGGGTGCGGTCTCACTGACCCAGATACACCACTTCAGACTACACCTCCACGATGTTGCACTTGAATGTGGCTTTTAGATAATTGAACAACTCCATGATGTCTGATTTTGTCTACAGGTCTCATAGGTCGGTGCAGTTTGTGCCATTGGTCATTGTTCTCTGATGGGCCATAGCCAGACACCCCACATCTATGCTGTATGTATGCTGCCTCGAGTAGGTAGAGGTGCGCTCTTGTCTTCAGATAGTTACGACTTCCATGTCATCGGCCTTAGAGCGGCCTCAGAACCTCCTGTCCCACAACCGTCATGAGCAGGCAACTGCAGCCTCAAGGCCAACTTAGATGGCATGGAAGGACCTTCCAGGTACAGTTGGTGTAGTTATACACAACCCAAAAAGGGACTTGAGCCCTTTTATACCCTAAAATCCCCAGTGTTGCCATGGAGCTAACTTAGAAAACAACCATCTTGGTTGTACGTCAGCCAGCGAAAGGTAGTTTTAATTTAATAAGCCACTATCACCTTAGACACAGCCTGGCCTGCACAAGGAACCTCAGGAATGAAAAAAAGAAAGTCAGTGTTTCTGAAAGGCTGAGTGGGATGAACATAGTACTTCAAGTTCCTAACCACATCCAAAAGGTAAAGTTCCTGTTCCAGGCTGTGATGGAGCAGGACAGAAAGAATGAAGAATAACCTCAAGGCTGATGTGAAACTCAGAGACGACCTTAGGAAGAAAACCTATGGGAGTCCACAAAACCACCCTGTCAGGGGAGAAAACCAAGAAGGAAAGCTTACAAAACAAAGCCTGAAAATTGGCAATCTACTGAACAGACACAATCGCCAGCAAGAAAACAGTCTTGGGAGTCAAGAAATTTAGGGAATCTGAAACAGATGCTCAAATGGAGTCTTCTAAAGCACTCCCTGAATGAACTTCAAGTTCCATTGAGGAGTCTGATCCAGACAGACTGGATAGGCATGAGCCACCCATTGAACAGAAGTCTGAAAATCTGGCAATAAGGTGTTAAGCCTCTGGAAATGCACAGAAATAATCAGAAATCTGGACTTTAATAGAGCTAAGACCAATCGCTTTCTGAAGACCATTCTGAAGAAAGGCCAAGATTAATTAAAAGGTCACAGCTGCAACACCACTTAAAAATCAAGGACCACAATCTGTGATACACTGTGGAAGAAATGTGCTTATGAACCATCATTATAGTGATACCTCTGAGGCAGTGGGCAGCAAAAACACATGTATTATAAGTTGAGGCTTTACAAGGAAGGTGCAGTGTTGTGCCAAAACATGTAGAGCATTTTCACATGCAAGGAAGAAACACTGTGTGGCTCAGGAGACATGGAGTTTATTTTACCACATATCTCCTAGAATACATTTGGAGATTGAAGGAAGTGAGACACTCACGCTGGGGGCATCAGAAGGTCACGAGAGAGGAGAGAGATCATGGAAACACCAGGGATTGGCGATCCATATGATTTGAGGGGCAAGAGACTAAGAAGGTGTCTAGTAAGCAGATATCTTGATTATCTCTACTTTGATTCCATCAAATTGTATGCTACTGTGCCTAGTTCAACACAAGACTCTCCTGGAAGCAGTCACCCTATTTACTTATCCCCCTTTAGCATTGTGCACTCCACACTAGCCACTACACCTGAGAGACCTGATAGACCTATTGGTCTAAGAGTAGACATACTGGGTACATCTCTATGTCTATAATTCTAGAGACAGTGTCTCCACACAGTATTCAGACCATCTTATACAAATGATATATGCTAATAGGATTTCATTCAATGTGCTTTTTCTTTTGCTCATAGATATCTTTGAAATGTCTGATTTGATTTATTTCGTGTGTAAATAGATAGATAGATAGATAGATAGATAGATAGATAGATTTACTCCACACCCATTTTGGGTTTTTAGGCTTGAAACTATATACATGGGAAAGCAATACAAATATATGTATATTTACATGTCATCATTTTCATATATATATATATATATATATATATATATATATATATATATAGATACAGATTTATCTACATCGGAACTCCATATCTAATACTTCCCTCTGTCCCACATAGTGTATACATGGTGTTTGAATGCTGTGTCTTATCTATATTTGAGATGATGCTGATTCCTGAACCAATTCCTGAGAATCTCCAGCTTCAACTCCAGCTTATGAAACTGGGCAGCTGAGACAGGGTAGAAACTAGATAAACTAGAAACTAGATAACCCAACACTTTCATGTACTCCAGAACGGTTGCCAAAGGGCGAAGTAGGGCCTGAGACACTTGGTGAGACAAACAGAAAATTTTGTTGTCTGGCAGAAAGCCCCTTCCCAGGTGAGTGTCGAATTTTATGCTGAGAAAATGTAGAACCTGGGATAAAACCAGAGAAGATTTCCTGAAATTCTGAATGTGTGTTGCTCCTAAAACAGACATGGAAGTCTGAATCTGAAGGCAGAGAGCCACCTCTGAGGAAACGTTTACAAAAAGGTAATTCAGATAAGGAGTCAGTGAAATCTCTATAGAGCCGTCAAGGCTGTCATGACATCTGTGAAGACCTGCTGCATGGAGGCCATCCCAAAAGGAAGGGAGGTGAACTGAAAATGATAGTCTAGAGAGGCAAAACTCAGGTAATGCTGATGATCTGAAATGGTTATTCAGACTCTCAGACCAGAGGTAAAAAATAAAACACAGTTTTATTGAGAACAAATGAGGAACACGGCCCCCTAAGGGCAGAAATAGGTAATTACATGTAACTGAAGGTAATATGGTAATATAGCAGACACAGTATGGATAAAGAGCAATACTATACAAGCAATGGAATAGAGTAAAGCAAGGGTTAAGTCCAATGCAAATAATCAGTCTCTGACGTGGTGTTCAAGACCACGCCCAGTAGTGGACAAGAGCAGCTATAGACTGCGGTGCAGGGTGGAGAGCACCTAGTAGTGAGTCCAAACAGTAGTCCTCAAGGACTGATGATATGCAAAACCAACCACTTGTGCTAGAGCTAAATAATACCAGAGCCAAGGGCACTCTCCGTGCGTAACGGGATTGACACACTGCGTGAGCTGAATGGAATCGGAGCCACGGCACTCTACGGTGCTGAATGGAACCTGAGCCAGTAGCACCCCTTGGTGCATCAACGGATACCCACACTGCGAGAGCTGAAAGGGACCAGAGCCAGTAGCACCCCGTGGTGCGTAAGCGGATACCCCAACACTGCTAGAGCTGAGTAAGACCAGAGCCAGTAGCACCCTTTCGATGTGCCAGTGGAGCGTGTATATTGCAAGAGCTTTCGGTAGACAGTAACGGAAAACCACTGCTCTGCAAGTGAAGCGGACAGGCTCGGTAATGAAGGCAGTGAGCTCAGCAAGTGTTAATGGAGAAGCTCGGTATCTGAGGCAACAAGCTCTGCAAGTGTTAACGGACAGGCTCGGTAACGGAGGCAACAAGCTCAGCAAGTGTTAACGGATGGCCCAGAATCTGAGGCAACAAGTACTGCAAGTGTCAGCGGACAGGCTCGATAACGGAGGCAGCAAGCTCAGCTAGTGTTAACGGATGCCCAGTATCTGAGGCAACAAGCACTGCAAGAGTTAACGGACAGGCTAGGTAACGGAGGCAACAAGCTCAGCAAGTGGGAGGTCAGCATAAGAAGCACAAGTCTGACAGTTCACAATGTCGCCAAGCGACATAGACAAAGTCATACTGGAACTGGAACACAGGAAGCTAGATACCAAGCAGGAAAGTCATCCAGGCCGGGTCATACACGGAGCAGGAGCGTCAGACAAGCCTGATCAATCACGGAGCAGGAACATCAGCCAGGCTGGGTCATACACGGAGCAGGAGCGTCAGACAAGCCGGATCAATCACGGAGCAGGAACGTCAGCCAGGCCGGGTCATACACGGAGCAGGAACCAGAAGAATAGTCAGACAAGCCAAATCGGTACACAGGAACGCAGGAACACAGATATGGAAGCACTGGCACAGGAACACCACGAAAGGCCACCTGACAGGTGCCAGAGGCCCGGTATAAGAAGACCATACTGGGCGGCCATAACAAGCACTACCAATAGGAACACACCACAGCAGAGAGTGACAGGTAATCACGGGAACCGTGATATGATCTTCATGAATGGGAATATGCAGATAAGCATCCTTTGGGCTTCTGAGCAGGATTCATGCCTGTTCAGGCCTCTTTGGGTTTTGGGGCTGGGCGTGTCTGTGCTCCTGAAGGAATAATACACTGAATGAAACACCATTCTGGCAGGGGGCAATGAAAACCAAGCATCTTTCACTAAAAAGGGGGACTCTCAGAAATAATCTGAGGTATAAAGTACTCTTGCCCACAGTGGCATGACTGATAGCCTTCTAAAGCTCTGGGCTAAACAACTGTTTGTCCATGAATGGAAGGGAGACTAAGGATTTCTTGGAAGTAGGTCTACCGACCAGATCTTTAACCACAGAGTATGATATGAGGACACAGAAGATGCTGAGGCATTCCTAGTAAATCAGGCAGCATCATAGGCCACTTCTGCAAGATATAACCCTTGAGGTTTGTGGAGATAGCCACTACAAGATCCTCCTTGGGTGCTTCCATGTGGACAACCTCCAAATGCTAATCCCCACAAACAGCCACAGCCCTAGTTATTCAAGTAACAGCAAAGGTGGGATATAAAGCACAGATGCCACAAAATTTGCCTCCATGAAAGAATCCAGGCACTTATTCACCTAGCCATTGAGTGTTGATGCACATGCAGGTGGCAAAGTGGTGATCTTCAAAAGGCAAGAGATTGGAGGGCTGACAGATGGGGGGTAGCCCACTGACTTAAACAACCTGCAGAAAAATGGTATAAGAGAGAGATATGTCTGGGAAGAAACAACCTTTGTCAGGCATCTTCCAATCCTTGAGGAGTCCCTGGGCTAAGGATTGGTGGGAAGGAAAAATGGCAGCCTCCGTTTCACACGTTTTAAAAATATCATGGGACGAAGAAGAATGGGGATCTGAGGCCCAAGAAAGCTTCAGGATCTCTAGGATGGCCCAAATAAGAGCCTCAGTGGGAGAACCAGGCTATTCCTCAAAATAATACCCAGTAGAGAAGGACAAATGCAAATCTTCCCTATCAGTTTCCTTCCTCCGCTGCGGAGTCTGTACCATGGGACAATTTCACTCTGCACAATGACAAAAACACCTTTTGGGGTAGGGGACAGGATGGTCCTGAGACCAAGACTCTAGCATCCTTTGAGCAGAAAAAAGACTAGAACCCATAGAAGTAATTAGGACCACAGATCAAAAGGAACATAATGCACTAGATGAATCCCTAGGAAGACCGATCTGGCATGAGAAGCAAAGAGTAAAGGGTGAAGGGGGGACCTTAAAGCTTTGGTAGTCTTGGCTTGCCCTTGTCTCCCTTGTGGACAGACACAGCCAGAAGAACCCTTAAAATAGAATAAAGGACAGTAAAAGTAAGTTACAAATACTTATCTGAAGATAATACGAGTACTTGTACTTTTCTGTCTGAAAGGGTTAAAGTACTATGCAGGAGCGAATCAGCCTCATACATTTCTAGGAGGCTTCCAGGGTATTCAAGAACAGAAGTGGACCAGTGTAGAAAAACAGGCTTTATGGATAACTTAGTCTCCCAAATAACCCTTTCCAAAATGGCACAGTAGCTATACGTCTGCTGAGCAATAAAGAGCACCAATATCAGAGAGGTTCCCCAGGGACATCAAAATGCTTTTTAAAGCTTAATAAGTCCACTTACACCCACCAGGATGCAAGCGGTGGACCAGAGTGTCTCTGGTACCATCTGTGTCTCAATCCAATATGGCCACCACGAGTGCCCATTCTTAAAGGCACCACAACCGTAAAAACTAAAGGTGCACTGAACAGCAGTTACGAGATAGAATAGAAATATAAATTATAGCAAAAAATAAAACAAAGTGAAATATAATTAAATAAACTGAATTAAAATGAGACAAAATAAAATGAATTAAAATGAATGAAAGTGAATTAAAATGAAGTAAAATTAATTGAAATAAATTTAAATCCCCCACAGAAGGGAGAGGGGATATTGGGAAAGAAATGAACAGTGCCAGTCTATCAAAATGATCACAAATAGTGTAAATTTGGCTACCAGAAAAACAAACTGGGACATACTCGCAGGATATGTGCTCTCTAAATGCAGGAACGCTTGTCTTCAGTTTCCATACAGAGTTCTGCTCAGACCAACTAAGTAGAACTGAGAGAAAAGAGGCTGATAATGCAAGCCATTCTCTAGCAGCCCCATGTCCATTTTAGGACAGGATTCATCAAACTGCGGGAAAACCAGCGTATCAAATACGCTGCTCTTCTCCAACACTTCGCTGTGATCATTGATGGATATCTTCAGGTATTCATCAATAATTTGTTGTGTTTCCTTGCTCGCGTAAATAGGCCAGTCAGGTGATAAACCCATGTATATGCATAAGCGAAAATGGTTATGAGTGTCTTGGCCCCACACACTGTACTGGCATCCGATCAAATTGATGGATCTATCTGGCCATCACTTATTAATGAATAAGCGATGGCCAAATACAATATGGCAGTTGCTGAATGTGTGAATGGTTAATGCGCAAAGAAATTCTCCAATTTTCTTGTGCATTAAAGAGACAGTAATACTTAACCCCTTTGCGACAATGGACGTACATGTATGTCCTCTGTGGCTGTCACTTAGTGACAGAGGACGTACATGTACGTCCAGGAAATCCGGATCCCCACGCGGCTGCACGCCATTCGGGGACTCCGGATTCTTCTGAAAAAAAAAAAAAACAAATGTTAGACGGGCGTTAAGTGACGGCCGCGTCTGCACGCGGCCGTCACTAAGGGGTTAATTTTATGAAAGTTTAATAATGTACATAATAAAAAAATAAATGAAATAATGTTTGTAGACAACGCTATTTTGGCTCTGCTGAAGAGCTGTTCGGTCCTGGGACCAGGATCTCAGTTTGTCAGCTAGAGCGCTGACGTAAGTAAAAGGGGCAGGAAGGGGGAACTTTAGAAGCTTATAACTCTTAAACTATACAAGTTTGAGAGACGGGACTTACATCAGTTCATTTCTTTTTTTATTATGTACATTATTCAACTTTCATAAAATCATGTCAATTACTGTCCCTTTAAGTCATTCGCACCTTGATGAATCCTGGCCTTAGCCTGCACTCTGGTTCAACCGAGAATAGAGGCCAGAGATAGGAACCCGCCTAATGGGGGATTACATAGCCCATCCTACAGGCAAAACACAAAAATGAAGGCCAACTAAAAGAGAATCTTTTACCTGCACACTCCACTAGGTCACTTTTAACCCTTTGAGTGCCAGAGTGGTACGGAACCCATTGTTTTGCAATGCGTTCCGTACCACTCTGGCACTCAAAAGGTTAAAACTGAGTATAACTAGTAGGAGTAAAGTGAAGCAAAGAAGAAGTCTCCACCTCGGAAAGCTTTATAAGGCAACTGCCTGCCCCCCCAGTCGTAGGATACTTTACCCTATTCTTCCTGTGTTCCACATTGGGCAGAAGAGATAGAAAAACAGAGCATTTAATGCCTTGAATGCTGAAGAGGTCTCCAAAACACTGTGCTTCTAAATCAATGGGGATCTGGGATATATTTTTTTTGTAACGCCTTTGGATTAGTTGGTTTACTCCAGAGCTGCACCACTCTTAGTACATCTAAAGAGAACTCAGGCCACAATGCATTATGGTGATGTTGTGTCAGATCTCGGTCAAAGATACATTTCCAATATGCACTAACATGTCTTCGCTATCATATCCGCATCAATCTGCCACCAATCCATCCTCATCCCCACGAATTTGTCATACTTTTGACAGTTTTATTATTTTGCACTGAACACACTGCCTCATTGGAGGAGGCTGGATAGAGGGAGGGGAGCAGAGGCAGAATGACGGACTGCGGTTACAGAGCAGACAAGCGCAGTCTGTCCGGAAGTAGCTTCAGGGCAGAGTTTATAACCCAATTTAGACCAACAGGAGCTTTAAAAAAATAAAAAAAATTAAAACACTTTTACTTATATTCTGTGTATAATCTAATGATCCAGGCTAACTTATATAGGGGTGATACATCCTCTTTAAAAGTAGGACATTGACTAACGCACTGCGTTTTAAAATTTCATCATAACTATTTTATATTGTGTTTACAGTTTTGTAGTTTATATATTATTGATACAGGTTTTAGGATTTCAATTAAGAATTATTTTTAGTTAGGGTTTTCTTTTGTTTAATAAATAATACAGGATCTTTAAAAATTAATATAATATAAAAAGGAATATGATGTGCATATTCTTCAATCCCTTGGATATATTGTAGTCACTGTAGTTACCCACATTGAAGTGTGCATAAGTCAAAGCGCAAGGATATTTTGTTGTATATTATGTTTTGTAATTATTTTTGCCAGAGTACATTATAGTAACATAGTAGATAAGGCTGAAAAAAGACATGCGTCCATCAAGTCCAGCCCATGCCAAAAACACCCCTGTTGATCTAGAGGAAGACAAAAAGCCCTCTGGAGCCATTTCCAATCTAGTCCCAAATGTGTGGGGGGAAGTCACAAGTCAGGCTGGCTCACACACACACACAGCAAAACTAACATTCAGCCACCAGGGCACCTTTGTATTTCTACTAATCTAAATAATATAAAGCACTAGCCTGCAAAGCTCCCTGTGTGCGTAACTGCACATGAGCAGTAGAGACTGCTGGAACGATGCAGTCATGCACAGTAGAGATTGCCCTAACGATGCAGTCATGCGCAGTAGAGACTGCCCTAACGATGCAGTCATGCGCAGTAGAGACTGCCCTAACGATGCAGTCATGCGCAGTAGAGACTGCCCTAACGATGCAGTCATTCGCAGTAGAGACTGCCCTAACGATACAGTCATGCGCAGTAGAGACTGCCCTAACGATGCAGTCATGCGCAGTAGAGACTGCCCTAACGATGCAGTCATTCGCAGTAGAGACTGCCCTAACGATGCAGTCATGTGCAGTAGAGAAGTCTCACAGTCTTTGGGAAGTCTCTACGGTGCATGACTTTATCTCATGTGCTGCCAGTGAGATGGCAGCAGTACACAGAGCAGAACCGGCATCTTAACCCTTTGCGCACTAGAGGGGTACGCAACGAGCAAAGCAATGCATTCCGTACACCTCTGGCACTCAAAGGGTTAACATCACCCAGACTAACAGCCCGGCACCGGAGAGCAGGGGACCCGAGAGAAGAGCACCGGAGGGGGTGGAGACCTCAGGGAGGAGAGCAGAGAGTAGGCTGCAAGACAGGGAGCAAAAGGAGCAGGGTAATGAGACAGAGGCACAGAAATGAGTGTTGGGGATGGAATGAGTTGTGAGGTGAAGAGAGCAGGTGATATATAGACTGAGAGAGGAATACAGTGAAGTCTGTGGGAGAGGGTTAACGGAGGCTGGAAGAGAAGAGGGAGGCTGAAGAAGAGATGACAGGAGAAAGGGAGGTAGGATTCATCAGGGTGTGGGGGCAGATAGGAAAGTACCTAAGGAAAAGGAGAGAGCAGAGAGTATGGGAGCAGGGAGTATGGCAGCAGGGAGTACGGGTGAGAGAAAACACAAGAAAGAGAACTAAAAGGACAGCAAGAAGAATGGGGACTTTATCAGACCAAGCAAAAGAACTAAGATCTACCAGAATTAGACTCCCCCAACTACTGAATTAAAATGATCTAAAACTATTCGCCTGTATGGAAAACTAACTGCACCTAGACCCTGTCGAATGACGGGCTTTAACCTAGTACTCCTATAATGTTGCAAGTTTTGATAACACTGTCAGTAGCCTATTGGGTAAGTTTTTTTTGTTTTTTTTTTTCTAATTACCAGTTACATATTCAAAAAATATTAACAACAAAAAACTGTTTTTATTAGTGCAGCTTTTTAGTACTAAAAGGTAACACCAACTTTATTGGGCAGCAACAAAAACAGAAATATCACAAGATATAAACATATATATATATAGTACTAATGAGAAGCGCACAATGGAGCAAGCGACAACTACCAGAAATTGAAGACTGCTTCTGTGTGATTCTCTTGATGAAGGTCCCAGCGATAGGACCAGAAGTAGTCTGCAATGCCACAGGTCCACCCCTGGGAGAAGCCAGACAGATAGGGGAGCAACCAATGCCACAGGTCCGCACCTGGGAGAGGCCAGACAAATGGGAAGGCAACCAGGAGTAAGTCTGCAAGAGCCAAAAGCCTGCACCAGATTGGGTATCTATCACGGTTCCCGTGCTACACTGTCAATCAGGGTTGTTCCGTCTGTGCATTGGAGGAAGCTGATTGGCCCGCCCAGGATGTGCCTTTATACTCTGGCCCTGGGCACTTGTGCTTTGCCCTTTCGTGGTGTTCCAGTATCTGCTCCTTGTTGCTGTGTTCCAGTTCTCCATTGTACCGATCCGGCTTGTCTGACTCTTCTTTTGATCCTGCTCCGTGTATGACCCGGCTCTAGCTGACGACCCTGCTCCGTGATAGATCCGGTTCTGGCTGATGATCCTGCTCCGTGTATGACCCGGCTCTGGCTGACGACCTTGCTCCTTGATAGATCCAGTTCTGGCTGATGATCCTGCTCCGTGTATGACCCGGCTCTGGCTGACGACCTTGCTCCGTGATTGATCCGGTTCTGGCTGATGATCCCGCTCCGTGTACGACCCGGCTCCGGTAGACGACCTTGCTCTGTGAATGATCCAGTTCTTCGGCTGCTGTTCCTGCTGTACTCCAGTTCCGGTTATCGCCTGTTCCAGTCTGCTGTTCCGGTGTACCTGCACGGCCCGGTCGCGTCGCCACATTCTGATCATTTGGTGTCTCGCTATTACTCTCTTTACTCTAGCTGAGATTAAGGTTGCTTTGCCGTACTTGGTACGTTGCTGTGTTCCAGTACAGAACCAGTTAACTCCTGCAGTACTTCGTAGTCTCAGTCTTGTGCCTCAGTTCTTGCCAAGCATACACTTATCGTTCAGAGCCATTCCTTCGGTACCTCTGAAACGCCTCATTACCTTCAGCAGAGTATTGCCGGTCCGGTGTTCGGTGTGCACCGTGACCGCGCCTGTGGGCATTGCTATCTGTTCGCCTCTTGCTGGGAAGGTCCTGTACGGCACCGGAGGGGTGTCCTGGCTCCGGCCTACTGTCATACAGAGGTTATGCTATCCATCTGCACTATACAGTGCTTGGCTCTCAGTGCTTGTGCATTCGATACCATTATTTGACATCCAAGAGGTGTCAGGGCACTATCCATTGGGTACATGCAGAGTTAACTTCCATTTCCAGTTAAGGGCGGCTCAGGTTCTGGTACTACCGTTTGGCAATAGCACTTCCTCTTATCCCAGCTAGAGTAAAGAGAGTAATAGCGAGACACCAAGTGATCAGAATGTCGCGGACGCGACCGGGCCATGCAGGTACACCGGAACAGCAGACTGGAACAGGCGATAACCGGAACCGGAGTACAGCAGGAACAGCAGCCGAAGAACTGGATCATTAACAGAGCAAGGTCGTCTACCGGAGCCGGGTCGTACACGGAGCGGGATCATCAGCCAGAACCGGATCAATCACGGAGCAAGGTCGTCAGCCAGAGCCGGGTCATACACGGAGCAGGATCATCAGCCAGAACCGGCTCTATCACGGAGCAAGGTCGTCAGCCAGAGCCGGGTCATACACGGAGCAGGATCATCAGCCAGAACCGGATCTATCACGGAGCAGGGTCGTCAGCCAGAGCCGGGTCATACACGGAGCAGGATCAAAAGAAGAGTCAGACAAGCTGGGTCGGTACACTGGAGAACTGGAACACAGCAACAAGGCGCAGATACTGGAACACCACGAAAGGGCAAAGCACAAGTGCCCAGGGCCAGAGTATAAAGGCACATCCTGGGCGGGCCAATCAGCTTCCTCCAATGCACAGATGGAACAACCCTGATTGACAGTGTAGCACGGGAACCATGATAGTATCTAACAGAACGGAAGGCCACACTAGAGGATAGTTAGATAGAGCCACAGGTCAGCACCAGATTGGGTGGTCAGACAAGCCAAGGGTCATGCACGGAGCAGGTAGTCAGCCAGAGCCACAGGTTTGCACCAGATAGGGTGTCCACTGAAGCGTTGGTATGCTGGATACGCAGTGGACAGAGCCCCAGGTCAACAACAGAACAGGTAGTCAGACCAGCCAGAAGTCACACACGGAAGGGTAGTCAGCCAGAGCCAGAAGTCACACACGGAAGGGTAGTCAGCCAGAGCCAGAAGTCACACACGGAATGGGTAGTCAGCCAGAGCTGCAGGTCTGCACCAGAATGGTTGTCCGACAAAGCCAAGGGTCATACACGGAGCAGATAGTCAGACAGAGCCACAGGTCAGCACCAGTTCGGTTAGTCAGACAAGCCAGATTATACACAAAGCCAAAACTATAGAACTGCACTGGACACCAACGAAAGGGTGACTGAGCCCTGTGTCCAGGCAGTTCAAATAGTCAAGAGAGAGGAAGAGGAGGAGCAGCCAACAGGTGGCTGTCTCTTTAATTGGAGCGCATGTCCATGCTTTTGGAAGTGCGCCCAATACTGATGTCAGCCCCCTGCCAGCACGCCAGCAGCAGAGGCGGACGGAGCCACACCAGGAAACAGCAGGACGAGGAAAGTCCTCCAGCCGCAAAGGAGGCAAAGCAAAGTGTGGGCGGACAATGTGGCTGGAGCCGCTGGAGCAGCCGCCGCACAGGTACTCTGACAGTACCCCCCCTTTATGGCCCCACCTTGCGGACCGGGGAGTGGTATATTGGGAAAGTGAGAGTGAAATTTACGAATCAGGAGGGGAGCATGTACCACTTCCGAGGAGACCCATGAGCGTCCCTCAGGGCCGTAACCTCTCCAGTCTACTAAATACTGTAATCGTCCCCTAACTCTCCAGGAATCCAAAATCATCTGTATCTCATATTCGTCATGGTCTCCCACCCGAATGGGAGCTGGGCAAACCATGGTAGAAGTATAGCGGTTGCAGACAAATGGTTTAAGAAGGGATACATGGAATACATTGTGGATTCTTATAGTACTAGGACGCTCCAGCGCGTATGTCACCGGATTGATTTTAAGAACGATCTGAAAGGGACCGACAAAACGAGAAGCCAGCTTTCTACAAGGTACCTGGAGTTTGAGATTACGAGAAGACAGCCATGTAGAGAGCTGGCTCCTTGTTTTGTCTTTCGGATCATTCGGAAGGTAAGTTTTTGAGGGGTACAAAGTGTATCATTTTGGAAAATCTGTCCACTATCATAATGATTACCGTGTAACCCAAGGAAACCGGGAGTTCCACCATGAAATCTTTAGACAGATGTGACCACGGACTGTCTCCATTTGGGATGGGTTGCAAGAGTCCCACAGGCAGGCTTCTTGGGGATTTGTTTTGGGCACAGGTGGGACAAGCTGCCACGAAAGCTGCACAATCCTTTCTCAGGCTTGACCACCAGAATAAACAAGAGATCACCCAAATCAACTGGTTTCTCCCTGTATGACCAGCTGTCTTGGTATGGTATGTCTCCAGAAGTTTAATGCGTAGCTGGACTGGCACAAAGCATTTCCCTCTAGGGTTTTCTGCCAGGGCAGAAGCCTGGGCCGCCAAAATCTCCTCTCCTCTCCCACCCCTATGATCAGCCAGGATGATAGGGTAAGGAAGGGACTCTTACCTAGAATTGGAACAATATTGGCGAGATAATGCATCAGCACGAATGTTCTTGGAACATGGAAGGTATGACACGACAAAGGGAAATATGGAAAGAAACAGTGCTCATCGGACCTGGTGGGCAAACACACGTTTGGCCTCAGACAAGTAGGTTACATTTTTATGATCTGTAAGGATCTGAATCGGTGCTTTGGCTCCATCTAAAAGGTAGCGCCATTCTTTCAGAGCCAATATGATCGCCAGCAGTTCTCTATCAACAATGTCATAAATCCACTCTGCCATGGATAATTTCTTAGAAAAATATCCACAGGGAAGAAGAGCCTCTCCCGGAGCCGAGCGCTGAGACAGGAAGGCGTTTACTCCCGTCTCAGATGCATCAACCTCCAGCATAAAGGGCAGGGCGGGATTAAGGTGTCTCAATATAGGAGCCATAAAAAATGCTGTCTTGAGCTTTTCGAAGGCCAATAATGCACCGGGAGACCAGTTTGAGGCATCAGAGCCCTTGCAAGTCATGTCCGTAAGCGGCTTAACCACAGATGAGAAGTCTTTGATAAACTTCCTGTAATATTTTGTAAAGCCCAGGAACCTTTGAAGCTGTTTTAGTCCTACCGGATGGGGCCATTCCAATATGGCAGATAGCTTTTGGAGCTCCATCGCAAAAACGGAGACAGATATCACATACCCCAGAAAAGTCACTTGTGACTTGTGAAACTCGCATTTCTCTAGTTTGCAGTATAGCTATCATGGTGCCCGTGATTCCTTGTTTTTATTTTTCTGTCAGTTATCCAATGGGAGGTCCTCATTGGTTGCCCTGTGTTTAGCCCGCCCAGTATTGCCTTTATATACTAGGCTCCTGAACCTTATCACTGCCCTTTCGTGGTGTTCCTGTGCCAGTTCTACGTTTGTATTGAAGTTTCCAGTGTACCGACTTGGCTTGCCTGACTACTCTCCTGTTTCTGCGCCTGTGTACCGACCCGGACTGCCTGACTACTCTCCAGTGATTGTTCCTGTGTACTGACCCGGCCTGGCTGACGTTCCTGCTCCCGTGTACCAACCCGGATTGGCTGACGTTCCTGCTCCTGTATTCTGTCCCGGCCTGGCTGACGTTCCTGCTCCTGGATTCCGACTTGGCAGTCTCCCGCTGTGTCCTAGTCGTCTCGGCGACATTCTGACTTCCAGTGCCTTACGGGGTTTGGCACCTCTGCCCCTCAGGCTTGCCTGTCTTCCATTGTGCTCAGAGCGCCTCTGGCCTAGTTCTCCTTTCCGTAACCGGTTGCAAGTGTTGCCTCCGTATTGCACCGGTATACTGCCATTGGTTTGCTCCACTCTACCATAACTGGTTGCAAGTGTTGCCTCCGTTATAGCACCGGTACTGTTGCCATTGGTTAAGATCCTCTCTGTCATAACCGGTTGCTGTGTTGACTCCGTAATTGCACCAGTATACTGCCATTGGTTTGCTCCACTCTACCATAACCGGTTGCAAGTGTTGCCTCTGTTATAGCACCGGTACAGTTGCCATTGATTACGCTCCTCTCTGTCATAACCGGTTGCTGTGTTGCCTCCGTAATTGCACCAGTATACTGCCATTGGTTTGCTCCACTCTACCATAACCGGTTGCAAGTGTTGCCTCCATTATGCACCGGTACTGTTGCCATTGGTTACGCTCCTCTCTGTCATAACCGGTTGCTGTGTTGCCTCCGTAATTGCACCGCTATACTGCCATTGGTTTGCTCCACTCTACCATAACCGGTTGCAAGTGTTGCCTCCGTTATAGCACAGGTACATTGCCATTGGTTACGCTCCACTCCGTCTAACCGGTTGCTATTGTTGCCTCTGTGTCAGCGCCGGTATCACTCCTGATTACTTCAGTGGACTAGTATACTATGGACTCTATCTGTGGCGTCTTATAGATGCAGCTGGTTGCCAGAACACATGGGACTGTTTTCCCTTCTTGATGAACGTTAACTCCTGCATTGCTGGAACCTGGAAACCTTATCAGTTGCCTGACCCGTGTCAGCATAAACTTTGTTTGTCTCCTATACTTATGCTGGACCTGTGTGGGCATAATTAACCTGTCGTGTGTCTGTACTATAAGATTTATATTACAGGACCTGTGAGGGTTCTTTATGTATTATTGTATCTAATAAAACTGTGCTTTTATCTTATCTCTGTGTCTGTGAGTCAAACAAATCGTTACAATAGCCCATTTTCTCTCAACAGTTGTAATACTCTTGACACATCCGCATGATGAGTCTCCATAGTGGGGGAATGGATTAATATGTTGTCTAAGTATACGACAACAGAGGCTTGCAGCAAGTCTCTTAGGAGATCAGTGATCAGTTCCTGGAAGACAGCGGGAGCATTGCAGAGCCTGAAGGGCATAACTAGATATTCATAATGGCCTCTCCGGGTGTTAAATGCTGTCTTCCATTCGTGTCCTTCCTTAATACGGACCAAATTGTATGCTGCCCTTAGAACCCTTTAATCTGTCGAAGAGCTCAGTGATCAAGGGTATGGGGTAGAGAGCTCAGTGATCAAGGGTATGGGGTAGGCATTCTTAATCATCAATCTATTAAGTCTGCAGAAATCAATGCAGGGACACAGCTCCCCGTCTTTCTTTCTTTAACAAGAAAGAACCTTGCACCAGCCGGTGAGGTAGATTTGCAGATTATACTGTCAGAGACATTGCCATGATGGGGAGGAAATGGGTATTTTTTCTTTTAAACCAAATTCTCTGAAATTCTGTTTTAAGATGTGTGTAAATGATCTCTTGTTAAAACAATGGCCCTTTGATTCAAGGTAGGGGGTGAAAATAACTGAATGTCAGTTATGGAGATATACGATTAGGTGCTAGACACCAAGTCTAAAGGAAGATATACTCCCATATGGAAAAGTCTAGATAGTATGACATGTTTACATGAAATATGTTGACCTGGTGAACCCCCTAACTAAGGAAATAAACACAGATTCATGTGTCATATGTAAAATCTTAATGTATGGTAAGAGCGACGTCTCCAGGCTAAAAAGTGTTATTACTGATGCCTTGAAATTCCTCATATTGTTATCATAATTTAGGCATGATGTCATATGGAAATTAAGGATTAGGAGCATCCAATCAGATAATGTCACTGTATAATGAGATGGATATTTAACCAATCAGAGCAGATTTTTATAAGAGGAGTTTCATATTATAAATATGCAAGTTGAGAGAGAAGAGGGGTCTTTGCCTCTTGGCTTCCTGGTTCAATTACTGCTATAATTTCCTGAAGTATTGTGTCTTAGTTGCTATAGAAACCCTGAGAAATTCACATTTATTAGACTGGTAACTATATATTTCCTTACTATAATTCTGCAAAATTCAGAATCAAATATTTATTTCTTCCTTATTTAAAGAAAATTAATTTCTCTTATAAGTTGTCTTAACTGGACTGTCCAACCATTTGGGATCAATTATAATAAGCTATATTAGCTCTACAAATTCTGAAATTAAGCAGAATTCATTCTATTTCTAGAATATTGTATTTCTGGAAGATTATATAGATAATATTGATCTGGGGAATTCTTTGAATTCAATTAATAACCTTTTAACCGCTATTTGTCTATTTATTTGTGGTGTTTCTTTGTGGGTGTACTAGGCCTAACTTTTGTAAAGTGAAGGTTTCTTTTAAACTTTCACTAGACAAAAGAGGCTGCCATCTTGGGTGTGGCACTCTATCTGAATAAGTGGGTTAACCCTTTAAGTACCCTATAGGTTTCACATAATACTGCTATAGTCATATTTGTGATATATGTTGCACAAAGCCTATATACTGTCTAGACATATATTACTGAATTGATTTTAAGTATTTTCTTGGTATTATCTCTGATTGACTATATTAATTGCAATTTATATGTTTTATTCAGAAGGTATGCAATATTTGAAATCGGTAGATAATTAAATTATAATCTAAATCTGGGATTTTATTCCAGTTAGTTTGTCTAAATTTTGCTATTGCATATGGTACAAGGAGAATTGTCAGAGGACCTGGCTTAATTTTAAATCTAATTCACCTGACAACCTACCTTAGATGAGAGCTGGTACCGTGTTAGCCGTAGAAATACAGGATGCAAAATTTTTTTTAAAGTTGATACCTTTATTGGCTAACTAAACAGATTTAAAATGCAAGCTTTCAAGACTTCTTAGGTCTCTTCCTCAGGCATGTACTTGTATTTCAGAGAGAAGTTTTCATATTTATCTGTATAACATGCCTGAGGAAGAGACCTAAGAAGTCTTGAAAGCTTGTATTTTAAATCTGTTTAGTTCGCCAATAAAGGTATCAACTTTACAAAAAAATTTTGCATCCTGACAACCTACCTTAAACCTCAATTAGCATAGTTTATACACTTTCTGGGGCAGAGGTATTCATATACACTGCTGCCAACTGTATTTTTATTAATGGTAAGGATCAATTATCCTTTTCTATGCTGCTGAGTGCAATTATTGTTATGTAATACCTCTGAATATACCTATGTGTGGTAAACGCTTTAATTGATGGTGATAATTGTGGTTTGAGTTACTGTATACCTATTGTAATTGCTGGTCACTCATTTATTTCATTGTTGCTTACATTTTTTATATATATAGTATATTGTACTTTAATAAATTATATATATTTTTGCACAAATATGTGGGATTGATTATTTTAATCAATTCTTTACTGTGAAGTAGCGTGTCAATACCTAATATAGTGTAAAGTTCTCAAAATTATTTAATATTGTCATTTATCTATTTATGTGAAGATATCCAACCTGATTGGTTATCTTGTTTTAACCCCTTGGATACCTTCATCATAATTGGTTCGACAATACCTCTGGAGAGAGCATTGGACACAATGACCCTTGTCTCCTCTACCGATAATGGATATACACGGCCCTTGTGAGGAGTTGCTCCAGGAATCAGGTTGATCTCGCAGTCATAAGGCCTATGAGGAGGCAACACAACTGCCTGTGCTTTGTCAAACACATCCCTGAAGGCCATATATTCCTCAGGTAGGACTGAGGCAGAAGAACAAAGTAGTCTCGTAGGACATGTGAGACAGGTGTTAGTACAATTCGGGGCCCAGGATAAGATGTCGCAATTGTGCCAGTCAATCCTGGGATTGTGTTCCAGAAGCCATAGAAACCCCAGGACAATGGCATAATGGGGAGAGTTAATAACCTGGAACTGCAGGGTTTCTGTGTGAAGGGCCCCTACTCTCAGGGCTAGAGGAAGCGTCTCCTGAGAAATATGGGAGAGTTGTAGGGGCCTTCCATTAATGGCTTCGATCTCCAAAGGAGAGAAACAAGACTGCAAGGGAATGGCGTGCTTGCCAGCAAATTCAGCATCGATAAAGAGACCTGCCACTCTAGAATCCAGCAATGCAGGCACAGATACAGATGTGTTGGCCCATGATAGGATAACATCCAGCACAGGTTTACCCTTTACCATCTCTGGGGACTGGGTGATTACACCTAAGATCTGTCCCCTACAGGATCTTAGGTGCGGGCGTTTCCTGGACGTACCGGACATGGCCTGAGAAGGTGGTCAGGTATCCCACAGTACAAACAGAGGCCCTCCCTCCTCCGAAAGGCCCTCTCCTACCCAGTAAGGCGAGTGGCCCCCAACTGCATGGGATCACTGCTGGAGGAATCAAGTCCAGGAGGTGTGGGAGGCGAGGGAGGAATGGGTGGGTGAGTAAAGCTGGGTGCCAATCGGGAAGGAAGCCTACACAGGCATTCCTTAAACGAGGTTCTCTCCCGTATACGTGTGTCTATCAGGATGGTAAAGGAGATGAGATCATCCAAATCACTCAGCAAATCATGAGCAGCGATTTCATCTTTGATCATATCGCACAATCCTTGGGAGAAAGCCACCACCAATGCCTCATTGTTCCAATTCACCTCCGCCGCCAAGGTACGAAATTTTATTGCGTACTCGGCTACAGTACGAGTGCCCTGGCAGATGGTCATTAAGTGTTTGGAGCCTGAGACGCCCTGGTATGTCAAAAACTCTACGGAACGCTCCCACAAATTCTGTGAAGTTATAAATAATTGGCTTGTCCATCTCCCATAGCGGATTGGCCCAGGCCAAGGCCTTGACAGACAAGAGAGAGATAAGGAATGCCACTTTACTGCGCTTGTTCGGAAAACTGTGAGGTACCGTCTCCATGTGTATCCCCACTTGGTTAAGAAACCCGCGACAGAGAACTGGGTCCCCATCATACCGCTGTGGAAGTGGAGCATGACTGGAAAAGCCCCTGATCACGCCTGCATGAGGGGCAGTGGGTGTAACCGGTGCCAAGGCAGAAGCAGTGGAGGCCACCGGTTGTTGAACAGGGCGGTCAAGATGAGTCGTGCGAATCAACAGAGTTTGTAATGCTAGCAGCATGTGATCTATCCGCTGATCTTGTGCATCAACCCTGGTTATAATATTCTGTAAAGAAGGGTTACCGGTATCATCCGCACACATGGCTCTTTTGTACTGTCACGGTCTCAGAAAAGAAACACAGGACAAGTACTAAAAGGTAACACCAACTTTATTAGGCAGCAACAAAAACAGTAATATCACAAGATATAAACACACATATATAGTACTAAAGAGAAGCGCACAACGGAGCAAGCAACAACTACCAGAAAGAGAAGACTGCTTCCATGTGATACTCTTGATGAAGGAACCAGCGTTAGGACCAGAAGTAGTCTGCAATGCCACAGGTCCACCCCTGGGAGAAGCCAGACAGATAGGGGAGCAACCAATGCCACAGGTCCGCACCTGGGAGAGGCCAGACAAATGGGAAGGCAACCAGGAGTAAGTCTGCAAGAGCCACAAGCCTGCACCAGATTGGGTATCTAACAGAACGGAAGGCCACACTAGAGGATAGTCAGATAGAGCCACAGGTCAGCTCCAGATTGGGTGGTCAGACAAGCCAAGGGTCATGCACGGAGTGGGTAGTCAGCCAGAGCCACAAGTTTGCACCAGATAGGATGTCCACTGAAGCGTTGGTATGCTGGATACACAGTGGACAGAGCCCCAGGTCAACAATAGAACGGGCAGTCAGACCAGCCAGAAGTCACACACGGAGCAGGTAGTCAGCCAGAGCCAGAAGTCACATACAAAACGGGTAGTCAGCCAGAGCTGCAGGTCTGCACTAGAATGGTTGTCCGACAAAGCCAAGGGTCATACACGGAGCAGATAGTCAGACAGAGCCACAGGTCAGCACCAGGTCAGTTAGTCAGACAAGCCAATTATACACAAAGCCAAAACTATAGAACTGCACTGGACACCAACGAAAGGGCAACTGAGCCCTGTGTCCAGGCAGTTCAAATAGTCAAGAGAGAGGAAGAGGAGGAGCAGCCAACAGGTGGCTGTCTCTTTAAATGGAGCGCACATCCGTGCCTTTGGATGTGCGCCCATTACTGACGTCACCCACCTGCCGGCACGCCAGCAGCAGAGGTGGCTGGAGCCACACCAGGACACAGCAGGCGGCTGAGCCACTTGACGAGGAAAGTCCTCCAGCCTCAACGGAGGCAAAGCAACGTGTGGCTGAACAATGCGGCTGGAGCCGCTGGAGAAAGATGCGGTCGGCTCAAGCAGGCGCCACACAGGTACCCTGACATAAACTAAACAATCCCAGTCCTATCTTTCAAACCTTTATGGTTTGAGAGATAATCACAGCTAAAGGGTCCCCCTCCCCTTTCCCTGATGTCAGCGCTCTCGCTGACTGCAGGGGAATCCTGTCCCGAGACCGTCAGAGGCTCTTCAGCAGAGCCGAGATTACAGGATATAAAAAGAGTTACTTCACTGGAATGGTCTACAAAGTGTGCCTGGTATGCACGCACACTTTTTAGACCATTCATTATGTCTCTCGATCTTGGTTCTGCTGAAAAGCCTCCGACGGTACCGGGACCGGACTCCCCTGCAGTCAGCTAGAGCGCTGACGTCAGGGAAAGGGGAGGGAGGGGGAAATTTTAGCTGTGATTATCTCTCAATGCATAAAGGTTTGAGAGATAAGACTGGGATTGTTTAGTTTATTTTTTTAATAGCTACAAGAGTCACTTTTATTAAAATGTGACAATACTATCCCTTTAAAACTTTCTATCTCACAAACCATAAAGGTTTGAGAGATGGGACTGGAATCATTTAGTTTATTTTTTTATAGCTACAATATTTTGTTATATATTATATATATATATATATATATATATAAATGACATTACTAACCCTTTAAAACCCAACTTAAATCAGTAAGGATCTGGGAAATGTTTGTCACCTGTAGTGCATTTGTAGACTCCAGTTCCCTTTAGTAGTATATCAGCCTCAGCGTGTTCCAGGTCACTGAGTTCGCCTATGTTTTTTTTTTAGCCACTGCACAGTGTACTTTGAACGCCCTAATAAATATAGCTATTGCAGCTGGGTCAGCGAGTTCTTCTGTGTATTTTGTTTCAACAGTCAGCCCACCCTTATTTAACTACTGTTCTAATAACACAAAGGTATCAGTGTGCAGACACAATAGGGCCTGTAACAAAATGAAGCAATTCTGGGGCAAACTATATAATAATAATAATAATAAAAAAAAATGTATTCTTAGATAGTGCTGATATGTAATGACCTACCTCCCATCTCTCAAACGTTTATAGTTTGAGAGATATAAACTACTACAGCCCCCACCCCCCGTCCCTTTCACTGATGTCCATGCTCTAGCTGACAGAAGGAGATTCTGGTCCAGGGACCAGATGGTGGCTCTTCAGCAAAGCTGAAATAGTGATATCTAGAAAAGAATACTTCACTGAAACTCCAGAAAAAAGCAACACAAAAGATGGTGCCAAATAGTGAAATGTTGCTTGAAATATCTCAATGTAGCAAATAACCAAAATGTTTGCACTCACATTTATCTCTGGTCAGCAACAATATTTCTCCACAGCTGACAATCTCGCGTGTAGGGATATCTCACCGACCCTACTCGGTGTAATCTGGTCAGCTGTTCCACTCACACTTCCTCCAGATCACGTCCACACGTCCGATATACAAAAAACGTTTTTTATTAAATAAAATTAACAATATTGTTGTTTAAAATAAACTATATATAAAAAAATAATATATGCTATAATATCACAGACAACGCATTTCACAGTGATACTGCAAACAGGTATGCGGCATGGCTTTGCCCATGTGGCGAAACTAGTTTGCTTTGTAACTGTATTAAAAGTCAGACCTTGTGGTGGGGATTTGGCTGGGAGATCAATAGTGGTGACAAACTGTTTGGTGCTTCAAGGACAATTCGTAGGCATCTATATTGAAGCTTGCCGGCTTAACACTTGTTAAGCGCCCATAGTGCGAAACGCGTTGATTATGTATTTCTTGCACTGCACATGACATGAGATTTGACCTCTACTGTCAGAAGAATTTGTTTTATATTTTTTATTTTTCAATAAAGTACATTGTTTTAATTTTTCCGCTGTTGTATTTCTAGGTTGAATCAGTGCAGCCATTCTTCCTTCACAGATCAATAGAGGTGACACAGGGGAGCATGAGAGCTCCCCCGCTTCCATCTTAATCCAAGTACCGGGTAGGAGTGGGAGGGATTGGGACACTCTTGCACATCAATGAATCACTGAAGTGAGAGGATTTCCTTTTTCTGCCCTCTCCTACCTGTGAGCTCCAGGTAGAATGGAAGCAGGGTAGCGCTCTTACTCCTAGCGGCATCAGGAAGGGTCCTTTTGTATGAGTTGTATAGCAATGCTTTGGATGCTTCTAGCACCAAAATCAGGCCTATACCCTGATGAAGTAGCATGGCGCTAAGAAACGCATTAAGTGTTTGTATGATAAGTGGTTCTACAGCATATTGTTTTTACTTTATTTTATAATGATATTTGTGCTAATACATTGCAATGGTCTTAGAACTGTTTTATTTTTAACTTTAATCAAAAACCCTTAAGATTAAGGCATGCTAAACCTGTTTATTTCTCAGCAGCATTTTTCAGGCCTTCCAGGGTGTTTTTAAACATATCCACCTAACAGAGTGCATTAGATCCTTTAAGTGGAGTCCTATAGGATATCAAGGTGGACTAGAACTGTGAGTTGTAAACACAATACAGGAGTGGAGAAATACGACCATGGAGATACCTGCACTGGGGGGTGGTCCAGTGAACCTCAGTATATTGGGAGGCTGACAGTTGCCTCCCCAAAAAGTAACAGTGCCCAACACAAGGTGTCACAATACTGTGGTGGTTAATTTTCATCATACAGTTGGCACTTAAGAGTGTGTGTGCTTTTCTCTTTCTGTGTATTTTTTTTACATCTATTGACTCAGGGGACATTTTGATGATGCCCTTTTGACGGTGGCCATTTATGCAACCCTATTCCAATAGAATACCTCCCAAGTAAGTGCACTCTGAGAACCAAATCCCTCTGTCCCACCCTGATGTCCCTCTTTTTAGAAGATCAGACTGTGAGGCATGTATATACGTGTCTCACAAAGCTCCACGGCAATAAATATCATTCAATGTTTGTTTTAACATCAATATCTGTGTTTATTAATTAGTAGTATGTGTAAATGAAATATGTTGGCCTTGTAAAGTATTTTTCCAGTTACACAAAGAAGTGTCACTAGCAATGAAATAACCTAAATATTATGTCTTGCACATAAGACAAACCACTGCAACACCTTCTAGAATAAAAATGTCCCTCATGCCAATGTTGGAAGGTATACAACACTAAACCAAACAAATCAGGGCTGCCAGTCAATGCATTATGGTTCCTGCTAAACAAGACTATGGAGACAGACAATGCAGTACAGCTCTGTGACTACTAGATGAATGCGTCCCTTTCCTGTCTCTTTTTGCACGTCCATCGATTCTTATACTAGGCTGCAGTACTATCAGGAATGTGTGGGTGGGTCTCTGACAGACAGGCAGGCCCTCTCAGGGCTCTCCTACAGACATGCCTCCGTTCTCAGCCGCACGACCTCTCCCCTACTTTCCAGCTCTCACAGTTCACCCAGGCTCTTACAGACTCAGAGGAACACCCTCTTTCCCCGGGACCATGCCTCCTGCACGAGCTGATCACGCTCCCAACTACTATCTCCTATTGGCTTCAAGAGACGCCGGCTGTGTTGTGATTGGCTGACAGCTCTGAAGCCAATCCAGGCTGCGCTGTGTCCTCACCTTGCCTCCCCCCTCCCCTCCGTTTGGATGTGTGTGCATGCTGGAGTCATCACTCCCATGCAATATGACGAGGTACGTCCTCAATGCAAAGAAGGGAAGATTGTTATTGCTGATGAGCAGCCTAGCTCAGGCAGGCGGCACCAGGACCTGCTGCTGCTACTACATCTTCATCCTTTGTTACAGTGTATCAGACATTTAGAATGCCGAATGTATCCATTTCAGATGTGCAGCAGCACTCAACAGCTGTAAGTACCTGTTTTCTCATAGACCAGAAATGCATTGATACATGGACCAGTGTTGTGTTATAGCCAGAGTGATCTCTGTGTATCAGGACATCTGTATATCATGGTACTGTTTGCAATTTTGTGTGGGAGGCATTCTTCTTTTACTCTTAGTAGATAAATGTTTAATGCAGTGTGCGTAAATAGACAGTTAACTCTTATAAACTAGAGCATACCCTGATGAGTTATTTGTATATTGAAATGGCTGCTATGGGAATGATTATTAGAATTAACTTTGCTACATGGAAAACGTATAATCTGCCTAGCTACATAATAATACATGACTAGCCATATCAGATGATGATGATGGTTAGCTACACTATTGTATATGTTAGAAGAAAGTATTGTTATATAGCTCTCTGTGTATATATATAAAATCTTAACCTTATGAGTGCCAGAGGGGTGTGCAACGCATTGCAAAGCTGTACTTTGCATATTTTTCTGGCACTCAAAGGTTTAAACCCTGGAGGTTTAAGCAAAGCCTATATAACGAGTTTTGATATTGCCTATGATCAGTGATGTGTGTGTCTATTTGATTGTAGCATTGTTCGTTATTCCTACATCAGGAAAGCTAAGTTTAACCCATTTTATGCCGGATTATGCGACCCAGTCTATTGTTATTAATAGGGGTTAATTAATAGCCGCCCTACTTGTTTTTTCCTCCTAATCTGCTTTTTGCGGGTCTTTGAATAGAATCCCCGCCCATACGCCTCTATCACACCCCCAGTACTTCCTACCGGCCCTGCCCAGCCCATGCCTTGCCCACTTCACATGGCTATTTTAATGCATGACGTATTGAGGAGCTATATTTGGATCCTGAAGCCCCGCCCATGGCAGGCGGGGTTTGTGTCTTTGGGGGTTGTGCACTCTCTTGTTGATTCTCAAACCACACAAAGGGAGGCGGGACCCCCTGTAAACCTTATACCAGGGCAAGGCAACCTAAGGCCGTCCGGCTGTTGTTGGACTACATTTGTCGAGGATGATGGCATTTATAGTCCAGTTACAGCTGCATGCGTTTTGGGTGTTCAACTGTGCTGTAATGCTAGTACAGGATCTTAGAGATAGCAACATAATTCATAACACTTTACACTGTGGAATTTTGTTTGCTTGTTCATGTTTAGAAAAATGCTTTAACAAGAATACATTGAGAATTTTCAAGTATTCCCTGGAGGTTATATTGTACCCACTTCTGAGCCAGCCCCTGATACTGAGTATGTATACTACCTGTTTTGCACTGAGGGGTGGCAGTCAGCTGACCTAAAACCTAGCAGGGTGCGGTTTATATATATAAACGATTTCCTCTACCCCCCCCCCCCTTTCCTGCTGTAGTCACATTTGTAACTGAATTGCACAATCATGTAGCACTGAAAAGAATAACATTTAGGTCTTGTGATTTGACCCCCCTTTTCAGGTCAGGACTTGTTATTTTTTATTTGACTTTTCATATGTAATCGGCTGTGTTAACCCTTTGGTTAACTGGTTGTGTAAAGCAATGAGATGCTCACCTGGCACTCAAATAGTTAACATGAATCACGTTTTTACCACTTAACACTGGTTGGTAGTTTCAAAACTGCCAGTAAGTATAAAAAGTAAAATATTCTAGCCTGATTTGTCTTTGTTCAGTATATTGAACTTACCTACACACACTTATAAATAGCTATTCATGTTGATGTAAATAATATAATGCTTGGGTATTCAGATCCATTGACGGTTAAATTGTATGGGTGAAAACTGTACCATAATACATCACCAGTCTGCTGTTATGTTTTTATCAGGATTAATCAGATTAATGTTTATAGAATGAATACTTTATAATATGGTGGCACCTTGCAAGTAAATGTAACCATTTTTTCACCTTCAGTGCCAGATGGTGTACAATGCATTGTGCACCCCTCAGGCACTCACGGGATTACCCCTTTGAGTGCTAGAGGGGTACGCAACGCATTGCAGAGCAATGCATTTAGTACCCCTCTGGCACTCAAAGGGTTAAGACAAGTGGAGTAAAATAAAAACAAATTGTCTGAGGTCGGCTCTGTGATTTAGCAGCAACTGGAATCTAAATAGAAACTGAGTGATCTCATCGCTTTTATGATGTCATTGACCAGTGAGTCACTATGTGCATGTTATTTATATCATTTACTTCAAGTACAGTGCTGTTGCTAGCAAAAAAACAAAACAAAAAAAACTTCTTTTTAAGTAACTAGTATTTGGGATGTTGGGACAAGATAGGTTATACACATTCTCAGTGCCTACCTTTATTTCTGTTGTCACTTAACCCCTTTTAAAATAACAGTAATGTCCCATAAAAAACCTTAAGATTTAGGTAGATATTGAAAAAATAAACTATTTGCAACAAACCCTATCTCTCAAACCACTATGGTTTGAGAGAGATATAGGGATTCAAAGTTCCCTTCTCCTGATGTCAGCGTCTAGCTGACAGCAGGAGATCCCGGTCCGGGGACCAGCAGGAGGCTCTGCAGCAGAGCTGAAATCGCATTACTTAAAAATAATTAATTCATTGGAAATGTCTAGGGGGGGGCAGGGATTTCATTGTTTTCATAGGAATAAGAATGTCCCCTTCTGTTATCTGTCTGGTCTTACAACCAGATTCACATCTGAGAAGAGATGGCTTACACTAGGTAAAAGGGGCGGGAGGGGAAACTTTGCTTGTGAATATCTCTTAAACCATAAAGGTTTGAGAGATAAGACTTATATCATTCTTCATGTTTTTTTTAATGCCTACAAAATAAAATAGTTAAAACAAAGTATTACTATCCCTTTAAGGTGCCGCATTACATATCCCTTTAAATCAAGTGTGCTTATTGAAAAAAACACAGTTCAGGGTTTCATCGATTCCTGTGCATTCCTGCAGAATGAAGTTTCAAATGCATCTCTGAATAAATGGGATAGATATTCACTGTACGTTAACCAAGAGGGAATGGGTTAGGAACCAGTGGGTTGGTGTGTCACCCTTCAGGGCCAAATTTCACATTAAAGGGATAGTTTTGTCAAAATATTTAAAAACTCAATATTGTAGCGATTGAAAAATTATACTAAATGCCCCCAGTCCCACCTCTCAAACCTTTATAGTCTAACAGCGAATATCTCTCAAAGTTCCCCCCTCCCTCCCCTTTCCCTGATGTCAGCGATGTAGCTGACTTCAGGGGAATCCGGTCCCGGGACCGGCGGAGGCTCTTCAGCAGAGCCAAGATCACGATCTTGAAAAAGAAATCCTTCACTGGAACAGTTTACAAAGTGTGCTTGCAAACCAAACCATAAGGGTTTGAGAGATGGGACTGGGGGCATTTAGTATCATTTTTCAGTAGTTACAATACTGAGTTTTTAAATATTTTGTCAATACTATCTCTTTAATAAGAGTACACTGCTTCTTAGAGTTACATATACTGAGGGGTTCCTCAGGTGTGGTGGCCCCACCCACATTCTGCTTTGAGTGTGAGCTCTTTAGCGACAAAGGGGGTTAAGAGCTTTTTTTTTTTTTTTCTTGTAGTGTTATATAGACTAGGGATCTTTGCCATGCACTGGTAGATTGGTGTGGGGGAGACATATATAAAGGGAGTGTGCCCATGGGTAGGAGTATCTAGAACAGTGGTTCTCAAGTCCTGTCTTCAGGACCCACTAACAGGCCAGGATTTGATGATTTCCTTGTTAGAACACAGGTGAGTTAATCAATGTGAATGAGCCTCTGATCACCACACCTGTGCTCCAGCACAGAAATCCCTAAGTCCTGGCCTGTTGGTGGGTCCTGAGGGCAGGAGTTGAGAACCACTAATCTAGAATAAGCTGATCAGACCTCATCTTTAATTGGGGACATTTAAGAAATATGTTTATTTCTGAGTTGCAATGAAATCAAAGTAGTCCTACAGTATGTATTTTTCATTTGTAAAGGTAATGTCTGGTCACTCTAACCTAGGGCAGGAGTGAGCAAAAATATATAAAGAATCCTTAACCAGACAAAATTTGTAGGAGGCAGCTGGGGATTTCAGAAGCCAGTTAACACCTTAAGGTCCCATGATGGTCCTGGACCTTCATGGAATTCCGGGCTCTTAAATCCAGTATTTGAAGGTAGGGTTCAAAGTTCACAGGTAACCTTTATTCTCTCTGCGTAACAGGGCCTGCAAAATTTGTTCTGCAAGTCACTGGCAGTGAAGCAACATTTGGCTCTCCAACCATTGGGGACTAAGGCTCCCTTGATCCCCAACTAGCCGATAGCTGTTTGGGAAGGATGGGAATTGTAGTCCATTAACTGTGTGCAACACATTGCATGTCCCTCTGTTATTCAGACTGGTTAATGGGAACTCATTGCATACTTGGCTCCTCCCATAGTTTTGTAACCTTGCCTTAATACAACTCAGTCTGCTGCCAATTCGTAGAGATCATTAGATTCAAGATAATCTTTTGTGCCCCGGTTCACTAGTACTGCATTGCTGGCATTTTCTACACAGTAAAATACAATATAATTTATCAGTGCAGTGCAGCTAGACAGAGAATGCTGAAAAGATACGAATATACCTAGAAAGCTATCTGTTTATTGCTTAAAAGACTGCATTCCCAAAACCTGCCAATTCTAGCGATATCCCAATCACCCTAGTGAATAATTGTCTTTGATAAAAGCTTTCATTGATATCGGCAAGAAAATGTCCCCTTTCCTCTGACGAGCAAGCTCCTGTATTTTTGTATTCATCTGCGCCATGTTTCTGCAGGTCATTTGAGGACACAGAGGTGCAGGAAGCGTCTGGGCAACATTGTAATACTGTGGTTTGCTGCTGCTGCTGTTACATTTCATTACATTTCTTAACCCAGTGGTCCCCAAACTGTTTGATATGACTTCACCTCCAATTTTTTTGAAGTATATTTAACCCTGTGTAAATTTATTTATTTGTATACACACATATGTGTGTGTGTGTGTGTGTGTGTGTGTGTGTGTGTGTATACTTCTTGCCAAACCTGCATGTATCAGAAGTGCAAGCATGGCACACCGTTATTCGCAACCATTATTTGCACCAGCTTTTCACAAACTTCCAACTGTGATTGCTCTTCACCAATACGGATAGTGTTATGTTACATTACAATACTGAAGTCTGGCACTTGTAAAAACCTGTGAGCATATGAAACCCTGTGCTCTGTAAGGCCAATGGAGCTGCTGGTTGAAGTCACTTCTGCCAGGCACCAAAGGAACATATGGCAAATTCACATCGCTCACCTTGCGAGAGACACTGTCCAGTGCATATCCCTGTGGCACACAAAGTGTTAGGGAGGATGCTGTTTGTGTTCTTAACTATTGGAATGACAGAGAAAATTACAGTAAAATGTCCGATAGACTTGACATTGAATTGTGTATTCAGCCGAATATGTGAGCATAAAAGGAGGACCTTTCTCTTTAAGACGTTACAAAAAATAAATGCCAGAAATAGAGGGGGACTCTTCCACACCTGTCATGCAAGTGCACCCTTTAGTAAATACTTCTCAATCTTATGGTTAGAAATATATTCCATCAAAGTCAATAGGAAGTCCTACTGCGAGAAAACCATTTTTGAAAAACTGCAGTTGAGATTATACTTATTTTTTTGGTTTCATTTTTTAAATCTACCAGACATGGACACAGTATGTGTGCACCCACCACACAAATACACATCTCCATTAACTCTTTCACTGCTATGTGCAGGGTGACCATACGCTGTAGTTTACTTCTACGGCATCTTCCCCACCCACTCTCGCCATCTCTCCTCTTCCAGCACACCATCTCTTTCTTGTAAACACCACTTCTGTCCTCCTACACTGCATCTATTACCTCTGTGCTGGCCCAATCCATGGGTCTCCTGGCAGTCTCTACCCTGTTCCTATTGCCACCGTGCTGTATGGGTCTGTGGCACATTGTTCTTCCTGTTGCCCTGCTCTCTGGAACGTCTGGCGGCATGCACTCTACCTCTCTTGCCACACTGTTCTGTGGCCCTCCTTACAGCCTGCCTCTTCTTCTGGCAAATTACCTTGCTGTGCTCCAGTATATTCTGGAACTGGCTAGAAGTCATCTTAAAGGGATAGTAATACTTCGTTTTAACTTTATTTTATTTTGTAGGCATTAAAAAAACATGAAGAATGATATAAGTCTTATCTCTCAAACCTTTATGGTTTATGAGATATTCACAAGCAAAGTTCCCCTCCCGCCCCTTTTTCCTAGTGTAAGCCATCTCTTCTCAGATGTGAGTCTGGTTGTATGACAGTACAGATAACAGAAGGGGACAATTTTCTTTGTATGAAAACAATGAAAGCCCTTCCCCCCCCTTGACAAGTTTTTCAGCTTTTTCCATTATCTTAATTGAAGATTGTCCCTCTCTGCAGTCTACCTGGGCATCTCCCTTCTGATCTGGTTGAACAGGAGGGGGATACTTTGCTTGTGAATATCTCTTAAACCATAAAGGTTTCAGAGATAAGACTTATATCATTCTTCATGTTTTTTTAATGCCTACAAAATAAAATAAAGTTAAAATGAAGTATTACTATCCCTTTAAGGATCAGCCATTCTCTTTCTGCCTCTATGCAGTGACCTAATGCCGGTTCCACAGTGTTGTTTAAACTTGCCATGAGACTTTGCATTATGATTACTACCAGTCAAACTCTTTGGTGTACAATCCCAATGCTGACGACGTGTGAAGACACAGACTTATACTAAACAAGGATGCTTCATGGCTTCTCGTGCTTTTTAACCCTTTCAATTCCAGAGGGGTACACAACGCATTGCGCTTTGCAGTGCATTGAGTACCTCTCAGAGGTAAAAGACACAAAGCAGTATTTTATATTACTACTAGTTGAAGAGCCCGTTACACGGGCCACAGTACCACTGCCAGCTGGTCGTGGGGCAGTCATGCGCAGTAGAGACTGCCCGCACCATGGCTGATACAGTCTGTACTGCGCATGACTGCGTCGTTACACATGTTTTAGCAAATTATTATATAGGATGTTTCTCACACCTTCATTTCATTGCTGCAATATTTTACCAGTATGGGACTTTGTATTATTATCAATAGGAGAATCAGAGGGGATATGACTGCACTATGGAATTTATTCTCTATCCCATGCTTTATCTATGCTCCATTACAGACTAAAGGAGCATAGACTGGGAAAAGCACACCGCTCTGTATTTGTGTACATGTACAGCCCTCTCTCAAACATACATGCAGCTATGTATGTGCTTTGGTAGAAATATAAGATTATCTTGAATCTTCTATTTACAACTGCTTATTTCACAGGGTTCATTTACAAAACAGTTTGTATTTCTGCATATACACAAGTGCACTTGGAATATTCTAACACCTTGCAGCAACTAATCACATATTAGGAGTACAGCCATCTCATATTATAATAGAGTACTTAAAGTTTTTTGTTTTTTTTTGTTTTGTTTTTCTTTCTTCATTCCCCACATAAGCAACTGTGTGCTAGTGTTGCTTATGTATGTTTGTTTGTGTGTTTGTGTGTGTTTGTGTGTGTTTGTGTGTGTGTGTGTGTGTGTGTGTGTGTATATAAGGGAGACCAGATGGGAAGATGCACTAAGAGAGATGTTAGAGAGATCAGCACCATGAACAGCAACTCTTTTACTGCAAGTGGGGTAAGCTTTCTATTTCATATCTCTGTAGCACAATGAGGCAGCATGCTAATATTGTCGTGCTCTCCATCTTGTCTCCCTGTGTTAACGTTGACGGACCCATTGCGTAAGGCGGCGCTAATCATCACCAGACACTGCGCAAGCCCAGTAATGTGAGCGGATGCAAATTTGCTAAGCAGCACCCTTGGCATCCCCTCACGTTGATAAATACCTCTGGCCTTGATCAGTCTGGTGATTTCAGCTGATGGTCTAAGAACAAAAGTTTAACTTTACGCTGCTCTTAAAGGAGCACTAATGATACAATTAGAAATTTGCAGCTGAACAATATTTTTATTACTTAAATAGCTTTCAGTAGATCCTTCTGGTTCCATCACTATATTAACTCTTTGAGTGCCATAGGAGTGACCAATGCATTGTTCTAAAACACATTGCTAACACCACTGGCACTCAGAGGTTAAGGGGGCTGTAGTTGCATATAGGGGATGTCCGCTTTTCCAGCCTCCTTTTCCAGTTTGGCAGTGTTGGGATTGTGAAGTTCAACAGCAGTCGCAGTTTAGTGCATGTGGAGATGTGACACATCCTATATAATAATTCGCTAGGATGTTTGTCAGAAGCCGTCATGCACAGTAGAGACTGCCCGAATGCTGAGAGTTCTGTGCTGGGAGCATTCTGTGCTTTTGGGCAGTCTCTATGGTGCATGACTGCGTCGGCGGCAAGACGCAGAGCAGGGCCGGCCTCTTAACCCTCTGAGCGCCAGAGGGGTACTCCACGCATTGCAAAGCAATGCATTGTGTACGCCTCTGGCACTCAAAGGGTTTTAACATCACCCGGACCTTGGCCCGTGTACACGGGCTTTTAGACTAGTTAACATGTAAACACACCCAGTTGATTACGACAATGGCTCATTAACCCCTTAATGACCGGGGAATCCGTAAGCGGACGTAACTTAACGACCACGGAGCAATTTTTTTTTTAATTACTCCGTTGCGTTCCGGACTCCCTGAACAGCGTGCAGCCGCGGGGGGAGCCCGGAACTCTATGACGGAAATAGTACGTCATCGGTCGTTAAGTCAAATCAACCCTTGACGTACTATGACCGTCAAGGGTCGTTAAGGGGTTAAACTGCATTTAGGAATGCAAAAATCATTCACTTGTTGAAAGGTATGGAAGTCATCAGATTTGTGACAGATTCACAGGGATATGATGACAAATACATCTTAGTGCATACTGTGAATATGACATTGACAGTCACAAGGTTTCCAATCTGGCCCCATATCAACCTTTAGTGCATATCCCCTGTTTTCCAGGGAGAGTCACCTGATTAAGATTTGAAATGTATTTTGGAATGACCCTTTAAAAGTCTGCCCGTTTGCCCAGATTACACAGTTGCTTGCTCCAATCCAGTACCAGTAAAATATTTTTCCTTGTGTCAGAAAATATTATTACTGGCCAAAAATATCTAGTGTATGTCAGTAATTGCCTAACCACCTTAGTAGGTGTCTAACAGAGGCAGCAACAGCAATCCAAAATGGAAGACCTCTGGATGGGCATTATAAAACAAATGTGCACTCAGTCAGAGTCACATAAAATCTATAGATTATAAGCCGGGTGGTTCAATTTGCCTGTTGATTGTAAACATTCGGGCCTAATCTGTCAGCACTCTAAACTCTGTGTGTCAGAAATTTAGATTGCAAGTTATAAGGATAAATTACATTTCAAAGGCTCTAGTTGATGGAAGCTTTACAGTTTGGTCTTAGCTGTTTGCAAATATGAGTGTTTTTCTTTATTTGTGAAGTGAATTTGAACAATGGTAGGTCTCCAAACCAGGAATTTACAATCTGTTGAAGACATCACTAGCATTCATTTAGATGTGTGCAGGGGTTTTTTTGGGGGGTACATGTGAACTCGGTACTGGTGAATTCTTAAAGAATCCACATAACAGCTGTTTTGCATCCCCATCTAGCCATAAAAACATGGTCCCTAACATTATATGAGCCACTAATTTACCTAATGTTCACTGTTGGTGTGCTGTGAACATTAATGCTGAGAAACAGTGGTCTAATATTTTTCTCTCCTTAGGTGGACTTCTTGGATATCTGCGAATCCATACTGGAAAGGAAGAGACATGACAGCGAAAGATCCACCTGCAGTATCTTAGAACAGAATGACATAGAAGCTGTAGAAGCACTGGTGTGCATGAGTTCATGGGGTCAGAGGTCACAGAAAGGGGAAGTCCTGAAGATGAGGCCGCTCACTCCTGCCTCCGACTCTTCAGATTTTAACATGCAGTGTGACTCTTCAGCACAGTTGCCTAAAGACTTCCATTCTCTCTCCATGCTGGTAAGTTTAAATCTTTCTTATTTTGGGAGGTGAGGGACTCACAGTTTTTGTGCTAGGATAGTCTGTTCATTTTAATATTTTTTTCCCAGTATTATTTGATCAGGTGTCATTTTGATTTTTTTTTTTTGTTTTTTTTTTGTAATTGACTATGGCATATACCAGGGCTCAAAATTTCCACTAGCCAATGGCGAATGAAAATTTAGCCCTGGTGAGTAGAAATTCAGCCCTGGTAAGTATGTTATGGCTTACAGTGGCTAGTAATTTTTCAGGTCTGGCTAGTAGCAAAGGACTTAAAATTATAAGTCCTGGCATATATACATTAAGATTAATACCTTGGATGCTAATGTGGTTTCCAATGCATTGCTGCATTTCAGTGGGTTGGTAGCTCATTTTCCATTATTAGTCCAGTAGAGGTACTGTGTCCAGCAGCACTGCAGGGCAGGGAGCAACACTGGCTGCAACTTCAGGCAGGCAACTATTTCTCTGATCCAAAGTGCTCACTGAGTGAGGGTGTGTCTGACAAGTCCTCTTCACACACTCACAGGACTTGCATGTTCTAGCTGCAGTAGAGACATAGTTGCACATTGTGGTGAGCATGAGTAAGTTTCCCCACACTTGTCACAGAGTGGATAGAAAGAGATGATCTAATGTTCCCCTGTTTGCCTCTACAAGGAAAGACAAAACATTTACAGCATTTGTTAAAATTCCAGGATGACACTCTTAAAGGGATAGTAGTACTTCAAAATTACTATCCCTCATATTGTAGCCCTTAATAAACTGAGTTAAATGACACCAGCGGCATCTCTCAAACCTTTATGGTTTAAGAGATAGCCGCTTTCAAAGTTTCCTCTCCCCTGCTGTCAGCGTTCTGCTGCCAGCAAGAGAATCCGGTCTCTGAATCAAGCGGAGGCTCTTCAGCAGAGCCGATATCTCGTTATGGAAGGAAAAATGATTAATTGAAACAGTCTTATACGTGTGCTTGGTAACCAAGCACACGTAGAAGACTCTTTCAATTAATCATTTTTCCTTCCATAACGAGATATCAGCTCTGTTTAAGAGCCTCCGCCTGTCCCGGGACCGGATTCTCCAGCTGGCAGCAGAACGCTGACAGCAGGGGAGAGGAAACTTTGAAAGCGGCTATCTCTTAAACCATAAAGGTTTGAGAGATGCCGCTGGTGTCATTTAACTCAGTTTATTAAGGGCTACAGTATGAGGGATAGTAATTCTGAAGTAATACTATCCCTTTAAGCCCCCAAAAAGAGAACATATCCTGGAAAACCCAGACACTTGGTAACCCTAATTAAACCTGCATATATGGTCCAATTTATAAGCTGTTCCAGCTGAAAGATATATATATATATATATATATATATATATATATATATATATATATATATATATATATATATAATAATTATTTACATTGTGCAAGCGGTATGATGATTTTGTGGCCGGGCTGTTTACTTCTTTCGTCACTGTATCCTCTTTCCTTCATGCCCTGCTTCTAGAGAGCCTGGAATCATAAACAGTGATTGCACATTGACTGTCTTGCTGTGAGAGGTGCCTGTAATCCACCACATTACTTGGCAATGCTTTCCAGAATTTCTGGCAGCCAAGAGGTTTCACTGACAAAAACAATGTTCTAAACTGTGTACGTACTGAATTAATTTAGTACAAAGTCTTGTGCAGACTGACACTGACCAAGTAAACATGATGCGCAGAGTCTCTTAGAGCAGGGATGTCCAAACTGAGGCCATTTGGGTCCTTTGGCATAGTCAGTCTGGCCGTTCACACAATTTTAATTAAATGTGTGTTTTACAGGAAGACACATTTCATGCTTGTTATATTAGTTTATTTAACAAAATTCCAAATAGCTTGTTAGCCTAGCTATGGGTCACATACAATAGTCTATATACAAGTTTTTATTTTGTGTCTTATTTTAGTAAAATTTGACCCTTTTCCCAATCTAGCATAGAGTGTTAAGAGGAATGTTATGGCTGAACTGTAATTGGGGAATATAGGACATTAAACATAGGGGATAAAAAACACGTTCCTATAAAATATAGTTAACCCTGTTATTTCTAGAGGGGTGACCAACATTCAGACTCCTCTGGCACTCAGGGGTTAAAGGGATACTAACGTTTCACAAAAAAGCGACGCCAATTAATATTCTTAGTATTTGGGACATGGAGAGTGTTATTTCAATACTGTCTGAGCTGTAGTTCAAGTAATTGAATGATAAAATATCCCCCTCCCGCCTCTTTTACTGATGTAACACTGCTTACCTCAGAGCAGCAAGACTGTTCGGATGGATCGCCGAGAGGGACACTCTTCAGTGAGCATAAGGAAAAACATGTCAAGGGAGGCAGGATTTTCCTTATGCTCCCAGTAAGAAGATTGTCCCTTGCTGTGAGCTCTCTGGTCCCAGGACCAGATTCCACATTTATTGGGAAGTGGCTTACACTAGGTAAAAGGGGATAATTTATCATTCAATTACTCTAACAGTATTGAAATAACACTCTCCATGGCACAGATACTATGAAGATTAATTGGAGCTGCTGTTTTTGTGAAACATAACTTCTTTTAATTTCTAAAAGGTATAGTAAACTTTCAAAGTGACCTCCATAACATTTAGTCTTATTAAATGGATCCATTTAACTTGTTTGGAAAACACAAAGCAAGATATATATGTAGTTTAATAGTTTAACCCATTATGGACCAGGGTTTTTTTTTTTTTTATACTAGAGGACCAGCACTATTTTCTTTGCATCGCTGGTACATGTGAGAAATCGCATGTGCCAGCTCGCGGAGAGAGAGAGGCTGAAACAGACTGCTCAGTATTAGATTTCCGGCATGATCACAGTGCACTTTGATCATAAAACTCATTGCAGAGGTGTAACTAGAAGCCACTGGGCCCTGGTGCAGAAATTGCCATGGGCCCACCCCGACCACATTTGCCCCCCCCCCCCCCCCCCATTGGCCACCTCCACATTGACCCCCAGTGTCCATTTCCTACCTCCCTGGTGGTGCAGCGGTGTGGCAGGAGAGGTCTGTGCCACTTTCTGCACAGACCTCTATTAGCCGCTTGGAGCTCCCATGCGGTCCTCTCTCCTGTAATGCAGAGCACTTGGAGATGACATAATCTCCAAGTGCTCTGCATTACTGGAGTGCCAGAGACAGAGGAAGCTCCGCTGCTAATAGATGTCTGTTCTGAAGAAGGCACAGACCTCAGCTTGTTGCAGGAACTGGGCTAAGGGGGGTCGCAGTGACAGCGTGTTTCATTAATTGTGAGGGAGTGCGACTGAAATACAGATTTCAGACTTCCAAAGCAGAAAAAAAATGTGTTGGAGGTCTGTGTCTATAGCTGTAGGCTACCATCTTTCAGCCTATATTTAGTTTTGTTTCATCACAATTCTTCTCCAGAATGCCACATTAACCCTTGAGTGCAAGAGGAGTAAGCAGTGCATTGCAAAGCAATGCCTTGGGTACCCCTCTGGCATTCAAAAGGTTAATGCTCTCAGTCCCTTCCAGTAATCCCATTTTAAAGAAATTGCTAGGCAGCATGCAATGTGGTCTGTGACTATTGGCTTTCCTTGGTGATCTAACCTCAAAGTTTTTTTTCTTTGCTGTATTAGTAGTGAAAGGGATAGTAATATTTAAAATGTAAAAACAAACATGTTGTAGGGTTTATCCTCCTGAGTAAAACAAGGGTACTCCCACTGCTGAATTGTGTTTATTCAAAAGTTATTACAGCTCAAACTTGAATTGTTTTAGGTGCAGTATCACAGGGGCCTGAAATTGTACAGTGGTGCTGTTGCTACACCATCCTATGGATATTTATGGACAACTGACCAGAGCTGTCCATTGGATGAGTGGGAAAAAAGTTAAGCAATTCTGGAGCTAACATACTACCCCATTGGGGAAAAAATGACAATTACCATTGACTTAAATGTGGCTTTTAAGCCCTGGGATGTTAGAGGTTGCCAACACGTTGCTCCACAGTGTTTTGGAGACTTTTCTAGCATTTAAGTGTTTTAAATTCCCCATTAAAATCAGTGGTAATTTGGGGAATTTTTATTTCATTTGGTTTGCCTAAGATTTGCCCCGCTTATGACCCTTAATACATAATATGTTTTTGTCTTCCAGTGCATGACCCCCCCACATAGCCCAGATTGTGCCGAGCCCTGCACAACGCTGCCACCTGCCTCCCAAGTCACGTATTCCAAGCCAGTGACAGTCATGTCCAGCAGATCAGGCTGTTCAGTCAGCTCTACATATGTGTCCAAGCCATTGGTTTCAAGTGCCCCAAGGCAGTTTTCTTCAGGGACAGAGACAGCTGAAAGTTCTCCACCCTGCAGAGCAATGGCCACTAGTGTGATCCGCCACACAGCCGACAGCTCTACTTTCCAACACATTGCTGAGCCTCCTGTGAGATCAAAGACACCAGCAAATGAGAACAGCTCCCACCAGAGATGTGAAGTCAAACATTCCAACCCCCCTAAGGAAATGCACTTCCCAGATAGCCCCTCAAGAGCATCCCCTCCACTGCACTTTCCTCAGCCCAGACATACTTGTCCTAGCACAGGCAGCCAACAAATGCTTAAAACACAGACAGTCCTTCCAATGAAATGCGGAAGTGATCACCCAAATGAAACGAACCAGTTGGTTTCTGTTCCTGTTTCCAGTTCTCCGGTCCTTTGCCAGATGATTCCAGTTAGCGGACAAGCAGGTGTAATTTCTGCCTTCATTAAGCCTCCTTCTCCATGCGTTTCCAGTACTGTAAAGCCAATTCTGCCCCAGGCCTCTTCCATCTCTCAGCCAATGCTCATGGGGACTCCGATGTCTCAGGGAGCGGTTATGTTTGTGCTTCCTCAAACACATGCCACCCATCCACCTCAGCAGTGTCCCCAGACTCTCATGGCTGTAGGGAGCACAAAATTACTGCCTCTAGCACCAGCTCCTGTCTTTATCACTTCAGGGCAAAGCAGCCCTCCACAAGTGGACTTCTCCAGAAGGCGCAACTACATCTGCAACTTTCCTGGATGCAGGAAGACCTACTTTAAGAGCTCACACCTCAAAGCACACCTCCGCACACACACAGGTGAGCCGTCAAGGAAGAAATGTGGTGTTTAACCCCTTGGATACTATAGAGGCATTGCAATGCAATCGAGAACTCTCTAGCATCTAAGGGGTTTAAAGAAGTTTAGTATTTAATCGTGTAATTTTTTTTGTGCAAACACTCATGAGTTAAAAGGAAAATATTGCTAAATCTTTGTTTGTTTTCTTGTTTAACTTAAAGTTACAACAGTCACTGGACAGTTCTCCTTATAGTGCCTAGTTTCTAACCATGTAATACAATTACTCCTGGGGGTACATGACACAGAGGAGGGAGGGGGTGTGTCCAATAGAGAGAACCTGTTGGCAATATACAATTGTAACCTCCGGCTCCATTATACACACTGTGGCTGTACTTGTATAAAGTGAATTTTGGCTACCTGAGCACTTGTATATTATAGAGCTCAGTGCAATTGAGTGTAAATATTTCAAAACAGAGTGTGAACCAAGGTTCTAAATAGCAGTTAATGATCAGTATTAAATAAAGTCTTGATCAATATTGGCTATTGTATGCCTTGGTTTATCCAGTCTATCTTGATGTTTATAGTGGGACCTAGCAGTATCCCAGAGTTGACTGTGCAGTTAACATAGCTGACCTTGGAATCTATATTTCCAGTGTGATTGTCTATGTGAGTGTGTCTGTATATGTGCTTGTGCAAGAAAGATTCAATGTGTCTTTGTGTGAAAATATGTATGTGAGTGTGAGAGTGGATGTGTGTGTTTGTAAGTAAATGAATGAGTGTGTGTCAGTACATAGTGAGTGTGACTGTGAAAGTCAATGTGCCAGTGTGAGAGATTGTGTATGTAAATGAATGAATGGGTGTGTTTGTATGAGAATGCATGCCTGTGCTTTAAAGGGATACTAATGTCCAATAATCATTTTTTTGTTTTAATGTAGATTAAAAAACATCCCATCCCAATCCCATCTCTCAAACCTTTATGATTCGAGAGATATTTGCATCTGAAGTTCCCCCCCCTCCGTCCCCTTCTCCTGACATTGGCACTCTGCTAGCAGCAGGAGATCCCGGTCCTGGGACTGGCTGGCGGCTCTTCAGTAGAGCTGAAATAGAGTTATTTAACCCCTTCGTGACACAGGACGTACATGTACGTCCTGTGTGGCTGTCACTTAGTGACAGAGGACGTACATGTACGTCCCGGAAATCCGGCTCCCCGCGTGGCTGCACGCCGTTAGGGGACTCCGGATTCTTTTACAAAAAAAAAAAAAAATGTTAGACGGGCGTTAAGTGACGTCACTAAGGGGTTAAAAAGAATTACTTAATTTCAGTGGTCTACAAAGTGTCTACAAAGTGTGCCTGGTTTGCAAGCACACTTTGTAGACCATTCCACTGAAGTAGTTCTTTTTCAACAACGTTATTTAGGCTCTGCTGAAGAGCCTCCTCGAGTCGGCCGACTCATCTCCTGCTGTCAGCTTTACAGCTGACGTCAGTAGAAGGGGAGGGAGGGGGGAACTTTAGATGTGAATATCTCTCAAACCATGAAGGTTTGAGAGATGGGATTTTCTGCACATTTTTTTTTTCTACAGTACAACATAAAATGATTATTGGACATTACTATCACTTTAACAGTGGCCGCCCCTTTTTCAGTTGTATAATGTGGATTTTACTAGTTTACAAATTCAGTATAATTCTCTTGAATGTTGGATAACATAAGAATTCTCACTGTGGAAAGCTTAAAAACCATACACTAGTGCTTAGAACTCTGTGAAGCTGCTGTTGGATGCCCGGGGGTAAGCAACTTATTGCGGAGCAATGTGTTGCATACCCCACGGGCACTAAAAGGGTTAAGCAATTCTGATACAAACCAACTGCATCATAGCGAACAAATACAAATCTCCACTGATATTTAAATGAGACTTTAATCCCTGGTAAGCTAGAGAGGTCTCCAAATTACTGAGAAGCAACGTGTTGGAGACTACCGAGTTAAATAATCCCTTTTGTCAGTGGGAATACTGTTTTTGTTTTGTTTTTTGTATCTGTCCATTACAGCACAGTTGGTTTGCTCAAATTGTTCCAGTTCTTAGTAGGTGAGCCTTACTGAAACCCAGTATTAACCCTTTGATTGTCAGAGTGTTTTGCAATGCAGAACTTCACGTCCTTCAAGAACTTAGACAGTCCTTTCTTGAGTTTTGCTTTGATTTACAATTTTGATCTCTCTCCTTCTTCTTAATGTGTAACCATTTGAGTGCCAGAGGGGTATCCAACGAAATGCGTGGATCCCCCGACACGCAAAGGGTTGAAGGATTTGTGGTGAGATTTGATTCAGTGGGCAAACTTATTGAATATCCTAAAGTGGCACAGTTCTGAGAAAACAAACTACTCCATAGAGTAATTAAAACTTCCTCCAAGGAACTTAAAGGAAAACTATGGTATAACAGATGGAATAAGTGGCTCTTCATTGGTTTAACCCTTGGAGTGCCAGAGTGGTACACAACACATTGTTTTGCAATGCATCGTGTACCCCCTGGCACTCAAGAGTTAACAGAGAGACTTATTTAGGCAGTCAGGTGTAGGTGTTTTTATTGTACCATAACTCTGATCATCTTGCATTGTTCTGAAGACCAGTGGCTATGGGGGGGGGGGGGGTATTTTGCTATCCGTTTGTTCTAGCTATTGAGCTCTGTAATTTGACGTGATCTAAAAGAAATTACCAAATTGACATCTGTAAACACATTTATCCCCTTGAGTGCCAGAGGGATAGGCAACGAGGTAGGCAATGCGTTGCTTACCCCTCTGGTATTCAAAGGGTTAACTGCAGATAAAATAAACACAATGTTTAGACTTTTGCCCTTAAACACTCAGTCACTTATTTCTATGTCTTTTGGCAACTCCTTTTTATTAAGGGCCTTATTCCTCTTTATTAAAACTTAAAGGGATAGTAATAGTTAATTTTATGTTTATTTTATATCATAGAGATTAAAAAAATATAAACAAAATGCAATTCTTATCTCTCAAACCTATATCTCTCAAACCATAAAGGTTTCTAAAGTTACGTCTTCCTGGCAGCTTCACAGAAGTCGTCACATAGCTGACGGCTGCAGAATCCGGCCATTTGACTGGATGGAGGTTCTTCAGCAGAGCCGAAATCACTCTCTTTAGAAATACATACTTCACTGGAATGGTCTACAAATTGCAAGCACACTTTGTAGACCATTACAGTGAAGTATGTATTTCTAAAGAACGCGATTTGGGCTCTGCTTGTAGAGCCTCCGTCCAGTCAAATAACCGGATTATGCAGCCATCGGCTATGCGCTGACTTCTGTGAAGCTGCCAGGAAAACATAACATTAGAAAGCTATATCTCAAACCATAAAGGTTTGAAAGATAAGAATGACATCGTTGTTTATTTTAGATCATAGAGATTAAAAAAATATAAACATAAAATGAGCTATTACTATCCCTTTAAAGGAAGGGACTGGTAAATCTATTCTTAAATGCTATTCTGGGTTAACTGATGCAGATTGGATGTTTTCCTTTACGCTTATCAATGCCTGGAATTGACCCCTGGTTGCTTCTTAACAAAGCTTTTTGGATCGTAAAGTAGACAGCAGTTTAAACTCCCTGATTGTCAATAGGTCAACCAATTCATAAACAATGGTATTTGTTCCTTATGGTTCACTTTTCTTAGCATATCAGCTTCAGTGTCCCAAACCCACTGAGTCCTAAACACTAGAGGCAGAACAGTCAAATGACTGCTGTGACAGACTGACACCTGTGCTGGGCTACAAGGAAATGGCTTCAAGAAGCACTTTATTCCCACATTATGTGTACAGGTAGCTATAGCGGTAGATCAATCTATATGTACATATAAATAAACTACCAGTATAGTAATTTTATTATAGTAACAGTTAATTCTTTGACTGCCAGAATGTAAACAACGCAGTGCAAAGCAATGAGTTGCATACCTCTCTGGCACTCAGAGGGTTAATGAGGTGCAGCAGCTTTACTGTACAACAAAGTGGAACTGCAGCTCCTGTTTTGGTGTCAGGAAATAGGGCTCCGTTCTCCCTCTAGTGCTGGGATGCCAAACTGCATTCCTGAAGGACTGATCAGTGCACATTTTTTTGGGTTATCTCTGATTTTATACAGGAGCTGCAGTCTAAGGCCTGAGCGATTGATTGCAAGACCTGTGTGCTCTATTGTTTAGAACTTTAGGAGGAATGCAGGAATCATGTACAATCAATATTTTCAATGTGAAAACCACTAGTGAATAGGTTTGCGCATGATTTTGTTGAATTGCACATGAAAAATCAAGATTGGCAAACCGCTATGCGTGGCATTTTTGTGTAGTCATGGTCAGAATTAACCCTTTGAGTGCCAGAGGGGCACGCAGTGCATTGCTCTGCAATGTGTTGCGTACCTCTCTGGCACTTAAAGGGTTAACTAATCTGTCTGAGTAGAATACCAAATGTGCCTGATTCAGAAAGTACTTTTGAGAACTATATTATACATTTGTAGTTTCACTGTTTTAAAAGCCCTATACATAAATGGAGATTTTTATTTGCTCTCTATAATGCAGCTGGTTTTCCCCAGAATGTGTTCAGTTTGCCTTGCGTAAGGCCAGGAATACTCAGCTGGTGCCCTCGTTTTATGAAGAACACACATTATTTCAGGTTACCTCAGGACCTAAGTGTTTTTAAACACCTGCCTCAGGGGGATAGGTTTGCTTTTTAGGATTAGCAATGTTTTTATGAAGAAATTGTATGTGGCGGGCTTTCCTTGCTGAGGGGAATACAGTAAGAGCAATCCCATTTCAGAGAGATTAATTATTCAGTAGTTATTATAGTTCAACGTCATGCTTCTTTTTCTGTCAGTCAGTGAGAGGAATTGACCATAAGGACTAAGGAAACAATGCCACCCAGTGGTAACTTTTTGTTTTTTCCAAAAGAGAGAATCTCTCAGCAGTGGGAATACCCTTTTTTACTCTGCTGAAAAACCCACATATTTTTTTGTCTCTTCATAATAAAAATGTACTATACCTGTGACCCTATGAGAACCATAAGGGTGTGCAATGCATTGTTTCACAATATGTTTCACATGCTTCTGGTCACCACATAGTTAATCTCTTGAGAGTTAGAGGTGCACAGAGCATTGCCTTCAAAAGTGTTGGGCACTCCCTGCACTCAGTGGATTAAAGGGATAGTAATGTTTCACAAAAACAGCAGCTCCAATCAGTCTTCATAGTAATTGAGCCATAGAGAGTGTTATTTCAATACTGTCAGAGTTGTAGTTCAAGAGTAATTGAATGATAAAGTATCCCCCTCCTGCCTCTTTTACCTAGCGTAACACTGCTCACATCAGATGTGGAATCTGGTCCATAGACCAGACAGCTCACAGCAAGGGACAATCTTCTTACTGTGAGAACAATGAAAACCCTGCTTTTTCCCTTATCTTAATTGAGGATTGTCCCTCTCTGCAATCTACCTGGACACACCCTGCTGCTCTGAGCTGTCAGTTACATCAGTAAAAGGTTCAGGAGGGGGATACTTTATCATTCAATTACTCTTGAACTACAACTCTGACAGTATACAAATAACACTCTCAATGCCCCAAATATTATGATGATTAATTAGAGCTTCTTTTATTGTGAAACATTGCTCTCCCTTTAAGATCAGTCACACAAAGCCATTGTTTTTATCTGCAACTGTTCAATTTAACTGTGCTGTCTGATGGTACTTAAGCAATTTAAATTTTTCACTTTTATTTTTCCCACTGTTCACAATTGTCTGCATGTCCTTAACACCTTAAGGACTACATGACGTGGTATGACCGTCACGGTCCTTATACCCTTAAGGACCAGTGACAGTCATAGCACGTCACGTACGTTTTACTTACAGCGCTGTACCGGGAGCGCTGTAAGTAAAAACGGGGCCTAAAATTGATCGCTCCAAGACCGGAGTGATCTCTCTTAGGCCTCCAAGCGGCGCGCCGGTACGCGTAACAGGTCACGTGTACCGGCGCGTCGGCAAAGATCAAAGCGGTCCTTAAGGGAAGGTAACTTCCCTGGCCCGCTGGTACTTAAGGGGTTAAAGTAGCAGTATACTTGAAAAAATAATTACAAAAATATAATCACATATACACCACAGTATTTATTTTCCTGTTGAGTTCAACAAGGGTACTCCCACTACTGGAAGACAATTTCAAGCAAAAAATTTATAGCTCAGTCGTTTGTTCAACTTCAGTTTTCTATTCTGGTCACCAGGAGGTGCTGTTCATTTCCTTTAATGTGGATAGCCATACTGCATTATATTTAAAAAAAAAAAAAAAAAAAAATCATCTTGGACACCAGTTGGTTGTTTAGTAAAGAAAGATAAGTGAACTCTAACATTTGGTTGAAAAGATTCCCTCTATGGGAGCGTCCTTGATTTGCATACTTGGATATATATATATAGTTCTACTTACATTAGATATAATGATCAGATACATAGAAATCTGTCCCTGTTAATATTTGCTTTCTCTTCAGTGGTGCCATTTTAAGTTACTACATTGTTTTTCATCTTTCAGGAGAAAAACCTTTCAGCTGCAACTGGGAAGGGTGTGACAAGAAGTTTGCTCGGTCAGACGAACTTTCTCGGCATCGCAGAACTCACACAGGGGAGAAGAAATTTGCTTGTCCTGTGTGTGACCGCAGATTCATGCGCAGTGATCATCTTACAAAGCATGCCAGGCGACACATGACCACAAAGAAAATGCCAACCTGGCAGGCGGAAGTTGGAAAATTGAACAGAATCTCTGCATCAGACAAATCAAGAAGTGCCGGGCCTTCTCTAAGCATGCTGGTATCTATGCCTGGGCCAGTGTAAAGGACTAAGCTGGACTTTCGCACCAACATTTTGATGTACCCTCCAAAGCACATACGACCATATTTATAAAACCAAATGAGTTACTCTGGAGAAAACCAGCTGCACCGTAGTGGACTAATAAACATTCCCGTTAAAGTAAATTTTAACCCCTTGAATGCTAGAAAGGTCTACAGAGGTCTCCAATGCATTGCTAAATTCCCATCACTTGAATAGAGATTTTTAACCCTTTAAATGCTAGAGAGGTCTCCAGTGCATAGAGACTTCTCTAACATTCAAGGGCTTAAAAATCTCTATTCAAGTGCATGAGAATTTAGGAATTTTTATTTGTCCCCTATGGTGCAGTCGGTGTACTCCAGAATAACTTGTTTGTTATTATAAATATGGCCCATAGGGTCAAATAGGATATATTAGCCTTACCTATTTTAGCTCTGTATCACACATACCCTGTGTTAAAAAGAAAACAGGAGTAATTCTGGCTCTTAACTAACTGCAGCACAGGGAACATATACAAAACTTCCAAAGTTTCCAGTGATTTAAATGGCCCTTTTAACCTCCATGTACAGAAGTGAGATCTGACTCGTTGCATGTGTTGGAAATATTTAAAGGGATAGTAATACTTGAAAATAATTTTATTTTATATTGTAGCTCTTAAAAAACATTAAAAATGATATAAGTCTTATCTCCCAAACCTTTATGGTTTGGGAGATATTCACAAGTAAAAAGTTACCTTTTCCTGGCTGTTTCAGCCAAGTCTGCCATCTAGTGGACAGATTTGGAATCCGGGCCACAGATCAACCGTCAGCTCTTTAGCAGTGCCGAGATCCCAATCTTTAAAAAGAACTACTTCATTGGAACTGTGTACAAAGTGTGCTTGGCTTGCAAGCACACTTTGTAGACCATTCCAGTGAAAAAATTATTTTTAAAGATCGTGATCTCGGTGCTTCTGGAGAGCCACGGCCGGTCCTGGGACCGGATTCCAAATCTGAGAGCTAGAACAGTGACGTCACTCAGGGGGAAACTTTGCTTATGAATATCTCCCAAACCATAAAGGTTTGGGAGATAAGACTTATATAATTTTTCATGTTTTTTTAAGGGCTACAATATAAAATACAATTATTTCCAAGTATTACTATCCCTTTAAAGGGGTAAAAGACTCACTGAAATCAGTGGGAAACGATTTAGTCCCATAGTGGTGGTTGGTTTATCCCAAATTACTCCACTTTTTTTCTGAGCACAGGGCTCTCTATATTGTAGAATTATAAACTATTTGGTTACATTTCCACTGAAAAATATATCCTATAATTCTGGCAATAAGATTTTTTTTTTTCCAAAGTGAATCTGCAACATTAAAAGGAGAATTAATTTTTCTCCACTTAGCTATTTTTTTTTGTTTTGTTTGTTTTTTACCAGAATTATATTTGTCCATTTCCAGGATTTGTGATGTGACCTAGGGTCAATAAATTGAGGGTGACAAAAAAAAGCAACTTATAACCTCCGGTATTTAGCGATATCTTCAATGTGTGCATTGCCTGTGTTGTAGACCTTAGCTTCCAAGGTGTTAACCAGAAAGGGCAAACGTCTACAATTGGGAATGTCATAAGTAGAAATGTTTGTTGGAGGTTATCTGTAAGACTCGTAACCATTTGAATACAAAAGGGTTGTGTTCTGCAGAGTATGGCTAACCCCTATGACAGGGAAGAGCAATGTGTGGCCCTCCAGCTGATGCCAGACTACAGCTTCCATCATTCTTCCCCAGCCAATGAAAGTCGTAGTCTGTCAGCAACTGGAGGGCCTCACTTTTCCACCACTGCCCTATGACATACAAGAGGGTTAAAAGGAGGTATTCTGGAGTAGGCCACCTGCATCACAGATGCCAAAAAAAGTACCCAGTGATTTAAGCCTTTGAGTGCAATGCATTGGATACCTCTCTGATACTCAAAGTGTTAAACTGGGCTGTTAAAGGGATAGTAATAATTTTTGTTTTAAAAATTTCTAATATTGTAGAGATTAACAAAAGAAGTAGAATAACCTACCTCCCATCTCGAAGCATTTAACTCCTTTAAGGACCCATGACAGTCCTGGACCGTCATGGAATTCAGGGCTCCCCGCGCGGCTGCACACCGTTCGGGGAGTCTGGAATCGGATTGCACAAAAAAAAAATTACTCCCTGGTCCTTAAGGGACCGCAAAGTACGTGCGCAGCCAGTCCTTAAGGGGTAAAGCCCCCTCCCACCCCTTTCAGAGACATCGGTGCTCTATGGGACAGAAGCGAATCATGGTCATTTGACCGGCCGGTGGCTCTTCAGCAGAGGCGAGATAACACTATTTAGAATGAAATACTTAATTGGAAAGGTCTACAAAGTGCGCTTGCACTGTTCCAATGAAGTATTTAATTCTAAATAGCACTATCTCGGCTCTGCTGAAGAGCCGCCGGCCGGTCAAATGACCATGATTCGCTTCTGTCCCATAGAGCGCTGATGTCTCTGAAAGGGGCAAGAGGGGGGGACTTTAAATGCTACGAACTCTCAAACTATAAATGTTTGAGAGATGGAAGGTAGGTTACTCTATTTCTATTGTTAATATCTACAATAGTAGAAATATTGTATTACTATCCCTTTAAGCCCCTTGAATGCCAGTCCCGTCTTGGAACGCATTACAAAGTTGAGATCTCTCAAACATGCAAAGCCCCGTTTTAATAAATGGGAATATTCTTTTCTCCTATGACACATTTCATTTCCTTCAGAATCTTTCCAGTTCTTCTTAATAGATCAAATGCATGTTGATTTGTGGTCTGGAGTAAACATACGGATCTGACAGACAAGGTTTATTTAGGATTTAAAAAAAAAATAAATAAATAAACATTGGTTGGTTTGGACCAGCGGACACAGGGAAAATATTATAAGGCAATTTTCTAAAAGAATGTAACTCTGTGGGCGAAAGTCCCCACATGACAGGATTTCTAGTTTGACGACATCACAGGGAAGATTCCCCAACACTGCATGATCCTGTTATTAATGCACATTATCAGGCAGACTCTGCAGCTTAGTAGGACTTTATAATCACTTTAAATGTTGGACAATCTTTCAGTGCAATGTTGCCATGTTTATCTCCTTCACCAGGTATAAGTTATTGTAAATAACTCTAGGCATGCTAGAGAAGTAACCAATGCCTATAGTGGCCTCTCTAGCATTCGAGATGTTCAATTAAGAAACCCAAATGGAGGTTCTGTCTTTGTTTTTACTTGATTCTCGGAAGGCTTTACATCTATCTCTGTTAACTGTTTCAGAGCCAGCAGGATGAGCAGTGCATTGCTTTACAATCCCTTCTGGCACTTAAAGGGTTAAAGCATTGATTGTCAAGTCACTTTATATGTCCATCAAAGGAAATTTGATACTGCTTGTTTAAGTATATTGCACTATTCTTTATATGTAATGTTCTATATAATTTTATTACTCTGTACTTATTAAATTTGTCTTTTTTACATGCATTTAATTGGATTTCTCATTATTACTGTGAAGGTTTTCATTTCCACAGCAGCCTAGAGGTAAACGTAGAGTCCTCCAAGTGTTTACAATGGTGGGTCACATGATGAAAAATACATACTTGTGTAGGCAGGCAGCACAAAAGACCAGTTCGTGCAATAAACTGGCAGCACAATGCTCCTTTACATAGTACAGATTAATACATCTGTGTGTGTGTGTATATGTATGTGTGTGTGTGTGTGTATATATATATATATATATATATATATATATATATATATATATATATATATATATACAGTAATGTGCAAAAGTTTTAGGCAGGTGTGAAAAAATGCTGTAAAACAAAAGACATAGTGAGTGAACAGAAGTTTAATCTAAATCAAATCAATATAAAACAAAGGTGGGCCACTTGTTTATTTTAAAGGGATAGTAATGTTTCATAATAAAAGCAGCTCTAATTAATCATCATAGTATTTGGACTTTGGAGAGTGTTATTTCAATTCTGTCAGAGTTGTAATTCAAGAGTAATTCAATGACAAAGTATCCCCCTCCCGCCCCTTTTACTGATGTCACACTGCTCAGCCAGAGCAGAAGGGAGGTGCCCAGGTAGACTGCAGAGAGGGACAATCTTCAATTAAGATAAGGGGAAAAACCTGAAAAACTTGCCAAGGGGGGCAGGGATTTCATTGTTTTCATAGGAAGAAGACTGTCCTCTTCTGTTACCTGTCTGGTCTTACAACCAGAGTCCACATCTGAGAAGAGATTGCTTACACTAGGTAAAAGGGGCGGGAGGGGAAACTTTGCTTGTGAATATCTCATAAACCATAAAGGTCTGAGAGATAAGACTTATATCGTTCATGTTTTTTTAATGCCTACAAAATAAAATAAAGATAAAATGAAGTATTACTATCCCTTTACATCTGTAGTATAAACTGGATATTGGGACCTGAAAGTGTTTTGTTATCAATAGGCAATGATTAGGTGTTTCCTATTTTACATTTTTGCACTTGTATAGTCTTAAAGTGGTTCTCAAACCTGTCCTCAAGGACCCCGAGTAGACTGGAGAGATGCACGAAGTGTGATGAAGAGACGATAACTTTTCCAGTGTAATACAGTGGATATCAAGTCTATATTACCTTTGTTGAAATTGCAGCATTTGTTGATATTAATGCTGAGATCAAGAAAAATCAGTTCTTTTAAGGTAAATATTCTGACAGAGGTTATGGGTTTTGTGCCAAAATATCTTTATCTGTTGCTCTTAAATGTCCCCAACATCCTGACAAGAGTCCCTGCCCCCGCTGAAGAGAAGCAATCCCATAGCATGATGCTCTCACCACTATGCCTGACCGTGTTGTGCTCTTTGGTTGATGAGCTGCTTTGACTTTGCTCTTAATATATATTTTGGAATTAAGGCCAAGAAGCAGAGCAGGATAATTGGCAAGGCGACTGTCTAAGGCCCGGTGCAGTTGGGAGGCCCTGCCATGTACTGTGTGGATCTTTGTGAAAATCCCTCATTTAACCTTTTTTTCTTTCTTTAATAATTTGTGTCCAATCAGATAATAGCAAGGGAAAATCTCCTTACTGTGAGAACAATGAAAAACCTGCCCCCCTTGACAGGTGTTTCAGCTTTTTCCCTTCTCTTAATTGAAGATTGTCCCTCTCTGCAATCTACCTGGACACCTCCCTGCTGCTCTGAGGTGAGCAGTGTTACATCAGTAAAAGGGGTGGGAGGGGGATAATTTATCATTCAATTACTATTGAACTACAATTCTGGCAGTATTGAAATAACACTCTCCATGGCCCAAATACTATGATTATTAATTAGAGCTGTTTTTATTATGAAACATTACTATCCCTTTAAAGGTTGCCAAATACAGAGCAACCTATCAATAAATATAATAAAAAATTAAGTACACACTAATGCCTTGAGTACCAGAATGGTACACAACGCATTGCAGAGGAATGAGTTGCGGACCTCTCTTGCACTCAAAAAATCTACCACTCATTTATTGTAGTTTGCATCGGTCATGCAAGTATTGTTTGTCGATATAAACATTAATCCATGTGTGTACTGTATATAGCTGATGTATAGCACAGAGCTGCAATATGCGCACTTAACCCCTTTGAGTGTCAGAGGAGTACGTAAAGCATTACTATGCGTTACATACCCCTCTGGCACTCAAACGGTTAACCACAGACAGATTATTAGGCTTATTATGAGATGATTGATAAAAAGGTTAATCAGTTTTACATTACATTAAGTATGAACACAGATTCCATTAAGTGGAATATAAACCCATAAATTACGCACTCTGCTGGTGGAGGCCAGAGACCTCTGTAAAAGGAGTAGGTCACAGGATGTCCCACAGGCAGTGATGGAGGAACTCCAGTGAGGCACATGTATGTTCCTCCGGGTGGAATAAGAACAGATGAGGGATGGATGGGTGCAATAGAGACTAAAGGACGTAGGATGGAGGTCTTCTAAATTTTAACCCTCTGAGTTGCAAGAAGACAAAATTCCCTGATGCGGATGGCCTCATGCATGCTCCTTAACTTCCCTGTGTGCAAGCAGCAATTGTGTGTGTGGTGCTGGGAGAAGAAGCATCTGCTTATTTATAATAACTATGTCTTTGTTTGATCATTGTACTCACATTAATGTTTGTTTAAACCTCAGTATTTGTATTTATAAATTAGTCTGTGTAAATGAAATACTTTTTGGTCTTGTTATAAGTAATTTATTAGGTTACACAAGGAGGTGTCAATAGGTCTTGAAATAGCCCCAGCCACGGCCCCAGAAACACCCCCTAAAACACAATTTGGCAATTTGAAATGTTGGGAGGTATGATGTTTTATTGCTGTGGAGCAATGTAATACACATCACTCATTCTGATGTCCTAAAAAGAGGGACAAAAGGGTAGAAAAGAGGGACAGAGGGATTTGGGTCTCAGAGAGGGACACTTGGGAGATATGGGCACAAGTGTCACCAGATGAGCAGTTAGTAATTAAATCCTCCTGCTGAATCAGTGGAGTCACAGGTACAAATATCCCTGTTGATGTGATATACCCAAGACACCAACAGCAATGGGGTTGTGAGAAAGTGGTACTAGACACTGGTACCTTGTAGTGCTAGGAGACTAGTCTCTTCCATTTTCCATGGCTAAAGCAACGCAATGCATTTCTTCACTGATATTACTTGTGGTGCTAGGGAGCAAAGATTACAGAACAACACTGGATGCCAGAAAGAGAAGACAAGTAAACATAATGTGACCACATCACCATCTGAATGAGGGAAGCTTATGAAACACACACTGCAGGACTGCACTGGTTCCTGTACACATTATGGGTTAAATACAGTATATTGTAATGTTTACATAAACTCCACTGGTGACAAGAAAGGGATTAGTGCATTCAGCAAACAAGAAAATGTGTTAAGTTTGAAACCACAATATTTTTGTCTCCTATGACAAAATTGAGATAAGCAAAATAAAACAGATTTGTGATATTACTAGTGATCTCACATCTTTTATTCACATACAAATTTAAAAAACACGTTTATCACGTTTTTCTTTTTCTATGACAAAGGGGAAGACTCCTTGATTAATCCCTCCTCTGGTGATGTCAGATGCGGAAATCCCACCCCTCAAAACTCAGCTCATGCAGCTGCTTAAATGACTATGATGTTATTAGAAGAAACTTTAACCCATTGAGTCTCAGAGGAGTGCCCAGTGCCAGGGCCAGATTTACTTTACAGACTTGCCTAGACAAGGCACAGTAGGTGACCCTAGCTCCACCCATGGCCACACCCCAATCCTTGCATGACCCCTCCCCCAATCCCATCCACTGTTTCCTGGCACAGAAAATAGCTTTATCCTTTATCAAGTAAGAATGACAGCTTTAACCCCTTGGTTGCTAGAGAGATCACTAACACATTACTCTTCAATGTGGGGAGATCTCTCTAACATCCAAGGGGGTTAAATAACAGCCTGCAATGGGGTCTAAAACTGGTGCAGGTGAAATTGCTCTGGCCACACCCAAAATTCAATCTGTGGGTGTGGCCAGCACAGCTGAGGTGTAGTTCTAAATCTGCAGCTCTAGCAGTCCACTCTGCCTACTGGGAAATACAGCCTTGTCCAACTCATTGTGATCCAATGCGTTGGACACCCCCTCCATCTCTCAAGGGGTTAAGTGAAGAAAGGGACAGAAAAAGTAGGAAACAGCTTTACAAGATTGGAGAAATTCCAAGACGGGTAAAAAGTATCAAAAATAAAGCTTTGTGTGGCTACTTGGGAGCGTCTGTCAGGATAAAATTCATGAACCTTTAGAGTCTTTATCATTCAGTAGCAGTGAGCGCAGACTCCCTTTAACTCTTTGAGTGCGTTACACATCCCTCTGGTTCTCACAGGGTTAATAACCAGGGTCTTTGCTGATTAAATAAAGCAGTGGTAGGCAACCTTTGACTCTACAGCTGCTGGGGACTACAACTCCCATCATCCTCAGCCATTTACAATTAACCTTTTGAGTGCCAGAGAGGTATGCAACACATTGCTTTGCAATATGCTGTGTACCCCTCTGGCACTCAACGTGTTAAGAATGGTAGATGGCTAAGGATTTTTCCTGCTGAGTGAAACAAAGCTACTCTCACTGCTCAGAGATGCCTCATCCAACTGTCTAACTGCAGTTTTGTACTTTAGTCACTGAACTGTTTCTGTCTATAGAGAGCTGTGGTCTGACATAGAAAGCAACATCTCCACTTGGTAACCAAACGACAGAACTGCAGATTGATTAAAAAAAAAAAAAAAAAAAAAAGTTCAGTTGTAATAACTTTTAACATAGAATCTCCCAGCAGTGGGACTACCCATATTTTACTCAAAAGGGAAAATGTTATATATATTAAAACATTATTACTTCTATATCCTTTACCATTGAGGCTGCGTTATATTTAGAAATAAAGCCATCAAATGTAGGAGGTTATTCACTAAAGTGTGATAAAGAGCTGATAAAGTGGATTCTCCAGTGATATCACTTCTCCAGTTTCAATGTTATTCTATGGAGCCTATGCACTAAGAACTCTAACACTGAATAGGCTTGATAGAATAACTTAGGAACTGGAGAAGTTACTGGAGACGTTATCTCCACTGTATCACCTCTTTAGTAAATCTCCCCCCTGGCATTGTACAGCCATGTTTAGTAACATTTTGTCCACAATTAACTTTACCCTCATTCATCAAGAATTCTACAGCCATTCACCCCCTGTATGTTACACACTATAACTAACACATTGTTCTGCAATATAAGAGAGGCATATCTAGCATTCAAGGGGTTAAAGAATTTAAGCCTCTGAAAGTGTGTTTTTGATTATTACTATTAAAGGAGAAGTAACACCTAGTAATAATAACTCTCCACTTACCTTGCTGTGGCCCGAAAATCCTAATAGGCCGTATGGATTTTGCCATTGTTTCTTTGTTCAAGAGATAATAACTTTGATCAGTCCTGGATGTCATATCCAAGGAGGCAGACATGACAGTTGTTGGCAGTTTTTTTTAAAAACAGAAGCATGCTAAGTTCATGATCCTAATTAACCCTATAAGGACCAGAGGGGGTGCTTAATGCACAATGAAGCAATATTTTGCACACCCCTCTGGTCCTTAAAGGGTTAAATGTGCCAAGTGCTGTGGATGGAGTTTGTGTCCCGTGATCCTGCAAGTAACTGTCACGTCTGCCTCCATGGACATAATAACCAGGACTGATTAAAGGAGTTATCTATTAAACAAAGGCACAAGGTCAAACCTCGTATTTGCCATTTGGATTTTCTGGCCACAGTAAGGTAAGTAGGGGGCTAATATTCCCATACCTGGGAACTCTCTGGATTTGCCCTGGAGACTCCTTTTTTGCAGTGAATTACCAGGTCTTCAAGGACAGAGGCTGATTCTGGGGAGGACTTTCTTATGGAACTATGCCCAATTCTCCTCCTTCTCACCCTGTTCTTCCCACTTCCTGCCCACTTCTCCTCCTTCCCTCCCTGTTCTTCCCACTTCCTGCCCACTTTTCCTCCTTCCCACCCTGTTCTGCCCACTTTCCTCAAACTTTGTTACACAGTCTGTTAAGCCACACCCACTACTGATTAAGCCACACCCTTTGTGACTCGAATTGCATAATTTATTTCCTCTCACTGGCACCACATGAGTCTAGAAGACAAAGTTCCCAGGTATGAATATTAGGAGGTGTTATTTCTCCTTTAAAATATACATATGATTGTCAGGTGCTTTCAGGTGAGTAAAACCTACGTCTTAGAAATATGTTTATTATCCTTTTAGATGCCGAAACCTTTTACTGATGTGGCACATCACTACCACATGTTCCATTCTTTACAAGCTGGGATTGTAGTGGCCCTGCCATATGGGACACTACATAAGTGATTCTCCTATTTTTATATTTGTTTCCTTAAAACCAACTTCATAAATAAAGGAGCAGTGTTTTATTATGAAAAATATGTTATGATGCTTTTCCTCCTGAGCAAAACAAGGGAACTCTATCTCTGGATGCTTTTCATTTAAAAGTTACTAAAGCTCAAACCTGTATTTATTTTTACAACTACAAATTTGTTTTGGGGGTCAGCAGGTGGTGTAGTTTCTATCAATTACTATTGAGACCTGTAGTCAATGTTCCATGGAGTGCACTCTAGAAAATTCCTTATATAGATGACAGAAAAGAGTCATCTGACCCATCCAGTTTGCCCATTTCCTTATCTAATACATTCATCTCAGAAAAGACTTTTGCCCATTCCTGGGATTTTTAAAATTGCCTAACAGTATTTACAACCAGGGGGAGGGCTGTCAACTTTTGGCATGGAGTAGGTACACGCAAGAGTCCTTTTTCTACTATCATTCCAGCCCAATGTTCCAGCCTGCCCCTTTTTGTTAATGTTATTGCTGGCATTAATTTTATGAAGTAAAGCAAGTGATACCACAGTGCTTATAATTGAAATAGTGGTGCACTAGTGATATCATAGAGATTACATTTGAAATGGAGCTAAACTAGTGGTACTACAGAGCATACAACTGAATTGAACCTATACTAGTGGTACCACATCATTTACAACTGAATTGGAGCTACACTACTAGTGTAGCTTCTTAAACTCTGTTCAGTCCATTTGCAGCAGCAAAAGGCAAAACTGAGCGAGGCAGTGGCCCTCCGGCCCAGACGTATGACCTGTGCAGGGTTCAACTGTTCCCCTGCCTACAACGTCTGCTGGGAAGTTGTTCCATGGGGCTATCTCCCTTTCTGTAAAGTAGTACTTACACAAATTACTTCTGAGTTAAACAAGGCTTATTGGACATCAGCTGCCACTGTTACAGTTTCAGCTGTAATACATTTAGAATAAATTTAGAATGAAACATCTACAAGCTTGTTTCATTCAACAGGAAAAGCACTATAACATATGTTTTCATAAAAAAAATTACTGCTCCTTCAAAATGTCAATGCATTTCTTGCTATTGCAATCCAAGCAAGAATATAATGATAAAATAAAGTTCAGTCCATAGAAAAGAAGGTTCTTGCGCATAATTTTTGATTGTGGAATCCTCATAACGTATTGGCTTTGTAATCTTTCATAAAAATAATGTTTTTCATTGTGAACTAGTATAATCTAGAGCAGTGGTTCTCAAACCTTTTTTGCTCGGGGCACCCCTAACACATAATCTTGAACATTCAGGGCACCCCTAACATATTTAATGTAATTTATCAAGGTCATAATGAAGGGTACAATACACAAATATACAGTTATTATTAGGTCTTATAATCATAATACTATAACTAAACATATTGTACATATTCATTTCTAAAAATCTTTATTTGGAGGTCTATTTTGTTAGTCTTTATAGAAAACACGGGGCACCCTAAGTTGATGTCCGTGGCACACCAAAGTGCCACGGCACCCTGGTTGAGAATCACTGATCTAGAGAAAGGAGAGACAAATCCCTGTGTCAGTAACATGCCAGATAATAAAGGATAGCCCAGGACAATGAATTAATCCCAGGGATGCTAGAGTAGGCCCTTTGTGACACAGTCAATTTGTGAACCTCTAGTTGTTGGGGACAACAACTTCCACCATTGCCAACCAGCCAATGGCTGCAGCTGGAGGTCCAAAGATTGACTTCTCCTGGTGTAGGAAGTGGAAAGCTCTCATACTGCTGAGTTTGAAAAAAGTTCATTTCCCTTTGGTTTTTACTTTTCTTTGGGTGCCATCGTATTACGCAACTTTAACCCTCTGAGTGCCAGAGAGGTGTCCAACACATTCCATTGCAATGTGTTGGACACATCTATGGCACTCAAAGGGTTAATGTTATATATATATATAATCTGATCTTGAAAGGGTTATTTACCTGCAAATATCATGTGGCCTCAGAAAATAAAGTATCTTTTTTTATCTAGAACGCACCACTTCCTTATATATTATTTAGTGAACCAGTAAAACTGCAGTGCTGGTGGCATCCATTTTCCTTGCAGCTGCAGCTACCTCAGATGAAGTAGGTGAGAGTATACTTTTTCAGCACAATATGTGCATAATATTTGCAGAGGCTAGAAATAATATCATTGCTCGCAATTACTTTCAGAGACATATTTCCCATTAGACCAAACAGTGACATCTGTGCAGAGATAGACAGTATCGATTCTCTGTGCTGGTGTAGAGTTGTTAATGTAGTTTGTGTGATCACAAGTACAAGGAGCAGTCAGAGATAAAGAGTCAGTTGCTGCTATTATAATTAAGCACATGTGTGTAAATATATATATATATATATATAGAGAGAGAGAGAGAGAGAGAGAGAGAGAGAGAGAGATAGAGATATATAGTATTGACGTCAGTAAGAACTCTCAGGACTTCAAACAGGTTAGAAAGTGAAAATGTAATAGATCAATATTTCTGTTATATTTTTATAACCTTCCTCAGGATGAAATTAACGTGCAACCCAAAAAATGGCTCCAAATACAGAGTTTCATCACAATGATGATATCACGTAAGTCCATACTTGGACTATTATACATGTACTACTGCGCTGTTATGTCATAATTGTATATGGTTTAACCATGACCATGCAAAATGGATTCCATTTGTAGGGCTGATCACATATTAATATGCAAATTAACATCACGTGACTGTACATGACATCATCTCTACATTGAAAGACTGTTTTGCTTGAAAGGATATAAATAGGGAGCACTAAGCACATTAATTTATCCTGTAACCGAAACATTGACCTATTAAATGTTCACTTTCTTTTGAACCTGTTCGAGAGTGCTTTCTGATGTTTATACTATATGTCTACATTTGCCATTATGAGTGCCTCCCTTTACAATAATATATATATATATATATATATATATATATATATATATATATATATACTAGTTTTAAAGCCCGTGTACACGGGCCAACACTGGTGGCGCTGCAGTCATGCGCAGTCCGGTCTGAACTTGGAGCGCCCTGCTCCGTATCAGCCGCATCACGGGCAGTCTGTACTGCGCATGACTGCAGTGCATGCAGTCATCTCTACTGCACATGACGGCTTCTGACAAACATCCTTAGAGAATTATAATATAGGATATATATATATATATATATATATATAGATAGATAGATAGATAGATAGATAGATAGATAGATAGATAAATCTTAGAGACCCTGGGTCTAAACAATAACCCTTTGAGTGTCAGAGGGATGTGCAACGCATTGCTTTGCAATGTGTTGCGTACCTCTCTGGCACTCAAAGGGTTAAACTGTGTGAGTGCAGCCAGACCCTAACATTGTTATGATACATAACATTTTGAACAGAAATGTGCTCCTCATGTCAAAATACTTTTTCCAGCCCTGGTCTAGGGTGTCAAATTTTGAGAGATGCAGTTTCTGGTGAGAAAAAAAGTAACTGTTGTAAAGGCTGTATAATGCTGTCAGGTGAACATCTCTTTCAAGGTCTCACTGGGAATACTGTTGCTCAATGCTCTCCATTAATGCTTCCTCAGAATCGTCGTATATTACAGAGGGACGTTCTTCAGCCATATTCTGATGACTGCTTTGTAATCTGCAAAAGAATATAATCAATAAGCAGGTCAAAATAACAAGGAATCAATGCATACAATTATTGTGTTTATTATTTTTAAAATAGTTACTATTTCAATGTTTATAACATTGCACTACTATTATTATTATTATTACTATTACTATTATTACTAGAATATATTTTTAACTATTCAAAAGATCCTGCAGCATTGTAGATTATATTTCTATTTAACCCCTTGGATGCTAGTGATATCACCAGTGCATTGTTTTGCAATGTATTGGGGAGACTCTTTCATCTACGGGGTTAATGTACTTTGAGTGATAATGAATAATTGACAATGTTAATCAAACATCACTTAATAAACATTACTATGTTACTTTGCAAAGTGTTTGTTGCATTGTGAGGATTATTGGAACAGCTGTCCTTTCAAAATTAGATTTTTTTCTCATTTTATTATGTTACATTATGGAATAAAAGTAGATATAACTGGGATTTTTACCATTTGATAACTTTGAAGGTGCAGAATATTTTTATTGTGACATAAAACTAAAAAAAATAAGAATAATAATAATTTTTGGTTGCATAAGTATTGACCCCCCCACCCCCCCAAAGTCAATACTCTGTAGATGCACCTTTGGCAGCAACTCCAGCTATGGGTGTTTTTGGGTACATCTTTACCAGCTTTGCACAACTGGATCCATACTGCTTCCGCCATCTTGCTTCTCTGCAGGGATGGTGTTCTCAAGGTGATGAGCAGTATTGGTTTTGCACCACACATAGTTTTTTGCGTTATGGCCAAAGAGTTCAATTTTAGTCTCATCAGACCAGAGAACCATTTTTCCACATGCTTGCTGTGTCTCCCACATGCATTGTGGCAAAATCCAAATAGTATTCATTTGTTTTTTGCAGCAATGGCTTCCCTCTTACCACAAAGCCCAACTTTTTGTATCATCCATGTAATAGTAGTTACATGGATAGTTTCTCCCATTTCAGCTGTGGATCTCTCCAGCTACTTCAGAGTTACCATTTCCTCTTGGTTGTTTCTCTGACTAATGCCCTCCTTACCCAGTCACTAGGTTTTGGCAGATAGTCTTCTCTAGACAGAGTACCATTTGTGCCATAACTTTCCATTATTTAATAATGAATTTAACAGTGTCCCAGGGGATGTTAACAGTATGGTATATTTTTTATAACCAACACCTGATTGGTGCTTCTACGAACTATATTCTAGACTTGTTTTGATAGCTCCTTGGTCTTCAACACTATGGACTATTTTGTATAGATCAGTGACAAAAAAAAATCCAAGTTGTGACACAACAAAATATGGAAAAGTCAAAGAGGTTGAATACTTCAGCAAGGCACTATATGATGACACAGATTAACACCTGAATGAAACAGAAGCCTCCAGTCCAGTGAATTGCTTTGCAATGTTTTGGAGAAATCTCTAGCATCCACAGGTTTAGACATTTTAGAAGAGACGGTCTAATAAGAATTCTGATCCTGCTATGTCTGGCGAATGCCGATTTATTAAGCTACTTACACAGAAAATGGTCCTCTGTAAGCAGCATATGCAAAGGAGAGAGCACTGGTACTGAAGTCTGCAACAAAGCAAATATACGTCCTAGTGCATATTCTGGAGTGGTCATGTAAGAAGGGGCCAGCGTTCCAGCTTGTATGGGAAGTATTTATCAAGCAGTCCCTTTCCGGAAAACCCTTTTGAAGATAACTACAAACTATAAGAATAAGTGATCTTTAAGCACTCCAGCACATATTTTGGTAGCTGTCCTTCATAAAGTAGACTATATATATATAAATACTGTGCTTTTGTATTGTAGCTACAGTGCCCTGTACTTACATTCTTCCATTGAGACTACAGTTCTAGCAGGCTGCCCTTTTTCGGACCTAAAGTATTTTTCTATTTTTCTTTCTGATAATTTTACAATTTTCTCTTTTTTTACAACTCTCTATTTTTTTAATTAAATTCCACTTCTGGTATGGGCTGGAAATGTCTCATTACATCCTGGCAGGACTGGGTACTGTAAGAGAGGAAATTGGGTTTTTACACACATATCTCCATTCTTTGCACTGCTATGATTGTAATATATAGCAGGCTGTACAGAACCTTATCTCACCCAATTTACAATCTCTTTTAGCACACAAATGCCATACACAGAGAATAAACACAGAGAATAAATTCCCTGAAGCACACCATACTGATCCTGCCCAGATGAGAGTCCAATGAACAAAATGATGGCGAACACACTCAAGGATCTATGCAAATTCCAGCAACAGCTGGGAGCTTTTTTTTTATATCAAAACAAAAAAAATAGTTTCAGAGGGCTCAATGTCTCCCCCAACTCAGGTTAGTAGGAAGTTATGTGCATATTTTTAGCTTACTCATGAGTGTTCACCTAGCACATTTACTGATGACAATTCAGCTAAAACCTAAAAGACAATGCCTCACTGTACAAGAAAAGCATTTAACCACAGATAAATTTAGGTTTCATTGGGCCTCATCAGTGAGGTACCACTGTTCTCTGTAAGCACATGTGAGCAAGTGGTCCATGTGTGAATTCCCTTATAACCCTTAGGGAGACCAAGTTTTTGTTTTTTTTTGGCATATGCAAAGTGATGGTCAAAGATGGTCAACTAGATACAAGTCAGGCAAAATAGCAGGCTTTATAGGACCAGACTCCATCCTCTTGTTTACAAGTGTCTTCAATGAACAGCTGTGCCTCACCAACAAGGCCCAAGAAAGCCAAAAAGTATGCCATGGATTTGCTGCTTCTTTCGTTCCCAGTGGAATTGCCTGGCACGTTGTCATTTCTGGCCACATGTCATTTCTGGCCCCATAAGTATGATGTGCTCTAAGATATTTCTTCCATGTATTAACTAATATTTTATGAAGACCAGTGTATACCTGCTCTGCGATATGAAGGAGTCCCGCAACTGTCACAACATGTCATTGTGTCTCCCCTGGTTCTTACTAATCTCTATATTGCAGTCATGTTAAAAAGAAATGAATTGCCCCTAGTGTCATCTCTCAAACCTTTATGGTTTGAGAGATAATCGCTCCTAAAGTTCCCCCTCCCTCCCCTTTCCCCGAAGTCAGCGTTGTTGCTGACTGAAGGGAAATCCGGTCTTACGATCATCAGGCGACTCTGCAGCAGAGCTGAGATTGCGTTAATAAAAAAAATCTTTCACTAAAATGGTTTTCTACGTGTGCTTGCAAACCAAGCACACGTAGAAGATCATTTCAGTGAAAGATTTGCTTTTATTAACGCAATCTTGGCTGTGCTGCAGAGCCGCCTGATGGTCATATGACAGGCTTCCCCTGCAGTCAGCTAGAACGGTCACTTCGGGGAAAGGGGTGGGAGGGGGGAACTTTAGGAGCGATTATCTCTCAAACCATAAAGGTTTGAGAGATGACACTGGGGGCAATTCATTTCTTTTTAACATGACTGCAATATAGGGATTAGTAATTTTTAAGTATTACTATCCCTTTAAGTACTGCTTCAGAAACCGATATAGTAAGGGGCAGTATGCATACGACAACATATATTGTACAAGGACTAATATTTATTTATCTACATCTGCTGTTACGCACCTGATCTGTAACCTGAGTCTACTCAGCCGTAACATTTCAGTTATTTGCATTACTATGGTGTATTGTTATGCTGTCTATATCTTTATTAAAAATGTTTATTCTTTTTATTCTTTTTGTTCTCCGGGTGGAAGTATTTTTATTATGCCTTAGGGATTTTGTGTATCCATCAATATATCCCTTTGACATACACAGAGTGGGCTTTTAATTTACTTTTAATAGTAATTACTCGCAGACTGATTTGCAGCTGTGCGAATTATATATGTTAATCAGGTACTTGGGAGTGGGAGTTCCCTCACTTCATCAGACAGAGTCACTACAGGTGCTTGGTGTAGGTGTGATGCCATTTGGCGCCTTTTAAACACAATTTGAATGATCACTGGGTACATAACTGTAATGTCTTGTAATGTTTTGTATTCTTCATAAAGGCCACAATCTTTGGCCGAAATGTCAGATCAATAAAAACACAGAATATTTTATTTACAAAGCTCCGCTGTGAGTGCTGTTTTTCTTCAATAAAATATATATATACAATGCTGGGAGCACATAATGCTGGGAGGTGTAGGAAAGCTGGAAGTTCTGTGTTGGGAGCATTCTGTGCTTTCGGGCAGTCTTTACAGTGCATGACTGCGCCGACAGCAGTACGCAGAGCAGGACCGGCCTCTTAACCCTTTGAGTGCCAGAGGGGTACACAACACATTGCATGGCACTCAAAGGGTTAACATCCGCAGGACCTTGGCCCGTGTATATGGGCTTTTACTCTAGTAGATTTATATATTCTCTTTCTTTTTTTCCAAGAGGGAGCTGCATTCAGTAGAAATAAACATTTAGAGAAGAATATGCACACTCAAATTATCTATAACTTGTATTTACATGAACACGAAGTGCATTAAAAGATCAATGTTTTGGTAACTAGCAGGACCTTATCAAGGTGTCTTTGTGTGTGCCTTATGTTTATTTAACCCCTTAAGGACCAGGAAAATCTGAGTTCAATTTGACTTAAAGGGATAGTAATACTTCGTTTTAACTTTATTTTATTTTGTAGGCATTAAAAAAACATGAAGAATGATATAAGTCTTATCTCTCAAACCTTTATGGTTTAAGAGATATTCACAAACAAAGTATCCCCCCCCCTGTTCAACCAGATCAGAAGGGACGTGCCCAGGTAGACTGCAGAGAGGGACAATCTTCAATTAAGATAAGGGATTTAGCTGAAAAACTTGTCAAGGGGGGGAGGGCTTTCATTGTTTTCATACAAAGAAAATTGTCCCCTTCTGTTATCTGTCTGGTCATACAACCTGATCCACATCTGAGAAGAGATGGCTTACACTAGGTAAAAGGGGCGGGGAGGCTTGTGAATATCTCATAAACCATAAAGGATTGAGCGATAAGACTTATATCATTCTTCATGTTTTTTTAATGCCTACAAAATAAAATAAAGTTAAAACGAAGTGTTACTATCCCTTTAAGGACCGGAGCAATTTTGACTTTTTTGACTATGTCTTTGTTCAGCCATATTTTCTCTTTAATTCCCTTTGTACACCCACACAAATTATATACTGTTTTTTTAAGCACAAGTAGGGCTTTCTTTTGATACCACAATTATATGAATACCTCATCGTTTAATTTGATTAAAATAGAAAAAAGAGCAAAAAAATAAAAAACAACAACATTTTGCTTACATTTTCCTATCAGGATTTTCATACTATTAGTTCATTACAAAAAATACCCCTAAATATATTCATTTGCTTCTCCTGAATATAAGAGTACCCCATTTGCCTAGTATTTCAATCCCTTCCTCACATTTACAAGGTAAATATTACAAGATGGCTGCCATTATTTCCAACTTGTAATTTTTCAACAATTGGCATGTGAGCATCATAGTTTAGTTGACGGTGCCAGAACCAAAAATGTCCCACAAAGGTATATGTTTCTGAAAACTAGACAACATAAGGTAAATATTCAGAATTTTGGAGTTTTTTATGCAGCTATTTTTCCAGAAATATTTTTCAAAATTTTGATAATATTTTGGGTTTTTTTCAGTATTCACACATACATTTCAATATTACTGTTGATATCAAGCATGGGATAGTTGAAAATGTAAAAATATCCATTGTTCAGTGTTCAGCTCCTTCTTCTGAGTATGGCAATACCCCATATGCATAGGTTTCTCAAGGTTTGGGGGAGCTACGGGGCCCAAATTGGAACATGGGCGTTTCCAGTTTCACACTTTGAATTTTCACAGCTTGCGTCACTGGTGCCATGTCTCATTTGGGACTGTGTAACAGTGCTCCACTTTAAGATTTCCCCACAAAAGTGTATATTTTTGGAACATAGACACCCCAGACTTTCACTTTATGTATGTTCTCAATTTTTTTACGCAGCCATTTTACCACCAATCCCTCGTAAACCTTGACGTAAGTTACACAGCGTTTTTCACACTTTGACTTAAATGTTGATGTGAATTTCAAGCACATGATAGGTGAAGATTTTTAAAAATGCATTGTTTAGTGTTCAACTCCTTCTTCTGAGTATGGAAATACCCCATATGCATAGCTTTCTCTTGGTCTGGGGGAACTATGGGGCCCAAATTGGAACATGCACGTTTCCAGGTTCACACTTTGAATTTTCACAGCTTGCGTCACTGGTGCCATTACTCATTTGGCCTGTGTAACAGTGCTCCACTTTAAGATTTCCCCCAAAAAGTATATATTTTTGGAAAGTAGACACCCAAGGCTTTCTTTTTAGGTGTGTTTTCAAATTTTGTATACAGCCATTTTACCACCTTTACCAACTTGACGTAAGTAAAAAAAAAAAAAACTGTGTTTTTCACACTTAGACTTCAATGTTGATGTGAATTTCAAGCACAGAATAGGTGAAGATTTTATAAAGTGCATTTATTAGTGTTCGGCTTCTTCTTCTGAGTATGGCAATGCCCCATATGCATAGGTTAATCAGGGTTTGGGGGAGCTACTGGGCCCAGTTGGAACATGTTAGTTTCCTTTTACAGACATGCCATTTTTACAGCTGGTGCCTTGTCTCATTTCGGACTGTTTGGCAATACTGCAATTAATTTTACCCCCAAAAGTATATGTTGTAGAAGAGTAGAGAACCATGGCTTTCATTCTGTTTGCATTCTATCAATTTTTTCACTGCCACTCTATCACCAATCCCTCCCAAAATCTGCAGTAAGGCAGAGAAACATCATTTGCTTTGCTTCCCATTATATTTTGATAGTGTTAGATCTAAGGAGGGATGTGTTTTGAAAAATAAAAAACAGGATATTTCAGGGAGAAAAAGTGGCCAAATAATAAAAGAAGCTTTATAGCACTACCACATTGTGCCTGCATGGTACTGCTTGAAGCAGTCATGCATGCAGAGGCCAGGTTTGGAAGGGCAATCAGGACAGTAAGTGGAGGTGTCTGTCCACATTCCCTTGCAGCGCTTCTGTGGTTTGTTCTTTTGGGGAATTGGGGGATTTTATAAATAAAGTGTGCTTCCCCGGGTCTTGATGGAATGATTTCTTGAGCGCCGTGAAACAAAAATAGGGAAATGAGTTGTAGTTGATATTGTAAAAAGCTACATTTTGGATTGAGGTTTGCCAGTTTGAAAATTAAAAATGAATTATGTACAGCAGTCTGCATCATATAGATGGCAACTTTTTTGTACCATGCCCTACACTTTCTCATTGCGAGGTATGGCTGCATTAGTTGATCACACAGATAAACTCCCCCCATGTTTTTATTATAGTCCCTGATGCAGACTGGCTTTCTCAGTACCCTTCTCCTGCCACGAACAGTGACTGCCACAGTTCTGTCCTGCATGGTGGTCGGCATGTAGACATCTTTTCTGCCCTTGAACTTAACTGCCAGCAGCTCCTGTTGGCACAAAGATAAGGATGTCCCAGTTTTTAGTTTGGTATCTATGAGTTTTTTGGGCAACTCCCTGCAATTGCATCTAACAGTGCCACAGGCCACGGTGTCAAAACAAAAAAGAGACTTAAATAAAAGGGGGCTGGTGTAATAGTTATCAATGAATACCTGATAACCTTTATTTATTAGTTCCCAAACTATTTTGCCATTTGTTCCCACAAATTCGGGTCAACCAGGAGGATCAAGCTGGCTGTCCTTGCCCTCATAAATTCTAAAAGCCTGGGTGTAGTCTGTGGCACTTTCTCACAATTTATAAAATTTAACACCAAACTTGGAATGCTTGGAGGGGATGTATTGCTTGAACCCAAACCTGCCTTTATATTTCATAAGGGATCCACCTACACTAATTTCTTTTTGGGGCATATATACTTGGACAAACTTTTTCTGTAAATGATTTATTAGGGGACGAATTTGTACAGTCTGTCATACTGGGGGTGTTCTTTTGGGAGACACAGGGTATTATCATTAAAATGCATAAAGTGCAAAATGACTTCAAATCTGGACCCGGTCATTGTCTTGGGGAATATAGGGGTATCACATATGGGGTTTTTGCTCCAGTAGGCTTTTTTATTATCCCCACTGTAATTATTAAGGCCCAGAATTGCTTAAATTCTGTGATGTCTGTGGGTTTCCATACTTCTTGCTTAACAACGAAAGCTGTAGCGTTGGTGGCAATATACTGAGCTGCATACAAATTGGTTTGGGACACAGTGGCGTAACAATAGGGGTTGCAGGGGTTGCACCTGCGACCTGGCCCGTCACTCTCAGGGGCCCGGCCACCCCCTGCGACACCCTCGCCACGCGCCCGCAGCACAGCTGATCTCCCAGCAACCAGCACTCTAGTAATGCAGAGCACTGGGAGGTGACATCATCTCCCAGCGCTCTGCATTACTAAGCACCACGTGGGAGCTTGCGATGCAGACAGAGGCCTGTGCCGAATGAGGCACAAATCTGTCATCGCCCACCACTAGACCAACAGGGACTCGAGGTAGGAGGAGAGGGGCGGTCAGTAGGGGCATTGTGGAAGGATCAATGTGGAGAATGAGGGGGACTGTGGAAGAGGCATTGTGGACAATGAGGGGCATTGTGAAGAATGAGGGGCATTGTCGAAGGAGCATTATGGAGACTGAGGGGCAATGTGGAGATGGGGGCATTGTGGAGGGGGCAATGTGGAGAAAGAGGGGCATTGTGGAAGGGGCATTGTGGAGAATGAGGGGTATTGTGATGGGGACACTGTGGAAGGGGAAATGTGGAAGGGACATTGTGGGCATTGTGATGGAGGTATTGTGGAAGGGGCAATATGGAGAATGAGGGGCATTGTGGAGATGAAGGGGCACTGTGGAGAATGAGGGGCATTGTGGAAGGGGCAATGTGGAGATGGGGGCAATGTGGAAGGGGCAATATGGAGGTGGCCAATGTAGTTGAGGGGGGCCAATATGGTCGGGGGGGCCCATGGCAATTCTTGCACCAGGGCCCCGTGGCTTCTAGTTACGCCTCTGATGGGACACAATTTCCCCCAAAATGTATTCCCCAAAAAACAAATCAAAAAAATGAACATGGGTAATCCTTCCACATCAATTTGAATCCCTGGGTGCCTGTGAATTCTGGGATTTGTGGGCAGGAGTGGCAGGTGGCAGGTGTTGAGGCATTTCTTTGGGCATATGCCTCTTCTACACTGTACCTCCGCTGCATTTTGTACACTTACTCTAAAAAATGTTTTTCCTTTTTTTTTTTTTTTTTTCTTACGCTACCCCTAAATCTAAATCTAACCCTAAACCTTACCCTAACCTACGTATACCCTGAACCTACCTAACCCAAGTCAATTACCTATCTAAACTATAATTATTATATATTTTGTGTTTTTTTCTCTACTCTACTCCTAAACATAAATTTAACCCTAAACCTTTCCCTAACACACGTCTACACTAAACTTACCTAACTACCTACATAAACTATAGAAAATAATGAATTTTTATTAAAAAAAAAAAAAAAAAGTAAAAAAAAATTTAAAAAATATAAGGGGGATGGGGGATGTACCACAGATCAGCAAACGCTGATCTGCAGCAAACTGATCACTACTAGAGTGATCAGATGGGGGGAACTGTATTGATCACTGCAGAACAGTGATCAAAGGGTTAATTTTATCTTTTTTTTTAATTTTTTTTCCACAGGAATGCTAGAGCAGGCTCTGGAACGCTGTGACACGATGTCTGTCTGTCTCTCTCCACCTCAGCAGTGTGCAAGATGAAGGGAGGCAGAGAGATGTGACAGGGACAGTATTTACAAAGTATTTACAAATACGGTCCCTGTCATTCGGCTTTTGCAACATGTGATTTGCTAATCAAGCGAATCACATGTTGCAACAGTGTTTCTACTGGCTGTTACTAAGTGCCCCAGTACCGGGGTACTTAGTAACAACCAGCCCGCGCGCTCCCATCGCTCCGTGTGGCCGCGATGGGAGAGTTTAACCCATGAAGTACCAGGACCGTCATGGGTCCTTGGAGCAAATTTACCCATGATGGTCCCAGTACGTCATGGGTCATTAAGGGGTTAAATACAAGATTTTGCACTTTGAGTGTGTGGATTCTTCTCTAGCTACACTACTGGTCAAAAGTTTTAGAACACCTCAATTTTTGCTACTTTTTAGTTATTGCCATATAACTTGGCAAAAACATTAGAAAAACATATAAACATTGGGTATTTCTTAAATCAAGACAAATATAATCAATTTTACAGGGTTTTTTTTAGCATTTGTAGATGTGTAAAAGATTTTTCGTGTGAAAGCTAAAAAAGGTGCTTTTATTACATTTCTTTCATCATACTTTATATCTTTTTATTGTAAATTATAAGATATGATGAAAATAATGGTATCTTTAGAAAGCCCATCTTATGGTAAGAAAACCAGTATATATGTGGGTACATTAAATGAGTAAGAATACAGCTAAACACAAACACAGCAGAAGTGTTAAAACAGCCATGGTCCAGAAAGACAAACAATGTTCCAAACCTCCTGTACTTAAGGGGTTAAACAAAATGATTCAATGCTTTTTTCTTTCTAGAACAAATAAACAATTGGCTATAAAAAAGAAAGCATATATTATATACTATATCTTTACAGTGGCGCAAAAAATGGAAAAATGGACAAACAATCCCTTACCATACTGCCTGACCTGGGTTCCACTCTCAAATCCCCAAAAAATACAATATACACTTTAGGGTCTGGCGCTTAGGTACAGGATATAAACAATATGTACAAACCACAAAATGGCCGCCAATATTTAATAAAAGATGCATATTTATTTCAAAATGTCATACTATTATAATACCAGACAAATAAAGGTTAAGATTTATGGTGTACAATTAGAGGAATAATTCCTTAGTTAAGATGCTTATATATATGTGATAAGTACTGGTTATCAATTTCACAGTTCCAAATCACTGCTAAGATAAGGAAACTATGAATATATTCCCAAATGTTGCTCTATTCATCCTGTTCAGTGCATGAGACCCGCTTCATGCACATTATAGGACAAAAGCAAACTTAAAAGGTATATTATACTAAAAATAAGTCAATGCAATTGTGTGATGAAGTAACTGGATACCCCAGACTCCACACACACCTTACATATATATACACAACATCCTATGCTACCTCTATACCCTTTGACCTGACTCTATCTAAACGATCGATCGTCAAGAAAAAAGTAAAAATATGCAAAAAATATATCAGATAACCAATATACTTAAAAAGTGGTCTTCAGAGTAAATGTCCCAATTAGTTAATTCTTAGTATACCAAATGGCTATAGACTCGGTATCCTCTTCTTTCAGACACCTTCAAATAACTTGGACATGTATCATCTCATAATATATATCACCATGTTTAGCATGGTTGAACTACAATGTATCTCTATGTATCTTTTCCTTGCAAACACTGTCTTTAAGGGGATATACAGCAATATCACGGACATACAGAGCTTTTCACTGGCTCTTGTATGAGAACTATAGGTGAGCATTCTCACCCACTCTCACAAATACATACAATTCAGTAGGTCAACAAAGCTCTTTACTTCCACATATAAAAATATAATAAAATGGAACGCTCTCACCAGTGCTTTTCTGTTTCGTACTCACTTGACAGACTTCGGCTCTTTATGATGTCCTGTCCGGTTCTCCAACTTGCGCTTCTCCCTCGTTTGTCTTCAGTTTGCTTGAGACCAACTGGCTCCAAAACTTTCCCTGTGCCGATGGAAAGGCTCAATTTGATGACGTAGCCTCCCAAACTCTAACCGTGCCGATCGTAAAGCTTTTTTTGATGACGTAGCTTATTTTATGATCTTTCTTTTTCAATCATGTCCAGTAGAATGGTTAAATTGGGTTATAACTCTTATTGCCACTCGCCTCCAATGCATTTCGAAATTGCCCGATCTCTTCCTCAGGGAGATAAGATTAGAAATTATATAAACTCCTACCTATCTGACCCTATATACCTTCTAACTCCTCTCCCCAAGTATCTAGATGTCTCTGGACAATGACGTGTGCATTAGCAAATGTTAACCACTAGCAATGTGGGACGGTGTTGCAGGGAATATTTTTTTTTTTTTATTTTAATAAATTTTATGATAGTGAAATATAGCGTAAGGTGTACGTGTCAGAAAGGTATACACAGTGATACACAGACACTGTGTATCAAACACACACATATACAGGGGGACACACAGTGAAAGACAGAGATGCAACACACATACATACACACACACACACACACACATGCACTGACATACACAAACAGTGACACACAGATGCAAAGCAGAACATACATACATACAGTGTGAGCAGTGTAAGTAACATACCTCCCAACATTTCAAATGGCCAAAGAGGGATACTTGTGTTTTAGGTGGTGTTACTGGGGGCGTGGCTGGTGGTATAGTTTAGAGAATGTTTAACCCTTTGAGTGCCAGGGGGTAAGCAATGCATTGCATACCCCTCTGGCATTGAAATGGTTAAGTTACTCTTTGTGTAAGTGAATGATTTAGAAGAAGATGAAAGTATTTTTTACACAGGCTAATTTATAAGATATATACAGAACTTTATACCCACATTACTGTGGGTTTTATTGATGTGGCGCAATCTGATACACTTGTATATACACCACACAGTGTGATCTCCTAAATAGAGGAGCAGCGGGTTTTGGGTGTCAAACAGGGACTGTCCCTCCTATACTGTATAGTGCCAGTCCTTATACACAGACACATGCAGACTGTGTACTATACAGCAGAGGTTCTCAACCCATGCCCTCAGTGACCACTAACAGGCCAGGACTTAGGAATTCCCCTGCTAGAACACAAGTGTGTTGATCAGAGGCTCAGTCGTATTGATTAACTTACCTGTGCTCTTAAAAGGAAATTCTAAAATCCTGGACTGTTAATAGCCACTGAGAGCACAGGTTGAGAACCACTGCTATACATTGCCAGACCATTGTAGAGAATTTTTAAACCTTTGAGTGCCAGGGTGTAAGCAATGCATTGCATCCCCTCTGGCACTGAAATGCTCAAGTTACTCTTTCTGTAAGTGAATGATTTAGAAGAAGATGAAAATATTTTTTTACACAGATTAATTTATAAGATATATGCAGAAGTTTATACCCACATTACTGTGGGTTTTTTGATGTGGATCAATCTGATACAGTGGTATATACACTACACAGTGTGATGTCCTAAATAGAGAAGCAGAGGGATTTGGGTCTTCGCGTGTAAGCAATGCATTGCATCCTCTCTGGCACTGAAATGATTAAGTTACTCTTTCTGTAAGTGAATGATTTAGAAATAGAGAAGCAGAGGGATTTGGGTCTTAAAGGGATAGTAATAGTTAGTTTTATCTTTATTTTATTTTGTAGGCATTAAAAAAACATGAAGAATGATATAAGTCTTATCTCTCAAACCTTTATGGTTTAAGAGATATTCACAAGCAAAGTATCCCTCACCTGTTCAGTCAGATCAGAAGGGAGGTGCCCAGGTAGACTGCAGAGAGGGACAATCTTCAATTAAGATAAGGGAAAAAGCTGAAAAACTTGTCAAGGGGGGAAGGACTTTCATTCTTTTCATACAAAGAAGATTGTCCCCTTCTGTTATCTGTCTGGTCTTACAACCAGATTCACATCTGAGAAGAGATGGCTTACACTAGGAAAAAGGGGTGGGAGGTGGAAACTTTGCTTGTGAATATCTCATAAACCATAAAGGTCTGAGAGATAAGACTTATATCATTCTTCATGTTTTTTTAATACCTACGAAATAAAATAAAGTTAAAACGAAGTATTACTATCCCTTTAAACAGGGACTGTCCCTCCTATACGGTATAGTGCCAGTCCTTATACACAGACACATGCAGACTGTATACTATACAATGCCAGATCATATATAAATAGTTTGTCATACATGCTATACAGTGAGCTATGTATAGCATGGAGATGATTGCAGGAACTGGCTCCTCTACTTACAGACAGACTGACAATCTGCTCTCTTTCTCTCTCTTTGTGCAATATATAAATACAGTCACATCCATGCCTCTGCCATTTACAAACTCAGCTGAAACCCTGCTCTGCACTGCCTGATCATGTCTCTGCCGTTGTTCCAGTTTCCCAGCTTCTCTGTGCTAGCAAGTCAGCTCCCCAGCATCCTGCCTGCTGATTGGTTAGAAATGGGCTCACTTGTATTAATTGGCAGGGCTGTGCAGGGTCACAGACCGGGAATGAAGAAGCTGCTTATGAGTGGTTTATTGTAGCGAGCTCATAACCTTGTATCTATGTGCTGGGAACCCTGATGCATAATACAGATCTGGACCATGACCTTCCAGCTGTAGCTTAAACATAGTTCCCATCATCCTCAGCTACTCAGAGTGTGTGTGTGTGTGTCATCTAGATACTTGGGGGGAGGAGTTAGAGGGTTATAGGGTCAGATAGGTAGGAGTTTATATCTAATCTATTTCTAATCTTATCTCCCTGAGGAAGAAATCAGGCAATTTCGAAACGCGTTGGAGTGGCAATAAGAGTTATAACCCAATTTAACCATTCTCCTGGACATGATTGAAATAGAAAGATCATAAAATAAGCTACATCATCAAAAAAAGCTTTATGATTGCCACTGTTAGAGTTTGGGAGGCTACATCATCAAGTTGAGCCTTTCCATGGGCACGGGGAGAGTTTTGGAGCCAGCTGGTCTCAAGCAAACTGAAGACAAATGAGGGAGAAGCGCAAGTTGGAGAACCGAACAGGACGTCATAAAGAGCCAAAGTCTGGCAAGTGAGAACGAAACAGAAAAGCACTGGTGAGAGCGTTCCATTTTATTATATTTTTATATGTGGAAGTAAAGAGCTTTGTTGACCCACTGAATTGTATATATTGGTGAGAGTGGGTGAGAACGCTCACCTATAGTTCTCATACAAGAGCCAGTGAAAAGCTCTGTATGTCCGTGATATTGCTGTATATCCCCTTAAAGACAGTGTTTGCAAGGAAAAGATACATAGAGATACATTGTAGTGCAACCGTGCTAAACATGAAGATATATATTATGAGATGACACAAGTCCAAGTTATTTGAAGGTGTCTGAAAGAAGAGGATACCGAGTTTTAGCCATTTGGTATACTAAGAATTAACTAATTGGGACATTTACTCTGAAGACCACTTTTTAAGTATATTGTTATTATCTGATATATTTTTTGCACTTTTTTTTTTTTTGACGATCGATCATTTAGGTAGAGTCAGGGTCAAAGGGTATAGAGGTAGCATAGGATGTTGTGTATATATTTTTATATGTAAGGTGTGTGTGGAGTCTGGGGTATCCAGTTACTACATCACACAATTGCATAGAATTATTCTTAGTATAATATACCTTTTAAGTCTGCTGTTGTCCTATAATGTGCATGAAGTGGGTCTCATGCACTGAACAGGAGGAATAGAGCAACATTTGGGAATATATCTTAGCAGTGATTTGGAACTGTGAATGTGATAACCAGTACCCATCACATATACATAAGGATCTTAAAGGGATAGTAATACCTAAAATGTAAAAAAAAATATGTTGTAGGGTTTATCCCCCTGAGTAAAACAAGAGTACTCCCACTTCAAAAGTTATTAATTTTCAAAGTTGAATTTTTTAGGTGCAATATCACAGTGGCCTGAAATTGTACAGTGGCGCTGTTGCTACACCATCCTATGGAGATTTATGGTCCTGAGACCAGAGCTGTCCATAGGATCGTGTAGCAACAGCGCCACTGTACAATTTCAGGCCACTGTGATATTGCACCTAAAAAATTCAACTTTGAAAATTAATAACTTTTGAATGAAACATCTTTCAGCAGTGGGAGTACTCTTGTTTTACTCAGGGGGATAAACCCTACAACATATTTTTTTTTACATTTTAGGTATTACTATCCCTTTAACTAAGGAATTATTCCTCTAATTGTACACCATAATTCTTGACCTATATTTGACTGGTATTATAATAGTATGCAATTTTGAAATAAATACACGTTTTATTGAATATTGGAGGCCATTTTGTGGTTTGTACATATTGTTTTTAACCTGTACCTATGCACCAGACCATAAAGTGTATATATTATGTACTGTTTTTCTTACCATAAGATGGGCTTTCTAAAGATACCATTATTTTCATCATATCTTATAATTTACTATAAAAAAAATTATAAAATATATTGAAAAAATTTAACAAAAACACTTTTTTTTAGCTTTTACACGAAAATCTTTTACACATCTACAAACAAAAAAAAACTGCTAAATAGATTATAATATTTGTCTTGAGTTTAGAAATACCCAATGTTTACATGTTTTTCTGTTTTTGCCAAGTTATATGGCAATAACTAAAAGTAGCAAAAATTGGGGTGTTCTAAAACTTTTGACCTGTAGTGTATATGTGAGTGTCTGTTAAAGGAGCAGTAACCCCCTACCCATTAATATCCTATATAATAACTCGCTAGGATGTATGTCAGAAGCCGTCATGCGCAGTTGAGACTGCCCAAATGCACAGAATGCCAGGACCACAGAATGCTGGGAGCACAGAATGTTGGGAGCACAGAATGCTGGGAGTGCAGAATGCTGGGAGCACAGAATGCCAGGAGTTCTGTGCTGGGAGCACGGAATGCTGGGAGGTGTAGGAATGCTGGGAGTTCTGTGCTTTCGAGAAGTCTCTACAGTGCATGCATGCGTTGGTGGCAGGAGGCAGAGCAAGACCATCTTCCAGGGCCGGATTTACCATAAGGCAGAGTAGGCATCTGCCTACAGGCGCACCCCACAGAAGGGCGCCTGTCATTGGGACCCTTTTTAAAAAAAAAAAAATAAAGTCTTGCCTCCCGCACTAACCCCCCACCGCAAAAGAGGCACAGACCTGTAGCTGCTGCGCTCCCTCATCGGCTCTTTAGTAATACAGAGCACGCTGGGAGATGATATCATCTCCCAGTGCTCTGCATTACTGAAGAGAAGACCGCGCGGGAGCTTCAGCTGCTACAGCTCTGTGCCAAAGGAGGCACAGACGACAGACCTCTCCTGCCGCTGGACCACCAGGGAGGAGGTAGGAAACGGACACTGGGGGGCAATATGGGAATGATGGGGCAATGTGAGGGCAATATGGATATGATGGGGGGCAAGTTGGAGATGATGGCAAATTGGCAATGTGGAGATGATGGGTGCAATATGAGGGTGAATTGGAGCTGATGGGGGCAATATGGAACTGATGGGGGGCAATATGGAGATAATGGCAATGTGGAGATGATGGGGCAATGTGAGGGTAAATTGGAGCTGATGGGGGCAATATGGAGCTGATGGGGGGCAATATGGAGATGATGGCAATGTGGAGATGATGAGGGCAATGTGAGGGTAAGTTAGAGCTGATGGGGGGAAAGTTGGAGCTGGTGGGGCAATGTGAGGGCAATATGGAGATGATGGCAATGTGGAGATGATGGGGCAATGTGAGGGTAAGTTGGAGCTGATGGGGGGCAATGTGAGGGCAATATGGAGATGATGGGGGCAATGTGGAGAGGATGGGGGTAATGTGAGGGCAAGTTGGAGTTGATGGGAGGCAATATGGAGATGATGGGGGCAATGTGGAGGTTAGGAGCATCATAAAGGTGTCCAGTGGAGATGGCCAATGGGGGGGCGCTTCAGATTTCTGTGCCTACAGGCTCCTGAGATGTTAATCTGGCCCTGCCAGCCACTTAACATTGCCCGGACCTTGGCCCGTGTACATGGGCATTTACACTAGTCTTTAATAGAAAGGGAATGTTGCTTTCATCATATTAACGTTATAATTACTTCTGAAAACTATAGGCCTTATGGATAAAGGCAAAATACAGCAATTATAGGCCAAACCAACAATACCACGGAGAACAAGTAAAAATACCCTCTATCATAAATGGAAATTTTAGCCATTGAACGCTAGAGAGTTCCTCAGCACAACCCCTAGCATTCAAGGGGTTAATAGCCCCATGTAAATCAATGTACATTTTTATTTGGCCCCCATGGTGCAGACAGTTTGTTCCAGAATTGTTCTGATTTCCCTTTATTTATAAAGGTCATATGTACTTATCAAGTCGCTCCCCCAGTCCTGTGCTGATTCTTGAAAGGTTGTTGTGTTGATCACTGACCATTAATACAGTTCATGGAGTAGAGACAATCTTCCTCTCTGCCAAACTCTGTACTGATCCAGACCACGTACAAATAACACATTTCAAATGGGTTCTACTAGTGGGAACATCAAATTCTAAATGGATCCCTGATTGAGATGGAATGGGCTAGACATGGATTTTCCCGATCCCTGGTGCCCAGACACTTTGCTGAGATGTGCTAATGCTCCTGAGGACATATTTACATTCAAAGATGCTAATTAAACAAGGTGGAGCTAATGACAGGATATCTCCTACAATTATATGATCACCCCAACTGTGATACTGTAATCTAATTATACTATGAAGTTTTGACATTTCAAAAACATTAATTGCATGTTAATTATGGCAGATGAATTGCTACATGATCATTTTATAACCCAGTGGTGAACACAAGCAGGGCTGATTTTCAGCCACGTCATGCCAGGTCAATGACCTAGTACCTTGCCTGAGAACTTTCAAAAATGAGCAAACCCTTAGTTCCTTAGTAGAAAGTGATATGGCCCTGCTCGCTCTAACCCAGAGGTTCTCCAGTCAGGAATAGTGATGTTCTATCTTAAAATATTATATTTTAGACGTAATTATGAATATATTTTACTTGCTGGCTTCCTTTTTGTTTAAATGTGTGTACTTAAAGTGATAGTAATGTTTCAAAATAAAAGCAGCTCCAACTAATCTTCATAGTATTTGGGCCATGGAGAGTGTTATTTCAGTACTGTCAGAGCTGTAGTTCAAGAGTAATTCAATGACAAAGTGTCCCCCTCCCGCCCCTTTAACTGATGTAAAACTGCTCACATCAGAACAGAAAGGTGGTATCTAGATGGCTTGCATAGAGGGACAATCTTCAATTAGCATAAGGGAAAAACCTGAAAAACCTGCTAAGGGGGCATGGTTTTCATTATTCTCACAGTAAGAAGATTGTCCCTTGCTGAGATCTGTCTGGTCTTAAAACCAGATTCCACATCTTAGGGGAGGTGGTTTACACTAGGTAAAAGGGGTGGGAGGGGGATACTTTATCATTCAATTACTCTTGAACTACAACTCTGACAGTATTGAAATAACACTCTCCATGGCTCAATTACTATGAAAATTACTTTGAACTGCCTTTATTTTGAAACATTATTATCCATTTAACTTGATTCAGCTATTTCAATTGTTCTCTTCCATTTTCAGTGATGTGAGCGCCCTCTATCTGCAATCTTTAAAAGGCCGCTCAACCTGCCCTTCCAGGTTTTCTTTGTATTAAAGTGTGACAGCAAACTTTTGTTTTGACTTTACATATTCTGCAAGCGAAGAATTTTTTTTTCTGTCATCACCACAATGTGACACAATCCCTGCCTCTACAACAGCATACTCTGTGCTACAGGTATAGTGTTGCATTGTATCAGTATCCCTGCTTTCACAGATCCTTGTAGAAAGCTTTCTGGAAACTGAAATTTAGTGAGCTCACTGTCAGGGGCATGCATGGGTAAAAAAATATAGGTGACGATAGAAAAAAAGTATAAGCAATTTTAATTTACATAGTATACTCTTGAAGTATATGTAAAGTCAAAAGGGTGATTGACTGTCACTTTAAAGCATGTTATGGCCCATGTATGCTTTTGAGAGTGGAGCAATTCTGAGGCAAGTCAGGTGTAAGCACATTATCAAATCCAAATTTCCATTGATTTACAAGGGGGATTTAACTCCTGTATGCTAGAAAGATCACAATTGCATTACCTTGCAATGTGTTGGAAAGCCTCAAATGAAATGCTTATTTGTCCCCTATGGTTTAGTTGGTTTGAACCAAAAAATAACTTCTCCACTTTTTGTATATGGCTCAGTAAAGGATTAGTAAACTTTCATAATGAAAAAAATATATATTTTAGGGCTTTTCCTTTTGAGTAAAACAAGGGTACTCCTACTGCTGAGAGACTGATATTGTTAAAGTTATTCCAGTGCCCTCTATTGGTCTGATTGCAATTAGTTATTCAGTTTCAATTTCTAGGAGAGGTGAGTCACTGATAAACAGCTCTCCATAGATTGTGATAGAAAGTGCTGAGTCTTGCTGTCGGTTTGAATTTTCAGGAAGTAATCACACTGTAATTCACTTTCTGATAATGTTGTACCATTTGAATAAAGCAATTACAGCGGTGGGGGTACCCTTATGTTAGAGCAGTAAAAAGCTTCAAAACATATAGGTTTTCATTAAAAATAGTTTACTGCTCCTTTAATACTATGCCTGTCTCACTTTCTATCAAAGATGAAAGACATGATTCTGTAAGTTGAGTGAAATGATTCTGTAAGTTTGGATTTCGTAAGAAACAGCCTGTTTCACAAGACCCGAATGGCATCTTGAAACACAGGTATTGCATTTTAATATTTTTTTGGCAATTCAAAGAGCTGGAAATTTGATTGTGCGTTTGCCAGTTAATAAACCACAGCATTTTCCTGTCTATGGCAGTCATCTTAGCAAGGCAGGGCACTTCTCAAAGCAGTTCTGCTGTATCTATATCCTCCTCCTTAGCCCCAGTTTTCACACCTCCCTCCCCATCGTTTTCCCTCCGTCCTTTTCTCAACTGTGCTCCAACCTCATTAGCAGTGTCTCTGTCCTCTCAACCCTGCACCTTAGGCTTACTCTCCTTTGCAGCTCAGTCTGGCCCAATCCCTTTCCCACCTGCTGCCCTTTTCTCCCCTTGGACCACTCTGGCCCCTTCCCTTTGCATGCTCCAAGATCCATCCCCTGTTCCCTCTCAATTCTGCATCCTGGAATGCTGCTTTCCCTTTCCCACTTGCCCTGAACCTCACTCAGTCTCACCCCCTTTCCTCTTTCGACTCCCAACTCCTTATGGATCATTTGGACAGGCCCAGGATGTTTTCCAGCTCCCCTGAATCGATCCATGAAACTGATTGTGGATGTTTGCTCATCTCTGCTTTCATGTTCATTTTAGTCTGACTGTCAAGCCATTAGTGAGAGCTTACAGTGGAAGAGCGAGAGGTTGACTGGCTGAGTGAAGGCTGCAGTGTGATACATGTAATGGCCCAGCTCTCTGCATGACATCATGCACCTTGCCACACCAAGTGATTTCATATGAAGTACATGGCTTGTAAAGATGATTTCAGTGCAATGTGCCTGCCCATGCTTCACACTATATTCATAATGTTAAAAGGACCTGCACATCATGAGCAATATTTTCGGGAGGTGTGAGTGTCAGTACAAAGAGAATCAGTGTCTTCAAAAGATGAGAAGAAAGCTCTGTGTGTCTCTCTTTTTCACTTGTATTGGCTGAATAGAAAGCTAACAAAATGTGAGCTATGCAGAATTGTTATAGGTATAGATGAGTCACAGACTATTTTTTACAGACTGCATGTAGAGTATAGGCACATCGCTGGTTTTCGAAGGGTTAAGTTAACAGAAAGAAAAAAATACAATGGCAGATTCAGGGCAGATAAAAAATACTTCAACTAAAACATTACTATTTTAAATAATCTTTCAACTTATTTTAAAGGAACAGTAATGCATAATATATATGAAATGTTTGTTTTGTAGGGTTTTCCTGTAGAGTAAAGAAAGGGTACATCCACTGCTGGGAAATACTTAATTCAAATGTTATTAAAGCTCAAATAAGCATGTTTTGGTTGCAGTAATTCCATTGCTGCTCATTTTAATTTTCTGCTGTTGTTACAGAAGTCTATGAAATTGAATTGTCAGTAACAAAACATGTCTGCCTGGAGCAATAGTAACAGCAGCTCCTTAAAATTGCAATGCTGTCAGTATTGGGCAACAGTGGCCATTTAATGATGGAGGGTGAAATCCTTGCCTAAGGTGGCATTATTTTATAAGGTGGCATGAGAGATACAATTAATAATTTATTATTATGCCCTCTGCTGCTATTTCCTGCCTTCTCCATTTCCATACCTATTAATCTATCTGCTGCCCACTGCCACTCTTTTATGTGTTCCCCTAATCATGGGACCTCTGGAGCAGACGGCAGTTAGGCAGAGGGGCTTGACAGGGCTACGAAGGAAGTAGGCAAGAGGAAGTGGCAGGGAGAATTGCAGGAGGCAAGATCAGGATATCACTGTCTGCAAGGCTTCTGGCCGCAGTCATTTTGTGAAGGCAACACTGTGAACAGTTCCCCACCCACCTGTCCCTGTATGGTGCTGGGCCTAGGGTATGGTATTAATGGATGGTACAGGACCATGACTTTTGGGCATGGTCTTAAGAGCCATGGGGTACTGCTGTTGGGCTAACACTTGCCACAATCAAATAGTGTAGGGGATGGATGGTGGCATGGCCCACAGCCAAGTAGATTAGGCATGTGTGCGTGCAGTAACTGTACAGTGATAGGCGATGGCTATGTACTAGAAAGCACTAGGGGTAAATGTCAATGGGTGAATGACTTGATGATGCCTTTGTCATGGGGCTGGGCAATCAGGTAGCCTCAGGCTGTAGCCACTCTCTTTTGATTGGTACAGAAAAGCATTTCAAATAAACATAGCACCTTGGTATCTTGGAGGTTCCCATATGGTCAGCGTTAGTGAACAGGGTCCAGCAGCCAAAAGTGCAGTACAGGAGGCAAAAGCTATGACAGTCTCCTTAAAGCAACTTCAATCTCCTTGAATCATAAAATGCTGAATACCACAGCAGAACAAACACAATAGCCAGGTAAGTTACTTTAAATACAGGGATTGACCTTTAGAAGCAATATGATTTGGGCCTTACAATCACAGTACCGTATAGACAGGATGGGCAGATGTGCAACTGCAGCTACCAGTTTGGGTAACTTAATTATAATCTGTAATCATTTTTTTGCACTTTAAGAATACTATGCAGCTGCTTATTCTCTGATATGTGGCAGCATCACATAATCAAAATGCTGGACTATTGCTTCACTACAAATTCCACCATCTTTAGCAGACTTATGAGATCCACAGCTTGCTGTCTAACTCTCTTAAAATCTCCATGTATCTGAGCCCACCACCAACAAAAATATTAAGAAAACCCCCAATACCTGACCATGCTCCAGCTTGATCATATACAGAAGCATATAGCCATCAAGGTAAAACTATTGGTGTCTCATTTAAGCCAACAGTAGTAAATAAAGATGGCGCTCACTAACCACTATGGTATGGTTGTTATGGACAGCAAACTTGCTGATTTAATTTTATTTTGCAAGCTTTGTGTCAGTGATGTTTGCCCCCTCATGCCTAAATCATGCATTTTTCCTCATGTGTTTGAATTGGCACAGTATGTGTTTTTTCTGACATAATAAACAGATTGCAAGAAGGTGGAATTTGGTGCAAGGGTACGGAGAGGTGCGGTGGATTTCAACCTTTGCCCCAGGCAGCAAAATGTCTAGGACCATCTCTGCCATTGGGAGTTCCCTGTTTTAATCCGCACGAAAAGCCCTGCACAATATATTTCATTATTTTAGTTAATCACACATGGCAAGTATCAACTATTAGCAAGTAATTTTATATCTACATTTTATATTTGATGTTCTACAAATCATATTTCAGCATTATTATTTCTTGAAAGTACAAATCTTCGCTTATCTGCACATGGAAAAGCAGTACTTACTGGTACGGTAGATTGTTGTTTTCAATATCTTCCGTGCTCTTTGAACTTAGAACCTTAAAAATGAAACACAAAAGCATTAGTTTCATAGAAATTATATAGGCAATGTCAGGCAATAAAACATGGAAAGAGCAGGTTCCTGGAAAGAGAGGGTATTATCAATACCCTTGACTTCAGCAGAGGAAGGGTTATTTTTGCAGTAAGGTCTGTTAAATTATGGAATTCCTTGCCCAAGGATGTGTTTATGGCAGACACAATGGATACATTTAAGAGAAGATTAGATACATTTCTGTCAAAAGGGAACATACAGGGTTATACTGTGTACAAGTAGGTAAAACAGGAAGGCCTGATAAAGACTACCTTATTTGGTAGTTGGAAAGATATTTAATTCTCATATCACTGGTTTATGAGGCAAAGGTTGAACTTGATGGACTTGTGTCTTTTTTCGACCTAATTTATGTGGTTGTAATGTTGTTTACCCACAGACCAACTGAATGTGTACAGATCCACTCATAGATAGTTCCTATTTTGTTGTTGTATAAAATTAACACAGACGTGTGACATCTTTCTATCGACTCATGTACTTGTATTGCATTCTCTTACATATGACTTATAGTCATACCTTTAACCCCCTAGTAAGGTTTTTATAATGATAATAGCAACTGATACTAATGTAGAAACAATATGTATATCACACTTCCTGATGGGGACACAGACTGTGATATAACTGTATATATTAAAATTCAATCAATACATTTTAAGACAATAAAATGCAACACATATATAAAATGAGTATTGTGTTCAATCTCTTTAAAGGGAGAGTAATGTCAGAAAAAAAGTATTAACAATATGGTAGATAAAATTAAAGTGATAGTAATGTTTCACAGAAACAGAAGCCCCAATTAATCTTCATAGTATTTGAGCCATAGAGAGTATTATTTCATTACTGTGAGCGTTGTAGTTCAAGAGTAATTGAATGATAAAGTTTCCCCCTCCTGCCTCTTTTTCCTAGTGTAAGCCGCCTCCCCTCAGGTGTGGAATCTGGTCCTGGGACCAGACAGCTCACATCAAGGGTCAATATTCTTCCTGTGTGAACAATGAAAACCCTGCCCCCCTTGACAGGTTGTTCAGCTATTTCCCTTCTCTTAATTGAAGACTGTCCCTCTCTGCAATCTACCTGGACACTCTCTGCTGCTCTAAGCTGAGCAGTGTTACATCAGTAAAAGGGGCGGGAGGGAGATACGTTATCATTCAATTACTCTTGAACTACAACTCTGACAGGATTGAAATAACACTCTTCAAGGCCCAAATACTATGAAGATTAATTAGAGCTGCTTTTATTATGAAACATTACTATCCCTTTAAAAGAGAGCACTTGCATTTATTTGTATCTCTCAAACCATTATGGTTTGAGAGATATAGGAAAATAAAGTTCTCCGCTCCCTCCCCTTTCTGCTTGATGAGCTGTAAAACTATCAGAAGCAGATTCTGGTTCCTGGATCAGACAGTGCCAACATAGCGATAACTAAAAATAAATACTTCATCGAAATGGTCTACCACGTGTGCCTGGTTTGCAAGCACACGCTGTAGACCATTCTGATGATGTATTTATCTTTAGATATTGTTATGTCAGCGCTGCTGAAGAGCCGTATCTGGTAAAGTGACCACAATCTGCTTCGACAGATTTACAGCTCGTCAAGCAGAAAGGGGAGGGAGCGGAGAACTTTATTTTCCTATATTTCTCAAACCATAACGGTTTGAGAGATACAAATAAGTGCAAGTACTCTCTTTTAATTGACATTAATTGACATTACTGTCCCTTTAATTAACAATAAAACATCAACAAACATCTCTAAGAATCACACTCACAAGCAAGGAGTCTATACAACTATCTCGAAGTATACACACAGATACACATATAAATGGTATAAATTGCATCAATTTAGAGACTAAAGAAATAGTTAATCGGGGCAGGTCATATAGTAGGTAGGTAACACTAAACTCTCTCACCCTTTGAATTTGGCCATTCACCATGAGAACCTGAGATTTGTGTCAAATCTAGGTGTCTCAGGGTCAAACCCTGAGAGTTCACAGGTATGGCAATGGGATCACTAGGTTAATGTAGATACATCATAGGATAGCACACTGGATGATTTGAACTGTGCTGCATCCCACCTCTGTTTAAATGCATACCTCCCAAGTGTCCCTCTTTGAGACTCAAATCCCTCTGCTCCTCTTTCCTACCCTGGTGTCCCTGTGTTTAGGAGATCAGACTGTGTGGTGGATATAAATGTATCATATTGCTCCACAGCAATAAAACTCACACAATGTTTGTATAAAGTACAGTATAGGTGTATATAAATTAGTCTGTGTAAATGAAATACTTTAGTCTTGTTCTAAATCATTTACTCATTTACTCAAAGAGATGTCAATAGGTCATGAAATAACCTAGCAATTTTTGGTAATGCCCCACCCACCAGCCACACATCCAGCAACACCACCTGAAACACAAGTGTCCCTCTTTGGGCATTTGAAATGTTGAAAGGTATGCAAATGGCCAGTGTGAATGAGGCCTTATAGGTTATGATTAATTGCTCTGTCAAAACAGGAATCTTGTATAGCAGGGATAGGAAACTGGAGGCCCTCCACTTAATCTCAAACCAGCCAAGGGAAGTTGTCATTTTCTACAGCTGGAGATCCTCAGGTTGCCTTCCTCTAGAGCAACTGTTGCCATGTGATTTATATACTGCATTTGTATCCATTTCACCACAAGATGGTGATGTTAGCCCATATTTTACAGGGAAGAACACGTTAAACTAAATCATGGCACAATATGAAGGAGCATGCTGTAACATTCACAGATATTTAAATATATGTAAACTGTTCGTACCTGATAGATCTTAATATATTACTTGACCTGTTTTTCTGCAGGCTAGTAGAAGTAGTATTCCTTTCTCATCTCATTTTCTGTTTTCTTATACACCAACATCTCTTGACCAGAAACTGAGGTACATAAAGGAAAATTGCACCACAGCCTGCAGAGAAACAGCACACACAATTTAATCTATATCGTGTTCAGGTTATAACTACAGGAGTGCAGAGAGTGCAGTTGTGACAGGCCCCAGCATGCTCTGGTCTACTCACACAACCCCTACAATCTGACCTGTGTCCTATCTTGGTTTAGTGCCCCAGTCTCCATCACACATGGCTGATTTATGCCAGTAAGATAATTCTTCCCTAACTCACTGAGTAAAAGCAATGTAATGGACAATCTACTGGGGCTAAAAGGGTTCATTGTCAGCATGTGGTTCCCTGGTACGGGGGTCCAGCCTCAGATGTCGCACCAGGGCCTAGTGAATTCTACTTACACCTATGATTGTGTCCTATCAAGGTATGAGAACTCATATATATATATATGTGAATATTACAGCCTGTGTTTTAGGTCCTAAAATGTTATTCAGGACAAACCAACCACTGAGGCAAACCAACCAATGCACCTTCAAAGCACTAATAAACAGCCGTGTATAATAACAATGTACTCCTGATGAAAGGTGTAGAGTCTATTTTTCATTGTATTCTATTACACATCTTAAACTTGTCAGTGGTCTCCTGTGCCCCTTACTGAGCGGTGGACCTGACAGTGAACCATATGAGAGTGTGGTGGAGCCTGTGGTGTATACCTATGGAGATATAGCCTGAGCAGGTGCAGGAATAATAATTAACTCTGCTTGCTCAGTTGCTAACTGCTGAGTTAAAGGGATAGTAATGGATGAAGAAAAATTCTGCTCCGATTAAGCCTTATATGCCATGGGCCAGGTAGAGTGGAACTTCAATATTTTCAGATTTATAGGTCAAGAGTAATTCAATTCTGAAGGATCCCCTCCTGGCCCTTTTACCTCCTATATGCCGCCTCCCCTCAGTTGTGGAATCCGATCCTGAGACCACACAACTCACAATGAGGGCCAATCTTCATCCACTGAGTATAAGAAACCCCCCCATGACTAAGGCGGGCAGAATTTTCCTTATGCTCAGTGAGGATTGTCCCTCACTGCACTCAATCCTGCCAGTTTAGGGAGGCAGTATGACGTCAGTGAAAGGGGAGGGCGGGGATCTTTTAAATTAAATTGCTCTTGAACTACAAAACTGAAAATATTGAAATAGCACTCTACCTGGCCCACGACATATGAGGCTTAACCAGAGCAGCATTTTTTTCATCCATTAATATCCCTTTAAGCTGTTGTCAGTAACAGAGACATACGAGTAGAAATAACAAATGGTTATATTGTGCTTATTTATGTGAAATTATGGCACCATGAGCACCTTCTGTCTCCTTTTTTGTAGACCAGGGGTCTCTAGTAGGTAGCTTATGAGTAGCTCTCTACAATCCAATGAGGTATCAAACTATCCGGCCTACCAGAAGCAGGTCCAGTGGTTGAAATCTGCTCCACAATTTGCTGCAGCCATTCTGGGCACAGTTTTCATCTGCAGCACCCAGCAGTGGTCAGTCAGAGAGCTGACAGTAATAGGGACAGAGTGCCTCACTACATTTTCATGGTTGTCCTGCCCAGTGTGAAAACAGCTCCTTAGTGATTACGCTGCATATCTTGTAAAGATGACATAGTCATAGCTGGGAACTCTCCGTATTTGCCCCAGAGACTCTGGTTTTGGCTTCTAATTACCAGATCTCCGGGGCAGAGGCTGATTCTCCAGATGTGGGGAGTTTCTGATGAAACTCTGCCCACTTGTGCTCCTTCCCTGTCTGTTCCTCCCACTCCCTGCCCTCTTATCCTCCTTCTCCAGTGTATTCTAGCAATTTTTTAGGGTTTTTTTTTTTTTGCTTTTTTTGTCCCTCCCCCCACTCACAATTAAGCCCTGCCCCTTTTTAGGGCGCTAATTGTATAATTTCTATCCCCTAAGCGGCACCACAGGGCTCCCCTCTGGGGAGTCCAGAATAAGAAGTTCCCATGACATAGTAAATGCTGTGGGAAATATGTGGTGTCAAAGTAGATAAGAACCACAGTGTGACTGTGTATGCAAAGTTGCCAGCTTTCTGTTACATTCATTAAATGTTTTAATAAACAATTCTAATAACTTTAAACATGCATAATAATATGGGAAGGTTCCTTTTCTTTGTCTTCTGTAGCTAATATGGGTTTCTTCTGCTAAAGATGATACTTCTTGTAGCAGAATTTTATAACCTTGAGCTGTTAAGAAGGCCTCAGGGAAGATGCACTAAGGCGTGATAAAGAGGTGATAATGAGGAGATAACTTCTCCAGTGATATCACTTCTCCAAGTCCTGTGTTATTCTATGGAGCCTATTCACTAAGATCTCTCCCACTTGAGAATTCTTGGGGCATAGAATAACATAGGAACTGGAGAAGTGATCTTCTCTTTATCACAGCGTTATCACACCTTACTGCATAACCCATCCCCACTGGTTTTCTTTGCAGCACTTTGTTATTGGAAGGTGTGGAAAGAAATGAAGAGTAAGTAAGAGCAGCACTGGAGATGGTTTAATACAACAGTTATAAATTGATATACTGTATGTTTTAGAGTAGCTCAGTACATGTTTAATCAGTTAACCCTTTGAGTGCCAGAGGGATACGCAACATAGAAGTGTTATCACTTGAGAAGTAATCTTCACTTTATCACCTCTTTATCATGCCTCAGTGCATAACCCCCAGGGTGTATGTTGTCATTGTCTATTACTTTTGAAACCCTTTCACCTTCAAAGGGGTGTGCAATGCAGGAGTGATGCTGTTTGTGGTGCTGAAGTCTAAGAGGATCCTCTCTGCTCCCTGAGTGGACAACTGTGGGAGCAGGGAAGATGCTATCAGACTTCAGGGTTGTTGAACTGCTGGCGATGTAAGAGAGGGCATCCTATCCACAGCATCAGCAGATTGACAATCCGGCATGCTTATAATTCAATTATCTCCACCCCTCTCCATGCATGCTTAATTCTTAGTGCATATGGGGATGTGTGTCTCCATCACCAAGGTGATGTACTTTCCACACATCATCAAGTGCACATCACCATATCAATTCCCCCGTCACATAAGGTTACTCCCACTGCTGGGACAATTTACATTCAAAAGTTAGCACATCTTAAACTTTTTTTATTATTATTTATCTCAGACAGTGCCACCTAGCATCAAGAAATGTGTTTACTTAAATGCATTTTATGAGAGAGCTTGAGTCACATAAAAATTGATAGGAACAGTACCACCCAGTGACCATAATAGAAAACAAAACCAAAAAACAACTAAGTCATGTTTTAGGTACCACTCTGTTAATCAAGGGGTTAAGCTATAAAACATTTGGATGAGAAATCTCCCAGCAGTGACAGATTTCTTATCCTGCCCAGCAGGAAAAGTCCTACAATGTATATTTTTCATAAAAAAATCCAAATCATCTATTGTTTCTTTAAGTCTGGCACTTTTCGTTGTGAGTTTCTAGCGCTTGGTATATTGACCAAACATTTGATAAGTCAGTTAATTTGACCAGGAAACATTTTGCTATAAAACGATTGTGTTTAATAATTAACAACAAGCTACAAATGGTTGATTGTTTGGGATGAGCCTAACAAAAGTTTGGAAAATTGGAGGCTAAAACAATTTTCTGGGACTTGTAAAATGTTTTCCTCACTTCCAACTGTGCCTTATACTAAGGAATACATCCCCTTGACCAGGAAGTGCAATGCAAAATAGCTTCCCCCATAATGCTGGAAAACAGCTCAAGCAATATCATATATAACTGGTTCCCAAAGCATGTCTTCAGCATATCCCTGCATGAGTATAGCTGACTTAATCAGAGACTTAGTCATTTAAATCTTTGAGTGCCAGAGGGGTGTGCAATGCAATCCTAAAAACATGGCATGTTAGTTGCCACTGAGGATAGGGTTGGGAAACCCTGTGATATATTGTAGTTGCAGGAGGTATGGAGATGTTACACATGTAATGACAAGCAGAACTGTACTGTTTATGTGTCAGATGCTGAGCCCACATTGTTTTGCAATGTGTTGGAGACATCTCTACCATTCAAGGGGTTATAATCTCTATATACTAACAGATGCAGAGAAAATCTAAGTAAAAAAAAACCTTAATTTCACCGTGTATGCTATAGAAGGCTTGCTTAACCCTTTGTGAAGCAATGCATTTCACACCCCTCTGGCACTCAAAGGGTTAAAGTCTTAACACTGGAGGAACATGTGCCTTATGCACTGAAGTGTTCTTGCGCTCTAATACAAGCCTCATGAGTTCTTTGTCAGAAAGTTCCACTCATCACTCTGTGGTGTTCTATGGAGAATTTATGTCACTGACAGTAAAGTTACCCTACCACTAAAATTGAGAGGCATTTGGGGGTGATGCACTAAGGCGTGATACAGAGATGATGAAGTGGAGATAACTTCTCCAGTGATATCACCTCTCTATGTCCTATTTTATTCTATGGAGCCATTGCACTAAGATTTCTCCAATTTGTAGATCTTAGTGCATAGGGTCTATAGAATAACATAGGAACTGGAGAAGCGATACCACTGGAGAAGTCATATCCACTTTACCACCTCTTTATCACGCTTTAGTGCATAACCCCCTGATTTTGAGCTGCAATATCTTTTGAATAAATATTTTCTGCACAATGGGAGTATCCTCTGTTTTTTCCACAGCAAAATCCTTACTATATATATATACATATATATATCTATATATCTATATATCTGTATATATATATATATATATATATATATATATATATATATATATATATTCTTAACAAAAATAAATGCCCTTTAAAGGGATAGTAATACTTAAAATGTAAAAAAAATATATGTTATAGGGTTTATCCCACTGAGTAAAACAAGGGTACTCCCACTGCTGAGAGATATTTTATTAAAAATTATAACTACTCAAACGTGAATTTTTTTAGGTGCAATATCACAGTGGCCTTAAAATTTACAGTGGTGCTGTTGTTACACCATCCTATGCAGATGTATGGTCTATGGACCAGAGCAGTCCATAGGATGGTGTAGCAACAGTGCCACTGTAAATTTTCAGGCCATTGTGATATTGCACCTAAAAAATTCAATTTTGAGCTGTTATACTTTTTTAATACAATATCTCTCAGCAATGGGAGTATTATTGTTTTACTCATGGGGATAAACCCTACAACATAGTTGTTTTTACATTTTAAATATTACTATCCCTTTAACACTTAGGCAGTGTTAAGTAAGGTTTTATAACCCTTTGAGTGCCAGAGAGGTATCCACGCATTGCAATTAATTGAATAATCCTCTCTCTGGCACTCAAAGGGTTAAAGTGAAGTGAAGAGGCAACTCTTACCCTACAGTACAAGTGCATACTGTACTTGGTGGAACTTATTATTGCCTTTAAAAAAAAATCACCTAACCTTGTCTTAATTTTTTTAATAAAATCCACCCTGTAACTAATTTTTCTCCCAGTGATTTTGTCCAGAATATTGAATGAAGTAGAAACTTGGGAGCTGAAGGCAAGATTCTGTACTAAGCATCCCAGTTTGTTGGACTTAAAGGGGAACTACCACCCGGCACAATCTTTAGCTTCACTAAGTCCCCATCTGGCGACTAGCTGCTTAGTAGCGCTAGTCACCAGAATTATTACCTTATTTAATAGATTTCTGCTCTCTTCCATAGGTGACAGGCAGGACGAAGCGTGGACATCTTGCCATTGTGACATCCGTGCGCCTGCGCTACCAGTCCCAGACGGGTCTAGGAGGCGTTGCTAGGAGCCATTTGGCTCCGGCTGGGACTGACAGCGCAGGCATGTGGACGTCACAATGGCAAGATGTCCGCGCTTCATCCTGCCTGTCACCCATGGAAGAGAGCAGAAATCTATTAAATAAGGTAATTATTCTGGCGACTAACGCTACTAAGCAGCTAGTCGCTAGATGGGGACTTAGTGAAGCTAAAGATTGTGTTGGGTGGTAGTTCCGCTTTAATCAGTTGAGGTCAAATCCAACAAATTTGGATTTGCTCACCATGCTAGTCCACTCACGTTCCTGCCAACTGTGAATACACCATGGGAAATGTTAGTGTCTACAGATTTTCATGCATTTTTCACTTGTGATTACAGAATTTTCACTTGTAAAAAGCACGTTTTTTTAATTAACATTTTTTGCATTAATTTTCTCATAAACATTTTGACTTTTTTAATAAAAAAGACATTGCTGTGCCAGTTTTGCACACGTCAGTGAATTTTTTTTGTAATTATTCTCACCTTTTATTAAATCTCACTCATTATTAATAAATAAATACATCCAACCATAGGATTGGGTTTATTTACAGTGATAAAAACTAAAATTTCAGCCACTGGACTACAACTCCCATCATCCTTAGCTAGTCAATAGCTGACTGGGGATATTATGATTATGCCAGCGTATCTCCACTGACATTGGTCTCCAGTTCCATTGGCCGCCCAACAGGGTAAACACTACAGACTATGAACGCATTAGTCCAGACACGCTCTGATATCATTAGCTCTACTATAAGCTCTTCCATAGCATGCACAAGGAAATGGCATAAAATCGCATGATTTCTTCTGTATGCAGCACAGTACATAGCGTTAAAGAGTATAGGAAACATCCAATCCACCTCATTGCATACTTTTGAAACATGTGGCATTAAGGAGATCATTTTTGTATTTATAATACATTTTCATTGATTTTAGCTCTTGATTTATCTGGGGATTGAATTTGTGTATTTACCCCAAAGTCTTTAACTCTTGGAGTGCCAGAGGGGTGCTAATCTGTGGCACAAAATAGTTTATTTTGCCTTTAGATATGCTGCAAGTACATAATATTTACAGTCAGTCAAGTTGCCAAATCTCCTATACATTCTTTTTTTCATCTATCTTTTTTTACATTCTTCTATCCCTTATGTCCCTGATGGTGAGCTAAGCAGATCTGAGTTTCCTGGTGGGTAGACGATCAAAGATGGATGTACTACAATGTTACACACTCCCTGTAGCACTGTATGCTCTGTGTACTATCTTGTTTACATCTTTCTTTACATTGTATCAATAGATCTGCATTCATGTTCCCTGACAGAAAACTCTCTGCAAACAGATCCAGGAAGATCATTGTCAAGAATGTAAAATTATTAAAAAAGTGAAGATGAAAAAAAATGAAAAGCATTAGAAAGTTGACCATAAATATCATGTATCATGTGTATGTCGTATTACATTAAAGAAGAGCTGTTCCTCAGGATCTTAACTTGTTTACCACATTGCCTTACTTAGCTACATGTCCTTACTGTAGTCAACTACATCATTTCTGCATTGTATCTAGGATTTCCAGTAAATAGTGATGTCTTCTGAATTCTTCCTGTAAGTCACCCCTCTTCTTCCCAACAGACAATGATCTTCAATACAGCTGAAAGGTTTGTAATTAAGTCTTTATCAGACTGTAAACCCAAACTTTTACCATTAGAACTAATGCAGAGATCAGCTGCAAAAGATCTCTATAGATATAGATGATTGCTTTGCAATGCGTTGCGTTCCCCTCTGGCACTCAAAGGGTTAACCCCTTGACCATTAGAGAGATCTCCACTGCATTGCTTTGCAATGTGTTAGAGACCTATCTGGCATACACGGGGCTACAGCAGGGAGTAAAAACACAATATTCTAGATCCAGTAGACACTGAGGCTGATGTACTAAGAAAGTGGTGAATTCTTGGGCAAACCAGCTGCACTACAAGGGACAAATAAACAACCCCAAATTGTCCATTGATTTAAATAAAGTTTTTAACACAGTGAATTTTAGAGAGGTGTCCACTGCATTGCTTTGGAATGTGTTGGTGACCTCTATAGAATTCAGTAGGGTTAAAGCTCCAGTAATATCAGTGTGACTTTTTATTGGTTCCTTGTGGTGCCTTTGGTTTGTACCAAAATTGCACCACTCTTACATAGTACATCAGACTCTTTGCTCACTCGTGCATACTCTGCCCTTCACTTACCATCTTCTTGCAGTTTCCACTCATGACCTGCTGTCTATATTGGATATTATCACACTCATCCGATGCTGGTTGCACCTCTGATTGCTTCTGTTCTGTCCATAGAATCTCAGGATTATGTTTCCACTCTCCCTGGACCTGCAGTAGTGACAGGGGACTCGAGTTGGCATGATGGCACCTGGATCCAAACGCCTGTTCTTTGAATGTGGAATCTTGCCAAGATAAATAGTCCTGAGACTCTACCAGTAGTTCGTCCAGCAGCTTCATGTCCTGATCTGTGTCCATCGGTATGAATGTGTCTTCCTCAATCTCTGTGTCCCTTGTAGAGATTCTTCTTCCAGCTCCTTTAGGTTTGTCATCATATTCCAGCTTACATGTGGCTTTTTCTTTATCCGGGCTGTTACCAGGAGACAGTTCTGTTGGGCTAAGAGGCTGAATACTGTTGACATTGAATGTCCTCCTTCTGCACTTGCTGCTGCCACTGCCCATAACAGGACAGTTTAGAATGGGAGTTTATTGTTACTTGTAAACAAATTGTGTTCTATGTCCATCTGTCTGTCCATTTGTCAGCTCACAAAAGTTTCTTTTTCCTAATTGTCTGTTGCTTCTTGCAAAGAATTTGTCTCCCTATCATTTAACTTTTGAAATCCTTAAATACTTACTGCACTCAGCTAGAATGAGCTATGTCGATCCTAAATATGCCCTCTACTCGTTTTTTCACCTCTTTTCTCTCACACTTTTGCTTCCCTCTCCCTGCAGCCAGACACAAAGTTAAACATTAAAGGCAACCTTAAAAAAATCCATTTGCATAGCAGCAGTCAAAAGTTAACTCATGAAGAGGAATGTCATTCAGACGAGGACCAATAGGCAGAGCAGGGAAAGAAGCCTAAGAAAATACTGCATGGAAAATCTGAAACCTAGGAATCCAAATATAAAAAAGAACGGAAATTGGGTGTAACTTGTGGATTTCTACCAAAACAGCAAAGTGAAAGACCAGAAGAAAATATATAATAAAAAATGTAACCCCCAAATAGTAACCCTTTCAGTGCCAGAGGGGTACGCAACTCATTGCTCTGCAACGCATTGCGTACCCATCTGGCACTGAAAGGGTTAATGAAAAACCGTGAATATAGTGAGAAGCACACACCACAAGTGTTGTGTACTGGGAGGTATGCTCTTATTAAAGTCAAGAGGTACCCAAGTGATGATATGAAAATGCCAAATGAAGGTGCCAGATTAATTCTTACATGTATCAATCAGCCATAAGTGAGTAAACGTATGTCACTAAAGGAATATGTAGAGTGGGGGTTAATATCCAGAGTTAGCTATAACAAGGCAAGCAGCAGGCCTGAAAGAGTCTATTAATCCTTTAAGTGCCAGTGGTAGCCAAAGGATTGCATTGCAATGCATTGGCTATCTCTCTGGCACTCAAAGGGTTAAACATGGTGTCAACAAAACTTGTTGGGTGTGGATCCTTTTGACACCCTCTGTTGGTTTATGTGATACATACTGAGATCAAATTTTGACATTAAATGAATACTACATATAATTTCAGCAGCCCCTATTTATTTTTTTGGATTATGTTGCTCATGTTGCAAGTTTTTCATTTATGAATGGGCCAGACTGGATATTTCTATACAAGTCCAGGCCAGACGCATAATCCCTTACAAATAAATGGGTTTCTATGAGAGTCATAGAAATAGAACCATACTTTATAAGCAAATAGTAGCTTGTCAAGCATATTGCACCCATTCATCCCAGGTTTTCCATTCATTATATACTTGCCAAAATGCATGTAAACTCTGAAGTACAGGCGTATCAAACATGTGGCCCTCAGTCCGCATGTGGCCAGTGGGTTGAAACTATACTGCCAGTGGGCTAGCAGTGTCAGGCCTTCATAGAGAGAAAGAGGGAGCGAGACATTTTATAAGTGCCCTGCAGCCCAGCATCAAATTCAAAGCATAACGATTTCCATATGTCTACATTGAAAAGACAGTATTCACGTGTTTTCTACATTTTCCATAAAAGACTGACAAAAATATGAATATTGTCTTTTCAATGTAGACACATGGAAATTGCAATGCACTGTATGTTTATTTTTATTATTATGATTTCGAGACTTAATAATATCTGTATAGTTATGAATTGTACCCTTTATAATGCTCTAGATAAATTCCATTATACACGTTAGTTCCAGATTGTGTGTTAGGGGTGACTTGAACAAAAAATGTTGAGAAGGCAGATAGACCGGCTTTTTTTCTTGTAGTGTGGAATACTCAGTGAGTTGTTAGTAGTGGAGCGGAGGTTATAGTTTGTATGGAAAGCTGGAGTGAGCATAATGCTCAGGTAGTCTTGTAGATTTCTTAGTAGTAGTTCTAAACTATGTAAGAGAGGTGAAGGATAGGTCTAGATTCTAGCCAATTTAGTTCTTGAAACATATAAAAATGATGGGTAGTGTAATAACATTGAAGGACAAAAGCAGCATAATGAATTATACAGAGTATCAAGCTTACCAAGATGGATTTGTGTCGCAGAAGTATGCAATATGTCTCCATAGTCTATGACTGCCATTAACATCTGTTGAACTATACATTTTCTTACTGGGGACTTAAACAGGATTTTTTCTAAACAGAAAGCCTATTTTATAAGAAAGTTTGGATGTTCATTTATCAGTATGAAGACCAAAAGTGAGGTTGGGGTCAAGCAATATGCCAAGATATTTGTAGGAGTCCACTGGACAAGTTATGATAAGACTTTGTTACGATGGTTAAATGGGTATTGTGGAGTTTAAGTAGTTTGTGCTTTGCACCAAGAACCTTTATGAAGGTTTTGTCAGTATTTAAAACAGTTTGGATTTTAGTTATCAATCTTCTCACCTTAGCGACATATGATGTGCCAGGACCATCAATGCAGCCTGGACAATAAGGAATCCCAGAATGGAATTCTGGGATAGTAGCGCAGAATTCGTGGTGAGAATAAGGAGTGCTGTGGTCTGTAACAGCCATCCTCTGCTGGATCGGGTGCTTGTTAAGAAGTTAAAACTTCTGAGAAGTTATCCTGTAACATTGCTTGTTGAGACCCATTTGGATTTTTAGTGTAGATTATAGTGTCATCTCCATACATGTGCACAGCAGATGCTTTGCAAACCATTGGCAGATCATTTATAAATAGGGAACATAGAAAAAAGCCAAGGATGGAGCCTTCGGGACCCCCACTTGTTTCTTTCAGTAGAAAGGAATCATTCTCAGCAACAGACACATTTTGTGTTCTGTCTGAAAAATAGGTTCGGAACCAGTTTAGAGAATGATTACCCAATCCTGAACTTTTGAGCTTACTTACCAGAAAATTATGGTCTACTGCATGACAGACCTTAGTAAAATCAAGGAAAATAGCTCCTGTAAGTTCACCATTTTTCATCCCAGTCTGCATAGCATTCCATACTTTTAAGAGGGCATTGACTTTCGAGATATTTGGATGAAAAACTGATTGAAGAGGAGTTCAAAAGCTGGACAATTCCAGCTACTTTCCAGGCTTTAGTCATATATCGGATGATAAGGAGGCATTAATTAGGGATGCAATGGGATGGGCAGTGACTGAAGCACTGAGCTTTAATAACATTGCTAGCAGTTGCTACAGCCAAGACTGAGATTTATAGTTACCGCTATAGGGTATTGTATTGTTTCATTGCATATTTTTATAGCTGTGGGGTGACAATGGTTAGGGGGGTTGTAGATATTTGGAATAACCTTCCAAAAGTTGACTAGCTTTGATACATAAATATATCAGGAATACATGACTGACTGATGTCCAAATGGAATGAGCATTCATTTGAGCCTGCAATGAGCACTGCAACTGCCAACATTAGAAGTGTGAACAATCTGTACTGTAGTCCATAGGCCACTGTGTAGATACTACCTGCTGTAAATTGACACCATTCTGTCCTGAATGGACATAAGTTGCAGCAAGCTGCATTCATGTGAGGAGATAACCAACTAAAATGAAGGTTATGTTTTCCACAAGTAAAACTGTTCAGACATCGGGGATGTACTAATTCCAAGCTAATATAGACTCTGCAACTAATTTTAATTGCTACACTTGCTTAAAGGGATAGTAATACTTAAATATTACTAATACCCATATTGTAGCTATGGTAAAAAGAATTGAATTGTCCCCAGGTTTGAGAGATAACCAAATGCAAAGTTCCCCCCTCCCTCCCCCTTCCCTGAAGTCAGCGTTGTACTGACTGCAGGGGAAGTCTGTCGTATGACAGGCTTGCTGCTCTGCAGCTGAGCCAAGATCACGTTAGTGAAAAAGAATTATTTCACTGAAACGGTCTTCTACGTGCGCTTGGTTTGCAACCACACGTAGAAGACTGTTTCTGTGAAATAATTATTTTTCACTAACACTATCTCGGTTCTGCTACAGAGCCGCCTGATGAAAGCCAGACCTGATATCCCTGCAGTCAGTACAACTCTGACTTCAGGGAAGGGGGAGGGAGGGGGGAACTTTGCATTCGGTTATCTCTCAAACCATAAAGGTTTGAGAGATGACACTGGGGGCAATTTAATTCTTTGTACCATAGCTACAGTATGGGGATTAGTAATATTTAAGTATTACTATCCCTTTAAGGCCAATTTACTAAGCTGCATATGCCAAAAATGGTTCTATGTACAATGCCAGAGCCAAGGGGAGGACATTGGGGAAGTGTGTGGGTATTTCTGTGAATTAATTTCCTCTGTGCATTGTTTAACTCTGTGTACTAATAAGGCTCAGAGAAAAGAGTCATACTGTACTCCATTGTTCTGTGTATGTTATAGTGAAGGAATTCAGTGCTTGTTTACATTAAAGGGATAGTAATGTTTAACAAAAACAGCAGCTCCAATCAATCTTCATAGTATTTGAGCCATAGAGTGTGTTATTTCAATACTGTCAGAGTTGTAGTTAAAAGTAATTGAATGATAAAGTTTCCCCCGCCCATCCCTTTTACCCAGTGTAAGCCACTTCCCCTCAGCAAGGGACAATCTTCTTACTGTGAGAACAATTAAAGCCCTGCACCCATCCATATGTTTTTCAGGTTTTTCCCTTATGTTAATTGAAGATTGCCCTTCTCTGTAATCCACTTGGACACCATCCTGCTACTCTGAGGTGAGCAGTGTTACATAAGGAAAGGGGTGGGAGGGGGATACTTTATCATTTAATTACTCTTGAACTACAACTCTGACAGTACTGAAATAACACTCTCCATGGCCCAAATACTATGACGATTAATTGGAGCTGCTTTTATTATGAAACATTACTATCCCTTTAAAGAGGTGATTCCTAGCAGGTGCGTCAGGGCAGACTAATGTGTCATGGCACCAGGAGTAATGTGTCACAGCTTCACAAATAAAAGATTTAATATTGTTTATCTTGCACACATGTGTCATAGAAAGTTATTTTTAGGTAAGTGTATCACAAAGATCCGTGTCAGCTGACACAAGGAGGCTCTTCAGCAGAGCCGCAATAGCGATATTGGAAAAGAATTACTTTATTGCAAACCAAGCACACTTTGTAGACCTTTCCAGTGAAGTAATTATTTTCCAATAACGCCATTTCGGCTCTGCTGCAGAGCCAGCGGCTGCTCGCCAGACCGGGATCTCCTGCTGTCAGCAGAGCACTGACGTCAGGAGAAGGGGATGGAGGGGGAACTTTAGCGGGGGATATCTCTCAAAACTTTCTGCAAATACTTTATTTTTGTAAAATCTACCATATAGAATACAGTTTACTTTGGTCATTACTAACCCTTTAAGCCTTTATAAAGGTGGAGTGTGTGCACTGGTATGCACTAAAGTGTTCATATTCTTTCATAACCCGATATGCAGCTGTATGCATAGGAAGCCAATGTTCCAGTGCAGAGAATGTGCTGCTCTGTTTGGTTTGTCATATTCCACTGACCTTTAGACGTGTGAGGTAGGCAGATTTCAGATAATGGTAAGTAAATGGCTTTATGTTTTGCTAGAGCGGAGGGTCTTGTGTTCAAAAGAAAGGTGGAATAATTCTTGAGCAAAGCAACTGTATACTAGGGGACTATATATTGCTCTGAAAAGTGTTTGCCCTGTGCTTGATTTTCTGCTTTGCTGCATATTTTTCATATTGAATTTTGTCAGGTTATTTTATGGGTTGTAGTAGTGTATGGAGGGAATCTGAGAGAAAAAAATTACACCAATGTTTGGTGCTTCTTTCATTCATTTGGTGTGCTATGTAATCAAACCTGAATATTTATGTGTGAAAATGTTATCACTCCCTAGTTAAAGGGATAGTAATACTTCGTTTTATCTTTATTTTATTTTGTAGGCATTAAAAAAACATGAAGAACGATATAAGTTCTCTCAAACCTTTATGGTTTATGAGATATTCACAAGCAAAGTTTCCCCCTCCCGCCCCTTTTACCTAGTGTAAGCCATCTCTTCTCAGATGTGGATCTGGTTGTAAGACCAGACAGATAACAGAAGGGGACAATTTTCTTTGTATGAAAACAATGAAAGCCCTTCCCCCCTTGACAAGTTTTTCAGCTTTTTCCCTTATCTTAATTGAAGATTGTCCCTCTCTGCAGTCTACTTGGGCACCTCCCTTCTGATCTGGATGAACAGGGGGGATACTTTGCTTGTGAATATCTCTTAAACCATAAAGGTTTGAGAGATAAGGCTTACATCGTTCTTCATGTTTTTTTAATGCCTACAAAATAAAATAAAGATAAAACAAAGTATTACTATCCCTTTAAGTCAAGCCAATGAAAAGGATAATTAGTAGGACAGCCCTGCTCAGTATAGATCTGGTTAACTTTGGCCCTTGCCAGCACATTGACGTCTTCAGTGCACAGATTCCAAAGCCACACCATGCCATGATAAAAGGAAACTCTAAACACCTCCGGACCACCTTCAGGCTGTACTTTTTAGATTACTGTATATGTTCACAAAATTCCCAGTGTGTTGAAGATCTCTCAGTTCAATGCATTAAAAGCCCCATTTAAATCAATGGGATTATCTGTCCTTAGCACTAAAAGGGTTACATTTATTGGGCCATAAGTGGAACAATTCTGTAGCAAACCAATTGCACATAAACATTCCCATTGATTTATTGAGAACCAATGTGTTGGAGACCTCCCTAGCAGGAAGGGTTAAAAGCCCAATGCAATCAATGGGAATTTTGGGACGTTTTAAATCTCCCCTATGATGCATTTGGTTTGTTCCAGAATTGTTCAACTTTTGCTTTCTACATAAAAACCAATAGAAATAAATTTCATAAATCATTGTCATTCTTGTGTAACTATAATATTTATACATACAATGTTACATTTAATATTTTTTTACAATAAAATATTTTTAAGATTAGATTTAACCACATCCACTTTTAGAAAAATTTCTGAAAAATAAACTTTCATGGTACTAGATAGTATAAAAATTGTTTCTATTTCTTTGAAAATCGTAATTTAAAATTTGATTCTAAATAAATTTTAAACTATTTCTTCTTTTCAACATAAGGTCCAGAATTGATAGAATAGGTAATTATATTTTAAACAGTTGCACATCGTGACAATGGCTCTAAGTGAGTCATAAAGTGGGTGGGGCTATGGCCTTGTTGGCCCTACCTTTCTTGTACCTGTGTTTAGAAAGACTGACCTACAGTTGACCAGGATAATTATGTATTAGATTTACCACCCACAGTACTTAAATTTTACTCCTATTCAGTACTATCTTTGGAAACATTGATAGCATACAAAGAGTAAACAGGGTCAAAAGCACATTTCTGTATTTTGGACCCCCCCTCTTGTGGCACTAAAGAGGAAAGGATAAATTAAAAGTGAAACTTGCCCTAAAATAGCTTTCTCCTCACACACAAATGACTTAATGACGTAACTAGAGGTCAGAGTATTGTGGTGGGAACACTTGTGGAGGGTGATTTAAAGCACTAGGCAGTGCCCGCTGTCATCAAAATGGATATTTTTCTTTCTTTGCCTCTTGAAACAATTTATTCAATTAAGATGCATTTACGACCTTCCATTCTCCTCTCACAATCTTCCACCTGTTGAAAGGACCAAAGAACTGCAGAGCGAGACAATGATTCAATAATACGTACAATAAATACTACTGATTAAACACAGTTTGCTTTAATATATAAGTGCATTTACACAAATATTAACACACACGTTTAAAATTTCCCAGACAGAACGAAATATATATGGAAGAATGTACTAATTAGATTTTGCCTTATAATAGACTCTGGAATGTAGGCTATGAGCAGGGCTGGATTTCCCAATAGGCAGAGTAGGCAGCTCTCTAGAGCTAGGTATTTTGATGGATGCACAGCTGTGCTGGCCACACCCACATTCTGAATTGTGGGTGTGGCCAGAGCAATTTCAATCTCCCTGTAGCAGTCTTATAACCCTTTACATGCTATTATTTAATCCCTTGAATGCTACAGAGATCTCCAAAGCTTTGCAGAACAATGCTTTGGAGATCTCTAACATCCAAGGGGTTAACGTTTGAGTACCAGAGAGATATAAAAAGCATTGCATTGCAATACATTGGATACCTCACTGGCACTCAAAGGGTTAAAGCTTTTTTCATTCCTGTTTCTAACATGTACCTGTGTATAACAGGTATAAAGTATACACAAGGTTTTAAGAAAAAAATTACATACATGTGTACAATACATGACCCCCTTCCTTCCTCCTCCTACCTGAATAATGTATTTTGAGGCCCCTTCCCTCCCTCCTCCCAATAATGTATTCCAACACCCCCACTTTCCCTCCTTATACCTACCAATATCTCTTCCCATTAAGTATTACGAGCCCCTGAGGAGTCAGCTAGGATCTCCATCTAGGAGGCGGCATGCTTTCATCTGATGTATGCTTCCTGTGTATCTCTTCAGTCCTTTGAGGACCTCTGTCACTGGGGAAAATGCGGCAGTGCTCTTTCGGGACCTTTAGATTGTGACAGAGCACTACCATGGTTTCAATGCGCCAACCAATGTGAATTTAAACTACAATAATACCCTGTTAGGGCACTAGTACATTTTCCCCAATAGCAGATGACCTCAAAAGACAGAAAAGCAGCTGAGGAAGTAGACGCCAAATGAAAAGATGCCGCCCGCTGGATGGCATTCCCTACTGCCTACTCAGGGGCTCAAAATACAGTATTGAGATGAAGAGAGGGGGAAGGGAGACTCAAAGTACATTATTCAGGTGGGGAAGGGATGTGTATAATATGCACCCGCCCACATAAGGTGAAATGGGTTAGCGTGTTGTACTCAAGAATTTACAGTAAATACTAGTCAGTCTATAAAGTCCTTAAAAGTGCTGAACTGTGTCCCAGTTTCTCGGAGTTAGATCAAGTATGGAAATTATGATGACTCAATAAATAGAAAAGGATGAATGGATGATCAAGTGAAATTAAGTCAAATGATTGAACAATGGAGTCTGTTGAAGAGTAATTTTTAAATCCCATCCTCAGGCTGAAGCAACAAGATGGTGGTGAGGATCCCTTGGAGTAGATAACAGGCTGGTGGGTAGCATGGGGACATATAAGGTGACAGAGGGTAGGATGCTGATGTAGAATTATGGAGTGCCCTGGGGTAAGTACAAAGGTGGTGGGGAGATTTATAGGGCAGATATAAATCCACAATTAACATTGTACATAGATGACAAAGAGAGGGAGGGCTGTTGGGGGGATTTTATTAGGGAATGGAAATACCAGGTGTTGGAGTGTGAGAGGAGCACGTAAATCAGATATGGGTTGTATGTCAGACATAACATGTGTGAAAGCTCTCTATGGATGAAATAGGTTAATATTTTGAGTGCCAGAGGTGTGTGCACAACATTCTGGCATTCTAAACGTTAAGCAGGGGTTAAAAATTATCTAATTCATTCTCCAAAATGAAGGCAGCTGATCAAGGATTAGGGGGAGAAATAATGAAAGGGTGTGTGGGACAGATAGCAGTGCCATGCTTGTTTATGGCATTTTCATTAGAAGACTTGACGTATTATCCACTATGACGTGTCACTGTTGTCCATCACAGGAGGTATAGAAGCCTTTCATGACAGCATAGTTGCAATGCTTTGCAAGATCAGTGGCAGTATAGTGGTTCCTGGGCAATTCTTGATGGGGGTCACTAGTCCAATGGATCCAGAAGTAATTCTCTTTAAGTCTCTGTCAGTGCAGCAGCTTATAGACCAATTGCCCACAGCAGGGAATGGCATCGTAAGGCCCTCCAGATGCTGCTGGACTACAAATTCCTTCATTCCATGCCAGCCTTTGGCTGATGGGACTTTGTAGTCCAGCAGCAGTTGCAAAGTCTTACATTGACTATCCTTGGTCTATTGGTTGCTGGTAGTGAATTAGTTCCTATAGTGATAACGTGTGGCTCGCTGGAAGTGAGGTAGTTACTGGTTTAATGCTCTATAGATCGCTGGCAATGCAGTGGCTCATCAGCAAGGGGGAGTCCACTCTATAGTAAACTTTTGTGTGTATCCAGTCAGTAAGTAAAGAACTAGCAGTGAAGCTATTATAGTTTACAGCTTATCTGTCAGTTATCTCAATGCAGTTCAAACATCAGTGCTGGCAATTGCTTTTAATTTTGAAACCCTTTCAGTGCCACATGGGTGTGCAGTGAGCAGTTCTATGGCACTGAAAGGGGTAACAAATGATGCTGGCTGTGGTGCTGAAGACTGAGTAGATCCTCTCTGCTCCCCCCCCCAGTGGGCTGGTAGAGGAGCAGGAAGGCTGCTTTCAGACTTCATGGTTGTCGAACGGCTGGTGATATGTAAGGAATGGCATCCATTAGACATAGCCAGCAGTACTACAACCCTACATTCTAATTAATATTTTATTTACCCCCTCTCCGTGCACCCCTTATTCTTAGGGCAAATGGGATGTGCTTGACATACATTACCATACACACTTCTCCACAGCATCGAACCTTAGGGCAAATCCTTCCACATATTATCAGCTTTTATACAAACAGCAATAGACTAGAAGAGAGATGAAAAATAACAAATAGTATATAGATTGAACTAACTGTTGTATGAAGGACACCTACCTGGGTAAATCCTTCTGTTAAACAAATTAAGACTCACACATTACTTGTTATGCTATCTCGTGCTAGTTGACATGCATACAAAGCAAACTCGTTATGCTGTTCAGTAGTGATAAAACATAGTATTTAGAACATTAGTTTTCCTTCCATGGCTCCCTGAATGCTAGTTGATACCAGTTTCTTAAAGGGTTAGTCCGAGTCTTCCTTATTTATTTTTGTAATATGTAGTGCTATATTTTAATACTTACAGTTTTGTAGTTCAAGCGCTATTCAGTCTTAAAGGATTCACCATCCCACCTCTTCTGGCCGCCTCCCATTAGATATCGAATCCGATCATGGGACCAGATGGATACAGCGAGGGACAATCTTCATTCAGTATGTATAATGAAAATCCTGCCCCACTTGACGAAGGAGGGCAGGATATTCCTTTGCCTTACTGAAGATTGTCCCTCACTGCGCTCCATCCGGACCAGTCTGAGAGGCAGAGTGACGCAGGGGAAAGGGGAGGGAGAGGGATCCTTTCGGACTGAATATCTCTTGAACTACAAAACTGTAAGTATTTAAATATAGCGATACTTGCTCAAAAAAGAAAAAAAGAAGACTGCTGTCCACCATTAGGATGTTTTCCTTATGTATGTATGTATCTTTATTTGTATAGCGCCATACATGTACACAGCGCTTAAGATTAAATATTCCCTTGAGAAATATATACTAATATTCAACTGTATCTTTTAATCCAAAACTGCCAGCTTCTTGTATTCCTAGGGCTTTTAAAGGGGATGTATCTCCTCTGTATAAGTTAGCCTAAATAGGTTATATATCGAATATGACTAAAACCGGGTTAATTTGTTTTTAAGCGGTATTTGGTCTAAATTGAAGCAATAAACTCTCTCCTGTACCTACTTCTGCATGGACTGCGGTTACCTGCTCTGTAACCGCAGTCTGTCACTCTGCCTCTGCTCTCCTCCCTTTATCCAGCCTCCTCTGATGATTGTGGCTTTCTGTCTGTAAGCTGGAGCAGTCTCATTGGCTAGATATCGATCTCTGCCAATGAGATCTCTCTAGCTTACAGACAGAAAGTCTCAATCATCGGAGGAGGATGGATAGAGGGGGGGGGGGAGTAGAGGCAGAGTGACAGACTGTGGTTACAGAGCAGGTAACTGCAGTCTATGCAGAAGTAGGTGCAGGGCAGTGTTTACTGCTTCAATTTAGACCAAATATCGCTTAAAAAAAATTAAGACACTTATATTCGATATATAACCTAGCTATTTAGACTATAGAGGTGATACATCCCCTTTAACCTGCTGAATGCCAGAGAGAACACAATGCGTTGGACCTCTCCGGAAGTCAAAGGATTAAAAACTTCTCATAGTCTGGAAAATATGGTAAAACTTTTTTTGCAGATGCATTGGAGTGATGCATTGGATTCCACAGACCCCAGTTTGATTAATGTGGTTCTAGAAGAGAAGTAGCTGACAAACACCTTACTGTGGTAGAACCCTGTAGTTTCATATGAGTTCCCCAATTAACCCTCCTCAATTAAATCCTACCAAAATCTCCAGTAAAGTGGTTAGCAATGCATTTTAAGCCTCTCAAATGTCCAAGAGGGTTCACAAAGCAAAGCTCCCGTACTAGAAAAACTAGAACAATTAAACCAACAGCACCTTACGAGATAAATAAAAATTCCCATTCTCTTAAATGGTACATTTAACCATTCGTTGCTAGAATGTATCAGGTAATAGTAACCAGGTAATTGCATCTGGTAGTCAAATATGGACACATATACAGTGCGACACCCCAGCCTTGTCCCACTGGTAGACATATACACACACGTACACAGTGTGACACCCCAGCCTTGTCCCACTGGTAGTCATATAATCACACGTACACAGTGTGACACCCCGGCCTTGTCCCACTGGTAGTCATATAAGCACACGTACACAGTGTGACACCCCAGCCTTGTCCCACTGGTAGTCATATAAGCACACGTACACAGTGTGACACCCCAGCCTTGTCCCACTGGTAGACATATAAGCACACGTACACAGTGTGACACCCCAGCCTTGTCCCACTGGTAGTCATATAAGCACACGTACACAGTGACACCCCAGCCTTGTCCCACTGGTAGTCATATAAGCACACGTACACAGCGTGTCACCCCAGCCTTGTCCCACTGGTAGTCATATAAGCACACGTACACAGCGTGACACCCCAGCCTTGTCCCACTGGTAGTCATATAAGCACACGTACACAGTGTGACACCCCAGCCTTGTCCCACTGGTAGTCATATAAGCACAGGTACACAGTGTGACACACCCCAGCCTTGTTCCACTGGTAGTCATATAAGCACAGGTACACAGTGTGACATCCCAGCCTTGTCCCACTGGTAGTCATATAAACACAGGTACACAGTGTGACACCCCAGCCTTGTCCCACTGGTAGTCATATACACACACGTACAAAGTGTGACACCCCAGCCTTGTCCCACTGGTAGTCATATAAGCACACGTACACAGTGTGACACCCAGGCTTGTCCCACAGGGAAAGAGAGAAAGAAAGAAAGAAAGAAAGAAAGACCTCAGTCTGGGTCTGAATTATAATAAATGTGTATAGCAGATGTGATGGACAGTTGATTGGAGCCAGACATGGCGCTGCTGAATGCTGAGGCAGTGATTTGGCCTCCCTTATATTGTTATAGAAGTTTATTTTATCTGGCGCAGTCTAGCCCAAGATGGAAGTAAAAATCCTGACTATTTAAGAACTGCTTCCAAAACCACAGTGTTCCAGGGCCCTGTGTTCAAAATGAAACCGGAGTAATTCTGGGAGAAACAAATGATACCATATTCCACCAAATTCCCATTGATTTAAATTGAGTTTTAACCCCTTGGCTATTAGAGAAGTGTCTAATATATATAGACTTTAGTATATTCTGGAACAAATAAAAATTCCTGATGATTTAAATAGGGCTTTTAACTCCTTGACGCTTCACCATCAGTTGGATACCTCGTCATTCAAGGGTTAAAAACACGGGAATTGTATGAATGTTTATTTGGTGCATTTGGTTTCTTCCAGAACTGGGCTATAGGCCCTTAACCCTTTGAGCGCCAGTGTGGTTACGCACCTCCCAACCAATCAGCTTCTAGTGGTTTCGTCATCTCCATGCTATGAACTGACTGGCTGGGTAATTTAGCCCTTTGAATGCCAGCAAATATTTGCTATTATGACTAAAGGTATTTGTTTTGGATTTTGACTAAAAGCATATATATATTTGATTTGGACTAACAGCAACAATTTAACCCTTTGAGTGCCAGAGAGGTAAGCAACGCAATGCTCTGCAATGCGTTGTGTACCCCTCTGGCACCCAAAAGGTTTAGCCTTGTATATCTTTGATTCATTATTTTTTGGTGCATATAACATTTTTCAATTTTTTTTTCTTCTTTGCAGAGACATCTGTAAACACAAAAAGAGAAGACAGAAGATAAGAAGATGAAGAGAAAGACGGAAGATGACAGAAGAAGAGGACAGTGGATGACAGGTAAGTGTTATAAAGATCTGGGTGTTAGGATTGTGTTAAGGATAGTATTGTTGCACTTTACTGTTAGGGGTAATGTAGGGTTAGTGTTTGGGATGGTAACTGCTTGTTTGAGCTCTGACTACACATTGTCAAGCACCAATTGTTAGCCTTTTTCCTTTGTTGTTCCCTTTTTTCACACTATTTATTGTGAGTTTTGGGAACTTAAAACACAACATGAACATTTGGCCAAAAGTTATATTCTGTTACATTGCGGCTTCAGTTGGGATTGCAATTGAATACCTCTGGTGACACAGTGTATGTAGCAATAGGTAGACATTTTTTGCCCTATCGGCTGTTTTAGCATCCACAACTGAATCAATGTCGTCGTCGTTATTAAAATATATGTGAATACAAACAAGTATACACAAGGTACTCGTATGTTAATGTGCCACTTTACCAGATGCACTAAGCTCTGATAACTGCCAGTGCTGAATGAGTTCACAGGCCCAACATTGCCAGCCTTAGACTGCATAATTTAAAAAATATAAAAAATGTAATACAATCTGCAAACAAGCAATTAAGCTAGCTAAAACTGAAAATGAGATAAATGTTGCAATTGAGAGGAAGACAAATCCTAAACAATTCTACAAGTATATTAATAACAAAAAAGTTAAGGTTGATATTGGTCCTCGTAAGGGGAATTGATTAGTGAGGATAATGCAAAAGCTGACACCCTAAATACATTATTTGCTTGTGTATATACAAAGGAATCAACAATGACAGGCTATAGACAAATACACAAAACCACAGAATTTTCTCCATCATGTACATGGCGTACAAAGTCCAAGAGAGACTGAAAAAGTTTATGGTGAATAAAGCACCTGGACCTGATGATATACACCCAAGGGTACTTAAGGAACTTAGTTCAGTAGTAACAAGACCATTATACTTCATATTTAATTATTCTCTTTCATCAGGCATAGTGCCCTGTGACTGGAGGAAAGCTGATGTAGTTCCATTGTTCAAAAAGGGGGCAAGATCCAAACCAGGAAATTATAGACCTGTGAGCTTGACTTACATAGTGGGTAAGATATTAGAAGGGTTACTACCTGACAGTATTCAGAACTATGTGAAGACAAACAATATTATTAGTAGGAGTCAGCATGGTTTGATGAAGAAGACATCATGTCAGACTAATTTACTTCCATTTTACTAAACAGTAATTAGTAATTTAGAAAAGTGAATTGCTGTTGATGTAGTATATATGGATTTTGAAAAAGCCTTTGATACAGTGCTTCACAACAGCTTACTGCAGAAATGAAAAGGCTTCAGTGTGGGCAGTTTTATCTGTTCATGGATTGAGAACTGGTTAAATGATAGATGGAAGAGAGTTGTTGTAAATGGAACCTTTTCAACTTGGTCTAAAGTTATAAGTGGGGTGCCCCAGGGTTCAGTCCTGGGCCCCATGCTTTTTAATTTGTTTATTAATGATCTAGAAGTGGGAATTGAAGGTAGCATCTCAATCTTTGCTGATGACACTAAGCTGTGCAAGAAAATACATACAGGGCTGGAAGTTTTTTTTGCTCTGCAGAATGATTTAGATAAACTGAGTGAATGGGCAGAAAAGTGGGAGATGACATTTAATGTAGATAAATGAAAGGTAATGCATTTGGGCTGTAGAAACAAACATGCTAAATGTACTCTAAATGGGGGATCCTCATTAGAGAAATATTTAGACGTACTGATAGACAATAGACTTTACAGCAGTGTGCAAAGTCACTCAGCTGCTGCAGGAGTAAATAGGGTACTAGCCTGCATAAACAGAGGTGTAGATGCAAGGGATGCTAATAGTATCCTACCTCTGTATAAATCCTTGGTTAGGCCTCATCTGGGAGCCATTTCTTAAAAAATGACATTGTTGAATTGGAAACGTGCATAGACATGCAACACAACTGATAAAGGGTTTGGAGGATCTGGCCAAACTGGGTTTGTTTAAATTAGAGAAGAGACGTCTAAGGGGTGATATGATTACCATTTACAAATACATTCAAGGTCAATACAAATGACTATCCAATTAATTATGGATGCAAAGAGCTGAGCTAAGAAAAAGCGGTCATCCATAAAGACTAGAGGAAAGGTGCTTTTCGACTAAAACAAAGACAGGGATTTTTTACAGTAAGGGCGGTAAAGCTATGGAATTTTCCTTGGATGTTGTACTTGCAGATACTGTAACTGCTTTCAAAAAAGCAATGGATGCCTATCTGACATAGAACAATATTGAAAACTGTGACAGGTGGCATCAATGCAGATAGATTGTTGATCCAGGGAACTATCTGACCACCATTTGGATTCAGCAAGGATTTTTTTTTTTACCCACTTGGGGTTACATTGGAAATGGCTTCAGGGTAGGGGGTTTGCCTTCCCCTGGATCAACAGGGGTGTTTTGGCATGGGCTGCATTTGATGGACGCATTTCTTTTTTCAGCCTCGTCAACTATGTTACTATGTTAATTATGAAATCTCTGTACTTGTGACTGCAGTAGGGTTTTCTAACTGCCCTCTAGGACCACTCGGCTACCAGACTTGGCTTTCTTTAATTAACAATCAGTCAATCTGTAAGCTGCCTGTTGAGTATGTCAGCAAGCAAGGTGTTTGTCTGTGTTGCCTAGAAAACATGGCCTGTCAATAGCGCTTGTGGATATGGGTTGGACAGTCCTATACTATGGCATTTTGGCAACTGCTATCCCAACTACTTCCCTTAATGGATAATCATTATCATTAACTGTTTTCATTTAAACACATTTAGTAACTTATCCAACAGGAGCAACTGCAAAAACACTGAATTAGGGTCTCAGGTTTTTACAGTCAGTAAAACATCACAATTCTATTCAACTAACAATAGCTTTATGCCTTTGTTTGGACGTTACATCTCACTGTACTGTATAATTCACAAGTTCAGATTGTGAACACTCATTTAGTTTTTGAGCTTATTATGTGAATATATTTATGTATGTATTTATATTTTGTAGGTTTTATTCAATAGATTCCCTTTTTTTACTAATAGGTGATATTTCTTTATATAATTAGCTTTTGTGAATGAGTACATTCAATAGGTTAGTGTATACTTTCATATTTGCATAAGGATTAAATATACTGTCCGAAGTATAATAGGATAATAAGTATATATCTTTATTTTCACAAAAGGTATAAGGTTATTTGGGCACTCAAAGGGTTAAAGCCTTAAACAAGCTTATATTCAATGCTTTGGATGCAAGTAGATAAAAGATAAGGGTTCTGTTTATTAATCCCTGGAGAAAGCTTCTTCACTAACCTAATGAGTAAGGTGCTGGTTCCACATACCCGGAGACCTGCTGTCACAACTTTGTTCCTTCTTCTTCGTTACAAGTTACAATTTAAATTACAGATATATTAACATCAAGAATTGTTAATAGTGCAGCTTTTAACCTTTTCAGTGCAACAGGGGTTTAAGAGCGGGCATCTGCTGTCTCTGTTCTTTATAAGAGACAGAGAACGGTTGGCTGGCTCCATGAAGACATACAGGGAGATCCCAACATTGCCAACCTGAGGCAGGTGATGTTGGGATTGTGAACGCTGACATCAGAGGCAACTATTGGAGTTTAGTGCATGTGTCAAATAGCCACATTTATATATAAACACACCCACATCCTATATAATAATTCGCTAAATCGTGTGTAACGCCGCGACATGCACAGTAGACACTGCTGCGCGTGCTGCAGTCATGCGCAGTAGAGACTGCCTGCACCACTGCTGACACAGAGCTGGATGCTCCTTCGGAGCTCCCAAGGAGCGTCCATCTCTATATCTATAAACACACCCACATGAATACTATAAACACACCCACATGAATACGACAGTGACTCTTTATCCTGCATTTCCATATGGAAATGAGCCATTGACGATGTGTTCAGTGCAAAATCGTAAACCTGTCAAAAGGCATGGCAGATTGATGGAGATAACAGTGGCATACCTCACAAGTGTTCCTCTTTAGGAGGGACTGTCCCTTTTTGAGACCCAAATCTCTCTGTCCCTCTTTCCACCCTGGTGTCCCTCTTTTTAGGAGATCAGACTGCATGGTATGTATATAAGTGTATCACATTGCACAACCGCAACAAAATGTACATTAATGTTTATGTAAACTACACTATATGTATTTATAAATTAGACTGTGTAAATAATTTAGTCAGTTACACAAAGAAGTGTTAGTAGGTCATGAAATAACCTAAAAATTGTCGGCAATGCCCCTCCCCCAGCAACCAAACCTAAAACAAAACTGTCCCTCTTTTGCCATTTGAAAAGTTGGAAGGTATGCTGTGGATTGGTGGCAGCTTGATGAGGATACGATGGTGAAAACATGTTAGTGCATAATGGTGATGTACATTCAACACAGATCCAACACAGCAACATCATACTGAGCCCTTATGGACCTTAGTCATCTTGGCCTATTTATTTTACTTAAAAACTGCTAGTACAACATATAGGTAGATTTTACTTCTCTGTAAAACAAACTGATTTGTAAGAAGTTGCATCTTAAACTGATATCAACCTCCTTTTTGTCTTTACATAATCTGAAAGTGCATAATATGTAAAGTCAAATAACTTATACTTTTTATATATCACTTGTTTTTTTTACACTTTTATGTCCCTGACAAGGGAGATCTCTGAATTTGCTTCCAAAAAGCTTTCTCTATGGGACTGTGAAAGCAAAGTGTAAAAAAAGATACTATATGTATTAAACCTGTCTCTACAGCACAGAGATAAGTCAGCACTGTAGAAAGACATTGTACGAATAGCTCTGCTTTCACAATCCTTGACTGAAAGCTGTCTGGCAACAGTGATCCACGGAGGGGAAAAAAAAACAATAAAAAAAACAAAGGCAACATAACTACCATGATACAATTACAAAATATGTAAAATCTAGAAGGATGTTGACTGTCTCTTTAAGCTAAAAGTTTTATTTATAGACTTTTCAGGCGCATTAAATAATAACATTATTTTGTTATTATTATTAGCATTATTAAGGGAAAAATATTTAATTTTAAGCACAAGTGTTATCATGATGTAGATGACTCAAACTATAAATGGACTGGTTTATATTTTAACATTTATTTTACAGTAAGAACTTACTACATACATATCCTCTTGAAAGGTGTGCAACGCATTAGGGTGTGATAAAGAGGGGATAAAGTGGTGGTGATTTCTCCAGGGATGTCATTCATCCAATTCATATTTCATTCTATGGATCCAATGCATTAACATCTCTCAGTCTTTAGGGATCTTAGTGCATAGGCTCTATAGAATAGCACAGTAATTGGAGAACTATCACTGGAGACTTTATCCCAGCTTTATCAATGCTTTATCACACCTTAGTCCATCTCTCCCATTGCTTCCCACTGGAATGCTCATTTCTCATGTTTTCGATGGTTTAACTATCTAATGCAGGCAGATTTTTAGGCAGTCACCTTGTCGTAAAACAAGGTATTTAGATTCATAATAAGGCATTCCAAATAACTATAAAAGCCAGATTCACAGACACAGTAGGGACATTCCTAACAGGGATGCACTGTATAATACAGACAGTAGTGGACAATATGAGTCCCAGGTGCTGCCAGACCACAATTCCCATCAGTGGCTGGTGGGGAATGATGGGAGTTGTAGTCTGGCAGCAGCTGGAGGGCCTCAATTACCATCTCTGGTCTAAAAGTGGAGAAATTGTGCACAGAGTGTGTATAAAACAAAGAAAGCAAACAAAAGTGGGCGCCAATAGTGCCTTATCACTAAAAGTAGAAGACGATAAATATCTATATCAAAATGCACTCTGATAAATGCTATGTTGTAGGCATACGCATACACACAGATGTAAAAGCACACAGAGAAATTTTTCACCGTCTCTGTTCAGTGTAAATCTTTATAAACGGCATCCCAGCTCCTGATCCGTTGATCTCTTTATCCAGCGTTTTAGTTTCCAGCAGTAAAGATATTACATAATATAATTATACATTAAACGAATATAATATAGGATAAAATATAAAAAGAAAGAAAAAAGAGGCAAACTGAATTAAATAAATGTATTACTAAAATACCACTGTATAAGTGCAACGTTTGGCAGCAATATGCTGCTTTTTCAAAGCTAGTGGTAACAATTCATTAAAACCAAAACCCAACTTGCCTGCAAAGATTTAAAACCTCCAATTCAGTTCGTGATTGGGTCACATGTGCACATGATGCGGCTCGATACCTATTCCCTTGGGTTTAGAAATTAACTTTTAAGGCTATTAGCCCAACAAGATTCCTCCTTAAATGAGCTAAACATATGCCTAGAGACCCACCACGAGCCAAAAAGGATATTACACAAAAGAAACAAATATAGAACACAGTTAAAACAAATATAACTATATATATATATATATTAGTATGAAAGCCCAAATACATGGACTAAAGTGCAACCCAGCGGCCTCTGCTGCTGCCCCGGAGCCGGGAGCAAAGACAGGCGGTGAGCCGTCCGTAGCTCCTCGCTCTGGATCAGCGCTTTCAGACAGTCTCTACTGCACATGACTGCATCGTTCTGGCAGTCTCTACTGTGCATGTGCGGTTATGCACACAAGGAGCTTCGCAGGCTAGCACTTTATATATATATTAGATATATATATCTATATATAATATTATATATACATACAGTTTGTGGAAAATGACGGCACTCACAGGATCCTTTTTACCAAAACAGACAAATGGTTACGTTTTATTGCAATCGATGTTTCGGCTGTCACCGGTGACAGCCGAAACATTGATTGCAATAAAATGTAACCATTTGTCTGTTTTGGTAAAAAGGATCCTGTGAGTGCCGTCATTTTCCACAAACTGTATGTATGCTAATTCTTTCTTTGATGTGCACCCGGATCAGAGTGGATCAATTTACAGTGAGTGCATCCGAACATTTATTGTATATATATATATATATATATATATATATATATATATATATATATATACACACACATATATATATATAATATATAAAATATAATCCTAATACATATATGAATACTACTGTTTGGAGATTCACAACACAAATACCCTGGTTAAATCCATGTCCCAAATGGACTTGTTAACTCCAAATCTGCCATAAGTCTAACAAGATAGAAATCAATGAATATATAACAATAGATATGCCAAAATATATGTTCTGAGACTCAAAACAGAAAAACAAGTTAAGGTAATGTCCCAAATGGATTATTAAAGGCAAAACTGCTGAATACAACTGCACAATATTTATAAAATTAACACCTTGGATGCTAGAGAGGTTTTAAACACTTCAAAGGCTTAACATTTCTATTTTAATCAAAGGGAATGGTTATTTCTTACATTATACAGCTGTTTTGCCATCATATACCCCAAAATGTCAAATGTATGGTTATAATAATAATTATTTTGAAATGGGTATAGGGAGTGCAAATGAGTTTGGTTAACCCCTTAAGGACCAGGGGGTGAGCAGAACAATGTCTTGCAATGTGTTAAGCACCTCTCTAATCCTTAAGGGGTTAAACCAGGGTATGTCCACTGATGGCAGCTGCTTCACTCCAAAGTTATAACCATTCAAACTAGAATGACGTAATAGAGCTGTTACTAACCCATTCTATGGAGAAGTGTGGCCCACTCCCGGCCCATAGAATCCAACAGAATAAACGGTCTAGACACCTGTGAACTGCAATGTGCTGGTCCTCCAGGGGTTAATGCCAGTAAGCCCAAAACAACTCCCCTAGAGAATGCACATGAGTGGGTAAGGTCACACTACTTTTCTGCACATTGTTAGTACAGGGAGAATAAGAAGAAGCAGTGGAATGGACCACAGTAAAATACCCAGACACTTCCCACTGCCCTCTCCTTTGGAGCAAGGAGTGTAGAGAGAGGACACATCTTGAGGTAAGTAACTTAGTAAACTGGCATTTCATAGGCACATCACTTAAACACTGATTCCAATTTAGTGCAGAACTGTATTAGCATAGTACCCCAATGTGTGTTTTAATTTATTATTATTTTTTTATCAAGGACTGAAGAGAACAGCAGCACCCAGCAGATAATCAATATACTGTCTCCACTGCACCTATGGTAGACCCCTCTGTGTTCTTCTCTTCCTCTAGATAAAGAGGATGCCTGCACATGTGTATACTCTCCATTGCTGCTCTCATTTGTATGTTCTTGATCTTTTTAGTGACCTGGTGTAAAGAGGAGTTTGCTCCCTTTTCACTTGTATCTGTTGCTCGGTATCCGAGGCACTGCAGACTGAAATTTCCATTGTGCAGAGTTAAATTGTTGCATTCCTTCCTGAGTACTGGAACATCCCAGAGATCAGGAAACAAAAACCTCCCTTTCAGCCTTCATTTTAACAAGAGAATATGAGCAAATGACTCCTCTTTTCATGACACACAGGTCTTGAGTCAAATCACAGCTGCTGTATACTGACAAGCAATCTGACTTTCCTTCAACAATGTACACAGAGGCCTACAAGTATATAGTGGGGCAGTCTGCTAGTTCCTGCAGGTGATTATGGATGGGGGGATGGGATGATGTATAAAACTGTGGTCATACAGTGTCTGAAAAACTGTTGCAAACTGATAATAGGCTATGTATAAACATTTAACGATATTTTGACTAAGTATTAACACCAATCAGCTGAATTTTTTTTAAAAGTGAAGTAGAAAAGGGTCTTGTCCAAATGAGAATTATGTTTTATTGTGTGTATATATATATATATATATTTTGGTTACACAGATATAAAGAGTGCCACATATAGATTTGCAAGTAAATGTACAAAATGCTTTTATTTATAGCTTACAAATATTCACTTTAAAGTGGAACTACCACCCCACCTAAAGTTTTCCACAAAGAATTACCCATCTGGCGACTAGCTGCTCAATAGTGTTGGTCGCCAGAATAATTACCTCCTTATAGAGAAATTCTGCTTCTCCCGGGACTGACAGCCAGGAAAATAATGTCCCAAAAAAATGCAGATGACTTTTATGTGGGTTTTGGCAATGCTGGTTTTAGTACATAGTAGTTAATAATGTATTATTTTATCTCTCCCGTCCTTGTTGGACAATTATCGTGCAGTTGTCTTTGTTTATCTTCCGACCTTCATGTGAGCTGTCCTGCTTAATTTGGGGGCAGAAGTTCAGATCTTTCCCTGGTTTCGGCACTCGGAGGTTTTTTCACCTCACCCTTGTCCTTGCATACACTTCAGGCGGGCAGAGATGCTTACACATGAGTTGTCCACTTTTTCCTGTTTTACTCCGTATATAAAAATCTAAGAATGTCCCAAAACCAGGTTACACCAATCCTATAAGGACTTGTTGCAGGACAGGGGTTTAACACAGTATTCCTGCTGATTTATGGCAATATGGGCTATATGGAGTATAACGGAAAAAAAGTGGTTTCCCCCCATTGCGATTACTACTTTTGCTGCACTACATAGTAATCGCATTGGGACAAATGCAATATATCATCAAAAAGCAGAGTTGCCATGGAGATCATAGTATCTCTAACTTATACACAAATCTATGTGTTTGCACTTTATCTAAGGTGATAGCCCCTTCCTGACAAACGGCACATCAGGACATCACAGTGCTACAGTTGTTCTCCCTGTGCTCAGGGTCAGAGCATGATACTCTGCCTTCAGGAGGTGTGTACTGTAGGTGTGAGGATGCTGTGCCATCACTGCCCCTGCAGTGCCAGTTCTAGCGAGAGCCCAGGTGCGCAGCACACATGAGCTGAGCTCAAATACTCTGGCTTCGAGACTCCCTTTTGAACCAAATCCTGGGCACACAGGGGACATATATTTTGCTTTTGAGTGCTGACAGAGATGATTCCAGTTCACAATTGTGTCATCCTCAGATAGATCTATATAACTTGATCCAATGTTGTTGAACGCTGCTCCGGCTTCTCTCTCTGTCCTTCTCTGTGTGCTCCGCTCCTCCCTGTCATTCTGCAGGCAGAGAAGGGCAAAAAGAGATGCTGGAGCAGCATTCAACAACATTGGAAGGAACAAGATCAAGTTATATAGATTTATCTGAGGATGACACACTTGTGAACTGGAATCATCTCTGTCAGCACTCAAAAGCAAAATATATGTCCCCTGTGTGCCCCGGATTAGCTCATGACCCCAGAACGGATAGTAGTATTACAGAGAGGAGACTCTGGTCTCAGACCTCCGGCCCTCATACACCTCTGGACATCTTTCAGTTGGGCCCGATCTCACAGGCTGCACGGTTCTGATGATATTATGTGTAGAAGGGGACAGAGAGATAGCCGGGGAAGCGCAGCGATGAGCAAGATAGTAAGGACCCTGTCATCCTGGGCAAAAATATGTAAAGTTTGAATTGCCTTGCAAAGCAGCTCGCTAGCTATTATGATGATGGGAGGATGATGGGAGTTGGAGTCCTGCTCGTTCTTACATTTTAAAAGGATACCCAAAGTGTCTAGCTAGCTATTATTCTTGTTTGCCAATATTATCCAGTCAGGTTTAGATTTCAGATGCTTTGGGTATCCTTTTGAAATGTAAGAACGAGCAGCACTCCAACTCCCATCATCCTCTTATCATTATAATAGCTAGTGAGATGCTTTGCAAGGCAATTTAAACTTTACATATTTTTGCACAGGATGACAGGCAGACAGGGTTCTTGACTGCTGGAGACTGGAACTGGCTAACCTCAGTCAAGCGCATTGATCCATAGGCACCTCACTCTAGCGGGACTTCACTGCCTCCTCCTCAGTGACGCGGCCACCCCCTCCCAAACAGAAAATCAAAGGATCCTGCACATTAAGAAGATAATTGCAAGAGCGTGCTTATCCTTAGATTAAAAGACATGGCGAACATTTTTGGATTTTGGGGAAATTTCAATGTGAAATTTACCACACACCAGACCATTTCAGAGAATTTGAAAGGTAACACTGTACATAATTTTTCAAAACAAGCTTAAAGGGCATTAGTAAAAACAAAGTATTACTATCCCTTTAAGCCCTGCCCCACTTACGGTTAAGCCCTGGTCTGTTTGATGCAACAAAGGAGTCCACACATCACACATCAATGTGAATTATTTACTAAATGTGTATAAGACATGAAATATAAATATGACCCATATTTGAAAATTTTATGACAATTCTTAGCATACACTATGTATGTGTTTTTATAACCCTCACCACCACCACCACAACCACAACCACCACCATGGGTTTTATCCAGAAACCAACAGAAGAATAACTGAGCAGTTTTGAAACAAACCAGTTGCACCACAGGAAACAAAACATTGCAAACCCCTCTGGCACGTAAAGGGTTAAAGGGGAGTTGTATCCTAGGAATGAGTAACTCTTAAATTGGGCCTGTCACTCTAAGATAAGTTTAACTTTAAAAAACAAATTTAAAAAACACCTTTATTATTTAGGTTTTTTTTAAAAGTATTTTACCAGGAAGAATACATTGAGATTGTCTCTCGTTTTCAAGTAAGACTCATTTTATCTACCTCAGAAGGGGAAAGGCTGAGCTGACCTTGCCGGAACTAGAACCTGCGACCTTGCAGCTTGAACAGATTCTACATCATAGCCATTTGTTTGTAATATAAATATTTTTGTTGAAATTGAACTGTGTCTGTGGCACATTGTAACACTTTATGCTATTTAGTTTCTGTGCTGGGCCAATACCACACTGTGCTATGAATGAATCTAGACAGAGCCCACAAACTGGGGCCATTTTTAATAGCACAGTAAGTGATTAGGGTTGCCACCTTTTCTTCAAAAAAATACCGGCCAAGGCATTCCCTCCATAGACTTAACATTGGAAAGAAGCCAATTTTTTACCGGCCTGCCGGTAAAATACCGGCTGGGTGGCAACCCTATAAGTGATATGTTTGGCCTTGAACAGAACTGATTAGTGCAAGGAATTAACATAAAATGCCAAAGCATGCCACCAAAATCTAAAAGGAAGTTTATCAAAAACTTTTACATAAAAATGGTGCAACATATAAGCAGATTTTAATTATTTGTAAAACAAACTAAACTTGTCTTACGGTTAAAGGCTAACTTTAAATTGTTGAACAGATTAACTAACCTAGGTAGGTGTCATTCCTCTGTGCCTTGTTTTTTTATGTATTAATCGAGGCACAGAAAATATTGTCCGAACTAATCCATTTTCCTGTGCATGCTATATGGTTGGGGTTTGAGTCTTCCTTGCATTGATATCATAACAATGGATGAGTGTGCACCGGTATGCAGTAAAGTGGTCATATGGTCTAGTCTGTTGAATACCCCATACTGCAGCTGGTGATGTTGGATTTTAAAGGAAGAGGCGCAAGACTGGCTGATTCCTGCACCCCCCCCCCCTGTATATAGCTATAACTGACCTCTGTATGAAGGTTGCCTACTTAGAAACAAAATTAGAGCCACTTATTCCAATAATGATTCTCATTTTAGCAGGAATAGTGTATTTATTTAATTAAGTAGTATGTCCATACAGAACTGTGTGGAAAAAATCCAATTTTTTCAGGCAGAATGAAAATGTTTGCATGGATAGTGTGATAGACAGTTCAACAACAAAAGTGTATTCTAGAGCAATAGTGTAGGAGATTGATTTGGCATATTACTCTGGACAATACAATCAATCTCTTCTTAACACTCATCCATCTCTACTAAAACGTCATAAGTAATTCTGTAAGGCAGCCAGACAGGACAGAAAAGAGGGAAGACAAACAATACAATAAATCACAGTGATCCTTGTCTTCCATACAAATGGAGTTTTAGAGATGAGCAGATTTCAGAATCTTAATTAATAATGTTTTATTTTAACTTTTGTTTTTAGATATATAGTTTTAAGTATATATATATTTATACCTTCAATGGGTTATTTCCATTTCTTTTTTTCCCACTTCTAGTCATGTGAACACCTCCTAAATACAATCTATAAAAGAGTCAACTCAGCTGTATCTGATGAAATAAATCCATATACGTGTCTCACTCTCTATTCTTTATTCACTGTCTCACTTCTAATATACAAGGAGTAGGAATTAAATGGCAGACACACACAGAAATATCCTTTGTAGATGCAGTGGAGTTGCAAACACCTTTTGACCCTTTGAGTGCCAGAGAGGTACGGAATGCATTGCAAAGCAATGCATTCCGTACCCCTCTGGCACTCAAAGGGTTAACCCTTTGACTGTCAGTGAGGTATTCAACGCATTGTAATGCAATGCATTGTATACCTCTCTGGCACTCACAGGGTTAACAGACTGTAGGGAGAAGGCATTTAATGAAATAGACAATTCAAGGTAAGTAAATAGATTTAACCCTTTGAGTGCCTTGGGGTATGCAATTCAATGCAAACACCCCCTGGCACTCAAAAGGTTAAAAAAATTAAAGCCAGTAGGTACATAACACATAATATTAATTAACAGTTTAAGTAAAGCATTATTATTCCTTTAATAATACAATTGTCATAATCGTGCACACACATTGTAATACATTGCATTTAATATCATCCTGCACAATTATATATTCTTAGGAAAAAGCCTTTCTCACCAAGCGTATTTGTTTAAATAGTTACATTTACACCTTATCATTATCAGAATAGTCAGAGCAGATTTTATGCAACATTTGTGGTAATGAACATGATCTTTTGCACAGTCCAACCTTAGACATGTACTCTAGTGCAATAAGCAGACATCCACTTAGCATATTACTTTGGATTTTTCTCAGACATGGCAATACATGTTTTTGTCTCCTCGGTAAATGAAAAGGCAACTTAAGCATGAACAGATGCAAAAGGTGGCAAATATTTAAAAGCAGCTGTTTTCAGCTTCAGTAAGTTTCACTACAAGAGTTGGTTACATCCCAATGACTGTGTTGACATCTTGTGGCGAATGTACAAATTCGTCAGTGCAGCCACACTGTGCTTAGCCTCTAACACACTTGGTTGCATGACAGAATATGAAGTACTGCATATGAGCGTTGTGGTAAGACTGGTGGACTTTAATGCCAGTAAGCCTGACACACCTGCCCCATTATATGGACAGGGAAAATGCTGTCCATTCACACCATTTCCTCAGAGGAAAGAAATGCCCTGAAATGCCAAAACACTACCCTATTCTTCTTCCAAGGGCTCAAGTAGTGTTAAGGGGCGGTTTTTAGGTAAACGTAGCATGGTAAATTGATGTTTGCAGGCATTGGGACTAAAAATTGATTTCTAGAAGAATCACAGTCATATATTCAGTCCCTTATCCATTGGTTTCCAGATCTATTTCAATCATGGTTTATAGATGAACACCTAGTGCGGGGATGAAGTAAAGTGGAGCAATTCTGCACTAAAAGGGAACAGATAAAAATTCTCATTGGTTTAAATGGCACTTTTAATTCCTTGTGAAGCAATGCTTTGAGGAACTATCTAGCATTCAAGGAATTAAAATCAATAGTATATGTGCTCTCCAACTTGTATTCAGCCCCCTCCCAAACAGTGCAAGTTTTCAGGATATCATCCATTTAACAGAGGAGACTGTCACACAAGCAGACCCTACTGAATGAATGAGATACGGATTGGTCCACACGTGTTCATGTCAGGAGATTCTGAAATCCTGCACTGTTGGGGTGGGGGGGCCAGAGGACAGGTTTGATCACCTATGCTTTAGTACATCACTAAATCACACTACAGTGTCTTTGGAATCAATCCAACAAAAATCTGCCCACATCAACATCAATCCAAAATGCCTTCAACAGGTTTACGAATTTTCACTCATCACATCTACAATGGCCTATTTGCATATGGAAATGCAGCAAAATGAGTCATTTCTATGTGGAAATGCAGGATAATGAACCATTATCATATTCATTATATGTTAATGTGGCACTTCACTGTCGGAGTTATCAGTCTCAACTTTGCGTACCCGAGGTTGGCAAAGTTATGGTCCCCTTGTAATTTCCTATGCAGTAATAGCCCTTAATCAGTCATAATCATGGAGGGTTGTGGAACAGCTGGCAATGTAGACAACCCTAAAGTCCGAAAGCATTCTCTCAGCTTTCCGACTTGGTCAGTAGGGGAGTGGAGAGGATCCTTTCATTGTTACTCCCTTAACCCCTTGAGTGTCATAGTGCATTGTGCACCCTGTGGCGCTCAAATGGTTTAAAAAAGAGTTTAACAATCAGTACACAATCATCCCATCAACTCAGAATCATATCTCATACTGATACATGTTGAGCACTCCCATGGGAACCAGGCTGGGGGGTCAGCTGGTAGCCACAAATCCCCATGGATTCTGCCTGACCTCCAGTCTTGTTCCCTTGGGAGTGCACAATATGTATAAGTATGAGATATGATACAGAGGTGAGGGGATTATTGTGTACTACTTGGTGGACTTTTTTTTTTAACCCTTTCAGTGCCACAGGGGTACGCAATGAACATCTATATGGCAGTCAAGAGGTTAAAGAAGTGATGCTGTTCGTGGTGCTGAAGGGATCCTCTCCACTCCCCTACTGACCAAGTGGGGAAGCAGACAGACTGCTCTCCAACTTCAGGACTGTCAAAGTGCTGGTTATGTGTAAGGGAGGGCATGCCTTCCCCATTCACAGCAAAAACCCTGTATGCTAATGTGGACCTTCTCCTCCCCTCGCATCCCTAAATTTTAGTGCATATGGGGATGTTTGTCTGCATCGAAAAGTCAAAGTGCTTTGAACACAAAATCAAATTGCCACAGTATCGACCTTTAGTGCATCACCCCCTGGAGTAATTCCAGGCATCTGCACCAAAAGAAACAAATAAAAATTCCCCAATCATTTAATTGGGTTTTAAAGCGGAACTACCACCAGGGCCGGCGCCACCTATAGGTGAGGTAGGCGCCGGCCTAGGGCGCACATCTCATGGGGGCGCAATCGCCGAGCACAGCTGTGCGCAGCTCGGCTGCTGTGACAAGAGGAGAGCGAGGCGCTGCTCTGAAAAGAGCGAGCGCTGCCACCTAGAGCATGCCGTCAGACGCAGCGTGAAAAGCACTGCGTCTGCACACCACAAAGGCTGTACCCTCACCCAACTTAATCCTCGGAGAGCTGATCCTGAGCGGCAGGCAGGAGTAGAGAGAGAGAGACACAGTCAGCACTGCTAGAGACGCAAGACAGTCACGGTGAGGTGAAGTCACAGTGACAGGCAACTTAGGCAAAAAGGGGAAACTGGCAAAAGGGTAGATCAAGAGGGGGATCAAGGGTAGGCAAGAGGGGGAGAAAGAGGCAAAAGGGGGGGATCAAGAGGGGGAGAATGGCAAAAGGGGAGAAAAAGGCAAAAGGGGGGATGAAAAGACAACAGGGGGAAAGAGGCAAAATGGGGGATCAAGAGGGGGAGAGGAGAAAAAGGAGGGGGATCAAGAGGGGGAGAAAGAGGCAAAAGGGGGGAATCAAGAAGGGGAGAGAGAGAGGCAAAAGGGGGGATCAAGATAAGAGTCAAGGGTGGATTAAGGCAAGAGGGGGAGAAAGAGGCAAAATGGGGGATCAAGAGGGGGAGAATGGCAAAAGGAAGATCAAGAGGTGTAAAGAGAGGCAACCTGGCAAGAGGGGGAATCAAGAGCGGGTGAAAGACTCAGAGGGGGGTCAAGAGGGGGGGATCATGAGGCAAATTGAGGGGGGGATCATGTGGCAAAATGAGGGGGGGCAAGAGGTAAAAGGGTGGGATCAAGAGTCAAGAAGGGGAGAGAGAGGCAAAAGTGGGGATCAAGAGGGGGAGAATGGCAAAAGGAAGATCAACAGGGGTAAAGAGAGGCAACTTATCAAGAGCAGGTGAAAGATGCAAAAGGGGGGAATCAAGAGGTGGTTTATGTATATATATATATATATATATATATATATATATATATATATATAAAACCTCTTTATTGCTCTGGTGGTGGCATATAACTCACACACACACACTCTGATACACGCACGCGCACACACACACACACACACACACTCTGATACACAGAGATAAGCACACACATACTGATACACATACAGACAAGTATACACATTGACACACTGATACCCCTACAGAGACTCACACACATTGAAACACATACACATATAGAGAACACACAAATTGATACTTATACACATATAGGGAACACACAAACACACTGACACTTAACACATACAGGGAACACACATACATTGACAGTTATACATGTATAGGGATCACACACACTGACACTTATACACATAAAGGGGCGGGGCATAAAGGGGTGGAGCCAAGGGGGCGGCAAAATGAGGTTTTGCCTAGGGTGGCAAAGATCCTTGCACCAGCCCTGATTACCACCGCTAAACAAGTTGATGTGTAATAAATCCTCATCTGGCGACTAGCTGCTCAGTAGCACTAGTCGCCAGAATTATTACCTTATTCAATAAAATTCTCCATTCTTCCAGGGCTGACAGGCAGGACGGAGTACAGACATCTTTCAATAGAGACGTCTGCCTGCCTGCGCTGTCAGTCCCTTTTGGAGTCAAACAGCTCCTAACAACTCCACCTAGAGCTGACTGGGAGTGACAGCGCAGGCGTGCAGACTTCACTATTGAAAGATGTCTGTGCTCCGTCCTGCCTGTCAGCCCGGGAAGAATGGAGAATTCTATTGAATAAGGTACTGATTCTGGTGACTAGCGCTACTGAGCATCTAGTCGCCAGATGGGGATTTATTACACATCAACTTGTTTAGCAGTGGTAGTTCTGCTTTAACCCTTTGAATGCAAAAAAAATATCTCCAGTGTATTGCTTTGCAATACATTTGCACCCTTTATAAAATTAATCAGGTTAACCCTTTGAGTGCCAGAGGGGTACGTTCTGTACCCCTCTGGCACTCAAAGGGTTAAAATCCATATGTGGCTTAACCCTTTGAGTGCCAGAGGGGAACACAACGCATTGCTCTGCAATGCATTGCATACCCCTCTGGCATTAAAGAGTTAATAGGGATTCTTCTGTCTCCTCTGTACAGTTTGTTTACTCAAGAGATAGTAAAGTGTGATAAACTCTCAAATTCTTATGTTATTCTATGGATCCTATACATTAAGATAGGAATGGGCAACCTGAGGCCTTCCAGCTGATCAGTGCTACAGTTCCCCAGCTGCATAGTTAGAGAAGTTAATCTGTTAAATATTTGAGGACCCGAGTGGATTGTAATGCATTAATTCACAATGTGTTGCACACCACTCTGCTCCACAAAGGGTTAACCCTTTGAGTGCCAGACTGGTACGCAACGCATTGCTTTGCGTACCACTCTGGCACTCAAAAGGTTAAAAATGAAGAGCCGCTTATCCCTATGGTATAATTCCCCTTTGTGTGTGAACATTTTGTTGCATGTCAACTGTATGCACACTTTCATATAAGAGCACTACGCATTTTAATATTGTTTGTTTAACCACAGACTGGGTGTGAAAACTGAATTTAGTGCTTAGATACGCTTGGATACAATGGAATAAGAGGAATATTCCCTCTGTTGTGTTTTTTCACACCAAAATTCCCTTGTTGCACTGACCCATATGATGATGTTCTGATAGTTGCCAATGGCAAAGTGGCCTTGGTGTCAAGAAGGCTAATTGCCATTTGGCTTGTGAAAGCTTTATAAGGATGGCCACCTGGGTGGTCAATTTCCATCACTGAATAAGAACAGCTATTGGCAGTCTGAGATATTCTGCAGAAGCTGAGGTAATTTATTTAAAAAAACTGACCAAGTGGTTTAAAAGACTTTCCAGCCCTCCCTGTACTAAAAGAGGGAGAGTGATTAAATATGATATGCTCTTTGTATTTTCAGTAGGGGTTAAGTATAGAGATTTTAAAACCATTATGTGACCATTACTATTAACCCTTTAAGCACCAAAAGGTATATGCAACACATTGCTTTGAAATGCATTATCCAATGCTCTGGATCTTAAAGAGTAAATACCTTCTTGTAACTCTTCATTCTGACTATTAACCCTTTAAGGTCTGGGAAAATCTGGGGTGGATTGTACTTAAGGACCGGAGCAATTCTGTCCTTTTTGACTATGTCTTTGTTCAACAGTGTTTACCCTCTAAGGCTTTATTTCAGCCACACAGATTATATACCATTTTTTGTACACAATTAGGGCTTTCTTTTGATACCACAATTATATGGTAACCCACCAATTATTTTATTAAAATTAAAGAAAACCTTAAAAAATTCATTTTTTTATCTTGGGATCATTTGAGCACAATGGGTTACATTTTTATGGAGACTGTATGAAAGGTATGACCGGTCAGTTATACCTACAAAATGGCCAGTTTTAAGTGGCCATTGTTCCCCCTGGGTGAAAATCCCCATGTCCCTCTTTCCCTCCTTATTTTCCCACTTTTTCATTTATAAGATTTGGCGGTGTGTTTAAGTGTATTACATGGCTCCACAACAATCACACTCCCTTTATTATTGTTTAAACTTATTAGATTTAGTTTACAAATAGAATGTTTAATTAACATATTTTATTTTTCTAATTTATTAAAAAAAAGTTGGTTTTAGCAGGTCAGAAATGGACCTGCATCCAACCAGCCCCCAGCACCAGCACTGAAGGGGTTAATACCCCCCAACTACTGCATGATTTTTATTTAGTATGTGTCTGCTCTCTGCTTCTCTCTCCCTTACTTCAATAGTAAGGAAGAGGGAGGCACAGAGCAGACACAAAAGCAGTTTGTCAATCACACTGCCTTTTTGAATCAAAATGCCGGTACATGGGATCGCTACTGGAGCGATCACGTGAACTGGCAGAACAGACAAGGACTGAAGCTGAGCTCTCCGGTACAGGAGCGCTCAGTTTCAGCCTGAAAAGCATGATAGCAGCGTGCACCGAGGTGTGCTGCTATAATTTAACCCATGATGTGCCAGGACCATCAGGGGTCCTTATAGGAAGTGCACCCATGATGGTCCTGGCATGTCATGGGTCTTTAAGGGGTTAAAAAAAGTTGCACTTGAATGGTTCAAATTCCCCTAGTCACAGTGTTCATACTGCCCATTATAGTGATACGCAAAACAATACTGCACTGTGTCATATCCACTGGCCAATATGAAAGTCAACAATGAGTGAAGGAAGTTAATATTAACCAATAATAAGTAATCAGAGGAATTCTCTGAGCAGTTGATGATTGATCAAAACCAGTGAACTGAAACAAAACAGCAAAGTGTTGATTGTTTTGTTTTTGATTTTGAATTCTCTTTTATTGAAATTTTAACCCTATGAGTGCCTGAGGGTACACAATGTGTTGCGTACCCATTTGGCACTCAGAGGGTTAAACATTGAAATATGTTTGCTTAAATGTAAAAAGGTTAAAGGAATAGTATTATTTTTTTTTTTTTTTTTGAAGTGGGGAGAGAAATGTGCCAAGGAATATTATTATGATAAAAACATTATTTGAAATAAACAGAAGTAAACACAGCTATATCGGTTCTAGAGTCAGGTGCAGTGGAACCATACCTATATGGGTTTATCAGACATATGTACCTAGGAAGGGGGTAAATTCACTTAGTGGGGATAAAGAGGTGATAAATAAAAAGCTATTGGTATCCTGAAATTGTGGGAGGGCTGGCCGGAGGTTCAAATAATGGCCTGCTATTGCTTGCTGGCTATTGAAACTCCCCGGGTGTAACTCTGATACCCACCCAACACCAACCCTCTTTTCTTTCTGTTTCTTTATCCTATTTTTTTACTTTATTACTTACACAGTGGGCCCTCTCTTAGGCCTACTCATCAGGTCAGAGAAAGGCACAACACTTCTGACATACATCTTTCTACATAAACATAAGTAGGCACGACAACAAAGTTGAGACGACTTCTCCAGTGATATCACTTCTCCAATTCTTATATTATTCTATAGAACCTATACACTAAGATCACCAAAGCTGAAGAAATCTTAGTGCATTGGTTCCATAGAATAACATAGGAATTGGAGAAGTGATAAACTGGAGAAGTCATTTCCACTTTATCACCTCTTTATCACCACTTAGTGAATCTTCCTCAAGGAGTCGTTTTAACAGCAGTCAGGTTGATCTATTTATATATTGTTTGCATAGTATCTGCAGTAGCCTGTATATACTGTGCGCTGTTTTAGGTCTGTATTTAGTTTTCACCTCTACACAATAAACAATAAACTTTATCAGTCAGAAATGGATTAGTGAGATACAGAACAGTACTATATTTTACATATGTGCCTCATGTTCTAGACATAGTAATACTATAATATAATAATAATAATATACTATAATAATACACATTCCCATAATATAGACTCAGGAGCAGAGTTCTAAACACTAAGGAGGTGAAATGCTCCTTGATTGGTGTGACAGAAAGTGATACCTGTGCTAGGCTACAAAAAATGGCCACCAAGTCCCAAGCCTTAAATTACCAAAAAAAAAAAGGCACTGTACCTCCTGTTTAGTGTTAACCCCTTAAGGACCAGTGGTCCCGGGGTGTCTGGTTCTTTAAGAACCAGATAGGCGAGTTTGACTGATCACGTGGGGCGGCATGTCGAATGAAGGACTGAAAGAGATTGCTCCGGTCTTGGAGCGATCAACTTCAGTCCCCGGTATTACTCACTCCTTAAGTGCCGGACCAGCGTGACGGTCCGGGTACGTCACAGGACGCGAAGTGGTTAAGGACTATTGCCCAGTTCTCTTTCTAGTATTTAAAACTTTGTGTGGAGTACATTTTCTTGCAGCCCAGCATGGGTACCACTTTCTTTTATAGCAGCTGATGGACAGTTCTCCTTCTATGATTTAGAACAGAGTAATCAAGACAAAATGCAAGCTCTACTATGACATCCAGTGATGTTAGCAAAGAGTCATGTCATCATCTAGGACCCCATCTGACCAGCCACCATCAAAAAATATTCCACCATTCTTGTCTTGGCAGTGTCACTGAATGGCAGTAAGGCACTGTTGACAGCCTAACTGGGAGAGCCATGATTGTAAAGGTCCACAAAAACCTCTCTCAAAACTTTTTGGTTCGGGGTGCAGTAAACAAACCAGAATAACATCTGGGAGAGATGCACTAAGACAGTGTTCCTCAATCTTTTGTCTTGTCAAGGCACACCTAACAGTCAGTTTGGAATTTTCGGGGCATACCTAACATTTAACATTGTTTGTCAAGGAGTAATGAAGGGTAAAAATACATAAATATACAGTTATATTTAATATAACGCAAATATTTTGTGTATAATAATTTCCATAAATATGTATTTGAAACTCTGCATTCACATTTTTGCCAAAGTCTTTATAGAAAAGAGGGGGCACCCTAATTGGATGTCCAAGGCACATCAACCCTGGTTGAGAACCACTGCACTAAGGAGTCAAAAAGAGGTAAGAAAGCAGAAATAAGTGCTCCAGTGTAATACGTTCTCCAATTCAGATGTAATTCTGTGGAGCCTATGCACTAATATCTCACCAACTTGAGTATTATTAGTGTATAGGCTCCATAAAATAACAGAAGCGGAGAATTGATCACACTGAAGAAGTTCTCTCCTTAGCACCTTTTTTAAACAAAACTCAGTGCTTCTCCCCCTGGTATTTGCTCTGATGGTAAAATGTGCATGTATAACTTTCCTTCTGAATTCTTATCATTTTCTAGCAAAAGCAGAACTATAAGTTTATACAGCACACATAAGTATATCTTTATATACCTGTATATAACATTGTGATGCAGTGGAAACCTATGTTACCCAAGAGGCTAAAAGGACATTGGAATGTTTGTCTTCACTGGCTGAACCTCTGTTTGATACGTACTGAATTCATTTATCTTGGCTTTTATTGTTGTGAGAAGCCAAAGCTAGGGTCCTATGTTCAAAAGAAAAATGGTGATATGCAGTGGAAATCAAGCTGCACCATATGGTTCAATCACTCTTCCCTCCCCCAATTCCCATTGATTTAAAGGGGACCTTTAACCCCTTGAATGTCAGAGGTCTGCAAAGCCTTGCTTCAGAATGCGTTGGAGACCCTTCTAACACTCATGTTGTTAAAGCCTCAATTAACCCTATAAGCACCAGAGGGGCATGCAACACATTGATTTGCAATGCATTGCACAGTACTCTGGTCCTTAAAAGGTTAAATCAATGGGAGTTGGTTTATGCCAGAATAATTTCACTTCTCTTTTGAACATACAACCCATAGTGCTCTAATCCTTTAGCCCATTTTTATGTACACTCCATAGTCACTTTTTTAACCCTTTAGAAGCTATAAGTATCTGAAACCATTTGCTTTTCAATGCATTGGAGATGTCTCTACATGTATTAAAGTAATTAAAGGGATAGTAATGTTTCACAATAAAAGCAGCTCCAATTAATCCTCATACTATTTGGGCCATGGAGAGTGTTATTTCAGTACAGTCAAAGTTGTAGCTCAAGAGTAATTCAATGACAAAGTATCCCCCTCCCGCCCCTTTTACTGATGTAACACTGCTCAGCCACAGCAGAAGGGAGGTGCCCAGGTAGACTGCAGAGAGGTATAATCTTCAATTAAGATAAGGGAAAAACCTGAAAAACTTGTCAAGGGGGGCAGGGCTTTCATTGTTCTCATAGGAAGAAGATTGTCCCCTTCTGTTATCTGTCTGGTCTATGGACTGCATTCTATCTGAGAAGAGATGGCTTACACTAGGTAAAAGGGGCGGGAGGGGAAACTTTGCCTGTGAATATCTCTCAAACCATAAAGGTTTGAGAGATAAGACTAATATCGTTCATGTTTTTTTAATGCCTACAAAATAAAATAAAGATAAAATGAAGTATTACTATCCCTTTAAATCAAAGATGGGCAACAACTGTTGCTGGACTACAAATCCTATCATACTCAACTGTCAAATGGGCATCTGATAAAGATGGAAATTGTAGGCTAACAATAACTGGAGAGCCACGTGTTGTTCAGCCCTGCTCGTGTTAAGTTATTGTTGCCAACTGCATTAACAATGGACAAGAACCTGCAAACTACTTTTACAGAACAGTCACAGCACGCATGGGATTGGCTGATAAGAAAAAGTGTTAAAACAATTAAATGGAGTCAAGGTAGACAAAGCCCCAGGACCGGATGGTATACACCCACTGGTACTTAAAGAGCTAAACCGGGCCCTGGCCAGACCGTTATTTTTTATTTTCAAGGATTTTTTTTTTTTTCAGGTATGGTGCTCACAGATTGGCGTAAAACAGATGTGGCGCCCATATTTAAAAAGGGATCAAAATCCCAGACGGGAAATTACAGACCTGTAAGCTTGACATCTGTGGTGGGGAAACTGTTTGAAGGGTTGCTAAGGGAATATATTCAAGAATTCATCATGAACAGGAATATCATTAGCAGGAGCCAACATGGGTTTGTCAAAGACAGCTCTTGTCAAACTAGCTTGATTGCATTTTATGAAAAAAGTGAGTAAAAATATAGATTTGGGTGAGGCGGTTGATGTGATCTACTTAGACTTCGCCAAGGCATTTGCTTCCACACAAAAGGTTACTGTACAAATTGAATGAAATAGGCTTAGGGGCAAATGTTTGTGCGTAGATTGGAAATTGGCTGATAGATAGAATGCAACGAGTGGTGGTAAATGGGAAGTTCTCCAGTTGGACAAACCTGATAAATGGAGTACCTCAGGGATCTGTCCTGCTGAGACCTCTTCTTTTTAATTTATTTATTAATGATCTCACAGTGGGCACAGGGAGCCATGTATCAGTGTTTGCCGTTGATGCAAAATTAAGTAAGGTAAAAAAAGTCTGAACTGGATGTGTCTTCATTACAAGAGGATTTGGACAAGTTGGGAAACTGGGCAGGCAAATGGTAAATGAGATTCAATATAGTCAAGTGTAAAGTTATGCATTTTGGGTATAATAATAAAAATGCAACATATAGTTTACATGGTGTTTATTTGGGGAAATCTACTAATGAAAAGGATTTCAGAGTAATGGTAGACAATAGACTTAGCAGTAGTGCGTAGTGCCAGCTGGCAGCTGCAAATGCCAATAAGATATTGGCATGTATCAAAAGGGGTATTGACTCAGGGGAGGAAGATATTATCTGACACTTTACAGGTAAATGGTAAGACCCTACCTTGAATATGCAGTTCAATTCTGGATGCCTTTTCTGAAAAAGGACATTATGGAACTGAAGAAAGTGCAGAGGAGGGCTACAAAACTTATAAGGTGTTGAAAAGTTTTAGTTGCGAAGAAAGGCTAGAAAAGTGATGCCTTGCAGTTTGTTAGAGACCTCTTTAGTATTCAAGGAGAAAAAAATCCCAGTTTACCTACCTCAGGTATACACCAGCTCAGATGGTGTAAGCTCCCTCCCATTCACATGAAAGGAAAAGAAAAACACAGATAACTGGGATATATACTATACCTCAAACAAAATCTCAAGAGTACCTTATCTTTTGTTTCGACTATCATGTAGAAAAAATCATAAATTATACCAATCTTAAAGCATATTGTACTTAAACCCACCTTGCCCTATGTCCTACCCTTTGTCTCCCCACAGATATACCAATATCCCTTTGAATATGGAACCAACCAGGAACCTCCTATGTCTTTAGTGTCTGTATCTGCAATATGAACTCTCATTCAAGACTTGTTATCTGTGATGTTCAACAGGATATAGCACTTATCAGCGTTCAGGCAGTCCTGTACGATATTAAATGGTACTGATAAATTATTGTTATAGCATTAGCCATTAGGTTGAAATTTATCAGGAAACCGTTAACAGGCACAGGTAGAGCTGGTTTTCAGCCAGGTCATGCCAGGTCAGTGACTACATTTTGGTAGAATACTTTGGTATACAGAGGATTTCATGGTCGACTCAATGACAGCAAGGTTCCCACGTCCTGTGGGTGCAAAACAAGCCCAAATCATCACCCCTCCACCACCGTGCTTGACATTTGGGATGAGGTGTTTGTACTGATATACTGTGCATTATGGCCAAACATCTCCACTCTGGTCTCATCTGTCCAAAGGACATTGTTCCAGAAGTACTGTGGTTTGTTCAGATGCAACTTTGCAAACCTAAGCAGTGCTGCCATGTTATTTTTTACAGAGAAGAGGCTTTGTCCTGGCAACCCTTCCAAACAAACAATACGTGTTCAGTCTTTTTCTAATTGTTCTGTCATGAACTTTAACATTTAACATGCTGAGGCCTGTAGAGTCTGAGATGTAACGCTTGGGTTTTTTGCAATGTCTCTGAGCATTGCACGGTCTGACTATGGGGTGAATTTGCTGGGATGTCCACTCCTGGGAAGATTGGCAACTGTCTTGAATGTTTTCCACTTTTGAATAATCTTTATCACTGTAGAATGATGGACTTTAAATTGTTTGGAAATTGCCTTATAACCCTTCCCAGATTGATGGGCAGCAACAATAGCTTCTCTAATATCACTGGTGATGTCCTTCCTCATTGGCATTGTGTTAACACACACCTGAATGCACCAGACCAGCAAACTGCTAAAACTTCAGCTTTTATAGAGGTGGTCACACTTGCTGATGATCAGGTAATCAAGGGCATCTTAATTCCTATGGAAGCAGTAAGGGTGCACTTAGTTTTTCACACATGGCATCTCTATTTTGGCTTTATTTTTGTTAAATAAATCATGACACGGTGTAAAATGTCAGGTGTTGTTGTTCATCTTTGGTTGTATTTACCTAATTTTTAGACCCGCTAAGGAACAGATGCTTGTTATTATGTCCTGATATCTAAAACCATAGAACCAAAGAGAGTGTACTCTCTTTTTAACATGACTGTACTGTCCTTCACCCCAGCCTTGTCAGAATCCACACGGATAGTCACAGAACCACACATACACTGTTGGACACATCAGTCTTGTTCCACTGGTAGCCATAGAACCACCCATACACTTAATGTCACCCCAGCCTTTTTCTACTGTTAGTCGCTGATCCAGACATTCAGTGTATAACACTACAGCATTTTTCCTCACTGTCCTATGGGTAGTCACAGAATCACACATAACCAGTTTGTCACTCATGCCTTGTTATAATATTCACTGGTAGTAAAAGAACCACACATACATTGCTTATCCCCGAACCATGTCTGACATTACTGAAGTTTGCTCCAGAGAACCCCTTGAACTTCTTCAAGGAACCCTGATGTCCCACCAAACACAGTTTGAGAACCACTGAAGTATTCCAATGGGGCAATATATGAATGAGGACAATGGTCACTTTCAAAAGCAAAGGTCCATTTTTAGGGGGGATTTTGCTTGTTTTGTCCATATGTGTCAGTGCACCTTGTGAGTTTAAATGGACACTTTGCGTTATATCCTACAAGAAGCTGGAAAGGTATCCTTGCTTGGTTGTCTTCTCTTTCTGCAACCAGGGGGATGCTATGTACTAGGTGCAAATAGGACCAAAAAACTGCATACTTGTTTTTTTACATGTGCATAGAGGCAGATGCTCCAGTTGAATGCCACAATATAGGAGGACAGTATGCTCTGCGCCTGCTTTCTGTACCTGCCCTTCCTTGTAAGCATGAATACTAAACAAGCTTGTATGGGAGTGGATGCTTCTTTTTAATGGGAAAGGGCTGAAAAATAATCTGAACACCTTTTAATGCTGTCCAAATGCCACATAAACAAATATTACACAATAACAGAATTTAATTCAACTCAATTATTTTTACACTTCTTTCACAGACACAATAGGGCTGTTATAGCATATCAGCAGTTACAGGTATTGAAGGGAGAAGGATTCATAACAAACAGTAGTGCTATTGTTCACCAGGGAGGGATCTGAGTGGTTGGAGAGAGTTGGGGACACTTGCCAATTAGCCTCATGAAATCCAAGCTCCTCATTCACAAGATTACTGAGACTGATGTAGTAAGAACTAGAGCACATCCATAGCAAACCATCTTCACTGTACGGGAAATATAGCACTGAAGTGATTAAAAGTCTCATTTCAATCAAGGCAACATTTTAGGGACATCTCCACTCTAGAGTTCGAGACTTCTCCAGCATTCAAGGAGTCAAAAGCCTCATAGCATGTGCAGGAATATAGCACTGCATATAATTACACTCTGCCCATTGTTCAATTCATAGTGTTAAACATGGAAAAGAGAAGAGAAATACCATGAAGCAATCATAGATTGCCCCACTGCCCTTCTCTAGGTAAAAGTGCAATAAAGGTGGACCTTGCTGTGTTAAGTAGCATAGTCAATTGGCAGGCGTAGGGCTAGAAAATCAACTCCCAGTGCTTGTTCCACCCAGTATGAAGGCTGGGCAATCTGAGGTCCTTTAGCTTTTGAGGACTACATCATCTGGCTAGGGATAATGGAAGTTGTAGCCCCCAACAGCTGGAGGGTATCAGGTTGCCCAGTCCTGCTCTAAATTTGCCTAGTTGAAACATTTAGAACATTCATACTTTTCTCTGGGGTCATTGTCTAACCAGCACCAATAGTAATCACTGAGATCTGGACCCTTTCTCAGTAATAACCCACAGTTTACTGCCATTTTCACATTCTTACATGAATGCTGAGTCCTCATAAGGACTTAACTTTCTTATTTCTTTGTATTGTTTGATTATTGCCTCTGTTTGGTTAAATAGATAATCCCCCTTCATTTTATACTGTTTAGAGCAGAATTGACTATACATATTATTATTACAATTACTGGTTAACTGTCTTTTTTCTCTTATTTTGTATCTGCACTATCCAGAATACCAGATTCTCACCACAGAGAGAGAACCCAGTCCCTGACCAGAAATCGGGGATACTGCTACTGGGGTGAATGAGTTTATGGAGCTTTTTCCCTGCAGTCTCCCAGAAATACGTAATTTGAATGGTTTACAGTGTGTGCTTGCAAACCAGGCACATGTTGTAGACTGTTCAAATGAAGTATTTCTGTCTAACTAGCGTGATCACGGCTCTGCTGAAGAGCGCAGGATGGTCTGTTAAATGGGATCTCCTTCTCTAACTCGGAAAGCTGACGTACGTGCAACGGGAGGGAAAGGGGAACTTTGACAGCTTATATCTCTCATACCATAGAGGTGTGAGAGATAGGACTTGGTGCAAGTAATTTAGTGTTTGAATACCCATAGAATTAAAGGGATAGTAATGTTTTAAAAAAAAAGCAGCTCCAATTAATCTTCATAGTATCTAGGCCATAGAGAGTGTTATTTCAATACTGTCAGAGTTGTAGTTCAAGAGTAATTGAATGATAAAGTATCCCCCTCCCTCTCCTTTTACTGAAGTAACACTGCTCACCTCAGAACAGAAAGGTGGCATCCAGATAGCTTGCAGACAGGGACAATCTTCAATTAGCATATGGGAAAAACCTGAAAAACCTGTCAAGGGGGGCAGGGTTTTCATTGTTCTCACAGTAAGAAGATTGTCCTTTGCTGTGAGCTGACTGGTCTATGGACCAAATTCCACATCTGAGGGGAGGTGGCTTACACTAGGTAAAAGGGGTGGGAGGGGGATACTTTATCATTCAATTACTCTTGAACTACAACTCTGACAGTATTGAAATAACAATCTCCATGGCCCAAATACTGTGACAGTTAATTGGAGCTGTTGTTTTTGTGAAACATTACTATCCCTTTAAATATACTTGTTTCGAAGTATTACTGTCCACTTCATGCTTCACAATGTTTTCTGCACCCCTCTGACCCTCAATGGGTTAACTACATTGTTCATTCAATAAAAAAATATATATTTAGTGTGTATATAAGTGTATCACCCTGGTGTCCCTGTGTTTAGGAGATCAGACTGTGTAGTGTGTATATGTGTGTATCATACTGCTCTACAACAATAAAACTCACATTAATGTTTGTTTAAACATCAGTATATGTGTTTATAAATTAGTCTGTGTAAATAAAATACTTTGGTCTTGTTATGTCATTTATTGGGTTACACAAGGAGGTCAAAAGGTCATGAAAGAGCTTAAAAATTCTAGGTGATGCCCCACCCACCAGCCACACACACAGCAACACCCCCAAAAACACAAGTGTCCCTTTTTGGCAATTTGAAATGTTGGGCAGTATGAGCAACTATTACATTGTGATTGATTTTAGACACTTTACACATTAGGTGATAGTTTGCTTCCCTCTACTGATTTTTCTCCTTTACAACATTTATGCTTTGCAATGTGTTGGGCACCCCTCTGGCCTAAAAGTGTTTAGCCATAATTGATATTTAAAAAAAAAAAAAAATAGGGAACTGCACCAGCAGTGATTGGTTTTGGACACTTTACACATTAAGTAATATTTTGCTGCCCTCTAGTGATTTTTCTCCTTTACAACATGCGCTATGCTTGAATCATCTTTAGAATTTATGATTTTGATCAAACATCTATCCTATCAGATGTAAGCAGATAAGATTTTACTTAATGAAGTGAACAATTAGGCTAATGACATGCAGTTTGAAATGGAAACTGTAAAAAGTGATGGGAAAAAACTATAAACTGTCAACTGCTCTTTATTAACCCTTTGAGTTACAGAGGGGTACCTAACTTGCATCACTCTCTGGCATGTAAAGCATTAAATAATCCTTTAAGGTGCTAAGATGTAGATACTGTCTTGGTGCAAGAGTATAAATCAGAGCACTGGCAATAGACAAATAATGGACTCTATTTCTGCCTTGGCCATCCACACCCCGTGGTCTGCCTTGTAAAACAAATGAAATGAAAACACCTGAAAGGGTAATATAAATGAAGAATCAGCCTACACTTCCGTGAATCCTTTTTGGGGACCACCTCTAGCACCAAAACCCGAAAATTATGAAAGGGGGAAACTGGAAAGGGTCTATCATCCTGCCCAAAGGCACCTCTTTTGCCAACGTCTGCTCTACCACCTCTGGAAAATCTGACACAGACTTAAAGCGGAACTTTCACCCGCTATAATGTCACCCTACAATAATTAAGCAAGTAGCGACTAGCTTTATAATATATATATATTACCTCTGAAATGTAGCCCATTATAAAGAAATCCTTTGTTAGGAGACTGACGGCCAGGTTAGTGCAGTCTGCGAGCCTGCACCGTCAGTCCCTTCCAGTTACCATGTGGCACACTGCAGTGCTTCTCAAAGGAGACAGGGCCTGACGGCGCAGGCTTCTGGTCTCCTACAATAAAGGATTTCTTTATAATAGGCTACATTTCAGAGGTTACATATATATTATAAACATGGTGAACATCTAAAACAAGATTTTCTGGAAAGAGGCTATAAAGAAAGAGTTTTCAACTCAGCTTTCCATAGGTCCTTAAATCTAGATAGAGAAAAGATCTTGAAGGTCAAACCAAAGTCATCAAGAAAGAAAAGACAACCAGCAATCATAACTCAGTTTAATACAGCATCTTATTCAATTCAAAGAATTATAGATAAATATTGGTACATCCTCAAGCAAGATATCCTATTAAAACGTATCACAAAGAAACTGAAAATTACATATAAAAAAGCCAGAAACATCAGAGGCCTTCTTGCTCCTAGCAGGCTTAAAAATAATAATAATAACAATAAAAATGGAAAATTGGGTAATTTTAGATGTCTGCACCAAAAATGCACTAATTGTGAATATGTCTGCAACACGACAAAGATTTTTAAAAGTACCCAAAATCAAAACACGTTTACAATTAAAAATATGATAACTTGTGAGACCACATTTATCATATATTTAATCACTTGTGCGTGTGGGGTGCAATATGTGGGGCGCACTACTAGGAGCTTCAGAAAGAGATCATGAGAACACAGATATCTGATAAAGAAAAATTCAAAAGAGCACTCTGTGCCTAGACATTTTAAAAATTGCCTTATGGGAGGCCTAAAAAATTGTAATATATTAGGCATAGAGCATATTCCAGAATCCAGTGGAAATCGTTTTTCAAAATGGGTATTCCATCTGAATACATTAGCCCCCTATGGCCTAAATGAAGACCTGGAGGTCAGTAATCTTCTGTAATCTTTTAGATTTGGCCCAAACTGTTACTATATATCATTTCCTCATTTGTTAGCATCGGACTTTGTCATATCCATATCCATATTGTTTTATTAGATTCGGTTCCTTTTTTTTCTATGAGTATTCTTCACATCACCTATTTTATACTAGTTCATGGTCTCGGGTATTCTGGTCCTTTCCATATATTATAGAGACTAATAGGTACCAATATATTAGTCAGTAGAATTGATAGTGTATTTACCAAATATATTTTTATGTATTTTTTATTCATTTACTGTACACTATAATTGCGGTTTATTTATTTATTATATTATATTTTAGAATTTATATGACTTTTGTAAAGATATATATTCTAACATTATTGATACATTATTTTATTATTCTACTGCAAAATACACTGCATCTTGTAATTTATGAGACTCCCAGAAAGTTACAGGACTTATTGCTAGTGATATTATTTAATGTATCATTATCTTTATGATAATAGAATGTCTTTTTATTTTTAAATAATATTCTTATTCTTATTTTTAATGCATTATTTTATGTTCCCTTTATTAATGAACATATGAATATACAATTCTGGCTAATGATTTAGCTTGAGAGAGAGTCGTGAAAGGCAACGAATACCCGATGGAGACTTGGCTTGGGGGTTTGTCTGCTGGCACGAAATAGAGGCTTGAGCATCAACGGACCTCATTCTGGGTATGACGGCAGTCAGTACGCACTTCTCCACAATATAAAATAGATCACTTATACAAAAGTTTTTATTCCCTGATGAAGCAAGTGATTTCTTGTGAAACGTGTTGGAGGCATTATTTGTCCTAATAAAGGATTCCATTTTAAATATCATGTAGCCCTTGTTCATTTACCCACATCAGGATCCAGTCTAAGAACCCCATACAAGTCACATACAATATCTGGTGAGTGTTTTCCACTGGGGCCGGATTGCTGGGGCAATTGACTCAAGGTGCTACACTTAGAGGATCTGCCTTTTCTAGATCTCTACAATATGAGCCAAACATAGACTGATGGTGACTCGTTTTGACTCGGTGTATCTATCTATGGGACGTTCGAGTGATTAGAGACAATTGGAAGTCATCACTGATTGATTCATCCAGAAAGCCGCAAGTATAAGGAGCTCCACAGTCAGCAGGTGCAATCTTTGATATCGTCATTTTGTGGCATCCTAACAAAGAATTTATCCGGTGAGTGAATACAGTGCGGGAGAACTTATATACTTTATCATACAGTGTACTCTTAGAGGTTGTGCTCTGTCTTCTTTTTATCTTTTAAGCTGGTCATTCGTTTGCTGTTATTGACACTGGGGACACTGTGATCAAGAGCAGCATCCTAAGGACACTGGTTGTATTATTATCAAAATTTATATTGGAACTTTAAATGTATCCAACTACCAAGAACAGTGGTAGGATCGCTTATCACTATCTATAACAACTTTTAGTAGTAGAGGATACAAGGGGCTCACCACCTGTTTCTCAACAATTTCTCCTCTCCCCCAAATAAATGGGTCATGTGGTGGGCTCCCAGAGGCCCACCACAATCTCACGAGTTTTACATCGGGCTAACAAGATCTTGTTAAGTCCAACAGAGCCAAGGGAAACATAATGGGAAAAAAACTCTGGGTATGTCCTTCTCACTTGTGCCATCCTTCAACATGGGTGTCTGGAGCCAGATGACTCCCATATCCAAGGAAATTATTTTGGACTGCATGGAAGGCTTTCGACATGTCACAAGAGAGGTCAGTCCCTTGCTCTTCCTGTGGCTTACTGTTTGGGCCCCCTTCCAAAGGGTTGATGTAAAAATCTGAAGCACTGCATTCTGTTGTCTCCACTTTTGCAGCATCACCTTCACCTGACACATTGGTGGGCTAACAGGGCATATGGCTGCCTGTCCCATAGCCACCCTTCCAGGAAACTGCCTCCCACTGCTTAGCCATGGACTGCTGGGTCCTCTACCTCCTTGCCCTGCAGAAGCTGTTGGGAAACAGAATCGTCCCACTGGCTTCCATCTTCCAGGGCCTCCTCCAGTCCCATGACACTCATGGGCAGCTGAATCTCTCTACCTTCACTGGTCTCCTCACCTAGGGTTTCTTTTCTTTACCAGTGGCTATTTGGAGACCCAGACTGGCTATGTGGAATCCCTCCAGTAGGTGCTCCTATGCATCCACATCTACCATGCTCTGAAGCTCTGTCTCCCCTCTGATCCGGGCAGCTCCATCTGGTACAGCAATTCCTCCTCATCTTGGAGGACCACACTGTGGCTGGGGGTCTCTACATGCTCCATATGTAGAGGTATTCCCACTCTACATCTGTCAACTGATCAGCAGATCCAGACGGGTCTCCCCCCAGCACAAATGAGAGCTCCTCTGGCCATCTTGCCATTAACTCATCCTTCCACTCAACTGAGTCTTTTCCAGAAATCATATCATTTTGAAATCCATCTTCTACCAGGCCTCATGGATTAGCCTCTTGCCACCCCTCTATATATGGATATCAGGGGTTTGATATTATTAACAACAGTAAAACAGTTGGTAAGATTAAAAAAAAAAAAAAAAAAAGACAAAGCAATAAACCCACCTATATACCGCAGCTATTCTATAGCTGGCCTGGTACATGGAACAGCCAGCGTTTGCTTGCTGTTAATTTTGCTTCCCACAACTCACACTAAATAGCGCAAATTGTTGGAAAAAAAAGAGCCCTCTCCCCAAATCTCCCATACACTAACCCATGACAATAATACTTATTCTGTTTTTTTTTAAATTAAATTATGTTAGGTGTAAAAAACTAAAAACAAAGAATCAAGCCCCCAAAACATGCCACCATTAACCCCTCCGGTGCTCAAAGGTTTTAAAAGTGTGGCATCTGTCCATCTATTATTATATTTCCTTTTTGTTAAAAAATATTTATTGTAATGTTACAAAAAAAAAATAAAAAGGATGCCACATGTTCCCACTTACTGCCACCACCGCTGTCTCCACTGGCGGTGCAGGCATGTACAGTGCAAGAGCCCCCAGCCCCCTTCTTACCTCTCAGCCCTTGCCTGGGTTAGTCTGCAAGAATTTTGAACACAGAGGGGCTTTTATATGCCAATCTCAGTTCAAAATAAACGCAGCCTCCAATTGGCTGGGATGTGTGCTTACAAACCTCCCAGACAATCAGCTTCTAGCTGGCATTCTACATACCTGCCCCCACCAGCAGAGACAGAGGTGGCATGGTGAACATGTGGCATACAATTTTTTTTTTTTTTTTTTTTTAAAGGAACATTACAAGAAATATTATTTTTTAACAAAAAGGAAATAAAAATATAAAAATTGGAGGGCAGATGCATACTTTTTAAACCCTTTGAGTGCCGGATGGGTAACTCTGGCATCTTTTGGGGGGCTTGATTCTTTGGGGATTTTTGTTTTTTTTTTTACACACTAATCAGCACAGACAGGCTCAACCCATCAGCAGAGCCCCTCCATGTGTTCTTGTAGTCAACACTCTGGATCAGGCAGAAGGCAGGAACAGATGACCGCTGCTCACCAGTAGACTGGTGAGGCAAGTGAATTTAGCTTTTATAGTTGCTGGCATAAGAGATAAGGATCACCATCCAGCTTCCCTACAGGAATCCCCTCCAGAAATACAGCCTAAACTTTTATTGAGGAAGGTAAAACAAAACTCCATTTATTGAGGACACACACAGCTTTTTTACACTTCCAGCTGTCTTCCTTGTGTACAGAGTTAAATTAAGGCTTGTGACAGTACTGACACACTGCCCGGGGACAAATCAGACACAGTATTTTAGTCTCCAATCAGAGTCCCCTCTCTAATCCAGGAAAATGCCCATTAAACACAATTGCTCTCACAGCAGGCGTTCGTGTTCCTTTGCATAACACTCAGATCTGGAAACACAAATGTGCATTCCATTGCATTTCAGAAACCTCAAAAATGTAACTGCCATTTTTAGACATATACATTTCCACAGGGCCAAAATTTCCACTCGCCTGCTCGCATTTGATGAGTAGAAATTGAGTGAGGGCGAGTGGAAATTGAAGCCCTGTATGAAAATGGCCCGGAAAGAAGCAAAGCCACTCACAGCACAGTGTCCACTTGTTGAAATACAGGCATCTTCAGTCACAACAACCAGCTGAAAAGTCACTGGTTGCTGCACAGTGCAGGTACACAATCTACTATATAAACACAATGGAAGTGCTGATTAGCGGTACAAGCTGGCAGCAGGAGAGAGAACACCTATTGCAGCTGTGTCCACAACCCTTGTCTGATACCACGCAACCTCCAGCCTCAACTAGGACCTACTGTCCCCAGCGACTCACTTATGCAGGACCAGTACGGTAGAACTGTAGAACTTCACTGCCAGAGGAAAGCGCGTAGCGCACTGAGCGGCTGTGCGCTGGGACTGAGGCTTGTATGGAGAACGTGCCGTGGGGAAAGCCCTGTGTGCAATATGGTCGGCTTGATTCCTGAATCAAGCTTTCTTTTTGCCGGGGAGCACGATGGGAGTTGCAGCACTTGTTATAAAAAACAGTGTGTTTCGTGTGTGTGTTTTTACTCTAATTCTCTGATAAAGTAACAACTGCATTTGTTAACCCTTTCAGTGCCAGATGGGTACGCAACTGTTGCAAACCCCACTGACACGGAAAGGGTTAAGCTTTTTGTGGCATATCCGAAGATTTCTTTGATGAGCTGTTCCTCTCTCCATTACCTAATCGGGGTGCATGTCAGGCACATTTGTGAGGGTGGTATGAACTGTAAAGTGCCAAAAACTCACCTTTGATACATATCATTTAAGGAAGACATGCTTTATGGCTGTGTTGATTCTTATGCTGTCCTACATTAACCCTTTGTGTGCCAGAGGGGTACTAAACGCATTGCTCTGCATTGCGTTGCATACCCCTTTGGCACTCAAAGGGTTAAAGGGAAAATTTAGATAGTATTATGTTCAGGCATATGTTTTTCAGCTTCCTTGGGGGGGGGGTTGTATTTATCAAGCATGCAAAATGGTTTAAGTGCAAGCTTCCTTGTGCACTTTTGTGCTAGGTTGCATGGGACCACTGCACTTGTATGGGCCAACTAATGCTGGCCTATTGTACTTGTGTAACATTCTGCATGCTGATGCTGGCCCCTGTATTGTATGTTTAATATACCATGATTCCTGTGTTATTTGTACCAGATTGCATGGGCAGTTCAGCTTGTGTGGGGTTCCCTCTATTAGCTTGCTCAGGAGCCCCTGTGTTGCATGTGCCAGCTTGAACATGGGGCCCCTAGGGTAGGCGGACCAGACCTCACCTTTAACCAGGAGAACATAGGAAATACTCATTTTTCAGGGCTGCACTGAAATCAAAGAAGCCCTGCAGTATTCATTTTTCATCTGTGTCTCTGGTTAAGGGGGAGGTCTGGTCATTCTACCATAGGATGACCACGTCCTAGATTGCCTAGGACAGTCTTGGATTTTAAATGTAAATGTATTTTCTCTGTGATAAATAATTGCCATAAATTGTGGGTTCAGACAATCTTACTTGAGAGACCAATAAATACAATGAAAAACTGAAGTCAAATAAGGGTAGAGATTGTTCAACATGCAGGAAAAAAGGCTGCAAAAGTCAAGAGAACTTGAGATGGGTGGGGTTAAAAAAGGGATATGGGTGGGGCTATGTGTGGAAACTGGTGGCGAGTAACTTTTCAGGCCTGGCTAGTACTTGAAATTTTGAGCCCTGCATTACTATACAAGGTATGACAATAATACATACACACTACATACCACATTGCACAAACAACTATTACACATATACAATCAAGCAGGCCTGGACTGCCCTGAGGGACAGGAGGCCAATTGCAATGCTCACAACTTGGCCTTGTGGCCTCCTTCCCCGCTTCACCTCCTGCTTGCAGCTGTAAAGCAACAGGTGCTGGCAGTACACAGGGCTGACCCTCCCCTTATCACCTCTGTGGCTGTATCAACCAACCATGCACGCAGTACTTCAATCTTAAATGGATTGTAATGTTTCAAAATAAAAGCAGCTCCAATTAATCTTCATAGTATTTGGGACATGGAGAGTGTTATTTCAAACTGTCAGAGCTGTAGTTCAAGAGTAATTGAATGATAAAGTACCCCCCTCCCGCCCCTTTTAAGTGTGGAATCTGGTCCCTTGACCAGACAGATCACAGCAAGGGACAATCTTCTTATTGTGAGCATAAGGAAAACCCTGCCCACTTTGATAGGTTTTTCAGGTTTTTCCTTATGCTCACTGAAGACTGTCCCTCTCCACAACCCATCTAGACAGTCCTGATACTCTGAGGTGAGCAGCGATACATCAGTAAAAGGGTGGAAGGGGGATACTTTATCATTCAATTACTCTTGAACTACAACTCTGACAGTATTGAAATAACCACTCTCCGTGGGCCAAACACTATGAAGATTAATTGGAGCTGCTTTTATTTTGAAACATTACCATCCCTTTAAATGAGAAGCCTCCATTCATATGGGACACATACTTGAACTATACTGTGGCTGCAACACCTGAAAAGCTGCAGGCTGCACACATTCTCTTAATAAACCATCCTCCACTGCATCCTTTCTATATCATGCTCTCTCAAGTTGCTAATACCGCTCTCCCACTCTTACCGTCCTCTCACCCACATAATCCCACTATCATTCTCCTCTTTCTCCTTTACTGACATCTTTCCGGATTCTGCTTTACACCTCAAACTTCTCTCCCGGTATCTTTTATAGGGCTGCTTTCATAGCTAAACCTTGCAATAGCATGGTGGCTGGCATAGGCTTGGGGAGGGCCATAATTTTAGTACATGACAGGAGGCTTCGTATTTTGCATTTATCCCTCTTTACTCCTCTCACAGCAGCAATATTCCATATCCAATCAAAACACAGAAAACTTCCCCATAAAACCCTGTTTCCCTTAAGACCCTCCCTCTTTCTTTGCTGCTCTCACAGGAGTCAACAGGTCAGCGTTTTTGGCCCTTCAGGGTGTTATACTCTAGGGTTTTATGTCTAGTTCTGCTTAACTGGTTGATGTGTATGCTAAACGATATGTTCTATGTTGCTGTGCTAAAGTAGGATTTGTGTTTGTCTGTTAATCACATTCTGCACTGCAGTTCCCTTACCGGGGCTCCTTGGCTTCCCGCGGGGGTGGTTGGCGTCTGGCCCTCCGGGTGCTGCCGTGGCGGTTGTCTGGCTGGGTCTGGGTCGGCCTTCCCCCGCGGCGAATCGGGTGTGCTCTGCGCCTTCCTTCCTTTTTCCTACGCTGTGCTAGGGGTTTGGGTATCGGTGTTCTGTCTTTGGAGCGGGGAGGTAATCTCCCTGGGCTTCCAGTCTGTCTCCTTCCTCGCGGCGCTGGTTCTTGTATGGGCCTGCGCTGCGCTTCTTCGTTCTCTGTTCTTTTTTTCCTCTGCTTGCATCCTTTTGCTAACAACAATTAAAGTATTAGTTGCAAGTTTAATCACGGCTGGTTCGGCCCGCGTGATCGCGTGGCCGACCGAGGGAGCCCTCCGGTGCGGTCTGTCGGCTGTAGGCTGCTTCCCGCGGAGGTGCACTCTCTCCTCCCTTCGCATATGCGATTCTCTACCCACACCACGTTCCCTCATAGCACACTGGCTTTCCGATTTCTTCGGTGCTCCGTTGAGGTCGGATCGCACCGTCTGCTATGGCAGTTGCCCTTCATGGGTCTGCTTTAGTTAGGTAAGGTTGATTCGTTCAGGCAGTTCAGTCGGATGGCCTGGGGGTTACAGGCTGTGGTCTGGTGTGTGGCATTCCTGGGTTCGATCCCTGGGTCTGCCGGCTCTGCTTCTTCAGGTTAAACCAATAAGCAGCTGTATAAGGCACATTGCTCGGTTGGAGCCCTTGCTGTTTAGGGGTGAGCCCCCTTTTTTTCCCTTATCAGGATTCTGGTCCATTGTAAGGGTGCTGAGTCTCCCTGGATCCTGTAGCTGTGGTGCCCCCGGCAATGGTTGGGCATTTGCGTATACTACTCTGTGAGTAGACTATAAAAAAAAAAAAAAAAAAAAAAAAAAAAAAAAAAAAAAAAAAAAAAAACATTTACATTCTTCTTATCTTGGTGTCTCTGTTTACACAAACACCGCTTGAATGTGACCAATCCATATTGTTCTTGGTGTCACGGTGGGGCTCCTCTGCGCAGCACGGTCTCCCTCCGCAAGGAAGGCCTGTGCTTTGCCTGACGCTTGTTCTATTCCCACAGATTGTTGCGGGAGTTATGGAGTCCTCCAGAGATCAGAATGCGGACATGCAGGCGATGATCAACGCGGCTGTCTCTGCGTCAGTTGGGAAGGTCTTGTCCAGAATGATGGCGCAAAGGTCGGCGGACATGCCTGGGCGAGCTGATGCGGCTGAGGATCTCGTATCTGATGAGGAGTGCTTGCCTCCACCTAAAAAGTCTCGACATGCTGTAGCTGGGTCTGGGTCCTCTTCCAAAGGGAAGCTTCCCAAGCGCTCCAAAGGTGATTCGATGACTGTGGGCCCACGATCCCTTGCAGGCCGTTCTTCGGACGAGGATGATGTTCCTACACCACTGTCGGTGGTTGATGCGTGGCAGGCGGAGGAAGATTCCGGATCAGATAAAGACCTCCGCTGGGGTGACGAGGACGTAGTGTCTCCTTATGTTAAAGAATCTGTGCTGGATGATCGCCCTTCCACCTCCCGTCCTCCTACGTCTCAGGATATGGATGGCGTCTTTTTAGATTCCTTGGGGGCACCGCTATTTGATCCTCGGACCATACGTCATCCCCGTTCATCTGACTGGCAGCTGCCTGCTCATCTGGCCGACTACATTCATTTCTGGCTCCGCAGATCTTTGGATAGGGAAGTTCGCAACCGCCTACGGGCCGAATGTCCTCGACCTCTGTTGCAGGATAAGGTGGCGCTTACCCCGATTTTCGACAATACCATGGTGGTCTTTATGTCCCGCACGGGGCGTGACCCAAGGAAAGGTATGGAAAAAGGGTTGCGTGCCGCTCAGGACAAGTTGCTGGACATCACGGGGCCGTTGGCACAGATTCTTCACATGGCTGATGAGGCGGTGGCGCATAACCTTACCCTGGATCCTGTCTGTGTTCGGGAGTGGGCACTGCGATCCTTCTGTCTGCTCGGCAACGCAAACACTGCTCTGTCCTCTGAACGCCGGAAGGCGGCTCTCCTACGGATTGACAACAAGCTTTCGGATTTGGCGGCCAGGGAGTTGGGACCGGCAGCTGATGGTCTGCTCTTTGGTGACTCTTTTCTGAAGGAATTGCAGAAACATGTCTCCATGTTCACGACTCTAAATAAGGCGCAACTGTCCATGAAGAAGGTTTTCCATCCTGTGGCTTCCCGTGGGGTTTTTGGACGGGCTGGCCGGCAGAGGGGCCGTGCCGCCAGCCGTTTCTGGTCTTCAGGTCCCCGCACAGGAGGACTGCCATTCTTCCCTTCCACATCTGCTAGAGCAACCTTCCAGCCGAGAGGTCAGGGGCGAGGCACCTCGTTTCGTGGCAGAGGGAGAGCTTCCCAATCTAAAGGTGAGTGGGTTTCCAGATCCGCTTTCTCTAAAACTAACTGCGGGCCGTTTGGCCCTTTCGTTACAGGCTTGGTCGCTCCTGACGTCGGATGCTTGGGTATTGCAGACAGTTCAGGGGTATGTAATAGAGTTTTTTGCAGATCCTGTTCAACTTCAGCCTCCAAGGCCTATCCAGTTCGACGACACTCAGACGGCGCTGGTCGATGGCGAAATTCAATCCTTGTTTCAAAAAGGAGCAGTAGAAGAGGTGTTCGAGGCCGGCGGCTTCTTCAGCAACATCTTTTTGGTTCCCAAGAAGACTGGGGGGTTTCGTCCAGTCATCAACCTTCGTCATTTGAATACCTTTGTCCTATACCGCCATTTCAAGATGGAGGGCATCCATCTTCTCAGGGATCTTCTCCGTCAGGACGACTGGTTTACCAGGTTGGACCTGATGGACGCTTATCTTTCGGTTCCGATGGCTCGGGACAGTCGCCGTTTCCTACGGTTTCATTGGAGGCACCGAGTGTGTCAGTTCACTTGCCTTCCCTTCGGACTCAGCTCCGCTCCTTGGTGTTTCACCAAGGTGATGAAGCCTATCATAGCGCATCTCAGGGCTCAGGGTTTTCGTTGTTTGATCTATTTGGACGATCTTCTTCTGTTTTGCAACGATCGTTCTCGACTGCTCTCGCAAACGAAGTCTACCATTCTTTTGCTGGAATCCCTGGGATTCTTAATCAATGTAGAGAAGTCGGAATTGACCCCGTCAAAGACGGTTCAATTTCTCGGGTTCGAGATCAATTCAGAATCTTGCTCACTTCATCTTCCTGCGAAAAAGATCAAGTCCATCCGAAAGGAACTCCGGCGGATGGTTCGGCTGCAACAGGTTCCACTGCGTCAGCTGGCAAGGATTGTAGGACTGCTGTCGTCCTCGATTCAGGCGATATTTCCGGGTCCTCTGCATTACAGGGCAATGCAGAGATTGAAAGCTTCATTCCTCCGAGTACAACCTTCGTACGATCAGATCATTCCTTTAACCGAGGAGGTCAAAGGGGAACTGAGATGGTGGATTCGACATATGGGTGCTTGGAACGGCAGGGCCATCTTTGGTCAGGTTCCGGATTTCGTTCTAGAGTCGGATGCCAGTTTATGGGGCTGGGGAGCGACTTGTGCGGACTCGGCGACCGGGGGTCCTTGGTCAGTAGACGAGATTGGACTACACATCAATTGTTTGGAACTCATAACAGGCTCGTTTGCCATTCGCAGCTTTGCGAAAAATCTGTCAGATTGTTGTATCCTGCTGCGGATGGACAACGTGTCTGCTGTTCAGTACATCAATCGTCTTGGCGGCACGAAATCTCGCGTTCTGACGGACACGACGAAGGAGATTTACCAGTTTTGCTTCCGCAGGAACATCACCCTGTTGGCAGAATATTTGCCAGGAGAGGTCAATCTTGTGGCAGACTGGTTTTCCCGGCACTGGAGGGACGTCAGCGATTGGACGCTGGACAAGGTAGTATTTCGCCGTCTTCTTCAGCTGAGGGGTCCGCTTGTGTTAGATCTATTTGCGTCTCGCACGAATCGCCAATTACACAGGTTCTACAGTTGGCTTCCGGATCCGGACTGCGAGGCCGTGGATGCCTTTCTTCAGGATTGGCCGAATCAGGGAGCGTATGCTTTTCCGCCATTTGCCATGATAACGCGAGTGCTCCATCAGATCCGGCGTCAGGGTGTTTCCATTCTTCTGATCACACCGTTTTGGCAGAGCCAAGCTTGGTTCCCGGAACTGTTGGAGCTTTCAACTCACGACCCTCTGCTTCTTCCGAACGAACATCTTCTTCTCCTTCGAGACCCTCTGGGTCATCCGCATCCTCTAGTGGAACAAGGTCGGCTTCAGCTAGTGGCTTGGATGGTTTCAGGGGCCGTTGGGATGTCAGCGGATTATCACAGGAAGCTAAGACTCTCCTCTGGGACTCTTGGGCTCCAGGGACTAGACGCTGTTATATCTCGGCCTGGGGTCAGTGGAGTCGCTGGTGTGTGGAACGGGGTATTGATCCCTTTACGACAGCTTTACCAGACATTCTAAATTATCTATCTTCTTTGTTTCATTCGGGGAAGTCCTTTCGATCTATAAATGTGATGCGTTCGGCGATTTCGGCGGCTCACGTTCCAATTGGTGGGGTCCCTGTTGGTCAGAACCAGTTGGTGTGTCGTCTGTTACGAGGCATGAAGTTATCTCGTCCTCCAGCTCCCAAGTATTCGCAGTTATGGGATGTTCAACGAGTTCTTCAGTTTCTACAGGATTGGCCGGTGGATGAAGGCCTGTCTTTACGTCAATTATCGGCGAAGTTGGCCTTCTTGCTTTGTTTGGTGTCTTTTCGCCGAGTGTCGGACGTTAGAGCTTTCGATGTTCATGGGTTTACTGTATCTCCGTCTGGGGTTACGTTCTCTATTTCCAGGCGTACGAAGACTGATTCGCCTACTGTTTTTTATCCTTTCTTTATGGAACGTCCTAAACTTTGTGTTTGCTCGGTCCTTCGATCTTATGTCCAGCGGACAGAATCCCTTCGATTTTCTTCTTCAGGACAGCTTTTGGTATCCTATGTGAAACCCTACAAAGCTGTTTCTACTACGACTATAGCCAGGTGGATTCGTTGGATTCTATCTTTGGCGGGCATTGCGGAGTCTTTTGGTGCTCACTCTGTTCGAGGAGCGGCGGCTTCTTCGGCCTTTTTGGCCGGGGCATCCTTGTCTGATATTTTGCGAGCTGCTGATTGGTCAAGAGAATCTACGTTCCGTACCTTCTATTTTCGTCAGGTAGAACATGCATCATCGGCGTTATTTTCTGAGCGTTAAAACTGCAAAATACGAAGCCTCCTGTCATGTACTAAAATTGAAGATTATGCTAGCTTTAGTGTACTTATAATCTTAATTTTAATAATGACAGGAGGCGAGTATTTTCCCTCCCTTCCCTCCCGTGGCTTATTTTCCTGATGGGGATTTATGGGGATTACACGGTTTGGAAAGTACTATATGTATCTTTATTAGTTTTGTGCTGGTACTTGTTGGAGATGTTCACATGTTGTTTTCTGTTGAACTATGCTTGTAGACATATAGTGGTAGAACGTTTTCTTTCACTTTGTTTCTTTACTTTCAGTGTAAGTGGATCCTGAGCTGTGGTCGGCAGTCGTTGGTCCGGGGAAGACGATCTAGCGGTTCCTGAGAAGGGGTTCCTGTTCGTGTTATGTCAAAGAAAGAGGGAGGGTCTTAAGGGAAACAGGGTTTTATGGGGAAGTTTTCTGTGTTTTGATTGGATATGGAATATTGCTGCTGTGAGAGGAGTAAAGAGGGATAAATGCAAAATACTCGCCTCCTGTCATTATTAAAATTAAGATTATAAGTACACTAAAGCTAGCATAATCTTCAATTTACCTCAGTTACATCAACAAGGTCCTGCAGTCCCCCACTGGACCCCACTGACTGGAACAATAACCCAGTATACAATTTCCATGTGGTTCTATAATATAGAGGTAGTGCGTCTTTTACCTGCCTTGCATAGCATCAACGACATACACAGTCAACTTTACCCAGGTCCTCTACTACCCTCTTCTTCCAGCCTGCACTGATGACCCACTGCATCCCTTCACACCTCACTTCAACAGAAAAACAAATATAACGCACTGTCACCCTGCTTCTTCAACTTCACATCCTAGGTAACTGGAGACAGCGCACACTCTGGAAAAATGACCAATACGATTTTTGGTCTAAATTAATGAAGACGTAACACCTCCTAATAATAGCCCCCTACTTACACATGTTGGGTAAAAATCATTACGCGTATAAAGTTTTTCCTTTTGCCTGGACATCATATCCATGGAGGATGACATGACAGCTACTGGCATTTTTTAAACTTAAGCAGGCAGAGTGCATGAGCCGAATGCAGTTGCATATTCCGCTGATTATTAAAGGACTAATAGTACCAGGTGCAGCGGGCAGAGTTTGTATCCTGTAGTCCTGGTAGGAACTGGAATGTCCACCTCCATGAGCATGAGAGTAAGGACTGAAGAGGTTATCTCTTTAGCAAAAAACACAAAGGCAAAATTCCTAGGGGCCACTAAGCTTCTCTATCCATAGTAAGGTAAGTAGCTGGTTATTATTAGGAGGTGCTATTTCTCCTTTACTGAAATTACAAAAGTATACTTTCTGGGGCAACCAATTGCACTATAGGGAGAAATAAAAATTGCCTTCATAAGGTTCTTAAAATACCCCCCTGGTTGCAGATGTTTTGCCCCAGAGCTGCTCCAGTTCATGTCCGCCTCTTTGCTTTCAAGAACTCCTAAAACCAAAGGTTACTTTTGTCAAGTAATTTATTACTTGTCATCCATGGCTTTCTGCCATCCAGTATGTATATGATTTTTGGTAAACATCATTATCTTGAGCACTGATAAAGCTAAGATTCAAGGTTCAACATGACCAATTGTTTTATCAGTTACAAAAATCCACAGACACAGCATTATACTATATAACACACTATTTTATCAGGAGTCAGAAGGAAGGAATGTCTGTTGAACTACCATCCCACAGAAAGTTTGCAATGCAAACTTCTCTATCATCCATGAGATTAAAAGGTTTGATTGGAATTCTGCAGAAGTCGAATATTTTAAATCTAAATAGCCCCAGTTCAAGAAAACAGTTTGCCACCTCCTAAATATGTTTTTCTGTGTTTAGATGTATCCCTACATATAAAAAGGCTAACTGATTCTGCATCCCTGACAGACAAACCCACAGGTGGAAGTTGGGAGGAGTCATGTAAATTCCTCCCTACTGCTGCCTGCAGGATTCATTCTCATTCCCTAGCCGTGTCTGAGTACAGACATGGCTGGGGGTGGTGATTTGGGTAGGGAAGCTATGCCCACTGCCAAAATCGCTGCAGGTCCATTCCCTTTGTGTTCTGCCAACTAGTCCACCTCCTTGCTGTCTTGTGCACTACAATCTTTTCTACACTGTGTGTCATGCCAATTCATTTCCATGTGTTCTCCAACTCCCCACTTCCCTGTGTCATGCCCATTACCTTCCTCACATCTTCCACCTCTTCACTCTCCTGTGTGGACTGAAATCAGTTCAGTAGTACCTGAAAAGCCTGCCTAACCTCTGTGACCTGTTGTGGAATGTACCTCATATAGCTAGATAATTTTCACCTGCCCAGTTTCTTGATAATGTATATAGGAATGTTGTTGCGTGAAGTGGACTTTGCTGCCCCTATCCTAAATAAATGTCCTGAAAATGATTGTGGGTCCAGCCCTAACTGATTATGTTCCTGATATCATGTATAAATTTAGCTGTAGTGAGTGGCTTTCCGTAATATGGGATTAATGGATAGGTGTGGGGTTTCCCTGCTAATGATTTCAAATATGAGTCTAGAAACAACACTGGACACCATTCGTTATGTGATGGATAAAAATAAACCTCAGATGGTAGACCAACCTGACTAGTTTTGGACTTGTGTAACAACAGAACGTAATGGTCTGATCGGTGTATCAAGTCTGCTATATACAAGAATTGATCTGATTCCCTCTTGACCGTAACCTCTCCTGGTCTCAGGAACCCATAAAAAGCCAAAATACAGCTGCTAGCAATGTGATATTCAAACGGGCCAGAATTCAACAATATACACATATTCCTAAACAATGCCCCATCTATGGGATGTCTGTTGGTTGTTTTGTCTGGTGATGATTTCTCTATGTCACGCAACAATAGTTTGATGAAATGGCAAGAGAGAAATGACCTGAACTTTGAATCTTCCAGTAGACAGAAATGTTGAATTCCAACCAGATATAACTTGATTGTATTGTAAGCTAACTGTAATGAAAAGTAACAGTATGAGATGAACGCTAGAAAGGTACCAACTGCATAGGGGTGTGAAGGGTTATAAATTCCAATGACCCTGAGGAATAATCGCCAAGCTCTTTTGTATGCCCTGCGGATATTAGCTGCTAGTGATCTGTTCATCAACGTTCTAGCTTCCTGTAGGTGGTGATTTAATCCAACATCATGGCCTGAACTATTGGGGATGGGGTTGGAAATGGATCGACTGATGGTTGGAGTCTGTGCAATACCTGAAATTTTAAGAGAGAGAGGGCATCAGTTTTGTTATTAAATCTACCTGGTAAGTATTGACAGTCTAGGGTGAACTTGTAATATAAAGAAAGCCATGTAAGTTTTCTTACAAAAGGCATGGTGACCACTGAGGGGGATCTACCTTTGTTGATATTATTTGTTGTTGCCTGATTGTTTGAAATGAATCTTACACTTTGTCCTGACCATAACCGTCCCCATGCTATCGCTGCTGCCACCATTGGAAATAACTTGAACAAGGCTGAAGTTAACTCAAATTTAGGAACCTTTAACACTTCCATAGGCCGTGTTTCAGCCATCCAATGATTTTTATATATTGCTGTATACCCCCTTGAAGCTGCTGCATCTGTGTTCAACACAGGTGATGTAATGGACGCTCTGGGAATGAACATGGAACGTCCACTCCAGATCCTCAAGAATCTTGCCCACATTTCTAAGTCAGGTTTAATCGTGTCATCTATTCATATAATGCACCCTGTCTCAGAACCTTCAGAGGGAAGGGTCAACAAATTGGATATAAAAGACTGAAATTGAGGAATAATCCTCATGGTGAATTTCAATGTGCCAAGCAAGGATTGCAACTCTAATCTCTGACAGGCCCCAATTGAGGTGAAATGTATGATAGTATCTTGAATGTGTTTTAGTTTGTCTAGGGTCATACTAGCCTCCATGCTGACTAAATCTAGCTGGATCCCTAAAAAACATAACTTTGTGATTTGTGACTGGTTCTAAGGATTTATGTTCAGATAGCGGTATGCCTAATTCTTGAAATAGACTGAAGAGCTTGGTAAGACCTATAGGTGCTAAGTGAGGGGGTTCTATGGCAAGGAAGTTGTCTAGAAAATGTATTATCATGAGGTAGCGACATACATTCAAGAGGATCCAACATAGTGCCTCTGCGAACAGGTCAAACAATTTAGGGCTACTCTTTGCCCCAAATGTGAGCCGGATGGCAAAATAATATTTTGCTCTCCATTGAATCCTATGTAGATTCCAAATGGCGGGGTGAAGTGGGGGCAATTTAAACGCATCTGAAATGTCAGCCTTTGACAACCATGAACCCCTTCCTGAATTGATAATTAATTGTATAGCCTCATCAACTGTGGTATACGCCAGCGAGAACTCTTCAGATGGGATCAGAGAGTTTAAACTAGGGATGGAGATGGAATAAGGAGCTGACATCATAAATCAAACAATGTTTATTTGCAAATTTTCCCTTGGTCAACCCAACGTATTTAGGGCTCGATCCAAATGTTGGAGACGGCTGTTTTTTCTGCAGACGGCATTTTTTCCAGCACAGTAAGCTATTCAAATGTCTGTGCTGTGAAAAAATACAGGCCAAAAAAAGAGCTATCGCCACTCAAAGGGTTAAATGATATAAATGTTAATGATTTGTAATACTTATATTGTTTTATTTCACATGAAGAAGGAGAAGACAGAAGAGGAGGAATAGAAGAAAGAAGAGAAGACAAAAGGAGAAGGACAGTGGATGACAGGTAAGTGTATGACACTTTCGTTAACAATCAGTGCTTGGCAGTATGTCAGGCACCTATAGTTAGCTCTTTTACTGTTAAGTTCCCAAAACGACCGTTATTTAGCGGCGTTTTGGGAACTTAACGCACAAAACGGACGTTTGGACACAACACCAGTTTTGTGGCCTAATGTCCGTCGTGCTTAATGCCGGTAGGACATTTGAATACCGACCAAGACATTTTCTTTTGTTGGTTGTATTCATTTTGCCCTACTGCCATTTTTAACTCCGACATTTGGATAGAGTCCTTATTCTCCAAGTCTCAAATGGGAGGGGGGTCAAATGGACTTATGATGAACCCTTTAGTGATCTCTATGTTTAGCAGGCTATCCACTACCAGTGGTTCCTTTAAAGCCATTGTAGATTTACACATTCCAGGGGCTCCACCGGTAGAGCAATCAACCCTGAATGAAAGCCCCCCGAGAACCCCTGAACTATGAAATCCACCAGGCCTGTTGACAGATGGAATTCAAGGTAGGCTTTACGTTTTTGTATATTGACCATGTCTAGTCATGATTTCAGAAACAACTTTTGCGGGCATATGGTTTTCAGGTGGGCCCTGTGGCATATAACGCATATGTGCAGTAAACAACAAGTGCTAAACACACATCCTGTGTAATTGTAATTATTGAATATCTGGGATTTACCCAGATAAGATATAGGTCTCCCCAACCTGTCTGTTATCTTATGAGAGGTACTAGGAAGTGGTTGCGATACTGCCTATGTACAAGACTGACTAGTGGTGGGGTCAGGGATGGGGACAGAAATTGGAGGTATGTTCAGCGGATTGACACAAAGAATAGACCAGAGCCCGCAAGCCCGCAAAAAGTAGACAGAACAGTTCTGTGTCCAGCTGGCTCCAATGCATATTGTAGTTAAACTGTGTCACTGCCGCAGCTGCCTTTGCCGAAAATAACTGGCGATAATCATAAAAGGCAAAACCACCATATTTGTGTCCCAACTCAACCACCGTGTATAAGTAATGATCTAGCTCTTCTCTATGATTAGGGTGAGCTGAACAGATAACATCTCTATATAGACTAAATTCCAGTACAAACTCTGATACTTACAACTTCTTCCCCATCCTAGGGTCTCTTGCTTTTAGAACAACTGATACTTGGTCACAGGAGAAGGCCTTATTTTCCATGCTATCCTGAGAAGAGACTAAGAGCGACACTAAATTAATGTCCTTACCTTCTAGGATAGCCTTTCTAAGGTGGCTTGGGATGAAATGTGGCGGTGTTTGTTGATTTGTGTTGATTACTAGGGATGGCAGAGCCCTGCACTATCTCTGGGCATGTGACCTGTATGGCTTGACGGTAAGTTTGACGTGTCTCTATCACATCTAGTCTTGCATGAATTGAAGCCACTGAGGCTGCCATGGTAGCTAAGGAGGACTGCATATCTAACAAATCTATGTTAGGTAACTGCACTGGAGCCGGATTAGGGTTAGAGCTGCGACTAGGGTAGTGAGGAGTGGCAAATAATATTTAAATAGCTTGGCTTTCCTGGCCAAGACCAGATATGGGATGCCACGCTGCTGAAGTTCTGTCATTATTTTTGCCAGTGTCCATGTCCTGTATGAAGTGGGACTGGCATGCTTAGACTGAGGTCTTGGGATGCTTGATAGCTGGATATTCCATCCTGCCCTGATCTAACAAACATGTATGTGTTGTTTTTGTAGTTTTGTAGTCTAGAAAACAAAACCGCATGATGTAAATATCACTTTGTGACCAAAGTTGCTGCCGGTCCTTATAACCTCTCTCTCAAACTAATAGAGGCACTAACTACGAATTGGACCGAAGGGCATATAGTCTATACGATAGACTGGGCTGCTGGCCTTGCCGTGGTAACTAATCTTTAGAGGAGGATACTATACGTAATGAGCGGCAGGGATAAGTGCCTCCCTGTATTATACGATAGTCATAGGAGGAGTTTGTTAACTATGATTTGGCCGATGGGTATTTAACGCATATGGTAGGAATAGCTAACTCCTCCTATGTCTAACTAGAAAGACAGGACTGACAGTCTTCGTGAATTGGAAACCTAACTATACTGTTGTGTATGTATAATTTCATATAAATGTATGAAGGAGGGTTTAGTGAACCTGTAAGTTTGAATCTCAAGTTTTGATGAACCAATCCACAACCGGAGCTGAACCTACAAAATATATAATAATAATTTTGTAAATATATATATATATATATATATATATATATATATATATATATACATACATACATACATACACATCTGCATAGCTACCCTGTCATGATTATCTGTTTTTTTGGGGGGGTTTCCTGACTGTTCCAGGTTTTTTGGTTCTCTTCCCTGGTTCCTCATGTCTCCTCTTTGTTGTCACTTAAATCAAGTTGGAGCTGTATATTTAATTTCATTGTATTCTTTGGATTTCAGAGTTTTCATACCCTGTCTCCTGATAAAATGACATGAGTGGTAAGGGGGGCCTCTTGACTCCTGCAAGGCTTCTCAAGCCCTCCTGTCAATCATCAGTAGTTCTTCCCCTGCCACCACAGATATAAACACAGTTTTATTGACAGAAAATAATGAACAATATCGCCCTCTACAGGCACACAGTGGATTGCAAGGGATAAGTGCATAGACCCTAAAAGGCCAGTATACTGGATACAGGCAGAGTATAGATATATGTATAATATATATACACAAAGGGCAGAGACAACTGAGATAAGCACTCAATAGTTAGCACTAGAACTCATCAGTCTCTGTTGTGGTGTTGGCACACCCAAGGTGTAGATAAGGCTGATAAGTGTGAGGAGTTCAATACAGAGTCTGTAGGAGAGCAATCGACTTGCAAACCGCAGAACTGACCCAGAACACTAGAGCAATAGCGGATAGCCCCCACGGGAGTAACAGATGCCACCAGTACTATGGAAGCATGAGTCGTCAGCCCCCATGGGCATATAATGGAGACTACAAGCTGCAAGAGCGGGAATCGAGCCCCCTCGGGCATTAACGGAAACCAATCATAATGATCGCTGGTGCCAAGTAGCCCCCACGGGCGTATATCGACTCCACCAGTGCAAGTGCGCGGGCCAGAAGACCACCGGTACGGTACCGGAACAACTACTCTGCACGGATGAAAGTACGAGCCGCCGTCTCTCAGGCCCAATCGGCCGGCTCAGCAGTAGTAGCGTAGCACTGCAAGGGTTAACCAAGGCACCTGGTAGGAGGTAAGGCACAGCAAGGAATTGGCTCAGCGATCGGTATCGCCCTGATGGTACAGCTCTGCAAGCTTAAGGAGACTCAGCTAGTAGTACAGCTCAGAAGCGTTAATAGCAACACAGCGACCCAACGGTTAAGGTCAGTCTCGAGCACAAGCGCGATTACAGGAATCAGAATGTCGCCCAGTGGTACAGCAGCAGGAACGTTTTCAGACTGGAACCGGGAACTGTGGAGAATCGTAGACAAGCCGGATCAGCAACAATCAGGAACATCAGCCAGGCTGGGTCGAATACCAGAGCAGGTTCGCCGACAAGCCGGACCAGCAACAAGCAGGAACATCAGCCAGGCCGGGTCGGATAACAGAGAGGGTTCGCAGACAAGCCGGATCAGGAACGGGCAGGAACACAGGAGAGTCGTCAAGCAGGCCAAATCGGTACACCTGAAATCAGGAACACAGCAACAGCAGCAAGGCTCAGGAACACCACGAAAGGGCACCTGTCAGGTGCCAGCGGCCAGAATAAAACAGGTAACCAGGGGCGGGCCAACACAGCTCAACCAATCAGGGAGCAGCACAGTAGAGAGTGACACATAGGATCATGGGGACCGTGATACTAAGCCCTTGAGGACCAGAGGCATGTGCAACAATTATCACTGAGCTGCACATCCCCAAGCAGTTAAAATATTTTGGGCATGTAAGCCTGTGGGGCAGCTAAGAGTAAACCTCAAGAAAATGGGTATTTTTCCCTGTCGATACTTATTTTTGCAATTACACTCATTTTACTGGACCTCACGGGATCAATGTATTAACAAGAACTGGAGCAATTTTGGCGAGAGCCAATTGCACCATAGGAGACAAATAAAATGTATCATTAAATTAAATTAGGCTTTTAAACCTTTGAACACTAAAGGGGTTTCCACCACATTGTGAAGCATTAGGTTGCAGACCTCTCTATAGCACTGGTTCTCAAGTGTGGCCACCGTGAAAAATTAGGAAATGGCTGCTGGACGTGGCCACCAGTTCCACATATACGTAATGGTTGCTGCTCAGATTTAAAACAGTAGAATTCTGACTGGCTGAGGCTTCCTGCCTGATGTTGCCTCAGCCAGTCAGTCTTCGTTTAGCCCACCTCAGCTGCAGCTCCGTCGTAAAGCATGCCTGAGCGGACAGCACACAGAAAAGCTGCAGGTGGCAGTGGGACAAGGGTGCTCTGGAATCTGGATGAATATGTAATTATAAGTGTGTCATCCATTGTGATATTTGTCATGTACGGCCTCTATGGACTTGATTAGAATGATGATTATTAATATATACAGTCTGATGAAGTCAGTAAATGAGTTCTGGAATGGATGTGAGGTGGTGTAGTGAGTCAATGATAATCAACAGATAGATGAAATGCTCATGTATGGACACACAAGATGGAAGAAATGTTCTTCGGTAGATGCAAAGGAATTTCTGATGGGTTTGGCAGAAGAAATTAGATGGCAAACTTCTAGGAGGGTATTCATGCATAAGCTCTTGCTTGACCTCTGTGCTGCTGAAATTTACCCACTCAGGAAACAATATAGAAACAGAAGAAAAACAAACAGAGCTCAAGAGATCTAAGTGTAGATTTATTACAAAAGAATATATTTAAAAAGAGGTACACAGTGATGTATAAGTAAAATGGCAATAATAAGCACTAAAAACCAATATTTACTTCACATAAAAATAGTCTTAGTAAAATGTGGTATAAAAAGACCTCATAGTAAAATGTATGGGGCAAAATAAATTGCATAGGAATAAAAATACAGATAGGGAGAATAACTGGGAAGAGGTGGGTATAATTAGGTGGCAACATGCTCAGAACAGTGGTATGCTCTTTGAACTTGAGATGCTATATACATATGACCAGCATGTATCATATGTCTGAGTTAAAGTATTAGTGGATGTAAATGAAGACACTGGCTGTTGGGAGTACGACTACGGGGTCATGAAACAGCTAATAGTGTCCCCCTATCCCCTATGCCCAAATGCTTACAAAATTCAGTCTTGTTAGAGTGCTTGTCACTACAATCCAGTTAATACATTCTGCTCAACCAGATTTATACTTGTGTCATTGCACATCGATACTGGTATGATGAACAAGTGTCCTGGATCTCGATACTCTGTTCCACTGTACACAGTTCTTTATGTGGTCACAATATATTAGGCTTTTTTTTCTCTCTTCTCTCCCCTTCCACATCCATCCCTACCCATTCCTCTTCTCTTACTTTGGATTTCTATTATATAATACTTGACAACCTGAAATGAGATGTATCATCCAATATTTGTTGTTGTCTAGTTGAATGTGAAAAATATATATTAACAGGTCTTATTCATGTTAAGTTATGCTAAGTTTGTACTAATGCATATTTTTTGTAGATTGCTCTACTACTTTTGTATGTAAAGATGATTTTTCTTTTATAATCAATAAAGCTTTTGAAACTAAAAAAAAAAAAGTCATCCCTGACTTCAAATGGAAGTCAGATAGTTCCCTGGATCAATAATCTATCTGCATTTAAACCATCAGTCATAATTCTCAATATTGCTCTGTGCTAGATAGGTATCCATTACTTTTTTAAAGCAGGGTGCAATCCCTTTAAGGGTGCATTTATTGAAGGGCTCCCCATTCTAAGGGAGACATTCCAAGGGAGGTGGACTTAACCAGGACTTGAAACAGGACTTGGAGAAGGAGTTGGCTAAAAGAACAACCAGGATCCACTGGAGAAGAACACCTCACATTTGAAAACTGTGCAGTCCTCTTAAAGAGCCAGCTTCCAAACTCACCATCAATCTCTGGAGTTTAAAACAAAATAAATCACTCTTAACACTTGGACTGTCTGGGATATTATAAGACTCTATGTGCTAGGATGAACAAACATCTCAAGTGCTTCTGTTAAGGACTTAATGGAGTTACAGGAATGTTGGAGCAGAGGTAAGAAGGGGGACTGAAGATGAACATCCCTCCCTGCAGCAACACACACTTCTAAAGACTCTTGTTTTGCTTTCTCCCTGCTCTGTTATTCCACACCACAATGCAACCTGCCCTTTTACTGCTGTATTCAACTCTGCTCCTATACTGCAGAATCCAGCACACTATTTATATGCCTACTACTCCCCATATTCATATTTCCCCCTCCTTACTCTCATCAAATCCATTTTGCAACCACACCCTGTATATATTGCTCAGACCGACCCATCCTTCCACTCCAACCCACAGCAGTCACAAATCACATTCCCACCTACTGGCTGTATGTCTTATTCTCCTCCTTGTGGCTGGAGACATCTCCCCAAACCCATGCCTCCATTTTCTAAAAATGTCGAAGGCTCCACAATTTACCCTGTAGACAAGGCCTGCTGCCTCAGGGTAACTTTGGACTCTTCTCTGTCCTTCTCCACCCACATTAACAACGTTACCAAAACTTGACGGTTCTTTCTTCAGAATATAGCAATAATCCGGCCATTCCTCTCTTACTCTACAGCAGAAACCCTCATGCATGCTCTTATCCTTTCTCGCCTGGACTACAGCAACTCTTTACTTACTGGTCTTCCAACTAACCATATCACTCCTCTTCAATCAGTTCTTAATTCAGCCACCAGAATACTCTTCCTCTCCTCCAGAACAGTACTCACCCCACCACTCTTAAAATCACTGTCATGGCTTCCCATAAAGCAGCGTATCACATTCAAAATCCTCCTCATTACCTTCAAGGCTCTCCATCACTTGTGCCCGCCTTATATTTCATCTTTGATATCCCGCCATATTCCTGCACGTCCACTACGCAGCACACATACTGGACGACTCACTGCCCCTTTAACCACTATCGCTGTTTCGTGATTGAAAGCTTTCTCACATGCTGCCCCCTACCTCTGGAACTCCCTACCACCCAATAGTCGCCAAGCCTCAACACTCAACAATTTTAAATCTAAACGATCACCTTTTATCTCTAGCAACAGCATAATATGGAAACATTATCATTATTATCATAAGCCAAACACTTCACTTCCTCGTCTACCAGCTTGTATCTGTATGTCACCCATCCTGTTATCCTAATGTATACTCACCTGTTGTTCCCCTTATGACTGCCTATATAAGCTCTTAATCACCACACTTATTGTACCCCTGCTATATTAAATGTAATCTGTAAAGTGCCAAGTACACCAGTTGGTGATATATAAATAAAAATATACAATACAATATACAATACAATACAAAGCAGTTACAGCATCTGCAAGCACAGCATCCCGAGGCAAATAATTCCATAGATTTACCAACCTTACTGTAAAAAGTCCTTGCCTTTGTTTTTAGTCTAACGCTCCTTCTTCTACTCTTAATAGTTGATCTCTCATTCTTAGCTTAGTTCTATGAGTAAATAATTCATTGGAGAGTTCCTTGTATTGACCTTGAATAAATACATAAATGGTAATCATATCACGATTCTCTAATGTAAAAAAAACAGGTTGGCTAGTCTCTTTATAACTCAGATCCTGTAACCCCTTTATCAGTTTTGTTGCACTTCTCTGCACTTTTCCAGTTCAATGTCTTTTTTTAAAAACTGGTGCCCACAACTGTACTCTAATTTCTAGAAGAGGCCTAGAGGTAGAATAATATTATTATCCTGTGCATCTACAGCTCTTTTTATGCAGGCTGGTACCCTATCTGCTCTTTCAGCAGCTAAGTGACTCTGCATACTACTGTTTAGTATCACTTATCAGTACTCTTAAATCTTTCTCTAATGAGGATTCTCCAAGTTGTTCCCAGTTTAGTGTATGTGTAGCATTCTTGTTTCTACAGCCCAAATGCATACCCTTACATTTATCTACATTACATAATATGCCACCTTTCTGCCCACTCAGTTTATCTAAATCCTTCTTCAGAAAAAAAAACATCCAGCCCTGTATGCATTTCCTTGTACAGTCTGGACTCATCAGCAAAGATTGAGACACTGTTTTCAATTCCCACTTCTAGATCATTAATAAACAAATGAAAAAGCATTGGGCCCAGGACTGAACCCTATGGCACTCCACTTACAACTTTAGACCAACTTGAAAAGGTTCCATTTACAAAAACTCTGTCATCTATCATTTAACCAGATATCACCGTCCAAATTGTTGTAAGACACTGTATCAAAGGCTTTTGCAAAATCCAAGTATACTACATCAACAGCAATTCCCTTGTCCAAATTACTACTTACCCTTTTGTAAAATGCAAGTAAATTAATCTGACATGATCTATTCTTCATAAAACCATGCTGACTCCTACTAATAATATTGTATGTCTTCTATAAGCTCTGAATACTGTCAGCTAGTAACCTTCCTAATACATTAATCACACTGGAGGTCAAGCTCACAGGTCTACAATTTCCTGGTTTGAATTTTGCCCCCTTTTTGAACAATGGAACTATATCAGCTTTCCTCCAAACACAGGGCACTATGCCTGATGAAAGAGTATCATTAAATATGAAGTATAATAGTCTTGCTATTACTGAAATAAGTTCATTAAGTACCCTTGGGTGTATACCATCAGGTCCAGGTGCTTTATTTACCATAACATTTTTCGGGCTCTTTTGGACTTTGTCTTCAGTAAGCCATGTACATGATGGAGGAAATTATGTGGTTTTGTATATTTGCCCATAGCCTGTCATTGTTGCTTAATTTGTATATACTGAAGCAAAGAATGTATTTAGGGTGTCAGCCGTAGTCTTATCCTCACTAATCAATTCACCTGTCACAGACTTAAGAGGACCAGTATCAACCTTAACCTTTTTGTTATTCATATACTTGTAGAATTTTTAAAGATTTTTCTTGCTCTCCTTTGCAGTATTTCTCTCATTTTCAATTTTAGCTAGCTTAGTTGCATATTTGCAGATTTTATTACATTCTTTATTATTTCTTATTTCTCATTTCCCTGCAAACCTCATTATTAAGCTACATTGGTTTGACCTCTTGTGTTTATTCCCCAATGGTATATATTGAGGCATGTATTTATCTAAGAGCATTTTAAACAAATTCCATGCTTCTTGTGCATTTTTATCTTTGAAGATAACATCCCACTGAATATCCTTTAATGCTTTTAGCTTTATAAAATTAGCGTTTTTAAAGCTGAATGTTTTGAATAATCCCTTGCTATTGGGCTTCTCATAACAAATTTCAAAGGATACTATATTGTGGTCACTGCTGCCCAAATGTTCCCTTACTTGTATACTGTTTATCATGTAAGAATTGTTTGAGAGCACTAGGTCAAACAAGGCGCCTTTCTAGTTGGCTCCTCTACTAGTTGGAACATAAAATTGTCATTAATCATACTTAAAAAATAATTCCCTTTTTTGTGCTGGAAGTTATATGGATTTAGTCAATTTCAGGACAGTTGAAATCTCACATTATAATTATATTTCCTGTCCTAGACCTACATTTCCATTTGCAGTAAAGTTGGGCTTTCTCAGACTCTACAATATTAGGTGGCTTGGAGCAAATCCCCATTAACATATTTTTATTATGTGTGCCCTTAGTGTTTATTTCAACCCAAAGGGTCTCTAAATTTTCACTGGACCATTAATTTATATGTTCCCTTATAATGGGTTTTAAGGCATGCTTTACATATAGGCATACCCCCTCCCATTTTATTAACAATATCCCTCCTAAAAAGTGAATAACCCTCTAGATTGACTGCTAAATCATATGCATCATCTAACCAGGTTTCAGACACACCAATTAGATCATACTGCTCATACATTGCAATAATTTCTAGTTCCCCCATCTTACCAGCCAGTGAGCTATACATGCATAAATTGTATCTTTTTGCCATTCTCAAAGTTTGCATTCTTTGAAAATGTATTTGCCTTTTATCAGGCTGTAACAATGGCATCTCAATATTCGATGAACTAGCACATTCCCCTTCTCCACCCCCATGCCCAAATTATACTACCCTCCCCCCTTTTCTAGTTTAAAGTCTCCTCCAACTGTCTAACCATCCTAACTCGTAGCAATGTGGCCACCCTTCCACTAAGGTGCAATCCATCTCGACTATAAAGATTACCCCCAAGGGAAAAGGCTGCCCAGTGCTCTAGGAACCAATACCCCTCATGTTTACACCAATTCTTTAGCCATGCATTTAACTCTCTAATCTCTCATTGTCGTTCTGATGTAGCATGTGGCACAGGTAGTATTTCAGAAAATACTACCTTAGAGGTGCTCTGCTTAAGAGCTGTGACATGTTTAATTTGCCATCTACATGCTTGCCTGTGTCGTTATTTTATATGTCTGTGTTTTGCTGTGTGCTTGGAGGAGCATGTAAAATAGGTTTCAAAGGTGATGGATCTTTAGGAAAACTGGGGAACATCACAGCAAGTTTGCACCAAAAAAATTTAGCAAGTGAAAATATACATAAAATGTAAAGATGACAAAAACAAATCCCATGTCAGCTCTTGGATTAGCCCACCTGGCTGATGTCCATGGGTTTGTTGTGTGACACAATACCCTAGTAAAAATAAAATGGGATTTTAACACCCAAGCTAATCAACCAAGCATGGTGAAGTTGATATGACAGTCACAGAACACTGCCAGTTCATGCAAAACACAATACTTAATGTGATAGGAAGAGGACTGTGACGGTACCAGCGGACACCCCACCTGGGTGTCACCATCAGTCGTAGCTTCCTCCGCTCTGGAACAGCAAAAACCTCCGCCGGTATATCGCAAAGTGTCCCAATCACCAGACAACACTAAAGTAGGGACAACCAGAACTGTTTATTGCAAGTACAGAAGACATTTTTATACAGTGAGGGGACAAAAAGACATAAACATTCATAGTGATTAAACAATGGGTAGGTGGCGACAGTATACTAAGGGACCAGACATGACCGATTTATCAGACAATGGAGGTGGGTGGAAGACAGACAGTAATACAAAAGGATATGGCTGAGTACAATGTTCGTGAGGGGTTGGAATACACAAAACCGGGACACTGCACTTTGTGCCACAGCATCTTTTTGCATATTCAAACTGGCCACTTCAGGTCCTGACCAATCCAGTGTTGAGGGTAGCGTGGCAAATCCGGGCCCTCCGTGTCACTCCAGTCCTTAGCCTATCCGGTGCTAAGGATGGGAAGCCTGCCGGCCAATCCCTGGGTCGCCTACTTTTCCCCATGTTAACTCTATGGGGGACCTTTAAACATGTCACCCAGGGTCTCGGCCAATCAGGAGGGTGCCTACCGGCACAGTAGCAGTGTACGAGGCTGTCTTTGATGCTATGACACAGGTAGGGAGACACCTATAGGTTGTCGAAGGTACTGTGTGTTGACAACACCCTTTCTCCTTCCTCATGTAACAATAAGCCCTTCATACTCCTGACCAATCTGGATGCTGTCCACTTTCTCCATCCAAAGTCAATGCAGGCCCTTTAACTCGACCTGGCCAATCGCCGGTCAGCGTACTGTTCCAAGGGGTTGGCGGTAACATCCTTTGGTCCGACAGTCCGCTTCTCTGGAGTGAATATCAGTCTGTTGTGTGTGTGTATTTTATCAAGGCTGCACAAAGGGTTCACTTGGGGAAATGAAGGGGTCTGGAAAATCAAGAAACCACCCCCTCCCTTGGCCGGGACAGGGGCTTTGGGCAACAAGGCATTATTCAGGGTAATGGTTGGTGAAGGGAGCCAAACAGTCCAGTTCCCGTGACAAGGACAATCTAAAGCTTCAAGAAGATCTTACTAAAACATGTCAATCTTGTAAATCTTTGGGTATTGATAACTAGTTAGAACAAAATATTAAATACAAAAATACCTGTATATGTGGTAGTGATACATTTATTATCTTTCAGTGGCATTTGAGCTTAGGACACAACCTTCCTCAATCTTTTTCTTTGCTGTAATGTGTTCAGTACACTCAGAAGCAGACAGTTTGGTAAAACACAGTTTTATTGTAATCAGACAGAATCTAGTAACCTGCGCGGGTCCAGCAATAGTTAACAATCAATACTGACACAGGACAGGTTACAAAATAACATTAACCCACACGGGTCCAGTATATATATAAGAGAGCAGTACATATACTGACACAGGTCAGGAACAGTTCATGTGAAACAGTGAGACACTGAGGTGTAGGTTCTATTAGGCCTGGAAGCTGGGAGGCCCTAATAGCGAGGCCCAAGAAACACTCTCTGCGGATAAGTGTCACAATAGCGACTAGGCTGAGGAAGGGTGAGCGAGGCCCTGGATGGATCACGGACTACCGGCAGTACTGCAACCGGAGAAATAACGGAACGCCCAGGAATCAACACAGACTGTGACCCAAGGTAACGGTACTGGACAACAAATGTAAACGCTAGGCTCGATGGCAACTGCCAGGTGACAGAGCCGCCTGAGGCGCCCAGGAGACAAACCTCAGTTAAGGAGTAGTGACAAGCCAGTGTATAGTGTGCCAATAGAATAGCTCCTACCCAGAGGAACACCGAACAGCCCTGGTAATAGACGCTCAGGCTTGATGGTGACTGACAGGAGCAGAGACTAACTGAGGCACCCAGGAGACCAACCTAAGTGGCAATGCAACAACAAGCCAAGTGTATAGTGAGCAAACGAGATCTGCATCAGCCCTGGGTATGGAGGAAGGAGGCAGCAAGGCACAAATGGGTCGCAGTCACGGAACGGTAACGCAGTACACGGGGCAACCAACTGGGCCAGCACGCTCAAGACAGAGCACAGGAGATACTCTCTACCGGACAACCGGACGCGGTAGTGCACCGGGCTGCAGGCACAAAGAGCAGGAACGGAAGCCAATCCGGGTCGATGCACAGAGCTGGAACGTCAGCCAGGCCAAGTCGGTACATGGAGCAGGAACGTCAGCCAATCCAAGTTGGTACACGGAGCAGGAACATTAGCCAGGCCGGGTCGGTACACGGAGCAGGAACGTCAGCCAATCCAAGTCGGTACACGGAGCAGGAACATTAGCCAGGCCAGGTCGGTACACGGAGCAGGAACGTCAGCCAATCCAAGTCGGTACACGGAGTAGGAACGTCTGCCAGGCCAAGTCGGTACATGGAGCAGGAACAGAATCAGAGAAAGTAGTCAGGCAGTATGGGTCATACACAGGATTTCACACGATAACGACAGCAAGCTCTCAGCAACAGGAACACCACGAAAGGGCCCTGTAGAAATGACAGGGCTCAGTACTTAAAGGCTACCACTGCGTGGAGCAATATCACGCTAGCCAATAAGAAGGACTCAGACACAATGCTGTAAAATGTTGCCAGCAATACACGGGCACCGTGATAATACCTCTCTTTCTAACTAAAACCTCACACTCTGCCTATTGCCTTGCCTCTTTCATGACCTTTGCATTCATGCTTCTTGAATGTCTAGTCTTCTCCCACTAAATTTGTTTTCTTAACACATGCAATCTGCTAAAGTCATTCCAGTCTTGTTTTTGCATTACCCACACCTCAGAAACTGCTTCAACAAGAGTAGTTAAAGATCTGCAAACTGCTAAGTCTCAAGCCACTACTCATTATTTATCCTATTAGATCTCATAGCTGGTTTTAACACTGAATCACTCTTTCCTCCAGACAATTCTCCACTCCATTGGTATCTGTAATCTAGCACTAAACTGGATGTTGTCTTATCTTTCTAACCAATCCTTTAGCATCTCTTTCACTTAATCTTCATAATCTTCTGTCGGCTTCTCTGATAGGGTACATCACGGATCTTTCCTTGAATCATTTCTATTCTCTTTATACACAATAATAATTGGTGATCTTATTGACACCTGTGGATTCAAATATTGTCTATAGGTAGACACACAGCATTATTTATCCATACCTTATTTTACAATCTGCCAAGGACAAACTTTTTAATAAACAGAGAATCAGGATCCAAATTATATTTACAGAGTAATGCACATTTGAACAGATGGCACACACAATGTCATAGAGGAAGAAAACCTTTATTATTTACAAGGACAACAGAGAGGACAACAAGAGAAAGAGCAAACAAACCACTCTTCACAGGTAAGTTAAACTATTTCATTAAATTAAGTCTCCCTTCATAGAGAGAAGATGTGGTGGTATTAGAATACCTCTAACACACTGATTTCTTGTCCATGTAGGACAGTTCAGGAAGGTGACCCCTTCCTTCGGTATTCTGTTTATTAAAATGGGGTCTGCTAAACCCACATTAAATTTACACAGTTACCTCTTCTTGTCGGAGAGAAAACTAAGGGTTCTGAATATCCCTCCTTTTGGCATTTTTAACTAACATGAGATCTGCAGACCACTTATTAATTTTTATTTTCACTTTCTTCTCCTGGTGGGAGAGGAAAAGGAGGGGTTGGAGGCCCCCTCCTTTGGTTTATTTAATATGTGGCCAATGGACCCCATATTTATTATGTGTGGGAGTAAGGAATCATTAATATGTGGTGGGTTTTTGGACCCCATATTAATTTATTTTGTTTGTGGAGGAGAAATAATAAGCTATTGTGTCTATATACCCCGATCCATTTATTTTAATTAAAAAAACAGATGAAATTTAATTACCAATATTTCCTTTTCTTCTGTGTATCTCCTTGGCACTGTTCAACAATGGGGTTTATCTCCAGCTAGTAGGACCAAATAATTTTGCATATAAGCTTGCTCCACCCCTTCCACCTCAGTTATCTTGTCTTAGCCAAGCTGTATGTTATTGGAAACAAAACTGGAATAGTTAAGGGTGGGTGTGCCATGGAGATACACAGAAGAAAAGGAAAGATCGGTAATTAAATTTCATCCTTTCTTCTGTGTATTCCACGGCACTGATCAACAATAGGATCTAACAAAGCCTCTTGTTGGGAGGGTTAGAACCTTGAACATACATACAAAAATGTACTACAATAAAACTAGTAATATATATGTATAATGAAGGATACTTCCTACCATGATTCATGAAGGAATTACCGCCTGTAGTATTTGACGTCCAAACTTGGCTGAAATGCTTACATCCAGTTTGTAGTTGATTTATGAATGTAGACATAGACGTCCAAGTGGCAGCTTTGCATATCTCTGCCAGGGAAGCACTTTCCTTAAGTTCCCAGGATGCCGATACTGCTCTAGTAAAATGAGCTTTCACTTTGAGAGGAGGAACTAAGTTGTCCTCTTTGTATGCATTAGTATGCATTCCTAGAAAAGGTAAGATTTGAACTGGTGAAAACTAGCTCTTTTCTGCATTTAATAACCACCCAGGGCTTGTTAGATGCTGTACAACTGCCTGAGTAAGAGTTCTGGCTGCTTCCTCTGTTTCTGTGATTATGAACAGGTTGTCCAGATAAGGGATAATCAGAATACTTTCCTTCCTTAGTGGATATATGGCTCGATTATATTACCAGCGCTAAAAATAAAACAGGCGTTTTTTTTTAAAGTCAGTTTTTGCTATCCTATTACCCGACTTGTGAAAACAAAATCAGCGGTAATTATACTTACTGCCAGTCTAAAAAAAGCCCATAGGAAACAACTAAAAACAATGTGCAATCAATATCCTATTACCCACGCTCAGTATTACCACCTGTTTTGTGGTTACATTTAAGTCAGATATTTTGCGTCTCAGAGGCTGAGGCGTAGAAGCCATGACGACAGTTTCAAAATCATCGTTGTTCGAACAAAAGCAGTGTATAATACAGTATACAGCATAGAAATCCGACATAAAGTGCCCTCCTTCGACATATTAACCCTCCCTTTTAACCCCATCCCGACAATGGAAGTACATGTACGTCCCGCAGAATCTGTCACTTAGTGACAGAGGACGTACATGTAAGTCCAGGAAGTCGTTGAAGGTAATAGGGTAAAAAAGTTTGGCGGGTGTTAAGTGCCGGCCACGTCCACGTGTGGCCGGTCACTAAGGGGTTAAAAGTTGACTTGCAGTGCTTTCTTATACCACATTAATCCGACAAATATTGTTCATAGTCGACAATTAAAGAGCATATAACCTATGTGAAAGAGCATATAGCCTATGTTTCACATAGGTTATATGCTCTTTAATTACTAAAGGGGGCAATTGACGCCCCCATGCTAGGGGGGTGTCATGAGGGGTCATGATACCCCTCTTGAGGTCTGAAGTACTTTTTTAATACAAATTACATATAAAATTAAAAAAAACAAAATCATTGTTACACATAAATTAAATATTTAATTACATTTTCACACAAATCCTATATAATAATTCGCTAATTCATGTGTAACGCACGACATGCACAGTAGACACTGCTGCGCGTGCTGCAGTCATGCGCAGTAGAGACTGCCCGCGGTGCTGCTGATACAGAGCTGGGCGCTACAAAGGAGCGTCCAGCTCTGTATCAGCCGCGGCGCGGGCAGTCTCCACTGCGCGTGACTGCCCCGCGACCGGGTGACATTGGCACTGTGGCCCGTGTAACGGGCTCTTCAACTAGTTACATATATAATAAAAACAAACACCTTTTTTTTTATACATATACAGGTTGCCTATTAACCCTATGAGCACCAGAGGGGTAGCAAACACATTACAATACCTTTCTAGTACTCATGGGGTTAATCTTGCAATACAAAATACAAGGGCATGTCGAATATAATAGAAGAAGAAAAAATGTTGGATAAAAATGGTGAAAGAAAGTCATGGGAGCACTGTAGTCGACTTTTCAAGAGGGAGGGGGTTTAAAATGTCGGATATACAATATTCATCGAATTAATATGGTGAAAGAAAGCACTGTAAGTCCGATTTGGAAGGGGAAAGGTTAATTGTCGACTATGAACAATATTTGTCGGATTAATGTGGTAAAAGAAAGCACTTTTAAAAGGGGGATTAATATGTCCAGGGGGGGGACTCTGTCGGATTCTGTTATGTGGAGAACACATCTAACACTGAACTGAACGCCTATTTCCTTGGACTTGCTCGTTTTTTGTAGGTGGTAGTCGGAAAAAAAGCAGACAGTGCCAGATTTGTTACTACTCTGAAAAGTGCTGTCTACGCCAGTTTTGTTTTACTGTGGTTCTGTAATAGAATACCAACGTAACGGATGTTTGCAAAATTTGCGCTACTTGTTTTTCTTGTAACGTCGGTTTTAGTGCGGGTAATAGAATCGAGCCCCTACAGAGGCAGCTAGTGTCTTGGTAAATACTCTTGATGTGGTGGATAATCCGAATGGGAGACACTTGAACTGAAAGTGTGCGTGTTGAGCCACTTCAGATCCAGAATTATCCTGTATGTTCATGAAGGTTTTGGACCCGCAAACAATATGGAATAAATCCCAGAGAAACTCTGTTCCAGGGGAACCAGTTCCACCACCCCTTTCTTGACTAGCTGCTGAACTTCCAGTCTGAAGAGCTTGGCCTTCTGTGAGTTCTTTAGTATCTTGGATCTTCTGAATATCTGCTTCCTGGGGAGGGGGGGAGCACCTGAACTCTAGCGGATACCCTGTCTCCAGAATTTGGAAGATCCATCGATCTGCTGTCTTCCATTGATCTCTGAAGTTCTGCAGGCGACCCCTAACCTGCTCTGGAGACAGGATCTGCTGATTTTCAGTACTCTTTTTAAATTGAGTCTTCTTGGGGAAATCTTTCCTGAATGACCGCCTGGAATTCTGGTTGGACTGCTACTACCCTGATATTTTCCCTGATTCCAAAAGGTGATCCTTGCTCTATACTGAGTAGAATGAACCAGGGATGACCTTGCCCTTCTTCCTTGAGGTAAAAAGGCACTGCGCCCACGTGTGAGTTTATTAATTATCTCCTCAAGCTGATCTCCGAATACATTTCTCCCTTAAATGGTAAGGAAATTAACTTACTCTTTGATGGTATGTCAGCCCCCCAAGAATTCAACCAGAGCGCACACCTGGATGATACAGATAACACTGAAGCTTTAGGTGCCAACTTTACTGAGTCTAAGGATGCATCACACAAAAGGCTGTTGGCTTCCATTATGATGGCTACTTCCTTTAATAGAAGAGTGTTGGTTCCGTGTTAGCTGTAGAAATACAGGAGGCAAAAATTTAGTAAAGTTGATACCTTTATTGGCTAACTAAACAGATTTAAAATGCAAGCTTTCAAGACTTCTTAGGTCTCTTCCTCAGGCATGTTATACAGATAAATATGAAAACTTCTCTCTAAAATACAAGTACATATTACATTGTTTATAATGGAAATCAAATAAGAACGTTAGTCCAGATACTGATTGTTTGATCAGTCAATGGTAGAGGATGTGATTTAAACTGCATTCTTCCTCTGAGTCCAGGTATTTATGATCCCAGAGGGACTGTCATAAAAGTTAATTCACAATGTGGTAATGTAACAGAAACTCTCTGTTTCTATTCAGCCCATAAGTCCACAGAGAATATATCTGGCTGGGTAGAAAATACCCTGAAACCCCTGGTAAAACGAACACCCAGCTTCCTTCAAGACACCACGGATCTCTTGAACAAACTAGCAGACTTGGGCCCCATTCCAGAGAGCACCATCCTTTTTTAAAGCTAAACTATCATTTAGATATAAGTTCCCCCCAATGAATTCTTAGTATAGTGATAAACATTGAAATAATGTTATAATCTTTATTAAATGGCAACATTATTTAGAAATATAAGTTCTTATGAGACTCATCTGAAGACAGCACAGACATCTTGCTGAAGAGGGCTCTGTACACCTGCACTGTCCGTCCTCACTTATTGGCAAATAACCTAAGGAGGAGTACAGACAGGGATGGACAGCACAGGTGATAGTTCCACTTTAAGATTAAGTAGGTCTTTCTTTTGATATCACATTTATATGTATAATCCACCATTTAATTTGATAATAAAAAATGGAAAAAAGCTGACAACATTTTTTATAGGTTTTCCTGTGATAATCTATGCTCAGTTGCATTATGTGATCTCCTAAATGACAGACACTAGGATCAATGTATGTGTTTTTACATTAGTCTGCAAAAATAAAATACTTTGGTCTTTCTCTAAATCTTATATTCAGTGACACAAAGAGGTGGTACTAGGTCATCAAGTGACCAAACCTGCTCTACCTCTTATTCTTCTCTCAGCACCTACAAATAACTAAAAGGGTCCCCCTCTTTGGCCATTCTTCCTGTGGGGATGTGCTACTCTCTGCAACTCTCTTCCTCACAATTACATTTACTAAGCAGTAAGGAGTATTTTTTTTTTATTTACCAAGTTCAAAGGACCCTATGCAGAAAGGCATTCACATGGATTTAAATGGGCCTTATAGCCCCTTGGATGCTAGAGGTCTCCAATAGGGTTGCAAGATCATCCTTTTAAAAGGGGACACACTGATGCATGAGTACCATTGTAACTTAATAATTAACCACTGGAGCCCTGTAGCAGGCATTTTTCATGTGTCCTCCTTTAAAGGGTTGATCTTACTTAGATTATAAGCTCTACGGGGCAGGGACCTGTCGTCCTCATGTATACTCACCTATTGTTCCCCTTATGATTGTCTTTATAAGTACTTAATCACTGCACTTATTGTACCCCTTCTATATCAAATGTAAAGTGCCAAGTACACTGGTTGGCACTATATAAATAAAATATACAATACAGTATAATACAATGATCTGGCAACACCAGGGTTTAACCCCTTTAATGCTGGAGAGGTCTACAAAGCACTGCATATCAATCATACCTGGAAACTTTCCAAATGAGGGGATCCTGAGATCTTTGAAATGTTAAAGTGGAACTATCACCCCGCCTAAAGTTGCCCCCTAAGAATTACCCATCTAGCGACTAGCTGCTCAATAGTGCTAGTCACCAGAATTATTACCTCCTTATAGAGTTCCTACTGCTCCCGGGACTGACAGCCAGGAAACAGCGCATACATCTTTGCATAGTGATGTTGGCATGCCTGTGCTGTCAGTCGCACTCTGCTCTAGGAGGTGTTGCTAGGAGCCGCACAGCATCGGAAGGGACTGACAGCGCAGGCACACAGGCATCACTATGCAAAGATGTCTGCGCTGTTTCCTGGTTGTCAGTCCCAGGATCAGTAGGAATTCTCTGTAACAAGGTAATAATTCTGGTGACTAGCATTACTGAGCAGCTAGTCGCCAGATGGGTAATTCTTTGGGGACAACTTTAAGCGGTGTGGTAGTTCCGCTTTAACTAATGTATTTCACCCAAACACAGATTCTGGAAGATATATCCAATTGCTCTATCCCAGTGGTGCACCAGTCAGTCTTCAAGGATCCTTTAACCCTTTGCATTCTGGAGGGGGACACAATGCATTTCTGCGGAATGTGTTCCTTACCCCTCTGGCACGCAAAGGGTTAATATGCATCAAGTTAAATGTATAGTAATATATCATTTCAACTTTAGCTCAGAGTATTACATTTTTTAACATATTGCGCTATGTATATTTACTTAGAGATTTGTAGTTGAAAAGCAATTGAAATGGAAAGGATCTCCCTCCTGCCCATTCTGGCTGCATCACTGATCCTCTTATGCAGGGCTGAATGGAAAGTGGTGAGGGACAAACTTCAGTAAGCAAAGGAAAATCCTGCCATCCTTCGTCAAGGAGATCATGGTTTTCCTTATACTTGTTGACAGAACTTTGTCCATCGCTGCATCCATCAAGTCCCTGGATCAGACTGCAGCTCTAAGGGGAGGCTGCCAGAAGAGGCAGGCAGAGGTGCTTTTCCTCTTCAATTGCTATTGAACTACAAATATATAAGTAAATATACATTGTGCAGTTTGTTAACTTGTACTTAATACTTGAAGCTAAACTTGAAATTATATATTACTATCCCTTTAAGTATCTTCCTTCCCGAGCACACAGAAAATAAGCTTTTTGGTAGAAATTGCACCAATTTGGACACTAAACAAGCACTTAATTGGTGTATATCATAGAGGAGGAAACACTGAATTCTCTCAAGCTGAGAACTGGGCCAAAACCCAGAGAACTACCAGGTATGGTAGAAGTTTGCAGGAGACCTCTCTAGAATTCCAGGGGTTCAATGTGCTATTTGAATCAAGAGGAGTCCGGTGGATTTTATTTGTACATTATGGTGTAGTTGCTTTGCTCCAGAACTCCCCTCTTTAGCATATGGCAGTGGTTCTCAACAGGGTGCCTTGACACACTGGTGTGTCATGGGCTATAGCTTAGTGTGCCACTGTTTTCCTTCCTTTGAAATGTTTGACTCGAGTTTTAAATATATATTTATGGAAATGGTTCTGCAAAAATGCTTACCATTGTTATTGTGAGATATATGTATTTTTACTGTTTATTTTGCTCATGACAAGTAACGTTTATAAAATGAGATTACTTACTTAAGACAACCCTAAGGTCATACTTGGGGACTCTTGTGGTATTGAGCCAAATCTTAGGGTGAAGGACCATATTCTCAGGGTGAGAGATTCCAGTGCTCTCTAGTATATAATATTAGTTGAAGAGCCCGTGTACATGGGCCACAGTGCCACTCGGCAACAGCCGCAGTGCATTCATGCACAATAGAGACTGCCCGCTCCATGGTTGATACGGAGCGGGGCACTCCGAATTAAGACCGTAGTCCTCTCTGAGCAGCGCTCCAAATTCAGACTGTAGTCCTCTCTATGCACCTTTGGTCTGAATTCGGAGCCCCCCTCCAATATCAGCTGTGGCGAGGGCAGTCTGTAGTGCACATGATTGCAGCGCGTGCAGCCGTCTCTACTGCACACGATGGCTTCTGACAAATGCACATTTAGCTAATTATTATATAGGATACTACAATTAACTGTTTTTTTAGCCTCTAAATTGATGTCCCTATCCCAGGAAGACAGAGGAGTATTCGTGCAGTGATATGTTTAAGTTGTTTCATGTTAACGCTTCCTCAAGGACTGAATGGAGCACCTCTCGATTAAAACAGACATATCTTCAACAGTCTATTATATGAACTTTAAAGGGTTAATATTTAAGAGCTCTTAGGGTCATCACTTTCTGAAAGTTCCCAGGTATGCTTAAGGGTCTTCTTCGTCAAGCTAATGAACGGCAATTATGAGGCACACCCCCTGCACATTAACGTTACATTATGGGGACATTAACGTTACAATTGTCTAACTTGTCTATTAACCCACCCCCCCATTGCAGGTGAGCTCACTGAGAATTTATATAGTATTCAAGGGGTTAAAGTCTCCATTTAAACCAATGAGAATTTTCATTTCAACCCTATGGTGTAGTTGGCTTGCTCAAGAACTGCAGGTCTTTTTTTTCTTGATGAATAAGGTCCCGAGGCCGGCATTTATAGAAGTAAAATGGAGTTAGTCTAGAATAAATCAACTGTACCATAAAAATTCCTACATTCCCATGCAGCAGAATAGATCTTTTTAACCCCTTGAATGCCAGGAATGTCCTCAAAGTATTGCTTTGCAAGGCATCTGAGACCTTTCTAGCATTCAATGAGTTAAAAGCCCAATTTAATTTAACAGGATTTTTTTATTGGTCCCATATGGTGCAATTGTTTTACCCCAGAATAACTCCAATTTGCTTTTATAAATATGGGATGGTGTATCTAATCTACATTTGTGTGTGCCATGGTGGTTGCTGTACTGCAGTCTTTCAGGCTATGGCTGTTAGCTTGGTGAGAGAAGTGGGGATTCACTATTTTTCAGATAAAGGAAACTGTGAGCTAGATATACAGAATAAATGGGTAAATGTTAGCAACTGATACTTTGTAATAATTGCAAAATGTAATCCTATATATAGGTTACAATCTGTCAAATTATTATATAAATGCTGAGCTGTATGTTTGACAAATAAAATGCACAGACTAGCATTTGGAAATCTCTGTATTCCTTTGATTGTACATCACAGGCCCCTTCCCCCTTCAGTGCTTTTTACAACAAAGGAACATGTTTCATAACAAGATCCTTTGTGCATAGTTGTGCAACACAAGTTTAGACCTCACCCTTAAACTCCAGAAACTAGTCAGAATGATATAGTAGAGTACTCTGACAACCTCCCAATGTAGAGACTGCGCACACTGGAACAAGGCTAGGCCAAAACAACTGCACTTATATGGAGCAAATTAAAATAAATAAATAAAAAGTCTAACCTTCAGTTGATTCAAATTGTGATTTAACCATTTGGGTCTTCAGTGCATTGTGGAGGTTAAAAGCCCAATTTAATTAATCTGGAATTGTGTTTTCTCCAAAATCGATCCCCCTTTTATAAGGCGGCCAGATCTGCATTTTAATGTAAGTACTTATGAAAAATACACACCGCAGGGCTGAACCGGTTTATACACACGCCTGCAGAATTAAATGTTCTTACCCTTCTTGTGTTAATAATTGTTCATACTTTGGCTTAGGCAGAGTACATCAGACTCCGTTTATTCTGCTACTGGGTGAGCAGATACACAAATAAAACTATACAGTTAATAATTGGGGCTACATTGTGCCTTTCATGTGGGCAGATTAAAACTTCATTTGACAGGGCTCCACGGGAACCAGTGCTATCCCGTAGTGTTTTTCAGCTGTCCTGCATTTATCAACGGAGTGCCAGATAGGTATCCAATGCATTAGATACCTCTCTGACACTCAAGGGTTAAAGGGGAATTTTGGTGTTAACAGTAATCAGTCCTCCCTGTAACCAATAGGTTTATGAAAAAGACTTGTTGCAGTGTTGTGCTGACACTAACGCAATACTGCAAAATTAACTTTTTCATTAATGCTCTACATTAACCCTTTGAGTGACAGGTAGCCAACGCATTGCGATACCTCTGGCACACATATGGTTAAGGGAGGTATAGCGTTTATGCTCTGTGTATATACGTTGTATATTTTATACACCAAATTAAATAAAAAAAAATAAATATATATATATATATATATATATATATATATAATATATAAACGGCTTGTCTTTGTGTACAAAAAAAAAAAAAGGCGCGCTACTTCTTGCTTTCAAGCTAAATGACAGCTGTTATACCTTGGAATGTTCTCATTGGCTAATGGTCTGTCAATTGCAAGTCAGTTTAAACAATCGACACCCTATGCCGGGAGGCTTCGCCGCTGCTCATTGGATATTACTTTTCCTGGCGCCAAATGCGAATGTGATATAAATACCTCAGCAAAGCAGTTTCCCTCGTTTCTTAGTTTCTGCCAGGGTCCGGTTGGGTTGGTGAGTTCAGGTTTCACGTACTCGTTCTAGTAAGCACTTACCTTCCATAAGCATACACAATGCAGACTTCTCGTAAGCCATTCACTTTAATGAACGGAAATGTGTCCCCTATGAAGAAAATGACTCTGACTGAGAAGGAGAACACGGTAAGTTTTCTTAATCACTTTTCCTAGTTCCTACACGACAAGCGACTTCTTATGTGTCTAACGGGATCTTGTCTTACAGCCGCCCACCTTGAACAACACCAGGATCCTGGCCAGCAAGACAGCCCGCAAAATCTTCCAGGAGCCGGAATCGGTAAGAGAACAGTAACTTGTGTATTAGGCTTTGACATGACTTCGGTCTCTAGCATCAGGCTAACGTCACATTTATGAAGTAAACTAATCCCGTATCGGCTAATCATATGATTTTAATGGTGAGCGCTATATTTAACCCTTTGAATGTCAGATGGGTACTCTGGCACTCAAATGGTTGTTGGCGGTCTAACCTCTGAAGATCATGATGCGCACTGTCGCCCAACTACACCGTATTTACGTAACTTAAAGGGCCAGCGCCCATCACCACACGTTCGCGCCACATGAATAATACACTGTTTAACAGGGGGCGCACTGTTCTACATGTGCACCAAATTACCATTATTAATCCAACATGTTAACTTTCCATCTAGTGTTATGGTAAAATTCTGTGTGGTTAACTTTAGTCATGGCTGTGACTTTATTTACGCCTGTTTCGGGGAAAAGCAGCGAAATGAGAATTCCCCCTATTTGTCACTAAGCTTTACGTGAGGGGCCGATTGATGGACGCTACCTGTGTGCGAGCTGCTCCTTGGGCACTGTGAGTTACAGCCCTTCAGTGGCTGGGTGGCCTCATCACTTCCGTGAGCCCGGTGGGGATGACGGGAGTTGTAGTCTATCGGCATCTAAAGGGCAGTGCCATAGAGGCTGTACTTTTTTCTAAAGTAAACTCACTGGAGTGCAGCCCTTAGTGTGCCATTCGGTATCCTGTGCAGTGCATTTGGTAACTGACCTTAACCCTTTGAGTGCCAGAGGCATACAACAAGCACCTTGCAATGTGTTGCATACTACTCTGGCACTCAGAGGGTTAAGGGAGAAGCTCAAATTACCGCTGAGTTCTCTTAAAAGTATATAGCAGTGAGAAACAATGTTGGCTATCTAGCTTGATATATTAACCCTCTGAGTGCCAGAGGGGTATGGAATGCATTGCTTTATGAATGAACCACTAGGGTTCTTAATCTTAACACTAGAGGTGCGATTTCAAGACTAAAATTGCACAGTGGGGTAATGAGTGTTAAGTGATTGAAATGGGGCAACAACTTGAATGCAATGAAGGCTTCCAGTGGGTTGTGATGCAATGTTTTAGCAACTGTGTATTAAAATCCCTTTAAATGGGGAATTTGCAGCATTCTCATTTCAGTACTGTGGTGCAGTTGGATTACTCCAGGCTATAAAAAGTGGGTCCTAACGGCACTAGTTAAAGTACAACTCTGAAGAATGCTAACTATGCCATAAAAAGTTAAAATGAGTTTTCATAAACCCCCATTAAGTTAAATGGTGGCTTTAACACATTGAATGCTAGAGTACTCAATACATTGCACAGCAATACCTTAGGAGTTTAGCATTAATGGAATGAGAATATTACCTTATACCTGTACTCAGAGGTGCCACATACACACCTTACTCTGATTCATCTCAGAAACCTTTCACAAGGATCTGTTCCCTAAAATGGAAGGGCTTATCTAGGCACAATGGAGCCTGGTATTCTAGTATAGTACATAGAACTGTTTTTAATGGGGAACAAAGCGTACTGCACCTTTAAGTTGGCACTCCCTCCTAATAGTGTTGGTTTGGTTTTTTTTTTTTGTTTTTGTCATGGCAAATCACTCATCTGTCTGACTCTCTCCTAGCTAAAAACAAAAATTCCAAAAGACGATCCCATTCAAGATGAGCCTCTTCTGAGGGACAATCCACACCGCTTTGTGATCTTCCCAATACAATACCATGATATCTGGCAGATGTACAAGAAGGCAGAAGCATCCTTCTGGACAGCTGAAGAGGTGAGTCTTGTTGATACTAAGTCGAGCCTTACACAGGCACCCTGTAAGTGCCAGTGGTGTATACACAGCATTGCAAATCAGTGTTGCATACCCCTCTGGCACTCAAAGGGTTGGTCACTGTTTAAAGTGCAAAATGTCCATGCATATGTCTGATAGTGCATGACTCTAGAAATCCCTGGTGTTGCAAATACAATTTGTGACTTAAGTCAAGCCTAGTGGTCCCACGCTAGTAAGAGGTCTGGAAGCCTGTTCACTAATATGAACACCTTTGCTCAGTGGTGGTTTTAGAAGCATGAAGTCTAATGCCCAGTATGTATTGTATCTGGGCAGCTGTGATAAATATCCCTGAAGAGAAGTCTATTTTGGACCCTGAATTCTAAATGAGTCTTGCACTTGCCACACCCCAACCTGGGTAGAGTAGCTGGGTTCCTCTGCTTATTGGTATTGACTTCAGTATAAGCAACTGTCTGCATTGTCCCTTTTAAGAATAATTGTAAAAGCTTGTTAAAATTATTTTTAGGTGGATCTTTCTAAAGATCTCCAGCACTGGGAATCTCTGAAACCTGAAGAAAAGTTCTTCATTTCTCACGTGTTGGCGTTTTTTGCTGCTAGTGATGGCATTGTGAATGAAAACTTGGTAAGTGCCACCCTGGTTCTGGTTATTGTTGTATCCAATCTTTACACTTATGAAGATACCAGATTTTAACCCTTTGAGTGCCAGAGGGGTATGTAACACATTGCTTTGAAATGCAGTTTACCCCTGTCACTCAAAATTATCTAGAAATCCATAAAGTGTACAACAGCTATGAAGAACAGAGTTAATTGCTTTGGTCCTAATTCCTGGATCTGAATGCATGTTTTGGGTGACAAATTTGAAATGTGCCTAGCCAAAAAATTCTGAATGTCTTGCAACATTCACTCTCCCTCTAGGTGGAGCGGTTTAGCAAAGAAGTACAGGTGACCGAAGCTCGCTGCTTTTATGGCTTCCAAATTGCAATTGAGAATATTCATTCAGAAATGTACAGCCTCCTCATTGACACCTACATTAAAGATTCTAAAGAAAGGTAAGCGTTTCATGAGTAAGATGCCAGTGCACAACTTTATACAAAATGTTGTACAACACCTTCCCTTAAATGAATGCTAACATCTGCACTTGGATGAATCTGAGCAGAAAATCTGGCCGCTGAACTATCTAGGTCACGGAGGGGGGCAAGACACTGGACAAAGTTCAAATTTTTTGTTAATGGAGCTACTCTTTCCAACACTTGTAATTAGAGAAGTGTTCATATTCAGATCAGTCTGGTTCCACCCAATCAGCTGGCAGCAAAAAACATCAGGCAAAATGCAGCTCTAATATAACCTTTAGTGGGCCTGCTCATTTGCTTAAAGTATTGGCTGCAATTGATCATTCATGAGACTGTGAGCTCATTGGGGCAGGGACATCACCTCTGTTTCTATGAATGTGATACTTTTATCACCATTCATTTATTGTAACATACTACTGTGTACTGCCATTTAAATACATGCCTGGATTTTTTTCTACTTGAGACCAAAACGTGGCATGCACATGTGATCACTGTAGCAGCGATCACATGTACAGAGCCACTGGGGAAAGGCTGAAACGGACCTTGTTATGAAAGTCAGTTACAGCTTCCTGCCATGATTGGTGCATCCTCAAACGAGCTGTGATCACAAAACATTCCAAGACTCATCTGACACTCAAAGCACTGATACCTATGATGGTCCAGGCACATAACCAGCCATTAACATCCAGATCTGATCTGGATCTCTGGCTTTTTATTTTATTTTTTTTTTTATTTTTTTTTTAATGGCAATTTAAACTAAACTGTGTTTACAGAGAATACCTCTTCAATGCGATTGAAACTTTGCCTTGTGTGAAAAAGAAGGCTGACTGGGCTCTGCGCTGGATTGGTGACAAACAAGCCACTTATGGTAAGCAAACCTAGTATGAAACCTGTTTCGTAATTGTGCGAAGGTTTAATCTAAGGGCTTGGTTGTACAGCAATTACATCTTGACATGTTGCCGTACTTGTCTCCTTCATTCTATGTATCCAAGCCTAAATCACAAATTGGACCTAGCAGTACAAGGTTTCACTTGTCAAAATCCAGTTTGTTCTGTAACACCCACCCAAAAAAAGCCACAAGGCAACCCCGGTTCCTAAAAACTACGATTGTGATACGCACCTATCAAACGAACAAGACTGTCATGGTGGCCTCTCAATGGTGATAAAACTCACATTTTGTTTTTTTTCACTCATGTGCATATGGAGTTAACACTCTGCAAGGTCACATGAAAATGGTCCTGCTTAGTCCAACTCAGAAATGTCAGTCAAATCCTCTACACAAGAGCCAGCAAAACAAGACTGACTTTGGTGTATGTGGGCCTAATGAGTGTGGTGCAGCTGACTTACTCTGGGCTCATGCCTGGTATGCCCTTCCCACTTAGTGATACCTAGAAACAAATTTTGTGACTAGCACCCATTTAGAACAAACAAGTGTCTTGTTCTAAGGCCAATGTACATCTGGGGCTGTGTGGATTCTCATGCAGAGACCTGTGTGCCTGTATTTGCCTACTCTCCAATCTTCCCTTTGACTTTTGTAATGGCTGTATTTTTGATAAACATAACTTTATAAACTTATTCCCAAATGTGAAACCTGAAACTTGTTGCTTCACAAGTAGAACACCCATCTGGTACTTAAAGGGTAAAGGTTGGTGGTAGATAATCTCATTACACAATTCTTCTTCCCTTTAGGAGAGAGAGTGGTGGCTTTTGCTGCTGTCGAGGGGATCTTTTTCTCTGGCTCCTTTGCATCCATATTCTGGCTGAAGAAACGTGGTTTGATGCCTGGACTCACTTTCTCAAATGAACTCATCAGCAGAGATGAAGTAATAATCAGTTTGAGATGGGGGTGGAAGATACATTTGACAATTGGAGAGCAGCAATTTATAATTCTGCATTTGGTCTTTTCCAGGGCTTGCATTGTGACTTTGCCTGTCTTATGTTTAAACATCTTGTGCACAAACCTTCAGAGGAGCGTGTGAGGGAGTTAATTACAGATGCTGTCAGTATTGAACAGGTAAGAAATTGGGTTTTGAAGCACATCTAAACTTGAAATTGACATGAACTGTAAAATATGGTATCCTTTTTAAAAGGTCGCACGTGAAAGAGCGTTCAACTGAGCTACCATGTCACCTGGAGGAAAATGTCAACATGAGAACCTTGCACTGTGACCCTTTTTGGGTAATAACTCTATACCATCATGCTGCCCAATCTGTAACTGAACATACAATGTCATGTAGAAAATTTTCCTTTAGTCCTCTACAAAGCTGTCATATTCACCAGAGATCTGTCACTGCAGTGCATAACACAGGAATATGAGAAACATTGCATGAGCTGAAAGATGTTCTCTATCCCATCATGCTGCCCTGGAGCTTTACAGAGAATGCTCTTAAGCTTGTGGATCAGTATTTTGGGGTAGTTAACGTGCTGGGGCAGCATGATGGGAGAGCACATCTTTCAGCTCATGCAGTGTTTCTCATATTCCTGTATTTTATCCTCACACAGTGCAGTGACAAATCTTTGAATGGCAGCTTTGCTGAGGACAAAATGAGAATTTTTGGCATGGCATGATGGGATAGGTATTGCCTGAAAAGGGTTAAATATTACTGCTGGGGAGTTCACTCTCCTGTAACTTTATGGTATTTGATGCAACCTTATAGCGCGAAATTCTCATGTCAGTTACTAGCATGCAGTGCGATATTCTCATGTTGACCTTTCTCCGGGCGAAATGGTAACTGTCATTTTGTTGCACTCTCACGTGCGACCTTTTAAAAGTAAACCGTAAAATGCCTTAACCCTAAACAGAGTACAGACTTTTTATATGCTGCACACTAGTTAACTGAACTTCTAGCTAACCCCATTTTTAAGGGGTCTGATGTGTAAGCGGTCTTAATTTTACAAAATAAAGTGCAACCATTTTTTGGTAACAAGTTTTTCCTCATTATCCATCTTCTATGCCCTTTAAGTCCTTATTTGTAAATTCAGATGGAGTCCACGTTAACACTTTGAACAATCCCCTTGATCACAGGAAGCTGAAAGGGTACAGTTTTAAATGGATTCAAAATCTAATTCTTGCTTCCCAAAACTCAAGTTACTGACATGTATTCAAAGCACAACACTTGATTAGTATGGCATGGCTCAATAGAGGTCTACTGCTTAACTGTTGCAGTTGATCAGGCAGTGTTATAAAATATATACATGCTGGCTTAACCCTTTGAGTGCTGTAGGGGTATGCAACACGTTGCAGGCTCTCAAATGAGGTGTACTGTTAATCAAAATATTATAAATTAATCTGTAAAATCTCTTTACACTAGGAATTCTTGACTGATGCTTTACCTGTGAACCTAATTGGCATGAACTGCACTCTGATGAAGCAGTATATTGAATTTGTAGCAGATCGACTTTTATTGGAGCTTGGTTTTAGTAAGGTAAGTAAGAGGGGGGGGGGGGGAAGCTACAGCCAGCTTAAGCAAAATCTGAACTGCAGTATGACTTGTGTAGTCAAACTTGTTTTTATGACCACTGATTATGGTGCTGTTTGACACCTTCGTTGATCTATATAAATGTTCAGTTACAAGTGACTAATGTGTGTCTTTGATTTTAAGGTTTTTAAAGCTGAGAACCCTTTTGACTTCATGGAGAACATTTCCTTGGAAGGAAAGACTAACTTCTTTGAGAAGAAAGTTGGTGAATACCAGAAGATGGGAGTCATGGCAAAACAAGTTGACAACACATTCACACTAGATGCTGATTTTTAAGTTTGTTTGCAAACTTAGTTTGATGCAGTAAAGGGGCATTTAGTCAATGTTTTACTCTTGTATCTAAGCTAGTCTGGGAATATACTACAGCATGAAACAAAGCTACAAGCACTGAAGTGAATAGCCATTGACTGTCTTGAGGCATGTCTGACAAATCCCCTCTCGTCTAATTCTGGCATGCACAAAGTTTACATTTTTAGAAATGTGTGTGTCTTAACACTCATGGGTACAGAAACATGTACAGCTTGGTGTGTTGTATAACGGGTGCTGTGTACTCTTGGGGGATGTAAACTGCTGCTTGGCAGCATTTAGGGGTTTTTATACTTTTTAGTTTGTATGTAAATATGGCACTTTACACTTAATAAAATATTGTATTTAATGGTTTGTGTTAATCATAGCTTCATTATACTTCTACTGTAAGCTAACCTAATGGTGTGAAGACTTGTATGGCATGCAGTATTTTACCTTTGGATCAAAGGTATATAATTAAACTTAAGCAAATGTACCCTGTCTTGAAAGGGTATTACCCATAAGGTGCTTATGGTGGGGGACCAGCTGTATAAATTCACACAAAAGCAACTCCAGTTCATCTTAGTATTTGGGCCATGGTGAGTGTTCAATACGGTCAGTTGTAGCTCGAGTAATTGAATGATGTATCTCCCTCCTTGCCCCTTTTACCTAGTATAAGCCACCTCCCCTCAGATGTGGAATCTGGTCTTAAGACTGGACAGCTCACATATCTTACTGTGAGAACAATGAAATCCCTACCCCCTTGACAGGTTTTTCCATTATACGAATTGAAGATTGTCCCTCTCTACAACACTCTCCATGACTCATAGTATGAAGATTAATTGGAGCTGTTTTTATTGTGAAACATTACTATCCCTTTAACACTACAATCTCAATATAGTAAAATGCTTCAGAAAACCTCCCTCTAATGGATGCCATTTAAATGATAACTTAAGTTCACTACTACCTTCTAGTCTCTCCTAATGGGACACATCCTGGGGCAGCAGTAAGGAGGAGTTACTGTTCCCATTGAGTGATTCAGTAGGGGTGTGATTGCTGCTATGCCTGTGAAATTCATGCAGGGAGTTAGCCTGCCCCCACTATCAGCCCGCCCACAACTATCAAAGTTACTGGGAAAAAAAATGGCTGCTATACCAGACACCTAGCACACACACACCTCATCCCCAAGCAGGATCCTTTGTGGTTGAGGTAAGTGCTGTTGTCTCACAAGCCATCTGCAAACAGTGGTGTCATAGATGTTGTTTTTTTTTTGTTTTTTTTTGGGGGGGGTGCAAAGCTATGACCCCCCAGGCCAGCCCATCTAGCCCCTTTATTTATATGGAGGTGTGTAACTGTGGGGGGGGGCAAGTGACCCCTTGCCCCCCTCAAGATGCCAATGTCTGCAAATACATGCGATGGGAGACACTGTGTCCAATCACCCACCCAAGAGAACAGCCCTTAAAAGATTGAGGCACTACAACAATTAGCTAAAAAAAATATTAGAAAAATATATTTTATTGAACAAATATTAGCAAAAAAGACTACTTTAAAAACAATTAGGCCGTATCCCTGGTAAGTAGTCCATAAAACATGGTTGACCATACGGGTGATACAAAAAATATAGCTTGTAACACCCACTGAAAGTGCTATAATATAAATGCTAATAATAAGCAAATGATATAAGTGCTAAAGTGAAATCGATAATAAAAGGAAAATAAGTGGCAATATAATATACTTATCCATAGAATTCAAACAAATGGTCAGGTCCACAGATACAGCTGGTTAAACCTCCCACAACCCAATGTGTATCGCCATTTACATGGCTTCGCCAGGGGTAGTAGAGATACTGAAGAATCCTTGTTAATAAAGTAATTTGGAGCCAGTAGGATATCCCCCTAACGTCACAAGGTCAGAAAAAAATGTATATTATAATTACCTTCAAAATACTGATGCGTTCCTCTAGCCCCAGATCGACACTTCCTGGTAAACGGGAACCCAGTGAGAACAAACATCGCTACCATATAACCTCTAATATACAATGTTTACCATACAACCTGTAATATGAGATACCATTGGTGAACGTATGTATAAAACCTAAGATTGACATAATGATCGATGTAGCAAAAATAAAAAACACTATTAGAGTAGATCTACTCACTCAGGGTCAATCCAAACCCTGCTATTACAAATAAATAGTAATCATAACCTGTAACCATAGAAGATCCACAAGTCGTCATGAACAAATTATCAATTCCTCTAAAAAGCTATATATATAAAAATAAGCCTCATTGCATAATTTATGGTACCTCACTCACAGAACATAATTTGTCTCCTCAGAAAACACACACACATTGAACAGCGCCTCATTGCATAATTTGTCTCATTAGGAGACACAACTCCCATTGGGTGATTCAGTGGGGACATTAATTCTCCCATTGGGTGATTCAATGGGGGTGTGTTTATCATACAGGGAGTTGGCCCACACCCTCCCACCACTATCCAACTGACAAAAAAAAAAAATATATATATATAGCTGCCACTTGCTCCTGAAGTAGGGGATAGCAATAACTTATCCTGGTCCACACACACTCTCACTCACTCAGGATCATGACACCACAAACACAGTCACCTCCCACAGATAACTGTAACCCTCCATACACTGTTTCAGTACGAGGGCGTAATGTTTCCATAAAATACAAACTCGGAGTTAAACTTCATAGCAACTCTTATTTAACACTTTGAGTGCCAGAGGGGTATGAAACACATTGCTTTGCAATGTTGTGTACCCCTCTGGCACTCAAAGGGTTAACTCTTTTCATCTCTTCAGTAAGCTCACTAGCTGTCTGTTTTCAACTGTCACGCCTCCACTTCCTGATTCCTGCCCTCTCTTTAAAGGGAGAGAGATGCCTTGCTGTATGTTACAGAGGGCAAGCCTCAAACACCACTTTCTATTTGATTCCTCAGCATATTGCTATGTTGCCTCAAATGAAGAGCAACTGTGTGTTATATTGCTATGTTACCTCAGCTTAAGTAAGGAGTTACTGTTCCCATTGGGTGATTCAATGGAGGATTGATTTAAATCATTCAGGGAGTTGGTCTGCCCCCACTATCCAGCCTGCCCACCACTATCCAAGTGACTAAAACAATAAAATGGCTGCCACTCTCTCCTACACCACAGACTCACACACACACACACACACACACACACTCCCCAGGGGTCCCTCCACCAGCCTGAGGCACACAATGAGCTGATCCGACAAAGAGAGGGTGGGATTGGCTCCAGTGTACCTTCATTTCTGGTACCCACAACACAACAATGCTTTCGGCTCCTGGTGCACAATGTGCTTCTCCTGCAGGAAGCTCAGCTGCTTCATGTAGCTCGGAGGCTGGCAGGCCCAGTACCAAATCCTTCATGTTCCCCCTTCATGAAGCACAACACTCCACCCCCGCAACAGCCCAGTCATGCGGCCCTTCAAGGAGCTCTCTACAAGCAGCAGCTGGATGCGGCTATTACCCGTGGCTGAGGGGCTGGAGACAGGCCATGCTGGGGCCACTCTGTAGTACACACTCTTACACACAAGCTTCTTCACCACCGCTCTCTGCCCGCTGTCACACACCTGCATTGTGTAAGTACCCTGGCACAAAAAAAATATACATGCCGCACTATAGCTGCTCCAACAACACACACCATCTCTCCTCAGTTCCCGTTCTCGGTGCCTGGGCTGCGTCCCTAGTAACGCTCTTGGCCGAGGCCTGGAGCAGGAGGTGTCTTCCTGGCCAGGAAGCCTGGCCGGCGGTTGTCTGACAGCCTCTGAGTGTGCACGTACAGAGTCCACTTCAGGGACTGTGGACTCATGACTCTCTCTACATACTGGGACAGCTGGTTAACCCTTTTTGTGCCAGAGGATTAAGCAACACAATGAGCAATGCCTTGCCTACCCCTCTGGTACTTACAGGACCGTAATAATATCTGTATGTGTGTGTATGTGTATGCATGTATGTACGTATGTATGATCAATGTCTGTATATGTCACTGTATCTGTGTGTGACTATGTACGTGTGCAATACGATTCTTTCTGCTTCACACAGTACACAAAAAAACATCATCAGTCAATACAGCTAAATGAAATGTACAATACAAACAAACACAAAAAAATCTTACAAAATACCTTCAACATGCCACCTACAACATTTCAAACAAAAAATGCTACATAATACATACCCTACTACAATGACGGGCAACGCCATCACATATTGCTAGTTAAATTATATAAGAAAGAGGCAAGTTCCCACTGAGTGTCCAATTTATGAATATGAGGTGTCAGTCCGTAGGCAGAGGAACACAAAAATCCATAGCACCGATAGTGGAATATGAGTATACCAAAAACTTAGGCATGCAACATGATAATGTAATATATGTATATACAAATCAAAGGATAAGTAATAAATCATTATTGTTCCTCTCCCTAATATATCCATGGGCATGCTTAAAAAGCACAAGACTCACTGCCCTCAATCACTAAATCGTGAGAAGAATAGCAAACCCCCAGCATTAGCCACATGCATCCATGGATAAGAAAAGAAAATGAACAATAACGTAGTACTTCCTCTGCATCAAATTGAAACTGTCATGTTATACAAAAATGATAAATATAATTCTGGTTATCAATATATAACATGAGGAAGATCCAATTTTAATTCCAAGAAAAACATTACATATATGGAAACAGATTTAATAACGGACGCAAAAACAACCATAGATCCATTTGAGAAGTTAAGACAATCTCCTCAAGTCCACAGATTCATATTAGTCAATCAGCCAATGGTAAAGTTCTCTTCATCTCCCTCATTCTCTCTGATTTAGGAATTCCGATGGCAATCAAAACTGAATACTTGAAATCAGTAGATACATGGGTCAACAAACAATATCCTGTTTGTAGATTCCTTCTCCCATATCCACATTAGTGCAATGCTCCATGGATAATCCGACCACATTTTCTAAAAGGAAACAAGAAAAAATAATGAATATTAATCAGAAGCAACATTATTGCATTCAAAGATAACATGAAAATAACATGTCCTCATTCATGCCCTTTGGAACGCACAACTGTAAGACAAAAATCCACAAAGTTTCCCTACGCAAAAGTTTCTGGACCAAATGGCCCCGTCAGATCCCAAGAGATACTTTTTCCAGTCCCAAAATTTCCACACCTTCTAATGAACCACCATGAGTGGTCAGAAAGTGTTCTGCCACTGTAGTAAGAGTTTCTCCACGTGATCTATCTCTGTCTGCATTGCGAATTAAGGAAAAATGTTTTTGAATTCGAAATTTTAACATTTGAGTAGTTTGACCTACATATAAAAGATGACAAGAGCACCTGATTGCGTAAATGCAATTTTTTGTATTTGACTGCGACTGATTTAGCCACTGAAAATGTGGACTCTAGTCAATCTTCTAATTCGGAACCAGAATCCCAGAATGAAGATGAAGCATCTAACCAAATCCCTTTTTTAGGACTTACCCACGCAAACGTATCCACTGAGGCAAGCATAAGAGAGTTACGCAATCGCCACCAATGGGGTTACAAAGGCCAACAGATATCTCAGAATGTACAGAGATGGATTCACAAACACAAGCGCAAGTGAAAATTATAAATTTATCATCCCATATCCTTAGTCTGATTCAGAGGTCTGTATTAGAAAGAGGTCTTTCCTTTTCACCTAGTCAAGTTCTAGACAAATTTGAACTTGTTAAAGACGTTTTCTTTTTTTTTTCTTTTTTTTTTTTTTTTGTAGGAAATTGCTGCTTAAAAAATATTTTGACAGACTTGATAACATTTCTACAATAGACCGTAGTATACTAATAGATATGGTAGATCTGATGCGTGAAAATGACTCAACTTCTACTACCTTACCTCTATGTAGGAAAACTGATTTCAGACCATCGACAGAATTCACTCCCCCCTTTAAAAGTAGTCCCCAGTTAAATGTGTTTTTTCAACTTGTCTACAATGATATTCTTAAATTACCTAAGAATAATAAATAATCTTACGACAACGGAACATCAGGCATTGATAGATATGAACTCCTGGGATGATGTAGTTATTGAAGAAACAGACAAAGGGGGAATGTTATGATATGGCCAGTACAGATGTATTCTTTGGAAATCTTGAGACAATTAGGTGATTCTTTGACATATAAAACTTTGATCTCTGACCCTATGGATATTTTTAAAAAGAAGTTAGACAGTAAATTGGAAATGGCTGTCTCAGCAGGTATCATTTCTAAGAAGGAATTGGGTTTTCTTCAGGTCCCATTTCCTATAGTTCCTACATTATATGCACTTCCAAAAGTGCATAAATTTATTGTCAAACCACCAGGACGTCTCACTGTGGCTGGGATCGGTAGCCTTTGTGAAAAAGTCTGCACATTTATTGATTATTTTTTATAACCTATGGTATTGGAGCTTGACTCCTACCTACGAGATTCAGCAGACTTACAAAACTACAAGAGATCACTGGAACCAGGCACCTTACTGGTCACATATGACGTTGAGGCATTATACCCTAGCATACCTCATAATTTAGGTATTCAGGCGGTCTCTTACTTTCTGCACCAGTACAATCTGTCCCTGGATTTAATATTTTGTGAATTTTTATTAGACTTGTTGAGTTTTGTTTTATACCACAATTATTTTGAGTTTGACTCTCAGTTTTATTTGAAAATATCCGGGACAGAAATGGGGGCAAAATGTGCCCCCTCATATGCCAATTTGTTTTTGGGCTGGTGGAAGAGAGAGACAGTATTTTCTGAGATTATGGAAAATTTTACACAACATATTCTCTTGTGGATCCGGTATATTGACAATATTTTTTTCATGTGGCGGGGTCCAAGAGAAGAATGCTTAATGTTTATTCAGCAACTCAACCAAAACCAATTTAATATACATCTTACATCTTCTATTTCGGAGTCAAAGGTTGACTATTTGGACTTATCTATAAGTATTGATCGGGATGGCAAAATCTAGACCAATTTGTACCAGAAAGATACAGCGGTAAATGCTTTATTACATTTTACTAGTGCACATTTAGATACCTGTAAACGAACTATTCCAATTGGATAATATCTAAGAGTTTGTCGCAATTGTTCTTCCATTGAACAATTTCAGGTCCAAGCAAGGGATCTTTATCATCGTTTCAGGGATAGAGGTTATCCCCGTTCCAGTCTTAATAGTGGATATCAGAGAGCTATATCTACTAGAGATTCTCTACTGAACACGGGAAGAGCAGATTCAATTCACAGTGGCAAGATACACATCAGATTTTGCGATGACATTGGCATGTTCTTTTGTCAGATTATACATTAAAACAATATCTCTCGGACAAGCCTTTGATCATAGCTAGGAGATCACCTAACCTAGCAGATAGATTGGTACATAGCCATTTCAAGAGATCTCAAATCAATATAGTAGGAGCCAACATTACAGGTACTTTTGCCTGTGGTAGTTGCACTATTTGTCAATATATCTCTTCAGCAAAAACTTTATTTATTCCTATTTTGCAAAAAACATTTGAAATTTAAGAATTTTATTAATTGCCGTACAAAAAATTGCATTTACGCAATCAGGTGCTCTTGTCATCTTTTATATGTAGGTCAAACTACTCAAATGTTAAAACTTCGAATTCAAAAACATTTTTCCTTAATTCACAATGCAGACAGAGATAGATCACTTGGAGAAACTCTTACTACAGTGGCAGAACACTTTCTGACCACTCATGGTGGTTCATTAGAAGGTGTGGAAATTTTGGGACTGGAAAAGGTATCTCTTGGGATCCGACAGGGCCATTTGGTCCAGAAACGTTTGCGTAGGGAAACATGGTGGATTTTTGTCTTACAATCGTGCGTTCCAAAGGGCATGAATGAGGACATGTTATTTTCATGTTATCTTTGAATGCAATAATGTTGCTTCTGATTAATATTAATTATTTTTTCTTGTTTCCTTTTAGAAAATGTGGTCGGATTATCCATGGAGCATTGCACTAATATGGATATGGGAGAAGGAATCTACAAACAGGATATTATTGGTTGACCCATGTATCTACCGATTTCAAGTATTCAGTCTGGATTGCCATCGGAATTCCTAAATCAGAGAGGATGAGGGAGATGAAGAGAACTTTACTATTGGCTGATTGACTAATATGAATCTGTGGACTTGAGGAGATTTTCTTAACTTCTCAAATGGATCTATGGTTGTTTTTGGGTCCGTTATTAAATCTGTTTCCATTTATGTAGTGTTTTTCTTGGAATTACAATTGGATCTTCCTCATGTTATATATTGATAATAACCCGAATTTCAAGGCAAGACACGGAGGCTCCTATTATGCAATAAACTCCATACTTTACTACTCAGCAGCAATAGTTAACTTTAAATGAAGAGAAAACGAAACAGGTGTAGTAACCCCTCCCTTTACAACCCTTAGCCAATTACAGTCCACCAAGGTGTATAACAGTTCTAACAGGTATATCCATTTCCTCTTTCTTTGCTGCTCAACAGATTGATAAGTATCTGCATAACTTTCAAAATTCTGTTTATATGATATATTTGAATATTATCTATGTCACTTTCAACTAAGTAATTCATTTCTATAATTATAACCTTTCCCTTTAACATTGGGATCAGCTATTAATATATATCTTTATTGTGGATAAACTATCTACCGTTTAATCATTAAAGGCTTGTCTTTCTCCCCTTTTTATATGATACTACTATGTCACTTGTTCCTTCCTCCGTTTTAACCATGATAACTTGCTTTGACATATTTTACCATTAGTTTAAGCTATTCTATGGTTTATTTTAGCCACAAGTATCGCGTTTATATTCCTTACATACTATTGACCAGATTATTATATTTACTTTGAGTTTCGCTTGTGTCTTCCCTACTATTTGCCTTGTGTGACTGCCTTCCCCGCTCGTTGCGCACTTTCGTTCTGGCGGCCATCTTGCTTATGGGCTAGATACTTCCGGGTGCTACCATGCATGCGCGGGTTACCTCAGACGCCGCTAGCAGTTTCTGGCATCGAGTGAACAGTGCGGATGTGTAACCTTAGCGCTCCTGCCCTAACTCAAGTACTGTGGTGTTTTAAAAATATATCTTTTAATTCTGATTCCCAAGAAGCTATTGATTTGACTTCCAGAGCTCACACTGAGCAATTTCAGAATATGGTGGATATAACAGTGAATAGATCTATATCCTCTGCCATGTCCAATTGTATGTCCCATATGATGAAGACACTGACAAAATCCATAACTACTGCTTTACAAAATAAGAGACCTAAAAAGTCATATGTAATTTCTAAAACTCATTTTTCTTAGGCTAATCAAGGTTCGCAGCTGATGATCCTGTTCACAACCTACACTGCTTCATTGATATCACTGCGGAGAAGTTCATGAAGTTACTGTTTATTTTATGGCATCTCATCAAAGAAAGAGGAAGTGGATATACCTATTAGAACTGTTATACACCTTGGTGGACTGTGATTGGCTAAGGGTTGTAAAGGGAGGGGTTACTACACCTGTTTCGTTTTCTCTTCATTTAAAGTTAACTATTGCTGCTGAGTAGTAAAGTATGGAGTTTATTGCATAAAACTCGCCCCTGTGTCTTTAATAAAACCCTGATTTTCCGGCACAGTATTAGGAAAATCTCCGAATTATATTTATCGTTTTTGTATAACATGAGAGTTTAAATTTGAAGAAGAAGTACTACGTTATTGTTCATTTTCTTTTCTTATCCATGGATGCATTATCATGTTGCATACCTAAGTTTTTGGTATACTCAATTTGTTGGATCCTTAGGTTTTTTGGTAGCCTGTATATAGGTATTCCACTATCAGTGCTATGGATTTTTGTGTTCCTCTGCCTACAGACATACTGTTTTAATGAAACAGTATGTTTAGTGAAACTTCGCAAGCCTGCTACAAAAATGTACAGTAAACAAACAACTAAGATATAGTGATTGTAACATAACATTCAAAATTACTAATAAGGCTAGAATTGTGTCAAAGGGTTAAAATCTCTATTTCAATATCAGTTTGAATTTGCTGTTGGTTTGCCCCAGAATTTCACAATTTCTTCAAAAAATCTGCCTCATTTTCACATTCTTTAGTTGTCAGTGCAGAACAAATTGAATACAACTTTTCGGGTGGGGGAGGTTAGACAACCCTTCCTCAGATATCCGTGATCAACTACTGTCTAATATATATATATAATCTGCATGTCTTAATTATTCTATTAAAACGGAAAGAGGTGGGCAAGGTGGAGATGGACAATGGGGGCATTATGGAGGTGGACAACGGGGGCAATGTGGACAAATCCAGAAATGATTGTGGGAGGGGGGCCCCAATTTTGGATTCTGCCTAGGGCCCCATAGAGTCTTACCCCGGCTCTGCACTGGGGGAGCTATGTGTTGCTTGACCCACAACGGGTAACGTCAAAATTTGTGCCTGTGGACCTCTGCTACCGTCTTTGTGCACCATCCAGTTTCAATTTAACTCCCTTGAATTGCGCTAGTACTTTTGCGCCACTACATCTTCACAACCTGCGCCTCTCCCCCTCTGCTCCTTGAAACCCACATCGTCACATCACGCACCGGGATTGAAGGAGCGAAGGGGGAGAGACAGGAGGATTGTCAATATGTACTGGAGCAAAAGTACTAATTGTAAGTGGACAAACGTCTGTGATTACGGTATTTCCAGTCATACCCCAACACACACAGATAAGCTGCTGGGAAACTGCACAATACGTCAGTGGGAACCCACTACTTCCACAATCACATGCAATGCATAGTGAAGGCACTTATAGGGTTAAACAAGAAGACAAAGCAATGTGTGTTTCCAGTGCCATGCCCTTACTGTGCTGCCAGCCACACAGTTGTCCTGGCGCTGTGCCTCCAAGCCTGCCATTCATTATTACCAGCTTTCGCCAAAAGAGTGATATACACTATCCAAAACACTTCTGTGTTGGATACATATCCCACTCAAAGGAGCGGGAGGCACAACAGCAGAGGAAGTGGCCTGATCCATTCTCCTACACCCGTGTGATCTCCCAAAGCATTTTTTTACCCTTTCCTTAACAGCCACAATTGAATTATCTGGTTGCATAGCAACCTCCCAATACTTCCCACAGTCTCAACGCAACCCGCCTCACCACTACACACACACACCACTGACTCCTGTGCTCCAATCTTCCAACACTTTAGCATACTTTGTTTTACTACAAGAGGGGTACTTTCCAACGATAGTGGAGTACAACTTTAAACATCCACCTATGCAACCCCTCTCTATCCACAGTATATCAACTGTCACCTCCTCCATACCCCCCAAAATAAAATACCCACCTGCTCCCACAACACATGCTATGTGTCTGTATATGTGAGGTGTATGTATGTGGTCGTCTGTATAATACTAAAAAAATGGACACGGCATTGCCGTGGACATTAAAGGGATAGTAATACTTAAAATGTAAAAAAAAATATGTTGTAGGATTTATCCCCCTGAGTAAAACAAGAGTACTCCCACTGCTGAGAGGTGTTTTATTCAAAAGTTATTAATTTTCAAAGTTGAATTTTTTAGGTGCAATATCACAGTGGCCTGAAATTGTACAGTGGCGCTGTTGCTACACGATCCTATGGACAACTCTGGTCAGTTGACCATAAATCTCCATAGGATGGTGTAGCAACAGCGCCACTGTACAATTCAGGCCACTGTGATATTGCACCTAAAAAATTCAACTTTGAAAATTAATAACTTTTGAATGAAAGACCTCTCAGCAGTGGGAGTACTCTTGTTTTACTCAGGGGGATAAACCCCACAACATATTTTTTTTTACATTTTCAGTATTACTATCCCTTTAAGTCCTTTCAGTGCTTGAGGACTATTGAAAGCACTGATTCACAATGGTTTGTCACTGTAAGGCAGAGCTTTCCAAACTTTTCATGTTGGTGACACACTTTTTAGACACGCATAATTTCGTGACACAGTAATTCACTTTTGCTAGCAAACCAGAGGTTAAACTAATAATCCCTTATAAGAGATAAGGACACATACATAAATTGTAATAACAAGATGTATGGGTACACAACATAGCGCATAAAAACCTTTCATTCGTATTGCAGAAGGCATTAAGCATGTCATGTGGTTTTTAAAAGGGCAATATGAGAATGCTGCACTACATATAAGCGCAAGATTCTCATGTTGCATTATTAGATGGCGCATAACTGATTTTAGAAGTACTGTCCGTCTTTCCTGTCTCATTGGCGCCACAAGCAGAAGCAGCAGCCATATGACAGGCAGCCCCTGCGCACAGGGACACTCCAGCCTGGCAGCCCAAAGAGAGGGCAGAGGTATAGAGGAGGTGGCATCTCAAAAGATTTTAACAGCTGAAGCGCCAAAAGATTTGTAACAGCTGGAGTGCCTCCGTGTGCTGCTTACATATTATGTATGCAGCACACGGAGGCACTCCAACTGTTACAAATCTTTTGTGGCGCTCCAGCTGTATTCAGCGCATGGAGGCAATCTCCCGCTGTGTAAATGCGACCATTAAGTAGTAGTGTTTTATCTACGCTCCCAGTGTAGCTTGTGCTTGGGTTGCATGACAATACCGCGCTGTGTAAATGGCACCTTTGCCTGTGACACACCTACACACTGCAGCTGACACACTAACGTGTCGCGACACACAGTTTGGAAAGCACTGCTGTAAGGGTTAAGTGTTTGACAGCCAAACAGGTTTCACTGGCACAAATATAGGCAAACCATTGTCAATCAGTGTTCAATACCCCTGAAGAACCCAAAGGACTTCATCCCCATGGGCAACGCTGTGCCCATTTTGCTAGTTTAAACATATGTAAGTTGTTACATCTTTTGAATTGGGTCTTTGTTCAACTCAGAATGCAGTGAGTATTTAAATAGGTAGTAAACATGGTCTCCAAACACTTTGTAAGTCCCTTTCAGTGCAATATAAGCATGCTTCTGTTTAAATGGTAACACGCAAGCTGTCTGGAAAAACTAAACCAGAATGTAAAATCAAGGCCTTACTCAAAGGATCCCACATTAAGTTCCTCACTTTTGATTCTGTTAAAATGTTTGAGAAATTGTGTATTTTGCAAAACTTGAGCCTTTTCCTTCTACTCCCCACTTTGCTCTTCACCTAACACAGGATTACAACATTATAAAATGTGATCTAAACCAGTGAAATAAAGGCAGAATGCACTTAAATGTTAGCACTTCAGCATTTGGTCTTAACCCTTTGAGTGCCAGAGGAGTATACAACAAATTGCATACACCTCTGGCACTAAAAGGGTTCCACAGGTCATAATTGTCTGACCTACATATAACTCACAAGGATGTTTTCACTGTCAAAATCCTGTAACTCTGGTAGCTTCCTTCAAAGGATGTCCTTTTTTAATTAAAGGACTAGAATTAAATTTTTCCTCTAAGGTGAGGGAAATGTGCCCCATCTTGATACTTTTAAAAAATGTATTAAGTTTGCTCTGACCACAATCTGTAGCATTTCTTGCTCTCCAACCCCACCCTTACTGGAGGAAAATTTGATGTGCAGACTACCCAACCTTAGCATTGTAAAATAACACTTTCTCTAGCATCACTGCGATATACAGAGACCATGTGGTTAAGCATTGTGCATATAGGAGGCAGGACACCCTAAACAAAGATCTCTTCCCACCTTTCAGCTGCTAACACCTTCACCTGCATGTCTTCAGTTTTGAGTGTACAATCAAGGAGATCCAGGGCTTCATTTCCCCTGAGAATTTAGATGGGTTAAAAAAAATCTCTCCTAAAGCTTCTGAGGGCCCTCACTTTGTGAAGTCTTCTTAACTGACTCTGAAATATTAAGCTATTCCAAAGGAAGGGAGCAGAGAAATCAGAGGCCCCAAGCTCTGCCATTCACTGAGAGGGCAGAGGAGGTTGTTTGATTATTTGGATTTTCCTGTATAGTGCTCTCCACACAGCACTTTACAGTACTGCCTGCCTTGCCAGTTTGCTTTCCATGTAAATTTTTTACCTCAAAGTGCTAGCCATTTTTTCCATTGCAGCTCCAGAGCTTCTGAAAGCAACTTTTCTTCAATTTGTGAAAAGTTTCAGGTTTCTGTAGTGTTGTGGGAGCAGGGCACTCAAGTTAGACTTAAATTTGTCACGTTTTACTGTGCTGACTGTAGGAGCAGCTTTTAGTTATGCTTATAACTGTTCTGGCTAACCCTTGCATTGTCAGCTCATTTGGAGTAAACTGCTTACAGGGTTTATGCTTTGTGGGGAATCTGGTCTGTCTATTTTTCACTGTGGTCCTCCCTTTGGTGAAACTATTATTGAACTACAATTGTTACACATTTATGCTAGTCCCTCTGGGAAAACTGCACATAATTTCCTTATTTTTGAAGGAAGCTGAACATAAATATAAATTGGGACTTTCCTCATTGATTCTTCTGAAGTACGTTATGGCAGAGGAGAAGAAAACTAAGCAATAAGTGTTTCTAACTGGTGTAAATATTGTAATGCTAAAGCGAAACTTTCAGATAATAGCCAGTCGCCATGCATTCATTAAATGCACGGCGACTAGCTTGAAAATGTCTTGCCAAAAAAAAAAAAAAAAAACTTCTCTAGAGGAATCCATCCCATTTCGGGACTGACGGGCAGGTTAGTGAGGTCTGTAAGCCTGTGCCATTAGTCCCTTCCGGTCACCATATGGTGCAAAACAGTCTACTCTATGGAGACTGGGACTGACGGCGCATGTGCACAGACAAGATGTCTGCGCTCTAGCCTCAGTTCCGGTCTCCAAACGGGACGGATTCCATTAGACATAAGTATTTTTTTTGGTAAGACATACATTTTCAAGTTAGTCGCCATGCATTTAATGATCTGAAAGTTCTGCTTAAAGTCTTGTTCAATATGTCTGTTCTAAATGTATGTACTTAGGGGTTAATACAGCTTCCACATCTGCAGGTGCAGCCCCTATGCTTGAACTACAGTGGGCCAAGGCTTTACTAGGTTCTCTTGCCAAATTAAGGGTTTTTTGGTTTGTCTTCTATCCTTAAAGGATAGTAATGCTTCACACTAAAAGCAGCTCCAATTAATCTTCCTAGTGTTTGGGCCATGGAGAGTTCTAATACTGTCAGTTGTAGTTTAAGAATAACTGAATGATGAAGTATCCTCCTCCCATCCCGTTTACTGATGTAAAACTGCTCATCTCAGAGAAGCAAGCCTGTCCAGATGGATCGCAGAGAGGGACAATCTTTAGTGAGCATAAAGGAAAAAAATCTGGCAAGGGGCACAGGGTTTTCCTCTACCAGGGACATGATATCCAGTACTGATTTGAACTCTGAAATACTTTCTGTTCAATGTCCAGGGTTAGAGCTAACGTAACACCTGGGAAATTGTCTAATGTACTTTGGAAAAACAAAACTGGAGTGGAACTGCATTATTGAGGATAAACATACCTATTCACTTAACACTAAAGCATTGGTAATTTGGGGCATGTTTGAACACTGACTGATTTGGTTTACCATAGAATTACTCTATTTCCTCTTGGTGCATCAGTGTCAGCAGTTTGCTGACTGCACTTGAGTATTTGCTTATGTGGCAGTTTAACCCCTTAAGGATTATGCAATCCAGGGTTGGGGTGCTCTAGAGGAACAGGAGCAAGTATACATTGTAGGTATGTTCTAAAATACAGAGTGCCAGAGGGGGACGCAAAGGGTTTTGTAAATATCAGGAGTTTAGTTGGTTGTAGAAGGATGTAAGTGATATGAATATTAAGTAGCACTTGCAAGGTGGCCTCTTCTCCACTGCATTGCAAGTGGAGATCATCCTGTACCTGGAGCACTCAGCATAGTGGAGGAAGAAGCTAAGTCACAATGGGCAGACTAGAGAAGGAGGAAATGTACTCAGAGCTGTGGCAGCGATATAGGTAGCACTGTTGGTGCCTGGGACATAAGAGCTTGGAGCAGGACAGGAGTAGGCCTGAGCTGGTGTGTAAGGACCAGGGGTTACGAAGCTGTAAGGTTTCAGTCTAGCACGTGCAGAGGTTGTGGTTCTAGGAATTGCCATATCTGTTTTCATGCACATATCTTTAGTCCATTCTGGATGTCTTAAGCAAAAGAGCATGGACAAAGTGAATAGGCGCCTCTACAATTTTCTGGCCATAGTAAGGTGAGTGGGTGGTTATTAATTGATTTTCTTTAAGGTTAAGTTGGTGAGAATAATTGCCAACAAGGTGAGGGCAATGGAGAAGAATCAGCTATGAATAAATTGAATGGCAGGCTTGCATTTCAGTACTGCAAGGAGTGCAAATGTGCATTTCTCAAATCTCCAAGATTATTTTTACACAGAATTTTAGGAGGTGGTTGCACTCTGCTAATGGTGTCCTCCCATGTAATAAACTCAAATGTGTATTTTGAAAGTCTTTATAATTATGGGAATGTGATTGCCCAGTAGTGGGAGCACTATCTGCTGGTGCGTTCTGAGTCACATTGGATAAGTTATGGATAGGGGCAAGTGCAACAATATCGTCCTGATGGGCTGTGGGTCACAGAGAATGCAGTGGGGGTGGTAGCAGCACTGCCCACTGGCGGTGTCTGAGTCACAAAGGATCCAGTTGCCAACACGGTCTGCTGGTGGGGTCTGCTGACCACTTCTACTACTAAAACTGTTGGATTCTGCCACAGCAGCAGCAGTCCTCCAAAACCATCTACTACTTTTCACTTTCTCTGACTACGCATTACTCTAATATATTTTTCCCTCTTTTGTTTCTACAGCTCTTTCTTTTTTAATTGCATCTCGCAGCACAGGGGAAAGTGCAGTATTTTATAAAGTAGTGGGGTAGGAATTATGGCCATTGAAGGTACAGGCAAAAATTCAATGACAGCACTGGGAAGGCAGACATTTTATGTATGTGAAATAAGGGGAATTTTTGTGGCAAAAATAGCAAATTGTGGATTTTGCTATAAAGGAAAAACAAATGGAACTTGTCACCTATTCTTGTACTCAGGAGATATAGGGCATTCATATATATCGATTATACCTCTCCCAAGAACCCATGTAAGAAATCAACCTTCGATAACAGGAGGGAGATGCACAAAGGTTTGATGCTTTGGAGAGGTGTGTGAGACACACACTGACATATGCATAAGGGGGGGATGCATAAGGAGGGGGAGAGACTGTGAGCATTAGACTATCATTCTGACATACAGTTGTCTGTTGGGTAGGGAGCAGAGAGAGAGAGCTTGGCACCAATAACAATGCCCTCACTCAACCCTTTAAAGGGTCTGTATTGTCTATATATTAAAAAAGATAATTGCAGCTATTAGAAAATTAAACTAAATGACCCCAGCCCTCAAACCTTTATGGTTTGAGAGATCTAGAAAGCTAAAGTTCCCTGCCCCCTCCTCTTTCCCTGATGTCAGGGGTAAAGCAGACAGCAGGAGATTTGAGTCAGCCGACTCGAGGCGGCTCTTCAGCAGAACCGAAACAGCGCAATGTAAAAAATACTTAATTGGGACGGTCTACAAAGTGTGCTTGTCCCGGGACCAGGATAGCCTACCTTCCGTTTACAGCTGACGTCAGGGAAAGGGCTGGGAGGGGGAACTTTAGCCTTCTATATCTCTAAAACCATAAATGTTTGAGAGATGGGACTGGGGTTGTTTAGTTTAATTTTCTAATAGCTGTAAGTGACCTTTTTTAATATATAGACATTACTGACCCTTTCAGTGCAGTGGGGTAACAACACATTACAACACTCTAATAAGCCAGGATTTCAGTATTTCTGCACTAATTTATCATAGGGTCAATTAATTTGATTAACTGACCAGTACTCTACAAGGTAAATATTCAAATTTTTGCCTGTTTGTATGTTGTGTGGGCATGGGCTGGGAACCATTGGTCCAGACAACACCACTAAAATGATTAAGTGGTGGAAGTGCCTAGTGGTAATACTGCTTAATCAAAGATATCCTGAAAATCTGACATGTTGGTATGTTTGGCTACTTTCTTCTGGGGAAAGAAAACAAAAAAAGAAGGCACTCCTAGTGTAATAACGTTTAGGTCATACACAGTCCCTCCCTTCGCCACTTTAAGAAATTCACTCACAATGAAGATGTTCAGTGTAACACATATATGTTTACTGAAATATGCAATTGTCCCTCAAACAGTAACACTTCTCCAGGTGGTCCTAGATTTCCTTTGGGCCACTCCTTATACAACTACTCGGTATAGTACATATACAAAAAACAGACAAGAAAAGGGCACCCAATAGTGCCTATTATCGTTATTGACATATTTCTTAAAATGATAATTATAATACTCACAAGAGTGGTGATTGTGAATGGACTTATGTACAGTCACAACAAATCAGGCATGCAAGGAATTTTAAACCTGTCCCTGCTCAGGTCTTGGAACAGGGATGATACTTCAATCCAATAATCTCAGCATTCAAATTACAAATTCTTGTAAGGATCTCAAAAAAGCTGCTATAGTCTCAAAAAATATATTTAATTAATAAAAATAGGGTCGTACCCTTTTAAAATGACCTTTAAGTGTTATCAATGGCTAAAAAAAAGTTTTTTTGCATTTAGAAGAGTGTAAAAAGCTGATCTAAATGCAAAAAAATGTATCTCTCAAACCGCTATGGTTTAAGAGATACAGGCGTTTAAAGTTTGATTTCTCCTACTGACAGCTGTAAAGCTGTCAGCAGGAGATCCGTGTCGGTCAACACAGAGGCGCTTGAGAAGTGCCGAGATCTCGTTACTTAAATGGAATCCCTTCATTGGAATGGTCTAAAGTGTGTGCCTGAACACTAGGCACACGTTTTAGACCATTCCAATGAAGGGATTACGTGTAAGTAACGAGATCTCGGCACTTCTCAAGCGCCTCCGTGTCGACCGACACGGATCTCCTGCTGACAGCTTTACAGCTCAGCTTTTTAAGCTCTTCTAAGTGCAAAAAACTTTTTTTAAACATTACTAACACTTTAAAACAATATACAGGCAAGCAAATTTTACCAACGTTTCACAGTTATCAAACTGCTTCCTCAAGAGCTCAATTCTTTGAATTACTGGGTTGCACATTAAATTTAAATATATTTATAAAGACAAAGGGCCTCATCCACAAAAGAAAAGGGGACAATTCTGGATCAAACCAACTACACCATAGGGAAGAAATAAACATTCCCATGATTCCCATTGATTTAAACTGTGCTTCTAACTAGCTGAATGTTATAGAGAGGTCTACAGTGATAATACTACATAATGTGTATATGAATACAGCTTGTAATCCAAAGAACCGTACTCACAGGACTTCTTGAGGATGAAGAAAAATGTGCAATTTATTGTGCCATTTTAAACCCAAAGCAATTTAAAAATGGTGCCAGAATGATGTCATCGGTGTGAGGGCGGTGGAGTAAAAAAAAAAAAAAATCATAAAAATTAATAAATGGGAAAAGAAATAAAAATGAACAGAAGAGAAGTGTTAGTATGTAAAAAATACATAGTGTGAAGACTAAGGGTGAAAAATAAAATAAAGGGGAAAAAAATAATAGTATGGACTCCTGTAATCACAGAGAGACCCTAGCTATCCAATGGAGGGAGCACTATTATTTACACTGGATGATAATAGAAGTAGAAAGGTGATTACCTAGGTACAATAACCTAATAAAAAGAAACTAAATAGTAATAATGTTTTGAACATCAGTAGTTATAGTGTTGCACAAGTATCACAGAGTCATGAATGAGGTGTGTCTTCCCATTGTGAAAGGAAGGAGTTGAAGATGTGATACACAATGTAGAGTTAAAGTGGGTGCAGTATATTGGGCAAGAAAATGAGACAATAATTATCTTAACCATGACTTCATGTTGATAAGGCAAGTTATAATAGAAACAAACAGTCAAGTTATACCAATAACCACAAAAGGACAGACTGCAACAGATACACAATATACCGTGCAATGCACAAGACACCAATGCACCACCATGTCACAATGCTCAATAAGTAAAGCACATAGACAGAAATATGAATTTGAAGAAGATATATGGGAAGCGGGATATGTCTCAGAAGGAATGAAAACTATGGCATGTGTATTGAACCTCCAGCTGCCAGATAAATGTGAAACATATACCAAAACAGCAGTCTCTGGACTTGTATATAGTGCAAAAGTGAATGATTTACTGATAGGTCAAGACAAGTGAACAATGACAAAAATCCATGATATAAACCCTCAACCATCTAAAAAGGCACCAAGCGCAAAATCACACAGCGTCCAGGACATCATACTGACATCAGTGGTAATTACCCACCTATACACAAATCAACAAAAATAAAAATGGAAAAAATTATATTATCAAAGATAACTTTTTTTATATTAAAAAATGGAATAAAAAACCTAGAAGTCATACAGAGCATCCAAGACCGCAAACCACCAGTTACATCCAGAAACAACTCATATACATATACTTCAGAGCGTGCCAACCTTTTACCACAAGCCATATAAGTATATGTGTATGAGTTGTTCCTGGATGTAATTGGTGGTATTATGGTCTTGGTTCGGTGCCTGACCCACACTACGGAGTTATCTGGGGGGAACAGACACACTGCTTGATGGGCAAACTGACTGATCATCCTTGAAACGTGCCTTCTACTATAATACAAAGCTCACACATTACTCCTTACTCACTTATTCAACCTCTCTTTGTCAACCGGCACCTTCCCATCCTCTTTCAAACATGCACTAATCACTCCCATCCTAAAAAAACCCTCCCTGGACCCAAACTCACTGTCAAAATACTGGCCAATTTCCCTACTCCCGTTCGCCTCCAAGCTTCTCGAGCGCCTTGCATATAACTGGCTCACTAAATTCCTCTGCTCCCATTCCCTGCTAGATCCCTTGCAATCCGGATTCCGCCCTCATCACTCCACTGAGACTGCCCTCACTAAAGTGGCCAATGACTTGCTCTCAGCCAAGTCAAAAGGCCACTACTCCCTACTCATTCTTTTGGACCTGTCAGCTGCCTTTGACACAGTCGATCACCCACTCCTCCTCCAAGCCCTCCACTCCCTAGGTCTCTGCGACACTGCACTCTCCTGGTTTTCATCTTATCTCTGCAACCGCTCCTTCAGTGTTTCCTACTCCGGCTCCACTTCCCCACCCCTCCCACTGTCTGTTGGTGTGCCTCAAGGATCAGTACTGGGACCCTTGCTCTTCTCAATCTACACTGCTTCCCTTGGAAAACTAATAAACTCCTTTGGGTTTCACCATCATCTCTATGCTGATGACACTCAAATATATATTTCCTCCCCAGACCTCTCTCCTTCCCTCCTGTCCCGAGTGTCTGTCTGCTGTGTCTTCCTGGATGTCCTCCCATCAACTCAAACTTAACCTTAGCAAAACTGAACTAATTCTCTTCCCTCCATCTACAACCAGCCTTATCCCAAATATTACCCTCACCGTTAACAACACTTCCATCACACCAACCCCTACAGCACGCTGCCTGGGGGTCACATTTGACTCTACCCTATCTTTCATTCCTCACATCCAGTCAATCTCCAACTCATGCCACCTCCACCTCCGCAACATCTTTAGAATCCGACCCTTTCTCACAGAAGACACTACCAAAATTCTTATCCAAACACTCATCATGTCCCGTCTTGACTACTGTAACTCTTTACTAATTGGCCTGCCTCTCACCCGACTAACCTCGCTACAGTCCATAATGAACTCTGCTGCAAGACTAATCTACCTCACTCATCGCTTCTCTAACACCACACGCCTCTGTCAGTCCCTACACTGGCTCCCATTAGCATACAGAGTAAAATTCAAAACTCTGGTGCTAACTTATAGAGCCCTCACTAACACTGCACCCCCCTATATTTCATCTCTCATTTCCAAATATACTCCCGCCCGCCATCTTCGCTCTGCACATGACCTTCTGTCCTCCACAGCTCTTATCACATCCTCCCACTCCCGCCTACAGGACTTCTCCCATGCTGCACCTGAGCTGTGGAATTCCCTCCCCCGCCCCATCAGACTCTCCCCCAGCCTTCAAATCATCAGACGCTCCCTGAAGACTCACCTCTTCAGGGAGGCCTATCAACTGCCTCTATAAACATCATCACCAAGATTCACCCCTTGCACGGACTACTGCACTGTGCACTTCTCACACCCACCCACTGACTGGCAGTTCATGTGGCAGGAGGCACTTAAACGCAATAGCACTTACTCCTTCTGTATCAAACCTACCTTCCTCTAGACTGTAAGCTCTCACGAGAAGGCCCTCTGATCCTCCTGTTCTCCACATCTGATTGTACTATTTAATACCTCTGTATGTCTATTCCCAATTGTACAGCACTGCGGAATTAGTTGGCGCTATATAAATAAAGAATAATAATAATAATAATACTCCTTAATTTTAAAAGTCACAATATTGTTTTCTTGGAAGTCTTATTATATTTATTACTAGCAATGTGGGGCGGCGTTGCCCGTCATATTATTTACATAGAGAGACATTGTGTGAAACAGAAATATGCAGTTACAGACACGTACTTAAAGAGACAGAGCGTGTCACTGTGAAACGCATACATACAGAGAGACACACACATACACGGATGTATGTCACATATGTAGACAGTGTGTGACAGACTCAGTGGCGATGTAGATATGCTGATAAGAGTTGTAAAAAAGGTTTTAATTGCAGCTCTTCAGCTTGATGAATAAGGCACTGGATCCTTTTGTAATTGGAAAGCTTACAGTTGAAGTGAGTGTGCTCTGTTACTTGATGAATAAGGCCCTGTATCCTTACAGTTGAAGTGAGTGTGCTGTGTTACTTGGTGAAGGTCACAGTGAGAAGATGTTTGTGAGTAAAGGAATAAGAGGTACGCAGAGCAATGTGCTGCATATCATCTCTGGTACTCCAAGGGTTAATAGGCTTAACCCTCTGAGTGCCAGAGAGGTATCCAATGCATTGCAACAGCACTCAAAGGGTTACACTAAAACAAAGTGAGTCCATCATGCCCAGTTCTTACCATGGAAACTGAAGATCTGTATGTTCTAACCTGTTCCCCAGCTGACTCCACTCACCTGATTCCAATCTGCCTCTGAATGTCCCAGTGCATTATGGGACATGGGGTGGAAACAGAAGTTTTTATGCTCTTTGAAAGAAGTGAGCAATGTGTGGCTCCCGAGCAAAATGGGAGCTGCTGGTTGGTGGGTTATATTATTGTGCCATGAGTTGTTTACTGTAGGAGTTGTAAGTCGAGAGAAGGGATGTAGCAGTAGGTGAGTTGTGGAGGAGAGGGTTAACCCTTTGAGTGCCAGAGAGGTACACAACGCATTGCTTTGCATTTGCATTAAGACTGATGTTGGGGGGCAGGCTAACTCTTCCTTACAGCCACCCCTGGGTGTGTGTGGCAGGAAACGCAGGTTTTCTCTCATATATATATATATATATATATATACTACCAATGTGGAACGGCGTTGCCCCTCATGTTATGACCATGGGCACAGGTGTGTGAAATGTAGACATACTGATCAACAGAGACGTATGCAACACACAGACACATACACACAGTGAGCGGCAGAAACATGCAAAAGACATGCACATACACAGACACACCGGAGATGCACACATGGACACACATATGTAACAGATGTACACACACAAGCATGCAACATATATGCGCAGAAACACATGCACGCATGAGTTGTGCACCCCTCTGGCACTCAAAGGGTTAAGGTATAGAGAGGCATGTCAGAGTTAAATAACAGTGGGAAGTGTATTCATACCTGGGAACTTTATTTGTGGAGTCTCTGGAGGCGAGTTATGTGGTGCTGATGTGAAGAGACAAATGGGGCAATCTGGGTTAAAAGTGGGTGGGGCTTAATCGCAAGTAGGGGTGGGGCTTAAGAGAAATGTGGAAAAGTGTTAGTAATAGGCTGGGGAAGGAGGAGAAGTGGGAGGGAAATGCAAGTTTACAGTGTGAGGGGTTTGAACAGGATGCAAATTTTGTTTTAAAGTTGATACCTTTATTGGCTAACTAAACAGATTTAAAATGCAAGCTTTCAAGACATCTTAGGTCTCTTCCTCAGGCATGTTATACAGATAAATATGAAAACTTCTCTCTTAAATACAAATACATTGTTTATAATGGAAATCAGATAAGAACGTTAGTCCAGATACCAATTCCTTGATTGAACACACTCCCTGAGGAGTAAAACTTGATACACAACCCTGTGGCAGTCAGTGGGTTAAGTGTGTACCTGATGGCTCTCTGTCCTCTGTGTTGTATGGCAAATGATGACAGTGAAGAAATAATTGAGCAATGAGGACTTACCTTAACCCTTTGAGTGCCATTTTGTTCCCCTGGTGATCCAGCACCCTTTAGTGGCTATACTACAGGTCCTGCTAAGGTCACTGGGAGTCAGGGTGAGTGAGTGACTGTGTGTGTCAGCCATATTTCTTTCTGGCTTTGTGTGTGTGTGTTTGGTTCTCTATGTGTGTGTGTGGTGCTGTGTGTGTGTTTGGTGCTGTGTGTGTGTTGTGCTGTGTGAGTGGGGCATGTGTGTGTGGTGCTGTGTGAGTGGGGCATGGGTGCTTGTATGTGGTGTAGGAGCAAGTGGCATCCATTTTGTTTTTTTATGACTTTGATAGTGGTGGGTGGGCTGCATAGTGGGGGCGGGCCAACTCCTTTCATGATTTTCACACCAATAGCAACTGGTGTGAGAATCACTCCCCCATTGAATCACCCAATGGGAGTATTAACTTGTCCTTTCTGCCTCCCCTGGGTATGTTTTGGCAGGCACAAAGTCTTCTTTTATATCTATAGATATACAGAAGTTTATACCCACATTACTGTGGGCTTTATTGATGTGGAGCGATCTGATATACTGGTATATACACCACACAGTGTGATGTCCTAAATAGAGGAGCAGAGAGATTTGGGTGTCAAACGGGGACTGTCCCTCCTATACTGTATAGTGCCAGTCCTTATACACAGACACGTGCAGACTGTATACTATACAGCAGTGGTTCTCAACCCATACCCTCAGTGGACACTAACAGGCCAGGACTTAGGAATTTCCCTGCTAGAACACAAGTGTGTTGATCAGAGGCTCAGTCGTATTGATTAGGTCACCTGTGCTCTTAAAAGGAAATTCTAAAATCCTGGCCTGTTAATACCCACTGAGAGCACAGGTTGAGAGCCACCGCTATACAGTGCCAGACCATTGTAGAGAATTTTTAACCCTTTGAGTGCCAGGGAGTAAGCAATGTATTGCATCCCTCTGGCATTGAAATGGTTAAGTCACTCTTTCTGTAAGTGAATGATTTAGAAGAAGATGAAAGTATTTTTTTACACAGAGTAATTTATAAGATATATACTGAAGTTTATACCCATATTACTGTGGGTTTTATTGATGTGGAGCAATCTGATACATTGGTATACACACCACACAGTGTGATCTCCTAAATAGAGGAGCAGAGGGATTTGGGTCTCAAACAGGGACTGTCCCTCCTATACTGTATAGTGCAAGTCCTTATACACAGACACATGCAGACTGTATACTATACAATGCCAGACCATATATAAATAGTTTGTCATACATGCTATACAGTTAGCTATGTACAGCGTGGAGATGATTGCAGGAACTGGCTCCTCTACTTACAGACAGACTAACAAACAGTCTGCTCTCTTTCTCTCTCTTTGTGCAATATATAAATACAGTCACAACCATGTCTCTGCCACTTATCAGCTCAGCTGAAGCCCTGCTCTGCACTGCCTGATCATGTCTCTGCAGTTGTTCCACTTTCCCAGCTTCTCTGTGCTAGCAAGTCAGCTCCCCAGCATCCTGCCTGCTGATTGGTTAGAAATCGTCTCACTTGTAGTAATTGGCAGGGCTGTGCAGGGTCACAGACAGGGAATGAAGAAGCTGCATATGAGTGGTTTATTGTAGCGAGCCCATAACCTTGTATCTGTGTGCTGGGAACCCTGATGCATAATACAGATTTGGACCATGGCCTTCCAGCTGTAGCTTGAACATAGTTTCCATCATGCTCAGAGTGCGTGTGTGTGTCTCTGTATCAGTGTGTGTATATGTGTGTATGTGTCTGCCAGTGTGTGGGGGGCATGTGTGTGTGTCTGTGGTGTAGGAGTGAGTGGCAGCTATTTTTTTTCCAGCCTTAGATAGTGGTGGGCGGGCTGGATAGTAAGGGCGGGCCAAAAATCACACCCCTATTGAATCACCCAATGGGAGCAGTAACTCCTCCTTACTGACTCCCCTGGGTGTGTTTTGCCAGGTACAGTCTTCTTTTATATATATAAGAAGAAGAAGATGATGCACAATATAAATGTCCATGCTCTTTGGTATGCCTGTAGTCCAATGCTTTCATTTCTTGCCTTACCTTTCTATTACCTTTTTGAGGACCAAAGGGTATAGAGATCATTGCTTTCAATGTGTTGCACACAGTTGTGAAACCCAAAAGGTTAATAGGCGTGTATGTGTGTATAGGAAAATTATTTCACTCTTACCTTAAATTTCTTTTCTTGGCCGTTCTACGTGGTGACATTAAAAGAAATAGACAAGCTCTACCCCTTATAGGTGTACAGCTGAAAGAAATCAAAACTAAAATGCCATATGAAAGGTCCCCCCCATCAAGTCTTTAACCCCATTAAAGACTAGAGGGGGTACAATGCATTGTTTTTTAATGCATTGCACACCACATTAGTCTTTAAGGGGTTATGGACTAAAGCTTTAGAAAAAAAAGGGTAATACTGCAATGAAGGATAGCCAGGAAATGAAAATTACTGTGAATATGAAATAATGTTCCTATTTCCTGGCCATCCATGACCACTTTAAACAGATGGGGCACACCAAAGCTAGGTTCATGGAGTGGGAAAGAAACACAGACAATACATAAGCAAATAAAAAAAAGATATTGCTCTCAAGACAGGAGGACTTGCCTACCAGATGTTGCAACTTTGAAACAGTACAAATCCAGCTGCGAGAGCCTTAAAAATGCTGTATGCAAGAATGGGCGAATGCCATCTCCAACAAGCAAAGAGGATTGGTGCAGCATATATTCCAGTATGCATAGCTAGGGCAACCAAGAAAAGCTTGAAAAAGGGTCTTCAGGAGGAAAATGGTAGAATTATCCTTAGCATATTAAGCCTATAAGGGCAGGTGAGTAAAAGAAAATTGAAATTTCTAATGGAGCAAAAATACAGCTGTAAAGACTTAAAAAAAAAAAAGGCTAAAGAGAAAAAAAAAAGATTAAAAAAAAAGCTTATGTAGCAACAGACAGACTGACTTCAGAAGAAAATCAGTTAGGACCAGGGATATTCAGCCCTTGCCAGGTCTATCAGGTGCATTAAATAGCAGGTGTCACCGCCACCGTGTTCGCCTGGGCCGCATCTCCCTTTCGCTACGGCTCTTCCAGGTTCCATTGTTAGGGCTCGCATGCGTGGTCCTCATCCACCTTCAGCTTGGCGGATGCGCATGCGCCCGGCTCGCTCCCCCATAGGTTCCAACTCCTCCAGTCATTCTCGGCTTCCAGACGAGCCTCTCTCTCCCAGCGGCCATTCTTTGTATTTAAATGGGCTGCCCCAGGCTTAGGGCGCCCGTTCCACAAGCAACTCCTAGCTAGTTCCTGGGCTCTGGACATTAGTCTGCCTCTTTATCTTGCTCCTGGCTTGACCCTTGGCTTGTCTGACCACGTCAGATCTCCGCTCCTGGCTTGTCCCTTGGCTTGTATCACGGTGCCCGTGATTCTGCCTGAGCGACATTCTTACTTCCGGGTTTACCTTGGCTGCATTCTTATTGGCTCTAGGTTGATAACTCCTCCCAGGGCTTGCCTTTATATACGCCCTCCTGTCACCAAGTGGGTGCTCTTTCGTGGTGTTTCTGATACTCGTGATTCAGTGCTCCTGTTCCGTGTTGATCCGGTTTCAGGCTGACTACCGCTCCTGTGTACCAACCCTGGCTGTGGCTGACTACCGCTCTCTGTGTACCGACCCTGGCTGTGGCTGACTACCGCTCTCTGTGTACCGACCCTGGCTGTGGCTGACTATCGCTCTCTGTGTACGGATCTAGGCACGATTGCCTCCAGTTGCGCTACTATTCAGCCTGTACCTTACTGTTGCCTCCAGTTGCGCTGCTCTACAGCCTGTGCCTTACGATTGCCTCCGGTTGCGCTATCATACAGCATGTGCATGTTCCGGTTGCCTCCGGGCATAACCTCCGAGTACGTGTATCTGTGCCTATCACGTGGGATGCCTATTCCTTACTTTTATTATCTGGGCCTGCTCCGGTTGCCTCTGGGCATAACCTCCGTGTACCTGTGTCTGTGCCTGTCACTTAGGCTGCCTATACCTGGTTTTCTGGGAAAGTCCGGTGGTCTCGTCTGTTCCCCTGTTCCATTGGGAATTTTGCCCTGCAGTACTTACCATCGCCTAGGGCACCTCCTTGCTGGTACTGCTGAGGTTTTGTTCCAGTTCCTGTTCCAGTGCTACACTCTGCATTACAGTTATTGTACATACCTGTTTCTGTATGTACCCTGACCTGTGTCAGATCCAGAAGAGCTTATCCTCTGTCTGGGTCTGGACCTGTTGAAGGGCATCTCTGTTCTTTATTATTTATTTAATAAAGCTGCATTTTTACCTTAACCAAATTGTCTGAATGTTCATTAAAACCGTGACAGCTTGTCTGACCACGTCTGATCTCCGCTCCTGGCTTGACCCATGGCTTGTCTGACCATGTCTGATCTCCGCTCCTGGCTTGACCCATGGCTTGTCTGACCACGTCTGATCTCCACTCCTGGCTTGACCCTTGGCTAGTCTGACCACGTCTGATCTCTGCTCCTGGCTTGACCCTTGGCTTGTCTGACCACCAGGGCCGGATTTATAATTAGGCAGAGTAGGCATCTGCCTACAGGCGCACCCAACAGAGGGGCGCCTGCCACTGGGATCATGTTGTGTGTGTTTAGTTACCTCCTCCGCCCGGTGCCGTGAAGACAGGTCTGTGCCTTCTTCTGCACAGACCTGTACCTGCTGAGCTCCTTCGTCGGCTCTTTAGTAATACAGAGTGCTGGGAGATGACATCATCTCCCAGCGCTCTGCATTACTTAAGAGAAAACAGAGTGGGAGCTCCAGCATCTACAGTTGGATGCTGCCGCTGGACCACCAGGGAAGAGGTAGGAAACGGACACTGGTGCAATGTGAGGGTAATATGGAGATGATGGGGGCAATGTGAAAGCTATATGGAGCTGATGGGGGGCAATATGGAGCGGATGGGGGGCAATATGAGGGCAATATGGAGCTGATGGGGGCAATGTAGAGATGATGGGGCAATATGGAGCTGACGGGGGCAATGTAGAGATGATGGGGGCAATATGGAGCTGATGGGGGCAATGTGAGTACAATATGGAGCTGTTGGGGGCAATTTGGATATGATAGGGGCAATATGGAGCTTATGGGGGGCAATGTGAGGGCAATATGGTATATGGAGATGATGGGGCAATATGGAGATGAAGGGGCAAGTTGGAGCTGATGGGGGAATTTGGAGCTAATGGGGGTAATGTGGAGCTGATGGGGGCAATATGGAGATGAGGGGTTAATGTTGAGATTCAGAGCATTGTGGAGATGGCCATTGGGGGGGGGGGGCACTTCAGATTTCTGTGCCTACAGGCTCCTGAGATGTAAATCCGGCCCTGCTGACCACGTCTGATCTCCACTCCCGGCTTGACATCTGGCTTGTTTGACCACCTTTGTTCTTCTCTCCTGCTTAAATCCTTGGCTGCGCTTGACCTCTGTTGTGTTCCCTGTTTCCCCTCTAGGTTTCCTGCTGGCCTGTTTTTTCTAACAGTTCCTAGGTACTCCTATCCTGGTTCCACAAAATTAGCTATACTATCCTTTTAATGCCCTATTTAAACCAACGGAAAGTTTTATTCATTCTCTGTTGTGCGGGAGGCTTGCTACAGAATTTGCATTTTTTTGTAGATAAGGTGCATAAATGGAACACTTTAGAAGCGAATCAAATGCACCAGGAATCAGGGTCATTATTTAAACTAGGACTTCACCCCCTTGATGCTAGAGAGGTCTCCGGTAAAACGTGAAGCGGGGCGTTATTTGCTCACATTTTGCTAGTATCCATTAGTGTGAAGTTGTCATTAGCGAACCGTGTTGTCCAATAAGAAATTCCATTTGGAGTATGCCCGCTACTCATTGGCTTTCGTATCTCACAGCACACAGCGCGAATATGGTATAAATGGTCTAGCGAAGAGCATCGTAATTGTGTCAGCTGGTGGGTTTTCGTGTGTTTGGCGGTGGTCTCGCGGCGTCTATTAACATGTTGTCTTCTCGCCAGCCGCTCACTGAGGCGAAGGAAAACTTGTCCCCAATGAAGAACATGAGTCTGACTGATAAAGAGAACACGGTGAGTCCTATCTAATAATTTGTTTCCCAATGCAGGTGCCGCGAGTTCCCTCTAATAGCCACGGTCTGTCTCTTCCAGCCGCCAAGCAGCCGCACACCGGACAAGATCCACCGGGGGACGGATACTGAATGGGTAAGGCTGCCGGGCACTCGTGTTACCGTAGTTTCTGTTAATAGACTAATAACCCCGGGCCGCTTCCCACAGGGGCACGAGAGTCTTACCGTAATCCTGTAGAGTACAACTAAATAGGCTAAAGCGGAGCCCCTCTTAATTAAGGCACATTTTTAAACTTATTCAAATGGAGAGGGGTTGCAGTAGCTTCCTAGTGTGTCCTATAGTACAGTTCTTGTCTAGACTCTTTCCATACTATACTGTACAGCTGGCTTGCTCTTGCGTTGTATTTTAAACTGATGAATAGACATGTGGCTCTTGTGTATACATCTAGAACATCTATGAAGGATACTAATTTGTAAATATGGGAGACCTAAAAAACGTATAGTGCTCTTAACCTCTTTGAATACTAGCGTGTCAGTGCAATATATTAGAGATGCTGGGCTGCAGTTTGAGTACCATTAATGGTCCAGGTTTTCTGGATTTCCCTGCCTGGGCACAAGTGAGTAACCAGGTGAACCTGATCAGAAGGACAGATCCACTATGTTTTAGAAACTCCACCTTCCCTGTTGTAGAGAGAGTGGTTGACCTAATCTTCTAACACACATAATAAGGCTTCCAATGGTCTCAACACATATAAGGTATAAAGCCCAAGGTAGTGTGAAGTGACAAACTTTAAGAACCAGAGGGCTTTGCATTGCACTCTGGTTCTTAGATAGTTGTAACAATGCATGTTCACTTGTGCCCTAGACTTTTTCTAACTTCTTTGTAATAAACTGCCAATTGCCATAAGATGGCTATTAAATGTTCTAGCAGCTAAGATAGGTGTGAGATATACAAATATAATTCTCTTCCTCCCCCATGGTCATCTGAGCAGGTGCTGGCAATGTAAATGTGTGACTGCACACCAGTGGAAGGCTTAGCTCTTTGAGTGCTAGAGAGGTACACCACACTGCTTTGTAATGTGTACCCCTTAAGGTGACCACATATCCCTTTACATCAGGGGCACTTATAAAATACACACATTGCAGGGTTGCTTTGATTCCTGTGCTGTCCTGCAATGTGTGTATTTTAAGTGTCCCTGATATAAAGGGATATGTGGTCACCTTAGTACCCCTCTGGGTACTCAAAGGGTTTAAACTTTTAAACTGGTGCTGCTATAGAAGTACAGGAGACTAACAATAGTGGTCATTTGTTAGTCCTGGAGCCACATGCAGCCCCCAGTCTTTGTACAGTGGTCAGGATGGGACTTCCCTCTAAGCACTGAATATCCACTTACAATCCTTACACTTGTCTCTCCACCTTTAACCTCTTGGGAAATGGACCATCCTAAATGCAATAGGACTTGGGAAAAGAAGGGACTAAAACAGCTGCTCCCCATAACCATGCTTAATAAACCCATCCAACCCTAATCTTGATACTACAGTATATTTCTGCTCTGGAGTGTACCGTACTACTTTTAGTAGTTATATCAGTGTTAATAAATTAATTCTAGTGCCTATCAATTTGCAGTATGCCTTACTGAGTTAATGAGAAACTCTTAAATCGGAACACCCTAACATGCTTTCCTGCTGGGTGTATAATTGCCTAATAGTGTAAAAAGCTCAGGTGTGAAGCAATACCACTAATGTACAAAAGGGAGGTTTTTTTTTTTTTTTGGTTTTTTTTTTTTGTTTTTTTTTTTTCTTCTAATGTTACACTGGTGTACAACATGGGAGTCAACTTGCTGTAACTTATGGAACTGTGTGTGTGGTTTGCACCTTTAAAACTGTAACTTGTATTTCTGTATGATGTGTTACTACAGTTGACTAATCTTCCATGAACTCTAGATGTAGCCAATGCATTATGAAGCAATGCATCTGATTTAAGTGTTCTTCAATATTTTAACTCAACAAATGCCCCTGGAGTGCAGTCTGCATGCTTTAGAATTGCTCCACTTGAGTGTAAAGTGTATTGGTGGTATCCAGACATGACTGGTAGGATTGACTCAAAGGCCTTGTCATGCTTTAGCATAAGCAAGTGAACAATGATGAAGGGGATGTTGGGGTCCTAATCAACCTTTTAAGCACCAGAGGTGTGAACATTTATGTGCAAAGCATTGCACACTAGTTCTTAAAGGGTTAACATGTCGTGTGTGTGTGTGTGTTTTTTTTGTTTTTTTTTTATATATCTGCTTTACATCCTGTAACCCTCTTGTCTCCTAGCTAAAATCGAAATCCCCAAAGAAGCACAATGTTGATGATGAGCCGCTTCTGAGGGACAACCCCCGCCGCTTTGTCATCTTGCCCATCCAGTACCACGATATATGGCAGATGTACAAGAAGGCAGAGGCCTCATTCTGGACAGTGGAAGAGGTGAGAACTGTTAATGTCAATCTAGACCAGGCATACTTAACTGTCTAGCTGCATCTTCTCTTCCCCCACTCCCTGGCTTAAAAACAAACACCAAAAAAACTTTGTATTCATATTTACATGTAAATACAAACATGGGCTGTCTGTACCACAGTATGTAGCATATTTCTCACTATGCTCACCTGTACATCTAGCAGCTGGGGGTGGGGTGATGTCTCCTCCTCACCACTAACGCTACCTACATTTGTAGGTAACATAGGGACATGTCCCTTGCCTGCAGGACACTCAACTGGAAGCCTATAGGGCAACATTTTTTCCTTGATGAATTTTTATATAGAATTGTGGGACCAGACATGGAATGTCCAGCTGCACTTTGTAGTCACAGACTCGGCTCTTTGGAACTCAAAGCTGACTTCTTCTTCCCCTGGCTAAAAGCAACCTGGACATATATGGCTATCTCCCTTAAATGTTCAATCAGACCCAGTGTGCTGCTAAATCCAACAAGTGAACTATGGGGACTACATTATGGTAGGAAATGAAGGGTCTTGCTGCTTCAAGGGCAGTGTCCACATAACTGATTAAATCAGCACAGAGTAACATTTATTTTAATCAAAAGCACCACCTGTAGTATACAAACTTCTATTGCATAGCTTTGCAGGGTGGGTATAGCCCCCAGGTATAAAAAATCTGTTAAAGCTGTTCATTACTGATTCTCATCTCCTGTTCTTGCAAAGGAACACATAACTGACTGCTCTATTTAGGTGGATCTTTCCAAAGACATTCAGCAGTGGGAAGGCATGAAGCCAGAAGAAAGATACTTCATTTCTCATGTGTTGGCCTTTTTTGCAGCCAGTGATGGTATTGTACTTGAGAATCTGGTAAGTCACACGATGCATTTCAAACAGAATACACGAACACCTTGGCAACACCTTCAAAAATAAAGGGCAACCTTCTGATGTCCATGGAGTTGCACATGACCATTACTGGCAGGACTAACAGCTTAAATAATGTTTGAACGGAAGGAAAGTACATGAACTGCCGTGTGTTAGGCCCAGTGGTCCTGTTAACAGCTGTTATGGCCACATCAGACATGGCTCTGAAGTCCTCCTGAACAGAGGCACACAACAGAACTTGGTGGCTTTTGGTATAATTCATATTAGGGGTTCCTTCTACAGTTTGACTCTTCCCAAGTGTCCTGTCTCCAAGTATACTGACATTCATGCAACTTTCTCTAGGTGGAGCGCTTTAGCCAGGAAGTACAGGTGCCAGAAGCACGCTGCTTCTATGGCTTCCAAATAGCAATGGAGAATATTCACTCAGAAATGTACAGCCTTCTTATTGACACTTACATTAAAGAACCAACAGAGAGGTATGTGGATTCTGTCTTGCTTGTACACAACACCATTGTCATAACTGAGCTCATGCTACATATCATGGCTGTGCTTTTAAGGTGACTAGCTATACTTATCACCCACTAATGGCATGATCCAGTAGTTGAGGTTAACTTTTAAAGCTGAACTAGCACTCCAGATAAAGTGCCCCCCAAACAAATCATAGTGATCAGCATAGAAATACTATTGGGCAGGCAGCAGCAGAGACATCTTGCCTTTGGCATATGTGTGACTGTGCTGTCATGCAAGTCTCCTCCAGGATTGATGGTGCAGATGATTTTAAAGTGAGAAGCTTGCTTAAGTAGGCACTTTAATTGGACTGATCTGCTTTAACCAGATGTGTGGCAGATTCCACATGTAACAAGCATCCATTTGTGGTTTTGTTCTCTCTACTTCAGCAGCATGGCATTAGCTATGCAGTGCTACCAGAGCATGTTGGCTGCCAGTGTGTCCTTGAAACATTACTTGATTTTCTTTCTCAGAATCTTGCAGTGCATTGTACAAATCTAGCTTTCAGACAAATGTAAACAGTGTGAAATGTATATCTCACAGTACTGTAACCTTTCCCCATAACTTCTCCATTATGCAGCCCTAAAACTTTACTACCTTGTCAAATTGTGCAGGTTTGGGTTTTTTATATACATTCAGTGTTGAAACGACTGCTGTTGCTGCTTAAAGGGATAATGATAAAGCGTAGCGCCGAGTCCTTTCTATTTCAGTACTCACACGCTTGTACTTCAATCGCAATTGAATCTAAAAGGATGCCCCTTTCCCCTGTGTCAGTCTGTTGCTGTGCTCCATCTGGACCAGCATGAGGATAAAAATCCTGCCCTGTCGGGGGGGGGGGTGGGGTGGCGGTGCAGTGTTTTCCTTAAGCTTACTGAGTGAAGATTGTCACACTGCAATCCCACTGCTGATGTGGGGGTGGGGGATCCTTTCGGATTCAACTGCTGTTGAACTACAAGCCTGTTAGTATTGAAATTTAGCTCTACATACTAAGCAGGATAAAGACCCAGAGCTGCCCTTTATAGGGATTACTATCCCTTTAAGGAATCTTGACTATCTTAACTGGAATGATACTGTGTAAAATGTGTTCTGCATGCAATATTCATTCAAATCCTCAATCACTTTGCAGAGAATTCCTCTTCAATGCCATACAAACTCTGCCTTGTGTGAAAAAGAAGGCTGAATGGACCCTGCGCTGGATTGGTGACAGAGATGCACCCTTTGGTAAAGATGCCTTTTGTCTTTCATAGCTATTTGAATGCAAGTGTAGTCAAAAATAACTGGATAGTTTGGTTATCTGACTTCTTACTGCACAGAGGAAATGTATTACCTGTGACAGTCACTGAGGTGCTGGCTGCCTGCAGCCCAACCTCTGTCACTTGAGTCGTCCAAAATGGCTTCAGTGCTTGTGTATTCTGCACAATGTGTGGCAAAATGCCATTTTAGTGAATTAACGTTCTGGTTTATTTATAATCGCCACTCCACCTGCCCATACTTCACTTCCTTAATAGTTAACATTCTAAGTGGCAATGCTAGAATCTTACGAATGAATACCTTATGATCTGCATGTAACTTATATGAAATCGGTGCAGAGTTGTATCATGAGTGCAATTCTTCCTTTTTTCCTGCAGGTGAGCGTCTGGTGGCCATGGCAGCTGTAGAGGGGGTCTACTTCTCTGGTTCCTTCGCTTCCATATTTTGGTTGAAGAAACGTGGACTGATGCCTGGACTTACCTTCTCAAATGAGCTCATCACAAGAGATGAGGTAATACCCTTTCATTTTCCACCCCCCCCCCCCCCCGACACACACACACCTACCTAACTTTCATTTATTTTATTATTTTTTAAGGGTCTGCACACTGACTTTGCCTGTCTTCTGTTTCAACATCTCGTACACAAACCATCTGAGGAGCGTGTTGTAGAGATCATTACAGATGCAGTCAAGATTGAGCATGTAGGTTTAATGCATAAAGCTTTTCTCGATTCTTTTGCTTAACAGTCACTGAACTCTGCATGTATTGACTTCCCAAAATTTGATGCTAGATATCCATGGAGACAGACAATATTGGTGTAGAACTACTTCCTCTATGTCCAATCCATGGCATACTGTGGGTTTTGGCACCACCCTAAAGCTGGTAGGACCAATCAAAGATTCTTTAAATGTTGCTGACTTGCACCCTCCAGTAGTTATTTGGTCCTACCAAGCTGGAGGATGGTGGGACACTTTCTCGCGCTCTCTCCAATCTTCTGCTTTGCTATATATGTAAGGCATCCAGCTTATCCCTTTAAAATTGTGAATAATCTTTACTATTACTAGTGTATGCTCCTTTGTTCCATATTACTGCCAATCGCTCTCTGCATGCTTTCTTTAGCAAGTCATTAATTCCACCTCAGGCATACCTTAACAGGTTGGATCTACATGATGCATACCGTCACATGCCTATCAGGCTGTCTTACCGGAAATACCTAAAGTTCCACATCCTGGGAACCCATTATCTGAACAGGGTGCTCCGATGTGGCTTGGCATCAGCACAGTGTTCACCAAAGTGTTGGCAGTAGCAATGGTGGAATTGAGGACGCAACATCTTTGAGCAATTGCCTACCTAGACATCCTAATTGTGGACTCATCCAGGGAGAAATCAGAGAAGAGCACTCCTTTGCAAAACCTTTTTGACCAGTCTAGGCTGTATCATAAATCAAAGCTGCCTAAACCCCTCCCAGTCTCTAACTTTCCTGGGAAGAACATTCAATACCTCCATAGGTCTTGCTACACTCACAGGACAGACACAATCGCATTCTTCAAGCAGTTTCTCAATTCCTACTGAGAGTCCTTGAAGCTGTTGTGGCATCTCTCATCCTCCCAGTTTTTTTTTTTTTTTTTTTTTTTTTTTTAACTATACTGGAAAAGATCTGCAAAATCCCTTCATGAGGATCCCAATCTTAAGCACAATAAAAATTGTCATGGTGGACGAAACCACAGCACCCAAAAAAGAGGAAGACCTCTGACCAAATTGGGTCACCATTCATACAGATGCAAGCAATTCCAGCTGGGGAGGAATTTGGGAGCAACAGTCAGTCCAGGGCACCTGGTCCAGTCAGGAGTCCCGACTACATATAAACATGGAGCTCCTGGCAGACTTTCAGCATCCCCCTGAAACTACAGTTGGTCCTGATGCGGTCCCCCTCTTAAATCAAGGGGAAACAAAGAGCAGGCAGTTGAACAGCCTGGCCATAAAGATATTCACGTGGACTCAAAGATATTCAGAATCTGTCAGCGTCCTTCCTGTCAGGACATCAAAATTGTCAGATGGACTTTCTGAGCCATCACACATTTGATCCAGGAGAGTGGAGCCTGAAAACAGAAGTCTTCAATCTGGTGGTAAGAAGACTAGGAGATCAATCAGATTTGACGGCAACAGCAAGCAACCAAAAATGCCACTCCTACATATCACATTGTCCAGGCTTCTGAGGACACTAAGTTCAGACAGAAGGTGCTGGAAGTAGCTATCCCTTTGAGTCTGACTCAGCCCTTCCCTCTCTTCTGGGTACTGCTTTGGCAAGCCCCACAGTATGCCATGTATCGACAGAGGAAAAGGGGAGATTTAATTGCCAATATCTTTCCTCTGTCCTTCCATGGCAAACCTCCCTATATGGTCTTTGGTATGGTATTGTTTCAAGACATTCTATACATATTGCCTATTTAATGCATGTGGGGTGTTTGTGTCCCCCCCGGCTATTACAAACTTCTTCTGTCTCGTAGCTTGCACAACAGTATAACTACTGGAGGGAGGAAGTTGGCAACATTACTTAAAGAACTTTTAATTGGTCCTTCCAGCTTGAGGGTGGAGCCAAAACCCACAGTATGCCCTGGAAGGACAGAGGGAAGTATCTGAGTAAATTTTACCTTCTGCTGGAGGACTATTGGGTCCCTGTTTTTCAAGAAGTTTCTGCTTCCAAATGTATAACCAGTGGTAATTAGACTTGGCTGTTGATACTTCAAGGCATGTAATCTCACAAGGCTTCATTTTTATCGAAGCAGAACGTCTTAAGGGTGTATTGCTGTCTGTCTTTCCCAACACACAGATGTAACTGTTCCAAGGGATTCCATGCAGGGACAAAATGGTGCACTAGCACTTCAGGGTACTCAATGCTGTATACTGTAGTGGATGGAGGGGCAGTGTAACACGATTATTGTCTTCCAGATATGAAAACAAAGGCAGTGAGTTCCTAGTAAGGGACATTACTGAATGTAATGTTCAAAACTTCATAAATAGTATTTGTCATAACTTAGTTTTGTTTGGTTCTTTTGCTTCAAAAAAAAAAAATCTCTCTCCTCCTGTTGTAGGAATTCTGGACTGAAGCTCTGCCAGTGGAGCTGATTGGCATGAATTGTGCTCTGATGAAGCAGTATATTGAATATGTTGCAGATCGCCTCCTTTTGGAGCTAGGATTTAAGAAGGTAACTGACTAGTATAAATATCTTATATGCAGCACTAACCTATTTTATTGAAGATCTCCTGGTAGCTTTTGTGACTGATCTTTGTGCTGTGCAAATAATGACTAATGTGCCTGTAGTAGACTTGTTCTTATTGACTAACTTGTACATAATTTCAAGGTCTTTAAGTCTGAGAATCCTTTTGACTTCATGGAGAACATTTCCTTGGAAGGGAAGACTAACTTCTTTGAGAAGAAAGTTGGTGAATACCAGAAGATGGGAGTCATGGCGGCAAAAATGCAGAACATCTTCACACTGACTGCTGACTTCTAGTTATGGTCACTTGTCTTATGCATTAAGTGTTAGAGGTTATGTGTCCTTGGAAGCACTGAACCACTAAGAACAGAATCCATTAGAACTTAAGCCTTTAAGCAAATTGTCCTAATACATGCCTGACAATGGTGCATTCACTGTCCTACCTAGAATTTGGCACACTGAATGCTAGTTTCCAGTAAGCGATATATTGAATGCCCACGATCAGATGTGTATTTCATTGTATGATTCTTAATGGTGGCTGTGTACGCTGCAAAAGTAACTGCACTTTATAATAAAGAGCTTTGCACTTAATGGTACTGTAGCTGCAAGTGTGATCCTTTATTCTGCAAGGGATAGAATGAGCCAGTTTGGGGGGTGGGTGTGATGGAACAAGGTGTTAAACATACAGATGTGTAGTGAGAAGCTAGGAGCTTGTTTTCACACTTTGGCATTGCAATACCAGACTTGTGTGTAGGGTCTCTTAAGAATACTTACCAAACTGGGCTTACAGACATGTATAAGTCTTCTGACAAACAGGACATTGTGATGTCTGTCTGTCCTATGGCTAGTAACTGCTCAGAAGCATAATGTGTTAGCTCTCTAGTACCATTAAAGGAATGTATGGACCACTTGTACAGGATCTTGTGCTGGCCTATTCCAGACAGTCTGCTAGAGCTATAAATTTGCCAAGGGGACAGAACTGACACTGAAATCGGTTATGACCCACTGCCAGGGGAGGGTCAGTTATAGAAAGAGCTGTCTAATGGAAGCCAATCTTCCAAAATAATACATGCATTGAGGCAGAATCCTAATTGACTTTTTTGGTTTGGATCTGCAAAATATCTAGTTGTTGCACTTCATGTTCATGTGGCTATTGGTGTAGTAATAGTATTTTGGCAGTCTATATTCCAGCCTAGAATGAATTGTCTGAAAATTCTCTTGGAAAGGGGCAGCCTCTTGCAGAAGCAACACTACTTCCACCTGCAGGCTCTGTCATCCCTGGACCGATTTTGTCTCGACTCCATGGTACAACCAGAAATTGCAATGGCTGGCATGCATTCCAGCAGTGGAATGCATACCAAGAATTGCTCCATAAAACGTTTGGCTGGGATCCTGAGTTCTGTTTAATGCAAAACAAGCTTTCACCGGATGAGTAATATAACTCATGATCACACATGGTGGGTAGTGAAGTATAATATACTATCCACAAATGGTTAACTGAATAACAACAAAGATCATACCAATTCAAAACTGGTATATGTATTTGGTCCCTTTGGACTCATTCTGGAGGGTTAAAAAGGTATGTGCATAAAAACACTTACACTTAGGTGTGTATCATATCTTAATAATTACCCCAAACATTGCAAGCAAAAGAAGTGCAAAAAGGTATACTCTCATAATGGAGAGAATGAAACAAAGACAAACTGGAAAACCCACCTAAATATAGATCCCAATGTGCATCGCCTGTGTAAGGTATTCCCTCAATTATGTGAAGAGTATACCTTTTTGCACTTATTTGCTTGCGTTCTATGTTTAGGGTCATTGTGAGCATATACTTACCAGTGTGTTATCACAAGTGCTTTATACCCCCCTTTTTTTTTTTTTTTTTTTTTTTTTTTTTTTGGGCCTCACTCTGGAGGGTTAAAGGGGGCCAAATACATATACCTGTTTATATTGAATTTGGCCTTGCTTCTGTGACTATGGAGCTCACCAGAGTCATGAGGGGCTTATCGGCCTTCTTTCACACTCGGAGCATCTCCATGATGCCCTACCTGGATGATTTTTTTACTAAAGGCTCTCTGAGTTCTTGGTCCAGCACGTCCAAGAGTGTGCTCAGTTGTTGGTCCACCACGGGTGGATTCTGAAAAGCTGAAGTCCTCTCTGGTACCTTCTGAAGATCTGGTCTTCCAGGGGATGAGGTTCCACACGCAACATTTTCCTGCTGGAGGAAAAAATTGTTCTGGTAATGCGGGAGGTGTTGCAGGCCCTGAAGTAGCCCATGGCCATGATCAGGGAGTACATGATAGTGCGAGACAGGCTAGTCTCAACACTAGAGGCTGTGCCTTAATCTCAGGTACACACCAGGGAACTTCAACGGCTTGTCCTTAAGAGTTGGTTGGGCAATCCAGCATACATGGATAGACAGACCTTCTCTCTCTGGAGGCCAGCTTGGACCTTCAGTGGTGGCTGTGCGGGCTCAACCTAGAACAGGAGAAAGCCTTTGTGGTACTATAACTGACTCTGGTCATGATGGATGCCAGCCTGAGTGGCTGGGGTGGAGTTCTGGGTCACCTGGAGGTCTAGGGCAGGTGGACTGTGGAGTCCCTTCAGTCCATCAATGTTCTTGAGCTCAGGGCGGTCCATCTGGCACAGGGGTACTGGACCTCACTCTTGAAAGGGAGACCAGTGAGGGTCCAGTCAGACAACAACATGGCCATAGCTTACATCAGCTGTCAAAGGGGCACTTGCAGTGCAGCCACCTGGTTCGAGGTAGCCCCTCCAGCTTACTTAAGTTGGTTGTGTCTTGTACGTATGAAAGTAAGTAACATATTTTCTGAGCTTATTGTCCAAAAATGGTGATGCATTTTCACATAGACTTCCTATGCTGGATGCAATGGGGGTCTCCGGTGGGTTTGATGTATTTTTATGTATCTTTGGGAGCAGATATAGAGTGGGAATAACTGGATTCTTTATATCAAGAAATGTTCTATCCCTTGATGATATAATGGTGGCTGGAGGGTGTTACCAGTGGAGGAATCAATAATTTTAGTTGTGATGTGAAATCCTTATATACCTCTCTACACCATGATCAAGGTATTAAACCATTAAATTTTTTGGATAATGAACATCCTTTAACAGAAAACTATAAAACATTCCTGTTGAAACTGTTACAGTATGTGTTGACACACAACTACTTCTTTTTCCATAATCCTTTTTATCTCAAAAACCGAGGTATGACGATGGGGGCGGCTTGTGCCCACATGTACGTGAATATGTACCTCGGGTGATGGGAGAAAACAATAGCTTTTGAAGATAATCGGGCAAAGTGGAATAGTCATGTCTTAAGGTGGCACAGATACATAGACTATCTCTTTTATCCTGGGATAAAGATGTAGATATGCTTAAGGAATACATCGATCGTTTAAACACTGATTAATTAAAGACTTGCACTAGACCACGATATGCAAAAAAATAATCTTTCTGGACATAACAATAACTAAAGGTACATACAGTTATTTCCATACAGACCTCTTCAGTAAGGCCACAGCTACGAATAGTATTCTACACGCACTAGCTTTTATCCTACCACAGTAATTAAATAAATACCTAGTGGAGAATTTCTCAATGTGAGAAGAAACTGCTCAGATGATAATACTTTCAATCAAATAGGAGATGAGCTATCAGCTAGGCTACGAAGTAGGGGATATACAAAAACTATGATTGTCAAAGCCAGAAAGAGTGCTTACCAGCACACCAAGAAGCAATTTACTTAAGAAGGAACATAAAAAGCTCTAATAAAAAAAACAATTTGCTTTGTAAGCAGGCATTACAATCAATGGAATATGATGAGGAACATTTTATCTTAGCATTTGGTGTATTCTGCAAACCGATATGAACCTAATAAAGGCAACTGGGGATAGAGACCCCAAATGAGTTGTAGAAGATCTCTCAATTTAAAGCAGAGGCTGGTCAAACGCTATTATAGTACTAACAATCAGAGTAAACCACATGTGACAGGAACCTGTGCCTGTGGCTAATGCACAATATGCCCTTTTTTGAAAAATATAGAGGGTATAAGACTGATTTGGGAAATGGAATAAATTCAACCACTTAAAGGGATAGTAATACTTCGTTTTAACTTTATTTTATTTTGTAGGCATTAAAAAAAACATGAAGAATGATATAAGTCTTATCTCTCAAACCTTTATGGTTTAAGAGATCTTCACAAGCAAAGTGTCCCCCTCCCGCCCCTTTTACTGATGTAACACTTTTCAGCCAGAGCAGAAGGGAGGTGCCCAGGTAGACTGCAGAGAGGGACAATCTTCAATTAAGATAAGGGAAAAACCTGAAAAGCTTGTCAAGGGGGGCAGGGATTTCATTGTTTTCATAGGAATAAGAGTGTCCCCTTCTGTTATCTGTCCAGTCTATGGACTGCATTCCACATCTGAGAAGAGATTGTTTACAGTAGGTAAAAGGGGCGGAAGGGGGAAACTTTGCTTGTGAATATCTTATAAACCATAAAGGTTTGAGAGATAAGACTTATATCATTCTTCATGTTTTTTTAATGCCTACAAAATAAAATAAAGTTAAAACGAAGTATTACTATCCCTTTAATCTGTTACAATAGCAATGGCCTAATTTACACAATTTGCTGCCCTTGTAATACAATCTATTTAGACAAAACATTCAGAAAACTACAAATAAGAGTGAAAGTATCAGCAAGATGCTCTATCACGGCACAAAGAGATGCTAATTTAGACAAGAAGCTAGTAAGCCGAAGTAGACACTTTCTTGAGTACCACAATGGAACTACAAAAAATGTTGATGTTTTTGGTCTAAAGTGAATAACTGGGCAGCAGAGGAGGTGACATTGATAACAAGTTGTTAGGAGCTGAGAATAAATGGATATTCTCCCTTGATACTCTGGCACCTAAAGGGTTTAAACGAGAGAATGTGCTGAAGCAGTCCACATATAGATGGTACTTCAGTGCATGATCTCCCTGTGTCCCCCTTCATGCATAGATAACTTTGATATGTATGCTATTTTACAGGGCTCAAAATTTCCACTAGCCAATGGCGAGTGAAAATTTAGCCCTGGCGAGTAGAAATTCAGCCCTGGTGGGTATGGTATGGGTATGTCTGGCTAGTAGCAAAGGACTTCAGATTTTAAACCCTGCTATTTTATATCCTCAGTAATTACGATATTGTTATGCATGATTCCCAAATGGCATATTTAAATAGATCACATTGGAAATACATGGTTACTTTCACGAGAATACATTCTAACCGTGAATGGCAGGAAGTGCATTATAAATTTATATGCACTTGATCACTCTTATTTTCTCCTAATATTTGGGCTGCCAGGAGCAATCCCCCATTTAACACTAGGGTAATACTCAAGCACATGGCCTCCCAATGTAACTGAATCATGGATATACAAAACAACAAAATCAAGGCTGCCAATTTGGACGTAGCCCCTTTGAGACTGGGTGATGATCATGCTAGAGTGGTCTCCATCACATTGCTTTGCAATGCATTGAGAGCTCACTAGTATTCAAGGGGTTAAAATCCCCATTTAAATCAATGGGAAATTTTAGTTCTCTCTTATAGTGCTAGTGGTTTGCCCCAGAACTCCTCCACTTTTCTTTTAAACATACGGCCCATTGATGCCTTTCAAGGTTAGGACGGAGTCACAGCCACCCCAGACTATGCCGTTTGGGTAGCCTGCAGGTATGATTTGCAGTGGGTCCAGCACCAGCTGAGGGATGGCGCTTAGACGGTACATGAATTGTTTACCCAAAATGTGTTATTTTAAAGAATCTAAAAGGTGATTGATTAAAACATGCTTCACAATGTACTGGACATTCTCTAGCAAATAAAGGGTTTAACCCTTTGAGTGCCAGAGGGGTGCTGCTTTGCATACCCCTCTGGCACTCAAAGGGTTAAAGGAAAACAAATACACTGAAGACTTTTATAGCACCCGAGGGTTTAAAAATAAAATGCATCTTTGTGTGGCCACTTTAATCATGCAGCTCCACAAATAGTAAAGTAATAGCTTTACCATAAATAAGAGAATGATGGAATTCTTTATAATTTCCTTTTGCTGACAATACCTTATAGTTATAACCACTGTTAAAGTGGAAGTTTAATCAACATTACACTTAGCCCCAAATCCTATATAATAATTCGTTAGGGTGTTTGTCAGAAGCCGTCATGCTCAGTAGAGACTGCCCAAATGCACAGAATGCTGGGAGGTATAGGTATGCTGGGAGCATTCTGTGCTTTCGTGCAGTCTCTACAGGGCATGACTGCGTCAGCAGCAGGACGCAGAGCAGGACCGGCCTCTTAACCCTTTGAGTGCCATTGCTTTGCAATGCGTTGCATCCCCCTCTGGCACTCAAAGGTAACATCACCAGGACCTTGGCCCATGTACACAGGCTTTTACACTAGTCCTTAATATGGTAGCAATATTCCTAGAAATACTTGCCATTTGCAGTATAAGTCCGGCATAAGTAAGAGAGAAAACATTTTCGGCAGGCAGCAGCAGGGTGGCATCTCTGCATCTGCGCTGTCCGTCCCCTTCAACTCCACGATTGGCTAGTTGGAAGCCTTGTGCCTTAAGGCACTGGAAGGAACTGACAGCACAGGCGCACAGAGCGCCTCCTGCAAGATCCCAGCCGTGCCTGCCTGCCTGCCAAAAACGTTCTCTCTCTTACTTATCTGGACTAATACTGCAAATGACAAGTATTTCTATGTATATCGCTACCATATTAAGGATTTGGGGCTAAATGTAATGTTGATGAAAGTTCTGCTTTAAATATGAAAGTCATTTTTATATGCAGAACCTTTTCAAATTTGTAGGCACTTGTTCTTCTTTACACAATACCCAAAACACAGCTGCTCATTTTTACACCCGTTAGATGTTATATTGTCAGAGACTTTGTCCTGGTGGAGAGAAGAGAGTTAATTTTGAAAACAGAATTGTTTGAAAGTCTGTTTAAAATGTGTTTAAATTAGCTCATTCTTCTAGAAAAAGGGGGCCTCTTTCCGTCAATGGGAGTGAAAATGGTTGACTGACTTTATGGTAAGTTATGGCTAAAATCCAGACAATGATACTAGGGTGAAGATAACAACGACTGGGATTGTGGGTCATAACTTGTATAAAAGACTGGGAGTACAGATTCTAGGGATGACAGGTACATGAAATGTGATGAACTCTTGATATCTCACTACAGATCGCACAGATGCCATATGTAAAATTTTAATATGGAGTAAGAGCGACATCTCCAAGCTAAATAGCGTTATTATGCGTGATGTCATATGGAAATTAGGGATTAAGAGTATTCAATCAAATAATACTGATGATGTCACTGCATAATGAGATGGATCTCTATCCAGTCAGAGACATTATAAATATGTAAGTTTTGAGAGAGGGGGGGCTTTTTCCTCTGGGCTTTTTACTCTTAGTTTCCTGACTCTTAATTTCCTGAAGTGTACTTGGCTGGCTGGTAAAGAGATACTAAGAAACACTTACTGGACTGGTAACTATATCTTTCCTTATTTTAATTCTGCAAAATTCAGAATCAAATATATATTTCTTCTTTATTTGAAGAAACTTCATTTTTCTTATAATTAATCTTAATCGGACGGCCACCCAATTGTGACTAATTATAATAAGCTATATTGGCTCTAGTAATTCTGAATTAAGCAGAATTCATTAATTGGTAAATTGTATATTTTACCAGATAAATGTAAAATAGTGATAGCAGTGAGACCTATATATCAAATTAGTTAATAATTGTTGATATTTCTAGAATACATTGTGTTCCTAGAAAGGTTATTATAGCTAATATTTGATCTGGGGGAATTCTTTGAATTTGTTTATTAACCCTTCAACTGCTATTTGTCTATTTATTTTGAGGTGTTTCTTTGGATTTCTTTGTGTGTTTTAGGTTTAAACTTTTGTACAGTGAGAAGTTTATTTAAACCTCCCACTAGACAAAAGAAGTCCCCATCTTGGGTGTGGCCTCTTATCTTAATAAGTGGATTAACCCTTGGAGTACCCTATAGGATTGCTATAGTCATGTTTATGATTTACTAGTTGAGCAGCCTGTTACACGGGCCACAGTGCCACTGCCACCAGGTCGGGGGGCAGTCACGCGCAGTAGAGACTGCCCGCTCCACGGATGATACAGAGCTGGACGCTCCTTCGGAGCACCCAGTTCTGTATCAGCTGCGACGTGGGCAGTCTCTACTGCACATGACTGCAGCATGCGCAGTAGTGTCTGCTGCGCATGTCGCAGCGTTACACACGATTTAGCAAATTATTATATAGGATGTTGCATGAAGTTTGGTATACTGTCTAGACTTAGAATCAAATCCAATAATATAAGTATATTCTTGGTATAATCCATTATTGACTATATTAATTGCAATTTATATGTTTTATTCAGAAGGTTTACAATATTTGAAATCAGTAGATAATTAAATTATAGTGATCTAATCTGGGATTTTATTACAGTTAGTTTCTCTAAATTTTGCTATTGTATATGGTACAAGGAGAATTGTCAGAGGACCTGGCTTACTATTAAAGCTTACTCACATGACAACCTACCTTAAACCTCAATTAGCATAGTTTATACAGTTTCTTGAGCAGAGGTATTCCTATAAGCTGCCTCCAACTGTAGTTTAATTAATTGTAAGGATCAATTATCCTTTTCTATGCTGCTGAGTTCAAGTATTATTATCTAATACCTCTGAATATACCTATGTGTGGTTAACCCTTCAGTTACTGGTAATCCTAATGGTGATAATTGTGGTTTGAGTTACTGTATATCTATTGTAATTGCTGGTCACTCATTTATATCATTGTTGTTTACACTTTATATATTGTATATTTTACTTAAATTATATATATTTTTGCACAAAAATGCGGGATTGATTATTTTAATCAATTTGTTATTGTGAAGTACCTAATATAGTGTAAATTTCACAAATTTAATTTTATCTATTTATGTGAAGCTATCCAACCTAATTGGTTCTCCTGTTAACCCTGGAGTATTTTCTACAATATATCTGTAAAGATGATTATTGACTGAAAACTTTTAAAATCAGATTGAAGTAATTGCTATGACCATATTTATAATGGCCACCAGAGGGCAATATTATCTAATGTCAATTTCAGAGGCCATGCAGTTAGTTGTTATGAAGCAAAGGTTTATGACATTTAATAAATACTTAACTAGAATATTTTACAGCATTCAGACATGAAGATGTGTAATTGTTATTTGTTACCTTAAAACACCCTGATTTATGAACAGAGAGTCACCCTAGAATGCTGTGATACTGTTTTATTAAGAAGAAATGGGGGGGGGGGGACTCACTAAACTAAAATATGGGCCCATTTTGCCTGTATAGTGGTGAATTAGACCCAAATATATATTGTGGTATGCACTAAGCTGTCTTTGCCATCTAATCTGTGATTACTGCTCAGATACACCTATATCACCATGCATTTTCCATGCCTTCTCCATGTTTACAGTGTTTTTTTACTTTGCTGGTGGCTCATATACGTATTGAAATCTGAATTTAGGAGCCACTTTCATATTTTTGATGGTGTGTCCATATGTAAATGAAGTTATTTACCACATGAACTAAGCTCCAATAGTGGCAATGGTCTTGGAACTCACAGAAACAAATTCGCCTCCCTGAGGACAGCAAATTAGGGATGTTTCTATAGCTACCTCTCAGGGCTGTTAAAAACACAGCACAAAGAATTTAGCACCAAGAACTGCAGCAGCTGTTGGAGAGTCCAACATTTTCCTATTGGGGAGTCCAAGATTTTGAAACATGTTGAGTATGTTTCTGGCACACAAGGGGTGTAAACTGGAACAAGCTGCGCCCCTATCCTCTTCTCTTGTGCTCCCCTCTTCACCTAACACGCCCCTCTTGCTGAGTGATCTGATTATATCACACTCAGTTACACTGGCTTGTTAGATGATGAGGGCAGCACAGGGTACAGCATGTCCTACACGCTGAGGGGGTAAACATAACAACTAATTTATGGAGCAGATGGCATGTTACCCCTTTAAGTACAAGGATTGTTTCCAATGAGTTGTGTATTGTGTGTTTAAAAGTGAAGGGGGGGTACAGGGCTCCTGCAAAATGCTTTATATTAATTAGGGAACAGGAAGAAAAACATGAGGTAGATAGGGGCTTCTCTTGCTCCAGTGACATGCAGGGTAGCCATTATTTTATTCACATACCAGTGGGCATGTTAACTATTCGAGTTCCAGAAGTGTATCCAGGACATTGTGATGTTTGGACAACATTATATTGTTTGAAGGTAAAGGCATCCTCTCTGCTCCCTACTTGTCATCCTCAACACATCTTCAGCTTTACGCCAACATCAGTGTCTCTCCCCCTCCCCTCGCATACCTAATTCTTAGTGCATATGGCGAAATGTGTCTCCACACATCATCACACTACTTCTGCTGCAAATCAGAAGCTCCATGGGGTCAATTACAAATTCTTATTGATTTAATTTGGAGACAGTGGGAATTTGGGGAAAATGTATAGCTTAGCTCCGGTGCAGTTGGTTTGCTTCAGAATTACTTATCCTTTTCTGCATACTAACTGTGCAATTCTGGAAGCTAAAAAGTGCAATATTGTGGCAGGCCAACTGTACCATAAGTGCCAAATAATTACCCAAGTTCCCTTTAGCCACTGCTAAGACTTTTACCCCCATCCCCCTTGCAAAACATGTCATGCTGCCAGGCAGGGGGATACTTAGGGCTCTAATTGAGATGCCACTGTGAGACTCAAGACTCAGGTATAGTGCTAGAGTGCTGTGCTTAAGCAAGAAGATAGACCACTGCACACTGCAGCCTAAACTGGGAAAAGATGCCAATACAAGATTGGATAGCACAGGCCAACTGAGCCAGACTTTGTTCTGGGTAACTGGGCAGGGACTGTGAAAATGTTCACAAGTGGAGTTCTTGGACATATTGCCAGGCAGAGACAAACAGGAATAGACAAAGATACAAGACTGCAGCCTTTACGAGAACTGAATACAAGGTGCATTTGCAGGATACAAGCTGCAGTACTGAGAGTGGACACATAGTGGAGCTGCAAGAGGCAGGCTGCAGGCACGGGACAATGGTGGCAACATAGAGGAAGCAAGAGCATCACAGTTGGAAGGCCACCTATTCGGGAATCAGTGCCACTAGAGCTTGAAGGTATAGAGGCCCTCAGAAGCAACTGAGAACCGGGGGCAAATATAAATGACTGGAACAGGTCCAAGGGCACAGCACATCAGAAACAACAGTGCCAGACTTGAACAAGCAAAAAACTAGCAAAAGCAGAATCAATAAGAAATTGACTGGAACAAGTCCAGTTCACCAGCCACAGGCCAAACAGCGACATGCACAGTGTGGCAGCACATACAGGAACCGATTCTGTACAGTAACTGCAAATCAGAACAGGCATAGAACAATAGGTCAGGAACAGGATTGGTCTAGCAACAGAGTATCAATGCAGGAACAAACTGCAAACAATGGCGTGGTCAGCAACATGACTGGTTCAGCAACAGTAGATTAATACAGGAACAAATCACAAACAATGGTGTGGCTAACAGGACTGGTTCAGCAACTGTGAATGAATGCAGGAACAAGTAGCAAACAATCAATGATCAGGAACAGGAGTGGTTCAGCAACAACAGATCAATGCAGGAACAAGCTGCAATCAATAGCCTGGCCGGGGACATGACTGGTTCAGGAACAGTGGATCAATGCACGAACAGGCAGTAAACAATAGGGTGATCAGGAACAGGCAAGGTCAACAAATGGATAGCAAGAGCAAACATCATTCACAGGACAAGGCAAAACAGGAAGCTATGAGTAAGCACCACTGCAATGAAGAGACAACTTTATAAAGGTGACCAGGTGAGCAGAAAAGCTGGTCTGTAAGATTGGATCAGGCCACAGGAAAGGCAACAAGTAAACTCTGGACTATGACAGTAAAATGATAATTCTTGGTGCTCTTCTGTGAACAATCCACACGTCATACACCCTTTTTTTCAACAGACCCTGCACTTTCAAAAGATACAGCTGGTGTGTAGAAATCCCCTAATATGATGAAAAACATTTACCATAATGCAAAAAATTCCAACTGGGTGTAAGATCACGTTGTTGCTCAAATCTTCAAGTGTCTGTCTATGGCATGAAAGGTGTATCTTTTTTTGTCCCCTCCGCCTAATGGCTGCAGAGTTTGCAAACCTCCTAAACGTGTCCCACCACAAAGCCCAAACAGTCCTGGCAGCTGAAGCAAGCAGTTGCAAGGGCTAAATCTGACAAGCATTCTTCCGCATGAGTCGCGGAATCCTGGTCCGTTGTTGCAGCAGGACATGGTCCAGAACAGGTCCGGAAATCCGGAGCATCTCCCCCTCTTTGGAGGCCAGGAGGGACCTCTTGTGGTGGTTGTATCAGCCGAACCTGGAGCATGGTAGGCCATTCTTGATCCCAGAGTGGACCCTGGTCATGACTTATGCCAGCATGAGACTCTGGGGTGCTGTTCAGGATCACCTCGTTGTCCAGGGCAGGCGGACTTAGGATGAGAGTCTTTTGTCCATCAGTGTCCTGGAACTCCGGGTGATCTGCGTAGCCCTAGTTCACTGGGCCCCTCTCCTGTCAGGGAAGCCAGTGAGGGTTCAGTTAGACAATGCCACAGCTGTGGCATACATCAGTCGCCAAGGGGGCATTCGCAGAGTGGCTGCCTGGGCCTAAGTGAGGTTCATCCTTTGTTGGTAGGAGGCCTATGTTCCGGCCATATCAGACATATATCCAGGAGAGTGGGAGCTCAATCTGGAAGTGTTCTACTTGATTTTGCAAGAGTGGGGTGTGCCTACGATTGATCTCATGGCAACCATGGAAAACAAGAAGGTGCCAACCATCTACTCCTGGATGGAAGACCCTCTGGCCTTTGCCATGGATACGATGGTGATTCAGTGGAACTTCCATGTCACTTATGTGTTTCCTCCGATTCCTTTCATACCCAGGATACTCCAGAAAGTCAGAATGGACTGGACGGCCATCATTTTGATCACTCTTTACTGGCCCAAGAGAGTATGGTTTGTGGACTTGGTCAGTCTCTTGGTTCAGGATCCGCTCCTCCTTCCTACAATGCTGGATCTCTTACCATAGGGTTCCTGTGGCTGTGATGGCTTGGCCATGAAGCCAACATCCTGAGGCGGAAAGGTTTCTCCGCAGAGTTCCTTTCCACCATGATTCAGGTCAGGAAGTCCATATCTTTCAAGGCGTACCGTAGGGTATGTGTTGTCTTTCGTAAGTGGTGCGCGGACAAGGCTATTTCATCATAAAATTTTGACCTTCCATTGGTGTTGTCGTCTTTCCCCCCAAGATGGCGTGAACAAAAGGCCTCAGTCTGAGCTCCAGGTCTTGGCACTATCCATGCTTATCCAGAGATGCTATCACGGTGCCCGTGCTCCCCTTGTTTTATTTTCCTATCAGTCTACACTGTGATTGCTCCCATTGGCTGTCCTGTGTTTGTCCTGCCCAGTAGGGCCTTTATATACTGGGTTCTGGCACCTATCCGGTGCCCTTTCGTGGTGTTCCTGTACCAGTGCTAGTTTCTGCTCAGTGATTCCCAGTGTACCGACTTGGCCTGCCTGACTACTCTGCATCTTGTCTCCTGCTCCTGTGTACCAACCCGGATTGCCTGACTATTCTTCTGCGCCTGCTCCTGTGTACCGACCCGGCTTGGCTGACGTTCCTGCTCCTGTGTACCGACCCGGCTTGGCTGACGTTCCTGCTCCGTGATTCGACCCGGCTTGGTTGGCGTTCCTGATCTGACGGCCTATTGTTGCCTTGATGACATTCTGTTTCTACAGGCAATTCAGTCCCCGTTTCTGGTCCTGCAGAGTGCAAGTGTCTGCCTCCATTACTGCTACGGCAGTGTGCCGTTGGCCTAGTCTCCGTTATCGCTCCTGCAGAGTGCAACTGTCTTGCCTCCATTACTGCTACGGCAGTGTGCCATTGGTCTAGTGTCCGTTACTGCTCCTGCAGAGTGCAAGTGCCTGCCTCCGTTGCTGCTACGGCAGTGTGCCATTGGCCTAGTCTCCATTACTGCTCCTGCAGAGTGCAAGTATCTGCCTCCGTTACTGCTCCGGCAGTGTGTCTTTGGTCTAGTCTCCGTTACAGCTCCTGCAGAGTGCAAGTGTCAGTTTCCGTTACTGCTACGGCAGTGTTCTACGTTACTCCATTCCTGATAGTACTCTGGCAGTTCACGTTTTTTCTGCTAACCTGTTCCTGGGCGTTACTTATCCTGAAGCTCTCTATATGGAAAGAGCTCTATCACAGAACTCCCAACACATGGGACTGTTTACACTCCTTCAAGACCTTTAACCCATGCAGTACCTTTGTCCTGGGAATCCAACATATTCTGCCTGACCTGTGTCAGTATAGACTGTTATGGACTTTATGGTTATACTGGACCTGTGTAGGCATATGTAAATATTACCTGTCGTGTGTCTCTACTATTCTGCCTATATACTACAGGACCTGTGAGGGTTCTTATTTTATTGTGATTTCAATAAAACTGTGTTTTTTCTTAAACCACTGTGTCTGTGTGTCAAACAAACCATTACAGATGCATTGCCACTACTCCAGATGTTAAGGTGTTTCTTCAAGGGATGGCTCATGTCTTCCCTTAATTCAAGGCTCCCACTCCTCCATGAGATCTAAAACTGGTTTTGGGTGCACAGTCCTCCATTTGAGCCTCTTGTTTCCATCTCTCTGTGTCAATTGACGCTGAAGCTGGTTTTTCTTTTGGCAGTGGTCTCAGTTTCTCAAGTTGCTGAGTTACAAGCTCTATCTTGTAAACTACCCTTTTTGGTCTTTCATTAGGATAAAGTAGTACTTTGTACCTCTCAGGAATTTCTTCCCAAGGTGATTTCTGAGTTTCACATCACTCAGGAGATTGCTGTGCCTTCCTTTTGCCCTGATCCTAAGTCTGATAGGGAGCTGGATCTCCATTTGTTGGAGGTGGAGCGTTGCCTTAAGTTTTATGTGCATCGTACTGAGCCATTTCACAAGGATGACTCTCTGTTTGTCATCCCTGAGGGTCCTAGTGTGGGTCAGGCTGCTCCCAAGGTCATCATTGCTTCCTTGATCAAGGCTGCTATATGTCAGGTGTAAGAAGAAGAAACCTGTTCCCTCTGGGATCACAGCACATTCCATCAGGCTTCAGCTGAACAGCTATGCAAGACAGCTACTTGGTCCTTCTTGCATACTTTCACTAAACACTGCTGTACCAATGTCCTGGCCTCAGGTGAGGTCAGCTTTGGCCAGAAGGTCCTGCAGGCAGTTTTGTCTGTTTCTGGGCCCACACTCTTCTGCAAAGTTTGTTCAGTAGTTTCTGAGCTCTGTTGGCTTATGTTCTTGTGTGTTGTGTATGTTCAGTGTGAGTTGACACATACTGTGTGAGGTCCTTTTTTCCCACCTCTGGGGAGCTTAGCATTGGTATATCCCCATGGTACCTGTGTTCCATATTGGATGTAAGAGAATATAGAATTTTAGTGTTCTTACCTATTAAATCTTTTTCTCTTTAGTCCACATGGAACACAGGTCTCCCACCCAGAGAAAGGGACCTTTGTGGTATTGCTTTCCTGAGTCCTCTTTGAGTTTTCCTTACAAGAGATTTTCTTCTTTTCTTCCCAGTATACTTTTCCTTGTGTGACTTCGGTCACATGAATTCTGGGAGTTTAGTGGGTGGGAGCTGAGCTGGAGGAGGAGGCAGTCTCCACTCATAAGACTCTGTTTTTTGAGATGTGTCCTGCCCTCCAGGAGGAGAGACTCAGCCCCATGGTACATGTGCATCATATCGACTAAAGTGAAAAGCATTTAACAGGTAAGAGCACTAAAATCCTATTTTAGTATAATGCAATTAGAAAGCAGTGATACCACCACTAGTGTGAGCAAAACCCTTGTGAGGCTCGTATATATGTTGCCAAGAAACAGTTTTTGCTTCTCTCCTGAAAAGATATATTTAACTATTTGAACACTATTGATAAGCTAGATAGAGCTCACCACACTCACTATACTTATTGTAAGTATTTTGGGAGGTTATGTCTCCTCCCTTCTCGGGCTTCTTATACTCAGGTGCTAGTTGTAGTTAGGGAAGGTATAAATACCTCCCTTACTTCAGGGTTTTGTTCACAGTAACAGGTAAAGTGGTATCACTGCTTTTCAGTTGCCTTATTCTAAATACATGGTCACTTAGATTTGAGGCAGATAAGGACTTTCCTAATCTTATGCCGAGATGGGGCAGGCAAACTTAAAATTGTATTGTCCACAAACATAACTAAACCTCAATGTTTATTATCTATAGTTTGTCAGGGGTTATTTATTGATAAAGATCAGGCTTTGAAGAGCAGACTTCTTTTGTTTACTTTTTGTTTACACAGTTCATCTTCCACAGAGAGTTACTTCTTAAAGGGACATCAGTGTCCCATAAGAATTGTTTCTAGTTTTGTAGAGCTTAAAATAATAAACTACAAGCCCTATCTCTCAAACCGCTATGGTTTGGAAGACATAAGTGTAGAAAGTTCTCCTCCCCTTCTCCTGACGTTGGTGTCTAGCTGACAGCAGGAGATCCCAGTCCGGGGGCCAGCAGGTGGCTCTGCAACACAGCCGAAATCACATTATTTAAAAAGAATTATTTAAATGGAAAGGTTTACAAAGTGTGCTTGCAAACCAGGTACACTTTGTAGACCTTTCCAATTAAGTAATTCTTTTTAAATAACAAGATTTCAGCTATGCTGCAGAGCCTCCTCGAGTCATACGACTCGAATCTCCTGGTGTCAGCTTTACAGCTGACATCAGAAGGGGAGGGGGGAACTTTCAATGCCTATATCTTTCAAACCATAGCTGTTTGAGACATAGGGTTTGTAGCACTTAGTTTATTATTTTAAGCTCTACAAAACTAGAAACAATTTTTATAGGACATTTCTGTCCCTTTAAGCATATCATACTGGTCCTGCCAAATGACAGTCCAACCACAAAATGCCAGATAATTCCTCTCTGAACAAGGGAAGCAGTTAACCTCAGATGTACTTTTTGACCTTATTGGGCCTCGTTGGTGAGGTGCAGCTGATCCCTCTAGACACTGTGAGCGAAGGGTCCATGTCTGAATTCCCCCATTACTCTTAAGGTGACCAACCCCAAGACCAATTTGCATATGAGGAAAGAAAGGTCAGAGATGCTCTGAACACCACTTTTAGCTTTGCCCCAGTTGTTCTGCTCCTATTTTTCAGATATACTTGGAGGATCTTATAGTATGGCCTCGAAACTAGGACAACTAACGGTGACTTATTCTGACCATATTCATTGTCTGGACAGTGTTTTGTGTTGGATAAGTGAGATGGAACATGGAGTGGGGGAACTTAATCATCATTTTCATATATCATATATCCATTGACTATTAACCTCAAGATTAGATAAAGTGACTGCTGAGAGCCTACACTTTCTCCTTATAGGCGCTCTTATTGTGTACATTGGGTGCATTTGTTTTTATACTGTTGAATGGTAGGCTCTTTTAAAAGGTTGCATAAATTAGCTTTCCATATCCTGTAACAGCAGTATAAGAAATACTAAACAAAAAAAAAAGTTTTTGTGCAGTGATGACTTTTGAATGAAACATCTCCAAACATTGTTTTTCTGAGGTGGAAACTTCATTTACATTATCTTTCTATTTTAATGTTTCATTATCTGATACTAGTACAATACAGAACATATTTTCATTCCACCTTATTGTGGTGAATACTTCCAAGGATCTGGGAATACGGCATCATAGCACGGGCCTCATTCGGTAAGCTAGAGAATTCTGTAGCAACTCAACTGCCCAGTAGAGGACTGTTAAAAATTGAAGGCTAGAACGGTCTCCAGTGCACTACAAAGTAACACACTGGCTACTTCTCTAGCATTAAAGGTCTTTAAAGCCTTGTTTAAATTAATTTAAATGTTCATGTCCTTTGTAATGAAGTTGTATTGCTCCATAATCACTTCTGTTCAGCTTCCTGTATACTCTACATTCCCAGTATATTATAGCCTTGTTCTTTGTGCTGTTTACCATTGTTTCCAGCTGATTTATGTATCACCGTGTTATAAAGACGAGATGACGTCTTCATTGTAATAAACTCTCTAATTCGTTTCATTCTGTGGAGCCTATGTTCTAAGAACTCTCTATCATGGAGACGTGATCTCTTTATCACTCCTTTGCTCATTTCACCCAAATTGATTTGATTGTTTAATTGTAATATAACATAATTGTATCTACCAAATATTGCAGAAACTACATTTATCAGATGTTTTGATAATTTAAAGATTATTCTTTTTTTTTTTTGTCTCAAGTTATATTGCATTTGCGAATGTTTGCTACCTTTTAATCAAACTAGTATTTTAATGAGGTGTCTTAGTTAATATTTGTACTGTGTGCAAAGTCTGAAGTTCATCTTGTTACCTTAGATTGCTTGGCCCTTTCCGTCTGAAATGTAATTTCATTTTTTTCTATTTACATGACACTAATGCAGCCCAGGGCTTTAATTTAATTGGAAATAATCATGGGAAAAAAAGATTTGCAATGAAAAAGACATTATAGTCTACAAATGAGCACAGTTCATAACCTTTTACATTTTCCTAGTAAACATTTGTACAAAAATATTTCCTAGATGCATAACCCCCAAAATCTTTGATAAACATGCTTTTCATATAGCAGATGTGTATGACCATTTGACCCCTCTTTGGTAATGCAAGCTACTAATAAGCAATAAGTTCAAAGTATCATATAATTAAGGTAAGCAAACTAATTTTTAAGATTATATCAATTTTCTCGAGTTTAAGGTTGAATACTTTGTTTTTGTATTTTAACAACTTGATAAGAAATGTATCCACACTGTAGCCTCACACATAAAAAAAAAAATAATAACTTGCATCAAAGAATCCTTTTTAAAAATGCTAGATAGAACTCCATAAAATTTAATTTTAACATTTTTTAATGTCCTGTAAAATCTTATGTGACATAGTGTACAGTGAAGTGGTAATTTTTGTTTGTTTCTTTTTGTACTGCTTTTAATTCCTGTCCGAGCAGCACACCAGATACGGGTCCCCTCTCCTAGGTAGGTTAGGAAACACATCACAGCAAAAGGACACCCTACCACCTTCCAGCTTCTTGTATTTCATAGGGTATATTCCACTTTGACATCTGCATGTCAATTTGTGCAACACCAGTCAATTTTCACAATGATGGCAGCTTGGGTCAAGAATGGAAATCTCTCTAGTTGCTTTTCTTTCCTCTTTTGGAAACTGTCATCAACATTGCTAGCGTGGAAGTATCTGATGCGGCTGAAAATGGCATACTGGCACCTTTCAGAAGTGACATCAAATCATTATTTGCAAAGAAATATTCTGACAAGCAGTCACAGAGAATGAACAAAATGAAGTGCTTTGTTCTAAGGTATGATGGTCTCTCAGAGGGGCTACAAGTCACATTTTTCACTCATGTGTGCCATTGCAGAGAGGAAATCTTCATATCCATATCAGACTGGTCCCACCAGCAGGCAAAACCTCTGTGCACGGGAGAATCCGCACAACCAAAGATGTATGTTTCGGCTTATGTGGGCCTCATTGGTGTGGTGCAGCTGATTTCCCGTAGGCACATGGAGAGCAATGCCCCATGCTTGGAATACTCTTCCAACTTAGGGAGACATACAAAGAAAGACTGTGACGAGCACTTGCTGAGAACGAACACAATTAAATGTTTTGTTCTAAGGCATGGTGGCCTCTCAGAGGTGCTACAAGTCACATTTTTCAGATTGGTCCCATTATTTCTCTTATGTCCACTATGGGACACTTTACCATGGGGTTGAGTCCCTGCACTAGAGGGCATGATACATCTCAAAACACAGATTCTTGTAGGTGGAGACTTCCTACAACTCCTCCAGCTCAACCCTTGCCCATGCCCTACACTGGCCAGCATGAATGTATCCTCTGAAGAGTGCTGTGTGGACCCTTGCAGCCCTGTGGAAGGATTCTTGCAACCCAAGTTTTCCCTCCCATCAGAGTTTCTCTGTGGCTCTGTTTTCCTTTCATAATGGTAACATAAAGACAGAAGACTGGTGAGTAACTCTTTGAGTACCTCGGTCCACATTGTCCCAGTACTGTGCCTCTCCATACAGAGGCCGTTCTGAGTCCTTATAGGCTCCTACACTCATGTTGGATAATGTTATTATATGTTTCTATACTTTCCCTGAGCTTTGGAGTATGGATGGCTGCAGTTTCCAGGTTTAAACCTTTCACCGCTGGTTTTCACTTGTTTGGGGGTGTTGTGAGTCTGTTAATACCGACATTTCTTCTGGGGTCTCATGTTTAGGCTACCATCACATGTTCCCTGGGCTTTTTAGGTCTTTGGGCGACTTTACTACCTTTGACCAAAATTTTGTTGCAGCCCCTTTAAGAAAGGGTTCCTGCTCCGCTGCCATCTTTGCTGCATTGACTTCTATGGCCAAACTTCTTTGGGACATAACTCTGCACCTGTTTGACATACAAAAGTCAGAGTGGGCTCTTTCTTCGTCTCCTCGTGCTCTTTAATCTGGTTCACATCCTGAGTGTCTTGGGGGGCCTGTGAAGATACGCAGACAGAGTTTTAGGTGCTGTTAGGCAACAGCAACTGAGAAGGCTACATTTCCCAGAATGCCCGTTTCATGTGCTTTCTTCCAACTGGCTGCTTGTTTTGCAGTCGTTATTTTACTTCTCTCTTGCTTATGCTATCCAGAAGCAGACTCTCCAGATTAACACTTCACTTGCCAGATAAGTGAATTTTCTGGACTTTCTAGGGTGATTTATTAATCTGTGGATTTAATTACTGGTCTTGTACTAGTTTGAGACACTTTTACTGTCAGGATGTCAGATTCTAAGAGTCATGGGAGTAAATCCAAGACTAGTCTCCGTTCGCAGCGTTGCTGAATTGCAAGCTTTGTCTTGCACACCACATTTTCTCCTTTTTCACAAGAACAAGGCGCTTATTTGAACCTTTCAGGAGATTCTTCTTAAAGTGGTTTCTGAGTTTCACATCAATCAAGAGATTGTGGTGCCTTCATTCTGTTCTGACCTAAAGTCTGACAAGGAGAGGGATCTCCATTTGTTAGATGTGGTGCATTGTCTTAAATATTATACGCATCGTACTGAGCCTTTCCCGCAAAGCTGACTCCTTTTGTCATCCCTAAGGGTCCTAGGTCTGGATGGCCTGCATTCAAGGTTATGATTGCCTCTTGGATCAAGGCTCCACATGCCAGGCATATAAATTCAGAAAGAAACCTGTTCCCTTCCAGGTCACAGCACATTCCACTAGGTCCATGGGGGCCTCTTGGGCCTACAAAAATCAGGCCTCGGCTGGACAATTGTGCAAGGCAGTGACTTGGTCCTTTTTGCACACCTTTGCAAAACAGTACTGTGTTGATGTGTTTCGGCCGGAAGGTCCTTCAGGCAGTTCTGCCTGTCTAGGAGCCTTCATTCTTTGTTTCCTTACTGTTATTCAGATGTTTGAGCCCTTGGCTCTTGCTCCTGTGTGCTGTGCATGTTCAGTGTCCATTGACACTTTACTTCTGTTTGGACTGTTCCAATTCTGGATAGTCTTTGGGAACTCCAGTACCATGGGGATAGGCATGAGGTCCTTTCTCTTTTTTTCCCCGCCTCTGGGAGCTTAGTGTTGGTATATCGCCATGCTACCTGTGTTCAATATTGGACATAAGAGAAAATAGGATTTTAATGTTACCTGTTAAATGCTTTTCTCTTTAGTCCATATGGAACACAGGTCTCCCACCCAGTGAAAGGGACCTCTGTTTGGTCTTCCCTGTCTGGGCTGCGCAGTCCTCTTAGAGTCTCTTCTCACAGGAGATTTCCTTCTTCTTCTCTTGCTTGCCTTCTTAGTGTGGCTTTGATCACATTCATACTTGAGATTACAGTTCGGGGGGGAGGGTTGAACTGGAGGAGTGGCTGGAAGTCTCCATCTACAAGACTGTCTTTTGAGATGTGTCCTGCCCTCCAAGAGGAGGGACTCAACCCCATGGTACCTGTGTTCCATATGGACTAAAGAGAAAATTATTTAACAGGTAAGAACACTATAATCCTATTTTTATAGGAGTGAAATCTAAGGCAGCTCTAAGATAGCTTGGTCCTATCCAGCTTCATTTTTCTGTATGCATATGACATTAACTCAGCACAGTGTTTTTGTCATGGAAGAAATATGTGCTATTAAATCTTGTGTGGCATAGGGAAAAGTTTGGTCTGTATGTACAAAGCAAGTGGAGCAGTTTTGGGAGAAATCAACTACACCACAGGGAATACAAATTCCCATTGATTGAAATGAGATTTATAACCCATTGGGTACTAGAGAGGTATCGAACACATTGCAAATCAATGCATTGGAAACCTATTTGACATTCAAGATGTTAAAGGACCCATTTAAAGCAACACTCATTTTGCACATTTTTATTTGTTCCCTATTTGCCCCAGAAGTGCTCCACTTTTTATCCATATGTACAAAAAAACTAGAGAATTTAAAGATCAAACTGCATTGCACTGAATGGGAAAAATAAAAATTCACATAAATGAAATGTTTAACCACTTTAATGCTAGAGAGACAAATGAAAGTGCTGGAGACTTCTAGCACTGCAGAAGTTCTAAAGCCCCATTTAAATCAATGGGAAGATGTTTTCTTACTTATTATGCAGTTGGGTTGTTCTAGAATTGTACCACATGTTAGTACATGAGCCTCACTGAGCCTTATGCACAAAAGAAGAGGAGCAATTCTGGACAAACCAACTATTCCATGGGGAGAAAGAAAATTCTCCACTTATTTAAGGAACCTGTTAACCCTTGAATGCTGCAGAGGACTCCAACACATTGTGGAATGCATTTGAGACCTCTCTAGCATTCAAGAAAAAAGCAGGGATGGACGAAAGACCTGTTTGCTCTGACAGGAATTCCCACACATTACAAAACTCCTAGATTTTCCTGCTTTTTTGCTAACACCACAGATTTTCCAAATAGAACGGTTCAGTTTTCCTCCTAGGTTTGTTATAGCAGAGAGAATTCCCTCCTTCATAATATAAAACCCCAGTTCTTCCTACTATATATATTGTTGTAGATTAGCCAGTAGAGAAAGAAAGAGTGAGAAAAAGGAAAAAGTGCTGCAGGAGTGAAGAATGAGCAAGAGAAACTGGTGGGATGTTGCTGCTGCTGAATCCAAAGTGATGAAATCCAGCAGCAGCAGTAGTGAAGCCCACTACTTTCAGTAGATGTCAGCCCCAGGCCTCCAACATCCTTCCCAGGTATCTGGGGAAATATATTAAGAAAGGTCTTACTGGATCCTGTGTCTGTCCTGTGTGCACCACAGTGCAACTACCTATGCCAGGTGTTGCTATCACTCTTCCAGTTGTGATGACAAGTGTGACGGCAGGGGCCCCTCTGTCACTTTTGTCATCAAGAGGTAGAATGCATGTAAGCGACTGGTGGTGGTGGTGATGACTTAGCTGGTAGTGTAGATGAGAGCCTTCATGGCTGAAAATAATTTTGAATTGGAGCGACAAATGCAGTTGGGAAAGGACATCACCAGCAGTGACATTATGCTGCTAGCGTATGTCCTGCTGCTAAGACATCTAAGACATATATACATATCTCACAGCAGCAGGCTAATTAACAGGCTAGTGTGTCAGTTTCCATTGTGGCCATGGGACTGGATAGTAGCAGTGATATGGGACATGTAGTTATAGATGTGGTTCCACTTCCTACTATTTCTCCTCCATACAGCAGCACCTGCACTAGTTATCACAGGTGTATCTGGAGAAAAATACAATTCTACACCACCCCCTGCACTAAAATCATGGGTGTGGGATTATTTTTCCTTTGGAGCAGACACAGTGCAATCATCAGCAACTGCAATGTGCACAGTTTTCCACAAGGTAGTGAAGAAGGGAGAGACTCACCTTGGTACATCTGCCCTTATTAAGAACATGCAATTTAATCACCCAGACATTTATGGAAAGTATGTGAAACAGTTTCCTAAGAAAAGTAAACCAAGTGCTGCTGTAACTGTCCCACACCAAGAACACAAAGAATGTGGCTGGAAATCCCACAGAAAGGCCAGTGAAACATTCCATCAGCCTTGAAGGCTGAGGATGACATTAACTCCGTCATCATCATTGTCTTTTTGTGCTATGGCCCTGATTTGGGAAACTATCACTTCTGTCCCCCCAGCACCCTCAGGGTCCTTCTGCTTCTCCTTGGCACTGCTGCACTTGCCACCAGTATCACCACTATCTGACAGTGAATCTGCACAAGTGAAGATGTGGCAGATGTCTCTGTTTATTGTTCCTTGTATAGTGCACTGACCACACATTGCAATGTGGTGGAGACCAATTCAATGCAGGGAATCAGGGAGCATCTGTATACTGTCCATCCAGCAGAATATTGTATAGAATTTCTCCGCAACACAGTGAATTCAATTCTTTATTCGTTGATTAGAAGCTGAGGAAACACAGATAAACAAGAAGCTGGTCACTTTATGGACTCCTTATGCATTCGGACCAAACAGGTCCTTAATCATAAGCAAACTGGTCGACTGATTCAGAAGTTTAAAGTCACAATGTTCCACACCCTAAGACAACATTAAAAAGATATTTAAACATAATTAAGATTATAGAGGCAATGTGTATTCATATGCATAAGAATAGTAGAGAAGTCCATCCAAAATACTATATGCAATTGTAATTAAAAAATACATTACTCTTATGGAAGGCCATATTCTAGATGATATATATGGGATAATGAATTCTTAAAGGAGCAGTAAACTTTTTTTTATGAAAAAATATATATTGTAGGGATTTTCCTATTGAGTAAAAAAAGGGTACTCCCACTGCCGAGAAATGTTTATTTCCAGAGTTATTACAGTTTAAACCCATGTTTTTTTACATTAGCAGTGCCCTCGCGGTTCAAAAGGGACTGACAGCGCAGGCGCACGGACGTCACTGTGAAGAGACGTCCGTGCTTCCTGCTCCTGTCACCATCGGTAAAACGCCGATATCTGCAGAACCGGGTAATATTTCTGGCGACTAACGCTACTAAGCAGCTAGTCGCCAGATGAGCAATCAGAAAAGCTTAAGTTATTGCGGGGTGGTAGTTCCAACCCTTTAATGGTGGTAATAGCTTAATCCATCTATCAAGGTGGTAGCAAACTGGCATAATAATTATTTGCCGACAAGTTATTACTATAAGTGTTTTTTTTGTAACGTACTGACAATTGACTAACAAACTGGATAATAACTTATTAATATCTATTCTAATCATAGCCTCTAACATTGTATAAGAAGGCTATAAAGGGGTTAAATTAAATATGAAACCTGCCACTTCAAACACACTTCCGATACGTCATCAGGCTAATCTCTTGCTAATTGGATGGAAGTTAATCAGTGTCATCACCCTTTGTTTGATTGAAAAGGGTATATATAGCAGGGGATACAAGCTGGTTAAACAAATGATTGCCCCTAATGAAGCCGTATACATGGCAAAACGCGTTGGGCGGTACAGCAATTAACTAATGACACAATTAAAGTAGCCATTATTAGAAACTAAATTAGATCCTTCCAATGAGCATGTATAGAGTAGGTGTGTAACTTAAGAAATGACTGCGAAGTGTAGAACGCAGTTTGTTCCATGAGGAAGAAAGCTAGTGCAAACTACCTCTAGGACATGAGGAGAAATAACCCGATTGTAAAAAATAGTTGGGCATTTCAACTGTGTGAGAATATAATCATCAATTTATTTTTGAACTACATTAGTGACATTAATAGACTAGAAAACCGACTGCATGCGGTAGAACTGAAAGTGAAACAAATGGCACAATTAAAGTAGTCATTGAGCCAATGTATACACATAGCAGGGCATCTGCAGAATAACATTAATGGCAATGAAAGGGTGAACAGGAGAGCTACTCAGGAATACTGGAACCTCCTAGATAGTAGCAGCAACTACCTACAGTTAATGATGAACACCATAGAAAGATACATTATATCTATTGGTGTTAATTGATTAACTGTGAAAACACCTATTGATTAACAACAAGTAAAGTATGAACTGTTAAAAAGGAAATAATCTCTAGAGGTGATACTAATTAATATATGCAGTTAAAGGTAGTAGGGCACCTGCAGCTCAACTTCCACCAGGACTGAAAGGGTGCTGCACTACCCAGCCATTGAAGTACAGAGGATTTCCTAAGAATGTTATCAGTAGAGCGCCTGCAAATAGTTACTTACATCATTAGTTTAATGAGTCTGAGATCTGTTACTAGTTAGATGTCACTAGTAGAATAGTTCTCTGATTAACTCGATACATGAGCTTATTGGACAAGTTTGCTGTACTGTGTTTTTAATAAGGCACATTAGACTAATATTGTAACTGTATAAGTGTCGTCTTGTTTATATGGTTTTAACTCAGTAATTAATAAAGAGATATATTTTTATTTACTATATATCCCTGTTTCTAACTGAACTGGTCTCCTTCAGACTGAACTGATGGTTCTATGACGGGTGCCATTGATTGCACCAGATAAGGTTGCCATCTTTCCTCTCTGACTATCTCTCTTCATATACTATGTAACTTAAAGACCCGCAGTTACATTGTACTAGTATCTATTTACTATAAAACCCTAACAATTATTAAAAGTCAACTTGCCAAAGCTGGGTTACCCTGCTCTCAGGTTCGATGCAGATTAGAAAAACAAAAAGGACTTCAGACATCTACAATCATCCATGTTGCTGTCATCCTGAGTCTGCCTCGCACCAGTCTACCTCAGTTGCTGCTGTATCCATCTGCTGACTGAGTCCTGGCTGCTCCAGTGTTCTGCGTTTTGCTGCTGGCTACATCTCCAGTGTTGCTGTCATCTTGAGTGTGTTTTACACCAGTCTTCCTCAGTCGCTTTATCCATCTACTGACTGAGTCCTGCCTGCTTCAGTGTTCTGTGGTTTGCTGCTGCCTACATCTTCAGTGTTGCTGTCATCCTGAGTCTGCCTCGCACCAGTCTTCCTCAGTTACTGCTGTATCCATCTACTGACTGAGTCCTGCCTGCTCCAGTGTTCTGCGGTTTGCTGCTTGCTATATCTCCAGTGTTGCTGTCATCCTGAGTCCGCCTCGCACCAGTCGGTTCCCTTTCGAAATGCTGTCGCATTACAGTGGAACTACCACCTCTTACAAACATGGCCCCAAATAATTACCCATCTGGACCTAGCTGCTCAGTAAAGCTAGTCGCCAGAATTATTACCGCGTTAATGAGAATTATACACTGCTCCCGGACTGACAGGTGGGAAACCATGCAGACATCTTTCAATATTAACGTCTGCATGCCTGCGCTGTCAGTCCCTTTTGGAGCCGAACGGCTCCTAGCAACTCCTAGAGCAGGCTAGGACTGACAGCGCAGGCGCCCAGATGTCACTATAGAAAGATATCTGTGTGTGGTTAATTCTACTAACATTTGACGTTGTTTTGGAGTGCTTGGATCTATTGATGTGAGGTTTAGGGCCCCATATCAATACACCCACTGGGGACTTAGGTTGTTTTTTTAACTTTATTTTCTCTTTCAGTTTCGGCGTCAGCTGTTTGAAGATGCGATGAGGGATTCAAGTCAGAAAAAAAGTAGGTCTTAACTTTTCTGCAATCAATTTAGTCACACTGGAAGGGTCATCTCCACTTCATCACCTCCTCATAACACTTTGGTGTATCTCCCCCAGTTTGTATCTGAAATAAATGGACAACAACTATGCCGAAGTTGTAAAATGTAATTTAACAACATAATAATATTAATAATATTAATAGTAATAATAATAACAAAAAAATAGAAAGATGTCTGTGCGAGGTTAATGCTACTAACATTTGACATTGTTTTGGAGTGCTTGGATGTATTGATGTGAGGCTTAGGGCCCCATATCAATACACCCACTGGGGACTTAGGTTGTTTTTTTTAACTTTATTTTAACTTTCCTGCAATAAATTTAGTCCCTTATCGGATCTTCATAGCTAACGCAGACAATTGAATTGCAATTTACGGTGTTTTCATTATTGGATGAAAATACCTCTTAACTGTAACACCCAAAAAATGCTGTCGGCAGAAAAAACAGCCGTCTCCAACATTTGAATCGATCCCTGTCAAACTACACACCTCACTTTCACTCCTGTACATTCATTCCCTCTGTCCACCTCCTTCTCTCTCTGTCCATCCATCTCCTTCCCCTTCTGTCCCTCTGCCACCCTCCTGCTCTGTCAGCTTCCCTTCATGGAAATCTGTGTCTGTCTCCTTCCCTTTTCCAATCTCTAGGGGAGACAGACAAGGGTTGGAGAAACACACAGAAGAGTGGGTCAGCAGTGGGGTTATGCACTAAGGTGTTTTCAAATGGTGATGAGGTGTAAGGAACTTCTCCAGTGTGCTAAACTCCCGATTCCTAGATTATCCCATGGAGCCAATGCACTAAGAACTTACAGGTTGTTTAAATCTCGGTTCACTGGCTAGATGGAAGAAGCAAGGATCATTCATCACACTGGAAGGGTCATCTCAACTTCATCACCTCCTCATAACACTTTGATGTATCTCCCCTGTTTGTATCTGAAATAAATGGACAACAACTATGCTGAAGTTGTAAAATGTAATTTAACAACATAATAATATTAATAGTAATAATAATAATAACAAAAAAAAAAAAAATAAAATTATATAAATCCCCCTCTGGAGGGAATGGGGTCAGTGGGGGTGCCTCCTTCCTCCCCTTGTGCGAGGCCCCCGTCTGGGTAGGTGACTACTACCACCACGTGCAGCAGGCAGGGAATCAGATGATGCCAGGCTGCTGTCTGATGAGGAGGTGCTGGGGGTGGGGGTTGGCCTGAACGCACGACATACTCCGTCAAGAGGCCCAGCATCAACCTATTCTGCTCCACAATTTGTTGGCGCAGAGCCTCCTGACTGTGCATGTCGTATCCCAGCTGCCGCCATAAGCCCCTGATGTCAGTCGAGATCCTGTATAGGACATCCAGGGACTCTGCGTACTCCTGGCTGGAAGGTGGCTGCTGCTGTTGTTCTTCATCAGATGTAGCTGTGGGGAAAGAAGAAATGCAAAGCAGTGAGCACCTCTCTGGCACACAGATGTTTGATGCATTTAGCAGGGTGATTCTCAGCAATTGTCCTGTTGTCTAGGATGCACAATCATGTCCCCTAACCACACCAACAGTGCATGTTGTCAGGATGTGCTCACTTAAACACAAGCAGTATTGATATTCACTTGTGTTCAAGTGACAACATGCACTGTTGGGGTGGTTAGAGGACATGATTGTGCATCCTAGACAACAGGACCACTGCTGAGAATCACCACACAAAATGTATGTGCCACCTATTTACAAAACAGCCTAAATAGGCTACATATCGAATACTTCTAAAATGTTACTCATTTTTTATTTTTAAGTTTTATTTGTTGTAAATTTAACTTAGAAAATCTGTCCCCTACCTACTTCCGTATAGACTGTGGTTACCTGCTCTGTAACTGCAGTCCATCACTGCCATTGCCTCCTCCAATGATGGAGACTGGAGCAGTCTCATTGGCAGAGATTGATATCTAGCCAATGAGACCACTCCAGCTTACAGACAGAAGCCTCAGTCATCGGAGGAGGGTGGAGAGCAGAGGCAGAGCAGTCTATGCGGAAGTAGGTAGAGGACAGACTTTCTAAGTTACATTTACAACAAATAAAACTGAAAAAAAAAGTAATAACGTTTTAGAAGTATTCGATATGTACCCTAACTATTTAGGCCAGAGCTTTCCAAACTGTGTGTCGCGACACGTTAATGTGTCAGCTGCAGTTTGTAGGTGTGTCGCAAGAACATAACGAGAAACCTCTGAGTCTATGTGAACTTGCATGCATTTTTATGCAGCAAAGGTGCTGATTACTATGGTGCAATAGTATATTCCCCTTCTGGTGTATGCGCACCATAGTCAAGGGATTATATAGGTACTGCACATGCACAGTATGCGTAATCGGGTCGAAACAGCGTAAGTTACACGTTCGAGAAATCCCATGGGTCCAGTTTTTTGATAGAACACGGTTTCGACTGCTGCTCGTTCACCGCTCGACAAAATTTGTTCAATGTGAAAAGCCGTCTAGTCTGCACTATCTGTAGGTGTGTGCGGTATTGTTCTCTCACTTTATCACTGAGGGAGTAGAGTGCTGGTGCTGTTATTTTCTTTAGCTAATATTCCACCAAATATTCCAAACTGTGTTCATCCCATCAACTTCTTACCATTTTAATGAGATGTATGAAGTAGTTATTGGTGTTTTAAATTCTTGCACATATTTACATATTTTTACTCATAAATGACAACAATCTTGGAAGTGTATGTTATTATCTTTCAAACCATATATTTTTAAAAATATAAATGAAAGGTTTTCATGAGATATGTTGTGTCCCCATACATTTCGTTATTACAATTTATGTATATGTCCATATCTCTTATAAGGGGTTAGTTTAACCTACGGTTTGCTAGTAAAAATGAATTTCTGCGTCGCAAAATGATGCATGTCTAAAAAGTGTGTCACCAACATGAAAAGCTGGAAAACTGATTTAGGCTATGTTATAAATAGGTGACACATCCACTTTAATTTGAGGGGACTCAGCAAACATGAGGCATTGTTGTGGCCTGAGAACAGGATTGACCACCCCTGCTATGAACAAACTGACAGGTCAGGTTTGCCCTTTAGCCTTGATTGGACACAGGAGGATAATCACTGTCATTGTGATTGACCCACCATTGACATTTTCACAAGGGTGAGATAATTGTATGGAGCCTTAAACCATTTCAGAGGTGTGGGCAACAATTTTTAGAATGCATTGGGTACCCCTCTGCCACTGAAATGGTTACAACAACCAGAAACACAAAACTCAGAACCCTTTCCACAAACATAAACCAACAACACACAACAAAATACATATTAGACATTGAACAGATGTTTTTTGCTGGAGTACATATTACAATTTACTATCCTCACCTGCCCTTTCCACGTGGTGGTCCCAAGGTGCACCAACGGGGGCCTGCACTCCCTCATCTTCCTGCGCCCCCTCCTCCGGAATGTCAGCTGGACCTATTTTGGATACTGAGGGAATTAACGTAATGAGAAACACTGACTTCATTAAATGATCCAGTTGTGTAAGCATTCAGGTTCACAACAACTGCACCAAGGTGGGATAACCTAGTTATAAGGATTTACTCAACAACAGAGAGGCAAATTTGGCCTACGAAGCATCACTGTAATGTATGGCAGGTCTTCAACATACTGAGACAACCATCGTGCTGCATTAGCTTGTTTCCATCATGCCTACAATGTCATCATGTGAATGACAGGAGCATGACAAACATTTCTTACATGTGCTCTATATGTGCATTAGTGGGAGCAGGGCTGGACTGGGAATAAAAACCAGTCCTGGAAAAAATTGCTTACCAGCCCCATATCATTGCGGTGCGGCTGACCCTGTGCGCAGACGCAGTGCTCTTCTTCACGCTGCGTCTGACGTCACTGGGTGACCTCCATATTGCCCTCAGTCTCCACATTACCCCCAATCTCCACATTGCCCCCAATCTCCATATTGCCTTCAGTCTCCATATTGCCCCTCAGACTCCACATTGCCCCCCATCACCATATTGCCCCCATCTCCATACTGCCCTCAGTCTCCACATTGCCCCTCGATCTCCACATTACCCCCCGTGTCCATTTCCTGCCTCCCTGGTGGTCCAGCGGTGTGGCATGAGTGGACTGTACCTCCTTCTGCACAGACCTCTTTACTGCTGTTGCTCCCGCATGGTCTTCTCTTCAGTAATGCAGAGTGCTGGGAGATGATGTCATCTCTCAGCGCTCAACATTACTAAAGATCACACTAGGGAGCTCAGCTGCTACAGGTCTATACCGAAGAAGGCACAGAACTCACATGTTGCAGGGCCCTTCACATCTCCCGGCCGTGGTCCAGTCATCTTGTGGCTGCAGCCAGCGCTCCTGCAATCAAGAAGCAATCAGCAGCCGCAAGGTGCCAGGACCATGGTCGCGGATTGCTTCTTGATTTTGAAGCAGCCTCAGGGAAGCCCAGCGCAGGAATTTTCCCTGTATCCCGGTAGGCCAGTCTGACCCTGCCTTGGAGTGCCAGAAAGGTGAGCAAATCATAGCTTAGCAATGTGCTGGTGCTCATCCCTGTGGCAATGCAATATTTATATAAACTAGATATGGCTAAAGCAAGCTGGGGTTGTTAATACATATATGGAACAATTTAAAATGACTAAAAACACTTTTGTACATGAGGGAAACATCTTAAAAACAACTTACCAGCAGCCACCTCTTCCTTCATACTGGCAAGAGCAGCAGCAGTGACCGTCTGCAGATCCAGGATGATCAATTGTTCCCCCTCCCTGCCAGAGCTAGGTACTCCAACAGGGTCATCTGTAACGAGAAGAGAACACCACGTTACAGTACACACAACCATGGACATTGCATAACAAAGTACTAAATTACATTACACACACACACATGGAGATTGCATAACAAAGTACTACATTACAGTACACACAAACATGGACATTGAATAACAAACTGTACTACATTACATTACACAAACGCATGGACATTGCATAACAAAGTACTACATTACAGTACACACACGTGGACATTGCATTACAAAGGATTAAGTTACAAAGAGCAGATATGTGTGATTTGCAGTGCATTACCATACATTGCACACCTATCTGCTCAGTGGTAGATATTGAACCCTTTGAGTGCCAGAGGGTTACACAACACATTGTTAGTGTACCTAAATTCCAGCACCGTGCTCCAGGCAACGTTGGAGAAGTATCCTCTGTCTTGGCGCTTCTGCTGAGTTCCAGGCGTCTCTCCATGGCCATTTTTGTGCACACTTGGTGGTGTCAGTAACCGTCCATAGATTCGGCCTGGATGGTATTATTGCCTGTGTGTTGCTGGATTGACACCGTGCACAGACACATCATGGAGATGCATAATTTTTGGGCTCACGGTTGTTATATGACATGGAGCAGAATGGTAGCAAGGCTATGAGATGAGTCAGAATGACGCAGGGTCTTGTTTTTAGTGTGGGCTCCTCCTTTCTACTTCCTGTGATGGGGTTTAAAGGGAAGACTGAGTCTTGACTCAGTTGCCCTTGCACTGTTGTACAAAGCAGTTCTGTTACCTTGGGCTCTGTGTATGACCTGGCTTGTCTGACCATCCAATCTGGTGCTGACCTGTGACTCTGTCTGACTATTCTTCTTCCTTATCCTATTATACTGGACACCCAATCTGGTGCAGACCTGTGGCTCTGGCTAACTACCTGAACTGTGTATGACCTGGCTTGTTAGACCATCCAATCTGGTGCAGACCTGTGGCTCTTGCTGACTATCTGAACTGTGTATGACCTGGCTTATCTGACTACACTCTCTGGTGCTGACCTGTGGCTCTGTCTGATTATTCTCTTGTTTGTCTCCTGTACCTAGCAGACATCCAATCTGGTGCAGACCTGGTGCTCTGGTAGACTAGCTCTTATACTGACTGCAGGCATGAGTCAAGTATCTACTACTACTATTCTGACTGCAGGTGTGAGTCTGGTAGATTCCTTGCTACCCTGGACCAAGACTTCATGTTCCTGTTTGAGCTCCTGTTCCATTCCTGTTCCTGGTTCCAGCAGAGACTACCAATGGCTTAGGCCTAGTCTCTAGTAGAGTGATCCACCTTGGCAGTTTACTATATCTGGTAGTAGCACTTGCTGGCTGTGACTCTCTACTTGTTCCTTCTATTTACCTCTTAGTGCTACCTTATTTTTTATTTTAATAAATTGCATTTTAACTATACGGTACTGACTTCTAAGTTATTCTGGGGAACAGTGACACACATGCAATGCATTTCGTACCTCTCTGGCACTCAAAGGGTTAACATAACTTAACAACTTTACATGAACACATGCATCAGAATACAATTACTTACCAGAAAACACGCCATTATGCCCTGACTCCTCAGTTGAGGGAATGTATGGCACTGGAGTACCCAGCTCTGAGGTGTGCGGGGAGGGAACGTCACTGCCACTGCTCCTGGCGGAACTGGTGCAAATCACCAGACCAGAAGAAGAGTCGCTCCCTCCAGCTGATGGAGAATGGGCACATACATCAGGAGGAACAGGAGCGGGCATGTGGACAGGGAAGACAGGTGCTGTAGGGGCAGGGGAAGATGCAAGAGCTTGGTCATCTTCAGCATCTGAGGATTCCATTGGTCCTGCTACAGGGGTGATGGGAGCTGGTCCAGCATGTGATGGACCAGCAACAGCCTCATCACTACCTGAAGCAGGAGCAGCTTCTGCCTCAGATGCTGCAATGAGGCCATCCAGGACCTGTTCATAATGATGGAATAGAACAGGTCTACTGGAGGCCCCAGATGACCGCTCTACCTCCATATTCGCCCTTTTCCACAGCACCTGCCTTCTCATGTCGTTAACCCGCTTCCTGCACCTGTCTGATGTGTGTGGGGAGACTGTCACCTCATTGACAGCTTCCACCACAGTATCCCACATTTCTCTCCTATCCACTACTGCGGTGGAAGCTGCCAATGGGCCAAAGAGCTGGGGAAAACAGTCCTGCAGTGCCCCCACTAGACCCTCATTCTCCTCCATGCTGAAGGGTAGTTCTCTTCTTCTGGCCATTGCTGTTCTTGCTCTGAAGTCTTCAGCACTCTTGAAGATGGTGGCTGCTTCTCTAAAATGGTTGTCTGTTGGGGGCTGGTTCTTGTTTGGGGGTACGCCCCACTTTTTTTTTCAAGGTCATAGAGTCATCTTTAACTTTTTTGCATTGCTAGTAAGGCACCTGGCCAACCAGCAATGGGAATGCTAAGAGTTCGAAACTTGGGCCAATAGTATTCGAAAGCGTGAGCTGGAATGGCCAATGCCATCTCAATATATCCAATACGATTTGAGGAAGATACGATGTGATGTTGCAAACTAAACAAGGGCAGGAAGTGACAGATATGGGTTATTTGACAAGTTGTTCAGGGTAGGCGGGGACATGCATGAGTTGGTGATGTTCACTTCATTTGTATTCAACTAACTGTGTAGGGTGGGTTATGTTTGAAAAACTATGCAGGTTAGACTGTGACAGACATATGTTCGTGATGTTCGACAAACTATGCGTGGCAATCTATGATCATGCCGGGGAGGCAACTGAGTGCTCAAGGCCTGGCGCATTCAGTTTCTTTCGAACTTTACTACTACGCGACAACTCTACCGGGTGAACCAATTACTCCAATGTATACTGTACATAACATTACTGCTTACAGTGATACCTAGGAAGACATGAGCAGAGTGTTGATCTAACTGGAAAATAAATGGCCAAAGATGGGGAATTTTATTGTGAATTAGTGGTGTATGGGGCATGGTTGTCGACCTACTGGTTGAACTCTTGCCAGCCATTGGTGTATGTGAACAAATTACTTAACTCTTTGAGTGTCAGAAAGTTATCCAACGCATTGAAAAGCAATGTGTTGGATACCGCTCTAGCACTCAAAGGGTGAAAGTGGCTAAGGGTTTGGACAATACAGGATGAAGATTGCTTAGGAGAATTCAACACAAAAAAGTAGGATTTGTGTTTTAAAGATTACAGCCTAAAGTGGTGAAGGGAGATGGATATACAGAGATCATATATACGTGTTGCTGGTGGTATGACTGGTGGGACATTCCGGTCACTTTGTAGTTAACTTCATAACCTACTGACAACTCTTTGAGTAAGTGAGTTGACGATTTAGCAGAAGAGTAATGTATGAAACACTAATGTGTTTAATAATGAGGTTTGCAGGGAAATGAGAAATAAGAAACAGGCTTTTAAAGTGTTTAAGTCAAACGGGTTAGATGCATCATTTAAGAAATATAAAGAATCAGCAATTAAGCTGTCTAAAATTGAAAATGAGAGAAATATTGTAAATGAGAGCAAGAAAAATCCTGAACAATTGTACAAGTATATTAATAACAAAAAGGTTAAGTTTGATATTGGTCTTCTTAAGGCTGAGAAAGGTGACTTGATTAGTGAGGATATGGCTATGGTTGACAACCTAAATACATTCTTTGCTTCAGTATATACAAAGGAAGCAACAGTGACAGGCTATGGGCAAACAGACAGGACCACAGAATTTCCTCCATCATGTACATGGCTTACTGAGGTCAAAGAGATTGGAAAAAGTTATAGTGAATAAAGTACCTGGACCTGATGGCATACACCCAAGGGTACTTAAGGAACTTAGTTTAGTAAAAGCAAGACCATTATACTTAAATTTATTGATTCACTTTCATCAGGCATAGTGCCCTGATATTGGAGTAAAGCTGATGTAGTTCCATTGTTCAAAAAAGGAGGCAAGATGCAAACCAGAAAATTATAGACCTGTGAGCTTGACCTCCACAGTAAGATATTAGAAGGGTTACTACCTGACAGTATTCAGTACTATGCGAAGACAAACAATATTATTAGTAGGAGTCAGCATGGTTTTATGAAGAATAGATCATGTCAGACTAATTTTCTTGCATGCTACGAAAGAGTAAGTATTAATTTGGACAAGGGACTTGCTGTTGATGTAGTAAACTTGGATTTTTCAAAAGCCTTTGATACAGTGCCTCACAACAGATTACAGCATAAATTAAAAGGCTTCATTTTGGGCTGTGTTATCTGTACATGGATTGAGAACTGGTTAAATGATATATGACAGAGAGTTGTTGTAAATGGAACCTTCAACTTTGTCTAACGTTGTAAGAGGGGTGCCACAGGGTTCAGCCCTGGGTCCAATGCTTTTTAATTTGTTTGTTAAAGATCTAGAAGTGGGAATTGAAAGTCTCAATCTTTGCTGATGACACTAAGCTGTGCAAGGAAGTACATACAGGGCTGGATATTTTTTTCTCTGCAGAAGGATTTAGATAAACGGAGGGAATGGGCAGAAATGTGGCAGATGGCATTTAATGTAGATAATTGTAAAAGGTTATACATTTGTGCTGTAGAAACAAACATGCTACATATACTCTAAATGGGAAACAACTCGGGGAATCCTCATTAGAGAAAGATTTAGGAGTATGGATAAACAATAGACTTCACAGCAATGTGCAGTCACTCAGCTGCTGCAAGAGCAAAGAGCAAATAGGGTACTAGCCTGCATAAAAAGAGGTGTAAATGCAAGGCATGCTACTATTATTCTACCGCTATATAATTCCTTGGTTCGGCCTCATCTGGAATATGGAGTACAGTTTTGGGCACCAGTTCATAAAAAAGACATTCTTGAACTGGAAAAGTGCAGAAACATGCAACAAAACTGATAAAGGCATTGGAGGTAGGTTTGTTTACATTAGAGAAGAGACATCTAAGAGGTGATATGATTACCATTTACAAATACATTCAAGGTGAATACAAAGAGCTTTCCAATGAATTATTTACTCAAAGAGCTGAGATAAGAGTGAGAAGTCATACAACCTTCCTACCTCGTAAGTTTTTGTTGTTGTTGTTGCAAGGGTAAGTCGTGATTATCTCACAAATGTATTGTGTTTTTAGCTATTTTCATACCTTGAAGATGAAAGTTCAGCCTTATTTTGGCATTTTCTACAACCAGACAAGGGGCCTGAAGCAACAGAATTGTCGTAGATATCTAAGTATAAGGTCTCCCACTCAGTATCAGAAAAATTATTATATATATATATATATATATATTTTTTTTTTTTAGAATGGATCTCTTAGTTGAACTTTTAATATTTTTTTGTTGTGTAACATTAGATTTCCAAAGATAATCATTTTGTAGATCATTATCCATGTTATCTCTAACAATCTTGAGGCTCTTTAATTTAGCTATAGAAGACTCAAGTTTTTCTAGTTCCTTAAAGGTGGATGATTCTACAAGTGGTGCCAATTGATTAATTACGGCCAATTAACAATAAATGTGTCATATGTTCTAAGATGCATTCATTTAAATGAATATATGGTAAGCTGTGAATTCCATTTATCTATTAAAAAAGAATCTGTAACTATAAATGAAGGACATTTTTTAATGTGCAATCCTCTTCGAATTTGATTCACTTTAATATAATTTTCAACTGTGTTAATATCCTACCATACATAGGCTTCTTTAATCATGTTTATTAACATATCCTTTAAATTTGTTTCCTCATGGAGAACAGTAGTGTATTCCAGATTAAACACTCTGTCTGAAGTAGACTTTCTAGTGTCTGTTTCTGTGTTCCTCACACAAAAACTTGGAACATTTCCTCAGCAATGTTAACATCCACCATTATAACTAGCGTCAATTGTGGTAAACAAATAAATGAATAAATAGATATGGAACTCCCATATAATGGGTAAGACTTTAACTGTCTTATACCTAGACTGTTTCAAACATATTTTCGCCTATCCTTGCAGTGCAATATACAAACAGTGAAACGGTGCCAATAAACATCAAAAACTAAGCTGGTCACAATAGAGAAAGATACCATGTGAAGCCAACAAGACAGCACAAGGCATCATTAACATGCCCCTCACTTCTATAGAAAACAATGTATCATTTAGAATGAGCTAAGGTACAGCACCTTCACTCCCCGGCTATGTTTATGGTCTGAATTAACCCCTTTTGTGCTGGAGATACACAGAAGCACATTGCATTTAAATGTGTTGGAGGCATTTCTACTATCTAAAGGGTTACACAATTACACACTAGATAGTGACAATCTGCATTTAAATTACTGATCAGTATGTCAGCTGATAGAAACAGTTGATTAACCCCTTAAAGACTAAAGGAGTATGCAATGCATTTTGTCCTTAAAGGGCTAGTAATACTTTATTATTACTATTCCCCATATTGTACATATTTGTAAAATAATTTAATAGCCCCCAGGTTCATCTTTCAAACCTTTATGGTTTGAGAGATAACCGAAGGCAATTCCATGATGTCAGCGTTATGCTGACTGCAGGGATATCCGGTCTGAATTTTATTCTGCGGCTCTGCAGCAGAGCAGCGATCATGTTAATGACAAAGAATTATTTCACTGAAACGGTCTTCTACATGTGCTTGCAAACCAAGCACATGTAGAAGACCATTTCAGTGAGATCATTCTTTGTCACTAACGGGATCTCGGCTCGGCTGCAGAGCCGCAAGCCTGTCGTACGACAGACTTCCCCTGCAGTCAGTACAACGCTGACTTCAGGGAAGGGGGAGGGAGGGTGGAACTTTGCCTTCAGTTATCTCTCAAACCATAAAGGTTTGAGAGATGAACCTGGGGGCTATTACATTATTTTACAAATATGTACAATACTAGTTGAACAGCCCATTACATGGGCCACAGTGCCTCTGGCAGCCGGTCGCGGGGCAGTCACGCGCAGTAAAGACTGCCCACGCCACTGCTGATACAGAGCTGGACGCTCCTTCGGAGCGCCCAGCTTTGTATCAGCCGCGGCGCGGGCAGTCTCTACTGCGCATGACTGCCGCACGCGCAGCAGTGTCTACTGCGCATGACTGCCGCACGCGCCCCAGTGTCTACTGGACGTTACACACAATTTAGCGAATTATTATATAGGATGGGGGATAGTAATAATAAAGTATTACTATCCCTTTAAGGAGTTAAGCAAAAATAATTAAATTAGCTGGAAAGCATATCTCTTCTTCATTGTAGAAATGTTTAGCATAATAATCTGTTGTACCCCTTCTCCTGATTAATTGATTTGCATTTATGGAATGTCTACATTTTTAAATACATGTTAACAAGCTTGTTTTCCTTCTCGTTATCTACTGTAATGACCACTTATCTGCATTCATTTAGTAGTAATATTCATCAAGGTTCCCCAGGGTGCGGTTAGTTGCCAGAAAATATTTTTCCTGAAATTATTAAGGCAGAATCAATTTAAAGGGACACTGACACAACATAAAAGTGTAGCTATTACCTGAGGAAAATAAGTATTATGAAACCTCCTAAAGTCTTCTGGAGGTCTATGTGCACTAGATGCAAACCCCTTCTGGAGCCTTGCAGTCATTACTTCCCATACTAAAGGCTGTTTTTCCTCCTTCTGGAAAAAAATCAATGTACTTCTGGAGATATAACTACTTACAGGAATACAGCCACAGACAAGTATAGGTTGTGTCAAAAGCCAGCCAAGTATATGCAGTGCTTTACAATTTAGTGTCTACTATTGCATCTGTATATAAGTGCAAGTAATTGTTTAGCCTACTCCTACACCTGCTTCACTAAAAAATAAAAATACATAAATAAATGAAATTTACTTGGGGGGAATTTGGGATTCCAAAGTCCTTCTACCAAGAGTCAAGACACCAGGATTTACTGACGTTGCTATCTCTTGAAACAAGGTGGCAAAATGCAGAGCGACCACAATAAGGTAAGCTGAGAATTATTATGATGTGCTTGAATGTCTTGAAAATGAGAGGGATGTGCAACACATCCAGCTTTGCACACCCCTCTGCTCGTTTATGGTTTAACGGGATAGTAATGTTTCAAAATAAAAGCAGCTCCAATTAATCTTCATAAAGTATCCCCCTCCCGCCCCTTTTACTGATGTAACACTGCTCACCTCAGAGCAGCAAGGTGGTGTCCAGATGGCTTGCTGAGAGGGACAATCTTCAATTAGCATAAGGGAAAATCCTGTTAAGGGGGGGCAGGGTTTTCCTTATACTCACAGTAAGAAGATTGTCCCTTGCTGTGAGCTGTCTGGTCTGTGGACTAGATTCCACATCAGAGGGGAGGCAGCTTACACTAGGTGAAAGGGGCAGGAGGGGGATACTTTATCAATCGATTACTCTTGGACTACAACTCTTACAGTATTGAAATAACACTCTCCATGGCAAAAAATACTAAGAAGATTAATTGGAGCTGCTTTTATTTTGAAACATTACTATCCCTTTAAGTTAATGATATAAAGGGAATTATGCAGTAAAGTCCGATAAAGATGAGACGACTTCTACAGTGGGATCTCTTTTCCAATTTCTATGTTATTCTATGGAGCCATTATACTAAAATCTGTCTCACTTCAGAAATCTTAGTGCATAAGCGCCTTACAATAACATATGAACTGGTGAAGAGATCTCACTGGACAATTATTGTCTATTTCCTCTGTGTCCAATCCATCTTGTAACTTACTAATAGATATTAGGAGCGATGGCAGCGTTTCAGGCCGCTATTATCAGCAAAATATGGATCAGAAGAGGTTGTTGTTTTTTTTTTCCTGACAAGTAATCTGTCTGCATCGCAGGTTACATTAATACCCTTAAGCTACCTATGGATCCTGACCCTTACACACTAAGTGTTGCATGGTTCCGGGTTATGTGGCTAGGATGAATACATTGTTAAGTTTGTGCCTCTTTGGATGCCTTTCCACGTGCTCCACCAGGCCCTAGTTGTTCCCTGTCTATGCCGGCTATGGACGTGGACCCAGTCATGAAACCCACCTTATCCGGTCCCAACAGGAAGTTGGCGCTCGCGTGCGTTCCAGCAGTGGAACGCAGAAGCAGGAAGCACCTGTACGCAACCCAGACACGAGCTGAGAAGCGGAGAAACGTTTGAGGAACCGGTGGGGCTGGTTAAGGGCTAATAGAAGTTATCTTTAGCTTAGCAATTCTATAGTTTTCTTATACCTCAGTTATTTAAATTTACAAATATTCTGCACTATGTCTAAGAATGAAAAGGGAGATAAGAAACAGCCTGTTGATATTCCCAAAGAGGATAAACCCTCTACCAAACCCAGATATTGTGCTGGGTGTGAAGCTAAACTTCCTCATTCTGAGACAGCCAAGCTCTGCTCAGAGTGTTTAAAGGGATAGTAACACTTCGTTTTAACTTTATTTTATTTTGTAGGCATTAAAAAAACATGAAGAATGATATAAGTCTTATCTCTCAAACCTTTATGGTTTATGAGATATTCACAAGCAAAGTTCCCCTCCCCGCCCCTTTTTCCTAGTGTAAGCCATCTCTTCTCAGATGTGAGTCTGGTTGTATGACAGTACAGATAACAGAAGGGGACAATTTTCTTTGTATGAAAACAATGAAAGCCCTCCCCCCCTTGACAAGTTTTTCAGCTTTTTCCATTATCTTAATTGAAGACTGTCCCTCTCTGCAGTCTACCTGGGCATCTCCCTTCTGATCTGGTTGACCAGGGGGGGGAAACTTTGTTTGTGAATATCTCTTAAACCATAAAGGTTTCAGAGATAAGACTTATATCATTCTTCATGTTTTTTTAATGCCTACAAAATAAAATAAAGTTAAAATGAAGTATTACTATCCCTTTAAGAAAGATTTCAGGCACTGAGGTTCCATCCCAGTTTCAGGGATTTCTGGGGTGGATGAAGACTTCGGTGCAAGAAACCTTTAACTCCATGCAGGAGGCCTCAAGGTAAAGGCAGCGTACCTCTGATCCAGATGAAGGCCCTTCTCAATTAATGGACAAGGATGACTTTCCAAGTGTGTTTGAATCAGCATCATCGGCGGAGGAAGGTGAGATAACAGACAAAGCTGGTTCCTTCTGCCTTGAAAAGATGGATAGCTTGGTGCGTTCCATGAGAAAGACATTAGGATTAGAAGACACTCACAGAGAAATGAATGTGATGGATATGGCATTTATCATATACAAGAAGGAAGCCCCCACCTTTCCAGTCCATAGTTCAATCCAGGAAGTGATTACTGCAGAATGAAAGGCAGGGGATAAGTGCCCACAAACCACCAGAAGAATTCAGCGTATGTATCCCTTTAATGAGGAGGACACAGGCAGCTGTATATCCGCACCTAAGGTTGACGCAGCAGTAGCACAAATTTCTAGACGTACTACCTTATTGATGGTAGATGGCACTACTCTCAGGGATCCAATGCATAAGTGAGCTGATGCTGCCCTGAAGAAACAGTACTCAGTTATTGGACAAAACCTCAAGATTGCTACGGCCATGGCCTGTATATTCTGAACATTAAGAATACGGATGAATGATTTTGAGGAGAAACTAGATTCTTCTGTCTCCAGATCTAGACTTTTGAAGGAATTAACTCCAATAAAAGACTCCATAAATTTTTCTTGCAATGCCTCTTTGGACAACATCCACAGTCTGGCAAGATCATCAGCTCTCTCTGTAACCGTGTGTAGAGCTATATGGATTAAATCCTGGGAAGCTGACACTACCTCCAAGAATAAATTGGTATCTCTCCCATTTACTGGTGGTAGACTTTTTGGTAGCCAGTTAGAAAACATTATTAAGCAGTCTTCGGGGGGAAAAAGTCCCTTTCTCCCACAACAAAAGCGAAATAGATCTTCTCCCGCCCGAACCATAACTTCAAAGAAGCAGTCCTTTCGGGATGCTAGAAGATACAGACCTGGAAGGTCTTATGATCAACGACAGAGAGGGGCTGTACAGGGAAAAAAGCAAAGCGGCTGAAGGGACTTCCAAAGGAAGTCTCGTTTCAATCAGAACCCCCATTGAAGAACAGTTGACACCCTCCTTTTCTCCAGTAGGGGGCAAGCTGGAGAAATTCAGGAACACATGGAAAGATCTAAACCCAGACTCTTGGGTACGTCAGATCCTGGAGAGGGGGTACAACTTAGAATTTGCAACTGTCCCAGTCAGACACAGATTCAGGGCAACCAAAATCCGTAATAACAGGACAGCTGTCCACATGAAACAGGCAGTACAGGAGCTTCTCATCAACAGGGTGATCGAATATGTTCCGAAGGCACAAGAATACCATGGCTATTATTCAACAGTTTTCTCGGTTCTCAAGCCTTCCAAACATTTATGTATCATTCTAGACCTGAAAGAGATAAATTCATATCTAAAACTCCAGAGGTTCAAAATGGAGACAGTAATGACGGCTCTAAAGATCGTGCACCCGGGGTCATTCCTAACCAGGGTACACCACAAGGACGCCTATTATCATGTACTGATACAGCCCACACACAGACGCTTCCTGAGATTCCATGTGTTTCAAAGACATTATCAATACAGAGTACTGCCATTCGGACTCGCATCAGCGCAAAGAGCCTTCACGAAGATGTTAGCAGTAGCCGTGGCAGTATTAAGACAGCAATGGATAAAGATATTGCCATACCTGGACGATCTTCTGATTGTAAAGGATTCAAGAGAAAGATCAAGAGACAGCACAATAACGTGTCTACAGCTCCTCCAAAGCTTAAGTTGGCTAGTAAACGAGGACAAGAGACAACTCATACCATCACAGAACCTAGCATTTCTAGGAATTCAATTCAATACTATACTGGGACTAGCAACTCTATCCCAGGAGAGACAGGAACTTCTTCATCTGCAAATATTCCAATTCCTGAAACAACGGGTACAGACAGCACAGGAATTTTTGGTAGTATTGGGAAATCTAGCATCTGCTCATCAGATTGTCCCTTGGGCCAGATCCCACAGTCGCTGGACCCAGCACAACTATCTCTTATACTACAGGATGGAGCCATCCAACACAGCCCTAAAGATCCCAGTTCTCCCATCTACAAGAAGAGAGCTACAATGGTGGTGTCAGCCACACCACATAGCGCAGGGGAAAAGCCTAAAACCCATTCACTGGGAAACTATATGCACAGATGCAAGCAAGTCAGGCTGGGGAGGTGCGTGGAAACAGAAGTCGGTCCAGGAGAAGTGGACGGCAAAACAGGAAAAACTTCATATAAACATCTTAGAACTCCAGGCAGTCTGGAATACTCTCAGGAAATTTCAATCAGAACTCAGACACAAGCATGTGTTAGTAAGATCGGACAACACGGCGGCTGTACAATATCTGTTGAACCAGGGTGGGACAAGAAGCCGAACTCTCAATCAGTTGGCTCTCAAGATCTTACACTGGGCAGAGTTACATCTCGCCCCTCTGACAGCTTCATATCTATCTGGAAATCTAAATGTCCAGGTGGACTATCTCAGCAGGAGTCGTATAGACCCAGGGGAATGGTCCCTGGACAACCAGGTCTTTCAGAGCATCATAGAAGAGTTCGGCAAACCTCTGATAGACCTCATGGCATCGGAAAAAAATGCAAAATGCAGGATCTTCTTCTCCAGGTGGAAGACTCCGAAAGCTGCAGGACAGAATGCCCTACATCAATGCTGGAGACATCACATGGCCTATCTATTTCTACCCCTGCCGCTCCTTACGGAAGTTATTCAAAAGATCAGGAAAGAGAAAGTAGAAGTCATACTCATAGCTACAGACTGGCCCCGGAAGGTTTGGTGTTCAGATCTCAGAAGGATGCTAATCAGAGCCCCTATCACTCTGCCAGTGGTTCCTCACCTCCTGTCTCAGGGGCCTATATTCCATCTGTATCCAGCATTCTGGAGGCTACAGGCTTGGAGGCTGAGTGGTGCTAATTACATTTAAAAGGCATATCAGAGTCAGTAATACAGACTATCTTGTCTGGACGCAAGCCATTATCTACTAGAATTTACTATAGAGTTTGGACAACCTTTTACTCCTGGTGCAAGATCAGGAACATAGATTGTGCCAACATGTCCCCAGGGAATATACTAGATTTTTTGCAGGAAGGGTTCCAGAAAGGTCTCAAACCTTCCGCTCTCAAGGTCCAGTTATCTGCCATTTCAGCTATTCTGGCCACTCCCTTCGCAGATCAGTATGTTTTTCGGAGGTTTCTTACAGCCATAACAAAAATCAAACCTTCAGAGATAGAGATATCATACCTTCATGGGATCTCAATCTAGTGTTTCGTCTGCTCAGTACTCATGAATATTTTGAGCCTCTGGATTCCATCTTATTAAAGCATTTAACCCCGAAGATTATCCTACTCACTGCCGTAACCTCGGCTCGTAGGGTAGGAGAGCTGCATTCATTTTTATGCATTTCTCCGTATATGGTTTTTCACCAGGATAAAGTAGTTCTTCATCCAAAACCATCATTCAGAACAAAGGTTGTATCTACTTTTCACCTTAGTCAGGAAATCATTCTTCCTTCTTTCTGCGCTAATCCCTCCAACAAAAAAGAAGTGGAATTTTACAGTCTGGGTTTGGTGCGCTGTTTACAGATCTATCTCCACAGAACAAAGTCTTTCCGTAAATCGGATACTATCTTTGTTCATTTTGCAGGAAAATACAAAGGAACTGCTGCCTCTAAGTCCTCTATTGCTAGGTGGATAAAAGACTGCATTCACCTAGCCTATGTTTCTGCATAGCTGGCTCCTCCAGCCGGTATCAAGGCCTATTCTACGAGAGCTATTTCTACATCCTGGGCTCAGAAAGCTATAGCCACCCCAGATGAAATCTGCAGGGTGCTACTTGGGTATCTGTATCCACTTTTATTAAACACTATAGGTTGAATATTCAGGTATCTGTGGACGCAAAATTCGGCAGGAAGATGCTTGAAGTGGCCACTCCTGTCTCAGACTAAGATTCCCCACCCAGGACGATGGGGTACTGCTTTGGTAAGTCCCACAGTCCATTGCCGTTGGATTAGACACAGCGAAAAGGTGAAATTTGCTCACCAATATTTTGTTTTCCTCTGTGTCCTTCCATGGCAAACCCACCTCTTGTTTAAGTTTGGTTATATGTATCTTTCCATAACTTGAGTTCCATTATGTTAATGAAACCTCTGATTTGACTTATTCATGCCTAACATCTCTCTCTATGTATTCACAGCTTGGTTAAAAGAATAACTGTGTAAAGCTGAAGGAACTGACGCTTTTATAATTTTATTGGTCCTACCAGCTGAGAGGCGGAGTCATGCCCACAGTCATTGCTGTGGAAGGACACAGAGGAAAGCAAAATATCGGTGAGTAACTTTCACCTATTATCACACCTTAGTGCATCTCCCCAAAAGGGTCATTAGTGCCTAAACATAAGGTCTCTTATAAGAAAGAGCTTGTATACATTTTGCATATAGGTGGAGCTGCTACTCGGAGGTAGTTTTAGGTTTTTTGGGGGGCCCTAAGCAAAACATTTAAATATTTCTCATCAGTATTTCTAATAAGACATTGACATCTGATTATGTTTACATGTGGAGGTGGTACTGTATAAGCTCTGCTGGCCCTATGACCACATAAGGGCCATAAGCAGCTGCTTATAAAATAGCACCACCACTACTGATACTATTGTTGTCCATGGTTAGCTTGTGTGACACTCAACTCTCTGTATACTACACAAGATATTAATTTATACATAAAAATAATGAAATATGATATTAGTGCACTCACAAAATAAATATGATATTTCTTCAGAATATCAGCCTCAGGAGTAGATTAATACTATCCCAGACTAATTGACTTTTCTTCAATAGCACAACTCAGATCTGTTCTCGTCAATTCCATTTTCATATTGACAGAGACAGATACACAAGAACATTACATTTCCCAGTAAGTAGCCAGAATATTGACAGAACATAACCCACAGTCAGTCGGTTCAATTTGAGTTAATTAAAGCCCAGAGCAGACTGTCTGACATTTTCATCTGTCCAATTTCCAGCTTCAAGCAAACACTATAATTCAGAATTGAAGAAGTTAAGGGAAAAGCCTTATGGGTTTTGTAACCAAATCTACTATTAGCCCTTTAATTTTGTTTTGAAAGAAAAAAAAAACCCTAACATATTAATTGTGCAGTACTCTACTTGTTCAAAGTTAAATAACAAGACCCTTAGGTGTAAAAGTAAAGTAGAAGAATTCTGTAGCAAACCAGCTGTACCATAGGGGCAAAATAAAACGTCCCCCTGATTTAAATGGAACTTTTAACCCCTTGAATGTTAGAGAAGTATCCTAGGTTTTGTGAAGCAATGCATTCTAGAAGTTAAAATTAAGATGAATTTTGGGTATTCTAATTTCTCCTCTGTGCTGCAGTTGGATTGCTACATAATCGTGTAGATCAGGGGTTGGTAATTTACATCAATCTAGTTCATGGGCATTCAACTTGTGGCCCGTCTGACCACAGAGTGTGGCCCTCTAGATTTTTAGCACTTTTTCTCATTTTTCCTATGGGAGACACAAGGACCAAGAGTGTAACTACAGGGGATGTAATTGTGCCAAGGCCTAGCCGCCAAAAGGGCATTGGCACAAGGGCTCGTTAGGTTCTAGCTATGTCTCTGGGAGAATATTTTTGTATTAGGTGCCTCAAAAAATGTTTTTCAACTTCCAAAGAATAGTTACATCACTGTCAGAGACCATTAAGTTAAAACACCTCCACTAGGATTCAGGGCACTTCCAAAAAAGTGTCTAGAGGAGACAAACCCAGTCCTGGTTAACCCCCATCCAGTGAATTATTTCTGTAGTTTTAAATGTGTTCTGATGGAGGTAACAGGGCTAGTATCTTCGAAGACTCTAGTTTTTTTTCTTTGATTTCTTCTACCAAGATGTAAGGAAGGATTAAAGGTCACTCCAGTTTCAGATTTTCTTCCACCTTCTTTCTACATGAGATCCGTTCCACTGAATCTCTTTAAACTAGATTTGAGAGATCCAGACATCTAGAAGAGCAACTTCAACATGCAACACTCTACGGTGTCAAGCAAGGGTACATTAAATCCATTCCTGATGAGTATGGTAGTGTTTTCCTTTTCTGTTTCTATATGTACTGTCACAATCAGGCCTGAGTACAACTCTTATTGATCCTCTGCCTTTTCCATATCCCAGACTCCCTCTACCTATGCTATGTTTGATTTACTAAAGAGGTTAGTGAGTCAAAGTGATGGTTGGAGAGCCATTTAGAGGCCTTTATTATTCATTTTGGGGATATATGCAATCCATGTGGTCAATACAGGCCTGCAGCCTGGTTTATTAATTTTGATCCTCATTTCAGAGCCTCGCAAACCTGCAACAGTTAGTGTGCCTCTTTCTTCTTGTCAGTACTGTGAATCCATGTCCACTAGTGTGTCTTTCTTTACTTACTATACCTACTGCTCATTCTTCTTGTTCTGTGGGGCTGTTTCCTTTTGTTCCACTATAGTGATTCTTTCCGAACCCTCTTTTGTTAAATCCCTTTTTCCTAACTACAGGACTTAAGCACATTGCTAATTTCATTTCAGGTTTTTTGCCATTTTATCTTCTTCTCTGGAAAACATTCTACACAGATTTGATCTGGAATCATCTCATTCCTCCAAAGAAAGGGCTTGCTCTCATCAGTAAGTGAGCTTGTCATTAGCTCCCACAGACTCAGAGGAAGAGGCTTCTATGGAGTCTGTTGAGAGTCTGATCAGAGCTGTGGTGGGAACTCTAAAAGTCACTGAGAGGGAGTTTGTTGATAATTCTGGAAAGGATATCTTAAAATGTAAGACAATGAGAACCAAACTACATAGAAATTTGGAGTAAGGGCTGTCATGGACATCTAACCATAAGTAATTCTGTGGGTTTGGTGTTTGCAATATGATACAATAGTAAAAGTGAAGGGTGTTGAAGAGGTTGTGTAAAACAGTCCTTTCTATGATCATCCATCCCCAGACATCACCCTTAAACCTATACAGCTATCCATTTTGTCCCTTTCATCAGCAACATCATATCTGTTATGCAAGATATAGGTGGTCCACTGGAATGTCAGTGTAGCATTGTTCAGAATCTGATTGCTTACTGAATAAATTGGATTGGATGAACAGAATACCTTTCATACTGGTATATAGTGTGGAGTAAGAGCTTATAAAGCAATTTTTCTGTAGTGTTTTTAGGTTGATTATCGAAGTCCCAAACAAATTTGCCAACTACTGGCAAGATTATATATCATTTTGATTTAATTTGATGTAATATTAACAATTGCAGGGCTACTAAATAATATTTACTTGTTTGGCAATATATCCTTTATATTCCATGTGATATTTCTTGAATTAATTAATAGATTTATATAGAGACACAAGTGTATGCAACATTTTACAATTTAAGGGTTTAAACAGTACAGTATTTTGCTTTGCAAAGTGAAACACCGGAAGTGAGGTCTCTGCCCGAAAGCTTACAATCTAAAGTGGTAATGGGAGACATACAGAATATATAAGGGTCAAGTGCTGAATACAGTGCTAGCGTTCTGGTCAGGACTGGGGACACATAATTAAAGTAAATTATAAGAGCCTTATTTGTACAAAGTCAATGCTTCTAGTTTGTTTACATTTGGTGCTGCTATGCTACATATTAACCCCTTAATGACATGTGCCGTACTATGACCGTCACGGTCCTTGAAATACTTAAGGACCGATGACGGTCATAGTAAGTCACTTACTTTTTACTTACAGCGCTCTACCGGGAGCGCTGTAAGTAAAAATGGGGCCTGAAATTGACCGCTCCAAGATCGGAGGGATCTCTATCAGGCCCCAAAGTGACACGCCGATACACGCAACAGGTCACGTGTACCGGCGCGTCCGGGTGGTTCAATGCGGTCCTTATGGGACGGAAACATCCCAGGACCGCCAGTCGCTAAGGAGTTAAGATTCATATACAATGAATTTTTTGTATATTTTTGATTGTGAAGTCCCACATTGTAGTATTGTATTAATATATGATTTTATGACAAGTAACATTTTTTCATGATAATCATGATTTCTGCAGAGCTGGAACTCATATGTGTCATTATTTTTTTTTTGTGGGTTTTTTTTTCACCTTGTTGGGAAATTGTTGCTGTTTTTCCTTCCATAGCAGCAATATTTCTTATAATTTTTGTATACATTTTTTTCCTTTTTCTTGTTGCTGCAAGATGATTGAATCTCCAGATAAGAATGACTTAAGAGTGTTTAGGTTACATAGGTCTAATAGGATAGAGTGTGTGTTCAGTGAAAATTCGGATGGTGGCTTGAATAAGGATAATTTTGATACATTGTTGAAATCACTGGAAAAAACCTTGATTAAAGAAACAAAATATTATTAGGATTCATAAAATTATTCCTAGAGGTTTACAAATTAATAAAGTGCCAGTATATGATTTAAAAGGTATTTTTTAATGAAGTGGCAAAGTATTGTACATTATTGTTCTTTAAGTTTATTAAAACTGATTTTAGATACTAGGCAAAATTTGTTAAAAGATATGGAAATGACGACTGAAGACATATGAACAAAACTGGATGGATTTAAGGGTTCTGAAGAGTTTAAAAAATTAGATCAATAAATGCAGTAAAGAAAATAGAAAAAGAAATGACTGAAAGGAAACAAATTTCAGAGAGATTTAGGTTACAAGAATCTGGGTGTAAAATAAAAATACTGTTGCTATGTATATTGCACCATGAATTATTACTCAAAATAGAGGAAATTTTGGTGACCGGGAGCCTGCTGTTTCTTTTTTAAAGGAGCAGTAAACTTTTTTTTATGAAAAAATATATATTGTAGGGATTTTCCTACAGAGTAAAATAAGGGTACTCCCACTGCGGAGAGATTTATATTTCCAGAGTTATTACAGTTTAAACCCATGCTTTTTTTACATTAGCAGTGCCCCCTAGTGGTCAAATTCTAATTAGATTTCCTGTTAGATTCTAATGGAAAGGAAAGTCAGAAAAGTCAGAGACATACAGTTCTCCCTAGAATGTGATAGAAACGGCTGAGTTACATCCTGTCAGTTAGAACTATCAGGAAGTAAACACAGTAAAGCCACTTCCTGATTAGTTGAACTGATATAAATTTTTAATAACACATCTGACAGCAGTGGGAGTGACCTTGTTTTATTCAGCAGGAAAAGCTATATAAAATATGTGTTTTCATAAAAAAAAAAGTTTACTGCTCCTTTAAGGCACAGCCGGTATCCTGTATGCGGCAGATATAGGCAGGAAAAATGGATACCTTATCCAAGATGTTATGCAAGTCATGTATGGAAAAAGGAATCATTCTATCGAATTAAAAATGCAAGAAAAAAGAAATTGAGAAGAAAGAAGAAGAAAGAATTACACTAAAAGACAAACTGAGAAAGAAATACAAATAGTGGGTATTTTCAATTTAAGTGATCATCCATCCTATATAATAATTTGCTAAATCGTGTGTAACGCCGCGACATGCGCAGTATACACTGCTGCGTGTGCTGCAGTCATGTGTAGTAGAGGCTGCCCGCTCCGCGGCTGATACAGAGCTGGGCACTTCGAAGGAGCGTCCAGCTCTGTATCAGCCATGGCGCTGGCAGTCTCTACTGAGCGTGACTGCCCCGCGAACGGGTGGTAGTGGCACTGTGGCCCGTGTAACGGGCTGTTCAACTAGTTAAGTAATATTGAAATGAAAGTGATTGCAAATTGTCTAAAATATGCTGCTACTAAAAGATCAAATAAAGTTGATATTGAAATGAATAGACAAAAATATGTGAAGAAATTATATATTTTTTTAAATAGAGTACAATCCATATAATAATGTATTTATAAACCCATCTTTAAAAACTAAGTCTGCTTTTTTCTCCCAAAAATCATATATATAGTGATAGATTGTGTGTATGTGTACCTTTCAAAATTTAGTAGATCAGAAGAGTTAATAGGAAGAAAAGTTTTAATAATCTCACAATTAAGGAAAGGTTAATTATAAAACACTGATAAAAAATGATAAAATAATGATATGCCCTACAGACAAAGCAGGAAGTGTAGCTATTTTAAATATTGTAGTATAATAGGGAAGTTTATAGACAAATGATACAGCGGTATATAAAATGTTATGGGGGGAGGGGGCCCCATAGAGGATTTTTAAATATCTTGAAGGAAAAGTTATCTTATGGCTTAAAGTGTTAGTAATGGCCACAAAAAAGATTTTTTACATTTAGAAGAGCTTAAAAAGCTGAGCTAAATGCAAAAAAAGTATCTCTCAAACCACTATGGTTTAAGAGATACAGGCGTTTAAAGTTTGATCTCTCCTACTGACAGCTGTAAAGCTGTCAGCAGGAGATCCGTATCGGCCAACACGGAGGCGCTTGAGCAGAGAGCGATCTCGTTATTACCACGAATCCCTTCATTGGAATTGTCTAAAACGAGTGCTAGAAAACCAGGCACACGTTTTAGACCATTCTAATGAAGGGATTCATGGTAAATAACGAGATTGCGGCACTTCTCAAGCGCCTCCGTGTCGGCTGACACGGATCTCTTGCTGACAGCTTTACAGTTGTCAGTAGGAGACATCAAACTTTAAACGCCTGTATCTCTTAAACCATGGTGGTTTGAGATATATGTTTTTTTGCATGTAGCTCAGCTTTTTAAGCTCTTCTAAATGCAAAAAACTTTTTTATGGACATTACTGACACTTTAAAAGAAGGCATAATTAATAAACCAGATTATAAATTCATTCAGAGAGGCAACCCCAGAATAGCTATTTTTTTACCTGCCTTAAAATACATAAATCCTTGGATTTGCCTCCAGGTTGACCGATAATTTCTGGGTTTGACTCTGACTGCAAAATCTTTAGAATTATATAAATAGATTTCTTCAAGGTCCTGTCAAGCAATTGCCAGCATATTTAAAAGATTCAGCACACGCTAGAAAATTATTGGAGTCAGGCCACTAGAAAGAAAATAGTTATTTATGTAAATTAGATGTTACGTCTCCTTATACAGTCATTGGGCATGAAAAACTGACAAAGACATACAAGATCATAGGATTAATACACAAGTGAATTCTAACAGTTATATGCCTCTAGATAGTTGTCACTTGAATAGATGGCTTTTGAATGTACTGACAGGTGAATTTGTGAGAATCAAAGGAATTGTAGTGATTATATATTTTTGGAGCAAAGTGAAAATTTAAAGAAGTTGTTAGAAAAAAATATAGTGAACAAGTGCTAAATCTGACAGTAGGTAAAGCTAGCAGTAAAGGTAGATAACAGTTACTGGTAGACAGAAGCAAAACAGAACTAGTACTGTGTTTGTGTTTAGCTGTTTTGCTTGCTGTAAGATGTGCTTTCCAAAGATACCATTATTTTAATCAAATTTCTTGTAAAACAATTTATAAAATATGATTACACAAATGTAAAAAATATACTTTTTTTCTTAACTTTGGCAGTAAAAATCTTTTACACATCTACAAATGCTAAACCCCCCCCCCTGCTAAATAGATGGTAATACTTGTCTTGATTTTAGAAACACGCAAAGTTTACATGTTTTTCTAATGTTTTTGTCAACTTATATGGCAATAACTAAAAGTAGTAAAAACTGAGGTGTCCCAAAACTTTTGACCACTAGTGTGTTGTCAGTGAAGTTTTTTCCAGATTCATTCTGGTTGCTTACTGGGTACATCGGACTGGTAAATATACTTTATAATTGTAACACCTATTGTACATATAATGCGTGTTACAATACATAATATTGTTCATATCAATATAAAGAGTGGTGCAAGAAACTACTCAATAAGCATAAGGAAAAACCTGACAAGGGGGGCAGGGTTTTCCTTAAAGGAGCAGTAAACTTTTTTTATGAAAAAATATATATTGTAGGGATTTTCCTATTGCGTAAGATAAGGGTACTCCCACTGCCGAGAGGTTTATATTTCCAGAGTTATTACAGTTTAAACCCATGTTTTTTTACATTAGCAGTGCCCTCTAGTGATCAAATTCTAATTAGATTTCCTGTTAGATTCTAATGGAGAGGAAAGTCAGAAAAGTCAGAGACATACAGTTCTCCATAGAATGTGATAGAAACTGCCTGTCACTTCCTGTCAGTTAGAACTATCAGGAAGTAAACACAGTAAATTCACTTCCTGATTATTTGAACTGCTATAAATTTTGAATAAAACATCTGACAGCGATGTGAGTGACGTTATTTTATTCAGCAGGTAATGCTCTATAAAATATGTGTTTTCATAAACAAAAGTTTACTGCTCCTTTAAGCTCACAGTAAGAAGATTGTTCCATGCTGTGAGCTGTCTGGTCCCAGGACCAGATTCAACATCTGAGGGGAAGCGGCTTACACTAGGTAAAAGGGGCGGGAGAAGGATACCTTATCATTCACTTACTCTTGAACTACAACGCTGACAGTATTGAAATAACATTCTCCATGGCCCAAATACTAAGAAGATTAATCGGAGCTGCTTTTTTTGTGAAATATTACTATCACTTTAACAGGCACAAAATAGTTCACCTACTAAAGAGACTGTGGAACAGTTTACAGATTTATTCTGTCTGCTTCCTGGATACGTTTGTTTGGTAGAAATTTTCTATAAATGCAACCTTCTTCCTATACATATTCGATGAACAGAATGCCTTTCATTCTGGTATATAGTGTAAGAGCTTATAATAACAGTTTGCTGCCTTGTTTTTGGGTGGATGATTGAAGTCACAAATTAGTTTGCCAACAATTTGCCATTATATATAATTTTGATTCAAGTTGATGTAATTTTAATATTCCGGTGCTATAAAATTATATGTACTTGGTTTGGAAACATATCCTTTATATTGCATGTGATATATCTTATGCTGCTGCCCCACAATGTATTATATTATTAATGTATGATTTTATGAATAATAATAAATGTTTTCATCTTATTCACGATCTCTGCAGTGCTGAAGTTCATATATTTAATTAAAATCACCTTTTACCTAATTAGCTAGCACTAATACTCTAAGAGTAGTGCCTAACAAACTGTCGGCTGCTATACCTTTGTTTACATGACAGTCTATAGCTCTAGAGAACAGTCCAGTCTAGGCTGACCAGACCTCACCTTTAACTGGGGACGAACGGGAAAAATGCATACTGCAGGACTGCTTTGATTTCAGTGAAACAGAGAAAAATGGCTATTTCCTATGTGTCCCCAGTTAAAGGGGAGATCTGGTCAGCCTAGTCCAGTCTGTTTAAAGGGATAGTAATGCTTCACAATAAAAGCAGCTCAAATTAATCTTCATAGTATTTGGCCATGGAGAGTGTTATTTCAATACAGTCAAAGTTGTAATTCAAGAGTAATTGAATGATAAAGTATTACCCTCCCGTCCCTCTAACTGATGTAACACTGCTCACCTCAGAGCAGCAAGAATGTCCGAATGGATCTCAGAGAGGGTCATTTTTCAGTGAGCATAAGGAAAAACCTGAAAAACCTCCATGTCCCAAATAACATGAAGAATAATTGGAATTGTTGTTTTTGTGAAACATTACTATCCCTTTAAATGTCTTCATTCTCTTTTACTTTATCAAAATTGACCATTGTCAAGCACAAGGCCAATAACTGTGTACGTTTGTATGCATACTGTTCATTTTTAATAGGTAGCAAGCTATAATTCACAGATTTTATTAATAAAAATGAGTGCAGCCCTCACGCAAATGGATTTCTGATCCAGGAATAAAACAACTTGTATATCCCTGCTTTATTTGGAAATGTCTCTAGCATCCATGGAAGAATAAAACAACTCTGCAAGTTTGGTGTTTGTATGAAATGTTATGTCACAAGATACATTGAGAAGCAGGTTTGCACACCTTCAGCTATCAATTAATCAGGTTCTTGTCTGAGTCAATATTTGATCAAGGTAGGAGAAATTAAATGTGGAGCAAGACTGTGGGACAGCTCTCCCTCTCTCATTCTCCCCCTATATCTTCCCCTCTCTCTCTCCCTATTCCTGATAGCAAATATAGTTTTTGATACCTTTTATTGGCTAACTAAGCAGATTTAAATGCAAGCTTTCAAGACCTTAGGTCTCTTCCTCAGGCATGTTATACAGATAAATATGAAAACATCTCTCTTAACCCGTAGAGTGCCAGCTACTTACGCCGTACGAGTGGACACAGCTGTACCTGCTGTGCCACACTCGTACGGCGTAAGAGTGAAATGCGGTCACTGCATGAGCCGGTATAACCGGCATGCAGTGGCCGCATTAAAAAAAAAAAAAATCCTGGCACTCATGGGGAGGCATGAGGATCACTCCTCATGCCTCCCCAGTTATTGATCTCCCAGCCGATCGGGCTGGGAGATCAATGAACACAAAGCAGAAACGGAGTTTCTCCTTCCCCCCCCTCTCCTACCCGAACTTCCGGGTAGGAGTGGGCGGGACCGGGGGAATCCTCCAAACGTCATCGGTGACATGGTCACCGATGACGTTAGGGAAGTTTCCCCGATCCTGTTCACTCCTACCGGTGGTAGGAGTGAAGGGCAGGAGAGCTCTTGCTCTCCTGCGGTCGCATCATTGATCTCCCAGCCTATCGGCTGGGAGATCAATGACTGGGGAGACACCAGGAGGGGTCCTGATGTCCCCCACGAGGTCTGAAAAGTATATTAATAAAATTAAAAAAAATAAAATTACATTAAAGTAACCCTGTGAGTGCCACAGGGTCCCAGCACATTGCTTTGCAATGTGCTGGAGACCCCTGTTGCACTCACAGGGTCAATTCTTTGGGGGGGGATTTTTTTTTTTTTAAAGACCTCATTGGGGGGATCAGGGGGGATCCTGATGCCCCTCAATGAGGTCTATAATTGGAAAAAAAAAAAAAAAAATTTAACCCTGTGTGTGCCACAGGTGGGGGTCCAATGCACCCCCCCCCCCTCCTGTGGCACACACAGGGCTTTTATCATTATTTTGTTACCAGAGATTGTTGGGGGGCCATCAGGATTGCTCCTGATGTCCCCCCAACAAGCTCTGATTACAAAGTAATGATAAAAAAAAATTAACCCTCCGAGTGCCACAAGGGTCCAATGCATTGCTTTGCAATGCGCTGGAGACCCCGGTGGCACTCACAGGGAAACTTTTTTTAATAACTTTTTTTTTTTTTTTGGTAAGACCTCATTGGGGGGATCAGGGGGGTTTGTATACCCCTCAATGAGGTCTATAATAAAAAAAAGTAAAAAAAAAAAAAATGAACCCTGTGTGTGCCACGGGGGGGGGGGGAGGCAATGCAGCCCCCCTTCTGCGGCACACACAGGGCTTTTATCATTACTTTGTTATCAGAGATTGTTGGGGGGGTCATCAGGATTGATGGCCCCCCAACAAGCTCTGATTACCAAGTAATGATAGTAAAAAAAATTAACCCTCTGAGTGCCACAAGGATCCAATGCATTGCTTTGCAATGCGCTGGAGACCCTTGTGGCACTCACAGGGTCACTCCGTTTGTGGACATATATATTTTTTTTTACTAAGACCTCATTGGGGAGGGATCAGGGGGTCCTGATGCCCCTCAATCAGGTATATAATAAAAAAAATAAATACATTTAAAAAAATTTAACCCTGTGTGTGCCACTGGGATAGGGGTTCAATGCAGACCCCCTTCCTGTGGCACACACACAGGACTTTTTATCATTACTTTGTGATCAGAGCTTGTTTGGTGGCCATCTGAATACAAAGTATCGATAAAAAAATTAACCCTTTGTGTGCTACAGGGGCCCAATGCATTGCTTTGCAATCCATTGGACACCCCTGTGGCACCCAAAGGATTATTTTTTTTCCCCTTTTATTTTTTATTTAGACCTCATTGTATGGGTTCTGATGCCCCCAACGAGGTCTACACAAAAATATTGGGGGAAAAGCCCCAAAAAATGCACGTGCCACAGGGGGGGTCCAACGCAGTGCTTTGCAATACGTTGGACCCCCTGTAACACACACACACACACTTTTTTTTTTTTTTATTATTCTGTTTTTAGACCTGGATGGGGGACACCAAGAATGTTCCTGACACCGCCTCCCCAACGAGGTATGAATACAAAATAATAATTAAAAAAAAAACCTCTTTGTGTGCAACAGAGGGTCCAACGCATTGCTTTGCAGTGCATTGGGCACCCTTGTGGCATGCACAAAAAATGCCTCCGATTCCCCCCCACACACACACACGTACCGTATTCCCCTGCCTGGTTCCACAGCCAACTGGCAGTCCCATTCCCCAGCCTGACCCCCAGCCTGTTTCCACTGCCTATTGGTAGACTCAGAGTACCAGTATGCACTAGATTCAGGCTGGGAATCAAACTTTGTATGAGGGGGACATACAGTGCACACTGGTAGTCACAGATCTCCCATACACACTCTCAGACACTGCCCCACCATCTCCACCATCCTTCCTCCTCTGCTCATACCCACACACACTGCCTAATCCCTCACCCTCCCACACTGTTACACTGGTAGTCACAAGTCCGCGAGTACACTGGCTGACGCCCTAGCTTCTTTCATTTGTTAGCCATAAAATCACACATACACTGTTTGCTTTCCCATTCCTGTTTCACTGGTAGCTACGCTCCTGTAGTGTAAATTGGTATGTCAACCCACAGCAGTGGGGTACCATTTTTCTTAGGCTGGCAAGAAGTCCTCCTAGGAAATCCCACGCCATTGAACCATTTTAGTATCTTTGAAGTGACTGATGTGTAAAACAAATGTTTGGTTTTTTTTCCTGTAGCACCACATTCTGGAAATAGTTGTGCCAACTAACTTAGGGGTAAAAAGGCAAGTAACCCCTCATTAGATGCGGCATGTTGTCTTCTTTCCAAAATGGTATAGTTTATCTACCTTTTCTTCACTTCTGAAGGTGTTATAGCCATTTTCATAGAGGCATGTCAGGTTTGAGAAAATGTTAGAAACATCAGTTTGTAGTAGGTGTAGTTTTCTACTTCTAGCACTCCCTAAGATAGTTCAGCTCATACCAATGGGGTGTCGTTTGACTCCTAAGAGCTTTAGCTAACAAATGCAGTTGAAAATTCCATGGTTTTCACAGAGCTCCATACATTTGAAGGGGCAGAAATGTAAGAAAATGCCTTTTTTTTTCATTAGCGCCACCTCCTGGAAGCATTTGTGCATGCCAGCCTTTGGGTATGAAGGCAAGTGACCCCTCATTAGATGCGTCAGGTTGTTTTCTTTCCAAAATGGCATTGTTTTCTACCTTTCCTGCATATCTATTATGGTTATAACCATTTTAGTGCAAGCAGATAATTTAAGAAACAAAAGTGTCAGGTTTACGTACGTGTTCCTAGCACCCACATATTGTATGTTAAGCCACACAAATGGGCTACCATTTTTCTCATGTTGGTAGCAGGTACTGAATACAGCAGGAAATGTTATGGTTTTCAAAGATTTTAGTATCTTTGAAGTGGTGGAAATGTAAAAAAAACATGTATTTATTCCCATAGCGCCACCTTTTGGAAATATTTGTGCACTTCAGCCCAGGGGTAGAAAGGCAAGTGACCCCTCATTTGATGCGGGAGAATGTCTACTTTCCAAAATGGTATACCTTTTATACCTTTCCATCATGTCTCTAACAGTTATGAACATTTTAGTACAAGCAGCCATTTTCAAAGAAGCAAACAGGTAGGTGTAGTTATGCTTTTCTGGCACCCCTAAGGTATATCGATTCATTCCAATGTGGTGTCATTTTTCTCCCTAGAGCACTAGCTAATGAATACAGTTGGAAATCCATGGTTTTCACAGATTTCCATACAGATGAAGGGGCAGAAATGTAAGAAAATGGCATTTTTTTCCTATAGTGCCACCTTCTGGAAGCATTTGGGCACAACAGGCTTGGGGTAAGAAGGCAATTCACCCCTCATTAGATGCGGCAGGTTGTCTTCTTTCCAAAATGGTATGGTTTGTGTAGCCTTTCTTCACTTCTCTAGTTGTTATAACCATTTTTGTACAGACAAGTAATGTTTGAGAAAATGTTAGAAAAATTAGTGGTTGCAATAGGTGTAGTTTGGTACTTGTAGCGCCCACTAAGGTAGGGGAACTCATACCAGTGAGGTGTCATTTTTCTCCTAAGAGCACTAGCTAATGAATACAGTTGGAAATTCCATGGTTTTCACAGATTTCCATACAGATGAAGGGGCAGAAATGTAAGAAAATGCCATTTTTTTCCTATAGTGCCACCTTCTGGAAGCATTTGGGCACAACAGGCTTGGGGTAAGAAGGCAATTCACCCCTCATTAGATGCGGCAGGTTGTCTTCTTTCAAAAATGGTATGGTTTGTGTAGCCTTTCTTCACTTCTCTAGTTGTTATAACCATTTTTGTACAGACAAGTAATGTTTGAGAAAATGTTAGAAAAATTAGTGGTTGCAATAGGTGTAGTTTGGTACTTGTAGCGCCCACTAAGGTAGGGGAACTCATTCCAATGAGGTGTCATTTTTCTCCTAAGAGCACTAGCTAATGAATACAGTTGGAAATTCCATGGTTTTCACAGATTTCCATACAGATGAAGGGGCAGAAATGTAAGGAAATGCAATTTTTTCCTATAGTGCCACCTTGTGGAAGCATTTGGGCACAACAGGCTTGGGGTAAGAAGGCAATTCACCCCTTATTAGATGCGGCAGGTTGTCTTCTTTCCAAAATGGTATGGTTTGTGTAGCCTTTCTTTACTTCTCTAGTTGTTATAACCATTTTTGTATAGACAAGTAATGTTTGAAAAAATGTTAGAAAATTTAGAGGTTGTAGTAGGTGTCTTTTTGCACTTCTAGCATCCCCTGTGGTAGGTGAACCCATACCAATGGGGTGTCATTTTTCTCCCAAGAGCACTAGCTAATCAATATAGTTGTAAATTCCATGGTTTTCCCAGATTTCAGTACTGTTGAAGTGGCAGAAATGTAAGAAAATGCCATTTTTTTTCTATAGTGCCACCTTCTGGAAGCATTTGGGCACAACAGGCTTGGGGTAAGAAGGCAATTTACCCCTCATTAGATGCGGCAGGTTGTCTTCTTTCCAAAATGGTATGGTTTGTGTAGCCTTTCTTTAATTCTCTAGTTGTTATAACCATTTTTGTATAGACAAGTAATGTTTGAGAAAATGTTAGAAAATTTAGAGGTTGTAGTAGGTGTCTTTTTGCACTTCTAGCATCCCCTGTGGTAGGTGAACCCAAACCAATGGGGTGTAATTTTTCTCCCAAGAGCACTAGCTAATGAATACAGTTGTAAATTCCATGGTTTTCACAGATTTCAGTACAGTTGAAGGGGCAGAAATGTAAGAAAATGCCATTTTTTTCCTATAGTGCCACCTTCTGGAAGCATTTGGGTACCACAGGCTTGGGGCAAGAAGGCAAGTTACCCCTCATTAGATGCGGCAGGTTGTCTACTTTTCAGAAATATATAGTTTTATATAGTTATTCCACTGTTTTAGGGTAGTTTTACCACAAAAACCCTAGAATGTGCATTTTAGTTTATAAAGTTGAAAATGTCATTTTGCGCTGCTGGTGATTAGGGCTCTACGCTAGCCTTGGACTTGGGTAAAACTATACAAATTTGGTATTTTTTTACTCGGGGGACTCTGGGCTTTTTCAAATAATTGAAACTTTTTCAATCAAGGTAAATGTTTTTGATACATAGTATGTGATTTTAGAAAAATGAGTAACTTTTCACTTTTTTTGTCATTATGACATCATAGCTTTTTGCACGATGTAAAATTCTCTTCATGTAAGGTATCACGAGAAAGCACAATTCGTTCTGAAAAAAACAATATATAGTTTTCCATATTTAACTAAAAATCCCCAGAGGAAATCAAGCCTAAACGGAAGGATAGCAAAAATGTTGAAAAAGTGTCTGGCCTGCAGGGTTCAGAAAATGGCCCGAGCCTCTGGCACTGAAGGGGTTAAATACAAGTACACATCACATTGTTTAGTATGGAAATCAGATGACAGAATGCAGTCTAGATCCAGATGTCTTTGATCAGTCAATGGTAAATTGCACTCTTCCTCTGAGGCTTTAGAGGTATTTACGATGCTCTTGGGTCTGTTGGAAAGGTCAATCAACTAAATTGTATTTTGATAGAAATTCCTTATCCCTGTTCAAACCACTACAAATTGCATAAAATTTTAACATTAATTTTACCATACCTTTCTGTCCCTCTGAGTGTGGAACAGTCCCATCAATACAGTTAACTTAATATCCTTGACACTGTGCCCATTTTGGCAAAAATGTTCTCTCACTGGTGTCTCTGTCTTTTTGTTATTACCACTGGATCTGTGGGAATTAAATCTCCTATGTAGTGCTTGTCCAGTTTCTCCCACATACAGAGCTGTTGGGCATTTTGCACACATGATAAGGTATATTACATTGGATGATTTACAGGTGAAGGTACCATTGATCTTATGGTGTAACTGGGTGTTTGGAATTGGTATGTTGTCCGTGGTGTAAATGTGTGCACAAGTTTCACATCTCTTTTGTAGACAGGGAGATGTGCCATTTTTTGTATTTTTATTCAGGGCACTCCTCACCATCAGTTATTTCAAATTGGGAGGCTGTCTGAAGGAGAGTAAGGGAGGCTGTGGGAATATGTTCTTAAGTCTTTCATCCGCATGTAATTTCTTTTGAAGTTCTCTTGAAATTTTGCGTAGCACTTCAACCTGGGGGTGGTAAGTGACCACCAGTGGCACCCGGTTTCCCTTATGTTGTTCTTTGTAGTGCAACTGATTTTTTCTTGGTACTTGGGTAGCCTTCTGTATCTGACTGTAAATAATAGTTGCGCTGTAACCGTGTTTTATAAAGTCTCCTCTGAGTTTCTGGAGGTGCTTGTCACGGTCCATCCTGTCAGAACAGATGCGGTGGTATCTGATGGCCTGGCTGTATATGATGGAGTTCTTTGTGTGTTTTGGATGGAAGCTATTGCTTTTCAGGTATGTTGGTCTGTCTGTTGGTTTGCGGTATAGGGATGTGTGGATGGAGTTGTTCTGAATACTGATAGTTGTGTCAAGTGCATGAGTGACTGAGTGTTAGGTTGATATTGGGGTGGAATGTATTGTAATTCTCATGGAATTTGAGAAGTTCCTCTTCACTGGTGGTCCAGATGATAAGAATATCATCTATGTAGCAGAGATAAACCAGGGGTTTTATCTGGCAGGTGGACAGGAAGTCCTCTTCCAATTTTGCCATAAACAGGTTGGCATATTGTGGTGCCATTCGGGTACCAATTGCAGTCCCCATTTTCTGAAGGTAGAGGTCCTGTCCAAACTTGAAGTAATTGTGGGTGAGAATAAACTGTATGAGTTTTGTTACCGGTTCCATGGGTGTGTTATTTTGTTCCAGATATCCCTGGCATGCTGCTATGCCATCCGTGTGTGGAATGTTGGTGTAAAGGGATTCTACATCCATAGTGGCCAGGATGGTGTTCTCTGGAATTGGCCCCAAGTCAGCTAATTTGTTTAAAAGATCTGTGGTGTCCTGAAGGAAGCTGGGTGTTTGTTTTACCAGGCGTTTCAGGGTATTTTCTACCCAGCCAGATATATTCTCTGTGAGTGTACCAATCCCTGAAATTATGGGAGGTAAAATTAATGTTAAAATTTAATGCAATTTGTAGTGGTTTGAACAGGGATAAGGAATTTCTATCAAAATACAATTTAGTTGATTGACCTTTCCAACAGACCCAAGAGCATCATAAATACCTCTAAGGCCTCAGAGGAAGAGTGCAATTTACCACTGACTGATCAAAGTATCTGGATCTGGACTGCATTCTGTTATCTGATTTCCATACTAAACAATGTGATGTGTACTTGTATTTAAGAGAGATGTTTTCATATTTATCTGTATAACATGCCTGAGGAAGAGACCTAAGGTCTTGAAAGCTTGCATTTAAATCTGCTTAGTTAGCCAATAAAAGGTATCAAAAACTATATTTGCCTCCTGTATTTCTATGGCTAACACGGTACCAACTCTCATCTCCTGTTCCTGTTGATGTCTCCCTTGCTCATGCTTTTTCCCCATGCTCTATCAAGCTATCTGCTTCTTTGAGCCCCCTTCCAATTGAGTTTCTCATCCAATCCCTTCTCTTTCCATGGCCCTTTAACAGTCTCTCCCTCTACCTCTGCCCTTCTCTCCTCCTCTCACTTCAGGGATCCTTTTGAAATTTGTGGCTCACCCCTCTGGTATACAAAAGGTTAAAGTGATGAAGGTGGTGTCTGACTGCTGTCAGGATCTCTGTTTCTCATTGGATGTATATATATATATAATCCAGGGTATAATACTGTGATACTGCAGGATATATTAGAACATATTGACTGTTCAGATAAAGCTAATTTCTTTGAACTTAGAATGACGCACGTATACAATTTAGAAACCCCTATTCCTATAGCTAGGAGAAGTGCTTCTAATTACATTTCCCACTTGTCCTTGTTGTGGAACATTTGCTGAATTAGGCTTTCCATTCCACCAGTCTGCAGATGAAAGCATCCTGAAGGCCACAGGCATAAAGATATGTGGAGAAATTCTGGAGCTAGCCAACAGCACCATTGGATACAACTGATAATTCCCCAGATCCTCATTGATTTTAAACCTTTGAGTGCCAGAGGAGTACGCAATGCATTGCTTCACAATTTGTTGTGTACCCCTTTGGCACTCAAAGGGTTAATGAGCCTTTTAACTCCCTTGAATTCTAAAGGTTTCCAAAGCATTTGCAGTGTGGTGGAGCCCTCTCTAACAGTCTAGTCTAAAGTGGAATAGCACATATCACACATATTACAGTGCTGAACCCCCATTGTGCACTTCTTTGGTTCACAACCCCTTAATGACTGCCCAATCCTATCAAATTCTGTAATGGCAGGCAGCTGCATTGCCATCCTAGCATTCCATTACGTACCAGGACCTGGCATGACAGTCCTGGCACGTCAATGGTCCTTAAGGGGTTAACACCATGGTGTAATTTGTCATCGGCGTGCCTCAGTGCAAACATTTTGCCACCCTAATAAAAAGTACTTTCACAGAGACATAAATAGAACCTACTGGATCCTGGGCAAGATGGGGTCACCTTGGATGCTGGGCTCAGGCACAATGGCAAACTCTGGTCCCTTGTGGTTATGCCAGGGTAGAGGATCTTGAGAGCTGTAGAATCTGACAGCTAGAGGTGCAAACAGTGATTACTCCTAACCTAATGTTTTCACAGAAGGAGTAAGGGAGATGATGTCTCCGGGTGGACAAAATGATCATCCTACACACTTCACCTTAGATTCTCCCCTTAGTACATCTCCATCCTGCATTTTATTAACAAAGAAACATATCCAGCTATGTAATATGATATCCAATACTAATTAAATAATAATTGTGGTGAGGACTTATTACAATAACCGAATGTAACCAGTGATGAGATGTGAATGGTGTGATGAGTTGTGGCTGAATCCTTCAGCCTATGAGAGCCAGGGAGAGTATAAGAGTGGAAAGCCTGATTGGAGGTCTCACCATTATTAGAGAATAAAAATAAAAGAAGAATCATAAACATAAAATCGAAAAAAAAAGGGGGGTGGACACCAGACAGAAGTGGAAATAGGGAAGAGCTGGAATGAGGCTTAAATAGTCCACCAGCCCCTCCCACAAATACAGGCAAGGCCTTAAAGGGATAGTAATACTTAATATGTAAAAAAATATATATTGTAGAGTTTATCTCCCTTAGTAAAAGAAGGGTACTTCCACTGCTGAAATGTGTTTTATTCAGAAGTTATTGCAGCTCAAACCTGAATTTTTTAGGTGCAGTATCACAGTGGCCTGAAATGTTAAAGTGGCACTATTGCTACACCATCCTATTGACAGATCTGGTCAGTTGACTATACATCTCCATAGGATGGTGTAGCAACAGCTCCACCGTACAATTTCAGGCCACTGTGATACTGCATCTAAAAAATTAAAGTTTTGCTGTAATAACTTCTGAATAAAACATCTTTCAGCAGTGGGAGTTCCCTTGTTTTACTTTGGGGGATAAACCCCAGAATATATTATTTTTTTAAATATTAAGTATTCCTATTCCTTTAAACTTCTGATTAAGCAATCCATGCAGAATTAATTAATAGTGGGCATTAGGTTTTTGGCCCAATTAAGGTAAATGGGAACCCACATGAAGCATTACACTCTTTAGAGCAGGGATGGCCAAAGTGAGACCCTCTAGCTGCTGCCAGACTATAACTCCCATCATTCCCCCTCAGCCAACGACTGGTCGGGAATTATGGGAGATGTAGTCTGTCAACAGCTGCAAGACCTCATGTTGTCCATCCCTGTTTAGAGCTTCCCATTTCATGTATTTCCAAATAAACATTTATTAATGTGCACTTGATAAAATATATTCATAATCTAGATATGTTTTCATTTTTAATTTGTATTTCAAAACTGTTTTCTCAGTTTTTCCCTTTGTTCATACTCTTTCTCTACATAAAACTGCAGAGTTCTTTAATCATTCCCATTAAAAATATTTGCTGATTCCATAATTGGCATTTTATTTATCCCAGCTTTCATTCCAGGCTCATTTCTTTGTTTGATGTAACCCCATGGGAGGCCGCACCATACACTATAGTTAGATAATTGCAATGATAGGTGAATACATTTCCTTACACAATACACTGAGGTTGAGGTGCTAATGAGTAGAGCAATTCTGGGGAAAGCCAAAGGCATCATGGGAGACAATTTAAATTCACATACATTTAAAAGGGATTGTTAACCCCCTTGAATATTAAAAAAGTCTGCAACACATTGCAAAAGCATCCAGGATGTCAAAAGCCCCATTTAATCACAGAGAATTTGAAGGATTGTTATTTGTCCCCTTTGGTGCAATTGCTTTACCCCAGAACTGCTCCAGTTCATCCTAATACATCATGATCACTGGGTACAATATTTAAGATATATATACTTTATTCTAACTGGCTTTCCAATATACTGACCTCTAACTCACTGCCCTTTTGTTTTTTGTTGACAACTGATTTCTACTGTGATATAATGGACAAAGTACAAACATGCAGTAGGAATTCATAGGACAGCAACACGAAGCGCGGACATCTTGCCACAGTGATGTCCACGTGCCTGCGCTGTCAGTCCCAGCCGGGTCTAGGAGGAGTTGCTAGAAACCGGCCGGCGCCAAATGGGACTGACAGCGCAGGTGCGCGGACGTCACTATGACAAAATGTCCGCGCTCTGTGCTGCTGTCAGCCCGGTAACAATGCATATTTCTTTTGAATAAGGTAATAATTCTGGCGACTAGAGCTACTAAGCAGCTAGTTGCCAGATGGGAAGCTATTGAAGATAAAGTGTTTTCAAGGTGGTAGTTCCTCTTTAAGTTTAAAAAACAGTAATGAGAGTTTTATTGTTGTGGAGACATGTAATACACTTATACACACCACACAGTCTTTTCAACCAAAAAGTGGGAAACTGCTAATTTTGTAGGTATGTATGACCGGTCATACCTTTCGTGCAGTGTCCATAAAAAAATTAACCCGTTGGGCACAAATGATCACAAGAGAACCAATAAAAATAGTTTTTTCTTACATCATTTTATCGTTTTCTTTATTAAAAAAATGGTGGGTTACCCATATAAGTGTGGTGGCAACAGAAATCCCTACCTTTGCATGAAAAAGCAGTATACAATTTGTGTGGCTGGAATAAAAGACCTACTGGGAAACCACTATTGAATATAAACATAGTCAAAAAGGTAAAAATTGCTCTGGACCTTAACTGCACACCACCCCAGATTTTCCTGGTCCTTAAGGGGTTACCGAATTTACCATAGAAAGGAAAATCAAAGTAGATGGATAAGAAGTAGAAGAAGTAGAGAAAATATATTTACCTTGGGCAGACAGATAGACAGAAAGACCGAGATATAGATAGATAGATAGATAGATAGATAGATAGATAGATAGATAGATTTGTGTATAAATTTGTTTACCTTTGGAGTGCGAGAGGGGTACGCAATGCATTGCTTTGCAATGCATTGCTTACCCCTCTCCCACTCAAAGTATTAACCCCTTAACGACCTATGACGTACCAGGACCGTGATGGGTGCACTTCCTGTAAGGACCAGTGATGGACCTGGCACGTCATGGGTTAATTGATTGCAGCGCAACTCCATGCATGCTGCTATCATTCTGCAGAGGTTCAGACTGAGCGCTCCAGGACCAGAGCAGTCAGCTTCAGTCCTTGTCTGTTCTACAGGAACGAGCGATCACATGTACCAGCATTTTGATTCAGAAAGGCAGTGTGCTTGACACTGTCTGCTCTGTGCCTCCCTCTTCCTTACTAGTAAGGGAGAGAGAAGCAGAGAGCAGACACATAGTAAAAAAATAATGCAGTAGTTGGGGGTATTAACCCCTTCAGTGCTGGTGCGGGGGGCTGGATGGATGGAGGTCCATTTCTGACCTGCTAAAAGCAACCTTTTTTTTTTATAAATGTTAAAAAAAGAGAAAATATTTTATTTATACATTTTATTTATAAAATAAATATTCTAAGTTTAAACAATATATAATAGGAGTGTGACTGTAGTGTGGCCATGTAATACACTTATACATACCTCCAAATCCTATCAATACAAATGTGGGAAAATAGGGTGGGAAAGAGGGACATGGGGATTTTCACCCATGGCGGACAGTGCCCACTTAAAACTGCCCATTTTGTAGGTTTGACTGACTGGTCATACCTTTCATATAGTCTCCATAAAAATTTAACCCATTGTGCCCAAATGATCCCAAAAATGAAAAAATAAAAATGGTGTTTTTTTACATTTTGTTTACAGTTTTCTTTAATTTTAATAAAATATTATCCATATAAGTGTGGTATCAAAAGAAACCCCTAATTGTGTGCGAAAAAATGGTATATAATGTGTGTGGCTGAAATAAAAGCCTTAGAGGGAAAACACTTGAACAAAGACATAGTCAAGAAGATCAGAATTGCTCCAGTCCTTAAGTGTAATCCACCCCAGAGTTTTACAGCCCTTAACCCCTTAACGACTGGCGTGTGCACGTGTGGCCGGCACTTGAGGACCATGGGGCATTTTTTTTTTTGATCCGATTCAGGGCTCCCCAAGCAGTGTGCAGCCGCTTGGGGAGCCCTTAATTCAATGACGTGCCAGGACCATCACTGGTCCTTAAGTGCCAGGAAGCCGTGATGGTCCTGGCATGGCATTGGATGTTAAGGGGTTAAAGGAATAACCAAGAGCAAATCCCCCTGTACTTCAGAGAAGTCTTTGATATGAGGATAACAAAGCAAATTTTATGGTAGATATTATGTTGAAAATACCTTTCCATAAATATCTTGAAAGTTTATCAAATTATTACAATTATTTGCAAGTGACCAATCACATATTTGGAATGGCTTTACTAATACAGTGTTATCAATAAAAACAGCTAGAGAATCTATTAGCCAATCACAGTCTGAGATAATCTCATTTAGTGATAGGAAGTCAGCTGCCCGCAATGCATTGGAGACCTCCCTCGCCTTCAAGGAATTGAAACATTCATTTAATCAATTACAATTGTATGTGTTCCCCCCCAGAATTACTCCAGTTCTTCTTACCACATCTGTCTCTTAGGCTGATGTACTATGTAAAACTGGAGCAATTCTTGAGAAAACCATGTATACCAGTGGGGATAAGTAAACATTTTCAAAACCCCCATTGATTTAAATAGGTCTCCAACGCATTTCAAAACATCTAAGGGGTTAAAACGAACCTTTAAATCAATTGGAAAAGTTATTTCTACATTACAGCACAGTGATTTGCTACAGAATTTTTCCATTTCTTCTCAGCAGCCCCTTTGTGTGTTGATAACTAAGCGCAGATATACATACAGTACAGTAGATGGCAGGAGTGAGCCTACGTTAGGACATGTTATGTATCCAAAGATTATGGTTTTAAATTGCAACTTTTTTAAAAGAGTAGTAAAATGTATATTCAACTTATGATGTAAATGCCATATGTACAAATTAACACAATCAATATGTGGTCAATTGTGCAATCAGTTTTACACCTAAAAATAGACACAAATTATGTTTCAAAGTGTGTGATACATTTAGTATTTTAAACATTGGATAAATGACAACAATCACAGGAAAAATATAATTATGAATGGTATACTGATTTGAATATGTTTGTAAGGATAGTCACATATAAGCAGAGATATTTAGTAAATGATTATTTTTTTTCAGTTACATTAGGGAGAATTGGTAACTAGAACGTGCTGCAGTTCCTACTGTAGACTCCAGAAGGCTGAAGTACTTAAGAAAAAAGGGGCGGGGGGGGGGGGGGAGCCACTAAGATTCAGTATATGTGGTGATATAGAGGTATAGAAGCGAGTTTGACCTGAGTCTATATTGTTGAAAAGCTTTAATGGAGTAGTAAACTTTTTTTTAATGAAAACATATATATTATAGAGCTTTTCCTGCTGAGTGAAACAAGGTAGCTCCCACTGCTGTCAGTTTTTTTATTCAAACGTTATAACAGTTCAAATAACCAGGAAGTGAATTTACTGTGTTTACTTCCTGATACCTCTAACTGACAGGAAGTGACTCAGCAGTTTCTATCACATTCTACAGAGAACTGTAAGTCACTGACTTTCCTCTCCATTAGAATGTAACAGGATAACTAATTAGAATTTGACGACTAGAGGGCACTGCTAATGCAAAAAAAAACATGGGGTTAAACAGTAATTCTGGAAATATGCATCGCTAAGCAGTAAGAGTGCCATTATTTCACTCAACAGAAATCACCCTACAATATATATTTTTTCATAAAAAAAGTTTACTGCTCCTTTAAAACCACACTTGACATTATATCCTTTTAATTATGCCTCTAATATACACTAATCACCATGTACAATGTTTGAGTGTACTGTCTTACCAATGCCTTTTCTGTATATATTTTAATTCTACTTTGAGTCAATGCCTACTAGATGAAGAAAGAAATATTTTTCTTAATAAATACAGCATTAGGGAGCTTATCTCTGACAACAGAAATGTACAAATGTGCAGTTTATTATATTTTCACTGTTGTCTGAATTTCAACTTCGGCTGCTTTCCTCTTTGTGGTGCGTCTTTCTTCCATTGAGTACCAGAGGGGTTGCATAGCCTTCTGATGCTCAAAGGTTTCAACCTCCAAATGATGAAAAAAGCCAACCCACTGAAGGAAATTTGTAGGACTAGCTTGAGTGGGTGACTGGGATCTAAGCAAGTAATATCACTAGAGAAGGAGAAATTGAAAGCAAAGCCTTTCTATGTTGTCACGGAAGCTTGTTAACCCCTTAATGACCACCGACCCAGGGAAGTTACTTTCCCTTAAGGACTGCTTGATCATTGGAGGAGCATGTCAGCAGTCTTTAACCCCTTAAGGACCGGCCGGGCACACACGCGGACGGCATTTAAAACCAAGGACCTTTTTTTATTGTTTTAAATTTCTGGATCCGGTTCAGGGCTCCCCAAATGGTGTGCAGCCGTGCCGGGAGACCTGAAATCCATGATGGTCCTGGCACTTCATGTGTCATTATGGCTCGCCAACCCATGATGTGCCAGACCGTCATGGGTCCTTAAGGGGTTAAACTGTTTTTAATATTTTACTTGAATAAGAGATGTGAGATAAAAAACACAGACCTACTTTTTTTTCTCACCTTAACATGTTAAAGTTCTTATTTAATTTTCATCCTAAGAGTCTTTGTCCCTCTAAAAACTCATTTTCATATCCCTGAAGGCATGTTTTTATGTTCCACCCCTTGCAGTCATGGCCCCAAATAATAACCATCACTGTCAGTCCCAGCCTGCTCTAAGAGGCGTTGCTAGGAGCCGTTTGGCTCCAAGAGGGACTCATAGCGCAGGTGCGCACATGTCACTATGGAGAGACGTCTGCACTGTTTCCTACCTGTCAGTCCGGGAGCAGTATAGAATTCTCATTAATGCAGTAATAATTCTGGCAACTAGTGCTACTGAGCAGCTATTCGCCAGATGGGTAATTATTTGGGGCCATGATTGCAAGGGGTGGTAGTTCTGCTTTAACGTGTCAATACACAATATGCACTAAAGTCCGATAGCTGGTGATAGTGAAACCTCACATAATAGTGAAAAGTTGAAGTCTGACATTTGATTGCTATAAATAATTTTCAAATACATTACTTTTGAGTAGTTTAACATTAGCCTGATGATTAACCTTACTTCAAACACAATTACGGCATGTGGGCAGGATTTACACCAACATCCAATGCTATTGACTAATGTCTCTACCATGCCTTGAATACAAATTCTTATTGCATATAGCAATGTATGTCTGGTTCTCCATGGCAAAGTGGTTGTATCATATTGTTACAAAACAAAAATAATTGACAGCACATTTAATCCTTGTGCATCTCCCCCTTGAGTAGTTCTATAGTAAGCCAGCTGCAACATAAGGGAAGAATAACATTACCATTAATGTAAGGGCACAACTGAAAGCCCTATTTAAATCTTTGGGAATTTTGTGCCCAGTTGATTTATGCCAGTGTTTCTTACTACATCATACTTAAGACTTAGGATACCACTGTAAAGTGCCAGGGCTCTGGGGACCGAGTCTCTTTCACTGGGATCAGAGAGTTCCTCAATGACACTCCCATTTTTTACCCGATAACATATACTTTCAATTCCAAGCCATCCACATCACACCAAAACCAGCTCCAATGTCAAAATCCATCCCACTATCCCACTATATCTTGTCATAGCCCTTCCATTGTATGGCACTAATCAAATAATTTGGAGCCACCTACTCCAAAGAAAGCACTGCATTGGACTCTGCTACCAATGTTCCAGTGTATGGTGGTAGATATGTGCGGCCAGTGGAAGAGGCAATTTGGGATATGCAATGTGCTATATGCACCAAAGCAAAAGTGTAATTCTGGGGCACACTAATCATGGAAGATAAATACAAATTTCCACAGATTTATATTTAAATGATAAAGAGGGCACCAACAAATATATAGAGAGGTTTCCTTCAAAAATGTGTAGGAAACCTCTATAGCATTCAAGAATTAAAAAAAAAAAATCACATTTAAATCAATGGGAATGCATGCACTGTCTTGGATCAGGTTAGGCAGGCCAATTGAGGGACCATTTGTGCAGTGTTTAGCTCATTTCCTCATATGTCATGAAACCCAGTACTAACACCAAATAGGATTGGAAGCAGCACTGCTGGTTGAGCTGTTAGTATTTAACACCCCCAAAGAGCCCATAGCTTTGCAGAAACAAGTGCCTCCAGTTAGGCTGGAATTGCACGGGAAGCAGGTAGCAGAGGGGTCTTGAATGAGTGCACAGTGTGGTGGTAAAGAGCTTATGTAGCAGTATACTACTGGGCATTAGAGGAGTAGACTCAAATCAATATGATGCTATAGTGTGGAGGATGCTTGGATGCCGTTGGCACAACAGAAACCATAATCTAGAATGAGATCAGCCGGAAGACTACCAATAAAAAAATGGAGATTGGACTTCCAATGGAATATCATGACTGAGACATCTACTTAGACATCTATATCAAACATGTACCATACAAATATAGCAATAAAATCCATGAACAAACTCTATGCAAAAACACAATAGAGTCAGTGCTTCAGGTTTTTAAATATCAGGAGTGAGGGCTCAGGTTCTCAACAGCACAGAAGGTAATTGGGCTTGGATCTCTGGCAGTGTGTGTGTGTATATGTATGTTCCTTGCATACGTATTGCCTTAGCAAAGAAACAATTATCTTATCATTGGCCAGCACCTGTGGACTATAACAGTTGCTTTCACATTTTCAGTATAAAAACCCACTGTTGAAGGATCATTGGTCAGGCTGTGGATCTGAAGGAAAATGAAGACCAAACAGCATGTTACAGAAGTTAGAGATAAAGTAATACAAATACATTTAGAAAAGGGTTAAAAATAATATCCATGTGTTTGGATATTCCAGTGAGCACAGATGGATCAATAATTAAAAAGTGGAAGCCTCATCACACGACCCAGGCACTGAAAAAAAAGCCATCCCTCAAAACACAGCTCTCAAACAAGGAGACTTGTGGAATAAGCCACTGAGCAGCCAACAATTACTTTAAAGGAGCAACAGATTTCATTGGCTGGTAATGGACTATTAGTTCACCAATCAACTATATAAAGATCTTTGCATAACTCTATAGGAGGGTGGCAAGAAAGAAGCCATTAATCAAAAAGTACCATTTGAAAGCATGTCTCAAGTGTGCCAGAAAGTGTGTGAGTGCCCCAGCTGTGATGTGGGAAAAGGTTTTGTGATGATATAAGGTCAAGATACAGCTTTCTGGCCAAAACTCAGACTGCTATGTGTGGCATAATCCTAACGCTGCCCATGCCTCAAGACACACCATCCCTACAGTGAAGTATGGTGGTAGGAGCATCATGCTGAGGGGATTCTTCTCTTCATCAGGAAAGAACTGAAATCACTCTAACACTGTGTACAGTGCTGCACCCCTCTTGCATTCAGAGGGATAAAATAAAATATCATACATTTGTATTTCCGTAATATGAGAAAATTGGTCAGGAATCTGAATACTTTTGCAAGTCATTTTATGAACACACTCTCTCTCTCTCTCTCTCTGTCTCTCTCCCCTCCCGTCCCTCTAATGGAGAACACACTCTAAAGATCTGTGCATTAATCCAAGCATAAGGCTTATTAACATCTATACAACATTCTGTTGAGTGTGTTCTCCATTCCTTTGACTTCTACCATACACACAGCTGCAAATACTATGCAAAATTATATAAATAGGTAAAACTGACTGCTGTAGGATACCTACCTAAGTAAGTATTTCTGTTAAGAGTCACTTATTCCTACAGGTATGATTTACCTTTAAGACTGCAAGTCCTCTGCATATACTGAAGTTCTGTGACGTTGCACACAATAACTGCTGTTTCACTAGATCTTTTTGCCCTCCTATCTTCTATGATTGAATGCAGCATAAGGTCTTCCTCTGCAGCTTGCCTAATCTGGCAGCCATTTTGTACATTCATTATAAAAGCCAGTGGATTGTTGTTTAGGGTAACAAAATCTGGTAATCATACACACATTTAAACAGACTGGCTGCTTTATTTTATGTTTATCATTTATTCACTATTTCTGATGTTTATGTGAAGAAAACTCTGCAACAACATATAATCTAATTTTAACACAGATGGATGCTTGGGAAGTCTCAAACACACTGCAGTCCACTCTAGATTCCAAGGGTTTAGATGATAAAATTAGACATTTCCTGCAGTAATACTGCATATATCCCAGGAGAAGCTTTGTATCTAAATGATCATTGCACAAACATATTCAAATGTATCTGTCTCTTCAGGGGTTGCTTGAGAAATAGTTGCAACAGTATAATTAGACACAAATTTCTTATAATTGCATTAGTTGCTTGTTTAATCTCTGTATTTTTATATTTGTACTTCCTACGAAAATGTTTCAAAACTTAAAGGCAATAGTGCTTGAAAGCTTAATTTTATTATCATAACTGGTGAGAGAACTCAGCTGGTTAATGACCCGCTGTAGAATCTGTTCAAACCTCAGGCTCGTAGATTCTAAACCTAGCAAGGTTAACTCAGCCTTTCACTCTTTTGAGGTAGATAAAATGAGTACCCAGGACATACTCGAAAATGAGAGACAATCTCAATGTATCATTCCTGGTTAAATACTTTCTTTAATCTTGAAAGCTTATTTTTATTATCATAAATTGTAACTTCTTCTGAACTTATGGCTGAATATTTAATATTATACACATTTATATGCTGGGAAAAGATGTCCTCAACGCGGCAAGCGTATAGTAATTAAAAACGTGGAGTTTATTATCAAAGGGTAAAAACTTGAAAAGTAGAGAAGTACAAACATATGTTTAAAGCAAAGCGATCTAAGACACTTTTAGGACTTGCTGTCCCTTAGTCTTAGGTGAGTCGGCCAGGAAAAGAAGGGTTTTTTAATTTCAAACGTTGCCCCTTTTGAACCCTAGTGGAGTAACAATAGGGGTTGCCCCTGCAACCGGGCCCGGCTGCCCCTGTGACCCCCTGCCCGGCACTAGCAGCTGAGGACGAGGTCTGTGCTTTCTTCTGCAGATGAGGCTCCTTCCTTCGGCACTGAAGTAAGTAATGCAGAGAGCGCCGGGAGATGACATCATCTCCCAGCACTCTGCATTACTGAAGGACCATGCGGGAGATCCGGCTGTGCAGAAAACCTCTCCTGCCACGCCTGCCGCTGGACCACCAGGAGGTAGGAGATGGGCACGGAGGGTGTCAGTGGGGGCAATGTGGCAATTGGGTGCAATTGTGGAGGCAATGTGGCAATTGGGGGCAATTGTGGAGGCAATTAGGGACAATTGTGGCAATGTGGGGGTAATTGTGGCTATTGTGGCAATTGTGGAGGCAATGGTGGGCAATTGTGGCTATTGGGGGCAATGTGGAGGCAATTGTGGCAATGTGGAGGCAATGTGGGGGTAATTGTGACAATGTGGAGGCAATTGGGGGCAACTGTGGCTAATTGTGGGCAATTGTGGCTGTTGGGGGCAATGGGGGGTGCAGTATGGTTGGCGGGGGGCCCAATGGCAATTTTTGCACAAGGGCCTGGTGGCTTCTAGTTACGCCTCTGTTGAACCCACAGATGGTAAATGTATAAAGACACATAAAGCATTACAAAGTAATAACAGTAAATGGCAAGCTACACTTTTCATGAAGTAACACACTAATAAAAGAGTACAATAACAATTAGATACTAATAACGATCTAAAACTAATTAACTGAAATAAATAAGAGCACATACCATTAAACACAGTAATAATGGGTATAAATAAATCATTTTTTATAATAAAATGCTACAACCCATGCAAAGTTACCATAGCCTAAAAATACTTTCACATAGGAGAGAAAAATGCAAATACCAAAACTAACCATTCATAGAAAATTGCCTAAGAAAATAAACTTATGTTGTATTTGTAATTGTATTTTAAAATTCCTGCCAGAAGGAAGGCCCTTAAGCTGATTTTTTTTGCTTGAATAAATATTAATCTTTTGAATGAATATTCCAAGAGTAGGCAACATTTAGCGCTCCGTCATCCCATCATCCCTAACCAGCCGTTGATTGGAGATGATGGGAGGTTTAGTTTCCAACAGCTGGAGTGCCTTTCCCTGGAATATTGTACACATCCTACCCCTAGAATATCACGATGAATGCAGCTACTGAGAGGCATAATCAGATAACTCTTATTTCATAAAACGTATACTTTTATTGATGCATATAAAAAACATAAATCCAGATGGACTACAGAGCACAGTGATCCAAAACAGCCAACTACATCAAGACATCATCTAACGCGTTTCACTCCCCATCGGCGCTTAATCATAGACTAACTGAACATTAGACATGTGGTACATTTAAAAACTCTGGTCCCACTCTGATTGGCTAAAATCCAAATTCAAAACAACATGATGTGTTGCTGATCATATACACGTCAAACTCAATCTCCCACAGCCAAATCCTTAAAAAAGGAAAAAAAAGGCTGAAAGAGAGAGGGATATACACATGTGTAATATAATATAACCCTTAGTGATTTTTATTAATCAATAGGCAAAAACAGTAATATTCAAAACTTTATATCCACCAAATCACATCCTACCCCTACTTACATGAAAACATTTTTTTATTTATGACATCCCACAAAACATCTATTTTTTTTGACTCATCATGCTTAACCACATTATGTCTATGTATTTTCAACAGCTAGAATTAACAATGCTTCCAAAAATAATATACATAACACACCTGGCTTCCCAAAGCTTTCTCCCTTCTGGCTCAAGTCTATATCTAGGTACTCCTTACACTTACAGTATATAGAGGTTTTATAATAATATAATCAGGACAAGACTCAATGGATAAAAGAGAAGATACAATCTTTTTAGCAGAAATAACCACCTAGTAATGTTATCATTTTACAAATAAGGATATAGAAATCCTTTCCTAAGAATGCAGTGTTGGCAGATACAGTAGACACTTTTTCGCTCAGAAGAACTAGGACGGCTGGTTGCAAAGCAGATATAATATTGTTCCAAGGAAATATGTGCCTGTCTTTTGAACTCAGGAATGTTTTTTGGAGAATATTTGTAGCATACTGTTTTTTTCCTTCCTATAGAATAACAAAAACAACCTCATCAACTATTTGCTGTGTAATGTTTTCATCAAAGTCTAAACTCTGATGCCTTAAAGTTCAAATTTTTTTGTTTTTGCAACACCCCTATTTCTCTGGTACATGTGGATTAGCCCTTCTGGTGCCACCATTTAGCTTAGTTAGGCTAGGGGAGATAATGCATGGGTGATACCATCACTAAGTTAACAATATCTTACCATCCACTGCTCCAAAGTCTTTGGACAACCAGTTGCTAGGGGATTTAAAATAAAGGGCAACCAACAGTTATTAACTAATAACATGGACAGAACAGGATTAACTATAATGCAAGACTTTAAAGGGATAGTAATACTTCGTTTTATCTGTATTTTATTTTGTAGGCATTAAATAAACATGAAGAACGATATAGGTCTTATCTCTCAAACCTTTATGGTTTAAGAGATATTCACAAGCAAAGTATCCCCCCCCTGTTCAGCCAGATCAGAATGAAGGTGCCCAGGTAGACTGCAGAGAGGGACAATCTTCAATTAAGATAAGGGAAAAACCTGAAAAACTTGTTAAGGGGGGAAGCGCTTTCATTGTTTTCATACAAAGAAGATTGTCCCCTGCTGTTATTTGTCTGGTCTTACAACCAGATTCACATCTGAGAAGAGATGGCTTACACTAGGAAAAAGGGGCGGGAGGGGGAAACTTTGCTTTTGAATATCTCTTAAACCATAAAGGTTTGAGAGATAAGACTTATGTCGTTCTTCATGTTTTTTTAATGCCTACAAAATAAAATAAAGATAAAACGAAGTATTACTATCCCTTTAAAATTATTCTCTTTCAGTAGATTTTTGAGAGTTCCCTCCCACTGGAGAATTCTACCTTTGGCCCAAGGCTTCTTAGCTGAAGATTCTTTTCCCTATTCCCCAGTACTGGCCTAGCTGCTTTATGCAGTCCTTAGAGGCCTCTTGATAGGTCCCTAGTATCTGCCTCCCTTGGTGGCTGATACTGGAGAATTAATTCTGACCACCTGGAACCACTTGCTCCTTTTCCAACCAGATCCTTCTCTCCACGTATCTCCCTGCAAAACCCTTTATAAGCCCTAGTCCCTCCTAAACTATGGGAACAAGGGTGTCTCATAGAGTGGAGGACACTTAAAGGCGATAACCTGCTATATACTTAAAACTTTGTAAAACCTGGTTATGTAATAGAGCTTCTTTCCTACCTAATGAAAAATGTATAATTTCTGTGCATGAATAGAATCACACAACTGTTTAATATCAGTTTCATCTAACATTTGATAATGATCAAGTCATAAAGCAATAATTTGGTCACCCTCTATCATCCAAATATTAAGAATTCAGCAGCAGCTATATATTGCCCATTTATAATTCTTGACTAACAATATGTCTCTCTTCTCATTCTCTGTCCTAAAAAAATCACAAACTATTACATCATGTATGTTTGATTAATAGAACAGCTAACACCTTATTAATACATCAAATGCAAAATTAATTATCTGTAATGACGTGCATTGCATTACAACTCAGAGGATTAAATTATGTTCACAATGGCATTTCAAATAAAGGTACCACGGTGGCCAATCTTGAATCATCCTGTTCTCTCTGTGCACTGCACTGCCCCTTTTGCCCATCACAGGGAGAGGAATCAACAGAGGAGAAGTGGTGCATCCTGGATGGATGTCAATTATACATTATTGCTCATGCCCATGAGGGCCAGCTAGTGACTGGAGTGTTGTGATCAGTGAGTGATTCAATCACTCATCTGAATACTTGCAAATAGGTTGTAATGCAGATCTTCACAACCACAATTTTCAGTGATCATGTTAATTGTTGCTAAGAAGTTGCTGCATCTATAGTCAAATGGTTGCTGACAGAACATGAAGTGAATGGCTCCATATGGTGAAATGTGGCCAATTTTGAGGAAATTGCACATGCTGCCAGTGTTTCCACAGTATAGTCACACATGTATGTGGAGCTTTAAGGTTACAAGTAGACCCTTTAAACACCTGATAAACTGTCTTTTGCAATAATAGGACTATGTCTTATCTTAGATTTTCAGGATCAGGCTGGAGTCAGGATCAATTAGTTGCTGCTCACCGGTAGACCAGCAGAACTAGTGAATCAGCTGCAGAACCCAGGGTGAGGTTCCCTGGATCCACACAACAGTAGACTGGTGAAATACAGTGACTGGGGTGAGATTCCCTATCCATATCCTCTCTAGAAATACACCCATGACTTATACTAAGGAGGGTAGAACAGAACAGACTTTATTGAACAACCACACTGCATTAAAGGGATAGCAATACTTCATTTTTAACTTTATTTTATTTTGTAGGCATTAAAAAAACATGAAGAATGATATAAGTCTTATCTCTCAAACCTTTATGGTTTAAGAGAGATTCATAAGCAAAGTTTCCCCTCCCTGCCCCTTTTACCTAGTGTAAGCCATCTGAACTCAGATGTGGAATCCAGTCCATAGACCAGACAGATAACAGCAGGGGACAATCTTCTTCCTATCAGAACAACGAAAGCCCTTCCCCCCTTGACAAGTTTTTCAGGTTTTTCCACGTATCTTAATTGAAGATTGTCCCTCTTTGCAGTCTACCTGGGGACCTCCCTTCTGATCTGGCTGAACAGTGTGACATCAGTAAAAGGGGTGGGAGGGGGACACTTTGTCATTGAATTACTCCTGAACTACAACTCTGACAGAACTGAAATAACACTCTCCAAAGTCCAAATACTATGATGATTAATTAGAGCTGCTTTTATTATGAAACATTACTATCCCTTTAATACACTTCTAGAAACTTGTATGACGATAAAAATTAAAATCAGGGCTTGGGATAGTGTTGACACAGTTGACCGATCAGAGGAAGCCCTTGGAGATCAATCAAGGCACCAGTTAGGGACTATTCTTTAGTGTCCACTTAGACCCCCCTTTTCAAGCCATGCTGAAGATAGTAGCTAAACAAAAGTCTTTTGAAAGGGAATTGTCCTCACAGGAGGGGAAAATTAACCTTCCATCAATTCCTTTGTTGTCTCAGCACATGGAAGTTTGTATTTGAGCATACTATATACAGTGAAATATACCATCCATAAAATATGAACCATACTGTATACACAGTGAATTACACAGTCCATAAGGGGACATTTAACACAGGGTACATAGTAAGAGGGACATGGCTGCTTCAAATTGCTACATTATTACATTACACCTCTAACATATACCTGTGGATTACTACACCGTGAGCCTGCTGGGATGAGGGAAATGAGATACAAAAAGCACAATATTTTTAAACTGTTATATTTCTTTGGGGATTTCACCACAGCCCCTTTCACACAGGTGGCAACTCGAGGATGCTGAATTTGTTTTGTCAGCTATACTGAAAAGCCCTTTCAGTTTTCAGACTATGGTGTCTTTCAAATGGGTAACTATCACGTCACAAGAACACACCAATGTCCAGGAAGCTGTATCATACCTTGGTTCATGCAGGAATGCAGTTAAGTTGCAGCAGGGCAGATATGCACTGCAGCCTATGGGGCCACCAGCAAATCTTGTACATAAGCAATTTACCTCACTGGAATCTCCAAAAAATGACAGTCCCAAGTGGGGCCAGCTAATAATATTCTGCTGGTTCTCAAGTGAGCTGACCACTGCGTTGGGAACAGTGGAATAATGCTGGAGAAAGATAAGCACCAGAACTGCAGTGTATGTAAAAAAGCCCTTACAGTACTGCATAGTGCTCAATTACCAACAGCACTGAATAATCCAATATTCAATAATTTATTATAGCTGAGTCAGAGGACAGCAGTTAGCAGATGTATCAGTGCCTGTTCTAGACAAGATATTTTTAAGAATTTTGTCGGCAGGAAATTGAATACATTAGTTGATTTCTTTTTTTTTAACTTAAGCAGAAATCAAACGAAGTTCCTTTGGTGCTAGGAAATAGAAAATTGGATGGCTGAGTCACCGGGTGATCTAATTATGTTTGTGGTGGTTTTTTTTATTTCTAGTTGAGTGTATTTACTTCATTATAATTAATCTGCAGTTGGTAAATGTGAACTGTTGCACAGAATAACACAATGTACTAAGAACATCAGAAATAATTTTGGGGCAAACCAGTTGCATCAAATAAGCATTCTGATTAATTTAACCCCTTAAGGACTACATGACGTACTATGACCGTCATGGTCCTTATACCCTTAAGGACCGATGATGGTCATAGTACGTCACATACTTTTTACTTACAGTTCTCCACCGGGAGCGCTGTAATTAAAAATAGGGCCTAAAATTAACCGTTCCAAGACTGGAGCAATCTCTTTCAGGCCCCAAAGCGGCGCGCCGATACACGCAACAGGTCACGTGTACTGGCACGTCAGCAAGGATCAAATCTGTCCTTACGGGACGGAAACGTCCCAGGACCGCTGGTCCTTAAGGGCTTAAATGGGACTGTTAAACCCTTGAATGCCCTTTCTAGTATTCCAGGCGTTAAACACAATTAATACCTAAAATTGATCCAGAATGATATATGCAATTAACAATTTGAGTGCCAGATAAATAGCTAACATTTTGGGAAACTACTTGGGACATTCTGGTAGACAACAGACTCACAACAGTGTGCAATGTCTCTCAGCTGCTGCAAGAACCAGTAGAGTACTATCATGTATAACAATGAGAATACATACACAGGATGGTAATATAATTCTAACATCTAGTATATGGTGTACAATTTGGGGCAGTTCTTAAAAAATACATTATTGAACTGGAATTAGTACAGAGATGTGTCATAAAACTGCTAGGGACCTGGTGATTTTAATTATAAAGAGAAACTAGTCAAACCGGGTAGAGAAGAGTAGGAGCATTATTTTTATTTACAAATATATTTGAGGCCAATGCTAAGACATCACTGGGGAAATGTTTAGTTAAAGAGCTGAGCAAAAAACAAAGGGTCATCCAGTAAGACTAGCGAAAATGTGTCAGAGTCAGGTGTGGGTTTCTGGGGGCCTTAAGCTGAAAATTCACATGGGTCCCCCATTTACTCCTGTGTCGGTATTTCTAATAAGGGATTGGCATTTGATATTGTCTACATGCGGTGGCAATACTGTACAAACACTGTGGGGCCCTGTGACAAAGTGGGGATCCTAAGCAGCAGCTTATTCTGCTTATATTGTAGCGCTACCAATATAAAGGCAGGGATTTTTTTTGCGTAAGGGCAATTAGGTAACTGAATTATTTACCTTGAGAAGCTGTGTTTTGCAGACACTGTAAATACTTTCAAAAACATATTAGATACATTTTATAAGTTTGAACAATACTGAGTGTTATGACAATTGATTTCAGTGCAGACTGAGTGTTCATCCAGAGTGATATCTTAGTGCCTTTTGGAGTCAGAATGGAATTAATTTATCAACTTGGGGCTTAATGAGACATGGCTTCAACATCTGTTTTACCGTCCTCTGGAGTCTGGACCAACAAAAGTGAGTATGGAAAAGACTGAACTTGATGAACAATGTTTTTCATAGGCCTCATCATCTATGTTATTATGTTACAGTACTCTGTACTTCATACTAACATCTGTAAAAATTCTTAATTTGTTTTCTGTGGCCCAAATTTAATTTTAAATGGGACAGCTGTTCCTACCTTTTCCAGGGCTCCCTGATGCAATTAATTGGAGAACTCTCAAGGAGTATAAAGCACAATTAAAATTAATAGGAATTTGAAACATGTTTGGGAACTTAGTAGTTCAGTTTTTTCCCCTAAATTACTTCTTTTACTTTGTGCACATGGTTATTAGTATATACAGTCTTAATGCAGGACCACTCCTCATAGCATGCAAATTATATATATATATACATATTTTGTGCCCCTTCACTGCAAAAATAATAGGTATTAGCTCATTTTCCAAACTGAGTAGGATCAATCAGGACTGTGGTAAGGGTGCCCACAGTCTTACCCCTTCAGTTATTTTGGGTTTTACCTAGGTGGGGGCAGCCTCAGATGTGCTTGCTTTATAACTAACTTGTAGGCCTTGAGGTCCACAGAGGAGTGTATGCAGATGCCACTGATTTGGGGAGTATATGGGCTTTTTGTCAGCCTGACTCCCCATACTTGAGAGAAATAGTCCCATGAGGCCTGTTCCCAGGCAAGCAGCACTGTGGAAAAGAGTGTCTCCTGCGAATGTAGTGGAACGCCGATATGGCATCACTTCCAACTTCCCTGGTGAGATTATCCAGAATGTGTTACAACTTTGTTGACACCCACCAAAATAAAGTATTTCATTTAGAAGTCTTTGGCAGTCCCATTATTTTGGCCATGGAAGGAACACAGGAAAAGTACATTTACTTAATGATAGTTTTATTTATTCTATGTCCCTCCACAACACTCTGACCCCTGTCTCTGCTTGATTTGCTTGAGTACAACTTGGTTAATGCTATAATTGATGAGTACAGGCTGGGGAAACTCTGATTGGTCCTTCCCAGCCAGGAAAAGAGCTAATAGCTATGTTTTCTGCCATTAAGAGACAAAGAAGAAATTAAAATTTTGAAAAATAAATTGAAAATTTTAACAAATGTACCAAAATACATAGAAATACTTTTGATTTTGACTTAAATTTACTAAAGAGTGAGCAAAAACGCAGTTTTTTTAATTTTCTTTCATTTAAAATATTCCTGTTTATCAATATGACTAGAGTTTGTTTTTACATGAATTTTTTTAACATTTCAGAAAGTCAAATAAAAAGGTGGTATCTCCCACTGTTAACCCCTTGAGGACCACAGAGAAGAACAATGGATTGCAGACCTCTATGTTCTTCAAAGGCTTAAGTTGTTCATGGGACAGACCATAGTATTAATCTCTGCCCAGCCTTAATGCTGGGATCAGAGGCTATCCTGTTTGGAGAGGCTGTGAGGGAGGAAATAGGAAGATATCATAGCCAGGAAGCAGCTCTCCCTTTTGTATGTAAAACTGGCATCATAAATTCATGTATTTAAAGGGATAGTAATGTTTCATAATAAAATAAGCTCCAATTAATCTTCACAGTATTTGGACCATGGAAAGTGTTATTTCAATACTGTCTGAGTTGTAGTTCATGAGTAAATGAATGATAAAGTATCCCCCTCCTGCCCCTTTTACTGATATAACACTGCTCACCTTGGAACAGAAAGGTGGTGTCTAGATGGCTTACAGAGAGTGACAATCTTCAATTAGAATAAGGGAAAAACCTGAAAACCTGTCAAGGGGGGTAGGGTTTTCATTCTCCTCACAGTAAGAAGATTGTCCCTTGCTGTGAGCTGTTTGGTCTTAAGACCAGTTCCACATCTGAGGGGAGGTGGCTTACACTAGTTAAAAGGGATGCTTTATCATTCAATTACTCTTGAACTACAACTCTGACAGTATTGAAATAACACTCACCATGGCCCAAATAATATGAAGATTAATTGGAGCTGTTTTTATTTTGAAACATTAATATCCCTTTAATAGTAAAACAATCCACAGGACGCTAGATTCCTCCTTTATAAAACTAAAGTTACATCTCACTAGTTCATTTAATCATAGGGATGTAGCTACATAAATTTGTTGAAAATTATACATAACAGGTTGAAAGTTGTAAGAATAGCTATTCTGGTTCCTGTGTTCACAAAACTCAGTAACAATATATACTATCTATAAGGCAATGGAATGGAAAGCAGAGAATGTATCGGTTTAATAACCCCATCTCATTAAAGGCAAATCCAGGAGCTCAGGAGTAGTAGTGCTGGATGTCTAGTCTTCTTCTCTGTATTTCTATAATAAGAGGCTCTTTGCAGATCTTGGGTTGCAGCAGATACATGGACCTGGCTAGTGCTTTGGGAATGGGCAGGATACCTCTGTCCTCCTTTTTTGTCACATATCCAAGATAATTAAAGTAAGTTTCATAATAAAAGCAGCTCTAATTAGTCATCATAGTATTTGGACTTTGGAGAGTGTTATTTCAATTCTGTCAGAGTTGTAGTTCAAGAGTAATTCAATGACAAAGTATCCCCCTCCCGCCCCTTTTACTGATCAGCCAGATCAGAAGGGAGGTCCCCAGGTAGATTGCAGAGAGGGACAATCTTCAATTAAGATAAGAGAAAAACTTGTCTAGGGGGCAGGGCTTTCATTGTTCTCATAGGAAGAAGATTGTCCTCTGCTGTTATCTGTCTGGTCTATGGACTGCATTCCACATCTGAGAAGAGATTGCTTACACTAGGTAAAAGGGGCGGGAGGGGAAACTTTGCTTGTGAATATCTCTTAAACCATAAAGGTTTGAGAGATAAGACTTATATCGTTCTTCATGTTGTTTTATGCCTACAAAATAAAATAAAGATAGAACGAAGTATTACTATCCCTTTAAAGGGATAGTAATACTTCATTTTAACTTTATTTTATTTTGTAGGCATTAAAAAAACATGAAGAATGATATAAGTCTTATCTCTGAAACCTTTATGGTTTAAGAGATATTCACAAACAAAGTATCCCCCCCTGTTCAATCAGATCAGAAGGGAGATGCCCAGGTAGACTGCAGAGAGGGACAATCTTCAATTAAGATAATGGAAAAAGCTGAAAAACTTGTCAAGGGGGGAAGGGCTTTCATTGTTTTCATACAAAGAAAATTGTCCCCTTCTGTTATCTGTACTGTCATACAACCAGACTCACATCTGAGAAGAGATGGCTTACACTAGGTAAAAGGGGCGGGAGGGGAAACTTTGCTTGTGAATATCTCATAAACCATAAAGGTTTGAGAGATAAGACTTATATCATTCTTCATGTTTTTTTAATGCCTACAAAATAAAATAAAGTTAAAACGAAGTGTTACTATCCCTTTAAGGTGTTGTTATTACTGGGTCATGATGCCCAACTCTGAGAGAGCTGTATTTCTTTTAACTCAATGACTTCAGACCATATCTCCAAATGAAAAGTGGAGCAATTTTGGAGGAAGCTAACTGCCCCATAGAGATCAAATAAAAAGTCCTCACATTCCTAAAAAGTCCTCACATTCCCACTGATTTAAATGGGATCTTTGGGTTCTTCTCTAGCATTCAAGGGGTTAAAAAACCCTATTTAAATCTATGTGATTTTTCTGTTTGTTTCATATGGTGCAGTTTGTTTACCCCACAATCACTCCACTTTCTTTGTGTGTTCCAGGAAGCACTAAAGCTATTGTACGTGGTAGAACAAACCATCAATTGCAGCTGCTGGAGTCGGACGCTAATGCCAGCAGAGATTCTCTGGCAGATTTATACAGTCCTCTAATTTGACTACCATTATGATAGGATTTATTTTCTTCTGTTTTTGAAGTGCACTGCATGTGTTTTCTAATTGTTGATACTTTACCCCCTACATCTGTAAATCATATTAATGTAACAGTAAATTACAGACTGTGCTCCTCTGATTCCAAATTGAAGATTGGAAATTTTAATTAATGCAGTATTGCAAGCTTCATCAAAATGAAACTTCACATCATATTTTAGTTGAAGGATTCATAAGACTGAAACTTTTAATTAAACATCATTGAAATGAAACTTCATCAAAGTTTGTATATTGAATAAAAAATATTATGGTTACTGAGAAGCTTCTCATTGTAATTTACATTCCTTAAATCAGCAGTACACCTTTTTTGGTGGCAAAGCCTATGTGTATTTTTGCTTTTTTTGCTAGATAAGGCATGCAGGTTATTATTATTATTTTTTTGCATTAAACTCTAATTTGATGTTGTGGACAACAGGTGGTGCTGTTGCTATCATTTACTATGGAGTGTCTGAGACAATGACTTAAGCTCTGCAACAGAATATATTAAAACAAGTTTTCCTTTTTGGACACCAGTTGGTGCTACTGACAGCAGTTTGAATTAAAATAAATATGAGCTGAAAAATCTCTATAACATTACTTGTTTTCATAAAAAACTTTTACGGCTTCTTAAGCCTTTCATATACTTTACCTCTATTTTTAATTTTGATCATGCCAACCTAAATTCTCTTATTTCTCACTCTGCTGTTGTCTTTCGAGCATATCCCTAATTAACCTTAAAATATATTTCCATAGTCTTTTCACTATAGCACCTGTAGTCTTTTTATCTGTCAGGCTCCATCTACTTCTCACAGGCCCGGACTGGGACAAAAAATAGGCCCGGGCATTTAAAGCTGAGCAGCCCATTTTTATTTTCTGAGCAGCCCATTGGGGGGGGGGGCGTGTTCGCTCTTTTTTTTTTTTTTTTTTAAACGACCGGACCGGCCCCCAGGCCGGTACAAGGATTTATGTATACACAGAGCGAAGGTGCATTTTGATGCCCCCACCCCCCTCCGACCCAGACAAAATCCCCTGACCCGCCCACATATTCACCCCCACACTCTGCCCAGCTCCACACTGCCCACCCCATCCTCCTCCCCACCTCCACATCGCCCACACTGTTCACCTCCACAATGCCCTGTTCATGTCCATAATGCCCCTTCCACAATGCCCTCTTCATCTCCACATTGCCCCTTCCACAATGCCCCTTCATCTCCACATTGCCCCTTCCACAATGCCCCCTTCATCTCCACATTGCCCCTTCCATGTCCACAATGCCTTTTCCACGTCCACAATGCCCCCTTCCACGATGCTCCCTTCATGTCCACAATGCCCCCTTCATGTCCACAATGCCGCCTTCAACAATTCCCCTTCATCTCCACAATGCCGCCTTCATCAGTGCCCCATAAAGCCCCTTCATCTACACATTGCCCATTCGTCTCCACAATGCCCCTTGATCCCCTACCTCATGGTATGCCGCTAGATTACCAGGAACTTAACAGTGCTCTGTGCCTCCTTCGGCACAGAGCTGAATCTCCCGCGCGCGGGTCGCAGAAATGCAGAGCGCTGGGAGATGATGTCATCTCCCAGCGCTCTGTATTACTACAGAGCCTGGGTCGCTGGACCGGCCCACCGGGAAAACGCCCAGTATGCCCGATGGCCAGTCCGGGCCTGACTTCTCATGTGATAAAAAAACACATTTATAGTGACCCATGATCACTACAGAATCTTTTCTGATGGGCAATGAGTGGCATATTGTACTGCGGGTAAAATCACTAAGGAATAATGAGGCTAAGCGAACCAGCTGCACCACATCGGACAAATACAAAATCTCAATTGAAATAAATGGGCTTTTAAAAGTCCTATTTAAATCAAAGTGAATTTGGGGACTGTAATTGTCAGCTTGCATTTGATTTGCACCAGAATTGCTTAATTTACTCATATTACATCAGTCTCAGCATAGATAGATGCAGTACAACAAGAGCTCAGAAGTTTAGTCTGATAGGTAAAATCTGGCTGTTGTATAACTACAACAGCCAAAGGAGTAGAAGTAGAGGGGCATATTAAACAAAAGTAGAATAGCTATAGAGAGACACGAAGAAATTATATAGTGGGTGGTTTGATGATGTACCAGTGCATTTTAGAATATTAAGTCACAAGACTGGCCATACATATTCTTTGGAGAGATGAATGGTTTATCAATACACATTAAAATATAATACAATTAAAGTGGCCAAGAGCAGGGGCAACATTAGGTTCTAGCTGAGGAGTCCCTTAATCAGCTTCTGGGGGGATGAGGGCACCCAATAGAAGCTGATTGGCTGGGAGGTGTGTAAGAAAACATCCCAGCCAATTGCAGGCTGGAATCCATTTTGAACAGAGACTGCACATATAAAAAGCCTGTCTATGTTCAAAATCCCCTCATTCAGACTCGGGCAACAGCCCGGAAGGTGTGGAGGGGAGGAGGTCTGTCTCACATGCATGCCTGCCGCCACCAGTGGAGGCGGCAGCAGCAGAGGCATTGTTAACCATTGGAAGGCTTTTCTTTATTAGACAAAGGAATGATTACTTTTTATTTAAAACCGGAATGGCAGCATATTAGTTTTAAGAGATATGCAAGACATGCATTTAACCCTTTGAGCGCTGGAGGGGCTCAAAGCTCGTTGTTATTTCAGCTGGTAGTGCAATTGAATTGCTCCACTAGCACTTTTTGCTAACAGGCCGTTAGCCAATATTGCCCTACCGGCTGTTTTACCAGCCTAAATTGAATTGAGGCCTAATGCCAATTGATCATGGTCCATTTTCAAGGCTTTTTTATAACATCAAAATACATTTTTCTTAGCCCATCCATGTTCTAAAAATCTATTTGCTAAATCACTAGCCTGCACCTTAAAATCTGAAATATCAAAACAAGTGTAATGTGACTTAACATTCAAAGTTACCAGGAGTGAGTCCCTGTCCACAGTCAAATCGGCAAATAACATCCTACATTCTGCCTGTGATGACATATGCATCAGGCGTTTTGTGGCTCTTCATTCTTCGCTTTTCTTTTTTTGCCACTGTGCTGCTCCTTATTACTAATAATGATTTTTATTTAATTCAGTGGATATTTTTCTTGTCTACGACTTGGAGCATATCACTATCTTAATGCCTTATTTGAATGGCTGTGGATTGAGATTTGGGCACTGGGTGAGTTTTCATATTCCCCTAAGCCCCTAATCATTAGATTTTTATCCACCAAAAAATTACGTGAAAGGAAAAGGCTCAATCTTTCACCACTGAAAAGGAGCAATATACGTGTTTATAAAATGTTTGAGAGATCAAACGTAAACTCTATTCTGGAATAGTAAACATTAGGGATGGGCGAAAATTTCCTCCTCAAACGGAAATCGGCGAAAAATGGCACTTTCTGCTTGGCAAAAAATTTCCCGCGAAAAGAGCTGATTTTCTGCTTTTTTACGCTTTTTTCACCTAGCTCATTCCATTGAAATCAATGGGAACATAGAAGTTACACACAACACATAGCAAATATTATTTTATTTACCAAAGGCATAGCATAAAAGGGACATGAGGGTGCCTGTGTTGGTGTGATATGGGGAAAGAATCAGTGAACAGGGGATGGATTTTGGGGGGGATGTTTACTGGGATTGGGAGGCACTTAATAAAAAAGAAATCCTAAATAAAATAAAATAAACACCATAAGACATGGTATAAAGGGGTCTCAGGAGGGTGCCTGTGTTGGTGAATGAATGAATCATTTGAACAGGGAATTTGTTTTTTGGGGGTTTCTTAACTGCTATTGGGAGGACAGGTAATAAAAAATTAATCAATAAAATAAAATAATTTAAAGTGACAGAGATAGGAACCCCCTGACATAAGCTGCCACTGGGGTGGACTGATACTTGACTTGATAGAGTATTTTGTAGAGGATGATTTTTTGATATGTTGTTAGAGGTCTTTGTAGGACTTAGAATTATTAGAGGCCCAAGCCCTGAAGAAACATTTATTTGTAGGACTTAAGCTTGTTTGGCACAAGCCCTAAGGAAACACTGATTTGTAGGATTTAGGCTTGTTAGAAACAAACCCCCCAAAATTTATTTGCAGGACTAGTTTTTCTTTATTTATTTATCTTTTTCAAAAAACAAGCCCTGAGAAAAAAATAAAAATGCCCTACTGGCCTAATGCCAGCAGGTCATGTTGGCCAGTGGCCACTGTCAAATGTCCCCATGAGTCATGACTTGTAACTGCTGTTCATACTGCTGCTGCTAAGTTGTTTAAGCAGCAGGATGATTAGGCAGCTGAAAGGGAATGGGATCAACAATAGTAGTAACATGGAAGATGGATGATGAAGGTTCCACTTGCCATAACTGGCTCCAGTGATGAGCCTGAGGCAGCAGCAGCACAATAAGTAGCCCCCAGTCTTTGTGGAGAAAAGAAGAAGTTGGTCATTAAATCTTCTCCACCTGCCCCTCCTCCAAAATCATGCGTGTGTTGTTATTAGAATATATTTTTTTCCCTTGAGATCATGAACTGTGTCTCTCATCTGCAACTGTAAGGTGCACAGTATGTGTGGTAAATAACATCTGGGGGCACAACTGTTTCAAAACACCATGGCACCAGAACCCAAGTACTACCGCTGTCACTCTACCCCTTGTTCATACCCTGCTAAGGACACATGACAACTTGCTGACAGTTTAATAGTAATGATGAACCCTCCCTGCCAGAATGCATATTCTGCAGGATGGAATATCCTCAGATGTCACCTGATGACCTGGTATCGATTCTCCTCCACTACACTGGCATGTGTGATCAGTACACCACACAGTGTGCAATGGGTAGAGACAAACTTCCATATCCTAACATTAACAGAGTGGCTATCATTTGGCAGGGGAGATAATGATGAACGCGATGGACTGGCAGGAAATGTACTTGTTACCCTAGAAGAAGAAGAAGGTGATGTTGATGGCGAGCTAATTTTTTCGCTCATCATGAAACTTCCAGTGTCTGTCTGGGTTTCTTTATTCTTACTCCTCTTTGATCTCCACCTCGCCTCTTGGTGCCTTTCTGGAGAGTCAGGGGGTATAGTAATAGCAGTGTTAGATTTCTGTAATGGGTGTTTGGCTTTAACATGTTTGACATAAATGTTGTGGTGTCTGTGTTTCATGTGTGTTATCAGGGAGGTTGTGCCAAGGTGTTTTCCCTCCTTTCCCCTTTTTACTAACTTGTCACAAATTTTGTACTGTACCATTGTTGATGATGACTGCACTGTGCCTGCCGGAAGAGAATAATAGTCCCACACCCATGACTTCTGGGGGGGAGGGATAGGGGGAGAAGAATAGCTTCTTTCTTCTTGTCCTCCACATTCCGCTTCACTTTCTGTGGCAGCGGATAATGTTGCTGTTACTGCCTCAGATTTAGCACTGCAACTAGGACCAGAAGTATTGCTGGCACTGGCAAGTGGAACCTGTCCTAGTCCCGCATCACTTGTTGACCCCATTCCCACTGTGTCCACGGTGGTCTGTGGCACACTAGCTTGCGCCTTAGCATCCTGCTGCTCTTGCATCTCAGCAGCAGCAGGAATTAGAGCAGTTGCAAATTCTGCAAATTCCAAAAGCTGATTGCTAGTGGTGGAGGTGGTGGTGGTGATGCCCATCCTTATCCCTGTCTCCCATTCCTTCTTAGTTTCTGATAAAAGGCCAACATTGTCTCTTCCACCCCAGCTTCTCCAACACCACCACCACTAGTCCCTACGGGCTGCTGCTCTATTACAGACATCTCACTGCTGCTTGGAGGAGGTGATGAACAATGTGACAGAGGGTCCCCTGCTGTCAGACATGACATCATCTTCTCCTCCCCCCCATCCTGAGTATTACAAGACACACTAGCAGCTTCAGCACTGGTGGCAGCAGCTTCAACACTGATGGCAGAAGGTTCAGCACTGGCAGCAGGTACCATACTGGTTTCAACAGGGGCAGCAACGGTGTCAGCAGAGGCAGCAGGCACAGGAAGCTGACCCGTCCTGCTCTCACTAGTACTACCTTTTTCTCCCTCCCTCCCTTCCCATTCCCTTTTCTCCCTCCCTTCCCATTAAATTCCCCAAGATCCCTTGGAGTGATTTAGGGGGACTAGACAGCATTGGTTCAGTAGTTGTACCTTCCTCCTCCTCCTCAGACTCAGCGGACACATAAGGGTCCTTCCAGCTCCTCCACTGATAATTTTTCACCCTGCTCATAGTGATAGCAGTAACTATGAGCCTCTGCTGCCTCAATTTTTGCAAAATATCACAGCAGAACAGCACAGCATGCCCATCTCCCTCTGTAGCTTCCCCTATTGTTTCTGCCTTCAGCGAAAATGTCACGTTTTTATAGCGGAAGTGTGAAAACAACGTAAATCAATGGGCAGAAACTTTCTAGCCATTGAACAAATGGTGAAAGATTTTGGCCAGTGGGAGAAAGGTCCAAAAATTTTAAGCTCTAGTTTTAAAGCAGATTTTCCAGCGAAAAAGCAGATACAACGTGGTTTTAGCAAAATTTATCTCGGGAACACTGTGACAACTTTCGCCCATCCGCGGATAACAATGTGGGTTTTGTGAAATTTCTTGCAGGAACACAGCAACAACTTTCGCCCATCCCTAGTAAACATGCCTAAAATATATATTCATCATCACTGTCACTACTTCCGAGTCCAACCTAACCCAGTCACGCAGTCACACTCATTGTTATGTAGTAAGAGCAACATAGATCAACATCCACAACCCTAGCTATGAGTGCTTCTGCTGCTGTTTAAAATGCAACACCACTGACCCCTTCTGCCAGTACTGTTCAGCATCTACTTCCTGTAAGTAGTCAATTAGAAAGCACTCTGTTTATGAAATCTCCAATATGGAGATACTTCACTCACAATTCAAAAGTTAAACATGTTGCCATTTGTTGTCTCTGTAAAAAGCATATGATGAAGGGAAAAGCAGGATCCTATCTAATCACATCCTCATTGAGATCCTATCTGAAGCATAACCAAAGGTCCTCTGCAAGAGTATAGGTACCTGCCCCATCACTTTCACCAGCTTAAAATGGAGGTCCCTGACAGACTGCTAACACATTTTTTCAAGGATTATGTTGTTGTAGGACTACTCAGCCTGATAAAACTGTTCAAGACATACATTGTTCAGGGCTGGTGCAAGGATTTTTGCCACCCTAGGCAAAACCTCATTTTGCCGCCCCTTGGCTCCACCCCTTTATGCCCCACCCCTTTATGTGTATAAGTGTCAGTGTGTGTGATCCCTATACATGTTTAACTGTCAATGTATGTGTGTTCCCTGTATGTGTTAAGTGTCAGTGTGTTTCCTATATGTGTATGTGTGTCAATGTGTGTGAGTCTCTGTAGGGGTATCAGTGTGTGTGTGTGTGTGATTCTCTATATGTGTATCAGTGTGTCAATGTGTATACTTGTCTGTATGTGTATCAGTGTGTGTGTGTGTGCTTATCTCTATGTGTATCAGAGTCTGTGTGTGTGCGTGCGTGTATTAGAGTATGTGTGTGTGCGCGCGCGTGTATCAGAGTGTGTGAGTGAGTTATATGCCACCACCAGAGCAATAAAGATATATATATATATAAACCACCTCTTGAATCTTGATTCCCCCCTTTTGCCTCTTTCACCTGCTCTTGATAAGTTGCCTCTCTTTACCCCTCTTGATCTTCCTTTTGCCATTCCCCCCCTCTTGATCCCCACTTTTGCCTCTCTCTCCCCTTCTTGACTCTTGATCCCACCCTTTTACCTCTTGGTCCCCCCTCCTTTTGCCTCATGATCCCCCCTCCTTTTGCCTCATGATCCCCCCTCTTGACCCCCCTCTGAGTCTTTCACCCGCTCTTGATTCCCCCTCTTGCCAAGTTACCTCTCTTTACATCTCTTGATCTTCCTTTTGCCATTCTCCCCCTCTTGATCCCCCATTTTGCCTCTTTCTCCCCCTCTTTCCCCCTCTTGCCTTAATCCACCCTTTTGCCTCTCTCTCTCCCCTTCCTGATTCCCCCCTTTTGCCTCTTTCTCCCCCTCTTGATCACCCTCCTTTTACCTTTTTCTCCTCTCCCCCATTCTCCCCCTCTTGATCCCTCATTTTGCTTCTTTCCCCCTGTTGTCTTTTCATCCCCCTTCTTTTGCCTCTTTCTCTCCTTTTGCCATTCTCCCCCTCTTGATCCCCCATTTTGCCTTGTTCTCCCCCTCTTTGCCTCTTTCCCCCTCTTGCCTTAATCCACCCTTGACTCTTGTCTTGATCCCCCCTTTTGCCTCTTTCTCCCCCTCTTGCCTACCCTTGATCCCCCTCTTGATCTACCATTTTGCCGGTTTCCCCTTCTTGCCTAAGTTGCCTATCACTGTGACTTCACCTCACCGTGACTGTCTTGCGTCTCTAGCAGTGCTGACTGTGTCTCTCTCTCTACTCCCGGCCTCCCTCTCAGGATCAGCTCTCCGTGGATTAAGTTGGGTCAGGGTGCGGCCTACCTAGTGTGCAGACGCAGTGCTTTTCATTCTGCGTCTGAATGCATGTTCTAGGTGGCAGCACTCATTATTTTCAGAGCGGCGCCTCTCTCTCCTCTATCTCACAGCAGCCAAGCTGCATGCAGCTCTGTTCCACAACTAACTGCGCCCCTATGAGATGTGTGCCCTAGGCTGGCGCCTACCTCGCCTATAGGTGGCGACGGCACTGACATTGTTGTAGACGTTTAATGGTTATGGTGTCTGCTAACGACTTTTACTGACACCTACAGATTTATCTACTTCAGCACTCAGCAGCATTAATACTGCAGTGGGAATTCTGTAAAATTCTCATGGGAATTTCATTGGCAGCAATGTATGTGCAGACATTTTATATATTTTCTATGGAGAGAAATTTCTACTTAAAAAGCAACAAATTGTGGGTTTTTCCACAAAAATTCCTACAAAAAACAAACAAACAGATTCTTCAAACACCCCTTATAATAGAAGGGTTCAGGGGCATTCTTTGGGTAGAGGAGTGGAATTTCAATGCATTTACGTATATAATATAATAAGTGAGAGCAAGATAATTCTCAGGGTTGAAGAGTGGTATATTAATGCAGGAGCACTATTTGGGTGAAACAGTGGTACATAAATGTATGTTATAACTTTATTTAATAAGAGGGACCAGTAGCATTATTTGGATGGTGTAGTAGTTATATTTGCATGTTAGAACATAATTTAATAAAAAGAAATAGAAGCATTCTTTGGGTGGAGTAGTGGTATATCAATACATATTAGAACATAATTTAATAGTAGGATGTGTAAGCATTCTCTGGGTGGTGTAGTGGTATATCAATACATATTATAACTTAATTTAATAGTAGGATGTGTAAGCATTATCTGGATGGCGTAGTGGTATATCAATACATATTAGAACATAATTTAATAGTAGGATGTGTAAGCATTCTCTGGGTGGTGTAGTGGTATATCAATACATATTATAACATAATTTAATAGTAGGATGTGTAAGCATTTTCTGGGTGGCGTAGTGGTATATCAATACATATTAGAACATAATTTAATAAGAGTACATGGAAGTATTTTTTGGGTGGAGTAGTGGTATATCAATGCATTTTTACATAACTTAATTAGAGGGTATCAATGTATGTCTAAATTTATTGTATAAAGAAGTAACAGGAGTGTTTGGGATTTATGAGTTGTATAATGCATATTATTTCACATTATGTTATATCACAAAAGTTTAAATATATTTTTCCAGCTAGTTAACCAGGAGGAGAGTTGAGGGTAATCCTTAGGGGTTGGGTTGATTTATAGACCCCCCTGCAGGGGGTCGTTCTGATATGGTTGGATAGTTTGTTTAAGTTAAATTTTGCCATATAATCAGTATTAGGTGTTGACTTACCTTGCACCTCTGCTTTGCATGCTGCCTTTGCCTTCTTTTTATTTGCCTCTCAGTCAGGAATAGTCTTAACATTGGTGCACTTTTTCCCTTTGGATGCTGTATACCAGAGGTTCTCAACCCATGCCCTCAATGGCCACTAAAAGGCCAGGACTTAGGAATTTCCCTGCTAGAACACAAGTGTGTTGAACAGAGGCTCAGTCATATTGATTAACTCACCTGTGCTCTTAAAAGGAAATTCTCAAATCCTGGCCTGTTAGTAGCCACTAAGGGCACGGGTTGAGAACCACTGCTCTATACATCATAATGCCACAGGGTGATTTGCCAAAGTAAAACAAAAGTAGTGACTGGCCTTGTTGTGGCATATCATAGGTCCACACCATTGTACCACATGGAGCCCACCTGGGGATCTCAAACTGTGTAGTCATACAGGTCACTCACCCTTAAGGAACACCCTGCCAATAACTTCAATAACTTAAAGGGATAGTATTACTTCAAAATTACTATCCCTCATATTGTAGCCCTTAATAAACTGAGTTAAATGACACTAGCGGCATCTCTCAAACCTTTATGGTTTAAGAGATAGCCGCTTTCAAAGTTTCCTCTCCCCTGCTGTGAGCGTTCTGCTGCCAGCAGGGGAATTCGGTCCCGGGACAGATGGAGGCTCTTAAACAGAGCCGATATCTCATTATGGAAGGAAAAATGATTCACTGAAACAGTCTTCTATGTGCGCTTGGTTACCAAGCACACGTAGAAGACTGTTTCAATTAATCATTTTTCCTTCCATAACGAGATATCGGCTCTGCTGAAGAGCCTCCTCTTGATTCAGAGACCGGATTCTCCTGCTGGCAGCAGAACGCTGACAGCAGGGGAGAGGAAACTTTGAAAGCGGTTATCTCTTAAAACATAAAGGTCTGAGAGATGCCGCTGGTGTCATTTAACTCAGTTTATTAAGGGCTACAATATGAGGGATAGTAATTTTGAAGTAATACTATCCCTTTAAATTTATCAAAGTGTTTAAAATATCTGTAACTGATAAAATGGATCTGTAATATAACATAGAATTGTGATATTTAGCCACTGTGTTTCTCACTGCCTAAACCAGAGGAGTACTCAGCTCATTGCTTGGCAAATGTTATGCAACACTTTGATCCATAAAAGCTTAATTGCTTGGTTTCTTGAGAGTTTCCAAAGCATTGCTTCACTGTCTCTCACATCTATGGTGTTATAGGGATAGTAAGCCTTGACTTTGACTTTACATACTGTGTTAAGTTAAAGTGCCTATACTTTTTTCCTACCTTCACCTATTTACGATGAGTGCTCTATGCTGTATGTCATCTTTTTTACATTTTATCTTTTCCACATTGTTTCAGTTCACCTTTATTCATAATCACTGACATAAAACTTTCTACAAAAAGATTCAGAAAGTTCAATATCAGTGACAAAAAACAGTAAACAAAAATAGTAAAATTGAAACAAAGTAGGCAATTTGACTTATTATACAACTGCAGAATTTGTAAAAGTCCAAATACCTTGTTACTATCTCCTCTCTCCATTGATTTTTTGCGCAGTTGTGGTTACCAAATACACTGAAATCCCAGACATGCAACTTCACATAATGGAAAGGGGAAAATTGCTCAAGGCCAGTTCTTGTTACTTTCATTTCCATGATTCTCTACTTCCACTTTCATCTTCCATTGCAAATAAAGACACTTTCTATTGCCTATGGAGTCCTTCAGTGGTTTTCAGTTAGAACCACTTTAATTATTCACGGGACAGATGGTTGTTCTGTAGCTTATTTATTCCCCTGGAAAACGTTATCAATTAATGTGACAGCTCAATGACACATTGCATAATTTAACACTCATTTCCATGGCCTGACTTTCTAGTTTCATCACTAAATTCAGGGAGGACTGCAGTCTGTTAATGCTGAATTGAAAAGAGCAGGACAGTTTCAGTATGAGCTGTTGTAGTCAAGTGATACCCAATCTATGTCCAATTTACATATACAATACTTGCATGAATTATACCATGCTCCACTTTCATTCTCCTCATATGTTTTGAAGTATGAATTGCATTAATCTCCAAGTTGTTTGCAACACTAACATTTGGTGCGTTCCAGCCATCTATTAAAAAGCTTGCTGACATAAAGGCCGTTTATAATTATTTAGAAATGCAGGAATCAGAGAATTAAAAAAAAAATAATTGTATGTGTATTGTTTCTAGGTGTTGTTATTACTGATTCATCACAAATTGTTTTAATGTATCAATAGTGCTTTTAGCTGCCATTAAATCTAAATTTGTTTTTTGGACGTAAACATGATGATATAGAAAAGGAATTACTGACTTTCTTGTGAATTATCTTTAACAACATAATGGTATATAATTGCTACTTTGTGGTTTGCTTATCTTTTCCTCTGAGCTCATTCTCTTATGGTAGATGTATTGACGCAAGGAATACTTTGCTTTCATACCGAACACTGGAACATTTTTGCTACAGATTTGACCAAATGTAATTACACGTTTCTTTGTATTTGATGTACAATGTTATCAAGATAGTAAAGAAGGTTATAGAGTGAGTCAGCACTGCTTATATTATCCACACTGGGACCTGCTGATCCTTCCATTGCTGAACAAAGTCCACTAAGGCTGATGTACTAATGCAAAGTGGTACAATTCTGGAGCAAGCCAACCATCTTAAGAGACAAATACGAATTCTCATTGAGGGGACATGGTCTAGTACCAGCTTATATGACTGCATTAGCCTGTGGTTCCTGTTACACACTGAGACTCTCTCAGAGTGATTGATACCTAGCTATAGGTCCAAATAGACCCGGAAAGATTGCAGTGTCATTTGTAAAGTGACTATGCATCCTAAACAACTGAAAGATGCCTCTATGGTGGACACCTACAACCTACTGAAGCTCACAAAGCTCACACCTGTGACAGCAGTGATTAAACAATAAAAACATACAATAAATGCACTCACATTTTCCCCATCTTGGGGTGATGCATATCGAGGTCCCTGCCCCTATAAGCCAAATTCTGCGTCCTTACAAATCCTGGTACCCCTGATGAAGTGAGCAGTTGGGCTCGTGAAGATGTTTTGGGTGATCTCTGCACTCAGCTGAGTCCCTCCCCACTCACCCTGTGTGTTTCCCCGATCCTGAACTGATTGAGCTAACGAACCGGCTCACTACACGGACCACGTGTCTTGCCTGTACTCTAACACAGTCAAATAGGTCCCTGGATTTAAGATTACATGATGAAAGTGGAAAATATTAGCTGGACTTAAGAACATCTTTTTTGGGAAAACCGAATAACCTCGGAAAACAGTGCCCATTGACTGATCTTCAGGATTCGTAAGGACACAGTACATGGCTAATAGGGGCAGGGACCCCGATATGCATCACCCCAAGATGGGGAAAATGTGAGTGCATTTATTGTATGTTTTTATTGTTATGGCATTTAATAAAACACTACACTCAGATATATACCCGTACTTGTCTGCCTTGTGTGTTTCTCTCCTCTCCTGTAAAACACGTTTGCAAAATACACATTGCTTGTTTTTCTTGTAACACCGGTTTTAGCATGGGTAATAGTATCGAGCCCCTTTGTCACGGTATCCCAGAGAACTCAGGAGTCAGAACGTATAATATAAAGCAACCTTTATTCAAGACACGGAATAAGGTATAACAGCGGACAAATAGGAATAGGCAGTAGGTCAACAGATAAGCTAGCACCACTATCAGGAATAGTAGGCCGCCTAGGATAGACCTCACTGCTGACACTAGGCCGAAGCCACTGGTAGTCTCTGCTGGAACTTGGAATGGAGCAGGAACCGGATCAGCCAATGATGATCTTCTGTAGAACACGAACTGGAACTGGAACTGGTTAACTTATACCAGGAACACAAGTAGGTACTGACTTACGCCTGCAGTCAGTTTAGCAGGAAAGGATAACTGACTCATGCCTGCAGTCAGTCTAGCAGGAAAGGATAACTGACTCATGCCTGCATTCAGTACAGATGTCTGCTCCAGATGGTTGTCTGCGGGAAAGGAGCTAATCAAGGGACAAGCTGGACAGAGCCACAGGACAGCACCAGATGAGATGGTCAGACAAGCCGGGTCATACACAGAGCAAATAGTCAGCCAGAGCCGCAGGTCTGCACCAGATTGGTTGTCGGACAAGCCTAGGGTCCTACACAGAGCGGGTAGTCAGACAGAGCCACAGGACAGCACCAGATCAGTTAGTCAGACAAGCCAGGTAATACACAGAGCCCAAACAACAACTCCACTGGAACACTACAAAAGGGCAATTGAAGTGGTGTCCAGGCAGTTTAAATACTGATTGCTTCACCTCTGAGAGGTGGGGCAATAATGTACTGTGCCTTTAAGAAAGCCTGGTTGCGACGTCATCAGGGAATCCCTATGACACAGTCCCAAATCTCAGATGCTGCAGGAGCCACCAGGGGGAGCAGTAAGGAGGCCGGTGCGCCCAGACGTGTACCAGGGCGCACCGGTTCTCCTGATCCTGCAGAACGCGGCAACCCCGTGAAAACGCCACTAAGGACTGGCATCTCACTGGGTAACAGTGGCCATCCCTAGAAAGGTAAGTGGAATGCTTACACCCTGATGTCTAAAACTAATGAACTCTCTATTTCATATAAGAATATGGGGGAAGATACCACCAGCAAGTAGATGCAGAGAATAGATTCTCAAGAAATATTAGAATGTATGATCCTGGGCCATATTATTTTTCAAAGCTCTTTTCCATCATCTTTTTGGACTAGCCCCCAGAAAACTTTCTCTTGGAATGTGCCTAATGGCCTTTCAGGCTACAGAATGCAGACACTACTAAACTGAGGGATATATTCTGTAGACTGCATTATAATACTAATCATCTGATCATACATTAGGATCTGCATTATGTAGATACTATGCTCCAACTCCTTCCTGATTTGTGCTCAGTCACCTTGGAAAGACGGAGTGAATTCAGACATGTGAGAGCGGCACTGCACAACAATGGCTTTAATATCATTGAGGGCATCATTTTAAGATAATGATGCTCCATATTGCAGTCTTAAAGAATCTCAGAGATATTGAGGATAAAAATAACTTTTTCTACTCCTGTGGCATCAGGCCTGTTTGACTGGAGACACAGCAGGGAGTCCTTCTTTCATGGACTTATCAAGATGATGGTTCAGGCCACTGAACTTGCCTTGACACTGTCTCCTATGCTATCCCTGAGTGTCCTCCACCACTTCTTATATCTAGGTATATGCTGGTATCTTGTTGGACTAGTTTTTCAAACTCTCCTATTTTCTTTGCGTTTATCTTGCCTCTCTTTTCGTATGCTTCTTTTTATTGAGTTACATAGTTCATGTCAATCCACAATCTTATTAGTAGTATTTACTTCTTTTTGTGCTCTCTACTCTCTTGGGACTTGAACCACCTTTCTTAGCGCTCTTCCTGTAAGCTAATAGCCCATCTAATGGGTACTGGATCTTAATTATACTTTATATATTAGCTGTCTTGACAAGCTTATTTTTATTGCATCCCTGTTGTACGTAGATGAGTTATCCACGCAGTTTTCAACTCATTTTATCAGTCACCTAATCTTAATTAAGTAGCATTTATACCAAGTATTTATAACATCTATGACTGAAATCGATTTTCTAGCTTTACTCTTGCCTAACTCCAATTTATTACACTACCTAACATACAGTAACATAAGTGATAGAGGAATGGCTTGCTCTCTACTCCTTAAGAACTGTTTTATGTCTTCTGATAATGGCTCCAACTGATAATTTCTGATAATATTGAAAATTCTCCCCCACACTCCTCTTGCACCAAGGAGAGGGTAATGGGACAATATAAGAGCATTTTGGGGGAATCCCTTTCTTGTTAAATACAATTTTTAAAGCTTTAAGTGCCAGAGGGTATCCAGTGCATTGCTTCATAATGCATACTAAGTAAATTCTTCTGCCGCTCAAAGGGTATACAAGGTGTGGATGAAACTGTGCCCTGCTCATGTTATGGGGTAGATGTATGAGGTTTGCTGACATGAAAGTCTTAGGAATGTGTCTGCCATATACAATAAAGTAATCTCATGCTTTACTGCATAGCGCTAAGTGCATCTAGCACCAATAGGGCAGTACTGGTGGACTTGTACATTGCTCCCACCGTGTAGAAAACAATACAAAAGAAACAAAATATGCATCTGACAAACTGACCAAAGGTTTGATAAGTAGAGGAGAAATGACACTTGCCTCTATAATAAGCCATCCTAATTATATTAAAACGGTACAGTGAACCTTCAAGTTGACGTTTTCTTGAATGTTCTATGATTTACTTGAAATGATCAGTTACACAGAAAAAAAACTATAATTAATGGCTGGATTATATTACATGGGAAAAATATGACAGTAGATATTAAAAGGAGTATATGAAAAGTGGGATCAACACCAAACCCGCACTTCTACTTATGTATAGGTGACTTAGAAGTTAGAATCATATTCAGGAAGCTAAAAAGCAACCCTGATGTAAACCAGTTGTGCCACAGAAGACAAAATCATTCATTGATTTTAATGGGGCTTTAAATCCTTGAATGCTAGAGAGGTCTCTAATGATTGCTCAGGCATTCAAGAGGCTAAAATTCCCATTTACTTCAATGGGAGTTTGTCCAAGAAATGTCAAACAGCAAAAAGTGAGGAAAAAGCATTTTTCACCGTCTGCTGGAATTTCCATGAAAAGTGTTGTTTTCCATCTTTTTTTCAATCACATACTAAGCCTTGTACCATGGTAGCCATAGAATCACATATTCTTTTTTTTAAAATTACATACCCATCATGACAATACATCCCGTGAAAGAAATTATACAGCTATACATTCAAGCTATAACAAGCTGTAGAATCCACATTATGCAACCGTATCATTATAATCTTAGACAATTAAAGATTGAACAAAGGAGGTTAAAAACAAAACCAAAAAAAAAAGCTCAATCGGGGAAGCTTAAACCATTGAGAGCATGGACTTCCCTTTCGTTAAGGAAGAACAGTAGTAGAGGGGATTCTCAGTAAACAATTAGGCATGTAATGGGCACATGAATAACGAAAAATAAGGAAGAGAGAGAAGAATCAAGAGAGCTAGTGGGTTAGGAAATAAAGAAGAGCAAAGGGAGGATAAAACAGAGATGAGGGAAGTGGACTAAAGAGAGATAGGGAGAGAGAGGAGGGTTTGTGGAAAGTGCCAGACAGACCATAGTCAAGAGGCCTCAAGACTGGGATGGAGGTGGGTAAGCATGCAACCACAGGCCCCAATCAGCATCCACTGAGCCCAAGTCAGTAGAAAGCCTGCCAGAAAATTATGAGTCTGGTATGCAGATGCTACTCTAGCAAACCACTGACAGAGAGGGAGAGATGGCCAAAAGGGAAATCAGAATCACATATTCCGACCGTCCAGCCTTGTCCCACAGTAACCATATAACCAAATATACTGATCATCCAGCATTGTTCCACTGCCAGGTAGCCACAGCAATGGGCAATATGAGTCCAACTTTTGCCAGACTACAACTCCCACTTGTCCCTGTCAAACATTGTAATCATAGAACCACACACATACTAACCACACACACTAACCCCCCAGTCTTTTCCCAAAGTAGCCATAGAATCATGCATTCTAAAACACCCAGATCTTTCTCAGAATAGCCATAGATCCACATATACTGATCTCCTAGCCTTATTCCACAGTAGTCAAAGAACCACATATTCTAACCCCCTTCCAAGCCTTGTCTCACAGTAGCAATAGCCATGCACATCCTGACATCCAGGTTTGTCCTACTGTAGCCATAGAACAACACATTCTACTGATCCCCAGCCTTGTCCCACTGCACTGGTATCCACCAAACCACACATTGAGAGGTCTAGCCTTGTCCTCCTGCACTGGTACACATACTGACTCTAATTCCCTGTGGAAAATGACAGAGTTCTCTCAGGAAAATCTGTGGGGTTAGCAAACAAGCATATTTTGATGGTTTTTCATATTAGTGGGAATTTTAACATGAAAAAGCTGCAAACTGACAGTTTTCTGTGAACATTCCAGCAGTAAAACATTTGTATATATACATGCACTAAATAGCTTTCACCCACCTTAACACGGGTGTCACTCTATAAACACCTTGGCAGACATCAGAAGAGGTAGATGGTTGCCACTATGTATCCCACAATATCATGGGCAATAATATTTGATGTTGCTGACAAAGATTCTAGCTCCGGACCATAATCCACAAAATAAATATAAGCGGAGCAATATCCAAACAGCTGATTTGTTTCATGACAATAAGATCTTTAAATATCCTTACTTAGCAGATAGTGTTTAATCACACATTGTCTCTCCATCCAGTTTAAAAATCCCTCCATTTCTATAGACAAACACTGTCAAACACTGGTGATCTGCAGTTTGAAGTTATATACCTAGGCTGCTAGCATTACCATGGCTGTTTTGTATAGACACTAGGTGCAACCTGCAGCCATCCAAACCAATGAGTAATTCCAGGCAAATAATCAGTTCTTAACAAACATTCAGCAATTGTAGCAATCTTATATTTAGCGTGCACAGCATGTCAAGCAGAGGAGAAAAATATGTGAATCAAGTACATTCCAAGCAGGCATTACTCAGTTACAAGAATTACATGAATCTGAAACAATGTGCTAATTCAGGGATTAAAGGGATAGTAATGTTTCACAAAAACAGCAGCTCAAATTAAACTTCATAGTATTTGGTCCATAGAAAGTGTTATTTCAATACTGTCAGAGTTGTAGTTCAAGATTAACTGAATGATAAAGTATCCCTCTCCCGCCCCTTTTACCTAGTGTAAGCCACCTCCCCTCAGATGTGGAATCTGGTACTGGGACCGGACAGGTGAGCATAAGAAAAACCCTGCCCCCCTTGGCAGGTTTTTCAGGTTTTTCCCTTATGCTCGCTGAAGATTGTTCCTGTCTGCGATCCATCCAGACAGTCTTGCTGCTCTGAGGTGAGCAGTGTTACATCAATAAAAGGGGCTGGAAGGGAATACTTTATCATTCAATTACTCTTACAACTCTGTGAATATTGAAATAACACTTTCCATGGCCCAAATACTATGAAGATTCATTGGAGCTGATTTTATTGTGAAACATTACTATCCATTTAAATGCAAATAAAACAGTAAATAGAAATAAATGACTGCTTATCAAATAATACCTTCCCTGTTAAGTCTTTCTGATAAACAAATTAAGATGGTTATTCTCAGGGTTTAATCCCTATTAAAATGTGCAGATTTATATCTGTCCCAATTATTATTATCCTCTTAAGGACCACGCTGTCAGAGGGTCTGCCCTGGACTGGATAGTAAATGATTAACATATTCTAGAAAAACCAGGATTGTCTGTTAAATCTGTGTAAAAGAGACAATGGTCCCTTTGCTTGAATTGGGGAGGGGAAATATTTCAGTGATTTTATAGTGACTCATAGCTGGATTTTTCTTTTTCCAGACAAACTTAGTCTAGTATACCAGGGGGAGGTAAGACCTTTCTGAAGATTTGCTCCATTATCTTGTGTGAAAAGTTTGGGTGTACAAATTCCTGGAATGCCTTGGTTACCACTCAAAGTCTGATTATCTAGGGAGGTATTACATGTCATCTTGTCTGTCACCATATATGCAGTTTTTAATCTTGTTGCACTATCTTTTGGAAAAAACAATTATTTCTGCTAAGGACATTAACTTAAAGAATATCTTATCTTTGAGTAACCGATCAGAAAGTCTAGAAAGTTAGTATTTCATCATATTCTAATGATCTGGCAACTCATGCTATCAGAGAAGGATGTGTTGTGACATTCTGATAAGAGTTTTTACCTTATAAAGATGGCTAAATGCCAAAGGAAGGTCTCTGTTCTGATTTCCATGAAGTGATCAAGTAGACCAGAGACAGAGAATCCAGAGAAAAACACGCCTTAATTTGTCTGGTAATTATACATTTTCTATACAATTCATTTTGTACAGACCTAAGATTGATATATTTCCTCTATATTTAAGGAAAAATTGTTTCTTATAATTTTTATTAAGTGGACTGGCCACCCATATTTAGAATTATTATAATAAGGCATCAATTGCTTTATTTTATTCTGGGGACTAAACAGGATTAATTACCAAATTTATCCAGATAATTGTGAGATAGTTTGTGTCATGGTAATCAGGCAAAGAAGGACAGACACAAAGATAAAATATAACCACCTTTATTTATTATAAAAGCAATAATGGTAGAGCCCACACAGAACCCCAGACACATGCAAATAGGACACAAGGTCCCTCCAGAGCTGCACACTGTGCTGTGCACTGCACTACTCAAGATCTCAAGACTAGGAAGGCGGCTCAAGTGGGACAACAGAAGAATGGCAGAATATGTGTAAGTCGCCACTTGGTCTGCGAACTGAGGCAACAGAGAGCAAGAGCAGACCAGAGCCAGGAGATGCCAAGACTACAGGTCAGGCATGCAGGTAGTGTAGGGTGGGAGTAGGCAGCCAAAGTCACAGGTCAAACAAGCCAGGTACTACATGGAGCGAGAGTAACCAGGCCACTGGTCTGGCAACCAGAGACTATGCTGAGCGAGTAGGAGCCAGGGCCACTGGGCAGGCAAGCCGGGGTCATGCACAGAGCGAGCAGTCAGCTGGAGCCACAGGTCAGAACCGATGTGGCTAGTCAGACAAGCCGGGGTTATACACAGAGCGAGTAGTCAGCCAAAGCCACTGGTCAGAACTAATGTGGGTAGTCAGAGAAGCCGGGGTCATACACAGAGCTAGTAGTCAGCCAGAGCTACAGGTCAGAACCAATGTGGGTAGTCAGACAAGCCGGGGTCATACACAGAGCAAATTTCTCAGGCAAACACAGGTCAAAACGGGGAGATCAAGAGTAACGAGCAAGAACACCTTGTAAGGGCAATGACTCCCAGGACCAAGGAGGTTTATAAAGGAGCAGAAGGAGGCGGGATCCAATTAGGCCACCCAGAATAGGCCCATAAATAGGCGTCTGTGCTAGTGCCTGTTACCTGATGTCAGCAATGAGGACGTGACCGGAGGCCATGCCGGCCGGCGGCCATACAGAGGTAGGAAGCACAGGAAAACTTAGCGTCTAAGGGAGACTGTGATAGTCTGATAGCAGTTTAGATCAAAATAGCATTATGTATAAGTCTTAAATCTAATTATTAACACCCATAGAACCATAGGTGGTTATTAATTTACTGTCTGTCAATTCCTTTAGCTATATCTTAGCATATGACTAAGTCATATTAGAAGATATATATTTGAGTCATTTGGTGTTCATTTATATTAATATCATACTTATTACCATTTTATATATATATTTTTACTTAAATAAATTATACACATTTTTGCACAAATATGCATAATTGATTATTTTAATAAATTCTGTACTGTGAAGTAACGTGTCAATACCTAGTTTGTGTAAAGATCTCAAATTAATTTAACTACCCATTTTTATCTAATTATGTGAGGAATACCAACAATAATTGGGTTTTCTGTTAACCCTTTCCTTTACGTATATACTCGTCAATGCGTTCTGGGGGTAGGGCTCTCTGGAGGACCAGATAACTTTTTTTTTCAAGGAAGAGATCTTGATAACACTGTGCAGTGAAGTTGAGCTGTGATTGCAAACTTCCATGACATGCTAGGACCGTCAGCCATAGCTTCTGAGCTACTGGTAACTCTATGGCTACCAGTGAGTAGCTCTCTCCAGTCCAGTCAGATATCTGGCATTCCAGAGAAAGTACCAGTTCTTGAAATCTGCTCCCTAGGAGCTGCAGCAAATCTGCACACAGCTTTCATCTGTGGCATGCAGCAGTGTTTGGAAAATTTAGAGAGATTTAGATACAGAGACTCATAGCATGTTCATGGTTTTCCTGCTCTACTGCCATTAGAACTCTTAGATTATTCTGTTTTCTTGTAAAGTCAGGTTATATGGAATGTGTTGTAGGAAGTATGTGGTGATAAAGTAGGTAAGTGTTACTGTTCAGTACACTCAGAAACGGTAGATGTTGGTAAAATACACAATTTTATTTAAAGCACACAAGGAATAATGTACCCCTCACGGGTCCAGTATTTAGCACATAAATAACTGACACAGGACAGGTTACATTAGCAAGTTTAACCCACACGGGTCCAGTATGTACAACAGAATACAATACTGACACAGGTCAGGCAAATTATGATTGATACAGTGTAAGAGAGTCCAGAGATACCAGTGGAGCCACTGACTCAGTTTGCCAAGATAAGAGGAGGCCCAATGTCGCCTACAGGCCAGGATAGTGACAGTGACAGGATGTCAGCAGAGAGCAGGCAAGATCACCTGAGCGGGAGGTTGCAACGGTGGATGCCCACCGGAGACTACGACAGCGTGAGTCAGTGCTCGTGCCAGGAACGTATGCCCAACTGAGACTATCCACCACCGTGTGCCCGTGCCACCTCCGGAGGGGTTAATGAATGCTATGGTCTAAATGTGGAAGGCAACCGGAAGCGCCCAACTGAACCCAAGAGCAGAAGACCAAGCGATCGAGTATACCGGTAATGAGGATGACAGTGGTGGAACAAGTAGCGGCACAAGGCACCACCCCCGGAGGGGTTAATAAACTCTGTGGTCTGAATACGGAAGGCAACCGGATGCGCCCAACTGAACCCAAGAGTGGAAGACCAAGCGATCAAGTGAACGGTGTGGAGTATAACTGAGACTTGAACCCACGGACTGGACTACAGGAGGTAACAGAGTACCGTAGCTCTGTGGTGCACGATAACGTGAGTGACAGTGCACAGTGCTAGGACAGCACCAGGCACTAACAGGATCTTCACCCAGCCGGGCGTGGAAGGAGCAGGAATTTCAGCCAAACCGATTCGGTACACGGAGCAGCAACGTCAGCCAAGCCAGGTCGGTACACGGAGCAGGATCGTCAGCCAGGCCGAGTCAGAACAGGAAGCAGGAACATCAGCCAATCTGGATCGGTACACAGAAGCAGGAACAGTAACGAATATCGTAGTCAGGCAGTCCGGGTCAAACACTGGTATCAAAATAACGGAACAAGCGCTAGGCATCAGGTACACCACGAAAGGGAAACCCATAAGTGACAGCCCAGAGTATATAAAGGCTGTCACTGGGAGGAGCTATACAGCGCAGCCAATGAAAAGGCACTAGGAAATAAGCCTGTCAAAATGTCACCGGAAGAGGGACCTGGCTTAAGAGGATACTTGACATGGAAGCTGCACTGTAATCTGGGAGCATGAAGGTCCTTAGAATCAACCCATGAACGCTCCTCCGGACCGTAACCTTTCCAATGGACCAAATATTGTAATTTCCCTCTGAATTTACGTGAGTCAATAATATTTTGTACCTCATACTCCTCTTGACCTTGAATACGAATGGGGCCAGGAGCCACAGGAGTGGTAGTGTACCGATTACAAATCAGAGGTTTTAACAATAATACGTGGAACACATTATGGATACTCATGGATGCAGGAAGGTCCAGAGCATAAGACACAGGGTTAATTTTACGGGTAACTTTGAACGGACCAATGAACTGGGGAGCCAACTTATTGCATGGGGTCTGTAGATTCAGATTCTTAGAAGAGAGCCATACCTTGTCCCCAACCTGAAATGAGACCGCCGGCAGCCGTCTACGATTAGCTTGGCGCTGATAACGCTGGAACAAAGTACTGAGGGTCCTCTGCACCTGTGCCCAAGTGGAACGGAGTTGCTCCATATGCTCATCCAGAGCTGGAATTTGCTGGGTCTGAAATGAGTCCGGGAGCAGACATGGTTGGAACCCGTAATTGATGAGAAACGGGGAACTCCCGGACGATTAATTAACCGCACAATTCCTGGCAAACTCCGCCCAAGGCAACAGGTTGGCCCAATTATCATGATGGTCAGACACAAAACAGTGTAGAAATCGTTCCAAACCCTGACTGGCACGCTTGCCGGCTCCGTTGGTCTGGGGATGATATGCAGAGGAAAATGATAATTGTATGCCCATCTGCGCACAGAATGCCCTCCAGAATCTAGACACGAATTGGCTCCCACGGTCAGACACCAATACTCTGGGTATGCCATGCAACCGGAAAAATTCCCTGGCAAACACCCTTGCCAGCTCCTGGGCAGAGGGAAGGCCAGGTAGAGGCACGAAGTGTGCCATTTTGGAAAATCTATTGACTATCATTAGAATAAAAGAATATCCCCTAGACACCGGTAATTCCCTCATAAAGTCGATGGAGACATGAGACCAAGGACGTTCTCCATTGGGTACCGGTTGTAGCAGGCCCACCGGAAGGTGTCTAGGGGATTTTGCACGGGCACAGGTAGATCAAACTGCTGTGAATGCTGTGCAGTCAGCACGCAAGGAAGGCCACCAGAATAACTGCGAGAGTGACCAAATTAATTGATTCTTGCCAACATGCCCAGCAGCCTTAGAAATCTCAAGAAGACGGGTACGGAAAGGCTCGGCCAAGAAACATTTGCCCACAGGGGTCTCAGGTGGAGCATTAGCCTGATTAGCAAGAATCTCCTCCCCAGGGGTGAAGTAATACTGGTTCGCAATGTAGCTAAAATGCGATCAGGCTGGATGATAGGTACTGGAACCTCCTCCCTCTCGGTATCTGGGTTAAATTGCCTGGACAGGGCATCTGGCCTGATATTCTTGGACCCAGGCAGATAGGATACAGTAAAGTTAAAGCGCGACAGAAATAAGGCCCATCTAGCCTGACGAGAGGACAGTTTCTTAGCCTCAGATAGGTACGTTAAGTTTTTGTGATCAGTCAAGATCAATACTGGAGTTCGGGTGCCCTCAAGCAGGTGCCGCCATTCCTTGAGGGCCAGAATAATTGCCAACAGCTCCCTGTCCCCAATCTCATAGTGGCTTTGCACGCTAGACAATTTTTTTGAAAAGAATCCACAGGGCCTTAGCATACTCCCAGGGTCCAGGCACTGTGACAATACGGCCCCAACCCCAGATTCTGAAGCATCGACCTCCAAAGTAAATGGCAGGGAGGGATTGGGGTGGGACAGCACAGGAGCAGAGGCAAATGCAGACTTTAGTGTCAAGAAAGCCTGTTCAGCTTCCTGAGACCACTGGGAGGGATCCGCACCCATGTGTGTTAAGTCAGACAGAGGTTTCACAATTGTAGAAAAGTTTCTAATGAATTTCCTATAATAATTAGCAAAACTGAGAAAGCGTTGGATAGCACTGAGCCCCTTAGGACGTGACCACTGCAGGACTGCTGCCAACTTATCCTTGTCCATTGCGATGCCATCCTTAGAGATAATGAAACCCAGGAATGGTACCATGGGCTTGTGGAATTCGCATATCTCGATTTTGCAGAAGAGTTTATTCTCACGAAGTTTAAGCAACACAGCAGTCACATCCTTGATGTGTTGCGACAAGCTTGACGAATGTATGAGAATATCATCAAGAAATACCACTACGCAAGATATCATTAATAAACTCTTGAAACACTGCTGGTGCGTTACATAGCCCAAACGGCATTACCAGATATTCATAGTGGGCTGATCTGGTATTGAATGCTGTTTTCCACTCATCACCGGCCCTTATCCTTATCAAATTATAGGCGGCCCGCAAGTCAAGTTTGGTAAAGATAGAGGAACCCTTCAATCGGTCAAACAGCTCGGTTATGAGTGGTATAGGATAAGCATTCTTAGGCATCAGTTTATTTAATCCAAGATAGTCTATACAGGGTCGTAGTTCACCACTCTTCTTTTTTACGAAAAAGAATCCTGCCCCCATGGGAGAGGATGACTTCCTGATAATGCCCCTCTCCAGGGCATCAGCAGTACACTCCTCCATGGCCTGATTCTCCTCACAAGACAACGGGTAAGCACGACCCCGAGGAGGAACGGCACCAGGAGGCAGATCAATCACACAGTCACAAGCCCCATGATGTGGCAGTGCACTGGCCTCTCCCTTACTGAACACGTCACTAAATTGGGAATACTCATCCGGCACTGAGGGAGAGGTACACATGATCCTAGTAGGGTGGGATATGCAATGTTTGTCACAGAACTCAAACCAGGCTGTAATCTCGCAAATCTGCCAGTTAAACCTGGGGTTGTGCATATGTAACCAAGGAAACCCCAATATGAGAGCATGATGCAGGGAACAGATAATTTGAAACCGTTGAACCTCAGAATGCAGTGCCCCAATACGCAAAGATAAAGGAATTGTCTCCATAGTAATCTGGTATCACGGTGCCCGTGATTGGCTGCAGTTACTTGTCTGTCACCAGTAGGGGGCTTCTATTGGCTGTCTGCAGATAGCCCGCCTCTTATTGACTATTTAAACCTGGATTGGGCACCCTTTGAGTGCCCTTTCGTGTTGTTTCTGACCTTCTTGCTATCACTATGCTAGTGATAGCTGGGCCTCTGTTCCAGTGTTCCTGAGTTCCTGATCTCATGTGTTCCTGAGTTCCTGATCTCTACTGTTCCAGTGTTTCCTGCATGCTGAAGTACTTCCAGTCCTGGTTCCGGCCTAGTCTCTGGTGTTGCAGTTCCTGCTGATCTTCTCTGCTGTTTTCTGACCTGACTGATCGTTGCTGGTTCCTGTCATCTCATCACCTGTCTTCAGTATCCTGGCGACCTTCTGCCTGGTCGCGTTGGTGACATTGCTACAATTCCGTGTTGGTCCCAGCGTGCGGACGCTGGTTTGCTCCCAAGCCTTGCGGCTATACAAACTCGCTTGTTACACCAGTGTGCGGTCACTGGTTTGCTCCAAAGCCTATCAGCTATACAAATCTGTGTTGGTCCCAGCGTGCGGACGCTGGTTTGCTCCTAAGCCTTGCGGCTATACAAACTCGCTTGTTACACCAGTGTGCGGTCACTGGTTTGCTCCAAAGCCTATCAGCTATACAAATCTGTGTTGGTCCCAGCGTGCGGACGCTGGTTTGCTCCTAGCCTTGCGGCTATACAAACTCACTTGTTACACCAGTGTGCGGTCACTGGTTTGCTCCAAAGCCTTTCAGCTATACAAATCTGTGTTGGTCCCAGCGTGCGGACGCTGGTTTGCTCCTAAGCCTTGCGGCTATACAAACTCGCTTGTTACACCAGTGTGCGGTCACTGGTTTGCTCCAAAGCCTATCAGCTATACAAATCTGTGTTGGTCCCAGTGTGCGGACGCTGGTTTGCTCCTAAGCCTTGCGGCTATACTCTCGCTTGTTACTCCAGTGTGCGGTCACTGGTTTGCTCGCTAAGCCTAACGGCTATACTACTCAGTGTTGTTTCCAGCGTGCGGACGCTGGTTTGCTCCAAAGCCTTGCGGCTTAACGATTCTGCTAATTTGCCAGTTCCATCTGACTGCTGCTATTATCTCTGGGCTGCCCTGCCCGGTATTGGTAAGGCCGGTAGAACCTTTTGCCACATTCCATCTGAGGTTGCCTTACCCGGTATTGGCAGGGCCGGTAGAGCCTACATTGTGTATCTATTGAGGCTGCCTTGCCCAGTAATTTGGTAAGGCCGGTAAACCGTTATGCTATTCCATCTGCAGGTTGCCTTACCCGGTATTGGCAAGGCCGGTAGAGCCTAAAGACTGTCCTGTCCGGTATTTTGACAGGACCGGTAGAGTCTGCCTTCTGTCTGTGCTATATTCTGTATATATATATTATGTATGTTATTGCCATCCTAAGTTATCATTTATTATTTCAATAAAATTGATTTTTTTTACCTAAAACTTGTGTCTGAGAGTCATAATAAACCGTGACAGTACGAAAGGGCCATGACCTCAGACAGCAAGGGTGAAGGTAACGCACAGAATATCCATTGGAGGATGGATGTGCTCGAGCAACGTTTGGATCAGTTGGCAGTTGCAATTCAAACGATCCTTGAACGCACGGTACCTGCTGCCCAATCTAGCTCTAGCCCGGTGGTCTCGCCAAGTCAGACACCGGAAAGTGATACCAGACCCCTAGGGGGTACTGTTAAAGGGTTAACGGCTTCTGCACCCTTGCCGCTAAGATATGATGGTGACCCTAGTCTCTGCAGAGGGTTCATCAATCAACTCGAAATCTTTATGGAATTGACGGCACACGCATTTCCCAATGATCGTAGTAAAGTGGGGTTCACGATATCACTGCTCACTGGCAGAGCATTGGCTTGGGCTAACCCCTTGTGGGAGAATGCTAAACCTTGTACTAAGAACTTTAGTGAATTTGTGCGTTCCTTTCGAAGAGTGTTTGAGCCTCCTGGTAGAACCACCTCTGCTGCCAAACGCCTTATGGAGATACAACAGGGCAGGCGTACAGTGGGCGACTATGCCATCGAATTCCGCACATTGGCAGCAGAGGTAGGTTGGAATAACGAGGCATTATTGGCAGCCTTCTCTCAAGGCCTGAATGACCACATTAAAGACGAAATCGCTGCTAAAGATCTACCTATTGATCTAGATGATTACATTGAGTATGTTATGATAATTGACTCCAGAATACGTGAGAGATCAATTGCCAGAGATCGTAAGTTACGGTCAAAAAATAATGAGCCTAGTAGCATGTTTTGCCCACCCATCCCTCCCTTGGCATTGAAGTCTAGTGAACCAGTACGGGAAACAAGTGAACCTATGGAAATAGGCTTCACTAGACTATCCAAGGCAGAGAGACTATATCGCAAACAACAAGGGTTATGTTTATACTGCGGTAAAAAAGGGCACTTGCTAAATTCCTGTCCGGTACGTCCGGGAAACGCACACACCTAGGGTATCTTGGGGGACAGGCCCTAGGTGGTGTACAATCGTCCCCAGTGTCGGGCATAATGAAACCCACCATACAGGTGGTATTGTCTTGGGCACAACGCTCTGTGGAGGTTTTGGCCTTGGTTGACTCCGGTGCAGCAGGGTATTTTATGGATGATACCTTTGCTGATTTGCACGGAGTTCCACGCATTGAAAGAGAAAACCCCTTGACTATTGAAGCGATTGATGGTAGACCCTTAGAACCGCCTCAGGTTATATTTGAAACTATGCCATTGTCTATGACTATTGGGGCACTTCACAGAGAAGAGCAGCAGTTTCAACTGATTAATTCCCCGCACCATGCGGTGATATTGGGATTTCCGTGGTTACAGTTACATAACCCACAATTCGATTGGAAAAAGTGTGAAATTGCTGCTTGGTCCCAGTTTTGTATGGACAAGTGCGTCATCCAGCCTATTAAGGTCATGTGCACCTCCTCTGCTATGCCGGATGTGTACCAACAGTTTGGCGATGTTTTTAGCAAAGGAGAGGCTAGTTTGCTACCCCAGCATAGACCTTATGATTGTTGCATTGAATTGCAGCCTGGTGCAGTACCTCCGAAAGGACGCACTTATCCATTATCTTGTGATGAAAATAAGGCTATGGAGGATTACATTTCTGATGCCCTTGCTAGAGGGATCATACGTAAATCTACCTCTCCAGCTGGGGCTGGGTTCTTTTTTGTAAAAAAGAAAAATGGCGAATTAAGACCATGCATTGACTACCGGGGCTTGAATAAACTAATGGCAAAAAACGCATACCCAATACCACTCATCACCGAGCTTTTTGACAGGCTTAAGGGCGCTTCGATATTTACCAAGTTGGACCTACGGGCCGCTTACAATCTGGTTCGCATTCGAGCAGGTGATGAGTGGAAAACTGCCTTTAATACTCGAGCTGGGCACTACGAGTATCTAGTAATGCCTTTTGGGCTGTGTAATGCACCCGCAGTTTTCCAGGAACTGATAAATGATGTTCTGAGAGATATGTTACAGACATGTGTTGTGGTGTACCTCGACGATATACTGATTTACTCCCAAAACATGGCACAGCACATCAAAGATGTATCCGCAGTATTGCTACGACTCCGTGAGAACAAATTATTTTGTAAAATGGAAAAATGTGAGTTTCATAGAACCAGTGTGCCATTCTTGGGGTTCATAATTGGCAATGATGGCATTGCCATGGACAAAGAAAAGTTGTCAGCTGTCCTACAATGGCCAAAACCCAAGGGTCTTAAAGCCATACAGCGTTTCCTGGGTTTCGCTAATTATTATAGGAGGTTTATTAAGAACTTTTCTTCCATTGTCAAACCTCTGTCCGATCTTACGCACAAGGGTGCTAATCCTTCTTGTTGGCCGGTATCTGCTGAGAAAGCCTTTGAGAATTTGAAGCTGGCATTTGCTGCGGCTCCTGTGTTATCCCACCCCAATCCTTTACTTCCATTTACGTTAGAGGTTGATGCCTCAGATATTGGGGTCGGGGCAGTACTTTCGCAGCGACACGAGAAAGGTGGAACTCTCAGACCTTGTGGGTTTTTCTCTAAAAAGTTGACTGTCACTCAAAGCCACTATGAGATAGGTGACAGAGAATTATTGGCCATTATCCTTGCTCTTAAGGAATGGCGTCATTTGCTTGAAGGTACTAAGAATCCTGTCTTAATCCTAACAGATCATAAGAATCTGACCTATCTCTCGGAGGCCAAGAGATTGTCCTCTCGTCAGGCCAGGTGGGCACTGTTCCTGTCTCGATTTAATTTCATTGTATCGTATTTACCAGGGTCAAAAAATATCAGGGCTGATGCACTGTCAAGACAATTTGAGGCCGACAGTGACAGAGTGGAAGCACCAGCTCCTATCATCCAACCTGATAGAATACTGGCTACTATACGCACGAGTATCACTTCTCCTCTAGGGGAGGAGATCCTGGCCTCTCAGGGGTCCGCTCCCCATGAAACCCCAGTGGGCAAATGTTTTGTCGCTGAATCATTTCGTACTAGGCTGCTCGAAACCTACCATTCCTCTAAGGCTGCGGGACATATTGGTAGAGACCAATTGTTATGGTCCCTTTCTCAGTTATTTTGGTGGCCTTCCATGAGAAACGATTGTGCCGAATTTACGAATGCCTGTGCCACCTGCGCCCGCGCTAAGACCCCGAGACATCTCCCTGTGGGCTTGCTTCAACCGGTGCCTAATGGCGAACGCCCCTGGTCTCATGTTTCCATTGATTTTATGGGAGAGTTGCCTATGTCGAAGGGGTACTCCTTTATATTCATGGTGGTGGACAGGTTTTCTAAAATGGCTCATTTCGTGCCCCTCCGTGGTCTTCCTTCAGCGAAGGAATTGGCAATGGTGTTCGCCAGAGAAGTATTCCGGTTGCATGGAGTGCCTAGGGTACTGGTGTCTGACAGGGGGAGCCAGTTTGTGTCTAGATTTTGGAGGGCATTTTGCCAACAGATGGGCATACAGCTGTCCTTCTCCTCTGCCTACCATCCCCAGACCAATGGAGCCGCTGAACGAGCTAATCAGGGCTTGGAACAATTTCTCCGTTGTTTCGTTACTGACCATCATGATAATTGGTCCGACTTGTTGCCTTGGGCAGAGTTCGCCAGGAACTGTGCGGTCAATTCTTCGTCTGGGAGCTCTCCGTTTCTGATTAATTATGGGTTCCAGCCCTGTTTGCTTCCAGACTCATTTCAGACGCAACAGATTCCAGCTCTGGATGAGCATATCGAGCAACTCCGTTCCACATGGGCACAAGTTCAGAGGGCACTTGGTCAGTCATTTCAGCGTCATCAGCGCCATGCTAATCGCAGAAGGCTTCCAGCGGTTTCCTTTCAGGTTGGGGATAGAGTATGGCTTTCCTCCAGAAATCTCAAGCTGCAGGTTCCGTCTAATAAGTTGGCTCCTCGGTTTATTGGTCCATACAGAGTTATTCGCAAAATTAACCCTGTCTCCTATGCACTAGACCTACCTGCATCCATGCGTATCCATAATGTGTTCCATGTGTCCCTTCTTAAGCCTCTGGTTTGCAATCGCTATACTACCACACCTGTGGTGCCAGGACCTGTTGAGGTCGAGGGCCAGGAGGAGTACGAGGTTCAGAGCATTATTGATTCCCGTAGGCTTAGAGGAAGGGTACAGTACCTGGTACATTGGAAAGGGTATGGTCCTGAGGATCGATCATGGGTGGATAGTACGGACCTTCATGCACCTAGGTTAACTAGGGCCTTTCATGCCAATTACCCGCAGAAACCTAAACCCTATTCTAGGAGAGGGGGTCTTTGAAAGGGGGGTACTATCACGGTGCCCGTGATTGGCTGCAGTTACTTGTCTGTCACCAGTAGGGGGCTTCTATTGGCTGTCTGCAGATAGCCCGCCTCTTATTGACTATTTAAACCTGGATTGGGCACCCTTTGAGTGCCCTTTCGTGTTGTTTCTGACCTTCTTGCTATCACTATGCTAGTGATAGCTGGGCCTCTGTTCCAGTGTTCCTGAGTTCCTGATCTCATGTGTTCCTGAGTTCCTGATCTCTACTGTTCCAGTGTTTCCTGCATGCTGAAGTACTTCCAGTCCTGGTTCCGGCCTAGTCTCTGGTGTTGCAGTTCCTGCTGATCTTCTCTGCTGTTTTCTGACCTGACTGATCGTTGCTGGTTCCTGTCATCTCATCACCTGTCTTCAGTATCCTGGCGACCTTCTGCCTGGTCGCGTTGGTGACATTGCTACAATTCCGTGTTGGTCCCAGCGTGCGGACGCTGGTTTGCTCCCAAGCCTTGCGGCTATACAAACTCGCTTGTTACACCAGTGTGCGGTCACTGGTTTGCTCCAAAGCCTATCAGCTATACAAATCTGTGTTGGTCCCAGCGTGCGGACGCTGGTTTGCTCCTAAGCCTTGCGGCTATACAAACTCGCTTGTTACACCAGTGTGCGGTCACTGGTTTGCTCCAAAGCCTATCAGCTATACAAATCTGTGTTGGTCCCAGCGTGCGGACGCTGGTTTGCTCCTAGCCTTGCGGCTATACAAACTCACTTGTTACACCAGTGTGCGGTCACTGGTTTGCTCCAAAGCCTTTCAGCTATACAAATCTGTGTTGGTCCCAGCGTGCGGACGCTGGTTTGCTCCTAAGCCTTGCGGCTATACAAACTCGCTTGTTACACCAGTGTGCGGTCACTGGTTTGCTCCAAAGCCTATCAGCTATACAAATCTGTGTTGGTCCCAGTGTGCGGACGCTGGTTTGCTCCTAAGCCTTGCGGCTATACTCTCGCTTGTTACTCCAGTGTGCGGTCACTGGTTTGCTCGCTAAGCCTAACGGCTATACTACTCAGTGTTGTTTCCAGCGTGCGGACGCTGGTTTGCTCCAAAGCCTTGCGGCTTAACGATTCTGCTAATTTGCCAGTTCCATCTGACTGCTGCTATTATCTCTGGGCTGCCCTGCCCGGTATTGGTAAGGCCGGTAGAACCTTTTGCCACATTCCATCTGAGGTTGCCTTACCCGGTATTGGCAGGGCCGGTAGAGCCTACATTGTGTATCTATTGAGGCTGCCTTGCCCAGTAATTTGGTAAGGCCGGTAAACCGTTATGCTATTCCATCTGCAGGTTGCCTTACCCGGTATTGGCAAGGCCGGTAGAGCCTAAAGACTGTCCTGTCCGGTATTTTGACAGGACCGGTAGAGTCTGCCTTCTGTCTGTGCTATATTCTGTATATATATATTATGTATGTTATTGCCATCCTAAGTTATCATTTATTATTTCAATAAAATTGATTTTTTTTACCTAAAACTTGTGTCTGAGAGTCATAATAAACCGTGACATCTGGGCAGGTACCAATGGCCTACCATCAATGGCCTCAATCGTCAAAGGAGACTCCTTCTCCACCAGTGGAATGCTATGGGAGGCAGCAAACGATTCGTCCATAAAATATCCGGCAGCACCGGAATCAACAAGCGCCAGGACCTCCACAGAGAGTTCAGCCCAGGCGACTACAACCTGTATAGTAGGCTTCTGACTAGTTGGGTCCAAGGACTGCTGAACGCCACCTAGGGCCTGTCCCCCAAGGTACCCTAGGTGCATTCATTTCCCGGCCATGTCGGGCAAGAATGGAGCAAATGACCAGCCTGACCACAATATAAGCAGAGGCCTTGTCTGCGGCGATGCGTCCTCTCCTCTTTGGACAACCTAGTGAACCCCAATTGCCTTGGTTCACCATTCTCACCAGCTTGTACAGGAGGCATGGGAGGTGAGGGAGGCATGGGTGGGAAGCTTGATCTTGCAAATCCCATTTCTCTGGCCCTCTGCTTCCGGTGCTTGGCCGCCATACGTTCCCTAATACGGGAATCCATCAAAATCGAGAACTCGATAAATTAATCAAGATCCGTTGGCAGTTCTCATGCTGCCATCTCATCCTTCAAACGTTTGCAAAGTACCTGTGCAAGGGCTGCCACCAGCGCTTCATTGTTCCAGCCCACCTCTGCTGCTAACGTACGAAATTCAATGGCATAGTCAGCAACTGTACGAGACCCTTGTTGGATCTCCATTAGTTTTTTTGCAGCAGAGGCGGCTCTCCCAGGAACTTCAAAAACTCTACGAAATGCCCTTACAAACTCAGTGAAGTTCCTAGCACATGGTTTAGCGGCTTCCCACAAAGGGTTTGCCCATGCCAGGGCTTTGCCCGTCAGCAAGGAAATCATGAAGCCCACTTTACTGCAATCACTGGGAAAGGCATGAGGGGTTAATTCTAGGAAGATTTCCAGCTGATTAATGAACCCTCTGCACAGGTTAGGTTCGCCATCGTACCTAAGAGATAGTAGGGCGGTGGCCGTCAACCCTCTGTTTGAGTTAGTTTGCAACAAAAACTGCGCTCCCGGTGTCGAAACTGGTTTATCCAAGTGTGCCGTGCGCTCAAGAATAGTTTGAACAGCCAATGCCAACTGATCCAACCGCTGTTCATGAAGATCCATCCTCCAATGGATACTCTGTGCATTACCGTCACCAGTACCGTCTGAGGTCATGGCCCTTTCGTACTGTTACGGTTCAGTACACTCAGAAACGGTAGATGCTGGTAAAATTCACAATTTTATTTAAAGCACACAAGGAATAATGTAACCCTCACGGGTCCAGTATTTAGCACATAAATAACTGACACAGGACAGGTTACATTAGCAAGTTTAACCCACACGGGTCCAGTATGTACAACAGAATACAATACTGACACAGGTCAGGCAAATTATGATTGATACAATGTAAGAGAGTCCAGAGATACCAGTGGAGCCACTGACTCAGTTTGCCCAGATAAGAGGAGGCCCAATGTCGCCTACAGGCCGGGACAGCGACAGTGACAGGATGTCAGCAAAGAGCAGGCAAGATCACCTGAGCGGGAGGTTGCAATGGTGGACGTCCACCGAAGACTATGACAGCGTGAGTCAGTGCTCGTGCCAGGAACGTATGCCCAACTGAGACTATCCACCACCGTGTGCCCGTGCCACCCCCGGAGGGGCTAATGAATGCTATGGTCTAAATGTGGAAGGCAACCAGAAGCGCCCAACTGAACCCAAGAGTGGAAGACTACGCAATCGAGTATACCAGTACTGAGGATGACAGTGGTGGAACAAGTAGCGGCAAAAGGCACCACCCCCGGAGGGGTTCATAAACGCTATGGTCTGAATACGGAAGGCAACCGGATGCGCCCAACTGAACCCAAGAGTGGAAGACCAAGCGATCAAGTGAACGATGTGGAGTATAACTGGCCCCTTGAGACTCAAACCCATGGACTTGACTACAGGCAGTAACAGAGTACCGTAGCTCTGTGGTGCACGATAACGTGAGTGACAGTGCACAGAGCGAGGACAGCACCAGGCACTAACAGGATCTTCACCCAGCCGGGCATGGAAGGAGCAGGAACTTCAGCCAAACAGATTCGGTACACGGAGCAAGAACGTCAGCCAAGCCGGGTCAGTACACGGAGTTGGGTTGTCGGTCTCGCCTGGTCGGTACACGGAGCAGGATCGGCAGCCAGGCCGAGTCAGAAAAGGAAGCAGGAACGTCAGCCAATCTGGATCGGTACACAGAAGCAGGAACAGTAACGAATAGTGTAGTCAGGCAGTCCGGGTCAAACACTGATATCAAAATAACGGAACAAGCGCTAGGCATCAGGTACACCATGAAAGGGAAACCCATAAGTGACAGCCCAGAGTATATAAAGGCTGTCACTGGGAGGAGCTGTACAGCGCAGCCAATGAAAAGGCACCAGTAAATAAGCCTGTCAAAATGTCGCCGGAATCACGGGCGCCGTGATAGTAAGAGCCAAAACGTGACTATATTCACTCATCAACTGTAACAAAAGTTGCCAGCTGTCTGTTATATTCAATAAATGTTTTAATAAACCATTCTAATAACTTCAATCATGCTCAGTACTATGGGATTGTGTTACTAAGGATTGGAAGGCACTGTTAATCAGAAAATATGTAGCTTACTGGAGAGCCAGAGCTTTTGTCTTCTATATGAATGTGGATTTCTTCTGTTAAAATTATACATCCTGTAACAGGATTTTATCACCTTGAATATGTTTTCAGCGTAGCACTTTGTTGGAAGGTGTAGGAAGGAATGACAAGCATGTAAGAACAGCTTTGGAGATGGTTTAATAAGTACTGTTATATAGTCATGTAGTTTTATAGTAGTTCAGTACATGGTTCTGATTAAAGGGAAAGTAATGTTTCATAATAAAAGCAGCTCTAATTAATCATCATAGTATTTGGACTTTGGAGAGTGTTATTTCAATTCTGTCAGTGTTGTAGTTCCAGAGTATTTTAATGACAAAGTGTCCCCCTCCCGCCCCTTTTACTGATATAACACTGCTCAGCCAGAGCAGAAGGGAGGTGCCCAGGTAGACTGCAGAGAGGGACAATCTTCAATTAAGAGAAGGGAAAAACCTGAAAAGCTTGTCAAGGGGGGCAGGGATTTCATTGTTTTCATAGGAATAAGAGTGTCCCCTTCTGTTATCTGTCTGGTCTATAGACTGCATTCCACATCTGAGAAGAGATTGTTTACAGTAGGTAAAAGGGGCGGGGAGGGGAACTTTGCTTGTGAATATCTCATAAACCATAAAGGTTTGAGAGATAAGACTTATATCATTCTTCATGTTTTTTAATGCCTACAAAATAAAATAAAGTTAAAACGAAGCATTACTATCCCTTTAAAAGTAGTTCTCATTAAAGGAAAGGTTGGAGACCCCTGCTCTGTTACTAGTGGCTGTATTCTGGTGGAACATAGAAACATAGATTTTGATGACAGAAAGAACAACCCAGACAATTCAGTTTGTCCATTTCCCTATTTAATTAAAATACACTGGCCCATATTTATATTCTTGAGTAAACCAACCGCACCACAGGGGATAAATAAAAATTCCCTTTAAACTAAATTGGGTTTTACCCCCCTTAAATGCCAGAGTGATGCATTGGAGACTTCTCTTACATTCAAGGAGTTAAAAGTCTCTATTCAAATTAATTTGAAATGAGGGTTTTTTTTATTTTTTCCCTATGGTGCAATTTTCTTTTATAAATATGGACCACAGTCTTACATCTCAGATTAGACTTGTGTTCATCCTGGGCATCTTTGAATTCCATAACAGTATTTGTCCCTACCACCTCTACTAGAAGGCTTTTCCAGGCTTTTCCTTGTTTGGTTAAGTAGTACTACTTACACACATTACTTCTGAATATTCTACCTAGTAACTTTAGATCATGACCCCTTTTTCTATTATGTACTAGAGTGCATGATCGGCATAGTGCATAAAATGCACAAATCACATTAAAGACAGCAAGGCCCTTATGCTTTGCCCATTAGCATACATTTAGGAAAATGGCATAAAATCACACTATTTCCTCCGTGACTTCTTTAGTATTTGTTATACATGACATACAAGAAATTAATACCATAAAATGGCCATAGACTGCCCCATTGTCCTGAACTTGGAGCAAGTGGTGTTAAATGGAAAACTTTCAGGGTACGGAAATTGGTGTCCGGTAGGTGAGGGGCTAGAAAATAGTTTCAATGTATATGGACATTACCCCCCCCCCCATTCTGCAATCAATTTAATGTCTGTACCATATATTATACTACAGAATATTAGCTGAATTGCCAGTGTTGCTTATATGTAGTAGAAACAAAGTTTAAACTGTGTGAACTTCTTCAGGAATAAATCATACACTGATCAAAAGCAGAGAACTTCAAAGAACTCTGGTGATTATAGGTGTTCAAAGTTTGACATGATCTCACCCACAGTGTATGAACATGAAATGAAGACTCTGTGGACTGGTACGCTGTGAAGTTCTGAGTTCAAAAACACGGCGTAATCAAAATTTGACAAGTAAATAAAGTCAGATGCAAGTAAGTAGCTTTTTTTTTTTTTTGTAACAGTCTTAATTGTGTGAGGGGAAACTAAGGGATCAAAAGCCAAGTGGAGTAATCCTGGGGCAAAATTTAAATTAATTTACATGGGTCTTTTATTGCTTCACATGGTGAGAATTTTTATTTCCCTCAGGGTTTCCTCAGTAGTGGGTTGGGGAGAGAGGCCTCCTCAGGCAGGGCATAAAAAAAGTAAAGTATAAAAGTACCTCCCACTCTCGCCCAATTTTTTTTTCTCCATGTTTGTATTTGTGATTGAAGGCTCAGCTGAATATCTTTGTCACTTTGTGGCCTTCCAGTTTCACTATCCTAAGTCTGGATTAATACTGGAGAGAGGTCGTTCCCTTTTGTTTTCTCACCTTCCACCCCTTTCTTTGAGGACTCCTTAGGAATCCTGTGAAGCCATTTAGTCAGCAATGCATCTGAAATGGTTCCGTGGATTCCAAATCTGTTTTCCAGCTTTCTCAGCAGTGTTAATGGTGCTTATGTGACTTCTGAGCATTCTGTGCATTTCTAGGGTGGAGGGAAGGCTTTATAAGCAGTAGTTTTTTCTCCTTGCCACTGCCCCCCCCTCACCTAGAACTGGTAAACAGCTGTAGCCAGGCCATGAGCAGCCCTTATTTCCTTGTCTTTCTTTAGCTGCACTGTAAATGATACAGGATGCTGCCTGTTTTTATTGCATTCTGTATGTTTCTTCTTTTTCCAGATAGAGGGCTTGAAACTTAACTGTTACCTTCTTTGTAAAGCACCACTGGACAACTGATATTTAGAAAAACTTTGACCAGCTTGTTTGAAGGATGGTAATTCTCTTGGATCCACCTATAGAAGATCTAGGAAGGTGTCAGACTCTGAGAAATAATCTGAAGAGATTTATCATGTACATTCCTTTAGCTTCCCAATGAAAGGTGTCGACACTCACAATCTTAGAAACAAAATATAGAACTCCGCACAGACTAGGTAAATTCATCCCAGCTGCTGTAGCCCATCATGCAGCTGTGCTCCATGACTTCTCCAAACAAAAGGAGAAATGTGCCCTAATTTGAAAAATTAAAATAGTTAATGGGGAATATAATGACTGGAGTTTGCATTTTACCCGTATTCACAAAATGAAAGGGAAAATCCTTGGATGCTTTGGATGCAAAGCTTTGCCTTTAGATTTATTCAGGGAACAGAAGCATACAGTATTGGACTTCTTACTCTTTGTTTGTGAACATTTTTGAGTGTTCTAAAGGATCTGAAGGACCCGAAGCAGCAACAGCTGTGTTTGCAGAACAGAACCTGGAACCTCCAGTGGCCATCAGAGCTCATTCCACTGGAGCAGTTACAACATCTTGAGCTGAGAAAGCTCAAGCCTCTGTGAACCTAGTTTTTTAGGGAAGCTACTTGGCTAAGTCCTTGAAGCAGTTTTGTAATTTCTTCCCTTCTGGTTAAGCTTTGTTATCTCTTTGCTTAATATTCACACAGATTCTCATTGACATTCAGACTCACCTCTGAGTAGTAGCATAATGTTTATTAATACATGCCTGTACTTTCTCTCCTCCATATTATCTATACACAGCTACTGTAGATGCTTGAGTAATTTTGAGAAACACTATTCTATGGCACAAATGTCCATTTTTGGTGTCAAGGGCTATAAACAGGCAATTATTTAAGGATTCTACTGCTTGAGAACAAGTGAGTCATTCAAAATGAATAAGCCAGTGAATATCTCACTTGTGCTTAATCAAAGATGTCCTTTAATAGTGGCTTGTTAGTAGCTCTTGAGGTTCAAACTTGAGTACCGGGGAGGTGGTATTATGCACTAGGGGTGACAAAGATGTGATAAAGAGAAGACAGAATCTGAAATACTATACATTCTTCATTTTGAAAGATTTTAGAGCCTAGGCTCCATAAAATAGCATAGGAACTGGATGGATTTTCACAATGAATAAGCGATACAGTCTTTATCACCTTTTTATTATTAGTGCATCTCCCCCCCCCCCACACACACACACAGTTTTATGGAGCCTCTGCACTAAGGTCCCTCAAACTGGAAAGATCAAAGAGCATGGGCTTCATAAAATAACCAATGAGTTGGAGAGTCTAGCTCATTGGTGAGTTTAGCTCACCTTTACTACACTTTAATCTATAACCCCCAGGAGTTCCTCCAGAAAGGTCTTTCAGTTTGGCAGTTAGGCAATATTCACATGATCAGAACATTTTTAATGATACAATTTCTTTAGATATGAATATATTTTCTATTTATGGTTTGTAGGTAGAAATACTGTTCATTAGTGTTCTGGTACTTATTTTTATATTCTCTTTTGATATTGTGATTCCAGAAATAGAACCACAATCTCCATACTACATTAAATTGTACATCATTGACTTACAACAACAATCTGTTGCTTTACACTATTTCCCATCAGAGTAACTTAATAAGGCCCAGAGAGGCCAATTTCCTGACATTCGGATCATCTGTGATCAACAACACATCTCTTTAGAAAATGAGCAGAGAGTAGATTGGTGTTTAGTTGTGGTTTTTACATGTTTTGTATATGACACTGTTCTCATTAAAATTTAACTCCTCTGCTGCCAGTGGGGCAGGCAGTGTAGGCAAAAGGTTAAAGTATGTATTAAAAATAACCAAACAATACTAAATAAAAAAATACTGAATAATCTAAAAGAGAGTGGTACAAACAAAATTTCCCATTAATTTGATCATTTGGGTGGTGCACAACACATTGTGAAGCACTGCATTACATATCCCTCTGGTCCTCAGGGCTTTTATGCTCAAGGTTTGGAACCCTTTTTTTAGCATTTAAGGGGTTAAATAGATTAAACCTTCATTTAAATTAATGGGAATTTTTATTTGTTCTCTATTGACTGTGCATATAACCTAATGAGTCACATGAGTAAATGTGGTGTTAGCAATGAGGAGTAGTCCGAAGACAAATAGTGAAGGAAGGACCACAGTACACTCCAGGGGCAAGATGCAGTTAAAGGAGCAGTAAACTTTGGTTTATGAAAACATTTAGGTTATAGAGGTTATTTAGGTTATAGAGCCTTTTCTACTGTCAGTTGTTTTATTCAACATTTATATTCAACATTTATAATGGTTCAAATAATCAGGAAGTGAATTTACTGTATGTTACTTTATGTTTACTTCCTGGAAGTGACTCGGCAGTTTCTACCACATTCTGAGGAGAACTGTATGTCCCTGACTTTCCTCTCCCATAGGATGTAACAGAATAAACAACTGGAATTTGACCACTAGAGAGCATTGCTAATGTAAAAAAAACACTGGCTTACACTGTAATAGTGCTGAAAATATGCATCTCTCTGCAGTGGGAGTACATTAATTTTACTCAACTGTTTATCACTCACCAGTAAGGGACATACTGCAGGGTATTTGTAAAATGAAGATCACAGACTCTTTTTCTAAGTGTACATGTATTAAGCTCAATGCCTGTAATATAACCAAAGTATCTAAACATATTAATGTAAGATCTGGTGATAAAGACAATTTCCCAATGCTTACTGCTAGGTCTCAAGCTGGTTTTGGCATCCTGAGGCCCTCTAGGTGTTGTAGACTACAATTCCCATTATCCCTGGTCAGCCGTTGACTGGCCAGGGATGATGGAAGTTGTAGTCCACACCAGCTGAAGGTCAACAGATTGCCCAAGTCTGGTCTGATGTGTTTTATATCCTCCATGCATTGATGTGTTACATATCTGTATATTTTTATGTGTACATGGAAGGAGCTAGACAAATTAAGATCCATACAATGTAGCTAATGCTGGAATCATACTTACAAATTAGGTTTAGTCCAATCTATACAAATTGCATGGGGACACAGCCAATACAATAGGGTGATGTGTTAATATGATTCTGTGTTAAAAAGGAGATGGAACTGATTTTATTGATATTAACTATGTTGTTTAAGCTGAGAATTCTCCTCTTTATGTGCTCCAAGGCTAGAGATATGTGGGAATGTATGGGTGTTTTGTGTTGTTGCATTAATCTGAGTCTTGTTTCTTGCTATGTATGACAAGAATCAGAGGAGATCACCATACAAATAGTCTGTTCCCTTGCAAATGTTATAGGAGAGACTTACAGTAAAATCATGTGTATAATATGTACCCGTGTATAATACAGAGATATAAATGATACCCAAGACTTTAGTAAAACATAAAGTACATGTGTATAATATTCACCCCCTTTCCCTCCCTCTAACCATCTCCCTGACCAGAATCATGACCTCCCTCTGGAGGCTGTCAGGAGATCAGTGCAGTGGGCACTTCTTCTGTTCATGTATTGTCAACTTTCAGGACCTCTTCCCAGAGGTCTGTGGACTGAAACTGAAGGTCATGAAAGGGCACTATGTATTCTCAATGAGAAGAGATCCTGAAAGATAGTGGTACAGCAAAGGATGAAGATGACGGCAAATGCAAGCATGCTGAATAGATTTCCTGGCTAGGGTCCTGGTCCTTCACATGGAGGTGGTTAGAGGGGGAAACAGGGGGCAGGCAGATAAATGTATTGAGGTTAATTTTTTTTTCCTGTAGAATATGAACCCACCACTTCACATAAGGTGAAAAGAGATAAAGAGTGTGTATTATACCCAAGATTTTATGGTAATGATGCAGCGATTTTACCCCAGTATTCCTAAATGTGATTATACATGCTCATTCATAACCAAAATGCAGGTGCATGATTTTATGTTGCTCTGGCAAAATGCTACATACCCCAGTGATCTAATATTTAAAATATATAATTATTTAACCCTTGTATACCGGAGACCTCTTCAACGTATTGGAGGCCTCTCTAGCACGGATGGGGTTTTACTAAATATCACTTGCAACAACCAAAACCAGTTCATTCTCTATTTGGTTAGTGACTTTTAATATATTAACTATGCTTCTCCTTAGTGCGTCAGTTTTCTAATGAAATGCGAAGGACAAAGTTGTGTTTCTACCTTGCTCCTGCCCTATTCTAAGGTTGTAGCATCAACAGTGTTAGAGATGATGCAACAAACTTAATATTGTCTTCTGGTTTTTAATAACATAATTGATGTTTTATGGTAACTCTCTAAAAACTTGACTTGTGTTATTTTGAATAAAAGTGACAAAAAATGAACCTTACAAATTAAGGTAAAACTTACATTAAGTAGAGTTATGTCTTGGATTGAAGTGAAGTGATGCACCAGATGGCAGGATGTATAAGGGACAGATAACCTGTACTGGCAATATATCTCATTCAAACGTATGACTTATTACAACTGGGATGGCTTCAATCAACATACAATGATTTATAGCAGTGGTAGTCTAGAGGTAATCCTGGGGACACACATGACCCTCAGAGGATTCTCCTGAGGGTCCATTGTGTTCTGTGTTACAATGGAAAGAGGAGGTACTTGCTCTAACCGATATAACACGCACACACACACACACACATTCTTTTCACCTCAAACAGCTCACATCCACACATCCACCTTAACCCCTTAGGTGCTAGAGAGTTCTCCAATCCATTGCCAAGGGGGTTAATCTCCTTTCCATATTTATAATTTTTAATCATAATACACAGCCCTTTGGTAGATTTCAGGGCCATATATTTGACCCTTGGGTGAATCCAGTTGGCTTCATTTGCTGTATATAGTCTTAAGCTGGGCTTGATAAGAAACGTTTTTATTATGTTATGCCATTTGGTTGCAAAGTGGTAATGTTCATTTAATGCATTTCAGCTGAAGAAATAATCTTTGGGTGAATTGTTTTTCTGCTTATTTGACAAATCCTAATTCACTAATTTTGAAATCCAAAAGGAATTTGCTGCTCTTACTTATCTTCTCAAGGCACGTGTGATTAAACAAATGAAATCAGGATTGTTCTGCTTATTTTAAATTAGCTCTTATGCATTTTAACACCTGAGTAATTTTGTATATTAAAATAAAATGTTGGAATAAAGATTCAAAGACTGCACCAGAGTTATACCTGGTGGGTGGGTGCCAGGATTCATTGTTTCATATTGCAAGTGTGTAATCCCTGCTTGCTTTAATTTAACCTTTAGAGGGCTCTTTTTGAGCACTATGTTCTATTGTGTGTATGAACACAGCACAGAATGTATTTCAATGCAAAGGACCTTTATAGGCTCAAATAGGACACTGCACTAAGAGTGAGTAAAATATTCCACCCCAAAACTAAAACCAGGACTGGACTTACATTCCAGGCTCCCCTAGGAAAGGCACTCTAGACAGCTTTAGCTTTGCCCAATGCCACACCCGCACTCCTCACAATATCCCCACACCGTGTCCTTGAAGCCATTTCCAATTATGCCAAGAGCATATTTCAGAAAGGAAAAAGACAGTAGGGTATCTCCCTGGATTAACATCCTTCCTGCATTGAAAAAGGGAAAAAATGGGATTCAATTTGTTTTAAAGTATCTCTTGTATCAGTACATCCTCCTAAGTAAAAAAATCACATCCTTACAGCCCATACTATAAAAAAAATAGCCTTTGTTTTAGTTGCGATTGCCTTCCCCCTATTTTTGTTCACTTGTTTGCGTAAAGAATTCCCCAAATAGTTCTTTGTATTGACTTTGAATGTATTTCTAAACTGTAATCATGCCCCCCACTTTTTTAAAAGCTGTTCTCCATATTCTAGATGAGTCCATACCAAGTATTTATAAAGCGGTAGAATTATATACCCATCCAATGCATCCACATCCCTTTTATACATGATGCTACCCTACTGGCTTTTTCAGCAGCTGAGTGACACTGCACATCATTGTTTAATCTATTGTCTACAAGTACTTGCACATCCTCCTCTAACTTTCATTACATTAGTAAGTTATAATTAAATAACATACACAATAATGCTTATTCTATGCTAAAATCATGGTATGCAAATATAGTTTTTGATACCTTTTATTGGCTAACTAAGCAGATTTAAATGCAAGCTTTCAAGACCTTAGGTCTCTTCCTCAGGTATAACATGCCTGAGGAAGAGACCTAAGGTCTTGAAAGCTTGCATTTAAATCTGCTTAGTTAGCCAATAAAAGGTATCAAAAACTATATTTGCCTCCTGTATTTATACGGCTAACACGGTACCAACTCTCATCTGTTATCAAAATCATGGTATAGTATGCACAGATGCACATCATAGTATATTTTCCAATAAACAATAGAAAGGTGAAATCTAATTTAGCACACACATAACATGGACTGTAAAATGTTATAAGTTCCTATGGTGCAAAATAGCAGTAGTCCATCCTATATAATAATTTGCTAAGTATGTTTGTCAGAAGCCATCATGCGCAGTAGAAACGGCTGCGTGTGCTGCAGTCATGCATAGTAGAGACTGCCCGTGCCATGGCTGATAACGAAGTGGGGCACACCAAATTCAGACCGTAATCCTCTCTGTGCACCTTCCTGAGCACCTCGCTCCGTTATCAGCCACGGCGCGTTCGGGCAGTCAGTACTGCACATGACTGCAGCATGGCCAGCAGGATCCGGCCATCAGCCGAGGTTGCTGGGTGGCACTGTGGCCCGTGTACATGGGATTTTCAACTAGTTTGTACATAAAATGATAAACCTAGGATGCTCCAGAGGTTACCAGTTCAGTCAAGTGATTACTACAGCTCTTTTATTATGGCCGAATTCACATGATATTATACAATGTACAACTGATAAAAACACTCTATTTCTCTTTTAATGTATGACTGTACTTTGAATCAAATTTGTCTGAAAGCCAATTATATTATTTTGTTGTGCAGTAGAAAGATGTTTTATTGAAGAATTTCACTGTCTGGGGTGAGAACAATAGAACCTGCCTTCTACTAATGTACAGTCTATTTATTTGAGGAAGGTCTGGTTTCATTCCTGAACACTAGATTGGTTTGTGACAGAAACATATATTAATAGTAGTTATCAAATAAAATGATGGGTTGCATTGATCAAAAGACTTAGTTCGATTTTTGTGTCACATAGTCATATGGATTAGCAGTTCCACTATTTATCAGAGCACAGTCTGGAGTAAACAGACAAAACAATACATCTGAGTCACTTGTGATGTCTTTATGTTGTGAAGGGACCAAACTAAGTCAATATTTCAAAGATCTACAGAGAAGACATAGCATTTTGTGACTGAAAGAGAGGAATGTTGATCACAGGTTATTACTGTTATCAAACATTTTATAACTGAATTCCAGGCTTTGTAAATTGATATTTCCCCACTATGGGCACTGATAGTATCAGTTAGATTTTGAAGCAATCATTTTGAACAATATTTTTATACAATCTTGCATTTTGTATACTTTCTTGCAGTATTCAATCACAACTGTCAGCAATGGTGATTGATCTGCATCTGATAACTAGTATCTATACCATAGATGCTATTAAGTTCATCTTTCATCGTTATGTGCTTTACATAGACTGAAGCCCTTTAACCTGTTGGATGTTAGAAAGGACTCCAGTACATTCCTTGACAATGAGTTTGAGACCTCACTAGAATCAAAAGGGTTAACACAGTGTCAAAATAAAAAATATTTGCATAAAAATTGGTGGTCAACTCAGCCCTTCATTCTTCTGAAGTCGATAAATGAGTACCATTGATTGGGTAATAATAACACCTATTATTTCAGCTGCTGATTTGGTTAATTCTGAGAGCGTGCGCTGAAAGTGATTTGAGTCCCACTGGGAGAAAGGTGCTGTATAAATACTAGTTATTATAATGCATTATCAGTACACTGTATAACCAAATAATCATTAGTAGTAAAGAGATTAGCACATTATATTCCCAAAGATGGTATAGTTTAGGAGAAAAAAGAGACTAGAAGCATTCAACGAGAGAGAGACAGAAACATACAAATCAAAGTTAAACTTTTTAAGTGCTGTCTAACACTATGACCAGCAGGCAAGGCTGTATGGACCCATATGCTGCTGATGTTGCTGATATAGAGGCAGAGGAGGAAGTCAGCAGCACCAGCAGTAAAGGGAGCCCACATACCTCTGACCCAGTGATTCCCATTCCCCTGGCATTGCCTCTGGGGAAGTATTTTGTAGAAGGTAGAACTGGCTAGCAGCTTGAACAATAGCACACTTCAGCTGCTCGTGCCTGCTGCTACTGCTGCCAGTGCACATTCTTCTGTGGAGATGGCAAGATGACACTTGTCATCCCCAACCAATCCCAAAGAGCAGCAAGAAACTGGTGGTAGTGATGATGTGAGTGAGGGTGATGGTGGAGAAGCTCGTGTGGAGGAGAGTATGAGAGTGTTTTGGTGGAAAACAATAGGGAATGGGAGAAAGAGATGCAAATAAGGATGGGCATCACCTACACCCCCAACAGTGAAATTCAGAAGGATGATGAGGGCTAGTGTGCCACAGACCACCATAGCCACCATGGGACTGGGTTCTTCAAGCAGTGATATGAGACTAGAACAGGCTCCACTTGCCAGCCATACAACTGGTCCTAGCTCCAGTGTTGATGTTGTGGTAGCAACAGCATCACCTGCCCAGCCAGTGAATATGATTATATAGAAGAAGGCCATTCATCTCCACCTCTCCCCCACACTGAAATCATGGGTGTGGGAATATTTTTTCCTTGGGGCAGGTCCAGTGCAGTCATCAGAGATTGCACTGTTCCTTATGTGTGACAAGGTAATGAAAAGGTGAAGGGAGGGACACACCTTGGCACACCTGTCCTCATAAAGCACATGCAAAATAGGCACCTCAATCCTTATGTTAAGAATATGAAAGCTGAACCCCCCCAAAAAAAAAGAAATTGAGAGTTGCTCTATCTGTGTCTCCTGTCCCTCTCCAAGGGCACAAATAATGGGGGTAAATCCCAGAGGAAGACAAAAGAAACCAAGCCCAGAGGTTTGATGATGAGCATAGCAACTGCATCATCATCATCTTCTCGTGCTAGGGTCCGGATGATGGAAGATGTGCCCATTGTCCCCACCCTCAATGTCCTCCTCCTCCTCCTCTGGTGTACCACCTTTGCCACAGTCTACCACCCATTGCACATTGTGTGGTACACTGACCACATATGGCAATGTGGTGGAGAGTAATCAAATGCAGATTACCAGGGAGCATCTGCAGACATTCTATCCCAATGAGTATGCTAAGCTGGTGGCAGGGAATATTAATTATTTCCTTCATGTCCTTAGCGGAGTGGAAAAAGTCTATAGTGATAGAAGTACTTTCTTAGAGGATGGTTTTACATTGCTGACGTTAGTGTCCAAATATATGGCTGCAGTTGTACCTGTTGTGTAATATGAACGCATATATGTTAATTGTTGTTAAACTTCCCCATTCTTCAACTACCTCACAATGTTTCTTTGTGCACACTGTGCACATTGCATTGCTAATGAAAGGCACAGTTCCTTTCTGCTCTCAAGGGAAAAATTAGTATCCCACCACACCTATGAATTTAGAAGAAGTGCAATAGGAGAAGCATAATTGGCCAACTTATTCTCTTCAGATGCACTTAAAGTAGTGTGGGGCTTTTTGTGGTGTTGCCGCTGCCTCAGTAACACTAGGGCTAGTGGCACATAGAAGCATCCGTACTAATTATTCCAGTCTCATGCAGCTGCCTAATGTACCTGTTGCTTAGATGACTCAGTGGAAAAAATGACAGCAGTAGTAAATGCCAGAATTTGTATTTGCCACCACCATCTAACACTGCTGACACTAGGCACACATTTTTTAAGGCTTGTTTTTTGCAAGCCTGAGACCTACAAACAATTGTTTTTCAGGCCTTGGGACTACAAACACATTTTTCTCAGTGCTTGATTTTTGCTAGCCTGAAGCCTATAAACATTTTATTTTCAGGGCTAGCCTTTTTTGAAGATCTAGCTTAACTGTAATATTTTGAATGCTCTACTTTTAGTACACCTGCCAAATAAATAATTTTCTGGTTTTTCTCTGCACATCAGCTGCTATGCTTGTTTACCATTATTTTTAAAGAGATAATTAAGAAAAACAAAACCAAAAAAATAAAGGTTACAACTTCCACTGAACGTGGCAGATGTGTATGGTGGTAGTGGACTGGGGTGATGTTATTGATATAGATATATATATATATATATATATATATATATATATATATATATATATATATATATATATATTAGTGTAAAAACCTGTGTACGCGGGCCAAGGTCCGGGTGATGTTAACCCTTTGCGTGCCAGAGGGGTACGCAATGCATTTCTTTGCAAAGCATTGTGTACTCCTCTGGCACTCAAAGGGTTAAGAGGCCGGTCCTGCTCTGCGTCTTGCCGCCGATGCAGTCGTGCACTGTAGAGACTGCCCAAAAGCACAGAATATATATTCTTTGACAGTATCCGTTCTCTCAGAGAAATGCTACTGATCTTTACTCCTTGTGACAAACTGATCATTCTTTGGCAAAAATTCGATGTTTACAATTGGGGTCAAGCAAAGTCACAACAATGTATTCCTTATTGCTTTTAATGGACACTATGTGAGGATCCGCCTCCAAACATGCTAATATGTCTTTTACTAGCTGGTGCATGTCTGTGTGGTCACTATTGTAAGAGTAATTACCCATGCTCCTGCAGTTAATATATCAGTGGGAAAATCTTGCCATTTCCAACCCCTACACGACTAATCACCAAGGTGGCCTCCTCAGAAGGTTTCAGAAACCGTACAGTTTTCCAGTTTAAGGCTAATGACCTTATTCTGCTTGTACAAACAATCTTGCATGTACAGTGTGGAATTTCACCTTGTAGGTATCTCCATTTTCAGCTCTTGTATGGAATATAATGCATTGCAAGGACTGGAGGAGCGGCTAAAATTGGCATTGATTTTGCTGGAGATATTCAGCATCTCTCTGAGGGTTTCAGATTCTGTGAGAAATCTAGCCACAACTAAATATAGCATGGGCAAAGCAGGGTACATGCACCATATTGCCAATTCTCAAGGCAGCTATTATGTTCGAGCCATATCAGCAGATACAAAAACAACTTTTAAGGAGTTGTGTACAAGCCATTCCTCTGTGACCTACCCTAGTATATTTAACAAACGTATAGCTTTGTGGGATTGTCTCTCAGAACTCTGCATGCACAAGGTGGTGTGCCAATGGTATGGGCTACCCTGCTGCTGTCCTTTAATAATACTGCCAAAACCAGAGGAAAGATTAGTTGCTGTCACCTGATGCTGCAAGCTATTGTTGCCTATTGGTGGGAGGTAAACCCAGTGAACAGTGACATATAGTCTGTACTCTGCCCACTTGTCCACATACTGTTGTCAGTTTAATTTTCTGTAAGAGGTAGATTTACATTATTGTCTGTAAACTGTCAGACAGAAGACAAAAGCCTCCTTGAATAGAAGAGGGTAGGTATTAATCTCAAAGTTAAATGCTATTGCTCAGCTCATACAAACTTAAATAAAAAAATGGCCAAATACTGGCAGAATGTACAAATCTGCCAGCACAGATGCTCAGGTTAGAAAGCCTGTGACTGCAATTTTGGACAAATTATGGAGTATGATCACTTTACTGAATACTCTTCTCTAGCGTGGTCAGGGAAATGGAGTAAAGTTTTATAATATAAAACAAGAGACCGAGGAAAGAAAAATCCTGAAATGCCCATAGACTGCCTCACTGCCTTTCCATTGGCAAAAACATCTTTAAAGGGAAAAAAAATGACTCCAGCATCTGGTTTAGTGGTGAAATGTATTAGTACATCCCTGCTAATGTCTATATCACACAAATGCATTAGAAAGACAAGATTGGAGGGCTGGATTTCCCATTTGGCAGTGAAGGCAACTGTCTAAGCTGTTCTGGAAATACCCGCATTCCAAGTTTTAGGTGTGGTCAGTGCAATGTCATTGTCCCAGTTAATATACCCTTTTACTGGCTATTATATAATCATCTGGATGCTAAAGAGGTCTCCAACACATTGTGAAGCAATACGTTGGAAATATATCTAGCAACCAAGGGGTTAAAACTTTTTTATGCTTGTACAGTACTGTGCAAAAATCTTAGGCAGGTGTGAAAAAATCATGTAAAGTAAGAATGCTTTAAAGAATAGACATGTTAAAGAGGAACTATCATCCACATTATATTGAGCCCCAAATACTAATAGTAATAGCGATATGCATCTACGTTCTAGTAATTTCAATAATAATTGCGGCATTAGTGAAAAATAGACCTTTGTAGGCAGACAGGCCAGCAAACAGTGCATACATCTTGCAGAGAAGGCATCTCTGCATCTGCACTGTCCATCCCCTTCTCCTCCATGACTGGAGAGTTCAGTGCCTGGTTACCGCAGAGAGCGCCTATGGCAAGATCCCTGCCGATGCCTGTCTACCTATAAAGGTCTATTTTTTACTAATGTTGCAATTGTTATTGAAATTACAAGTACGTAGATGCATATCGCTATTATTATTATTATTATTTGGGGCTCAATATAATGTGGATGATATTTCCGCTTTAATAGTTTTAATTAACAAAATGATAGTGAGTGAACAGAAGAAAAATCTATATCAAACCAATATTTGGTGTGACCACCCTTTGCCTTCAAAACAGCATCAATTCTTCTAGGTACACTTGCACACAGTTTGTTAAGGAACTCGGCAGGTAGGTTGTTCCAAACATGTTGGAGAACTAAACACAGTTCTTCTGTGGGTTTAGGCAGCCTCAGCTGCTTCTCTCTCTTCATTTAATCCCAGACAGATTTAATGATGTTGGGGGCCATGCTATCACTTCCAAGACTCCTTGTCCTTCTGTACACTGAAGATAGTTTTTAATAACTTTGCTTTGTTTGGGGTCATTGTCATACTGCAGAATAAATTGGAGGCCACTCGGATGCCTTCCTGTTGGTACTGCATGATGGATATGTATCTGCCTGTACTCCTCAGCATTGAGGAGACCATTAATTCTGACCAAATCCCCAACTCCATTTGCAGAAATGCAGCCCCAACCTTGCAACGAACCTCCACCATGTTTCACTGTTGCCTGCAGACACTCATTCTGGTGCCGCTCTCTAGCCCTTTGGTGAACAAACTGCCTTCTGCTACCGCCAAATATTTCAACTTTTGACTCATCAGTCCAGAGCACCTGCTGCCTTTTTTTTGCACCCCAGTTCCTGTGTTTTTGTGCATAGTTGTCACTTGGCCTTGTTTCCACTTCAGAGGTATGGCCTTTTGCCCGCAAATCTTCCATGAAGGCTACTTTTGACCAGACTTCTCTGTACAGTTGATGGCTGTACCAGGATCCCACTGTTTCTGCCAATTCTGAGCTGATGGCACTACTACACATCTTCTGATTGTGAAGGGAAGTAAGCAAGATGTGTCTTTCTTCTGCTACACTAAATTTCCTTGGCCAACCACTGTGTCTACAGTCCTCAACATTGCCTGTTTCTGTGTGGTTTTTCAAAAGAGCTTGGACAGCACATCTGGAAACCCCTGTCTGCTTTGAAAGTTCTACCTGGGAGAGACCTTTCTGATGCAGTATAATTACTTTATGTCTTATTGCTGTGCTCAGTCTTGCCATGGTGTATGACATTTGACATTAAACTGTCTTCAGCAACCTCACCCTGTTAGCTGAGTTTGGCTATTCCTCACCCATTTCATTCCTCCTACACAGCTGTTTCTGTTTCAGTTAATGATTGTGTTTCAACCCACATATTAAATTGATGATCATTAGCACCTGTTTGGTATAATTGTTTAATCAACCACCTGACTATATGCCTACAAAATAAATCCCGGACTTTGTGCAAGTGTACCTAGAAGAACTGATGCTGTTTTGAATGTGAAGGGTGGTAGTACCAAATATTGATTTGATTTAGATTTTTCATCTGTTCACTCACTATCATTTTGTTAATTGAAAAAAATAAACTATTAACATGTCTATTTTTAAAGCATTACAGCATTTTTTCACACCTGCTTAAGACTTTTGCATAGTACTGTATTTTGTATTGTATTGTATTGTATATTTTATTTATATAGCGCCAACCAGTGTACTTGGCATTTTACAGTTTACATTTGATATAGAAGGGGTACAATAAGTGCAGTGATTAAGTGCTTATAAAGATAATCATAAGGGGAACAACAGGTGAGTATACATGAGGATGAAAGGTCCCTGCTCCGTAGAGCGTACAATCTAATTATAGGATGGGTGACATACAGATATGATCTGGTAGAGGAGGAAGTGCAGTTTTTGACATATGAGATACTGTTTTCATATTACACTGTTGCTATATTTAAAAAGTGCTCTTTTAGTTTGGATTTAAAGTAGTTGAGGGTTGATGCTTGGTGAATACTGGGTGGTAGTGAGTTCCAGAGGTAGGGAGCAACAAGTGAGAAAGCCTTCAGTCGTGATACAGCGATAGTGGTTAATGGGGCAGAGAGTCGTCCACCATGTGTGCTGCGTAGTGGACGTGCAGGAATATGGTGGGATATCAAAGATGAGATGTAAGGCGGGGACAAGTGATGTAGAGCCTTGAAGGTAATGAGGAGGATTTTGAATGTGATACGCTGCTTTATGGGAAGCAATGACAGTGATTTTAAAAGTGGTGGGGTGAGTACTGTTCTGGAGGAGAGGAAGAGTATTCTGGTGGCTGAATTAAAGGGATAGTAATACTTCGTTTTAACTTTATTTTATTTTGTAGGCATTAAAAAAACATGAAGAATGATATAAGTCTTATCTCTCAAACCTTTATGGTTTATGAGATATTCACAAGCAAGGTTTCCCCCTCCCGCCCCTTTTACCTGGTGTAAGCAATTTCTTCTCAGATGTGGAATGCAGTCCATAGACCAGACAGATAACAGAAGGGGACACTCTTATTCCTCTAAAAACAATGAAATCCCTGCCCCCCTTGATAAGCTTTTCAGGTTTTTCCCTTCTCTTAATTGAAGATTGTCCCTCTCTGCAGTCTACTTGGGCACCTCCCTTCTGATCTGGCTGAACAGTGTGACATCAGTAAAAGGGGTGGGAAGGGGGCACTTTGTCATTGAATTACTCTGGAAACACAACTCTGACAGAATTGAAATAACACTCTCCAAACTCCAAATACTATGATGATTAATCAAAGCTGCTTTTATTATGAAACATTACTATCCCTTTAAGAACTGATTGAAGAGGAGCGATATGGTTAGTAGGAAGAACAATAAGTAAAAAGTTGCTGTAGTCTAGATGAGAAAGGAGAGGAGCATGTATGAGGGTTTCTGTTGCAGAGTGAGAGAGGAATGAACGGATTTTTGCTATATTCCGAAGAAAGAAGCAACAGGTTTTGGTTATGTCATTAATGTGGGTGGAGAAGGAAAGAGAAGAGTCCAAAGTTACCCCGAGGCAGCGGGCCTTGTATACAGGGTAAATTGAGGAGCCTTCAACAGTTATAGAGAATGGAGGTGTTGTGCAGGATTTAGGAGGGAAGATAAGGAGCTCAGTCTTGGACATGTTAAGTTTTAAGCGACGATGAGCCATGCAGGAAGAGACAGCAGAAAGGCAATCTGAGACCCGCTGCCAGGAATGTGCCAGGCCACAGATGTCATATGCTTGGGGAACCTGGAAGAGAAGGGTATGGTTGACTGTGTCAAATGCTGCTGATAGGTCTAGAAGGATAAGAACAGAGAAACGGCCATTGGATTTTGCAATGTGGAGATCATTTGTTACTTTGATAAGGGTAGTTTCTGTATAGAAAGTGGGCCGAAATCCAGAGTGCATCGGTTCCAGAGAGTTATGGGAGTTGAGGAAGGTAAGTAGACGAGAGTAGGCTAGGCGTTCAAGGAGTTTAGAGGCAAAAGGCAAGAGGGATACGGGGCGGTAGTTGGATGGGGAGGTGGGGTCTAATGAGCTTTTCTTGAGGATTGGAGATACTATTGAATGTTTGAATGAGGAGGGGAACATGCCAGATGATAGGGAGGAGTTGATTACACACGTTAGCATGGGAACTAACGTTCATGACAGAGGATTGAGGAGGTGGGATGGTATAGGATCAAGGGAGCAGGTGGTGAGTGGTGATGTGGACAGCAAAAGGGAGACCTCTGATACTGTGACTGAAGTAAAGGAATCAAATAAGTAGGCTGGAGGATCAGGAAGATACAATTGTGGAAACTGAAAGGGTGGGATTGTTTGATGTATTATGTTAATCTTTTGTGTGAAGAACTCTGCAAAAGCTAGAGGGGTTAGGGAGGGGAGGGTGAATGATGGTGGGGAGGGGAGAAGAAGAGAATTGAAGATAGATTTGTGAGTATTGATTAGTGAGGAGTAGTAATGCTGTTTGGCAGTGGATAGAGCAGTGTTGAAGCAGGACAGGAGGAATTTATAATGGATAAAGTCAGCGTGAGAGTGGGACTTCCTCCACAGGCGTTCAGAGGTGTGGGTACAGGAGCAGAGAAAGTGTGTTTGTGAGTTGAGCCAAGGGTGTGGGTTTGAGGGGCGTTTGTGGCTGGCCTGGAGGGGGGCATGCAGATTGAGTGATGAGGAGATGTATTCCATAAGTCTGTCAGGTTCAGAAAGAGTGTTGAAGGTGGAGATGTTTGGGTGCAAAGCAGAAGACAAGGCAGAAATGTCCAGTGAGAGAAGGTTGCAGGTGTAGTGCGCGGCCGTAGTTGGTGGCGGAATGAGGGAAAGGGTTGCAGAGAAGGTTATGGTGGTCGGAGGGTGGGAAAGGAGGAATGAAAAAGTCTATTAATGAGTAGTTCTTTGTGAAAACCAAGTCCAGAGAGTGGCTGTCTTTGTGTGTGCTAGAGTCAGTCCATTGTTGAAGGGTGAAAGATGAGGTTAGTTGAAGTAGGAGTGAGGCCCAGGAATAGGAAGGATCATCAATGTGACAGTTAAGTCCCCAATTATGAGAGAAGGAGTGTCAGGGGATAGAAATAATGTAAGCCAGCATTCAAAATCTGAGAGGAAGGAAGAGGGTGTGGTTGTGGGAGGTCTGTATACTACTGCAACATGTATTGCTACAGGGTGGAATAATTGGATAGCATGTAATGCAAAGGAGTTAGTGGAAAAGGATGGGGGAACAGGTATCAGCTGAAAGCGACATGAGGAGGCAATCAGCACACCTGTGCCACCACCTCTGCCCAATGTGCGTGTTGTGTGTGAGAAGTACAGGCCTCTATGTGCAGCCTCCATGGCTGAATCATGTTGGGAGAGCAAGGTCTCAGTAAGGGCAAGAAGCTGGAGCGCTTGTATGAGAGTAGATTTGTTAGTGAGAGAACGGACATTCAGAAGGCCACAGGAGAAGGGCTGGGCAGGAAGTGGGAGGGTTGGGATGGGGATGAAGTTAGAGAAATTAGGTCCTCTGTGGGATGAGGAGGAAAGAGGCTGTGGGCGGTGGCATATGGGGATGGGGCTTGGGTTTGGGGAGATGTCACCAGCGACAAGGAGGAGAATAGCACATACAGCCAGCAGGTGGGAATGTGATTTGTGTCTGCTGTGTGTTGGGGTGGAAGGATGGCTCTGTCTGAGCAATAGATACAGGGTGTGGTTGCAAAAATGATTTGATGAGAGTAGAGAAGGGGAAATATAGATTTGAGGGGAAGTAGGCAAATAAATAAAGTGCTGGATTTTGCAGTATAAGAGCAGTGTTAAGAATAGCAGTAAAAGGGCAGGTTGCATTGTGGGGTAACAGAGAAGGCAGAACTGAAAAAGCAATGAGTTGCATACCCCTTTGGCACTCAAAAGGTTAAACATTTTTCCTCAACATTACTTTGTATTTTCTGTCTTCTCCCATACTTACTTGCTATTCATTGGTAATATAATACATCAGATTCTCTTTGTATCTTTATCATTAATCATTTCAGTTTATATGAACCTCTGCTATCATATCTCTGTATTTATGATATGCCTACCTAATGAGCATTAGGTATTTCTTTGTTTTTAAAATCTATAACCTTATATCATCTGTTTTTGAAACGCACAGCTTCCGTTTTCTGTCATTGTGAGCAAATTATATGTCTTGTAATCTTGGAATGGAACTCATACCGAACATGCACGAAAAGTCAGACTGTTACCCTATGCCTCAAGGCAAAAAAATAAAAAGTATGATGGCTTGTCAAAAAGCTAACTAAATAACATCCCAGTCTTTATTTGGTGGACAGGGCTTCATTAGATCTGTTTCAAAGATCCTTTTCCAAACTGTTTTGCTAACCAGGATTTTCTGGGTCTGTTAGCAGTGACAGCAAGTGTTGGAATATTTTTTTCATTAGTAATTATCTTGGTAATTCTAGAACATTGTAATAACCCATGGCCTGACACTACCTTGTCAAGATGTTAAAATAGAATCTAATGTCGTTTGCAGTTCTTGCCTCTTCTGCTTCTTCAATATATATTGTAGCCATCTTTCGTCATGTTTCCTGATTACTGCATATTAATTTGCTGTGACAGATAGAATGTCGGCCACTCAGCCTCTTCAGCAATTAGAAGACACAGAAGGGGGATAAACTAATAAGACAGTGAGATAAAATAGGTGCTGGAAAGTCAGTCTTAATGATGGTGGAGTGTATGTGCTGAAATGCAAAAAAATTATCAAGTCATGTTTGTAAATACCCCAGCATGCAAGGGGCTCAATTCTATTACCAGCGCTAAAAAAAAAAAACAGGCATTGTGTTTTTTTAAGTCAGGTTTTAGTATCCTATTACCCGACTTGTGAAGACAAAATCAGCGGTAATTATACACACCGCCAGTCAAAAAAAAGCCCATAGGAAACAACTAAAAACGTGAAATTAGTATCCTATTACCCACTCTCAGTATTACCGCCTGTTTTGTGGTTACATTTTTTCTGTTGGTAATCCTGCACCTCAGAATTGAGGATTAGAAGCCATAACGACGGTTTCAAAACCATCGCTATTCAAACAAAAGCAGTGTATAATACAGTATACATCATAGAAATCTGACATAGAGTGCCCCCTTCAACATATTAACCCCCCTTTGAAATTCGACAGATAGTGCTTTCTTTCACCATTTTAATTTCGACAAATATTGTTCACATTTGACATTTTAACCCTTCACCTTTAAAATTCGACTTATAGTGCTCCCATGACTTTCTTTCTCCATTTAAATTTGACAATGTTTATTTTCTAATTTTACTGCAAAATACAGAATTTTTATGTGTCACAGTGATTCCTGTGCAACAATGTATAACTTGCTGTGCTAAGTTTGAAATATCTCTCTTACAGCAATAAAACTGACATTAATGTTTGTGTAAACTTCGATATGTATTTATAAATTAGTCTGTGTAAACAAAATACTTTGGCGTTGTTCTAAATTATTTTTTCAGAATGAGATGTCAGTAGGTCATGAAATAGCCTAAAAATTCTCAATAGTGTCCTGCCCACCAGCCACACCCTCTATAACAAAAGTGTCCTTCTTAGGCCATTTGGGAGGTATGCTTTAATGTATATTACAGAAGTCTGGCAACTTTTGTTATAGTGGGTAAGTAACTATGGAGTCACACTGGCTCTTACTCATTTTGACATATTTCCCACAATACTTCCTATATAGGTAGAATATTATTTATTCCTTTGAAAACAGGAAGGAACTGTGCCTTATCATCAGCAACTGCAATGTGCACAATGTGTGTAAGATAACATTGTGAAATATGGGAAGGATTGGGAAGTACCACAACTTACACATCTGCCCTCATATTTAGCAACAGGCACAACTGCAACAAACAACCTTGACGATTAGGTCAGCAGTGTGGAACCATCTTCAAAGAAATCAAGTGCTGTGCTGAGCCTTTCACTATGGCCTCTGTCTGCTCCACTAAGGACACGTGATGTCAAGAAGACTTAATAAAAATAATTAATCCTCACTGCCACCAGCTAAGCATATTCAAAAGGAGGGAATGTCTATAGAATATGCAACAAATCAAAATGTATATAAAAGCAAACAGCATGTGATTCACAATAAGTGGTCTGATCGTTATAGTGTTGTAACAGCTGGTCATGTGGAGAATCTGTGGTGCTAACCCTCCCCATAAAGGACCCATTCATACAGATGGCAGGATAAAGAGTTTTTAACTTTTATTCTGTGTTACATCTCTCCACCAGTGGCTGTTGCCATGGTGCTGTATAGTCTGGTACTCTATGGGGAAGTTTGGCACTGCAAATCCCATGCCTGCCACATGACCAGCTGTTACGACAACAAATGGTCAGATCACTTATTGTGAGTAATATTCTATTTGTTTATATATAAATATTTATTCTATGTTGTGCTTCACTTTGCATATTGTGAACACTATCCCCTCTGTTTTGTCATTCAGTTTCTTTCCACTTGGGTCAGTGCTGTGGAGAAGGAATTTAAAGGTGTCAAGCTACTGGCATAAGGTAGTATAATATAATTTACAGATTAATCCAGCTACCTAAGATTGGATGATAGCACAATGGAAATGTGAGTTTATAGTAACTCACGTGTGATTGTGTCACTGTGCATCACTGTGCATAATACACCATTAGATGCTCCCCCTTTTCTGTGTTCTCCAGTCCCATAGTGACCACAGTGGTCTTTGGCACACTAGCCTGCTCATCATCATTTTGCTGTTGTGACAGATGAATGTCTGTCACTGACAACTCAGCAGTAGGAATCAGAGAAGCAGCAAACTCCAGAATGGCACTGCTGCTAGTAGTGGTGATGCCCATCCCCAATTGCATCTCTTTCTCCTATTCCTTATCACTTTCCACCAAAAATGCTCTCATACTCTCCTCCACACCAGCTGCTCCACCACCACCCTCGCTCTCACCACCACACTCAGTCTCTTGCTGCTCTGTGGGACTGGTTGGGGATAACAAATGCTACAGAGAGTCCCCTGCTATCACACTCTACCTGTTTCCACTCTCTCTCCTACTCTATCTACACCACTCTGCATGGGGGCTGGAAGTTTTGCCACCACTAAAAAACAGTGAGAAAAAGGAACCATTCTTGCAGGAAAATCTGTAGCATCAGTTAAATTTTTGCTTTGTTTCATGAAAATTCCTATGGGAACAGAATGTGACTTTTAGCCCACCCCTACTACCTATTTAAGAGAATTATAGCATTCCACTATAATCAGTTGGACTTATCTGTTGAATATATTAATTAATACCAACATTACTGAACATCCCACTCATCCTTATGATTGTGATTGCTTTAAAAATAAGATAATTATTTCCATTCATAACTAGTTAAATGTATAGTATTGGATCATTTTAACAAAATTTAATCCAGTAGATATTAAAAAAATAAATCAAATGATGCCCATCTTTCAAACCTTTATGGTTTGAGAGATATAAGCAGCTAAAGTCCCCAGTCCCTCCCCGTGCGCTAATGTCAGCGCTCTTACTGACAGCAGGAGATTCTGGTGCCGGGACCACCTGGAAGCTCTTCAGCAGAGCCGAAATAGTGATATTTAAAAAGAAATACTTAATTGAAATGGTCTACAAAGTGTGCCTGGTTTGCAATCCAAAGTCTTAAACTATAAACTATCTATAGTCTATAAACTATCTTGGTAATTTGTCAGCCAAACAATAGTTCCTAGAACAATTAATGAATATAGTAGCAAAAAATCCTATTGAGACCATGCCAGTTTATGAGTTACATCTTGGTGTGTTGTCAATTATGTGATATTTAATCACCACAGTTTTATTACATTCTTTTTATTTGCCATGATTTTTATTATTTGATTTTTTTCCTGTAATAAATGGTACATTATAATTCATAATCTACAATGGTCTATATTAACTATTATGAGTAGCAAGTTCCTCTTACCTGGATTACAATTATCTTTTTATATCAGTGCACCTGTGCCCTAGTATCATACGTGATCTGGGTAGATTTACTCTTACACAGTAGCTGGAGATACAAACATATTTCTTTATTTTGAAAGGGTTTGATGTTGATATTGTGCACTTTGGATTTTGGAACCTTTGATACCGTGCCCCACAATAAGTTACTGCATTGATTAAAAGGCCAATTACTTCATGCCCATTTGTCACTAGGGATGGGCAAAACTTTTTGCCTCAAAAGAGAAAGAAGAAAAATGTCACTTTCCACCGTGCGGGAAATTTTGTGTGAAAAGTGCAGATGATCTGATTTTTCCCTCCTAGCTCATTGCATTGAAATCAATAGTAAGAATGAATTTCCCCCACCACATTGTAAGGGTCCCTTCTTTTCCTGTTGGCATAGTATAAGAGGGGTGTCAGGTTCATACAGCATGCAATTTTGTGTTTATGAGAGATACAGTAAGAAGCACAATTTTGAAGTTGGTTAGGATAGGTAAATAAAATAAAATTAGAGTGTAATTTAGGGAGACTTGTATGAAGGAAATGTTTGTGTTTGGGGAGTCAGGGGCCACTCGGGGGAGGGGGAGGAAAGGAGAAAGGAAATTTACCCCAGACAGATACTAGAAGAGATGGAGTATTTTGTAAAGGGTGAGACATCACACACAGCTGTTTTTCTTGTGTATTTCACAGTTCAAGAATGTCCAGCAAATGTACTAGGGGTAGGGGTATGTCAAAAGGAGTAGTAGCAGTGCTGTCACATGTTAGTAAAGTGGTAGTCCAAAAACCACTAGAAATACTAATAGACCATCTAAAAACACTGAAGACAGCAATGAATCACATTCTAGTGTTAATGGAATAATGGAGGAAAGCGTAGCAGTTCAACCAACTGCTGTGTCTGACAGTGATAGTAAAAACATCAATCCTCAAAGTGGTGGAGAATGTGCGCAAAATCCCTCCAAGGGTAAAAATAAAAACACATTGTTTGAGACTTCAGATAGTCTAGAGGAATATAAAAGTAATGGGGAACAAGTGGTGAGCTATGCTGAGGATGACCTAATTATTGAAAACAATGTTTCTATAGAGTACATCCCTCCAGCACCCTCCTACTCTTCAGATACGGATGAAGTTGAGACTGAAAGAAATGACGACATGGGCAGAAAAGTAGCTGAAAGGTAAAGACTCAACCTTCTACAACTGAAAATTAGAATTGTGCCTATTTATAAACTGTTTGAGAAAACAGTTGGAAAGTCTGACTCTGGACAAGTAAAATACTGAATCATCCTGTCAGTTATCATCAACACCATCATTGCTTCTAAGTCCAGACACACCTACAAAGTAATCAGCAACATAGACCATCAACATCCACAACCCTAGATATGATGAGTGAGTCTGCTGCTGTTGGAAGTGCAGTACCTTTGACACCAACTAGTACAATTGCAACATCTAGCACACCTAGGCCATCCCATTGAGATCCCATCTGAAGTACACTATAGGTCTGATTGGGAGACACAGCATCAACATGTCAGAGGTGACACTACTAGTCACATCAAATGCACTCCTAAAAGTTCCTGAGGCTCTGGTGTACATAATAGAAGTGCTATTGATGTGTCAGTGAGTGTGCCAAGAATTCCTGCTCCTGCTGTAGAGAAGTATGACTCTGAAATAGTTTTTTGGAGAGGACAAGACTGCCCACACATACTGACACCACCCCCACCACCTCCACAAGTCATTATGTTAACCCCTTAAGGACCTGGAAAAATCTGGTGTGGTTTGCACTTAAGGACCAGAGCAATTTTGACATTTTTTATGTCTTTGTTCAACAGTGTTTTCCCTCCAAGACTTGTATTCCAGCCATGCACATTGTATACTGTCTTTTCATGCACAAGTAGGGCTTTCCACACTTATATGGATAATCCACCAGTTTTGTTATTAACAAGAAAGAAAACAATACAAAAATGTGAAAAAACGAAATTTTTATTGGTTCTCTTGTGATCATTTGTGGCCAATGGGTTTATTTTTTCATGGAGCCTGCATGAAAGGTATGACCGGTCATACATACCTACAAAATGTGCAGTTTTAGGGGGCACTGTCTCTCTGAGGTTAAACCCCCATGTCCCACTTTCCCTCCCTAGTTCCCAGTTTTTTTTAATATGATTGGTGTGTATAAGTTTATTACATTGCTTTTTATAAATTTGGGCAAGCTGCTGTCAATAGGTCATAAATGGACCTACATTCATAATGCTCCCAGCACCAGCACTGAAGGCTTTAATGCCCCCAAATTTGGTCTTTATTTCTTTCATTTTTTTTTTCTATTCTCGTAGTAAGGAAGAGAGGGGCAGAGAACAGTCACAAAGGCAATGTGTAAAGCACATTGCCTTTGTGAATGAAAAAGCCGGTACATATGACCATTGTAGTAGTAGTGTTTACATGTACCGGCAAAATGAGGAATCACTGAAACTGAGCACTCTGGTCCTGGAGCTCTCAGTTTCAGCCTCCCCAGCATGATAGCAGTGCACATTTAGGCATGCTGTTATCATTTAACTCATGACAGTCCTGGTATGTCATGGGTCCTTAAGGGGTTAAAGCAAAACATTTACACAATATGTCCACTATGTGCTGCCATCCCACACTTAGAAAGAAATCAAAACTTACACAAGTATAATCCAAAAGTACATCTGTGGAATAGCAAACTGCTGCCCTTTTGTTGAAAACAGAGGCTTTAAAGAACTGATATCCCGTGTTGCACCCTGCTGGAATATCCCAAGCAGCAGTTATTTTTCATGGATGGTTGTACCAATGTTACTTACGCAGGAAGTTAGTGTTGTGGGCAAAGAACAAAGGCACTCAGCCTGCTAACAATTTGAAAGCATATGTTGCTGTAAGACTCGCAACGTTGACTTTCAGCTATTTACTTCTCCACTTCATCCCTCAGAAAAAAATAGTATTGCAGTGGGAGATCTTGCTGTCATAGAAAACGTAGGGGAAAAATGTCAAAGTTCTCATGGGAAATTTATACTCCACTTACTTCACTTAAGCACCCCATTGCATAATCAGAGTCCCCTGAACCACAGAGTATTAAGAGGTAAACATAGTTTGGAGGGCATATAATAATTTGCTAGGATGTTTGTCACAATGCAGTCATGCGCAGTAGAGACTTCCTGCATTTGGGCAGTCTCTGCTGTGCATGATTGCATCGCGTGAGTGAGGCAACTCAAGACTGCATTGCGTGGACCAGTGAGGTTGCAGCTGCTCAACCCTTTGAGTGTCAGAGGGGTACGCAAAGCATTGCTTTGCAATGCGTTGTGTACCCCTCTGGCACTCAAAGGGTTAACATTACCCAGACCTTGGCCTGTGTACATGGGCTTTTACACTAGTAATTTATAAAATATTTAAGTACAGCTAGGTTATAAGAACATTCATACCATAAACTGATGTTGTGCTCATATATAGGTTATTTTCTATTTTGCTTTGCCTTTAGTTTCTTAAATGATTTTGTCCTTATGCTTGCATATAGTTTTATACCTGTCAATGGGTCAATTCAGTTGTCTAAATCCTATACGAATATGTATTGGTTTAGCAGTAATTAATTATTGTACGTATGCTAAATTAGCAGGAAGCTTTGAATATGCCTGGAAAGAAAAGTCTGACTTTTAGCTCAATGTCTCTGTTTTCCTAAGAAACTGCTTTGCATCCTACATATTACAGAAATATGTGGTACCTGCTATGGAAGTGTACACACATCAACTCAATTCTAGTTTATGAGCTAATAATATCATATCACCTTCTGCTCCTTCATTCCATGATTTCATTTTCAATACAAAGATAAAGGTACTGTATAAACCTCTGCAAATAGCTGATTTAATGAAACAGAAGGTATGGATCACCAGTGGTATGGCACTGAGCTTTCAAAAGTCCCCCCAGGTGCTCCATTTCACCAGTCAATTTCTCATTGAGCTACACAATGGTGCCATGGCAACCTATCAGATAAGTTCACTTGCTAACCTTTGACTTATTTAATCCGATTGCAGGTTGAGTAAGCATACCAATTTTATTTCAAATGAAAAGTCTGCAGATGACAGATGCAGGATGTGAAACACATTACTGAAATACATTTTAGTGTCAAATTGCAGATGACCTGATCCATTGCATTTGCTTTTCTGAACACATGAGATTAAATACCACCATGTAAATAGAACAAATTCTTACAACTGCACGGTTTGGTTTAGAAGTATAATCAGATGAGAAAAAATTGGATTTCGGTTTCGGTCACTATGGCCAATATGGAGTTATTCTGGAGTAAACCAACTGCACCATATAGGACAAATACAATTTCCTATATTCCCATGCACTTGAATAGAGTGTTTAATGCCTTGAATGCCCAAGAGGTCTCCTGAGACCTCTCTAGCATTCAAGGGGTTAAAAGCCCAATTTAATTTAATAGGAGTCTTTATTTGCCCCTGTGGGCCAGGATAATTCCAGTTTGGTTTTATAAACATGGGCCCATGTTTCAGTCATGGTTATAGTTGAAAACATGGCTAATGAGGAGCAATTCTGAAGAATAGCAACTGCGCCATAGGAGCAATTTACCATTCAGTAAAATGGGGCTTTTAACCAATTGAATGCTCTTGAGTTCTCCAACATTATTGGAGACCTCTCTCTAGCATTCAATGGCATAAAAACATTAGGAATCATTGTGAATTTTCATTTCTTCCCTATGGGACAATTGATTTTCTCCAGACTTACTTCTTTAGCTTATTGATTACTTATATAATAATTCACTAGGATGTTTGACATGATGTAGTCATGCGCAGTAGAGACTGCCCGTGTTCTGCACTCTCTACTGTGCATGACTGCATCGCATGAGTGAGGCTATGCAAGACTGCATTGCGTGGAGCAGGAAGGTAGCGGCCGCTTAACCCTTTGAGTGCCAGAGGAGTATGCAACGCATTGCAAAGCAATGTGTTTCGTACCCCTCTGGCTCTCAAAGGGTTAACATTACGTGGACCTTGGCCCGTGTACACGGGCTTTTAGACTAGTACAAAAGCCCATGTACACGGGCCAAAGTGCGTGACGGCACGTACAACGGCTTCCTGCATTCAGGCAGTCTCTACTGCGCATGTCTGGCCTGCAGTTTCTACTGTGCATGACTGCATCTCCGGCCTGAGTCTGCTGTGGTTGGGCAGTCTCTACTGAGCATGACTGCATCGTGACAAACATACATCTGGCAAATTATTATATAGGATGGTGCATGATCACTGGGTGAAAGTGTTTTACCAGAGAGATTGACTCTGTTTTCAAGCATGTCCAGGACTTATTTTATCTACTTGAGAAGGAAAGAGCTGACTTGGCCGAAACTAGAACCTGTGACCTTGTGCTTTCTACAGGTGGTGCATTAACCAACTGAGCCCTCTCAGTACCAGCGTTACATCAAATTTGTCTTTCTAATGTATGTGTAGCAAGCTGTTCTCCACTTACTTTCTACATATAGCCCTTTGTAGTTCTCCCACTATGATATCTAATATCCTTTCAGGATTAATTCCCGGTATCAAGTTTTAAGTATGCCACTTATGGTGCTGTACATTGCTCACTAGAAATGGAAAGGAACTGACTGAAATCACCAAAAGCAATTGTAGCAGACGTCAGTTCTGTGGGACTAAATGCCAGATAATCTGTCAATTCACACCTTATAGTTCAGTCAGTAATGTGTGAAGATCTATTTTGTGATTTGCTTCCAAAATCTTTGAAAATAACTTTATGTGCTGACAAGCTGCCAATTAAATTATATTGCATGGCTTATAAAGTATGTGATGCTACTTTGAGGTGACGTACTAAGAAATGAAGCAACTCTAGGGTAAACCAACTTCACCAAAGGGTAGTGATTCTCAAATCTATCATCAGACCCCCTAACAGGCCATGTCATTTGGATTCTTCTGCTTGAGCACAGGTGACTTAATCAGAGGTTCAGTAATTTAATTAACTCCCTTATGCTCAAGAGGGAAACTCTTAAAGACAAGGCCTGTCAGTGATCCTGATGATACAGGTTTGATAACCCTTTCTATAGAGCAGGGCTGTCTAAGTTCAGTCCTCAAGGGCCACCAACAGGCCGGAGTGTAAGAATTTCCCTGATTAAGCACAGGTGAGTCAGTCACAATGAATGATCCACTGATGAACTCACCTTTGCTTAACCCCTTCAGTGCCAGAGGCTTGGGCCATTTCCTGTACCCTGCAGGCCAGGCACTTTTTCAGCATTTTTGCTATCCTTCTGTTCATGCTTGATTTCCTCTGGGGATTTTTAGTTAACTATGGAAAACTATATATTGTTTTTTTCAGAACTAATTGAGCTTTCATCGTGGTACCTTATATGAAGAGAATTTTACATCATGCAAAAGCTATGATGTCATAATGACAAAAAAAGTGAAAATGTACTCATTTTGCTAAAATCACATACTATGTATCAAAAACATTTACCTTGATTGAAAAAGTTTCAATTATTTGAAAAATCCCTGAGTCCCCCAAGTAAAAAAACACCAAATTTGTTTAGTTTTACCTACGTCCATGGCTAGCGTAGAGCCCTAATTACCAGCAGCGCAAAATGACATTTTCAACTTTTAAAATAATATGCGCATTCTAGGGTTTTTGTGGTAAAGCTACCCTAAAACAGTGGAATAACTATATAAAACTATTTCTGGAAAGTAGACAACCTGCTGCATCTAATGAAAGGTGACTTGTCTTGTTACCCCAAGTCTGGTGTGCACAAATGCCTCCAGAAGATGGCGCTAATGAAAAAAAGGCATTTCTTACATTTCTGCCCCTTCAAATGTACTAAAATTTGTGAAAACCATGGCATTTCCAAATGTATTCATTAGCTAGTGCTCTTAGGAGAAAAATGACACCTCATAGGTATGCCTTCACCTACCTCAGGGGGCTCTACAAGTACAAAACTATACCTATTGCAACTTCTAATTTTTCTAACATTTTCTCAAACATTACTTGTCTGTACAAAAATGGTTATAACAACTACAGAAGTGAAGAAAGGGTACACAAACCATACCATTTTGAAAAGAAGACACCCTGTCGCATCTAATGATGGGTGACTTGCCTTGTTACCCCAAGCCTGGAGTGCACATATTCCTCCAGAAGGTGGCACTAATGAAAAAAAAGGCATTTTCCTACAATTCTACCCCTTCAAATGTACTGAAATTTGTGAAAACCATGGCATTTCCAACTGTATTCATTAGCTAGTGCTCTTAGGAGAAAATTGACACCTCATTGGTATGAGTCGACCTACCTTAGGGGTGCCAGAAGCTAATAAATACACCTACCTGTTTGCTTCCTCGAAAATGGCTGCTTGTACTAAAATGTTCATAACTGTTAGCGACATGAAAGAAAAGTATAAAAGGTATACCATTTTGGAAAGTAGACATTCACCCACATCACATGAGGGTTCACTTGCCTTTCTACCCCCTGGCTGAAGTGCTCAATTATTTCCAAAAGTTGGCGCTATAGGAATAAATACATGTTTTTTTTTTACATTTCCACCACTTCAAAGATACTAAAATCTTTGAAAACCATAATATTTCCTACTGTATTCAGTACCTTCTAACAACATGAGAAAAATGTTACCCCATTTGTGTGGGATAACATGCAATATGTGGGTGGTAGGAACACGTACCTAAACCTGACACTTCTGTTTTTGAAATGATCTGCCTGCACGAAAAGTGTCATAACTGTTATAGATATGCAGGAAAGGTAAAGAATAGTGTTGAGCGAGCGTGCTCGGCCGATGCTCGGATCGGCTCGAGCATCGCTCTGCTCGGCACATGGCGGTACTCGTCGAGTACCGCCATGTGCTCGCCCGCCGTGTTCGGGTGGCGGGGATCTGTGCCGGAGGAGGCACAGATCTGAAGACGCTCCGCTGGACCACCAGGGACTGGAGGTACGGGGGCATTGAGGAGATGAAGGGGGCATTGCGGAGATGAAGGGGGACAGTGTGGAGATGAAGGGGGACATTGTGGAAGAGGGGCATAGCGGAGATGAAGGGGGACATTGTGGAAGAGGGGCATAGAGTCTATGCCCCTCTTCCACAATGTCCCCCTTCATCTCCGCTATGCCCCTTTTCCACAATGTCCCCCTTCATCTCCTCTATGCCCCTCTTCCACAATGTCCCCCTTCATCTCCGCTATGCCCCTCTTCCACAATGTCCCCCTTCATCTCCTCTATGCCATAGAGGAGATGAAGGGGGACATTGTGGAAGAGGGGCATAGCGGAGATGAAGGGGGACATTGTGGAAGAGGGGCATAGAGGAGATGAAGTGGGACATTGCGGAGATGAAGGGGGACATTGCGGAGATGAAGGGGGGCATTGACCAGGCACCCTCCCCTCATCAGAGCAGGGGGTGCCTGGTGTAATGCTCGTGTCGCCCCATTCAATTGAATGGGGCTCGGGTGCTCGGCCGAGCACTCGAGCCTCCGGCGGTGCTCGGTCAGAGCACCCGAGCACCCGAGCATCGGGGTGCTCGCTCATCTCTAGTAAAGAAACCATACCATTTTGTAAAGAGGATAACCTGCCGCATCTAATGAGGGGTAACTTGCCTTCTTACCCCAATACTGGTGTGCACAAATGTTTCCAGAAGGAGGCGATTTAGGAAAAAAATGGCATTTTTTTACATTTCTGCCCCTTCAAATGTATGGAGCTCTGTGAAAACCATGGAATTTTCAACTGCATTTGTTAGCTAGTGCTCTTAGGAGTCAAATGACACCCCACTGGTATGAGTTGACCTACCTTAGGGGGGTGCTAGAAGTAGAAAATTTCACCTACTACAACCTCTGATGTTTCTAACATTTTCTCAAACCTGACTTGCCTGTACGAAAATGGCTATAACAGATTCAGAAGTGATGAACAGGTAGATAAACCATACCATTTTGGAAAGAAGACAACCTGACGCATCTAACGAGGGGTCACTTGCTTTCTTACCCAAACTTATTGTGCCCAAATGCTTCCAGAAGGTGGCACTATAGGAAAAAAATTGCATTTTTTTACATTTCTGCCCCTTCAAATGTATGGAGCTCTGTGAAAACCATGCAATTTTCAACTACATTCACTAGCTAGTGCTCTTAGGAGTCAAATGACACCCCATTGGTATGAGTTGACCTACCGTAGGGGGTGCTAGAAGTGCAAAACGACACCTATCACAACCTCTGATTTTTCTAATATTTTCTCAAATAATACTTTCCTGTACAAAAATGGTTACATCAATTACAGAAGTGACGAAAGGGTACAGAAACTATGACATTTTGGAAAGAAGATAATCTGCCGCATCTAATGAGCCATGACTTGCTTTTCTACCCCTAAGTTAGAGTGCACAACTATTTCCAGAATGTGGTGCTACAGAAAAAAAAATTGTTTTTCTTACAAATCAATCACTTCAAAGATACGGAAATGGTTCAACACTACAGGATTTCCTAGGAGGACCTCCTGCCAGCCTACAAAAAATGGTGCCCCACTGCTGTGGGTTGACATACCATATTGGGTGCCAGGAGCGTGGCTACCGGTGGAACAAGGATGGGGAAGCAAACAGCGTATGTGTGATTCTATTGCTACAATTGGTCAGTCAGTGTAAATGAGGACTTGTGTCTGCCAGAGAAACCAGGTCGGGGAAGGGACGAGGGGTCAGGCTGTGTAAGTGGGTATATCTACCAGTGGGCAGTGAGCAAGTGTGGTGGTGGTGATGGTGGGGAGGTAAGTGCATATGGGGGATTTGTGGTTACCAGTGTGCACTGTAAGTCCCCTCATGCACTGTTTGATTACCAGCCTGAATCCAGTGCGTACTGGCACTTGGGTCTACCAGTAGGCAGTGGAATCAGGCTGGGGGGGTCAGACTGGAGGAATGGGACTGCCAGTTGGCTGTGGAACTAGGCTGGTGGGTAGGGTATGTGGGGGGGGATTGGAGGCATTTTGTGTGCATGCCACAGGGGTGTCCTATGCACTGAAAAGCAATGCACTGGACACCCTGTTGCACACAAAGAGTTAATTTTTTTTAGCTATTATTTTTTTATTCAAACCTCATTGGGGGGCATCAGTACCACTTCTCATGCCCCCCAACGATGTCTGAATAAAAAATAATGGGAAAAAAATGTGTGTGCCACAGGGGGTCCAGCGCATTGCAAACCACTTGTGTTGGACCCACCTGTAACACATGCAGGTTTTTTGGTGTTTTTTCCCAAGAAAATATATATATGTGCAGTCCTCATTGGAGGGAATTAGAACTGATGCCCCACAATGACATCTGAATAAAAAATAATGAGGGGGGGAAAAAAAGAAAAATCCTTTGTCTGCCACAGGGGTGTACAATGCATTCCAAAGCAATGCATTGGACCCCCTGTGGCAAGCAGAGGGTTAATTTTTTTTTTCTTTTATTATTTGTTATTCATACCTTGTTGGGGATCAGGTCTACTTCTGATGACCCCCCAACAAGGGCAGAATAAAAAATAAATAAATGTGTGTGCCACAGGGGGGTCCAATGCATTGCAAAGCAATGCAAACCAATGCATTGGACCTCCTGTGGCTCACAGAGGGTTATTTTTATTTTTTTTTTTACTATTTTTTATTCATAGCTTGTTGGGGGACATCAGGGCCCCCCAACAAGCTTTGAAAAAAAGAAACTCAAACCAAAGTCCTGTGTGTGCCACAAGAGGGGGGTCTGCATTGGACCCCCCCCCGTGGCACACACAGGGTTAATTTTTCTATTTTTTTATAGACCTCAATGGGGGTCATCACAACCTCTCCAGCACAATTGACCCTGTGAGTGCCAAAGGAGTCTCCAGCGCATTGCAAAGCAATGCGCTGTACATTCCCGCGACACTCATAGGGTTAATTTTTTTTTTTTTAATTTACATTTCAGACCTCGTGGGGGGACATCAGGACACCTTCTGATGTCCCCCCAGTTATTGATCTCCCAGCCGATTGTGCTGGGAGATCAATCTGGCAACAAAACGCAAAATTCAGGAAATGCTGTTGTGAGAAATGTTATTTATATATATATATATATATATATATATATATATATATATATATACTAGTGTAAAAGCCCGTACTCGAAGGGTTAAGCGGCTGCTACCTCACTGCTCCACGTGATGCAATCATGCACAGTAGAGACAGCTGAACGAGTGCAGTCTCTACTGTGCATGACGGCTTCTGACAAACATCTTAGTGAATTATTATATAGGATTTATGCATACATTTCATACCACAAAGATACATATATGTACAGCTGCTTTAGATAACACAAGGACTATTGCACGTGTTAATATTCAAATTTTCCATTCCTCGCGTAGCTTTTGCATTTAACTCCTAAGCTTGTCCTCTCTAAGGGTTATAGGGGAATCAAGGTACTGACCCCTGACTTTTAAGTGCCTATGGAAAAAAGCTGCAATTCACTGACAATGCCCAAGTAGGTCAAAACGTGTCTGGACTCTCATTTCTGAGCAGGGTCAGTATAATGTGCTGCAGGGTATTTTTATTTTCGGTGATATGCACCTGGGAGCTAAAAGAGATTGCATATTGGGTAGAAAAATGTCTTATAGAGCAGGCTATAAAATTTGGCAGGCTTGGCCCTACTTGGGCATTCCTGACTCGCATGTTACATACACTTATCAGGCAGTGACACACCTCTTTAGTAAAATAAAAATACTTATTTTATTTTGTTACTAGTGTAAAAGCCTGTGTACACGGGCCAAAGGGAATGGCACTGAATTGATTAACCCTTTGAGTGCCAGAGGGGTACGCAACGCATTGTAGAGCAATGCGTTGCGTACCCCTCTGGCACTCAAAGGGTTAAGATAGCCGTGCACCAGCCAGTCCCTGCACCTGCCGCCTCAGTAACAGCAGCGCATGAGGTATCAGGAGAGGGAGTGTGCCTCTTCCTTGTCAGTCTCGGGTGTGCGTGCAGGAATGAGCCTTGACCCAGAGCAGGGGGTTCCTGAACGCTCTTCACACCTCCGGGCTCAGCTAGACACCGCTCGACAGGGGCCAGGGCTCCCTCACACACTGGGATGGACACCAGGCACACAGAGCTGGGAGATCGACTGGGAAGATGGCACATTTTGTCCGTTCTGGCAGTCTCTACTGCACATGACTGAATCGGCAGTCTCTACTGTGCATGACTGCATCTGACAAACATACATCTGGCCTTTTATATAATAGGATTTTGCCGAATCTGCTGTTCACAAAACATTTTTTTCACAGTGCATATGTTGTATTCTATAAAATAACACAATTATTAGATATTTTTGTTGAGTTTTTTGCACTACTTGATAGAAATTTACACTGTTTCCATCTGGTATGACACTTTCCAACAACAGTTTAAAGTCAGTTATTTTAAAGCTTAATGAAAGGGAAGAAAGTACATTGCGGTAGGTATAATTCTATGTCCTCACTTATTTACAATGCGAGTTCTATTTATATCGCATGTTAACACTTTAACTGCTGGAGGAGTATCCAACCCATTGCACAAAGGGTTACAATCTTTGAAATACTCCTTAAACAATCCTTTGGGTAGCATTTTGTCTAAAAAGGAATGTTTTGTTACATATTAACAATAGGCACTGGGACCTTATTGTTTGTGTTGCATCTGCCTATTGTCTGTATCTATGCTGAAAATGTTCCCATTAACGCACGAGCAAAGAAGAGGGCAGTGGGGAAGTGTATGGTCTCTCCGAGATTTCCGTTCCTCTGCCCCTTGTTTCTCTCCATCTACTGGTAATTGTGTAACATGACTCAATTTTCTTGTGCATGCTAAATGATAAACATTCTGGGCTTATCATCATTAAAGCATACCTCCCAACATTTCAAATGGCCAAAGAGGGACACTTGTGTTTTAGGGGGTGTGACTGGGGGAGTGGATGGTTGGTGGGGCATTACCTAGAATTTGTAGTTTATTTCTCGACCTACTGAAACCTCTCTGTGTAACTGAATAAATGATTTAGAGAAAGACCAACATTTTTTTTATACAGACTAATTTATAAACAGATATACTGATGTTTATACCATCATTAATTTTATTTCTGTGAACAAATGTGATACACTTATATATACACCACACAGTCTGATCTCCTAAAGAGAGGGACATCAGGGTGGGAAAGAGGGACAGAAGGATTTGGGTCTGAAAGAGGCACTGTCTCTCCTAATGAGTGACATTTGGGAGGTATGTTAAAGCCCTAATGCTTATGAATTGAAGTATTCATAAACTCTTGTAGATAGCCTGAAGTGCAGTAATTCATATGCCTATGGCCAAGAGGATAAGATGGCTGGTGGATTTGTACATTTAACCAGAAATTTTCTAAACTGTAAATTTTTGGTGAATCTAAGACCATAGTATCCCTTACCACTCCAAATCTGTTCCTTTTACTATTACCCCTTGGTGGCTTAAGAGGACTTCATCACATTGCTTCAGTGTGCAGTGTAAACCTCTTTAGAATCCAGTGGGTTTTAGAAATGAACATAGACCGATCTGGATTTACATCTCAGGCATTCATAGGAAGGGCAGAATAGGTGCCCTTAGTCACACCTATGACCACATTTCTTATCCTTGCTCTTGCCCGGTACAAAAAATTCCTGTAGCCTATAGCATAAATGCACAAAAGAAGCTCTTAACCTTTTAGTTTCCAGAGGGGTTTGCAACATATTGCTTAGCTGTGCACTGTAGATCTGGACTGGAGACCTCTCCAACATCCAAGAGGTTAAGTAATGATGTGAATGCCACTATACGACAAGAGATACTGTCCACTGAGGGGACATTGGGATTGTTTGATCCTATCCATACCTCGAAATTTGGGTATGGCCAACACAGAACCAGTTTGGCATGCTAGTCAGTTTTCTACCCTTCATAATGATAAATCTAACCCTGAACTTAGACAAAAGAATGTATATTTTAACCCTTTGATGCCTTGGATACCTCTCTGTCACTAAAAGGGCTAATGATGCAATAAGCTATAGACTACTAAAGAAAATACTAAAGAAAATGTTACCTGGTCATTGACCTAGCATGACTTCGCAAATAATCTCTCCTGGTTTACAGTAATGTTTAGTTGAACTTGTAGCAAAAATGTTTATATCAAGCAAAGGTGTAAGTACAGTGGGGGCAGCTATGCTGGTGCTCCGCATTCAAGGAGACCTCATCTGCACCAGGGTCCAATAGGTTCTAGTTATGCCTGTGGGAAAATATTTTTGTATTAAGGGCCCAATTTGTTTCTTCCACGGGGCCCTGCAATGACTAATTATACCACTGATGTCAAGCTTTTCAAAGGTTCCAGTAACAGAACAGTCATACAGTCAAATAATTATTTGAATGTAACTAGCATACTTAGTTGCTCCATCTTCTAGAGTCCCCAGAGGAGACTCATGTGGTGCTGGTGGGAGGATATAAATGATGCAATAAAATCACAGAGGGGTGGGGCTTAATCAGAGCTGGGGCTTAATGGGCTTTGCAATAAAGTGGAGGGGGAGTGGGCAGAACAGGCTGGGGTAGGAGAAGTGGGCAGGAAGTGGGAGAAACAAGCTGAGAAAGAGCAGAAGTGGACAGAGATTCATAAGAAACTCCCCACCACCAGAGAATCTGCCTCTGTCCCCGGAGACCCGATAATTCACTGCAAAAACTGGGGTCTCAGGGGCAAATCTGGAGAGTTCCAAGGTATGGTAACTAGGTACTTCTGTAAGGCAAATATTATTACTCCACTGTAAGAAAAATATTCAAACTTAAATCCCTTAAAGGAGGATTAACATCAAGTAACTCCCCACACCTTATTATGGTAAAGAAAAAACCTAATGGCCTCTGTGAATTTTTCAAGCGATAACATAATCAATCAGTCCTGGATGTCATGTCCATGGAGGCGGACATGACGGTTGCTGGTAGAGTGAGTGGGCCAATTTATGATTACAAACTTAGAGAGAAATTTAGCGGCTCTAGGATATCCAGATCCCAAACTGTATTCAGCTGCATTGACAAAAAAATAGGAAGGTCAATAGCATGTGCTAAATGAATGGCAGACCTTCCCAGGTCTGATTAAAGATACATACGTGCTGAAGTCCACTGCATAATGCTACAAGACACATCCACATGCATAAAAATGTAGAAAAATATTAATTCAAAACAATATAAAAGAAAACAGTACTTATCAATTTGAATGACTCATATTCTCAGACCACCTCAGATAACTGGAGGCTCATGGTAACATCAACGCGTTTCGCATATTCACTGCTTAATCATGATGATGAATAGTACTGTTTTCTTTTATATTGTTTTGAGTAAATATTTTTCTACATATTTATGCATGTGGATGTGTCTTTTAGCACTGTGCAGTGGACTTCAGCACGTGACAATTTATGATTACCCTGTGCAGTGAGCATAGCTGATATTCTTATGCCTGCCAGCAAATGCCATTTCCACCTTCAAGGATATGACATCCAGGCCATGGGCGGATTGTCCTGTCAGTGGATCGGGCATCCCCGGTGGGCCGCTAGATCATGGACCGGTGGGGGAGATCAGAGGATCTCACCTCACCATCCCACGATATTTTAAAGGAGAGGTCTGTGTTGCCACAGCCACTCTCTGTGACAGCCTTCTTGTTCCTTGTTAACCCTTTGAGTGCCAGAGGGGTATGCAACGCAATGTGTTGCAATGCATTGCGTACCCCTCTGGCACTCAAAGGGTTAATGCAGAGCGCCAGGATATGACATAATATCCTGGCTCCTGCTCTTCCATGACACACAGGGACCACAAGGGGGCGTCGATAGGAACATCGGTGCAGCTAGTGGGCTGTTAAATAAAAAATGCCCGGGCTGGTATTCCCCTAAAATCTGCCCCTGATCCAGGCTTTGAGAAGATGCCATCTCTTAAACAATGGCAAAATTCATACGGGATATTAGGACTGTATGACCATATTAAGCTAATTAGGGGGCTATTATTAGGTGGTATTAGTTCTTATTTAAATCCCTTAATCCTTTCACTGCAAGAGGGGTACACAACCCCTGTGGCACTCAAATGATTAAGAACTTCAAATCTCATTCAGTATCTAATATTTATTCCAAACACATTTAGTCATTTTGCAACTTTTTAATTGTTTCTTTTCATTTGATTTTCTTACTCTGTTTTTTGTTGTTGTTGAGGCTCAAGGAAGCATGACAAGACACAAGTCTAAAGTTTTGAAGTCACTGTTCCCTCTGTTGACAATGTACAGCTGTTTTTCTACACAGTTAAGAAGGAAAATGTAATTTCAGCCTTGACTGATACGCAATTCTAAACACATAGAGGGTAACAGTGGTCTGTCTGCAGTTTATCAATTAATTTATACTTTTCCTCCCTACTGCAATTTGGATTTAATTTCCTTTTGCTGAGTTTCCACAAATGAAAATGTGCAGGTGGCTTGAGATGTATGATAAATACCACATTGTGGACAATCTCTCATTTATCATGTAAATGCAATTTCTCCCTGTAGAAATGAGACAGTTTGATGAGATAGTATAGTGATACCTGATGGGCTGTCATTTCAAGATTGAGGTTAAATAATTCACAATATGTGGATTTCAGATGGAATATTAATATTATGTAGGGAATGTCCAATATTGTATTCTCTGAATTCATAATACACAGCTGTTTTTTCCAGGAAACAGTGGTTCGTGTCTTAGTTGTTAACCCCTTTTAGCACCAGAGACCTACGTGCAAAGTAGTACAAAACAATGAGTTGCAAACCGCTCTGGTCTTTAAAGGGATAAATTCTATGGCACTTATTTATCAAGAATTAAGTGGAACATTTCTGGTGCAAAACAACTGCACCAATATTTTCAAAGGAAAAACTCCCATTTAGTTAATATTTTCACAGATTTCAATGTTTTTAACCCCTTGAATACAAGAGAGGTTTCCAGTCCAATGCTGGATCATCATCTGCAGAATCAGCACTGCCATTTGCTGCATATGCAAGATAAATCACTATGATTCTGGAAAGAGAAAACATTGACATACTGTAGAGGCTTCTGAGGAATACACAGACATTCCCCAGGAGATGGCTGAGCACCCTTGAAGGTACTGCTGCCATCCTACAACAAATAAGGAATGCAATGGTTGACCTGATTGTACAACAACCAATAGAGTTTAAAGGGAAAGTAATACTTTGTTTTATCTTTATTTTATTTTGTAGGCATTACAAAAACATGAAGAAAGATATAAGTCTTATCTCTCAAACCTTTATGGTTTGAGAGATATTCACAAGCAAAATTTCCCCTCCCACCCCTTTTACCTAGTGTAAGCCATCTCTTCTCAGATGTGGAATCTGGTTTTAAGACCAGACAGATAACAGCAGGGGACAATCTTCTTCCTATGAGAAGAATGAAAGCCCTGCCCCCCTTGACAAGTTTTTCAGGTTTTTTCCCTTATCTTAATTGAAGATTGTCCCTCTCTGCAGTCTACCTGGGCACCTCCCTTCTGCTCTGGCTGAGCAGTGTTACATCAGTAAAAGGGGTGGGGGGGGGATACTTTATCATTGAATTACTCTTGAACTACAACTCTCCAAAGTCCAAATACTATGATGATTAATTAGAGCTGCTTTTATTATGAAACATTAGTATCCCTTTAATGACCATAATTGCAAAGAGGAATGAAAGGGATACAGAGACATCAGTAACCTTCTATTCATCAACAGCTACCCCATCATAATCGCCTCTTCAAAGAAAGGTAACAAGATGGTCACTGAGTTCTTGCAGTTCTGAACTCCCATCTAAAAAAATCCAAATAATGGCATGACTGCCATACGCTTTGCTGAAATAAATCTGCACTTAATTGAACTACTGTTTCTGTGTTTTAAAGAGATAGTAACCCCCCCCCGAACAACGTGACGTCAATATACAGCAATCATACAAACATACTGAACGCACTTAGTCCCATCTCTCAAACCTTTATGGTTTGAGAGATGTAAGGCAAGACCGTCCTCCGGTCCCTCCCCCTTCTGCCTGACGAGCTGTAAAGCTGTCAGAGGCAGAATCCGGTTGACCGACTTTCAGCGGCTCTGCAGGAGCTCTGACATCTAGATATCTTCTTATAATTACTTCATAGGAATGGTCTACAACATGTGCTTGCAAGCCAGGCACACGTTTTAGACCATACCCATGAAGTAATAATACGGAGATATCTAGATGACAGCGCTCCTGCAGAGCCGACGTCTGGTGCTGGAAGCAGGATCTCATGACGTCCGCTATACAAAATCAGAGCGTTCCAGATTGTTTAAGTTTTGTTGAGGAGGTATAATTCTAAGCGTGACTTTAAGACTAACTGAGGTGCAGTTTCCCAGGGTGGGAGGTAGAGCATTCCACAGATATGGAGCAATAAGAAAAAAAGGTTTCATAAATGTGAGGGTGGTAGGCACAAAAGGAGCTGAGACAAGATGGTCATTGGTTGATTGTAAAAGGTGGGATGGGGTGTAGGAAGAGATAGATGAGAGAAGAGTCTTGAATGAGAGAAGCAATATTTTGTAAGATATCTGGAGTTTGATAGGCAGCCACTGGAGAAATTTGAGAAGGAGGGGGGCAGGGACAAACATACATGACAATAAGATAAATTATGCTTCAGCATTCTGTATGGATTGAAGTGGATGGGGTTGGGAGGCAAAAGGGTCAGGTAGATGAAGGTTTTGGTAGTCCATGCGGGAAAGTATGAGTGCTTGTGTAAGAATTTTAGCTATGGAGGAACAGAGGAAGTGATAGATTTTTGCTATGCTGCACAAGAGAAAGCGTCAGGATTTAGTGTTGGCATTAATATGAGGAGAGAATGAGATAACAGTGTCAATTATCACCCCTAGACACCATGCTTCTGATACTGGATTTATGATCATACCATTTACAGTCATCTGGAAGGGCACTACTGGGCCAGACCTAAGTGGGATGAGTATTATCTCGGTTTCAGACATATTGAGCTTGAGGAGCCTATGAGCCATCTAGTCTGTGATAGCCGAGAGGTAACCTGTGACTTTAGATTGACTATCAGAAGTCAGTCGAGGTGCAGATAAATAAAGATGGGTGTCATCTACATAGAAATGATATTTGAGTGTGAATGAGTTAATAAGATCACCAAGTGTTATTGTGTAAAGAGAGAACAGAAGCGGTCCTAGAACAAAACCTTGAGGAACACCAACAGAGAGGTAAATGGGGAGAAGATGAAGAGATGCAGTAGAGACACTGAAGGATCGATTAGTTAGATAATAGGATAGCCAGTTCAGTGCTATGTTAGGGATTTCTAAGGAATAAAGAATTTGGAGGAGGAGATCATGATCAACAGTATCAAAAGCAGCTGAGAGATCAAGCAGGATAATTATTGAATAGTGACATTGCGATTTGGCAATGTGTAGCTCATTGACCACGCTAGTGAGGGCAGTTTCAGTGGAGTGAGCAGTGCGAAAGCCAGATTGTAATGGGTTGAGCAGGTTGAGTGTCTTAAGGAAGTCAAGCAGGTGGGCGGAGGCTATGAGTTCCAAGAGCTTAGAGGCAAAAAAAAAAAAAAAAAAATATATATATATATATATATATAGATAGATATATATAGATATATATATATAGATATATATAATGATTTTCTTTTCCTTTATTTCTGTAGTTGATTTGACCCAAAATAGTGCTACCTTGCTTTTAGATATAAGGCTCCATACTTTGAATGTCTATTATGGAGATCATTCCAGATATTTCATGATTTGGGGAATTATGCTTCTTGACTTAGTTTAAATGAGTTTAAAATATATTTCACAATATTGTAAAAAAGATTGCATTATGCATGAACCTTGATTGGAGAAATGTTGTGTCATTTAGTAATTTTCAAGCTTGCTGGCTGTGCTCTACACTCTTCACATTGCTTTAAAAAGTAAGCTGTGTCACTGTGTGCTCCACATTTTAATTACATTTTCCATCTGTTAGTAATTATACTGAAGTATGACTTTTTTTACTTTATAGGTCAATGTCATGCTGCACAACTTACTGAGACTGATGTATTAAGTAGAATTGGAGTTTATGTGGTGCAACTCAAATGGAATAATATGGGGAAAATAAGCATTCCCCAAGCTTGCATTGAATTAAAAGGGACTTTTAACTTCTTGGATGCTACCAAGGTCGCCAGTGTATCGTGGAGACCTCTCTAGTTTCCAAGCAGTTAAAGACCCCATTTAAATAATTGAACATTTGTACTTGTTCACTATGGGGTAGTTTGTTTGTACTAGCAAAGGGGTATGCAACTCCTGTTCTTAACCCTTTGAGTTCCAGGGTTAAAGGGACTGTATCACCAAAAACAGCTTTTGGTAATTTTGCAAGCACTTTCAACATCATCTCTATGTTATTTTATTTAGAAAACTAGTTTCTGAATTATTTAGAGCTATAGATTATATGCTTCCTGTCTTAGTCCTGCTTTACCGATCTCACTCACTGATATTGGACACTTTCAGTGCTGGAGAGATGGGCAATGCAAGTGTTAAGTGTCAGCCAGTGGGATATGCTTTGTAGGATTACGACAGGAAGTGTTTGCATGACTTTCCTAAATGAGTATAACCTATAAACCTAAATAAAGAAGTGTTCCTAATAAATAATGGTTCATGCAACATTTAGGTGTTTTTGAAAGTTCTTGCAGAATCACACAAGTTGTTTTTAGGTGATAGTGATTCCTGCTGGAGCAACGTGGATTAGTCAGTGGCTCGATCACTTTAAACTAATCCACCTTCATATGAGCAGGATTATCCTGGAAACATACATACACTGATAGCAACACTTGAGGATGAGGATCAACATGGCCTACCTCTGCCCAGATCACTGCTTCAATGAAAATGTATTTATTTATTTTAATTTGGAATCTCATATTAAAATATTTAAAACTATATGGATTAAAATCCAGTATCATTCCCCATTACATATGTAAATAACATTGTTGCTTACTGAATTATTAACCCCTTAAGGATCAGGGCCATTTTATTTGGAGATCTAGCACATGTGAACAATTACATATACCAGGTCGCTGAGTGAGAGGCAGAAGCTAACTACTCTGGTCTTATAGCAGTCAGTTTTAGACTCCCAGCATGATCACAGAGCACCCTCAATCGCACTTTGACAGGCCCAGTGCTCATTTTCAGTGGTAGAAGATTGAGCTTTTGCCTTTCAGCCAACTTTCTGGCCATCATCTCTCTTACTCTCAACTTCATCTGTATCTGAAGAAGAGGAGGATGATGGAGGGATATAAACAACATCATTCTATTCTACATCATCATTATTAGTAAATAGGTAATTCTCAGCATCATTTGTCGCTTCTTCCCTACTACATTTGTATTCCTCTAGGCTTTTAGAGGTCTCAAACAATTTATTTTTACTTTATCCCTTTGAGGGATATTCCCAACATTTGCTACTTCTTTCAGGACAGGTGTTTTTGTGCTTGTCTCACTGTCAGATGCAGCAGTTGGTTGAGCTGCTACTTGCACTATGCCATCAACACTGGAATGTGACTCCTTGTCATCTTCAGTGTTTTTAGATGGTTCATTAATAGTACTGTTGCTGGTGGGAAAATGACAAACTGCATCCTCCTTTCATAGGATAGGGATCACCATACTTTAATGCACACACTGCAGCAACCATGGCACTGTTCCTAATCCTAATCCTTTCAACCCCATCCCCACCCCTTGTGTGTTTGCTGGACATTGCTCAGCTAATGTGTGTGTTTTTACTGTAAAGAACAGTAGAACTGATTGTGTGTGATGTCTTGCATTGGATCTCTACAAAATACTCTACCTCATCTTGTATCAATCTGCCTCAGTCACAGCTCACGTCTGGGTCCCTGTCTCTGTCACTTATCAATTTTTTTTTCTTTTATTATTATTTAATAATTGATTTACTTATATTAACTGTGATTATGATGTGTTGGATACTCCTCTGTTATTCAGTGGGTTAAAAGCAAATATAAACAAGCACAAAACAGTGAAGGACTGCGGCCAGTGTGCCGGTCATTCAAGGACATGAAGTGTCAAGTTATTTTTGTCAAAGAAGTTGATTTATTAAGAAAACTTGGAACAATTCTGGAGCAAAACATCTGCACTACAAATAAAAACTGTTCAAATCCCTATTAATTGAAATATGGCTTAAATATGTCAGAAACCACAGCATCTAAGGGGACAAAGGAACCATTCAATTTAATGTGACTTTTAATGTATGCCCCTGTGGTGCAGTTGGTTTGCCCCAGAACTGCCCCAGCTCTTAGTTCTTCATCAGCCTCAGTGTTTGTCAGTGGATGAATCAGGCCCCATGCCTCAATCTCCCCCACTGCTCAATTCTCATGGTGTAATGTGGTATTCTTATCGTGTAATGGTGTATTATCCTGCTGGCCTCAGTAATGTTTATCCCTGCTGGACTCTTGTAATGATGCATTGTCCTGCTGGCCCTCTGTAATGATATATTGTCCTGCTGGACTCTTGTAATGATGTATTACTTGTTTCCTCTGCTGGTCTTCTGTATTGTGCCGTGCAGTATTCATTTAATACTCTGCTGGCCTGTTAGCACATATTCTGGGTATGTCTGCATATGTTTAACCCTTTAAGAAGCAGAGGGTGTGCAACACATTCCTTATCAATGAGGTGTTTACCCCTTTGGTCCTTAAAGGGGATCTATCACCCCTAAACAAGTTTGTCTTAATATGTACTTTATATAGCGATTATTTATAATATTGCATTTTTTTACGCATTATTTGGGTGAAATCTAAGAAATAAATACTGCCCTGAGTCCTACTTCTGGACAGACTGCTGTTACCTGCTCTGTACCTGCAGTCTGTCACTCTGCCTCTGCTCTCCTCCCTCTAACCAGCCTCCTCTGATGACGGAGGCTTTCTGCATGTAAGCTGGAGCAATCTCATTGGCTAGATATCGATCTCTGCCAATGAGATCACTCCAGCTTACAGACAGAAAGCCTCCGTCATTGGAGGAGGCTGAATAGAGGGAGGAGAGGAAGAGTGACAGACTGTGGTTACAGAGCAGGTAACAGTAGTCTGTCTAGAAGCAGGGCTCAGGACAGTATTTATTTCTTAGATTTCACCCAAATAACACTGTAAAAAATGCAATATTACACATAATTGCTATATAAAGTACATATTAAGACAAACTTGTTTAGTGGTGATAGATCCCCTTTAAAGGGTTAAAGAGAAAAGGTGAGAAAAACTGGAGTTCTTTTGTTCCACTTTTGGCTTGAACCACATCCCCCAGGATACAGAATTATTTTCTTAGCAGAGATTGTCACTATATTTCCAAAATGTAAAAATATTTAACCCTTTGAGTGCCACTCAAAGGGTTAATGCTGATTTTATTTTTGTTTCAATTGTTTAGCTGGCTTTTACACTGACTTTTTGTTTTCATTGTTTAACTAGTCTTAATACTATACTCCTCAACACAAAGCAAGCCCATTTTTGAGGTTTCTACGCCCTTGATGTGCAGGTTGTATGGTAAATCCTCCACTGCATCTAATGTTTAGTGTTTTCGACCATGCAAAAAAAATCAGCCCCCCGACCTCTGATCTTTTTCAGCCAACCTCTGCCAGTGTATCCTTTTCCCTCTCAGTATTCTCCGTTGCCCCACTTCTGTTCCTTCTCCTTTTGCCTGCCAGCCACTTTTCTGTCAGTCTCTGCCACTTTTCTGTCAGTCTCTGCCTTATTCCTTCAGGCCAAAAAGATAGACTAGTAAAATAAGAGATGAGGGGATTAAAGGATAGCTGAATGAGGTACACCATTCTCTGTGACTATTTCCACTCACAGCACTTCCCACCTGCCTCACACACACTGCATTCCCTTATCTTCCTTTCTTACTGAGAGTGATGGGTGGTATAAGGGTGTATCTTGCTCATCTCCCTTTTGCACCTTTGCCAATTTAAACCCCTCAGCTCTCATTTTTATAATTCTCTTGCTATCTACCCTGCCACCCTCCTGGCACACACATTATTATTTCCCTTATTCCCTGAACCAGTATTTTATTATACCGTATATTTGTACAACTTACTGTGCAACACAATATTTTATGTATCATATAGTATAGTGACATGGAATACTAATGGGTTGAGAATCTTTACCACAGTTATAGGAAATTAGCCAAGTGTAAATTCCTATCTCAGGGGTTTCACCAATGAGTGCTAATAGTAGTGACATGTTAATGGGTTAGTCTTTCCTAGGACCCAGCTGTGCTAATGGTCATTGCTAGTGTTGAGCGAGCGTGCTCGGCCGATGCTCGGATCGGCTCGAGCATCGCTCTGCTCGGCACATGGCGGTACTCGTCGAGTACCGCCATGTGCTCGCCCGCCATGTTCGGGTGGCGGGGATCTGTGCCGGAAGAGGCACAGATCTGAAGACGCTCCGCTGGACCACCAGGGACTGGAGGTACGGGGGCATTGCGGAGATGAAGCGGGACATTGTGGAAGAGGGGCATAGACTCTATGCCCCTCTTCCACAATGTCCCCCTTCATCTCCGCTATGCCCCTCTTCCACAATGTCCCCCTTCACCTCCGCTATGCCCCTCTTCCACAATGTCCCCCTTCATCTCCGCTATGCCCCTCTTCCACAATGTCCCCCTTCATCTCCTCTATGCCATAGAGGAGATGAAGGGGGACATTGTGGAAGAGGGGCATAGCGGAGATGAAGGGGGACATTGTGGAAGAGGGGCATAGCGGAGATGAAGGGGGACATTGTGGAAGAGGGGCATAGCGGAGATGAAGGGGGACATTGCGGAGATGAAGGGGGACATTGCGGAGATGAAGGGGGCATTCAGAGATGAAGGGGGCATAGCGGAGATGAAGGGGGGCATTGACCAGGCACCCTCCCCTCATCAGAGCAGGGGGTGCCGGGTGTAATGCTCGTGTCGCCCCATTCATTTGAATGGGGCTCGGGTGCTCGGCCGAGCACTCGAGCCTCAGGGGGTGCTCGGTCAGAGCAACCGAGCACCCGAGCATCGGGGTGCTCGCTCAACACTAGTCATTGCATGTTTATCCCTTTGAGTGCCAGAGGGGTGTGCAATGCATTACTTTCCCCTCTAGCACGCAAATGATTATATGTGAGTCTTTCCTAGGACCAACTTGTAATAACTGTGACATGCTGGTTTTATTTCATATGAATTTTAGAATATTATCACTGTTCTTGCACACAGTGTGTTAACTCTTTGGATGCTGTAGATATTTTTCAACAAATTTAAACCTAAATGAGGAGGTTGTAAACTCTCCAAAGCTGGCCTACGCTAAAAATGGGGTTGGGGTGGGAGGTAAAACAAAAATAAAATATATATTTTTGGAGGGGCTCTACCAGCCTGATGGTCTCACTGTTTGCATGACTGGCTGATGAAGGTAGCTTCTCCCTCTCTCCAAAAGTACATCTACGAAAGATTCTTAGCATCCTTCAAGACCTCAGTTAGGGCTATAAACTGAGAGAAGTCAGACCTGATGCCATCTCAAATTAAACATTTCCTTGGTCTAGATTTCAGCTCTTTGCAAACAGAGAACTTTCTTCCAGAACCAAGAATTGCCAAACTCAACTTGAATTCCAGCACATTTTGAAGACTGATTCATCCAGTATCAAAGACTTCATGTCTCTACTGGGCCTTCTGTCTTGAGCAAAATAAATAGTTTTGTTTGCTCTTCTTCACCTCATACCTCTACAGGCTTTTGTTTTCTGGAAATAGGACAGGAGGATCCCGCTTGACTACAGATGTTAACAGATCAAGATGGGGGTCAGATATCCAACATCTTTCTATCCATCAGACCTGGACACTGATGAAGTCCAAGATATCCTCAAACTTCAGGAACTGGTGGTTTTGAAGGCCATAGTTGTGAGGGATAACAGTGGACATCCAGTTTAACAACCGTTCATTAGTGGCTTTCATTTACCTTCAGGGAGGCACCAAGAGTTGTACCTTACTGAAATTAGCTCTATCGATCTGCTCCTAGGCAGAAAATGTGGTCTGACTCTTTACCCTTACTGTGTCTCATTTGAAGGGCAGCTTCATTCAGTTATTAGATCTACTGAGCAGACACCAGCTCCTTTCATAGGAGTGGTCCCTGTTCAGGAAATTTTCCCTCATAGTTACATTTTAAATTAAGTTGAATAAAAGTCCAACCTCTTCAGATCATTGTAATCTGATGAAATCTCAACATAGACTTGATGACCACCAAGAAGAACTGAAGCTGCTACTTATTTACTTAGCTTGCTCACTGGACTGGAGAAAATTGACACATCTGCTACCGACAAGTGCATCATGTGATGTCTGGAGGTAAGGTATTGCAGTGCATAACGTGATGGCAGGAGGAAAGGTACCACAGTGCATAACGTGATGGCAGACAGTAAAGTGCCACAGTGAATCTTGTGATGCCTGGAAGTAGTGTAGATGCAATAGTTCAACCTATTCCATTTATGGTAAAGAGGTGAATTAGAATACCTGACAGTGATAAGTGTGCTTATAATCATCATATTTACAGTACTATAGTTTATAGTGTACTACAAGTGCATCTTGTGATGTCTGCAGATAAGGCACTTCAGTGCATTCTGTAACATCTAGAGGTAAGGTACTGCAGTATATCTTATGATGTCTGGAGATAAGGTACAGCAGTACAGTACATCTTGTAACATAGTAACATAGTAACATAGTAAATTAGGTAGAAAAAAAACACAAGTCCATCAAGTTCAACCTTCGCCTCATACCTCAGTAACTGAGAATTTTATAGCTTTCCTGCTACCAATTAAATTAGTCTTTATCAGACCTTCGTGATCAGCCTACTGATAAACAGTATAACTCTGTATGTTCCCTTTTGAAAGAAATGTATGTAATCTTCTCTCTGTAGGAGAGTTACCACAGCATATCTGCTGATGTCTGAAGGTAAGGTATCTCAGTGCACCATGTGATGTGTGGAGGTAAGATACCACAATGCAATTGTAATATTGTATAGCACAGCAAATGCACTTTCCATTTAAATCAATGGGAAGGTTTATTGTTTTCCCTAAGGAGCAGTTGGTTGCCCTAGAATTGCTCTAATTCTTAATTCTTCAGCCTTGATGTATTTTATCTGCATATTGCTTTCATGATATATCTTTTAGTGTCACTTGTTTTATCTCTTTGTTTTGATTTGTAAGGAAACGGAGGAATGTGTAATTATAACTCTCGGTCAAAAAACACATGTATACATTTGTGGTATGCCATACATTTTTTACATCATAATAGCTTCAAATTGCTGACACAGTCTAATATTCTGCAGCTAGGTATATAAAGTATTAATGATAATCAATATGGTGATAGCTTAATGCAGATTGATCGATGTATATTTTCCATCTTTGAAATTCTAAAATATTTTGATGTAGTCTGTATACATGAATAATAAGTTATCCTTTTATCTTTGCTGATGTTAACTAAATTATGTAAGTAAATACATACATAGCAGGTTGGTTTTCCTCTACAGAAGGTTTTGGATAAACAAATCAAATGTGCAGAAAAGTAGCAGATATGGTTTAACATACATAAACGTAAGGTTATCCATTTGGGCTGCAGGAATAAATCTATTTGGCAAATCCTTGTTAGAAAAAGATATGTGAGTACCTTTAGAACAGGGGTCTCCAACTTTTTCCTTAACGGGAGCTACTTTGAGTCAATGAAACATGTACTGAGCTACTTTAAAACATATATTGAAAATATATGAATTATTAAGTGTGTGTGTTAATAAATCTCCAAAAACACTTTTACCTATTCTTTGTCCCTTTCCACACCTTCCAATAACAAAGTGCTGCACAAAAAACAAGTGACCTTCTTAACAGCTCAAGATGAGACAATTATTTTACATGAAGCAGAAATTCATATATACTATAGAAGACAAAACATGTGGCTCTCCAGTGAGCTACATATTTTCTGGTTAATATTGTCTCTCCATCTTTAGCAACACTATACCATATTACCATGCACATTTAAAGCTATTAGAGTGGTTTATTAAAACATTTAATGAATATAACATATTCCACTGACTGCCCCTCGACTTTGGAATGCCCTCCCTATCACTGTTCACCAATAGTGTTGAGCGAGCATGCTCGGCCGATGCTCGGATCGGCTCGAGCATCGCTCTGCTCGGCACATGGCGGTACTCGTACGAGTACCGCATGTGCTCGCCCGCCATGTTCGGGTCTCCTCCCCGCACGTTTTGCGGCTGCTGCGCAGCCAATAAACGTGCAGGGAGGCTCTGACATCGGTGTAATGCCAGCAGCCATGTTGGCTGCTGGCATTACACTGATTGGCTGGCCAGAACCCGTGGTCAGGTGCTGTATAGCACCTGACCATCGAGTTCGGCTCAGTCTGAGCCAGGGAGAGCTGAGGATAGGAAGGGAAAGGCAGTGTAGGGAGGAAAAAAAAAAATTGTGACAAAAAAGAACCAAAAGTCCTTTTTAGGACTACTGTGTGTGGGGGCAGCAGGTTATTTTGTGTGGGGGGAAAAAAACAAAAAAAAAAAAAAAAAAAATATTCTGTTTAGTGTGAAAAGTTGCAGATTAGAGCACATTCTGTTTAGTGTGCACAGTTGCAGATTAGAGCACATTCTGTTTAGTGTGCAAAGTTGCAGATTAGAGCACATTCTGTTTAGTGTGCAAAGTTGCAGATTAGAGCACATTCTGTTTAGTGTGCAAAGTTGCAGATTAGAGCACATTCTGTTAAGTCTTCAAACTAAAATATCAAAGTCACGTATTCCATTCAGTGTGCGTCGCCGCAGTTTAGCAGCACATTCTGAGTACTGTGCAGAGTTGCAGAATAGGAAGAAATACTGTTAAGTCTTCAAACTAAAATATCAAAGTCACATATTCCATTCAGTGTGCTTCGCCGCAGTTTAGCAGCACATTCTGTGTACTGTGCAGAGTTGCAGAATAGGAAGAAATACTGTTAAGTCTTCAAACTAAAATATCAAAGTCACATATTCCATTCAGTGTGTTTCACCGCAGTTTAGCAGCCTTTTCTGTGTACTCTGCAGAGTTGCAGAATAATAAGAAATACTGTTAAGTTTTCAAACTCAAATATTAAAGTCACATATTCCATTCAGTGTGTTTCACCGCCGTTTAACAGCCTATTCTGTGTACTCTGTACAGTTGCAGAATAATAAGAAATACTGTTAAGTTTTCAAACTCAAATATTAAAGTCACATATTCCATTCAGTGTGTTTCACCGCCGTTTAACAGCCTATTCTGTGTACTCTGTACAGTTGCAGAATAATAAGAAATACTGTTAAGTTTTCAAACTCAAATATTAAAGTCACATATTCCATTCAGTGTGTTTCACCGCCGTTTAACAGCCTATTCTGTGTACTCTGTACAGTTGCAGAATAGGAAGAAATACTGTTAAGTCTTCAAACTAAAATATCAAAGTCACATATTCCATTCAGTGTGTTTCACCGCAGTTTAGCAGCCTTTTCTGTGTACTCTGCAGAGTTGCAGAATAATAAGAAATACTGTTAAGTTTTCAAACTCAAATATTAAAGTCACATATTCCATTCAGTGTGTTTCACCGCCGTTTAACAGCCTATTCTGTGTACTCTGTACAGTTGCAGAATAATAAGAAATACTGTTAAGTTTTCAAACTCAAATATTAAAGTCACATATTCCATTCAGTGTGTTTCACCGCCGTTTAACAGCCTATTCTGTGTACTCTGTACAGTTGCAGAATAATAAGAAATACTGTTAAGTTTTCAAACTCAAATATTAAAGTCACATATTCCATTCAGTGTGTTTCACCGCCGTTTAACAGCCTATTCTGTGTACTCTGTACAGTTGCAGAATAATAAGAAATACTGTTAAGTTTTCAAACTCAAATATTAAAGTCACATATTCCATTCAGTGTGTTTCACCGCCGTTTAACAGCCTATTCTGTGTACTCTGTACAGTTGCAGAATAATAAGAAATACTGTTAAGTTTTCAAACTCAAATATTAAAGTCACATATTCTGTGTAAGATGAAGAAGGCGGGTAAAAAGGGACGGGGAAGTGGACGTGATCCTGAAAGTTCAGGGCGCGGGTCAGGACGCGGAGAAACTGTGCCTGGTGCCAGAGCACAAGAAAGAAAGACATCCACCATACCTAGCTTCATGTGTAATTTTACAGGGCGTCGCAGGACATCACTCTCGAGGTCCGACCACTGCGAACAGGTGGTCGGTTGGATGACAGCTGATACTGCTTCCAGTCGGTTAAGCACCACCCTGTCTTCCACCAAGTCCACTCTCAGTAGCCAAGAGTCTGGTCAACATAATCCTCACTCTGATCATCCTTCCTCCCACCATACACGGTCTGGTCAAAGAAGTGATCCCACACTGGGATATAGTGAGGAGCTCGTCTCATCACCAATCCTTCATTTGACCCTCTCTCCAAGCACGCTTGCAGAGGAACATGACATCTTGTGCCCTGATTCACAACCTCTAGAGGCTACCCAATCTCAAGAAGATGACAGATGTGAACGGCATTTAAGGTCAAAGGAAGTAGTGGATGATGATGATGATGATGAGACACAGTTGCCATTAAATCAACCACTATTTCCGTCTCAAGACCTTGTTGAGGAGAATGTTATACAGTTGTCAATGACTGAGTATGTGGTGGGATCAAGACTTGAGGAGGATGATCAGAGTGAGGAAGTGGAGGAGGACTTGGTGGACGATGAGGTGACTGACCCCACCTGGGAAGGTGTAGAGCCGAGCGATGACAGCAGTCCTGAGGGTGAGCCATCTGCAGCACCGCAACAGGCTGGAAGAGGCAGTGGTGTGGCTACAGAAAGAAGGCGGACCGCACCAAACCGGCCCGCAAATGTTCCACGGAGCACCCCCTTGCGTAAATCTACCTTGCCAAGGGGTAGGTGTTCCGCGGTATGGCGTTTTTTTAAGGAAAGTGCGGACGACAAAAGAATTGTAGTTTGCAACCTGTGCCACACCAGAATGAGCCGAGGCATGAACACTAGAAACCTCACCACCACCAGCATGATCCGACACATGGCATCCAAGCACCGTAGTAAGTGGGAGGAACGCCTGGATCGCCCATCTGTGTCTGCAGGCCACACCACTGCCTCCTCTTCCCCTGTTTTCGGTGCCGGCCAATCGCCTGTCGAAGGCGCAGGCCCGCATACCTCCCGCCCTGCACCTGTAGCATCTGAAGCACCATCAGCGACCACATCCACTTCCCTGTCCCAGCACAGCGTCCAAATGTCGTTACCCCAGGCATTTGAGCGCAAGAGAAAGTACCCAGCCACCCACCCACAGGCCATAGCACTAACCTCACACCTTTCCAAATTACTGGCCATCGAAATGCTGCCATTTAGGCTTGTGGACACTGAGTCCTTCCGCAGCCTGATGGCAGCAGCTGTCCCTCGGTACGCGGTCCCCAGCCGCCACTACTTTTCCCGGTGTGCCATCCCCGCATTACACCACCATGTGTCCCGTAACATCACCCGTGCCCTGACCAACGCAGTTACTGGGAAGGTCCACTTAACGACTGACACATGGACAAGTGCTTGTGGCCAGGGACGCTACATTTCCCTGACGGCACACTGGGTGAATGTCGTGGAGGCTGGGAGCGACTCGGACCCTGGGATGGCACGGGTGCTACCCACGCCGAGGATTGCGGGCCCTACCTCCATCAGGGTTTCCACCAGCACCTACGTTATTGGCTCCTCCTCCTCCGTTTCCACCTCCGAATTCTCTACACACACCGCCACTCCCCCATCAGCCAGTAGCTGGAAGCAGTGTAGCACTGCAGTGGGGAAGCGTCAACAGGCCGTGCTGAAGCTGATCTGCCTTGGGGACAAACAGCACACGGCCTCAGAGCTGTTGCAGGGGATTAGTCACCAGACCGAGCAGTGGCTCTCGCCACTCAACCTGCAAGCAGGCATGGTTGTGTGTGATAATGGGCGTAACTTGGTGGCGGCTTTGGAGCTCGGCAAGCTCACACACGTACCATGCCTAGCGCATGTATTTAATTTAGTGGTGCAGCGATTTCTAAAAACCTACCCCAATGTGCATGATCTCTTGACCAAGGTGCGCCGCGTGTGTGCACATTTCCGTAAGTCATTAACAGCTTCAGCCGGCCTGTTGAAGCTGCAGCAGCGCTTACAATTGCCAGCTCACCGGCTGCTGTGTGACGTGAGCACGCGCTGGAACTCCACCTTCCACATGTTGGCCCGGCTTTGTGAGCAGCAGAGGGCAGTAGTGGAGTACCAGCTGTTACACGGTCGTCGCCTCTCCGTTCAACTTCCTGTAATCAGAAGTGAGGAGTGGGAATGGATGTCAGACCTCTGTGAGGTTTTACGCAATTTTGAGGAATCGACACAGATGGTGAGCGGCGATAACGCTATTATCAGTGTAACCATCCCACTTCTGTGTCTACTGAAACGCTCGCTGCTCACAATTAAAACCGACGCTTTGCATGTGGAAGAGGTGGAAATGGGGGAGGAAGAGCTTACACAAGGTGATAGCCAGAGCACCCTCACTTCGTCTTCTCAGCGACAATTGGAGGAGGCGGAGGAGGAGGAGGAGGAGGAGGAGGAAGACACGGTTGCCTCCGCTACAGAGGGTAGCCATGGAACTTTAGTTCCATCTCTTCAGCGTGGGTGGGCAGAAGAGGAGGAAGAGGATGAGGAGATTGAGAGTCATCCTCCTGGTGAGGACAGCGAAATCTTGACTGTTGGTACTCTGGCACACATGGCTGACTTTATGTTAGGCTGCCTTTCCCGTGACCCACGCGTTGTACGCATTTTAGACAACACGGATTACTGGGTGTTCACCCTTCTGGACCCCCGCTACAAAGAGAATTTCTCATCTCTCATTCCTCCGGTGGAGAGGACAAGCAAAATGTTGCAATACCAGAAGGTTCTTGTCGAAAAATTGCTCCAAAATTTTCCATCTGACAACGCTGGCGGCAGAGTACGTGCTACCTTGGCCAACCGAGAAGGGGAGAAAAGGGGAGCACACAGCAGTTCCGAGAAAGGCAGGGCAACACTCTCCAAGGCGTGGGACACCTTCATGACACCCCGCCAGCACCCTCACCCTGATGCGCAGCCTAGTGTCACAAGGAGGGAAAAGTTTTGGAAGATGGTGAAGGAGTACGTAGCAGACCGTGTCAGCGTCCTCAATGATCCCTCTGTGCCTTACAACTACTGGGTGTCCAAGCTGGACACGTGGTATGAACTGGCACTCTACGCCTTGGAGGTGCTGGCCTGCCCTGCCGCCAGCGTTCTGTCTGAGCGGGTATTTAGTGCTGCTGGTGGCATCATAACAGATAAGCGTATCCGCCTTTCCACCGACAATGCTGATAGGTTGACACTTATAAAAATGAACAAGGCCTGGATTTCCCCTGACTTCTCCACTCCACTGGAGGAAAGCCCCGGGGGAACATAAACTCACTTTATATATGTTATTTACAATGATGGGAATACTCTGTATTCCCATTCACCCCTTCCACCCAAAAAACGGGTATATGGTTGACTCTTAATCTTCTCATCCTCCTCCTCCTCTTCCATATGCCCTGGGATATAATTTTTATATAGGGCCAGCTCACCAGCGTGCCCTGGGATATAATTTTTATATAGGGCCAGCTCACCAGCGGGCCCTGTGATATAATTTTTATATAGGGCCAGCTCACCAGCGGGCCCTGTTTGACAATTTTTATATAGGTCAGCTCACCAGCGGGCCTTCTCATATAATGTTTTATTGGGTCAGCTCTCTAGCGGGCCCTCTCATATAATGTTTTATAGCGTCAGCTCACTAGCGGGCCTTCGCATATAATGTTTAGGATGGTCAGCTCTGCAGCAGACCCTCACCCATAATGTTTTAGATGGTCAGCTCAGCGCACGTTTCCATCTTAATCATGGCCTCAGTTCTGAAAATCAAGGAAATTTTTGGGAGAATTTGCCTCTGCGCACGTTTCCCTCTTAATCATGGCCTCAGTTCTGAAAATCAAGGAAATTTTTGGGAGAATTTGCCTCTGCGCACGTTTCCCTCTTAATCATGGCCTCACTTCCGAAAATCAAGGAAATTTTTGGGATAATTTGCAGATGATATACAAGTAAATATACAGCAAATATTGTTTGGTAACAATTTTTCGCCTAAAGTCGTTTTTATTTTCCTTTTTGTGTGTTTTATGGTCAGTCTGTAAAAATGGCGTACTACGGGCGAAAGATCGTTCCCAGCAGCGATGTTGGAGTCCAAGGTGCATCCAGACATCCTCCCTATGCTGTCCCTGAACCATTTCTGTAGTGTTTCCATCTTTTTCTGCCCTTTTCCTATGGACCAGGCACCCTCCCCTCATCAGAGCAGGGGGTGCCTGGTGTAATGCTCGAGTCCTCCCATTGACTTCAATGGGGCTCGGATGCTCGGCCGAGCACTCGAGCCTCAGGGGGTGCTCGGTCAGAGCACCCGAACATCCGAGCATTGGGGTGCTCGCTCATCACTATTCACCAATCATCCATACTCATCACTTCAAACATCTCCTGAAAACCCATCTGCTCAAGGAGGTATCTCAATAACAATAGTCTCCTTGTACACATTGACAGTCACTTTAGAATCATTCTGCACTTCCTTCACTAAGCGTTGTATTTGCACTTATTATCCTACCCCTACTGTCTCTGTATGTTTTCATGATTACTGATTCGATTCTAATCTCCTTGGGGCAGGGTCCCTTTCCCAGTGTATGACTCCCTTTGCTTCACTTCCCCTCGCAAATAATGTAATGATCTCACTTTAGCCAAATGCTTAACCCAGTCCTGCATTTTTGTATCGTACTATTACAACTTCTGTAAAGCGATGTGCACATGTATGGTGCTATATAAATAAATATACATACATACATAGAACAGCAGAAAAGAGAGAAAAAAGAGGCGCTTCCTTGTGTGATAACATCAGTGTAAATATGTTGACTCCTCACCACAACCAAAAGGATGGCATTTACAAACAGAGTGGCTGGGTGAACACTTATGTATAAACTAGTACAAGAGCTCAGGGGTTAATTAAGCTGCCCCTTACACAACTATCATTAGATTTCTCCAGAAGGTTGTGGCCACTCTCCTTTAATCCTCCACTCTCAAAGGAACATGTATAGATCCAAAAACAGAGAACAAATAGGAGGTGCCAATAGTGCCTTATTAAACAATTAACAAAGTGATAGCTATAGAGATATAGATATATGTATATTGCAATCACATGTATAAATGGCTGTATAAATACATACGTATAGACATAGCATAAAGAGCATACACGGATATCTTACCATCCCTATTCGGTATAATGTGGATCAAACTCTTTGCTCCTCATTCATATGAGCCTAGGAATATGTAAGGATGATGATGATGGTGATAACAAACAAACAAGATGCCCAGAAGCAGGTCCAAGTGAAAAATAAAGATTTATTATACATAAAAACAAATAAAATGTAATATAATCCTACAATAAACGCGTTTCACAAAGTTCTACTGTGCTTCTTTGGTTTGGAAGTTACTATCTAAGCTATTAATTAAAAGGCTAGAACTATGGTGAGTAAAGCTCATCATTCATTAAAAGGGTTAATACCCGCGTGCTCTTTCTGTAAAATATCTATCTAGTGTGTAGAGACTGTCAATCAATGTGTCGCTATATATAATGTTTCTCTGATGTATCTATTTATCATTGACTACAGTGGTCAATGTTGGTGCATTCCTTTTGGAAGTCATTGGAAGTATATGCAGATTGTGAAGTATTGTATTGCTGTATTTAATGTATATTTATTTTTTTGTGATGTTTTTGGATGTTCAGGTATTATCACGAGGGAGTGACCGGCACTGCGGTAAGATTGTTCACCTTGCCTGCTTAGGGGTTAATACTCTGGCTAGTCTCGGTGTTTTCATTCTGGCCGTGCCGATCTCCCTATCGGGTTTTTCCCAGAAAAGTTTTAAATAGCTACTCTGTTCATCCATACTAACTTTTCAGTCTAACTAATGCCTACATAACTGAAGAAGCAGAGTGGAACGCTGCAAAACATGTTTATTGTAGGATTATATTATATTTTTTTGTTGTTTTTAAGTATAATAAATCATTATTTTTCAATTGGAAAATGGAGTTACACTACGGCTCAAGGGCACTGGGAGACTGCACCAGGTTGAAGTTAAAATGGCAACTTGGTGTGCTCTCTTCAAGCCTCACTATATATATTTACATTTATATATACAGGAGCTTCACTCACCTAATATTGGAACGATGGACGCTAATCCAGAAGTATTGCAAGAAGCTTGTTACACTGAAACAATGCTCATGCATGTACTCGGTATCTCCACTTCTGATAAACTGCAACATAGGATGAGAGACACAACACAGCTTGTAGCTGAAAGGGTATAAAAATACCACATTTATTAGAAAACAAATATAAAAATAAAAACTTTATGAGGAGGAAATACTGGTGTCACAACCTATCCATCCATAGACACCTGATGCGTTTCGTCCCAGATGGTCCTTAGTCATAGGTGTTGACCACCAGGGGAATGATGGTTTATATATCCTAAACCTCTCCTTCGACACGTGGGAACTGAATATTTAAAACCAAATATATAAAACATTTAAAATATCTTAAACCAATAAAGACTGCTTTCATGACATTTATAATTTGTAATCCCACAAACTCAATATGGGAGACACTGAAGATCTATGAAAATGTTTTTCTATATCATTTTACAGCAATTAAACTCCATCATGCAACATATAGAGGAAATATGTGTACCTCACGCTATGGCTCTAACCCACTTTGACTCCACATATTTCCCACAACACATACTGCATAAGTCATCTTTACAAAGCACATGGAATAATATATGAGCAGATATTATGGCAGTAGGGCAGGAAAACCATGAAAATGATGTGAGGCATTACATGTGCATTACTATCAGCTGTCTGACTGACCACTGCCGGGTGCTGCATATGAAAGCTGTGCCTAGATTGTCTGCAGAAAATTGGGGAGCAGCTTTCAACCACTGGACCGGTCTCTGGAAGGCCAGATATCCTGATATCTGACTGGACTATAGAGAGCTACTCACTGGTAGCCAAAGAACTACCAGTAGCTCAGGAGCTACTAGTTCGAGATGCCATCCAAATATTTGAGGCAGAGATCAGGGAATACGTTACTCAATATCCAATTCACTGTGCTTTTAAGAACCTTACCTTTTTAAGTTTATACAATAAAAGTACATTTTTAATTTTTCTTTTATGTCTTTGCTTCATATTTCCTTAAGCCACAGTTTTTTAATAATGCCTTGAAGGGAAGGGTCTAGTTCTATTCTGAGTGCTTTCTTTTTATTCTGTTTGTCTTGTAGAGTCTATACACTTAAGCAAACTCCCTAGTTGAACTGACAACACCCTATACCAGGGTTGGTGAACCTATGGCATGCATGCCACAACTAGCAAGCAGAGGCCTGAACGGTGGCACGCGGCCATGTCTTCAAACATAACAGTTGTGCACCGCAACTTGTAAAAAAAGAAAGAAAAAAATAACTATGTTGCTCCAGTATGTAAGAAAACTACCAGGACTGTGATGTCAGCTGTGTTAGGCAAGCTCAGGAAACACTTAACAACAAACCAATCATGTCAATAACTGTGGAGGCACAATCTATTATTTTCTTACCTGCCCAATACCTGCACTTCCCATTATCTGGGGGAAAGACTGGGAAGGTGCAGAAGTGCAGTTGACTGGATGGGTCTGGATGTGAGCAAAAGGGACAGTCAACCCATATGTAGCATGTGTACAACATTCACCGTCTTTGAGCATTTGAGCAGATGTGATAGTAATGTGAAAGTTTTCTTTTCAGTAAAGCTGTCTTTTTTCCTACCCTGGTGTCCTTCTTTTTAGAAAATCATACTGTTTAGTATGTATATGTATATGATATTGCTCCACAGCAATGGTATATTAGTATTATTACTATATTAACACCACCGAGATAATTGAGCAAGTTGGTGGCAACCTTTTTTTAACAGGACACTGAAGGTTACTGTTCCGCATATATAGCTCGAGCATAAAACATTCAAGGGGTTAAAAGCCTATTTTTAAACAATGATTATGGTCTTTGTCCTCTATCAAGCCCTTTCTCTCAGAGACCAGTATTCAACTCCACATTGTAGAGCATACACACAAACACAAATACATATTGTTATTGGGTAATGTTGCTGCTTATGAAAGGGATAGTAATACTTAGTTTTATCTTTATTTTATTTTGTAGGCATTAAAAAATATGAAGAACAATATAAGTCTTATCTCTCAAACCTTTATGGTTTGAGAGATATTCACAAGCAAAGTTTCCCCCTCCCGCCCCTTTTACCTAGTATAAGCCATCTCTTCTCAGATGTGGAATCCAGTCCATAGACCAGACATATAACAGCAGGGGACAATCTTCTTCCTATGAGAACAGTGAAGGCCCTGACCCCCTTGACAAGTTTTTCAGGTTTTTCCCTTATCTTAAATGAAGATTGCCCCTCTCTGCAGTCTACCTGGGAACCTCCCTTCTGATCTGGCTGAGCAGTGTTACATCAGTAAAAGGGGCGGGAGGGGGATACTTTATCATTGAATTACTCTTGAACTACAACTCTGACAGTATTGAAATAACACTCTCCAAAGTCCAAATAATATGATGATTAATTAGAACTGCTTTTATTATGAAACATTACTATCCCTTTATAGTGGTCAGCCAGCAAATGTGTCAGCAACCCCCCACACCGAGTTGTCTCGTGGCAGTAAAGGCAAAATTGGTGTAAACAGCCAAGAACCTCTTTGTCTATTCAGCTAAACCTACAACTCAAATGTCTAAATGTCACTTTTAAGCTAATGTAAATCCAGATGTTAATAGCTCATAATCTTTATTTACTTGTGTTACACAGTGCTAATACAATGACTGTACTTTAGTCTCAGTAAAAATTAATTGGCAGGTAAAGTTGGTTTCAAGTGTTTTTATCCGTAGCATAAAACAGTTTAGATCTGTCTCATAACATAAGGAGCACTCAGTTATGCATAGTTTTCTTTTCACATAAACATCTTTTAAAGTCTCCATGGTAAATTCTCCGCACTGGCATTTTGCAATATCCAACCTAGTCACCCAGCAGAATTTGCACACTTGGGCCCAAAAACGTTTGCCATCACTACCCTATGCACTATCCATATAGGTGGTGCACCTCATTTCTATCCAACACTGGGTATCAAGACTTAAGCTGCAAAGAGAAGCTATAGATACTGAAATAGGAATATAGGAAATAGAGCTGATCAGATAAAAGTGATGCAACTCTTTAATATGGGATTATGGGACATAAATCTAACAAACGTTAGATCTGCTTAAAACAGTAAATTCCGGCGTGGCCTGGCGACGCTGCTGTATGGACGTGTGATCTACTAGCTCCGACCCCGAGAGGCTACACTAAGCTATAATCGGGCCGTTTTCCCCTGTTTTTCTATCCCCAAATCGGTTGGATCGTTTATTGAGATGTCCAAGTACAAAGCTGCCAAACTTGGAAAAGATGTGAAGGACTACTTTATTAAAACTCGCAATGGTAAAGTTTCGCCTAAATCTTCTAAGATGGCTGCCGTGACCGCGCGAGCTGCGTCTGACATGGTAAGGAGACCAGGCCGAGACCGCTCTAATTCTGCTGATGAATATAGCAGCTCTGACGACGACTGGGTGGGCGACAAAGCTGACACTCCTGCTACCACTAAACACCTTAATGACCTCCTGGCCGACCTAAAAATCTTTATTAAAGATGAACTCGCTGACATCAAACTGGACATCGCCCATCTTGGGGGCAGAGTGGAGAACTTAGAAGCCGATAGAGATGCACTGCTTACCTTCAAGCAAGAAATACTCTCAAAATCAAAAGCATTGTATAATCATCAAACAGATTTATTACTAAAAATCGACGACCTGGAAAACAGGCAGCGTCAGAATAACCTACGTATTCGAGGCATTGGGCCTGACCTATTGCAAGATTTCCTCCAGCGTCTTTTCCGCTACATAACGAATGCTACTGAGGAGGTGCACTTCTTAATTGAGCGAGCACACAGGTCGCTTAGACCAAAAACAGCGACCTCTGATTCTCCCCGAGATATAATCCTCTGCCTACAACCTTATGCTGACAAAGAAAGAATAGGTAAACGTGCGAGGAACATGTCGACCATATCATTTGAGAATCATGTGGTTGAAATCTATAGTGACTTATCGCCACTCACTGTGAAATGGAGACGCGACCTGAAACCCATAACCAAAGCTCTCCACCCAACAAAATATCCGTTACCGGTGGGGATTCCCCCTAACTCTGATCGCATCCAAAGATGGGCAAACCCATACTTTGCACTTTCAGGGGGCTTATAAAGACTTTGTAGAGGCTTTACACCTTCAAATTCAGGACGACTTGGCACATCTTGCGCAAGAACCACTACCTTGGGATTCCACCCCGGATGCTCACCAACCTTGGAACATTATATGCAAACGCCGACGGACCCCAGGTTCTCCTTCATCACCCTTTGTCGTTGCCAAGCACGCCCACCAAGCTGACAGCTGAATCACAACTCCTGCATGCTCTGATGGTTGACTCTCCTGTGCTGTTCGGACTTGCCTTTAATTTTCTATGTTTGCCGATATAGTGTGATGATACTTCAATAGTGGTAATGTTATGAAGGACTTTACTACTGTTTACTGCTTGGCTCTTCCTTATGTGGAGTCTTATGATATGTAGAGTCTATGCTTTGCACTGTTAACGATTCTGTTTATCAATGTACTGTTCATCTATGTCATGTTTTCATGCCTGATACACACTCCCCCTTCGCTCATCCTTCCCTGTTAGGTACACTCTCTCTTTTCGCTCATCCTTATTTATCAGGTCTGCTTCTTTTCATTCCCTCTCCTGCCTCCCTCTCTGGAGGTTCCACACTATGCCAGCCTTGGACTGTACCTCCCTTGCATGCACACCTGCAACACCTCTTCTTATCTGTATCTGGGATCTAATCTTGTCTACCACACCTTCTATCTCTTTCCATACTCACCTCACAATATTTGGTTTCTATTGCTGCCTCTCCCTTTTATTACCCTAAATTTAGCCAGCTCCCCTCACTCTCATAGACCGGTTCACACCGTCTCTTCAACGCCTTCCCTGTGCTTAGTCTACCACACTTAATTCCATTCCTCACCATGGATATTGAGCTATTGTCCGCACGTGGCTTGCTACTGTTGGATACCCGGGACAGTGATTCCTGCCTACGCATGTTATGGAGTGCATCTCCTGGATGTCCCACAGTATCAATCCTCCATGGAGTTAATTTTGATAGCAGCTTCTTATATTTAGTTAACCGCTCTTACGTGCATCCTCCGCTGAGGCTTACATCATTGTTGTGTTTTGTGCTCCCTCTAACCGGAGTGTTTGCACTTGTATGTCTATTAATGACTTCTCAATCATACAGTTATATTTAAAGTGTTAGCACTGTTTTGTTTCCACTCCTTTCCCCTCCCTGAGGTGTAGTGACCACCGCACATCGACCCTTTCATTGTTTTTTTGTTTTTTTTTTATATTAGACTGATGTATGTGTTCCTATATTGTCCCTTGTGAACCTCTACCCTTGGGATTAGTCTTTCTTGCCCGAGCTCAGTTACTTACCTCTCGGGATCTGAGTGTCCTATCTCTCCCCCGGCATGGTTCTCCTTGAAGGAGTAGAGATGGGAACATTTTTTGAGATCTCTATTCTGTCTTCTACCCCCTTATCTGGTATAATATGGATTCTGGGCAGTGGGCTTCGACCCAACATCCTGCTCAGACAGATTATCACCTCCTCTGGAAGATCCCTTTCATGTTCCTTTCTTCTATTCTCTATGCTCTTCTCTTTGTATTCTTCTCCTCTAGAGAGCGGCGGCCTCTTTAGTATTTCAATAGTGTCCCTATTATCTGAGGATGTAGATGGCTCTTTTCCTCCTGATTTAGTATTATGACCAATCAAACTCTCTCCAAACCATTGCTGATACTCTCGCAAAATGTTAAGGTTCTGAATTCACCTAAAAAACGGACTCTAGCGCTGAATGATCTCCATCGCATGGGTGGCGACATAGTCATGCTTCAAGAAACTCATTTTAAACGCTCTCAGGAGATGCGTCTTACTAATAGATTCTACTCGCAAGCCTACACCAGCTCAGCGGCTGTTAAAAGAGGTGGGGTGGCGATTCTCATCTATTATCACAGTGCCTGTGATCTTTCTGTCACTCTCATCTGTGGCAGACTGTGATTTGCTCGGTTGGTTTGGCCCGCCCCTTGGTGACCTTTTTATACCTGACGCTTACATCTGTCAGATGCCCTTTCGTGGTGTTTCTGAGCCAGACTTGCTGTTGCTGTGTTCCTGAATACGGATTCCTGTGTACCGACCTTGGCCTGTTCTAACTACTCTCCTGTGTTCCTGATCGTGTATGACCCGGCTTGTCTGAGAATCCTCTACGTACTACGACCCGGCCTGTCTGAGAATCTTCTATGTGCTACGACCCGGCTTGTTTGAGAATCCTCTACGTGCTCCGACCCAGCTTGTTTGAGAACCTTCTACGTGCTACGACCCGGCTGGCTGACTTCCTGCTTCAAGTTCTTCGCGGCTGCCTGGCTTTTTGTCGCCGCCGCGACATTCTGAATCCTGCATTGCTCTGCCAAGCTAGTGTGACCATTACCCTCCTGGGTAACCTATCCATCTGTGCAGAGTTCCTTGTCGACTTGCAGAAGCTGTGCCTCTCGTACCGAGCCTTTACACGTTGCAGAGCTAAGCTACCATACCGAGCCTGGGAGCTTCAAACGTATCTATTAACCCTTGCACTGCCGCTCATCACTGACCAGACCTCCTTGCTTAATATAGAACCGTTACCTTGTAAGTCTACTGCTGCTGAGTTGGCCGCTACTTGGACGGCGACTCCCGGTTACGTTTGCAGAGTAGTCAATCCCGGTAGGCCGATTGGGCGTTCTTGGTTCTTGGTCTCACGGTTAACGACGGAGGTGTCCGGTGCGGCTATTGGTGGCAAGGTTAGGCCCCAAGCTCTTGCTCAATCCGTAGGTAAACGCCCGCGGGGGCTCTTGGCTCGTGTTGTGCTTACAGTGGTCTCCAGTTATACGCCCGTGGGGGCTAAAACGCCAGCTTCGCATCTCAGGCTAGTCTCGATCACGCCCGTGGGGGCTACATACTCTCGCACTTGCAGGCTCACTGGTCTATTGACGAACGCCCGTGGGGGCTATCGTGGGTTACTGTGCTGCTATAACTTATATTGGTCGCTGAACATCTTCTACTCATCTTCATATGAACTCTGTGCTGTGCACATTTGCTCAGTTTATCTCTACACCACACGGGCGTGCCAAACCCCACAGCTGAGACTGACAAATTGTTCTCATACACCCTTTAGGGTCCTATTCCCTATTCTCTGTACCTATGTTGGGTGCCTTCTGAATATTGTATTAAAGCTATGTGTACTGTGTAATAGCTTGCAATTGTTGCTGTCAACTGTAGAGGGCGATCCTTTGCATTTTATTTCTTTCAATAAAAGATTGATTTATTTTACCTACTGGTCTGAGTGTCAAAACAAACCGTTACATCTATAAATCAATCCCTTTTGTCCTTTTAGATGCTCAAAAAGATCCTCTGGGTAGATATCTTTTTGTCAAGGGCCGTATCCACTCACAAACATATACTCTGGCCTCCCTGTATGCCCCTAACGTAGACCAAATATCATTTCTCTCTAGGACACTGGACAAGCTTGACTTGTTTCAGGAAGGGACATTACTATTGGGGGGGACCTCAATCTTCCCTCTTTTCCCCCTGTGGATTGCTCAACGGGTTCCTCCCCTCATTCCTCGTCTACTTGAACTGACTTTCGCTATCTTTTACGTTCTCACAGGCTTATGCATCCAGACTCCAGGGATTACACTTTCTATTCCAACCCTCACAACTTGTACTCTAGGATTGATTATATTTTAATCTCCCATACCTCTATTCTGCTTGTTAGTGCAGCAAATATAGGACATATAACTTGGTCAGACCATGCACCTGTATCAATTTCGTTCACCAGCGCTTTACCCTCGCACTCCCCTTCTCCTTGGAGACTAAATGAGTTCCTCCTTACTGATACACGCATAGCTGACAGCATTAAACATTCCATAGAATTGTATATAAATGACAATGTCACTGGAGATGTTTCTCCGGTCACGATTTGGGAGGCACATAAATGTGTTATTAGGGGTGAACTCATTAAACTGGGGTCTCGTCAGAAACGAGAGCGTCTACAGAAGATGGAATCTTTGCTTAGTGATATCGCTAAACTTGAAAATGAGCATAAATTCTCTTCGGACCAGTCCATTTTAGCTACACTAACTCAGCATCATAGAGAACTAACAGCGCTTCTCCAATTCAAGGTTGAGAGCATTCTTTCGGTCTCGACACCGGTTTTTTGAATCAGGGAACAAAACTGGTTCTCTATTAGCCAAACAACTTAGGTCTCAACACCAGCACTCATACATTTCCCAAGTCAAGAATTCTTCGGGTGCTTTACTATACTCGTCAGCGGACATAGCGGAATCTTTTCGTAAATATTATGAAGGCCTTTATAATCTTAGTTCTGCTCTCACTACCCCCCCCAATTTGGCAGTGGTGGACCATTACCTCCGAACTGCCAACCTCCCACAACTCGACCACACCATGGCCGAATCCATAGAGCGTCCCATTACGGCGGACGAAATTTCCAAGGTGATGAAATCCCTCCCGACTGGTAAGAGTCCTGGACCAGATGGTTTTTCCTAAGCCTACTATGCTACTTACTGTGACGTACTCACACCTCTACTTTTAAATTATTTTAGAGCCCTACCGACCCATATTGACAATCACCCTACGATGATGGAGGCTTTTATTACGGTCATACCTAAGCCGGGTAAAGATCATTCCTCTTGTTCTAATTATAGACCCATTTCCTTGCTTAACGTGGATATAAAACTCTATGCGAAAATTCTAGCCACCAGATTACAGAACTTACTTCCATCGCCTTTACATTTAGATCAAGCAGGCTTCACCCCGAAAAGGGAAACGAGGGACAATACCAGGAAAATACTGTCTCTTTTGCATCATGTTAAGACATGTACACTCCCTACTGTACTTTTGACCATTGATGCTGAAAAAGCATTTGACAGAGTAGACTGGTCTTTCCTATTTGCGACCTTGCAAGCCTTTGGATTCGGTCCTCAGTTCCTTACGTACGTACGAGCGCTCTACTCCAACCCTAATGCTAAAGTCAAAATTAACGGCCACCTCTCCTCCTCTTTTCTCATTAGGAATGGCACAAGACAGGGCTGTCCACTCTCCCCTCTTCTTTTTGTATTGATTATGGAATCTCTAGCCCAAAAGATTAGATTTAATACCTCGATTCATGGCATTGAAGTATCTGGTTCTTCTTACAAACTTTCAGTATTTGCTGATGATGTCTTACTAATCGCCACAGATCCGGAACAATCTATCCCTGCATTCCTAGAGGAGTTAGATCTATTCTCTACTGTATCCAACTTTAAAATAAACCTTCAGAAATGTCTCTTGCCCTTGATCCTGATTCTCGGCAGAGGCTCCTCTCTGCCTTCCTGTTCAAATGGTCCTCCTCTTCCATTATGTACCTTGGCATTCGTTTGACCCCGCATGTAGATTCTCTTTACCGGGCTAACTACTTACCTCTGTTAACAAGACTCAAATCGGATCTCTCTAAATGGTCCACCCTTTATCTTTCTTGGCTAGGGAGAATGCACGCAGTGAAAATGATGGTGCTACCCCACTTTACTTATTTCAGACACTCCCTATCTTCCTCCCTTCTTCCTTTTTTACTCTCGCATCCCAATTATTATCTTCTTTTATCTGGAAGGCACAACGTCCCTGGCTTAACCGCCGTCTTCTCGGGGCGCATAAATCTAGAGGGGGTTTTGGAATGCCTGATTTACGCCGTTACTATGAGGCGGTTATTTTGTCATCAATCTCAGATTGACCCCACAATGAATCCCATAAACTTTGGGTCATGCTGGAACGCTCCTTTTATCCGACCTGCGATCCGTTAGCACAGGTATTGCTTCCTGCTTCTGAGAGACAAACAGCGATGGTTACTCATCCGATTCTACTTAATGTCTTTAGAATATGGTCCAAATTAAATAAGGGCGGCTCATTAGTACCGCTTTCTTCTCCCTGTTCACGATTGTACACTACATCCCACTCCAAATTTTCTTTATTAGTTTCCCATTTTCCCGCATGGCCCAATTCTCCAAACTTACAATTGAAAGATTTAAGAAACGACATTGAGGTCCACTCCTTCCCTGATCTCCAAGCTCGCTACTCTCTATCTCCCAAAGAAATATGGTCGTACTTGCGGACAAAACAAATGCTCCTACATCCTGACATTTCTGCCGGCTTCCACCGCTCCTTGACCAAATTCGAATCGACTATCCTTTCCCAACTCAGACCACCTGAGCACACTATTGGCAAATTGTACGCTATCTTATCACTTACTATGCCTATCGCGAAACCCTCATATGCTCTGGCATGGGAAAAAGATCTGCACCTTTCTCTCCCACCTGAAGAGTGGTCATGTATATTTTCTGCAATACACTCCTCCTCTATCGCTTCAAACCTGGTGGAAATGAATCTAAAACTTCTCACCCGATGGTATTACACCCCAGCTAAGCTTCACATAATTTTTCCATCGGCTTCAGCTGCTTGCTGGAGATGTAAACGTGACGGGGTACACTTTTACACATTTGGTGGACCTGTCCTCTACTCGCCTCTTATTGGTCTAAGTGTCTAGCCCATGTGAAACGTGTTTTAGGTCTTGCTCTAGATAATGACCCTTGGCAAATTCTTTTATTCAGAGGTCTACCCGTATGCTCATCAGACAAACGGATTTTTCTCTTGGCTATGCTGAATGCTGCAAAAGCGCTAATACCCATGCAATGGAAATCACCCTCTCCTCCCTCCTTTGAGGACTGGCTATTAACTGTGGAGGAACATATGCTTTTCCTTAGAATGACTTGGACAAAAAGGCACAAAGATACCTCTGCACGCTCTGACTTAATATTGCAATGGTTTGCAGCCCTTCCGACTTCATCTTCAAACCCTGTCCCATAGAGCTCTTAGTGTAACAGTAAACCTCTACCAATTACCTCTACTTCTTATTTTATAACTATTATAGGGACTCCCCTCCGTGATTTATTCCTCTTGAGACCACCGCTCTCTCTCTCTCTCTCTCTTTCTCTTCCTCTCCCCCCTTATTCCCCTCTCCCACTAGGCTCTTCCTTTTTCATTATCTACTCTTCCTTTTCTTTCTACTTTTCATTTTTCTTTCTCTTCCCTTACTTTGCCCCTCTACGACTCCCCCATCATTTCCTCCCTTTTTCTCTTCATATCCTCTTTTTCCTTTCTGCTCCTCCTTGTTTACCCACACAGTGTCCAATTTCGAATTGAAAAGTGGATTATTATCTTCTAAGCTCTCGCGGCAACTGGCGGATATGACACCTCTCATTGCCCAGATCCATATGTATGCACCCTTTAGTATCTTGATGACTTTTGTAACACATTTGGTTTTTGTATTCTGTTCTATTCTGAATGTACCTTCTTTCAGGTGTTTCCCTTTTGTTTAAGGGCAACTCAAAGTTGTTTTATTGCCATGTCTTTCTGTACTTATGGTTTACTATTTACTGGAATAATCCAATAAAAATCTTTCAAACAAAACAGTAAATTCCCTCCCCTCTTTTCTCCTTTCACTCTTTGTTTTCTTCTCCAGCCACTTACCATGCCTTCTCTCGCTTCATTCTTTCTTTATTGCAGTCTTTAGGTTACTATCTCTGTATTCTGCCCAGCCTGCTATTTCACTACCCGCTACTGCCGGTGGCAAGTCTACCCTCACTTTCCTGTGTAGGCATTTTGTCTTTCGTCACTCTCTTTCCCCCACATTTGCAATTTTTTCAGCTGCTCCTCTGTAAGCCTGGTACAGGCGACATGTTCAGTTTGCGACTGTTTAATATGCAACATTGTGAATGCGTCATTTGCATTGACGCGACCAAACAAATGCATCATTTTAAGATGTGCGATTCAGTGTGCGATATTTCAAAAGTGAACCTGTAAGCCCAGCCCCACCTGGTTATATACATGTAATGCAAGCCAAACTAGCTCTAGATCGGGACGCCCCCTTTCCTATCCCTTTTTTGCTGTCACTCCCTATCTCCTCTAATGCTGTCCAACACTCTATGCTTCCACACTTATGAAATATGTGGATTTCTAGCTAATGGGAGTTTTACATATTGCCTGTATTTTGCAGCTTTGTTGCTATGTATTTGTTGTATTGCTCCACCCCCCTATTTTCCCTTGCTTTCTTTCTGTACCCTAAAAGCCTTGATAAAATCTCAGCTGAAAAACAAAACAAAACAGTAAATTCCCTTTACATGTGCTTGCAAACTTGATAAAAGTTGTTAACATTTTTTAAAGGGATAGTAATGTCCCAAAAAAAGTATTAGGTATATGGTAGATACATTTAAAAAAAAAAATAATTTGCGCTGATTCGTATCTTCAAACCTTCATGGTTTGAGAGTTATACGAAATAAAGTTCTCTGCTCCCTCCCTGTTCTCATACATCAGCTGTATAGCTGACGGCATGAGCTCCTCATCCCGGGACCAGACAGCGGCTCTTCAGCAGCGCAGACATAACGATACCTAAAAATAAATACTTCACATTGTAGACCGTTTCTGTGAAGTATTTATTTTTAGAAATCGTTACGTCAGTGCTGCTGAAGAGCCGCTGTCTGGTCGCGAGACCAGATTCTGCTTCTGACAGCTTTACAGCTCATCAAGCAGAAAGGGGAGGGAGAGAGAACTTTATTTTCATATATTTCTCAAACCATAAAGGTTTGAGAGATATGAATCAGAGCAAATGATCTTTTTTAAATGTATCTACCACATACCTAATACTTTTTTCGGGATATTACTATCCCTTTAAAATTGAAGGTGTCACATAATACATTTTTACACAGTGTTAATTTTAATATTTGCACCAATTAATAATAAATGAAATATATAGAAAACTACTAACAAAATCCGGTCACCTAATTAAAAAAGGGTGAGTCTATCAAATGATAAACAAGACAAATTAAAACAATGAGGCTGTAAGCTTTTTGTACTTCTAACATCCAGACAAAGCACTCTACATTCCTGTGGGAGTCATAGGCCATCAAATAAATCAGGGATTACATTTCTGCTTGCAGTATAATCCATAACATCTGCCCTATTCTTGTCATATTTTTGGCTCAATCAGAACCAAGCTAGCACAGATAAAAATAAAAAATGCTATTGCATGAATAATATGATGCTACTACAAACAGGAAAATAAATAGAAAAAAATATCTATTGAGATAATTTTCAATTCAATAGAAATATTCTTAGGATAGATACAAAATCACATAGTGGTGGATGGGAAACAATCAGAAAATTCACTTTTTGTAAGACTATTTTGAACACCTATTTGCAGGTATAAAATAATCACACCAGTAAATAAATTCTGACATTGCATTAGAATTTCTTTAGAATAAATATGACTGTACCAAAATAATTTAGACTCTCTACAGGACATGTCTGAAGATATGTACTGGAGATAACAAGGCTCTACTTTCCTTCATAATGGAGGCATTTTGTTTTAGAATGGGATGTCTGTGGGATACATTAAAAAAAAATTAAAAACTTTACTGTGATGCTTATTCATTTTGCATCTATACCACCAACAAAAAGGGTAGCATCACATACTGGGATACTCATTAATTTTGCATCTAAACCACTGCACTAACACAGCTATCTTAAATTATATTGATATATACTAAAGCCCAAGGTGGAGCCAAAACATTGATGTGTGAGTGTGTTTTATTTTATGTGAGTGTGTTTTATTTTATGTACATTGATTTGGATTTATGAACTGATTTCTAAATTGGCACCCAGGTAATTGACTTGCTTGTATTGTGTTTGAGAGTGTGAGAAGGGAGCAAAGGAGATTTGATCCAAATACCCCCAAATTCTGAGTGTCTGACAACAAAGTCAAAGACAGCCATGATCCAAGTTTCTTCTTGGTCTGGCTGTTATCTCTGCACAAGGGGATTCTGGGGAAAGAAGCCGTTGAACAGTTATTGTGTGTGTGTGTGTGTTTATTTTTTAGACAGTGATAGCTATAGGGATGACAGTTAATATAAATAATTAAATACATAAAGAAAAAAATGTATACATGTCTGAGACAGGGACTCTGATGTGAGCTGTGACTAAGGTAAACTGACATTAGACGAGATAGAGTATTTTGTAGAGATCCAAGGCAAGACATCACACAAAGTCAGTTCTATTGTGTACTTTACATTATAGACACACACAGTACTTGAGTAATATTCAGAAAACACACAAGGGGTAGGGTGAAAGGATTAGGAGCACTGCAGAGACATGTGAGTAAAGTGGTAGTCCAAAAACTGACTGCAGCCAAGGTTTCTGCAGTGTGTGCAATAAATGATGTTGATCTCTCTCCTCCCGAGGAAGATGTAGTTTGCCAAAGTCCCAACAAAAGTTCCACCAGCACCAATACTATTAATAAACCATCTAAAAGCACTGAAGATGACAACGAGTCACATTTGAATGTTGATGACATAGTGCAAGATGGTGTAACATCTGACAGTGCTGCATCTGACAGTGAGACAAACAAGCACAAAAACACCTGTCCCAAAAGCAGTAGCAAAGGTTGTGAAAATCCCTCAAAGGGGTAAAGTAAAAATAAACTGTCTGAGACCGCTAAAAGCTTAGAGGAATACAAATGTAGTGGGGAAGAAGTGGCAAATGATGCGGAGAATGACCTATTTACTAATGATGATTATGTAGAATAGAATGATGTTGAATATATCCCATACTTCTCTTTGTAACTTAACCCTTTAAGGACTAGATGACGTACTATGACCATCATGGTCCTTAAATACTTAAGGACCGATGACGGTCATAGTACATCACTTTTTACTTACAGCGCTCCACCGGGAGTGCTGTAAATAAAACTGGGGCCCAAAATTGACTGCTCCAAGACTGGAGCGATCTCTTTCAGGCCCCAAAGCAGTGCGCTGATACACGCAACAGGTCATGTGTACCGGAGCGCCGGCAGGGATCAAAGCGGTCCTTATGGGACGGAAACATCCCAGAACCGCTGATCCTTAAGGGGTTAAACTTTTTGTATGGCTTTGGCATTCAGTGTCTATGTTTCACAGCCATTAGTAAGAAACTGGGAGGACATATTGATCAAAAACCTTTTGAGGCAGAGTGGTAAATTTGTCTTAAATATAATACTACTAATTCCAAATGTTTGTCATCCCAATTTTATTCATTGCTCAGTTTCCATCATAGTGTTTCCATCTGTTGACATTTCCTGTCCAAGGTAAACATACTTGTCCACCTCTGCTAGTTCATGTTCATCTACTGTGATTTTCCTTTGTATGGTAAATTTGTTAAAAATGACTTAAGTTTTATAAAATCTTTGCTTTCCTGTTGTAGCTTTTCAATTCTTCAAGTGATGTAGGTAATCTCCATTGATCTTAAGTCCTTTTTTTCCCCAAGTTAGTTTGCGGTGAAATTTCTTCTAAACAAGAAGAAAATAGTTTGGGAGAAATTGTGTCTCCTTGTCATACACCTATTTCTGTGTTCATTTCAACTTTATAATTGTTGACTTGTATTGATGCAGCTGCATTTTCCTTGATTGGAGGTTATCGATCTAAGCTCTATATATTCCTTATTTGATCAGGACATTGATTATTGCTTGATTTTTCACTGAATCAAATGCCTTTTCATATTCAATGAAGGCTATGCATAATGTAAAGTTATATTCATTTGCCACTCTATAACTTGTAGAACGGTCTGGATATGGTCCATTGTACTGAAACCACTTCTGAAGCCTACTTATGCATTAAGGTGTGCCTGTGTGCCACGTTAAGTATTGTATTGATTCTTCTTGATAGTACCTTTGTGAAAACCTTGCAGATGACTTGGCAATAGGCTTATTGGTTTGCATTCTTTAGATCTGCCTTATGACCATTTTTTGTGCAGTAAGATGACTTCTACATTTTTACACGTTTCAGGCACTTTGCTGAGTATTAGGTATTTTGAAAACAGTTTAGTTAGGACTTTTAATAAGGGTTGACCTCCAGATTTCAACACTTTTTTATTGATTTAATTGCAGCTTCTACTTCTACCAAAATTTGTGGCACATCTTCAGCCTCTGGCATTGCATCCAGTTTTTGTCCCTCATCCTCATAAAGATTTGAATAAAGTTCTTCCACTCATTTTACTATTTGTTTTTGATGTTGTACCATCTTCAAGTTTTAATGCAAACATTTGGCTCCTATGTGTGGCCATCTTTTATTTTGTTTTCTTTAGCCCTTGATTTTCTTCCAGTGTCCTTTTGCTGAGCTCAACATTAAGCTTGCATATTTCTTCTTTTATTCACTTCCTTATGGTCTTGCATCAGAGGCGTAACTAGAAGCCTCGGGGCCCTGGTGCAAGAAGTGCCACAGGCCCCCCACCACCACCACATTGCCCCCCTCAACCACACTGACCCCCTCTACAATGCCCCTCAATCTTCACAATGCCCCCATCTCCTACCTCCCTGGAGCTCCCGCGTGGTGCTCTTACCAATGCAGAGCGCTGGGTGATGATGTCATCTCCAGCACTCTGCATTACTAGAGCCCCGGAGGGAGATTGCAGGCACCAGATGGAGGGGGCGCAGGGGTCACCGGGCCCCTGGAGTGACAGGCCCGGTCGCAGGTGTGACCCCTATAGCCACTGTCTTGCATATTTCTACATATTCTACCCTTTTCTAATATGAATGTTTTTCTTCAGTTCTCATTGCTTTTTCATCATGGCAACTGTTTCTTTTGATATTCAGGTTGTTTTTTGTTTCGCAGTAGGTGCAAGGGCATGGGTAGTGTCTACTATAGTAGCAATAACTATTTTCATTGTGGGTTGAGATGTCTGTGTCTGGAAGGTCTTGCAGCACACTGAAGCAATTAGACTGTGCTAACTCAAAATTCATATGATTTTTTCAGTTACAATACAATATTTAATTGGGCTTACACTAAAAAAAGACACAAGAAACAAAACATTTAAAGCAAGGAAAAAGCATGAAGGGTAAACCCAAATAGATATTGCGTCAATATACAATAATGCCCTAACCCCATCCTCAGCACTCTTGACTTAAAGGCTTACATCAGATCAGGCAAGAAAGAAATATGTCTTATGCTGTTAGATAACTGAAGAAACATACATTTGAATCTATTTTACTTCTTCAAAATACCATGGGGTAGGAAATAAAGATGCAATGCTTACTATGCTCATACATATATATACACTGTACTAGAGGTCAGTACCACCATCACTTCTCTGCTTCTGCTGCACCGACATCCCAATCTCCATCATTCGTTCAGCATAACCCTTCCAAGAACCAGACAGAACCAGTTTGGAGGGTAAAACTTAGAACTCTTTATTGAACAAATCTTTGGGCTTATATACACAGTTACTCACAAGAACCAGACAAATCATACAAAAGACTGAGACATATGGCAAATACACAGTACAAAGGGTCAGACATGATTAGGTTATCTAGACAAAGGATGTAACAATGGATAAACACTGGGACAAAAGGTTGAGGGGCTCAAATACACATTTCTAAAACAATGGCCAGGGGGTTGAAGCATCTTTGAATATTCTGCTTCAACCCCTGGCCAATCCGGTGCCTAGAATTGGCTGACCAATCCTGGCCAAGCTTGTCACAGCTGTCTCGGCCAATCAGAACCTTTGGACGGGCAGCTGACTGACCAATCCCTGGGTGGCCTACTTTCCCCCATGTTAACTATGTGGGGGACCTTTAAACCTGTCACCCAGGGCTTTGGCCAATCTGGAAGCTGCCTACTTTTCCCATGTTGTGTCAATGGCGGCTTGCCATAGTTCTGCTGGCCGTCCTCGGCCCCGTGAATTTCTCTTCTTAGCGGGGAAATAGTATCTGTCCAGGACCACTTTACAATGCAGAGTCCAGAGCTCGGTGACAGTTCCGTCACAATATTCTTATCAGAAAACTGTGCCTACCGAAAGAAAACTACCTTTGAATAAAATATTACTTATAGCACACTGCTTGCAGTTTATTATGTTTTCCTAAACATATACAATGACTCCTCAGATAAGAAAACCATTAAAGATGGAATAAAAATAACTGGATATACACAGCCAAAAGAAAAAACTAAACAAGCAGTTCAAAACCAACATGAAAAGGCCCATCAATTATAAATTATCTTATAATGGAAGGATTGACCCATTTTGGAAACTTGTAAAATACTGATTTTTAAATGAATTTATTTTTATAACATGGACTGGATAAAGCTGCACAGGCAATGTTAGAAGAAACACAAGATACAGTGTAATTCAGGGATGGTGAATGTACCATGGAGACGTGAAAAGACATATGTGAAAAGACAACTGTGCATAACTGAGTGCTCCTTATGTTATGAGACAAATCTAAACTGCTTTTTGCTACAAATAAAAACACATGAAGCCAACTTTATGGGCCGTATGTTCATAGGGATAATGACAAAAAAATGTTGTATGAACAACAAAAATAAGTAATTGTGTGCGTGAACGACATATTTTCTATAGAGTATACAACAAAAAACTAGTAATGTCCATTGTGTAAGACACAACTCCCGAATTGCCAGGCAAAGGGGCAAAAGACAAAATTTGTACGTTAAGAAAATAGTGGTGGGAATGTGAAGTTCGGAATGTGAGAATTTTTGTCTTTAGTTAGGACATTTTTGTTGTTAGGCATACATCTTTTTTCATGAGGTAAGACATTTTTGTTGTTAGGTAATACATTTTTGTTGTTAGGTAATACATTTTTTTGTCATTAGGTAAGACTTTTTTTGTCATGAGGTAAGACATTTTTGTTGTTAGGTAAGACATTTTTGTTGTTAGGTAGTACATATTTTTGTCATTAGGTAAGACATTTTTGTTATTAGGTAAGACATTTTTTGTCTTTATATACGACAATTTCAGTCAGGACACACAACATATTTCCAATAACAACCGACAGTCTGAAAATATTGATGAGCCCAATGACAATGTACTTTGTAAAGTCATTACAAAAGGCAAAAGTTGTTTCACTACTGCTTTGAACATATGGCCCAAAGTGATGATTAACTTTTACTGAGACTTTAGTACAGTTATTATATCAGCATTGTGTAGCACATGTAAATGGAGATTAACACTTGTTATGCTTATTTATATAACTCCACAAGTGTACGAGTGATTTACAATTTAAGGGTTTAGACAATACACGGTTACAAGTGCTCTTGCAAAGTGAGGTCCCTGCCCGAAAGCTTACAGTGTAAACACTTGAATATATTTCTGCAATGCCACCAAGTTTGAACTTGAAAGTACAAGCTTTTGTCATCCACATTATACTATTTCAAAGTAACAATGTAACACATCTTTCAGCAAAGGATACTTATTCTTAAAAGTAGCTTACTTGTAATGGCATCAACAATAATATTTGAAACTGAAAGCACCGTTCATGAAGGGAAACTGGAGTAACATGCACAAACTGTAAGCATCACGAAACACTCCATTGCTATGGTGATTGCTTTTAATTTTGCACTGTGCCACAGAATGGTTCTAGCTTGGCCTTGATAAATACAGTAATGCAAATATGAGAAAAACACAACTATGGAAAAAGTTCTGCATAATAGTTTTCTTTTGCTTCTTGCAGCATCTGACTTCACAGTGTTGTAAAATGAGATATCTACAACTACTCCCAAATCTATCTCTAACAATGACACCCCTTTTTATACCACTCTGCATGAGGAAAATGTAATACCCTTTGTTTATTCCTTTCAGATTTACACTGTTTTCAAATATACACTTAAAAAAACTTTTAATTTATTAATTAACCTCTTAACCGTAAAATATTGCATATAGTTTGCACAATTTTACCCGTCTTCACCTTATGTGAAGTGGGGGGTGCATATTATACAAGATGGAAAAAATGATTTAAAAAAAATGCCACTGCCGCACTGCTTCCCTCCCTCCCCGCTTGCCCATGGCCTCCTCTCCCCCTCTGTAGTCCAATTTTGATATCCTGACAGGGTCCCAGTGGGCGGCATGCTTTCATCTACCACCCACTTCCCGCATTGCCCTGTCAGGACCTCTTCTGCTCGCCACTGGTAATGTGTTGCAAGGACCTCGCAGGGCAATACCATAGATCCAATGCACATAGCTATGCACGAGGTAGAAGTGGTCCTGACACTGTAATGCTGGAAGCAGGCGGCAGATGAAAGCATGCTGCCCTCTAGGACCCTGTCAAGATAATGAAATTGGACTACAGAGGGGAAGAGGAGGCCATGGTTAAGCAGGGAGAGATGGAAGCAGTGCAGCAGTGGCATTTTTGTTGTGTATGACAGGGGAAAACAAGGGTGCATAATATACACAGGCACTCTTTTTTCCCCTAAAATCTTGGATGTAATGTACACCTGCCTATTATACACAGGTGAGTATTATACCTGAGATTATACTGTATACTACAACCACAGCAAAACCCTTATCTGTTACTATTTACACTGTCATAAAATACAAATATATTTTTTGGCATGATTTGGCCTTTATAAATCCATTCTGACTCATAGTAATAATACTGTTGTTCAACACATAATCCAGAACACTCTCCCTTGGCCATTATTTTAGTACTAGAGTAAAAGCCCGTGTACACGGTCCAAGGTCCGGGTGATGTTAAGAAGGCGGTCCTGCTCTGCGTCCTGCCGCCGACGCAGTCATGCACTGTAGAGACTGACCAAAAGCACAGAATGCTTCCAGTACAGAACTCCCAGCATTCTGTACTCCCAGCATTCTGTGCTCCCAACATTCTGTGCCTTCAGGCAGTATCCACTGCGCATAACGGCTTCTGACAAACATCCTAGCAAATTATTATATAGGATTCTATCCACTATGGAAATCAGATTTACAGAACTTTTTGAAGAATGTTACAGAATGTATTCACCTCCATTCACATGACATTATGCCTGATGAGAGTTACTCAATAAAGATTAAGAATAATGTCCTTTGCTATTTCTAAAATAAGCTCCCTAAGTAGTCTTGGGAGTTTTCTATCAGGTCCAGTTGCTGTAATCATTTTAACCTTTTCCAATATTTTGTGGACATTGTTTACCTGAGTAAACCATGTTCATGATGGTGGAAATGGTGTAGTTATGTTTTCCCATAGCCTGTTATGGTTGCTTTCTTTTGTATATACAGAAGAAACTTATTTATTTAATGGGTCTGTCATATCCATATCCTCACTAGTTAGCATATGTCTTATTTTTAGTGTACAATATCTGCTTTCATCATTGTGTTACATATATACCTGTAGAATTTTTCAGAGATTCTTTCTTTCTTTTACAGTTCTTTTTTTTTCTAAATTTTAGTGTTCCTAAATTCTTGTTTGCTGATTTTCTTTGTTTTTAAAAATGTTACATAGAGCACCTGACTCTTCTGACTTGATTTAAATGCTTGATTTTTTTTTTAACGAAAATATTTTACTCTGAAGGATACATTGATATTGTCTCTCATTTCCACATATTCCCTGTGTACTCATTTTATCTACCTCAGAGGGTGAAAGACTGAGTTGACCTTGCCGGGGTGACATCCTGAGGCTTGATCAGATACTACAACTGAACTTTCTCCCTATTACCTTTTGGACTGTATTTGTAAGCCACTGGTCTTGATTTCTTCCTCTTGTACTTGTTCCTCAATTTTATAAACAAATATATATTTATCCTAAAGCAATTTGAATAAAGCACTTATTGTTTCTGTGGTTTTCTTCATAGTACATAGTTGATGAAGCTGAAACAAGAAATGTTTCCATCAAGTTCAGCCAATGCCATATCGCCCCCCATTGATCCAGAAGAAGGCAAAAAAAAAAAAAAACAAACAAGAAAAAACACAAAAAACATTGAACACATTTCCTAATTAAGCCCCAAGTGTAAAAAAAACTACTTCCTTACTCCAAATGGCAGTCAGATACTTCCCTGGATCAACATCCTATATGTTGTAAAACAAGCTGTCATAATTCTCGATATTGCTCTGAGCTATAAAGGTATCCATTATGTTTTTGAAAGCAGCTACAGTATCTGAATTAACAGCATCCCGTAGAACAGAATTCCATAACGTTACCACCCTTACTGTAAAAAAATCCATGCCTTTGTTTTATTCTAAAGTGCCTTTTTTCCAGTCTTAATAGATGACCTTTTTTTTTTTGCTCAGGTCTTTGAGTAAATAGTTCCTTAGAAAGTTATTTTATTGACCTTGAATATATTTGTAAATGCTAAACATATCACCCCTTAGACGTCTCATCTCTTATATAAACAAACCCAGTTTGCCTAGGTTCTCTTCATAACTCAAATCTGTTTATCAGTTTTGTTGCACATTTTTGCAGCTTTTCCTGTTCAATCATGTCTTTTAGGAACTGGTGTTGAAAACTTTACTCCATATTTCAGATGTGGTCTAACTAAGGATTTATATAGAGGGGGAATTATATTCACATCCCATGCATCTATTCTATACCCATTTTATACAAGATAGTACCCTATAGGTTCTTGCTGCAGCTTAGTTACTTTGCACATTTCTGTTAAGGGGATAGTAATCTCTGCTCCCTCCCCTTTCTGCTTGATCACAACATGGTTTTATATGAGATCAGTTTGACAAAGAAAAACTGTATTGGTTCATCCAAAGCTGTTAATTTTAAAAAGGCTAAACTAAAACTCTTAACTGTATCAATGCAACACAAAGGCAGGGATAAATTATTTAAAGGACAAAAATACTGAGGGAAAATGGTCAGAATTTAAATTTAGGTTGCAGAAATATATTCAATAGTATATACCACCAGGGAACAAGATAAGGTAGAAGAGGCTCCACAAGTACCAAATAAAATCATACAATTATCAGGTATTGTGTAAACATAAGAAGAGGTCAAGGGGAGATTGGACAAAGTTAAGTCTGGCCAAGGGTTCTTTGGGAACTCAGTGCAGCATTAGCAAGACTACACTTTTTACTCTTTAAAGACTATGACTACAGGATTACTGCCATAAGACTGGCATAAAGCTAATGCAGAGCCTTTATTTAAGAAGGGAGCTAAAGCATAACCTGGGAATTACAGACCTGTGAGTTTGACCTCTGTAGTGGGAAAACTGCTAGAAGGGATAATAAGGATTACACTACAGAAAATAAGTTTATTAGCAGGAATTAACATGTTTTATGAGGGATAGATCTTTTCAATTTAATCTTTTGAGCTTCTATGAAGAAGTAAATAACAACCTACATAATGTTAACACAGTAGATGCAGTATACAAAGATTTAGCTAAGGCATATGATACAGCGCCTCATAGAAGGCTGCTGTATAAAATAAGGAAATTGGGGCTAGGGAATAACCTTTACAACTGGATAGAAAACTGGTTGTACAATAGGGAACAGTGTGTTGCTGTAAATGGAAAATTATCCAGTACAGATACAGTTGAGAGTGCAGTACCTCAAAATTCAATATTTGGTCCATTGCTTTTGAACATGTTTTAAATGACCTGGAAATAGGTCTAGAGAGCAAAATTTGAATATTTGCAGAATACACTATATTATGCAGAGTATTACATTAGAACAGGTTGTTTGTTCTCTACAAAATGATTTACATAAAATGGCAGAATGGACAAACAAATAGAGTATGAATTTTAACATGGGAAAGTGTAAAGTTATACATTTGGGAAGAAAAATCCCAGTGCTCAGTATGAACTTAATGGAATTATTTTAGACTCATTGCTAGATCAAGGTCTGGGAATCCTTGTAAACGACAAACTTGAAAACAGTAACCAGTGTCAAACAGTAGTAGCAAGAGCAAACAAAGTCCTATCTTGCATAAAAAGATGTATTGAAGCAAGAGTGGAAAACGTCATTTTGCCACTGTACAAATCATTGGTAAGACCTCCCATTGAATATGCAGTGCAGCTTTGGGCACCAGTTCTGAAAAAGGATATTCTAGAACTGGAGTACAGAGAAGAGCAATACATTTTGTTAAGGGAATGGAGAACTTGACGTATGAGAAACGTCTAGACAAACTTGATTTATTTACTTTAGAGAAAAGAAGACTAAGAGGAGATTGTGATACACTGTATAAGTATATGCGAGGTCAATACAATGATCTCTCTATTGAGCTTTTCATCCTAAGGCCTGATCAAATAACTAAGGTTCACCCCTTAAGATCAGAGGAAAGGTAGTTTAAACTACAGCAGAGGAGGTATTTTTATATAGTAAGTTCTGTTAAGTTGTGGAATTCCTTGTCTAAACATGTGGTAATGGCAGATAGGGATAGGATGGATACATTTAAGAGATGGTTAGAGGCATTTTAACAGAAGAAAATATATAGGGTTATAATGTAATTTAGTAAGTAAAAAAGGAGGTTCTGGTAAACAGAGTAAAACCCATTTAGGAGTTAGTAAGTTTTATATTATTCTCATTTGCTTCATTATACCAGCCTAATTTACTATGTAACTATATAACAGTATCAAAGGCTTATGCAAAATTCAAGTATATGGAATTATGAGCAATGCCCTTATTTAAATTATTACTTATATAAACTCAAGTAAATGAGTTTGGCATGATCTATCATAGAACCACGCTGGCTCCTAGTAGTAATTTTGTTCGTTGCCACATAGTCCTGATGAATACTATCATTTAGAAACTCTTCTAATATCTTACCCACTACTGAAGTCAAGCTTTTGTATAATGGAACTAAATCAGCTTTCCTATAATCAGAGGGTACTATGCCTGATGATACTAAATCACTAAATATTATATATGTGCCTTTCTATTACTGAACTGCGTTCCTTAACTCTTTGAGTGCCAGAGGGGTATGGAACACATTGCAAAGCAATGTTTTCCATACCCCTCTGGCACTCAAAGGATTAAGTACCCTTGGGTGTATGCCATCAGCTCCAGGTGCTTTATTCATCATAACCTTTTCCAGCCTCTTTTGGATTTTGTCCTCAGTAAGCCATGTAGATGATGGAGGGGAATCTGACATTTTATCTGGTTGCCTTAGACTGCCATGGTTGCTTCCTTTGTATATACAGAAGAAAAAAATGTGTTTAAGGTGTCAACCATCCTCACTTACTAATTCACCTGTCTCTGATTTAAGAGGGCCAATTTCAGCCTTAATAGTTTTGGCATTTATATATTTATAGAATCGCTTTTCTTGCACTCTTTTGCAATACTTTTCTCATTCTCAATTTTAGTTAGCCTTGTTGCTTGTTTGCAAATTCTATTAAATCCTTTATATTTATTAAATGATGCATCTGACAATTCAGTTTAAAATAAAATATGCAGGTTTAAAAGAGCATTTTTAGAAGTATCCAAATAGTTGTGCGTGTGTGTGTTTGTGTGTGTGTAGTCAGAAGAGCTGCAAGAACTATATATTGGCTACATATACAGAGTGAAAAAATAATGTCTATGCATCAAATCCTGACTTTTACCAATAAATACATTGTGACTTACTATAGATACCAAATAGTAGGGTTTAGTTATATATGTCTGGCCTTAAACGGAGTGCTTCTAATCTCCACAGAAGCAATCAATCAATCAGATTCCAAACTCTCCACCATAACCAAGACCAAAGAGCTGTCCAAGGATGTCAGGAACAAGATTGCAGACCTACACATGGCTGGAATGGGCTACAAGACCATTGCCAAGCATCTTGGTGAGAAGGTGACAACAGTGGAATTTCAATGATCATGAGAATGGTGAGAAATCAACCCAGAATTACACGGGAGGATCTTGTCAATGATCTCAAGGCAGCTGGGACCATAGTCACCAAGAAAACAATTGGTAACACATTATGCCGTGAAGGACTGAAATCCTGCAGCGCCCGCAAGGTCCACCTGCTCAAGAAAGCATATGTACAGGCCCGTCTGAAGTTTGCCAGTGAACATCTGAATGATTCAGAGGAGAACTGGGTGAAAGTGTTGTGGTCAGATGAGACCAAAATCGAGCTCTTTGGAGGAGGAATGCTGCCTATGACCCCAAGAATACCATACCCACCATCAAACATGGAGGTGGAAACATTATGCTTTGGGGGTGTTTTTCTGCTAAGGGGACAGGGCAACTTCACCGCATCAAAGGGTCAATGGACGGGGCCATACACCTTCAAATCTTGGGTGAGAACCTCCTTCCCTCAGCCAGGGCATTGAAAATGGGTCATGGATGGGTATTCCAGCATGACAATGAACCAAAACACATGGCCAAGGCAACAAAGAAGTGTCTCAAGAAGAAGCACATTAAGGTCCTGGAGTAGCCTAGCCAGTCTTCAGACCTTAATCCCATAGAAAATCTGTGGAGGGAGCTGAAGGTTCGAGATGCCAAACGTCAGCTTCAAAACCTTAATGACTTGGAGAGGATCTGCAAAGAGGAGAGGGGCAAAATCCCTCCTGAGATGTGTGCAAACTTGGTGGCCAACTATAAGAAACGTCTGACCTCTGTGATTGCCAACAAGGTTTTTGCCACCAAGTACTAAGTCATGTTTTGCAAAGGGGTCAAATACTTATTTCACTCAGTAAAATGTAGATCAATTTATAACTTTTTTGAAAGTTTGAAAGACTGATAATTTCTTTGTCAGTGGGAAAACGTACAAAATCAGCAGGGGATCAAATATTTTTTTCCCCTAACTTTATGTCTTGAACATATGATGTATTTATGTCTGTCCACTAAGCATCTGCCATTCACTTAATCAGGCTCTGTGAGTTCCAGCTGCAGCCAGCTCAATTAGGAACTTGGATCACCTACCTCTCTGTTACTTAATGGTCAAAAGGCTTTTGTTTTTATGTATTTTTTTCTCTCTGCACTAGTAGCTAGCTTCAAAACTTCAGCTATTAGCTAGCATAAAAAAATTATGTGCTTTCTATCTCTCTCTCTCTCGCTGTCTCTCCCTCTTTCAAACACAGGCTGGCAATTGTGTATTGTGCATATTAATGTAGCTTTAGAAAATCTAAGAGCTCCACTTGAGGGGAACCCCACATCTACACATTACCCTAAAGGACAGCTGCTCTTATCCTTTAGTATGGAGATCTGTAGTCTATGACTCAAGCTTTCTCATTGAGTGTATTGTAATAAAAAATAATTTGGACACAAGTTGGCACTGCTGACAGTTTGATTACAAAAAAGTTTCTGTTATTATATCTGTTTTATTGTATTTATGTAATTTTAATGTTCATAAAATCAAACATGGTAAATTAATAGAGAAATAAGAGAATTAGAGAACTATAACTCTGTGCTGGGAGTCACATTTACTTGACTAAGGAGGAGGCATTTGTGAGATGGTTTCAGTCTCTTTTGACCATATTTTACTAAATTTACCAGCAATGACAACGTGAACCATTAATTAGCCATTGTGAGTGGGTGGGAGCCTGAGGACAAAATAGGCCTCTTTCCCCACATGTGTAAATTACCTGATCCACACGTCCCATTAAAGTGTTGCTAAATACAGCAACTCTGGTTCATCCTTTAAAGTATATGACTGAAACTAAAAATCATGGAGAAACATTCTTGTCTGAATCAGGCATCCACAGCATTTGTCATCTGTCTACCAAATCATTTGAATAGTCTTTTGAGGTGTATACTAAGTATAGAAATCTAAGCTAAATCATACTATTCCTGACATAAATTATTTAATTGGTTATACAAAGCAGAACATCCTCACACAGATCTGGGGTTGTCAGGATTTAAAATACCCTCCTACCATTTTTCTATCCTCCTAGGTCTCAGAAAGGTGTAGCTACTATTACAACTGTGTAGATTCTGGATAGCGCCTTTTGAATGACCTTTCTGAGTAGTACTTTTTATTCACTCTTTTGTGGGGAATCCATGCTTACTCAAGTTACAATAGCAAAAGTACACAACTGGTTATGGTGATGCATACTCCATCATGCACCAAAAAAAACCTTTTCCCAGTCCAAAAATGACTCTGAGAATCTATTTGGTAAGATAAAGGCCTCATCATTTATTAACGGTTAACCAAATAAAGAATTATATGCCTGCTTCCTGGCATGTGGCAGGAGGCACAATAGTGCACACATAAACCAAGTGTCTTTGCCATCACACAAGTATTAGCCAGTGAGTCAGGGACTAACTCCCCAAAGTCCAAAAGGGCAAGATAACAGTTCATTAATCACTGGCAAGGACCATTGCTGCAATATGAAGAAACAACAAATTCAGCGGCTCCATTCAACGACCTTCATCATATATAGATATGGGAAAAAAGCTGAAAAGAAACTGAAGCTTCTACCGACTGCTATCATAATATGAACAACAAGTGTGCAACAAAAAGGTCTTCCTTGAACCTTTTAATATCATAAATGCAAAAATGTATGCGCTACTTGCAACATGTTCTTAACATGCAGGGACACAACCATACCGTGTCTTCTTAAAAACGCTGTTTGGGCATGAAACGCGTTGATTATCTCCATTTCATGTAACCTGTTCGTACCCACTCCGTAAGTCTTGTTACTATGTTGCAGAGACTGACTATCGCAGGTATGAAATTTTATCTTGCACAATAAAGTTAATTGTTTTTAAGAAGGCACGTTATGGTTGTGTCCCTGCATGTTAAGGACATGTTGCAAGTAGTGCATACATTTTTGCATTTAATTAAGGACCATTGCTGCCACAACAACCTGAAAAGCACTGTGACAAAAGAGAACACAACAGGGAGAGGGGTGGGACAATTTGATGTTCCTGTGAGGCTGCCGGCACTAATTCGGGAAGATGAATGACCATCAGCTCCACAGGTAACATTTATAAACTTAACAACAGAGAACACCCCTTACTCAGGAATACTCAAAAACTATGGAACAAAAATACAATGTTTGCAAAGAGGATGGAAATGTGTCCAGCAGTCAAGCCTTCCCTCTCTCTCTTTGGTTCAAAGAAGATTATCTGTTAGTGATAGGAACATTAGTTTTTAGAGATCTAGAGTCAATAATTGCATCTCTCAGGTTATTTAGTGGAGCTATTTTATGTTCCTAATGGTCAAACTTAGAAATGTTTGGATTTTGCATAACTCTGATAGCCTGGGATTAAACAAAAGTGGGGTTATTAGGTGGACATGTTCTAGTATCAAGATTACTATGTACTGTGAACAGAGTTAGTGGTTATATGCTCCTGTTAGATGCTACAAGGACTTGACATCCAGGACTGATTGAAGAGATTATCTCTTATACAAGGAGCAAGGGAAATATTCAAGGGGAAATTGGGCTTTTCTGGCCATAATAATAGTGGAGGTTATAATTAAAAGGTGATAGCTCTCCTTTAACCCTTTGAGTGCCAGAGGGGTATGCGACTCTTTGCTTTGCAATGCGTTCTGTACCCCTCTGGCACTCAAAGGGATAACATAACACAGGGCAGTGTATGTATTACATCCTAGGACTTTATGAATATAGCGGGGGCAGCCTAGCAAGAAAAAATGAACATTTCAAAACAAATATAACAGATCATTTACATTACTAAACTATTCTATTTCAAGTGTATTAAAACATAAAATAAGCGTATAACATGTTGATCCAATAACAAACATGGTCACGACTTACTCAAACATTCATTCTCTATTTAAGTCAACAACAAAAGACTCCCTTTGTTCTATGAAGTGGAAGCTATTAAAATTGTTTGAATTCATTAAGGCTCATTTCCCTCCCTTTGGATAGCATCCTATTAATCTGTCAGTGTTATTATAAATAATAATACAACAAGAATAAAGGACAGATTTAACATAATTAAAGGAAATCCATTATAATGCAATTCATTAGAAAATAAGATAAAAGGCATTTAAATGAAATGAATACAAAACAAACCTACCTGCTTTAGGATCTTCCAGTGAAATAGTACATGATTCCTCAAAAAAAAAGCTGGAAGAATTTCTTATCTGCTGAGAACTTCTACAGCAGTGGTTCTCAAACAGTGTCCCCCGAAGAAGTAAAAGTTTCCCTAGCACAAATTACAGTAATGGTGGGCAGTCGAATAAAGCCAGGGTATCAGACAGTGTATCTGTATATTTAAAAAAAATATATATCCTAGTAATAGCTACCTGAAATTTGAAGCAAATAATGTAGTCTTTAGCTATCTGTACAAAATGGCATCCTGATAAATGTGATGTCAGTGCTATGTTAGAGAGGTCTTTGACATATCTCTTGGGGTTTTGTTTTAGCCTTTGAGGCTTTCCTTACCTGGCCTTCGCTCTCCCATTGTTCCTGAATGGGCCCCTCAGGTTTATAGCTTCTTCCCACATACTTCACCTTGCCCGATTACCGATAGCTTGTCTCAGTTCTGTGGTTCTTGGTTTTGTGTTACTGACATTTTTTCATTCTGTTCTCCTGGTTGTTTGATCCCTGGTTTAAGCCTGACTATGGCTTTTGGCTACCTACATTGAGTCCTGTTGATCCCGTTTTTTCGACCCTTGGCTTATGTCTGACTATGGCTTTTGGCTCCCTACGTTGTGTTCTTTCAATCCCGGTTACCTTGGCTTTTTACTCATGTCAGTTTCCCTGGCCTACGCTGTGTGTATACTCTTGAATGGTTAGTGTCCTTTTTGGAGCATTCATCTGCAGCATTAGCTGTGTTCTCTCCCCAGATGCTCTTGAGCAGTATTCTCACCACTCACCAATGTTTGTATGGCAGTCCTGCAGCCTCAGTGGAGCTTGGCCACATGCCATTGTGATCTTACTACCGGGGGAGTCAGGCTTCCACGGCTGTACTGGCAGTACTGTTCCCCTGGTTGCCTTAAAGGGATAGTAATACTTCGTTTTAACTTTATTTTATTTTGTAGGCATTAAAAAAACATGTAGAATGATATAAGTCTTATCTCTCAAACCTTTATGGTTTAAGAGATATTCACAAGCCCCTTTTACCTAGTGTAAGCCATTTCTTCCCAGATGTGGAATGCAGTCCATAGATCAGACAGATAACAGCAAGGGACACTCTTCTTTATATGAAAACAATGAAAGCCCTCCCCCACTTGACAAGCTTAATTGAAGATTGTCCCTCTCTGCAGTCTACCTGGGCACCTCCCTTCTGCTCTGGCTGAGCAGTGTTACATCAGTAAAAGGGGAGGGAGGGGGACATTTTGTCATTGAATTACTCCTGAACTACAGCTCTGACAGAACTGAAATAACACTCTCCAACGTCCAAATACTATGATGATTAATTAGAGCTGCTTTTTATTATGAAACATTACTATCCCTTTAATTGGGACTGGCCCACGATAGTGTGAAATCTGCCAGCTGCATCTTCATCAGTCTTAGCCCACTCTCCCTTGGAGGCCTACTAGACTTTTCTATTAGGTGGAGGTACTGAGTTTGAGTATCGACCCCTTTTCCTTTTAAGCTGTGTCAGCCCACTTCTATCAGCAGAACTGCTGCTCTTAGCTGACACTGTTCTCTACTGGAGAATCCTCTCCCCATAGTTTTCTAATCGGTCTCAGCCCGCTGTTACCAGCAACCCTGCTGCCCCTAAAAGACACCATTAGCCATTGTGGATTCCGCAGACAGTGGTCTTGTAGTGGTCTCAACCTGCTCCTGCCAGCAGCCCTGCTTCCCATAGCAGTCATTATCAGCCATTGAGGATTCCTCAGTCAGCAGCCTTGTAGTTGTCTTAGTCCACTCTCTTCATTTAAAGCAATCCACAGCAATCCAAAGTGCCTATATGTTCCTATTGCTGATCTAAAGCAGTCAGTATGCTATTCTTAGGATCAGACTGTGGTCTTTGAACATTCCCTACCAGTTGTCTTTCCTTTGATTTCCATTGTTCCTACTGGTTACCTACCGCTTAGGAGAATACAGCCTTCTGTACTTTAGCGGTCCTAGCTCGCTCTTCTGGAACCATCTTGTATATTCCTGCATCTGGGGTCCTGTCCTATACATTGTCTGGAACTATCCCCCAGTACACATTTTTCCTATCGAGGTCTGGGCCCCAGCTCAATGAGGTTTGGACATCTGGCTTCACGGCCAACACCTCTAGTAAGGCTTTGACCGCAGCAAGTGAATCTTGTGAGTGGCACTGATCCTGAGCCTCTCTCCCCAGCGCTGCACCTTAACTGCTCAACCATCAGACCACCCAGCTGATTTGTGACAGTTTTCAACACATTGTAAAACAATGGGGGTTATACACTAAGACACGATAAAGTGGAAAACTCATAGCGCATTGGCTCCATAGAATAACAAAGGAAATAGAGAAGTGCTATAACTGGAGGTCATCTCCACTTTATTACCTCTTTACCACACAGTAGTGCATAACCCCCAATGAGTTAGAGAGCTCTCTATCATCCAGCCGGTTAAAGGGTTCCTCCACAGCCAAAATTTTTAGATTCTAAGATTTAGTAGCTTTTCTTTTGAACATAGGGCCCTATATTTTCTCTGGCTCCCACCTCTGGATCCGTTCTTCCCACTTCCTTCCTATTTTCCTAACCAGCTCTGCCTACTTCCCTATCCTGCCCATGCCACATATGACCTGCCCCATCATAATGCGAATAGCATCATTTAGACACTCAGCAAAACAATTTTCCTTGGGGCACTGAGCACAGTTGTTCCCTGATGTTATCACACTTGCAGTTTTTCTGCAGACTGGGGGAAGCAATTTTCCTTTGTTGTTCTCACGCACATCCTGGTCAAGATACTGTATTTAGCTGTATACTTCTAGTTTTCGAAAGGAATGACTAAAAATGGATTATTACACAATTTAGATTCAAAGGGCAAAATAAATGTTTTATTGAGCAATAAACCAAAAGTTGCAGCGAGATGCGTTACCTTCAAACATAAGCTGCATTTTTCAGCAGTGTGAACAGCACAGCTCAATATGAAACAATAAAAGTTTTTTTCATGTGTTTGAATCATTGCAATTACAGAGACCAGTATGAAAGAGGCCTTATAGGGATGAAATATGTATGCATCTTTATATAGCGTCATGCATGTACATATCACAAAAATAGAAATAGTATATACAAGACAGGGTTAAGAGTGATCATTGCATTATTAGTGGGGGGAACAGTTCAGCAAAGTGATTATACATTGGGAAAGGGAACCAGTCCCAACGAGCTTATAATCTAATTAGTAATCATGACAGCATACAGAGACAATACGAGGAAGATCATAAGTGCAAGTACAAGGTTTCAGTAAAGGAAGAGCAGAATGATTCTAATGTGACTGTCAATGTGCACAAGGAGAATACTATTACGTTGATGCGTCCGTGGGTCACTAGTATAGGGATGCCTAGTTGCACTTGAGTGTATGCTTTGTTTACACTTTTCAATTACTTTCTTGTTGATTTTTACCACTCATTAGGGACTCAACACCTAGGGGCTTGATTCAATTAGTACCGTAAAAAAATCCCCGTTATTCTATTATGACACTGTGACACACTATCTGATGTTAAAAATGCACTACTGGTGCTAAATTTGTATCCATTGGAATCAATGACAAAGTAGTTCAATCTGCAATTCATTTGCAAGTGGTGGGCTAGTAACATGCATTAAGGGACTCACTTTTATTGCCAAACATTAACACCTAGGAAATTTGGAGGTGAGTCCCCTAATGCATGTGCCTAAGCACCGAACTGTAAGTGAAGTGTTAATAAAGAAAATAAATAATAATGAAGAAGTAAGGATCCCACTAGTGACCTGTGGATGTATTTATATGGGGCCCTAAGCCCCATATCAGTACATCCAAAGGACGAAAAACGTGTGCAAAGCAAAAACTTATCCCTTTGAGTACAAGTGGGGAATGCAACACATTACACAGCATTGCATACCCCACTGGTACTCAAAGGGTTAATCCCCCTAAAGCTAACACCATCCATTTAACATTACACACTTTCCTGTAAGTCTGATATCTAGCGGGATCTTCTGCACACTGGCCTTCCTCTTTAGTTCTTCTTCTGTAAGCTTCTTTCTTCTTCATCTGTCATCTTCTTCTTTTTTCTTTTCTTCATTTGTACGCTTCTTCAGTCTTCCTCTTTAAAATTAGTGTTGCCCCTGAAAAAGAAATATAGTTACTAAAATACATGTTTGCGGTAAAGCTACTCTGCCCCCAGTGCCACTGCCGTGGCAGAAAAAAAAGACCAAGAATACCTCCTCCTAGTAGCTGTAGGGCCATTGTATGATTCAGCGGCGGCAGTGTAACTGTAAAACAAAAATGTATTTTAATAACTTTATTTCTTTTTCAGGGGCAAAATTAAGATCAAAGAAGAGCACAGATGAAGTAAAGAAGAAAATGAAAGCTGAAGAAGAAGAAGATAGAAGCTTACAAAAGAGGGATTAAAGATGAAGACCAGGGTGCAAAAGGCCTCACTGGACATTGGAATTACAGGTAAGTGTTCCAGCTATGGGTGATGGGATAGTGTTAGGGCTAGTATGGGCCCACTTTATTGTTAATGATAGGGGTAGTGTAGGGCCAAGGGGAGGTAGGGTGACTGTGTTTTTTATCTCATGCTTGGTGTTTGACACTGAGCATTATCTGATTTCCTTTGATGATCCCATTTTTCACACTATTTATTGTGATTTATGGGAATAAAAAAATCATGACCAATGTTCTGTGGGTCAACACTCGTAGTGGTTCATGTTGGTATAGAAATTGAATTCCGACACTACCACTGTGTGTGCTGAGTAGTTGAATAGAACCCCTGGTTTGTTACGTGCAAAAATGCAGACAGAAAGGAAAATCCCTAACAGCCACCGCATGTAACTATAGTAAATGGATGTACTGTTTCATTGTTTTCAGTGGGCTATCTATCTATCTATCCCTGATTAAGTATCATCTTGATACAAAACGCGTTGGAATATTAGTCTCCTCTATCACTATTGAGATTATCTGGAATATATTGATCTATATAGCCATCTAAGACGGGAGGTAGAAGATCATCCTTCAGTTACTTCGCCTATCTCTGCCCGCTGAAGATGCTGGCCGTCAAAATATAGACACAAGCTATTCAAAAGACGGGAGAGAAATATCATCAGCTGTCCACTCCATCTTGATTACAAGATATATACTGCACAGACTTCCATACTGCTAAAAAGATCTCTGCCCGCTGGAGGCGTTTGAAAGTTTAATACACCTATCTACGCTACTCCGCAATCACAGCTAAAGATGGGAGAGAAGTCATAAGGAAATAAAGTCCATCCTGTTGCTATCTATCTGCCAGGTAAAGAGCAGTTATATCACTTCAAAGTATTACAGAGTCTATAGACTGAGACATATTTTCTTCTACAACTTCAAAACCTGACGAGAAATAGAGAAGGGTGCTACCTAGTGCAATATATATTGCCAATAAAGGACCTTCACCAGTACTCCACCGTACTCACAATTTTCTAGACACTAATAGTGATCAGGTGGGGAAATCTAACTGCCCCCACTCAGTCACTCTGAAGGATGGATACTGCGTCTTCAAAAAACTCCCACAAAATTTGCTGGGGACCTTAAGACAGAAAGAATACACGAACAGGAAAAGCGCAAACCACCAACAGATATATCCTTGGACAACTTGTATCAAAATAAAACCAATAGTATACAGGTACTCACAATTCCCAAATGAAGTAGCTGGTAGCAGATATAACCAGCTAAGGCAAGCGGGGAAATGTAAACTGCCCTGTTACAGTTGCTTCATCCAATAGAAAAATGGATCCTTATAACTTCATAAAAAAATGTATTTAAAAATACATGTACATTGCCATAGAGTACAGATAAACGTCAATACGTATATTAAGCATTCAAGCCTCATATGATGCATTTCGGGGTTCAACCCCTTTATCAAATCTCATACGCATAAATTTCATAGACATAAATTTAAATCTTAAAAAATGAAATCATTCATAGATTTCCATATATAATTAGAAAGTTATGTACGGAAGTCATAACAAAGTATATGGATAACAAAAATCATTAAAATGTGTCTGGCCAGCAGGGTACCTCTGGCACTGATAGGTAGACAGATCCACCTTAACTCACTTGTGCTTAATCAGCCCCTAATCAGCCTTATGGATTAGGCATTACAGTAACCTCATATTTAGACACTATTCTACTGGTAGAAAACTCAAGGGAAAAAAATCAGACTTCAACACAAGAACTTGTCTATCTATGCTTAAGAGCATGGGCTGGCTTATAAATCCACAAAAGCGCGACCTAGTACCCAGACAGAACAAGCTGTTTCTTGGAATACAGTTCAGCACCTTAGAAGGCACAGTTCACCTCTCCAAAGAAAGGAAGAAAATCTTGTGCTCCAAAACAGGAAAATCCTAATATACAGAATCCAGTTGGTGAAAGATTTTGTGAAGATTTTAGGGACATTATCCTCCACTGTCCAGATCATACCTTGCTAAACTAAACAAATAACGGTTGCTACTTGAAACACTAATAATATTACATATGGAGAACATCCTATGCACGCACCCATCCTTTTGCAGGCTTGGTAGGCCTGGTGCTGCTCCCAACAAACAATTCCACAAACTTGAGGACAACTCAAAGGAAGCGATCATGGGTCCACCAATGCAATATCAGCCATATCCAAAGTTGAGTGATTAAGTGATTCTATGTATTTGCATGAAACGCATTAGGTGATTTTGTATCGTTGTGATTTCATTTTCATGGTGGTCGTTTTTTAACTTGAAATAATAATTAATATGAGATGTTTTAACTCAACTTCAGATCATACCTTGGGCAAAATTCCACATAAGGAAGACCCAAAGCAATTTTCTGGAAGAAGGATTCCTCCATCTATGGGCAAAAGATCCCATTACCAGACACCATGAGACAAGAACTAGGCTGGTGGCTAAACCCCAAACATTTTAGATGAGTCAGGCCTCTGGAGGAGTCAGTATGGGAAATTACTTGGATGGATGCCAGATCACAGGCTGGGGAGGAGTATGGAGAACAAAAGCAATACAGGGAAAATGGTCGGAGTAAGAGGCATCTCTTCACATCATTATATTAGAACTAAAGGCAGTGGAAAAAGTGTTAAAGAAATCACAGTCCAAAATAATGCACAAGACAATATCTTTATCTTTTATAAAGGTAAAAACTTCTGCTTTATCAATGGTTTTGGCCAGACCTATTGCAAATAACTTTATAGTTAAAAGATATGTTAAAGTTATTTCCAAAATTAAACCAACAATACATGAAGTGGTTCCTCCATGGGACCTTAATATAATGCTGATGAACTCCAGGCTCTCTCCTGTAAGGAACCATATGTATCACTCTATCAGGACAAGGTAGATTTTTCTTATTCAGGGCTGTTGCTCCATTTTTTCACAACATTGTAATAAATAGTGCACAGTACAGTCGCTGATGACTGCACTGTGCCTTCCCCAAGGGACACATATTCACACACCTATGATTTAGGTGTAGAAACAGATGGAGAAGAATGGCCTTCTTCTTCTTTTCCAGCATCACCTTGACTGGCTGGGGCAGGATATGCTGCTGACTCAACATTATAACTGCAGTTACCAGGGTTATTGGCAAGTGGAGCGGGCCCTGGTCCCATATGACTGCTTGCAGAAGCAAGCCCCATGGTGACCACAGTGCTCAGACTGTGACACACTAGCCCACTCATCACCATCCTGCTGCTGAGACAGATGAAAGTCTGCTGCCCACATTTCACAAGGGAGGGACGATGTTGGGGGACTTGGCCTCATTGGGTCTGGGGAATGTGGGCTCCAATCCCAGTCCCTTTAGCACTGGTGGTGCCACTGCTAATGCTAGTCACTGGCCTCTACTCTTATGAGTCACTAGCCTCAGGATTCATCTAGCTTTTTTTAAAAAAAAAAGTGGTGGTGGACGGTGGGAAAAATGGAAAATTATGTATTTTCAGCAAAAGTTCCAGCAGGAACATCCATCCCTGCTAATGACTACTCCTTCTCAAAGTCACTAGCCTCAGGGTCTATCCAGTTTCTCTTTTTTTAAACAGTAGTGGTGATCATCGTGTCAGCCAGCAGAATGAACCACTAGGTGACCACTTTAGTTTTATTTTTTATTTCAATTTATTTATATTTCTCTCTCTCTCTCTTTCTCTCTCTGTCTCTTTCTCTCCCTCTGTCTCCTTCCGCTCTGCTTTTCTTCTAAAATACTCCATAAATTATGGGTTTAGTATATGGGCAGGAAATTTCACCTCATTGAGGAAAATAGGAAGAAAATGAAACAATTTTCGTGAATTTTTCTTCGCTCCTAGTGAAATGGTAGAAATCTATATGGTCCGATATGGGAAACTTTTCCAGAAGGGAAAGCGGAAAACCATACTTTTGTCACAAAATTTCCCACAGGAACAAAACAGGACTTTTCACCCATTCCTAGTTCAGAGGAAGAGGAGGAGACCTGAGATGCAATAAGGTGTGATAAAGAGGAGATAACTTCTCCAGTGATAGCCCTTCTCCAGTTCCTATTAAAATCTACGGAGCCTATGCACTAAGATTTTCCAAGTGGGAGAAATCTTTGTGCATAGGCTGTGCAGAAAAATAGGAGATAACTTTTCTAGTTCCTATGTTAATCACTTCTTTTTCACTCCTCAGTGCATGAATTCCCAGCTGAATCTTCCAATCCCAGAGAACCCCCCACCAAAAAAACAGCTTTACATTTGTTAAGGTTTAAGAGTGTCAGGGACTGTCCAATGCTTTCCAGTCCTTTATTTATTAATAAAAGTCATTTGTGATTCCTAGAAGACATAAATGCAACTCATCCTGGAAGATGACATTAAGTCTATTCTAGTATGTCATGTCATGTTATATAATATTATAACTATATATTTATACATCTATCTAGATCTCCCAGCTGAATTGGGAAACCCTTTCACGTCAGTCAGGGAAAGCCACCCACATTGATGTGAAAGGCTTTCTTGATCCCGCCCACTCCTACCTGGTAGTTCGCGTAGGATGGAAGCAGGGGAGCTTTGTTGCTCCCCTGCAAGGCCTCTACTGATCTCCCAGCATCATTTTCTAGGAGATCAGTAGCTGGGGGGCATAAGGAGGGGTGCTGATTCCCGAGCACGAGGTCTGATTTTAAAAATACAATAATAGTAATAATAATTATGCATTGATCTAGAACACCAATTGGTGTATAAAGACCAAAACAGATATATTCTGGGATAAACCAGCTGCAGTTCATAGGACATATAAAAATATGCATTGAATTATATGGGGCAGGACAGGAATTGCCTCTCTAGCATCCAAGGGGTTAAATCAGTGAGGCTCTGAGGATTTTTTATTAGTCCCCTATGGTACAGTTGGCTTGCTGTAGAATATCTTCTGCAGATTTACCTGTATACATAAGGGACAATGAATTTTACTTACAAATAGCCTTTAGATTTACATAATGCTTCTGTGATATGAAACCAGTTATTAGAACAACAATATTAAAATAATGGAATTACTACAAAAGGGATTTTTTTTCTCTGGATATCATTTTCCCAGGCAACTTCATTTCAATTATTTTCCTGGACAATACTTTACTCTAGAGTACTCATCTGTGGGCATAGCACGGAATGTAAATGTGACGCTAATTGGCAGCTTTTTATGGAAATGTATGTTAGTAGGTGACCTTTGACACTCCAGTTGTTGGAAACTACAACTCCCATCATCCCCAAACAGCCAAAGGCTGTTTGAAATTATACGAGTTGTACTCCCCAACAGACGGCGTGCCAAAGGTTGCCTACAATTAGTGTGAAGGAGGAATAACTAAATAAATTAAAATAAATATGAAGAAAGAAAGAAAGAAAGAAAGAAAGAAAGAAAGAATATTGAGTGATAATTATCTCAGTTCCTTATAAGAGCTTAGTTTATCTTGCCAGACAGAGATGAAAACATTTAGGTTAGTGAGACTAACATCGGCACATTATGAATGTGAATTTAGACTACACGAGTTAGGAAAAAGCATATCCAGATCTGATAAAAGTCTCACATAAGCAAAACTGATTAAACTGACTTAACTCTTTGAGTGCCAGAGTGGTATGGAATGCATGGCACTCAAAGGGTTAAAGGGGAACATTCATATGAGAAAAAGTTTTGCCCATGGGCTTAAATTTACCCAACTACATTAGTCTTGGTATATTTTTCAATGTTACCTACCTACTATTTAAGCTACGGAGACCTGAAATGTGCCACTTCCGTGTTGTGCGGCACCCTGTATGTGCGGCACAACGGAGCAGGACTTTCCACCTCCCTCCCAGCGGCCCCAGGGAGCGCGTTCATGCTTCCCTTCATAGTTGTATTTATGTGGACTTACGTTACAGCAAGCTCCATTTACCATGCTACTGAGCTCATGGTAAACCATTAAAACGCCTCTTGAACATATTCCACAGACATTAACACAGGGTAACAAGTTCAACAAATGTTGCCAAAGGGAAAGTTTTCAGATTTATAATTGTAATACTTTATTCCCTAAGGCACACAATGTTTATACATTAATATGATTATGTCTCTTACTTATTTTTTATTTTTATATGTGTTAGGGGATATTTATTTTTAGGATTTTATTTCCTCATTTTTCTTATGTCCATGTTAAAAGGATAGTAATGGCTGAAAATAAATGCAGGTCCAATTAAGCCTCATATTCTGTGCTCCATGTTGAGTTGTATTTCAATATTCTCCTATTTGTAGTTCAACAGTAATTCAAATATAAATTATCTCTCTCCCACCCCTTTTACCTCATAACGTTGCCTCTCCAAGCTGGTCAGATGGCGCACAGCAAGGGACAATCTTCAGTATGCATAAGGAAAATCCTGCCTTCCTTTATGAAGGGGGGGTGATTTTCCTTATACTCTGTGTATGATGATTGTCACTCGTTGCGAGCTGTCCAGTTGGGTATCCTTTTAAAATGTTGCACACTACTGTGTGAACAACTAAATGGAGCATTAACCATGTCTCTGGGAAGAAAAGGGTAACATGAGAATCTTGCCCTCATCAAAAAGGTGAGATTCTCATGTCACGGGCTTAAGCGTTGCATCAACAGAAACATAACTTGCTTCACTTCATGTGTGCACTCCTGCTCTCTTTCCCCTCACCATCTGCATTAACCGTTCAAAGTAAAAATGTGATTGACTAAACATGCATTGGTGATATCTGACCGCCCGCTTCAACACTTCCTAGCTAGACTATAAAAATGTTGCTATCAATCAGGTGAATTGCACTGCTAATATGGCAAAAACTAATCAATGTAAATACATACTGCATTGGAACTCTAGCATGAGGGAATATTAAGAGCCACGGACCCCAAGGACACAAAGGAATAGTGCGTTTTACAAAAATTACAATGCCTTCCATCCCATCATTAATCTCAAATTCATCCATTGACCCACACAAATTAACTTTCTGGATACTGCATTCTTTATCAGTAACAACTCCACCCAAACATCTTTATACAACAGATAGACCTAATTGTCTTAGAAATGACATCCCAGACACACAAAAAACCTCTGTTGCTTATAACCAAGTCCTAAGGTATAACTGTATATGCTCTGAGATCAACATCTTAAAAATATCAGGAAAGAGTTTATCAGTTATGAGTATAAGGCCAAGTTCACAGACCTCCAAATTCAGAATAAATATCCTGTTATACAAATAACCACAGGACGATAACAGAGTGCCATTAGTAGTCATCTATAACACACAGCTTGAAGTACTGTATTAAATCTAAAAAAAATACAACATACTCATGACAGATTAAAAAGAATAATCCCAAAACCTCTGCTTCTCTAATATAAACAGCCCCCCAATCTGAAATAATTGGTGGTAAATGATACTTCTCCCTGTCTAAACCTGTGCACACATATGTACCACAGATATGGTGCCCATACCACATTGGTATAGAAACCACAATATCAAGGTACAAATTCTCCTGTGGCTTTTCTAATGTTGTTTACCTGTGTGTGAAATGTCCCCAAACATGACTATATGTGGGTGAGACAGGACAGACCCTTAGAAAAAAGATGAATTCTCATAGGTCCAGTGTGAACCACAAAGGTGACACCCTGTTTGGTCAACCTTTTTGCAGAACGGATCACAGTATTAAAGATCTCAAAGTGACTGTACTGATGGGAAATTCTAAGACAGAAAGACCTGGGAGGATAAACTGAACCAAGTTTAACACTTGATTGTGACAAGGAATATATGTCATTATCCCACAAAATAAAAATATTTTTGTCCCCTTTGGATGCCAGGAGACTGCACGTCTTATTGGAAGAAATGGGTTGTACACCCCTCTGCTGTTAAAAGGGTTACCCCATACATTTCCTTTGACCTAGTCATCTCTAGTCAACTTCACTGGAGCCTGCAAAAGAAAATGAATCTTGTTTCCATTTTCTAATCCACTTCAAAGAGAAGTATCCTTGTTTATATATTAGTTAATATAATCATTGATATATTGATAGAATATATTGTGTTTCTAGAAAGGTTATTATAGCAATATTTGATCTGGGGGAATTCTTTGAATTCGGTTATTAACCCTTCAACTGCTATTTGTCTATTTAATTTATGGTGTTTCTTTGGATTTCTTAGCGTATGTTTTGGGTCTAATCTTTTGTACAGTGAGAAGTTTATTTAAACATCACACTGGACAAAAGAAGTTGCCATCTTGGGTGTGGCATCCTATATTCCTAAGTGGATTAACCCTTGGAGTACCCTATAGGTTTTACATAGGATTGCTATGGTCATGTGTATGATATATGTTGCATGAAGTTTGGGTATACTGTCTAGACATATATTATTAGATTGATTCTGAGTATATTCTTGGTATATTCCATTATTGACTATATTAATTGCAATTTATATGTTTTATTCAGAAGGTATACAATATTTGAAATTAGTAGATAATTAAATTATAGTGATCTAATCTAGGGTTTTATTCCAGTTAGTTTCTCTAATGTTTGCTATTGCATATGGTACAAGAAGAATTGTCAGAGGACCTGGCTTAATATTAAAGCTTACTCACCTGACAATCTACCTTAAACCTCAATTAGCATAGTTTATACAGTTTCTGGGGCAGAGATATTCATATATGCTGCTTCCAGCTGTATTTTAATTCATTATATTAATTAATTATATATATATAATTATACTTTTCTATGTTGCTGAGTTAAATTTTTGTTATCTAATACCTCTGAATATACCTATGTTTGGTTAACCCTTTAATTGCTGGTAATCCTAATGGTGATAATTGTGGTTTGAGTCACTGTATATCTATTGTAATTGCTGGTCACTCATTTATATCATTGTTGTTTACACTTCATATATATTATATTTTACTTAAATTATATATATTTTTGCACAGATATGTGGGACTGATTATTTTAATCAATTCTTTATTGTGAAGTAGCGTGTCAATACCTAATATAGTGTAAAGTTCTCAAATGTAATTGTATCTATTTATGTGAAGATATCCAACCTAATTGGTTCTCCTGTTAACCTTTGAATATCTTCTACAAGCCACATTTAATTCAATGGCAACTTTAATTTTCCCCTGTGGTGCAATAGGTTTACTGTAGAATTGCACTTTTTTAGCTTGATGAATAAGGCCTAGTGGATTGCCAGTGAAGCTCCACTATACTCATGTTACCCTCTAACTCCAGTGGCTGCTCTTCAGCTGCAGAAAATAGCTTTGTTACTACCATTATAGTACATACCAGTGGACAATCACAACCATCATTAGCGCTTTACTGGCAGCAGGCATGTATACCAGCTCCATAGTGTGTGCAGGGAAATGGGGTGCACTTACACCATATTCTGTACCCTTTGCTCAGTATATAGAGGAAAGAATCACAATGAAAAGCTCATAGACTGCCCCACTGTCCACCCCTTGGCTCAAATGTTGTTAAGGGAAGGAATGCTAGCTTATGTAGTCTAGTAAATTCATGTTAGACAGGCACAGGGACTGAAAATTGATTCCAATCTTTGATATAGAGTGGAATCTCCATGGTACATTCAGCTCACTGCCTTTTTAATAAATATTGTTTACTATGATAATGCCATGTTTGTGTGTGTGTTGTGTGGTATCTGTTGAGCCATGATGTTGTTTATATCAGAACAGGTTTATTCAATTAAGTCCATCAACTGTGTGTAATTAATAGTTTTTTTATGCCATTAGCTAATCCAGACCGAATGAGATAATGACTTCAGAATTGCTTCTCTTTTGTTTTGTTTACATGGCCCTTATCAACAATAAAAATATTACATTCATGGAAGTTCTGACTCCTGAATCAGAGCTTGATTTCTGTGACTGAACTATCCAAGCAGCTGCTGCATGACTCTGGTCTACAAAACAGCTTTTGTAGGATTCTCTTACTTACTAAGTTGTGAGTAAGAAATTCTCATAACATCTTAGCAAGTGTTCAGTGACATGCCCAGTATGAATGGGGAAAACATAAGAAACAATACACTAAGTACATATTGCCTCCATGCATGCCAGGCTTGTTGAAAAAAAATTGGCCTATTGTCTATAATGGGTTAAGGAACAATAATTCAAGAAGATATATCCTAACATCGTACTAGTAGCACAATATCCTTTTAACTAAGACATGAGAAAAAAATAAATAATTTGCTTTGTTCATCACTTATTTTCTACTTAAAGAGACAATTCACCCCTTTGTAAATTTGGGCCTATATGTGTCATGGCATCTCAGTACGAACAATTTAAAATATACTCTGACTGAAATAACAGTAGTTCTGTGTGCATCTTTGATGTTTCACCTATGCTGGGGAATTTCCAAGGAGGTTAGTGTTCCCTCTCTAATTTTCTGACACTCCTGCAATGATGTCATGACCCATGCTCAACAAAGGAACATGCCAACACCCATATATGCAAACAAGAGCACACGTTGACTCCTTCTCTCCAGGAGGAAGAGGTCAGCAGAAAGGGGCCATTTGGCAGGAATTATCTTAGGAGAAATTCTACACATCACTATCCAGCAGAAGCAAAACAGATAAATTAGTTTTGCAGAAAACACAGACTGATTAGACCTGTCATTGGTCAAGTAAAGATGATGAAATATAATATGTGAAGTAAAAGAGGTGACTGTTTTCTAATGAACCAAAACAAAATGCTATGTTGTATAAACCACTATAAAACAATCACGTAATAGGGGCCTGCTACTCTTCTAGGTAGATATAGTATCTATCGGTAAATGTATTCAAAGATAATCAAGAGGTGCTTCAAACTTATACAAACTGAATAAAAATAATAAACTCCAGTATATTATATATATATATATATATATATAATATATTGGAGTATTTATTTTTATTCAGTTTGTAGCGCCTCTTGATTGTTTTTTTGACTATGATGAAATATAGTTAATCAAAATATGGAGAGCTAAAAGGTATTTCATTTAAATACAGGAAATATTTTTATGCTGTTTTTGTCAGTGAAAAGAATGAATATACTTTTCAACCTATTTTTCTTTTGATGCCTTTAAACATATATTTGAACAGCAAAACCACTTATTAGTCTGGCAATACATTTTAGTGCTTTTGAACAGTATCAGACTACTAAATGCATATGGATATTTATTTTTTGTAATGGAAAAAAATAGCTAAAATTTGATTAGGCAGCTTGTGAGTGGTTATCATCCCTAAGACCAGAAGTAGTCAATATACAGACCTTCAGCTGTTGGGGACCACAACTCTGATCAACCCCAACTATCCAGCAAGTGATTGGGGTAATGGGAGATGCTGTCTTCAACAGATGGAGGTCCAAAGATTGGCTGCTATGGACTGGCAAAAGTTTTCAGCTTAAAAGAGAAACAGGATAAGTATGGCACTTTTCGCCAAGCAGGAAATTGTTTGTGAAAAGTGTTTTCCTGCATTTTTCACTTAGCTCTTTGCATTTAAATCAATGGAAAGACAGAATTTCTCCTCAACACATGGCAATTTTCTCTTTTTCTCACAGGCATATAAAAGGATGTCAGACTCTCACAGCATGTCAGTCTGTGTTTGTGAGAGGAAGAGAAAGCAGCACATTTGTGAACTAGAGAAGGCGCTGAAGTGTTGAGTTGAAGCTTAATTTAGGGAGTCTTGTATGGAGGAAATGTTCTGTATTAGGGGCATCTGGGGGACTCTGTGAATCAGGAAGGGAGAAAGGAGATTGACCACAAATACCCACAAATTTTGTGTGACTAACTGGGAAGACACAGGCACCAGTGATTCAAGTTTCTTCCTGACCTGACTGTTGTCTCTGTCCTATTGGTGTCTATGGTTGTGAGAAAGGAGCAAAGGTGTTTTACCCCAAATACCCCAAAATTTTGTGTAATCAAGTAGACACAGGCAGCTGTGATCCAAAGTCCTTTTTGATTTGGCTTTTATCTCTATCAGAGGAGTCTGGGGGTGTGAGAAGGGAGCAAATGAGAATTACCCCAAATATCCCAAAAATCTGTGTGACTGACTGGGAACATGCAAGCAGGGGTGATCAAAGTTTCTTCCTGCCCTGGCTGTTATATCTGTCCTAGGGGAGCACAGGATGTTTACCCCAAATGTTTCCCTGTCCAAGGGTAGTCTATGGGTATGAGAAGCGAGTAAAGGATAATTACCATAAATACCCCAAAATTCTGAGTGACTGACTAGGAAGTCACAAGCAACCGTGATCCATGTTTTCCTTATCTGGCTGTTATTTTCTTGAAAAAAAAAACAGATAGGTGACAGAGACAGGGACCCTGGTGTATGACTGAGCAGACTGATCCAAGATGAGGTAGAGAATTTTGTAGAGATTCAAGGAAAGACATCATACACAATCAATTCCATTGTGTACTTTACAGTAAAAACTCACAGTAGTTGAGTAATGGCCAGTGAATGCACAATGGGTAGGGTGCAAGAAACAGGACCATTGCAGGGACATGTGAATAAAGTGGTAGTCCAAAAACTGATTGTAGTCATAGTTGCTGCAGAGTGTGAAATACATTATGGTGATCCCTTTCCTCCAAAGGAGGATGCAGTTTGTCAAAGTCCCTCCAAGTGTTATTAATAAACCATCTAAAAGCACTGAAGACGAGTCACATTCCAGTATTGATGGCATAGTGCAAGAAGGTGTAGCAGCTCAGCCAACTGCTGCATCTGACTGACAAACAAATCACAAAAATACATGTCCTGAAAGTAGTAGCAAATGTTGTGAAAATCCCTCAAAGTGGAAAGAAAAAACAACATTGTTTGAGACCTCTAAAAGTTTACAGGAATATAAAAGTAGTGGGGAAGTTGCTGCCAATGCTGAGGATGATTTAATGACTGATGATAATGATGATGATTATATAGGTCTAGAATGTATCCATCCAGCATTCTCTTCTTCTTCAGATACAGATGAAGTTGAGAGTGAAAGAGATGATGACATGAGTAAAAAGTTAGCTGAAAGGCAAATGTTCAGTCTTCCACCACTGAAAAGGAGCACTGTACCTGTCTATAGACTGGTTGAGAAAACAAGTGGAATGTCTGACTGTGGATAATCATAGATGGCAAAAAGTACACAGTCATCCTATCAGTCATCATCAGCATCATCAGTGGTTCCAAGTCCCACTCAGCCACACACACTAATAGTGTTGAGTAACCAGCAACAACATATGATATCAGCATTTACAGCCTTAGCTTTGAGTGCCTCTGCTGATCTTGGAAGTGTAGCACCTGTGACACCTAGTAGTAGTCTATGATGTTCACAATCCAAAAGATAAACATGTTGCTATATATTGTCTGTGTAAGAAGCATGTGAGCAGGGGGGAAAGCAGGCTCACATCTAGGCACATCCTCAATTAGTTGCCACCTGTAGCACAACCACAGGTCTGACTGGGAGAGACACAGTGTTGGAGGTAGACATGCTGCCCTTTTGCTGAAAACAGAAGCTTTAAAAAAAACTGATGTCATGTGTTACATCCTGCTGGAATATCCCAATCAACAGATATTTTTCAAGGATTGTTGTGCAAATGTTACTTAAGCAGCAAGTTAGTGTTGTGGGCAAAGGACAAAGGCATTAAACCTGCTAACATTTTTTTCAAGGCATATGTTGCTGTAGGACTCACAGGTTTTAAATTCAACTATTTATTTCTCCACTTCAGCCCTCAGAAGAAGTAATATTGTGGTGTAAATGTTGCAGTAATAGAAAACATAGGCGAAAATGGCAGGAAATTTATTGGAAGTGTCGAAAAGGAGAAAATGCTATGTATTGTCTAATGGCAAAACTTTTTGCCCATCCCTATTGCCTATACCTGCAGTGGAACAAGCCATTTATGCAGAACTTGTTCTGTCTGAGTGCTTGTCATACCTCCTTTTTTATTTTTGTTCTTTGTCTTCCTTTTTTGGTAATATCTACTTCCATTCTAATGCAGTTGACATTTTCATGACTGTCTGTCCCTAAAAAATGTACAGTAAAGGGCATATGAGGTTAGCAAAAACTTGATGTATTAGTTGTTAAAGTTTGTGATTTGAAACTCCTCAATTAAAATGAAAATGCACTGTTCTGCAACATTATTAGCTAACCTCAATCTTTCTGGAATCATATAATTTGGTACTTTATTAATTCACTTGGGAGAACATTATGTTTTTGTAGATGCTAATATGTTCGGTTTGCATTTTTTCCATTAAGTTGCATGAATTGAAGAAGACTCTCTTGTTTCGCATTAGATATGCGGTAACACATACTCGACTGATCAGCTTAACTTCAACTGTATTTTAAATTCTTGGTTTATAATTACATTTTCCAAACATTATTTTCTTTATTACCGGAAGCCAGAAATATTCTTTTCATAATAAATAGGTTTCATACTGGACTGTTAAAAGTAATTAGAAAAAAAATCTTTTGTCACCCGAGACATCCAAAGAACTCATAAATAACTTATTTTAGCAGTTTTTTGTCTGCAGAAACACATTTTTGACTGGGAACATATATCAATTGATATCAATTACCATATTTTATCAATTCTGCTTTTAAGGGAGCAGACTTAGTAAAAATCCCAGGGACTGTGCTGAGCTGATCCAAATGGTTCCTGTCAGGTATTTGCGTGGGTCAGAACACGGCCCCCCTCAGCCAATAATAGGATGGATAAAATCAGAAAGCATGTGGCTCTCGACCTCCATAGACCCCTAGTTTCTGCCTTGGAAGTACTGCACTAGGTTCTCTGGGGGTGTAGCCTGCTATGGGGGCATAGCCTGCAACCCAGTGAGACTAAATGTCAAGATTTCAGAGTCTTCCAATTCAGTCTATCTTGAAGTGTTAACTAGGGATCACTAGTGGCCTCTTTCAGACACCTGATCTACTTCTCATTCTGCCTGTTTGGGCTCAAAAAACGGGCTCGGTTTCTTGAGTAGGTCTGCTCTAAAGAGGGTGCCCTTCAATGGCCTTATTCACAAAAATAAAAAATGGACCAATTCTTGGACAAACCAATTGCACTGTATGGGACAATTAAACATCCCCACTGATTTAAATGGGACTTTAAGCCCTTGAATGGTAGAGAGGTCTTCAATGCATTGTTTACAATGCATTGGAGACTTCTCTAGCATTCGAGGGGTTAAAAACTCATTTTAATCAATAGGGATGCTTTTTATCATCCCTTATGGTGCAGTTGGTTTGCTCCAGAATTACTTTACTTTTCTTTTGAACACAATTAGAAAAACATCTTTTGTCACCAGAGAATCCAACAAAACTCATAACTTATTTTTGCAGTTTTCTGTCTTCAGAAACACGGGAATGTTTGACTGGAAGGATATTAAATCTATCTTCTGTGACTTATTTTGAAGGTTTCACAGTTAGTGCAATTTTTCCAAAGGCCAAACAACGTATCCGTTTTGGCATTATAAAATGAATTGCACTAGACAGTAGCATATGTGTTGTAAATGATTCATGGGAATTTGAGAAAAATGTGCAGTGGTGGGCATTGGGCAACCTGAGGTCCTCCAGCTGTTCAGCATTTCAGTTTGGCTGGCTGGGGAGTATGGGAAATGTTGTACTGAACAGCTGGTGGGCCTCAGGTTGCCCATCTCTGACTTAGATCAAAGGTTCTCACACTTTTGCTGTTGAGGAACCCTATCCAGGGGTGTTGCTAGGTAGAGGCAAAAGCCACAGATCTCATGCTTAAAATGCAGGGTCTTGTTTTCAGCTTGACGCATGTAATGGCTCAGGGATATTTTGCACCTTAAGGACCCAGTCAGATTTTAGGTTTGTTAATGAGATTTCACTGGTTTATTAATATCAGAATCTCTGGTATTGATATGCGCTTACTGGACCAATTCTTTGATCACCGCCTTGTACTAGTGGTCTTTGATCTTACTCCTCTCTCATCCTCTGTCCTCCGCACTCCCGGCAGGCTTCCTCTTTTCCAATCCTCAATAGACTCTTTATTCTGCTTTACCCGCTCTCTGTCTTGAACCTCTTTTTTACCCCTCTTTGGGAAGATTCTTGATAAGTGCTAATTTAATAATTCAGCGTTCTCCACAAAGTAAAATCAAACTCGAAATAATATCACTGTTCCTTTATTAGAGCCTATCTGGCTGACAATCAGTAAATGACCCTAAATAAAAGGTATAATAAAAACATGCCAGTGTAGCTTGTAAGTCAATTTTAAAAATAAAGAAAAATAATAAAATAAAAAATAATACAATCAACGCGTTTCGGGATGATATAGTCCATTCTTCAGGTTTGATACCATAAACATTGAAAACGTTGGCACTCCAGTATTATTATTTTATCCTGAAGAAGGGACTATATCATCCCGAAATGCGTTGATTTTCTTATTTTTTTATTTTTCAAATTGACTTATACGCTACACCAGCATGTTTTTATTATACCTTTTATTTAGGGTCATTTACTGATTTGTCTTGGACATCCATGGATTTCACATGAGGGTGCCCACATGAGCACGCTATCAATACTGACAGCATGCCATGCTCCCTTACTCCTCTGACCCTAATAATGAAATCCTTTAACTTTTTGAATACTAGAATGCATTGCTTGGAGACATCTAGCATTCAAAGGGTTAATTTAATATTATTAGCATTAGTGCAGTATTGTTCTTACTATAAGACTCAAATTATTTTCTTGAGAAATATGTCCTGATGTCCCCCTGAATCTTATAGACCAAACCAGAGGTAATTTTTAGCCAGGTCAAACTAAGCCGATGGCCTAGAACTTATTATGACATGATACCAACAGACCAATACACTGAGATGCCACAAGCAAGGCATTACACCATTACACAGCTGGTACCTTTCTTTTTAGAAAATTACTCTTGTCCCAGCCTAATCATATGGCTTCATTACTTCATATCACCTTTAAAATCTTGTCACAACATTTAGACCAGTGTATCTTATAGTCCAAAAAACACTATTTGACTACTGATTAGTAGTGGTAACTTAACCCAGTTGGAGTAGAATGAGGATCTCAAAAGAGACCCCCAAGGCTCCCTTCTAGTTTCTGTGAACACATACTAAACTGTAATACTAATAGACTCTGTTTTTTAACCCTTTGAGTGCCAGAGTGGTACGCAGCTCATTGCTTTGTGTATCATCTTGCGTGCACCCAGTGGAGGTCTGTACATATAAAACGGCAATAAGATCACACACAGACTGATGCATAAAGAAAATTATAGCAATTCTGGAGCAAACCAACTGCTCTGTAGGGAACAAATAAAGATTGCTAAAATTCCTATTGAATTAAATGGGGTTTTTAACACCATCAATACAAAAGAGGTCTCCAGAGCATTGCTTCATACATTCCCACAAAATCCCCTGTAAACTACAGCGTACAACTGTCAGTACATTATGAGAATTGCATATATAATGTGTTCGTATAGTCCTTGGGCATTAACCCCTTGACTGCTAGAGAGGTTTCCAAAGCATTCCAAAACAATGCGCTGGAGAACTGTGTAGCATCCTAGGAGTTAATTTGTTGGCACACACACGCACATAAAAATAAAGTAAATCAAACTGAATCTGAACAAATATGCAAATATAGTATTATTTTTATGCAGAAAGTAAGGTAAAGTGAGCTGAACATTCATCATATTAAACAGTCACTGAGGATATGTATTGCTAAAAAACTCTGCGCTTCCTGTTAGTATCGCTAAACATTCTTTATTTGTTTTCTGAGGCCTAAATTCCAGTCTTACCTATACTCTGAAGGAGCAGATATTCCTGCCTTTACTAGGACTCCATGTACCACAGCAATCTTGATAGACGATTTCTAGGACTGTTTGTAAATGGTATAAGATAACCAAGTTTCTCAAAAGAAGTGTGATAGCTACTAATCTCAGTAAATTAACTGACTTTAACTCTGATCTTTCATTACAAAGAGCTCAAACAAAATTAAATAAGTGCTCCCTGACTAGGACAGTTTACATGTGTCAGTCAATCAAATGTAGGATTATGTTCTAGGGATCTAACATACAAATAATTCATGTTTACATATATTAGCTGTAAACACATGGTGGTTAAAGTTATATCGACGTATTTTCTTTTTAAATCTTTGAGTTCCAGAGGATGATCCAACGCATTGCTTTGCAATGAGTTGGATACTCCCCTGGTACTCAAAGTGTTAAGAAATTATTGTTGATTTTTTTTCTCCATAACCAGAGTGGCCCATCTGCTGTGCTGGGAATCATGCATAGTCAATGCACTCTCCATTTTCTGGGCCCCTGCTGCAGTAGGGTACCTGTGGGAGCTGTAATGTGAGTTGGCTGTAACATAGATATTCCGGTTTTAGTGCCAGCTTCTCGTCTTATTAATGGGGTAAAGGCCCTCAGGAGGGAGATGCCTTGCCAAAGGATAGTACAGATTTCTTCATTATGATCTCCTTGCTGTTGAGCTAATTGCTACATGACTGCCAGTTATGCATTTTCTTGTCTCTAAAGACTCCTTTGCTTTATTTAGTCCCTTCTCTGCCTTCAGAACAGGCTTCCATTCTTCTCTGCATATTTACTCTCCTATTTGTGGCTGTATCCTGGAAATCTATAGTGGCAGTGAACATGGGGATCAGAAGGCAGATGTCAGCAAAAATAGTGGAATAACAGCTTTTCAACTTTATAAGTAGACTATCTAAAATAGTGTTGCATTTCTTTCAGGGTTGAGATACTCCACAGCTTTATTCACATTCTATTATGATTTTTTTTAAGTCTGCTCATATGTGATCAGACTTAGTAAATGCTTGGGAATGCACTGTGCAATACCAAATATGCCCCTATCAGCCCTTTGTAGATGATCTCGGCTGGGGCAAGGTATTTGGTCCTCAGCCTGTCTTGCATTTTGAGCACAGTCCCCATAGACCCACTGTGATTTGCTTTCACAACTGATGCAGAAGGTCAGTGGGGGTCTGTGTTACTTAGGAAAGGAAACTGAACTTGGGACTTCAATCTCAATGTCTAGTGTCTTCCTACAGTCTCTTTTCAAACCATGTTGTGCTTCCAGTTAGGCTACTGGGTCTCACAATGCAACCTCAGCTTCTTTGAAAAGTCTGTTCTCAAGGGAGCAGATCTGTTAGTGGGGAACTAACGGATGATGGTTGCTCTTTAAAGATAAACTAATACTTAAAGGGATAGTAATGTTTCACAAAAACAGAAGCTCCAATTAATCTTCATAGTATTTGAGCCACAGAGAGTGTTATTGCAATACTGTCAGATTTGTGGTTCAAGAGTAATTGAAGGATAAAGTTTCCCCTCCCGTCCCTTTTACCTAGTGTAAGCCATCTCTTCTCAGATGTGGAATCCAGTCCATAGACCAGACAGATAACAGAAGGAGACAATCTTCTTACTGTGAGAACAATGAAAGCCCTGCCCCCCTTGACAAGTTTTTCAGCTTTTTCCCTTATCTTAATTGAAGATTGTTCCTCTCTGCAGTCTACCTGGGCACCTCCCTTCTGCTCTGGCTGAGCAGTGTTACATCAGTAAAAGGGGCGGGAGGGGGATACTTTGTCATTTAATTACTCTTGAACTACAACTCTGACAGAATTGAAATAAAACTCTCCAAAGTCCAAATACTATAATGATTAATTAGAGCTGCTTTTATTATGAAACATTGCTATCCCTTTAACATCATATGTATGCCATCATATGTACACATTCTTTATTTGAATTCTGAGGCCTAAAATCCAGTCTTACAAATGTGTGGGGGCCCCCATTCCTTCCAATTCCAGACTCACTGACTTATGTTAGCATAGCAAATTTGATAGGTGTGATAAGTGATCTGGTTGTATCATCTGTAGATGTGCTGTGATAAGATACAAGTCTTCAAAAGTGGTAAGTAGCAATCTCAATAAATTAATTGCCTTTGTTCTTGTCTCTCATTACAAAGAGTGCAAACAAAATCAACCAAATTGTGTCTACATGTGCTAGGGGTCTAACATGAAATAACTAATATTTACAGATGCTAGATGGAAATACATGATATTTAAAATTATATAACCAAATTTATTTTTTACATGATGTTGTTGTTCCTTTAAGGGCCATATTTACAAAAAAAAGTGGAATAATTCTAGAACAAAATAACTGCCCCATAAAGAATACATATACTTTTACATTGATTGATATTGGTATTTTAATCCCCTTGTGTGTTGTAGAGAACACCTCCAAGCAGGGCTTATAATTTGAAGCCCTTTGCTACTAGCCAGACCTGAAAAGTTACTCGCCACTGCAAGCCATAACATACCCACCAGGGCTGAATTTCTACTCACCAGGGCTAAATGTTCACTCCCATTGGCTAGTGGCGAGTGGAAATTTTGAGCCCTGCCTCCAAGCATGCATAGATTGTCAGCTATACACATTGCTGAGGGCTCTTTATGGAGGAAACTGGAGGGAAAAACCTGTATTACCTCATATAGGTCATCTGACTGTTTTAGAATAAGTAAAGTAAACATATTGGGGGAACTATCATTTTGCAAAGCAATGCATTGCGTACCCCTCTGGCACTGAAAGGGTTTATAAATCATTCTCAAACCTTTTAAAAAATTCATGTGTGCAATAGTTTGTATGCAATGTGAATTTTTGCATGAATTAGCAGAAGATGATCAATACTATTGCCTATGTGATCGGCATCTTAACCCTTTAAAGACCAGGGGGCAGTGCTGCATATTGCAATGCAATGTGTTGCACACATCTCTGGTCCTTAAAGAGTTAAAACTGCCATGTTATCAAATTCACCCATTTGTGAGTTGTTTCTTTTTTTGTCACAGATTTTCATTAACTTAAAAAGTGTCTAGTTCAGCCTCTCACTAAGGGATACCTGTTTTTCAGACTGAGAATGCAATTAACGTCAGATTCTCCTGCCAAACTATGACATATTGGACATATACTGTAAAGTGCAGGTGGCTTCAGTAAGGATGGATCATTCCCTGAGCTGTTAGTAGCTCTTGAGGGGACAACAGACCTGACAATAAAGTAAAAAGCCCCTGGGAAGTAATCATGCAGTATAATATACAGAAGCTGTCTGTGAACTGCCGACTGCTTGATTGTTAAGGTGCTTATGAACTGTTCTGATCCATCGAGGGGACTCCTGTCAATAATATCATCATTTATTTGACAGTGTCATCTGCGTCTATAATAAACATCCTTTTCGTCTGCAGCAAGCTGTCATCCAGCATTTATTTGTCTTTTGCTAATTAGATACAATATATATAACAGTCTATATTTGATCCCCTGAGCTGCCTGTCACGTTAAAACAAGGGTCAATTACAGTGTGCAGTTTGTGTGAAATCAAAGGATTTGGGGGCAGCAATTTTTTTTCTTACACTGGATAACGTGTGACTAGGAGTGCATAGGCCTGTGTTCTAGCAAAATATTTACACAATGTGATTACAATCGTTTGTGTATCTCAATGTCCATTAGAATACCAGAAGTGTATCCAAGACAAGGAACACAAAGCATTACTACTAGACACCTTTCTGACACTCAAAGAATAATGTAAAAGATTCACTGAGAATGGAACAATTCTGGAGCAAACCAACTGCATCATAGGGGACAAATAAAAATCCTTCAAATTCTAATTGATTTAAATGGGACTTTAATTTATTCAATGCCAGAGGGTTATGCAATGCATTGTGAGGCAATGCAGAGTAACCCTCTAGAACTCAAAGGGTTAAAATTATTAAATGTTAGAGAGGTTTCCAACATAGTATTGGAAAACTACATCCCTCGCCTCCAAAGTTGGAGCTCTATGCAGTTGCTTACTCTGCATATTGGGAAATCCAGTCCTAAACACATTGCTTTGCAGTGTGTTGAGGATCTCTAGCATTCAAGGGGTTGAAAGCCCCATTAAAATGAATGGGAATTGGTGCATATTTCATTTCAACACCATGGTCCATAGACCTGAAGCTCTAGCCCAGGTTGCATTGTTCATAATATAGACAGATATCACATATATGGGGACCTTGGGAGATATAGCCGATACAACTCACCTATTCAAGTGACAAATGATTTAACCAACCATGGTCTGTTAAATTAACTTACACAGAGAAAGATGGTGCTATTCCCTTCCCCGTTTCCCCTTCATAGTTGATAAGGTTGAGAAAAGACATCGGCCCATCAAGTTCAGCCATTGCCATGTCATCCTCGTTGTTCTAGAGCAATGGTTCTCAATCTTATTATGTTTAGGGCACCCCTAATCTTCAATCTGGAACTTTCAGTCACCCCTAAACCTATTCTGTCTTTTATCAAGGGCCTAATAAAGAGTGCAATACATAAATATACAGTTATTCTTACATCTTAGTCATAATAAAAAATCTTACAAAAATGTTTTTCAAACTCTAATCACTCTACATACAATCTACATACAATATCTTGCAAAGCATTCAAGGGGTCAAAATCTCAATTTAAATTAGTTGGTATTTTAATTGTTTCCTATGATGTGGTTGATATTCCCCAGCATTTTTACATTTCAACTAATCAGACTCAACATCCTATCCTATATAATAATTTGCTAAAACGTGTGTAATGCCTCAGACACGCACAGTAGAGACTGCTGCGTGTGCTGCAGTCATGCACAGTAGAGATTGCCCGCTCCTTCGGAGCGTCCAGCTCTGTATCAGCTGCGGCGCGGGCAGTCTCTACTGTGCATGACTGCCCCACGACAGGCTGGCTGTGGCACTGTGGCCCGTGTAACGGGCTCTTCAACTAGTAGGCTATATTTCATCCATAACAGTGGATACAATATTCAACAGCATGTAACTAGAACAGTATATTTGCTGCTCAGTGACAGCTGATAGAACCCACTGCAGCCTCGTTTCCTCCAATATGCTATGGAGCTTACAGTCCTCTAGTACACAGCCTCAGCTGTAAATTCTCAATTAAGGCCAGATACAAATAGCTACATTTTTTGTGCTTCTGCTGTTAGTAAGTGTGCCCCATGACGTTTCTCATGGATCTAACAGTTTCATTATTTTTATCTTTTTTTCCATTTTTGCCTCATTATAAATCTGTAACAAACTACAGGGAATAGTGTACCTATCACATATACCAAACACCAGGAAAAAACTAGTAACTGCCTGCCAAATAAGTGGACTCACATGGAGTTCAAAGCAAATTAATATAAGGCAGATTATTCATACGCTGCCCTTTCTTATGGTTTTTGGAAAAGATTATTAGTATGACTAGAAAAATACATTTTTGTTATGTAGGCCATAGTTTCCTTAATTCGGTTTATTTTGTTAATGTTCACACTAGTTTAAATTATATTCACAGTTCAATATCTCTCCTCCCACCTTTTTTCCCGACGTTAGCAACTTCTATAAGTTTGGGGGCTGACCCACTCGAGCAAGCAGTTGCTATGACAGCCTGCCCAGCAATCACTCACAATTGTGAGCAGTTTTAATGTGTCCTGATCACTGATAATCAGTGTTATGAATGCATTAAAACTGCTCATGCAGTGACAGGGACAGCGTGTTTTAACAAGGTCAGGTTGCCATGACAACAGTCCACCTCTTTCACTGGAGATGGGGCTGCTGTCAAGGGAAGGGGTGGAAGGGAGATATTACATTTTAAATAACTTTTTTTGCTAGTATGTTTTAATGCTTGTGACTGACAACAATTACTTTATTTAATACTTTACAGTGCATTAAAATGAATAACTGAACAAAGATATATTTTTATGTCCAGTCCTTTAAATGAGAAGTATCATTTCCTAATAATAACCTCCACTTACCTTACAGAAAATCCTAATGTCCCTGATAAACATTGCTTTGTTTAATAGATCACATCTCCAATCAGTCCTGCACTTCATATCCATGGAGGAGGGCGTGGCAATTGCTAGCAGGACCACAGAACAGACTCTTCACCTATTGCACATGGTAATACCTTTTAACCCTTTGAGTGCCAGAGGGGTACACAATGCGTTGCAAACCAATGCGTTGAGTACCCCTCTGTCACTCAAAGGGTTAAGAACTGGAGGGGTGTACAACACATTGCTGACCACTACCCTCAATATATACCATGAATGCTCATAATTGAAAGCAGCCGCTGAACACTACCCTCAATAAATATTGCACAAACTCATTAAACGGCAGCTGCTAACCACTACCCTATCACTGACAACTTTCCACAATATCGACCATACATACTACTCATAATTATAGACAGCCACTGACCACTACCCACAATATATACCAAACATACTTGTAATTAATTCGATAGTAATACTTAAAATGTAAAAGAAAAAATATGTTGTAGGGTTTATCCCCCTGAGTAAAACAAGGGAACTCCCACTGCTGAAAGGTGTTTTATTTATAAGTTAGTACAGCTCAAAGTTTAATTTTTTTTACGTACAATATCACAGTGGCCTGAAATTGTAGAGTGGAGCTGTTGCTACAACATCCTATGGAGATTTATGGTCTACGGACCAGAGCTGTCCATAGGATGGTGTAACAACAACACCACTGTACAATTTCAGGCCACTATGATATTGCACCTAAAAAAATCAGCTTTGAGCTGTAATAACTTTTGAATAAAACACCTTTCAGCAGTGGGAGTACCCTTTCATTACTCAGGGGGATAAGCACTACAATATGTATTTTTTTACATATTAAGTATTACTATCCCATTTAAGGGAGACTGCTGTTGACCGCTACCCTCCATAAGAATTGTGCATACTCATAATTAAAGGCAACTGCCAACCGTTACTCTCAAGATATGAACACAGCTGCTAACTGCTAACTACAATATACCATACATATTCGTAATTAAAAGCAATTGCTAACCACTACCCTCAATATATACAGTACATACTCATAATTAAAGGCAGATGCTGACCACTGCCTTCAATATATACAGCGCATACTCATAATTAAAGGCAGCTGCTGACCACTACCCTCAAAATATTCCATACATACTGATAATTAAAGCAGTTGCCCACCTCTACCCTCAGTATTTATAGTACATATTCATAATTTAAGGTAGATTCTGACCACTGCCCTCAATATATACGTACATATTCAGAATTTAAGGCAGCTGCTGAACATTACCCTCAATATAAACAGTACATAGTCATAATTAAAAGCAACTGCAGACCATTATCCTCAATATAAACTGTACCTACTCATAATTAAAGGCAGCTGCTTACTACTACTCTCAAGATGTACCATAGATACTCATAATTAAAGGCTGCCACTGTCCACTACACTCTCAAATTCCATGAGAATTACAATACATTCCACCCCAATATCAACCTAACACTCAGTCACTCACGCACAAACATTAACTTCCTTGACACAACTGTCAGTATTCAGAACAACTCCATCCACACATCCCTATACCACAAACCAACAGACAGACCAACCTACCTGAAAAGCAATAGCTTCCATCCAAAACACACAAAGAACGCCATCATATACAGCCAGGCCATCAGATACCACCGCATCTGTTCTGACATGATGGACCGTGACAAGCACCTCCAGAAACTCTGAGGAGACTTTATAAAACACGGTTACAGCGCAACTATTATTGACAGTCAGATACAGAAGGCTACCCAAATACCAAGAAAAAATCTGTTGCGCTACAAAGAACAACATAAGGGAAACCGGGTTCTACTGGTGGTCACTTACCACCCCCAGGTTGAAGTGCTATGCAAAATATCAAGACAACTTCAAAATAAATTACATACGGATGAAAGACTTAAGAACATATTCCCACAGCCTCCCTTACTCTCCTTCAGACAACCTCCCAATTTGAAACAACTGATGGTGAGGAGTGCCCTGAATAAAAATACAAAATATGGCACATCTCCCTGCCTACAAAAGAGATGTGAAACCTGTGCACACATTTACACTACGGACAACATACCAATTCCAAAAACCCAGTTACACCATAAGATCAATGGTACCTTCGCCTGTAAACCATCCAATGTAATATACCTTATCATTTGTGCAAAATGCCCAACAGCTCTGTATGTGGGAGAAACTGGACAAACACTACATAGGAGATTTAATTCCCACAGATCCAGTGTTAATAACAAAAAGACAGAGACACCAGTGGGAGAACATTTTTGTCAAAATGGGCACAGTGTCAAGGATATTAAGTTAACTGTATTGATGGGAGTGTTTCACACTCAGAGGGACAGAAAGGTATGGGAGGTAAAATTAATGTTAAAATTGAATGCAATTTGTAGTGGTTTAAATAGAGATAAAGAGTTCTTATCAAAATACAATTTAGTTGATTGACCTTTCCAACAGACCCAAGAGCATCGTAAATACCTCTAAAGCCTCAGAGGAAGAGTGCAATTTACCATTGACTGATCAAAGATATCTGGATCTGGATTGAGTTCTCTTATCTGATTTCCATGCTAAACAACGTGATGTGTACTTGTATTTAAGAGACATGTTTTCATATTTATCTGTATAACATGCCTGAGGAAGAGACCTAAGGTCTTGAAAGCTTGCATTTAAATCTGCTTAGTTAGCCAATACAAGGTATCAAAACTATATTTGCCTCCAACATATACTGTACATACTCACAATTAAAGGCAGCTGCTGACCAGCAAATGCTCAGTTAAGAAGATATTAATATTTTTCCGTATGCTAATTGTGGTACCTGTGCAGTACCAGTGATGTTTCCAAAGCTAATTAAATTTTTCAGTTACTTTTTATATGCTAATGAATCATTTTCAGTTACATGACATATGCAAATGAAGCTCTGTGCACTACCAGGAGATTTTCACTTTCACTTTTCCCAGAAATAAAAGTGTGAATATCTCCTAAACAATACATAATAATATCAAAGTATTTTGCCAGGAAGGATACACTGAGATTGTCTCTCGTTTTCAAGTATGTCCTGAGGTAAAATGTTATTATTACCTAATTCATTGGTACTCATTTTATCTACTTCTGAAGGATGAAAGGTTAAGTTGACCTTGAACCCATGACCTTGAGGTTTGAACAGAGTTTTCTTTTGGTGTATTAACCAAGCAAACCATCTCAACAGCATCTACTAGACTTTTGATTAACATGGCACATAGGTAGTTTTTAATAAAGTTTTTAAATATGAAAAGAAAATTCCAGATAATAGGACCACTTTATAGGTAGCTGCTGATTACTATACATACTCAGAATTAAAGATAGTTGCTAACCACTACCCACAATATATGATGTACATACTCATAATTAAAAGTTACTGTTGATCAAAACTGTGCACGCTCATAATTCAAAGCAGCTGATAGAAAACTAAAAAGGACAATTAACATGGATAAGCTAGTTCAGGGAATCAAATGTTGGATTAACTCTTAAAGCTTATGCACTTTGATATACATAATAATTGAATTATATGAAAGGTACTTTCCTGTTATCCGGAACCATTTTCAAAACAAACATTTTAAAAAAAAATTTCAAACATTTTTAACCCCTTAACGACCGGCCACGCAGGCGCGTTGCAGTCACTAAAGGACCATGGAGCATTTTTTAAAAATTTTTTTTGGCGATTTGGATTCCAGACTCCCTGAATGGCGTGCAGCCGCACGGGGAGCCCGGAATTCCATGACTTTCATAGTACATCATGGGTCGTTAAGGGTATAACAACCCATGACGTGCTATGCCCGTCAAGGTTCGTTAAGGGGTTAAACAAAATCTTTATTATAATATTTATAACATCTTTATTACAATATTACAACAGATTCTGACAGGACAGATTCTGACAGGAAATAACAACAAAAGGAATTAGTTTTGAAAATGGTTCCGGATAACAGGACAAGTACCATATGAAATTGTTAAATCTAATAACAAAAATGTAAATAATTAAATAAATGTAATTATTATTACACAGGTGATTTTTATCACTGAAAATATTTATTCCACTCATATGTTCACATTTTACTGACTATGCTTTCCTCTTGCTGCTCCCTGGGGTTAGGAGATGTGAAACTGGCAGCCTTTCAGGAAAATGCACCATGTGGAAGGGATCAAGCCCTTTTTAAATCTTTAGGAATTTGGGGGATTTTATTTGTCCTCTATTGTGTAGTTGGTACAGAATTACTCCACTTACCTTTGGCGCATTGAGGCAATGTATAAGTCTGTGAGTGCCGCTCATTTTCTCTGGGTCGCTTTCATGCATACCCACACAGACACACACACACTCTCCACTGTAATTGAGATTTTAATGCATGAAGTCTCTATCATTCCTACATAACATGCACAGGGACACATCCACTACACCAATTCCTGTGCACCTTGTTCAGCACATAATGATAACCTTTTTGCAATGAGTTGCACCACTCTCTGGTTCTCAAAGGGTTAAATAAGGAGCAGAGAAAAGGAATGCGCCAAACATGCCTGTACACTTCTTCTCTGCCCTTCCCTTGGTGCAAGGTGTGTTAACCCTTTGAGTGCCAGAGGGGTGCACAACACATTGAGCGTTGCATATCCCTCTGGCACTCAAAGGCTTAAGGAAAAAAAAGTTTTGCTCAAAATACATTTACTGACTAAATGAATTACTCACTTTTAAGAGTGATGATTTAAACATTATTACCACTGCCAGATATAGGGAATGTTATAAAAATGACAAGTATACCAAAATATATAAAATGTATAAATCTAATAGGAATGACTGGCTTCCATTCTGCTTAGTAGGAGGTGGGACAAGAAATTTGGAGTTCATCTGCACAAATAGGGCAGTAGGCTTATAATGCTGTTTTCCCAGAGGTGGCAGTAGCAGTGACTCCATACCTGGCAACTTGCCGGGTTTCACCTGGAGACCACGGATTTTGGGCAATGTCTAAGGGTTTCCTGGTGAAGCCTGCAGCTTTCCAGGACATTAAGAATATTAAAAAAAAAACACTGCAAGCTTGGTGCCCATTTAAATTGGGCATAAAAAGGAGGCAACGTGCTCATGTCAGTTATCACCATGCGTAAGTTGCTGTGGTGCTCTGGTCCATCAGTTTGACGAGGTGAGGTCTGAGGAGTGGGATCAACAGGAGGAGCTGTGGAGACTCCTTACACTAGCCAGCTGTAAGTAGTGTAATACATACTTCACGCAGTACTGCTCTAATAATCATTCCGTGCACAGACTAGCAAGCTCATGGAGGCACTAATACTTTCTTAAAGTAGCTTTATTATCTTATGGTCTTGGAGCACTGAACTATTAACCCACTGAGTTCTAGAATGGTGTGCAAAATACTGCTTTAATGCTTTGCATACTCTTCATGGCCTCGGATTAATATTAGATGAGTCTTGCTGAGACCCTTTGAGTGCCAGAAGGCTATGCAAATCATTAGAGCATTATTTTGTACACCATTCTGGAACTCAAGGAGTTAACAGTTCAATGCTCCATCTCATTACTAGTGCTACTTAAAGAAAATGGATTCCTTTAAAGAGCAACCGACTAGCACCCTGGGTTTGCCAGTCTGTGCACAGACTTAAATATGATAGCAAAGGTGTTTTTTTTTCTTTTTTTAAATCTCAGGGTGAGCTATTTCTGAAAGTTCCCAGGTATAGTAATTACTAAGAAACTAATTTCATGTTAGATGCACTTTAAAATGGCAAAAATGAAAGATTAAACCGTGTTCATGCTCATTCGCATTGTAACAAAGAGATATAAATAGAGAGCGCCTGTAAGTGGATAAAGATATAATAATACACAATGTATTCTATTTCCATTTAAAGAGGTACTGCAAGACTTTTATATATAGTGTAAATTGATGTTTTTCATTTGTTGTTTTTTTATGTATATTGTCCTTGCAGTCTCCTTCAATGTGTACTATGTCAAACAGTTCACTTTCTTACCTTGCAGAACAAATATGTTAATTAGAAAATAAACCCAACAAACTAAGTGTTTCTTGACCTATTTGTTACTTGTTACTCTAAGGCACAAATCCCATGAGCGTTTGTAATGGTCACAGCAAGTTTGGAAATAGCAGCTTTTTATCTTAACATGAAAAATCCATTTACAGCATTAAAATGGAAGTGTAGGAGGCTGATACATGGATATTTGTACTGATCCCATCCACTGCAAAACATATAATATACTAGTTTTAAAGCCCGTGTACATGGGCCAGCACTGGCGGCGCTGCAGTCATGCGCAGTACTGACTGTCTGAACGCGCCGCTGCTGATGCATTGTGGGGTGCTCCGAGTCCTCTCTGCTCACCTGCACACTGCTGGTCCCAGGAAGGTGCACAGAGAGGACTCCGCTCTGAATTTGGAATGCCCCGTTCCATATCAGCCGCGGCGCGGGCAGTCTCTACTGCGCATGACTGCATAAAATTTGCCCAAATTCCAGATATGTAAATCAGGTATACAATGTAATATTTCACAATACATGTGCAACCTTTCTAGCTTTCAAAGGGTTAAAACTTGCATTTACACAATAGATAAAAAAAATTGTGTCATGTTAGCTAGTAGAGTAGATAGGATTCAGTGTAGCAAAAAACTCACAAGAGTGATATAAAGGTGATATGTGATATCTTTTAAAAGCTGTTACCTTTATGTCGCTCTTGTGAGTTTTTTGCTACACTGAATCCTACAAACAATACAGAAGAAGAGAGAGGGTGCCTCATAGAGTGATATCGTCTACAGTAGGAGAAATACAGTCACAAAAATCTTCATACGATATACTCACAAAAAGATTGGCTACATATAAAAGTAGTGCACCAGCATGCGGTGGATATTACATCTGCCTCCACACAGATCTCAATATTGACAGGATGAGCAGCCACTTCTATGGAGATACCAATGTTCCTTAACCTCTCAACGATGTGTGATGTGCCAGGATTGTCACGAGTGACCGTACACTAAGGAATCGTGACGGTCCTGGCACATCGTGGAATTCTGGGATCACAGCGTGGCTATACACCTCTGGTATCCCAGAATGCAGCCATCCAAAGAAAAAAAAAAAAAGCGACGTGGTCCTCTAGAGCACCCCACCCCCAGACCACATGGTACTTAACCCCTTAAAGACCGGTGCACACACGTGCAGCCGGCATTTGTGACCACGGGCCTTTTTTTTTTTTTTTACTTCAGGTTCACGGCTCCCAGAGCGGCATACAGCCACACCGGGAGCACTGAACTCCAGGACCGTCACTGGTCCTTAAGTGCTGGACCGCCATGATGGTCCTGGCACGTCAGTGGTCGCAAAGGGGTTAAGGGGTTGAATGGAAAAGAGACACGGCCAGAAACCAACCTAACAAACAAACAAGGCAAAAGGAAGAAGCTAAGGAACGTCTCTGTATATGTAATATCGGCATTGTCTGTATCCTGATGAAAAGGTCAGATAGGACCTTGAAATGTGTTGATTGCTATACATGTGTTTTTTAGAGACACTGTGGGGGGGAGATTCACTAAGTTGTGATAAAGAGGTGATAAAGTGGAGATAACTTCTCCAGTTTATCACTTCTCCAGTTTCTATGTTATTCTATGGTGTCAATGCACTAAGATTTCTTCAACTTTGGAGATCTTAGTGAATTGGATCTATAGAATAACATAGGAACTGGAGAAGTGATATCACTGGAGAAATCATCTTCACTTTATCACAGCTTAGTGAATCTCTCACATTGTCTCATTTTTTATGCATATTAGCAGGGCTCAAAATTTCCACTCGCCACTAGCCAATGGCGAGTGAAAATTTAGCCCTGGTGGGTATGTTTTGCTTGCAGTGGTGAGTAACTTTTCAGGTCTGGCTAGTAGCAAAGGACTTAAAATTATAAGCCCTGATATTAGTATTAAATGTATATATAATTCTTAAAGCTACAGATTGTGATTTACTTCTGGTGGCGAGCGTTCATTTCCCTACTGCCTTATGCGGTAGATGGAATAAGCCTCACCGGCGTTTCATCTGTGTGAGTATTACTTCCATTACATGACATTCAGACATTCACATTAGTGTTCTCCTTTTTTCTTGTGTGCTTATTTAAATCAATGGGAATGTGGGGATTTATAGTTGTTCCCCGTGATGGATTTGGATTGCTCCAGAATCACTCCTGGTGTTCAATGTAAGACCCTCCTTCTGCTGAGAGATGACAACTCCCTTCGTTTGGCAGGTATTGATGAGAGTTGTAGTCTGGCAGCAGCTGGAGGGCCTCACATTGTCTACCATTGTTTTAGAACATCAGCTTTCTTATGTAAGAAATGAAAAACTAAGGGCCATATGTTCAAAAGAAAAAGGGATTAAAATCCCCCTTTAAATCAATGGGAATTTTTAAGATTTTTAGTTCTCCCCTATAGTGCAGTTGGTTTTCCGCAGAACTCCACTGCTCTTTTGAACATATGGCCCTATAAGTGTTAACTTACAGCCAGACGTTGTCCTATTTGCCGGATTATTTCACCTCCCCCTAACCAATCCTTCCATTTTGCAGTCTGATCATCTTCTAGTATTATTTGAACAGTGAATAGGGCCGAGAGGTTGGTTGCCTAAGGCACAATTGGTTTACCTCAGAATTTCTCCAGTTCCAGTACATCAGCCTCCCCCCTGTATATCTCTCTTAACCCCTTAAGGACCACCGACATGCTAGGACTGTCACGGAGGTCCGGCACTTAAGGACCAGTAACGGTCCTGGCATGTCATAGAGTTCAGAGCTCCCGGCGTGGCTGCACGCTGTTCCGAAGACCTGAACCGGAAGTGACCAAAAAAAAAAGCCCCGTGGTCCTCAAGTGCAGGCCACGCTTGCGCGTGCCGGTCCTTAAGGGGTTAATCACAGAAGCACACATACTGACACCCAGCCGTGTCCCACTGCACTGGTAGCCATAGACCTACACAAACTGATGGTATACTATGGAAATGTCGCCCACCATTTGGTGACCAATACAAGGGCGCATTAAAAATGTTATCTGGTTGAAAAGAACGACATCAGAATGTCCCCCGCATGAAAAGGGCGACATTCTGATGTCGCAGCCATCAGAATGTTGCAATATAATAGTATTGCCAAAGCAGCGTTGTTTCTACTCTGAGTTGGGTACTTAATTTAGAAAGACTGAGTTGACTAGAACTAGAACTTGTGCCCATGAGGTTTGAACAGATCCTATATCTGTTGCATTAACCAACTGTTTATAGTCTTATTTATTTTATTTTAGATATTTCATGTACCCATTATTCTCAATCCTTTTTATACATCCTGTTGGATTAATTTCTAATTCATGTTTTAGAATCAGCCTACTATATTGCTCCTATCTTGCCATAGTGATGTCCACGCGCCTGCGCTGTCAGTCCCTTTTGGAGCCAGCCGGCTCCTAGCAACGCCTCCTAGACCCGGCTGGGACGGACAGCGCAGGTACGCGGACGTCACTATGGCAAGATGTCCGCACTCCGTCCTGCTGTCAGTCATGGAAGAATAGCGATTTCTCTTTAATCAGGTAATAATTCTGGCGACTAGCGCTACAGAGCAGCTAGTCGCCAGAGGGGCACTTATGTGGTGCAATTTTATTATTGGGTGGTAGTTCCGCTTTAAGGGAAATTTTGGAGGAACATTCTTAAATAACGTTAATTCCTCGGCTGGAGGGCTTTCACTAGCCAAAACACGTGTGGGGGTTTTGAGTCCTGTTTGGCGTCCTGATTATTGCTTCACCAGCAGACTTTATATTCCCAATAATCCCTAATTTAAAGTTGTTTATATGGTGTAGACCACTCTTGAGGGGTTATGAATATACCCCCACATACTGTGTGGTTTTAGGTAGGGAATATCGTTGCGGATAAAGCACTGTTTGAGATAGTCGACTGCAACAAAAATACTCAGAGAGATTCTGTTATTAAATGTGCATTACTGTTCATTTCACATTTCTGTTCAGTACTATCCAATATTGAATCTGGATTCTATAAATCATGAAATAAGAATATCAAAGTGCGCTGCGTTGTGAAGGAGTCCGTCAGTGTCACCATTGAATAGTATTATCCTTTCGTCCTCTGCCATCTAAAGGCTGAATATGTGAAGGAAATACACTGTAGCACTGGTAATATGAAGCTATTAATTACCAGCATTGTGACAGAGTTTAACCTGATGTTACTTCAGGATGCAAATTTAACACAGGATATGCTTCAGCCCTTAAACATACCCAGCTACTTATGTACTTCTAGGAATACAAATTACCTCCTTCCCATATCCCACTCCTGATCTGCATTTGTGGGGACCAGAGCCAGTGTCTAATTATTGCACTGATACAACTGGCCTTCTTGTGTGCATATATCTTACTGAGTTACTGGTAAGAATATTTGCCTTTATGCCTAAATCCAATCTATATGAATACTCTAAAGTAACCCTTTTACCCAGATCCTGAGCTCTTTTATAATCTCTATGTGTAGCAAGGAATGCAGTTTTGTTTTAATTTGATTCTCAATAAAGTTTATAAGTTTTAATAATAAAAAAGTCAGTGTGCACCTTGTTCATCATTTTCCTTCTGCATTTGAACTTTGAACCTCATTTGGTTACTGTCTGGCACAGTGGACTTCGGGGCTAAACTACGATTAGTGCTGCAGGTGCAAAGCACCAGTGCCCAGTAAACTTCAGCAGCACATTTAAAAAGAGATAATAATGTGTTCATATTAAGGCAACATCGATTATGCAATATACTTTTTATTAATGAAGTGTACCGTTCTAAGTGTTTGTAATATTGTAGTCTATATTTTATTTTATAATAAAGTGTCCCTCCCCGGCTCCTTTTCCATATGTCATGATGCATCCCTTCAGATCTGGAATCTGGTCAGGGCCCTGAACAGATCACAATGAGGGACAATCTTCTGTCTATCAGTATGAGTAAAACCCTGTCCCCCTTGACGAATGAGGGTAGGATTTTCCTTATGCTGACTCAAGATTGTCTCATTCGGACTGGCTTCCTGCTCTGAAGGGAGGCAGTATTACGTATAGAAAAGAGGCTGGTGGGGGACACAAATATAAAATGAAACAAAGACTACAATGTTATGAACAGTTAGAAAAATATTTTTCCTTATAAAAAAGTATATTGAAAAACAGAAGTTGCCTTAACATGCACACATTACTATCCCTTTAATTCAGAAAATAAAAAGTAGATAATTTTTTTCAGTAGTTCTCAGTATATTGGGGGCCCAAACATTTTTTTGTGCAACGGATCTGATTTAATAGGCCCATAAAAAAACAAAGATTAGAGCAAATCTGTAGCAAATCAATTGTATAATAGGGGATAAATAAATATTCTCTAAAAGGCCATTTATTTAAATGAGTCTTTTAACCCCTTGAATGCAAATCAGTGCATTGGAATCCTCTCTAATATACAAAGGGATGAAATAAACTTTATATAAATTAGAATTTTTCTTTGTCCCCTATGGCGCAAATGGTTTGCCCTATAATTGCTACAGTTTAGTCTTACACATAAGGTCCTCTGAATCTCCATTTCAGATTAACCAAGATTTATAGTGTCAGGCAAGATAACTGTGGCTCCTGCACTGATTATTAGCAATCTATGCAACAGCACATTCTTGGACAGAAGTCATTATTGTGACAAATGATTTACAGTAGCTACCTGTTTAGATTTGTTTGCAAAGTGTAAGTGGATAAATCTGTCAATTACAGAGGTTAAGAAAAACATTCATCTTAAATCTAAATGTGAAAACGTAAGAAAACAAAAAATACAGGGAGCCCAATTTAAAGCGGAACTACCACCTCTTAAACACTTTAACTTAAATAACTCCCCATCTGGCGACTAGTAGCTTAGTAGCGCTAGTCACTAGAATTATTAACTTATTCAAAAGAAATATTAATTCTTACCGAGGTGACAGCAGCACGAAGCATGGACATTTTGCCATAGTGACGATCGTGCACCTGCGCTGTCAGTCCCAGCAGGGTCTAGGAGGCATTGCAAGGAGCCGGCCGGCTGCAAAAGGGACTGACAGCGAAGGCACGCAGACGTCACTATGACAAGATGTCCGCACTCCGTGCTGCTGTCAGCCTGGTAAGAATGCATATTTCTTTTGAATAGGGTAATAATTCTGCCGACTATTGCTACTAAGCTGCTAGTCTCCAGAAGGGGGAGTTATTGAAGTTAAATTGTTTAAGAGGTGGTAGTCCCGCTTTAATACCAAGCTGATATAACTTTTAGGACAAGATGTTCAAAAAGTCGGATCATGAAAAAATTGTCCGATCATGAGTTGGTGGTAAAAGAAGAACAATATTCTCAGAAGTAAATCAGTCACGTTTGAAAATGCGTGTAAAGAATTAAAAATGACAGCAGCAAGATCTTGATGAACATTGTCTTTAAAAATTCTGACGTTAAAAATTGTCTGATTTTGTCTTTGAAACTAAAATTTTCAAAGAATCAGACTTTTTTGTCTTTGAAATGACAAATTGCTTCTCATTCCTGCTAATAGTACTTTAATGTGTCTTCTGCAAGTTTAGACCATTTTTATTTTGTTTGGAAAAAATTACGTTAATCAGACAAAAAGGTGACATTGAAACTAATATTTTTTTTCTGAAAATACCTTCCAGTATGACGGTAGACTAAACCACACCCACTTTTAAGATGGCTTTTTCCCTTTGATGGAGATGGCAGAATTGGATGCAAAAAATTACGTAAGCATGTCTGAGAATTGGTGGACCACGGAGTAAGAACCTTTTTTATTCTGATTACAGACAATTTCAGTTACCACCGCTTTCTGAACATCTCACCCTTAGAGTGGTACTCACAAGTATGATGGTCAGGGTATGGTCTGACTAAGCATGCATGTGGATATATTCACCTGTCTCTACTCAGGTACCTTAATGTATTCTCCGGTTACAAGATGTCCTTGTAAGATGTTCCACTATAAAAATAGCACTCTTGAACTTGCTGTCAGATACTTTCCCTCTCATGTCCACCTGTAATCCTACTCTTGGCTACTCATAAGGCTTTATTTATATTAAATAGAAAATCATTCTCATATACTTTGTCTTTTCTTCTTCTTCTGCACCTACTTACCTTTCTCCTCTTATCTCTTGTTACACCCCTTCCTGCCACCATCGTCCTGCTCAGTTTTCGTCTGTCCACTCTCTACACAACTTGAACCAAGTCTGCGCTACAAACATCTTCACTGGCTTCCCTTGACTCTGGCATATGCTCCTTATAGCCATTTAGCAAAAGTCCACACTCATCACATATAACTCCTAAAAACTCAGTTGCTCCATGAGACAACCAAGTAATAACTTTCTCTTTGTGCACACCAACAGTGACATCTTAATTATTCTGTACTTCTCTTACAAAAGCCTTATACCTGCAGTTATAATCCACCTACTAGTGTCTCAATATTGTCACTATTATGAATTAAATTTTAAAGCAGAACTTTCACATATTAATAAGTTGCCCTTCAATCATTAAATATATCACAACTAGCTTGATAATACGTGTATTACCTTTGACAAGTGGCAGATTCTAAAGAAATCCTTAATCTTCAGAGATTGATGGCCAGGTCAGTGCAGTCTGCACACCTGTTCCGTCAGTCCCTTCTGGTTACCTTGTTGCACAATGCAATGCTTCTGACAGAGACCAGGACTGACAGCGCAGGCGCACAGACAAGATATCTGCAATGATGCCTGGCTTCTGATCTCTGAAGATTAAAGATTTCTTTAAAATCTGCCACTTTTGATAGGTAATACATGTATTATCAAGCTAGTCACAATTTGTTTAATTATTGAAGGGTAACTTATTAATATGTGAAAGTTCAACTTTAAGCTCTTCAGGGTAGATTGCCCTTACCAATGTATGATTTACTTGGCTGCACTTATGCCCTAATAATAATGCAATGATCACACTTTAGATTGATGGTCTTATCCCTGCCCTGAAGCGAATGTGAAATATAAAGAAAATCTACTTAATGGAATATTAACCCTTTATTTTGACTTTACAGATTCTGCAAATACTCAATATGTACTCTCAAATTTCTTATATTTTTATCTATTTTTTTATAGACACCATTTTTATACACTTTTATGTGAGCTACCTGCATCTCAGTTTTGAGAGTTTTCTGGTGAATAGACCACCATAGCAGGATGTAATGCAATTTTACAGTCTGGGTGTGCTTTATTTGTACATTGAATCAATAGACGTCAATTCATGTTCCCTGACAGACAGTTCTCTGAAAACACATCCAGATAGCTCATTGAAAGGGCATAAAAGTGTAAAAAAAAAAAAAAAAAAAAAAAAGAGCTAAAACATGATATGAAAACATGATAAAAAAAATAGGCAATTTGACTGTACATAATCTGTACATACAGAATAGGTAAAGACAAAATAAAAGGTTACTACTATTCCTTTCATCTACAAGAAAGACTGTTACCTAACAAGGTTTACATTTTTGATTTAGCGGTGAGTCACAGCATTTGGCTTTCAAGTTAAGACATCTGTGTCTCCATCTGTTTGATAGAAAGGCTACATATTGTTGCATAGTTGCTGAAGTGAACATCTTACGTGAACATGAGATTTTCTTTTTTTATGTAGTAAATGAAAGACATTAAAAAGCTAAATAATTGTTTATTCTAAATTAGCTATTGTCCATATCCTAATTAAAAATGATGGACCAGAGGGGTGTGCAGTGAATTGATCATCAAGGGGTTACATTTATTTAAAAAAAAAAAAAAAAAAAAGAAGCCAAGTCAAACATTTGAACCTATATTTTTTATTGCAACTTGAAACCCCATGTTTTCTGTCCATGTATGACCATTAATGCTTTCAGTACGAGAGGGGTAAGGTTACCCCTCTGGAACTGAAAGTGTTCACCCTTTGTGTGCCAGAGGAGTATCCAATGCATTGCGCTGCAATACGTTGGATGCCTCTCTGGCACTCAAATGGTTAGACCATTGTATGCTACCGGGTATATAGTGCATTGCTTCTCAAGTGAGAGGCAGACTTTTCAGCTATTCAATGTTTTAATATTGAATTAATATTGGTTTTCCCTCCCATTAGCTGGTAATCATGCTAACCTTTTGCGTGCCAGGGGGTATGCAACGCATTGCAAAGCAATGCGTTGCGTACCCCTCTGGGACTCAAAGGGATAATATTCTGCATAAAAATAGCTTCAGTTTGGCATCATTTTCTCATTTAGTGTGCCATAGATCTCTAATGGGAAATATAAACCTAATTAAATTTTAAACAAACTGAGACATTAGCATTCACAGACTGACATCTGTTAAATTAATTTTTTTTACGCATTTGTCAATTTTGATACTGTAAAACCATTTAAAAGTAAAAAAAATTTAAAAAAAACTTTCCCTTGATCGAATGTTTTTTTTCTTCTTTTAGTTTAACAGTATTAGTGCAAAATCACATCATCCAGCAGTGATTAACCCTAGACTTGCGGATTACAATTATATTGGCCAGTTCGGTGTTACGGAGGTCATCTGATAGTTGTATAAACCAAGGTATAAAATGTAACCTTTATTGGTATTGATTAAAAAATAAATGTAATATATTTAAAAGCATTATACAAGCACCACCCATTCCCATATGACTTCTCTGCACTTAACATATATGCCCCAAAGAGAACACTAGTGATACTAAGGGATAACGTAAATTCCTAGAGCCTGTTATTGTGAATCATGTGCTAATTAATATCACCAGGATCGGTTTTAGTTAGAACCGGTACACCTTCCCAAAATTCTATGGAGGCTTGTGAGTACAAAAATAATTATTTCAAATAGAATCACTCCAAGTGAAGATGTTTAATTCACTAGTGATAGTAAGAAAGAACAAAGTTCCTATAGCCTGTTGTATAAGAACAGACAGTAATGAATGCCTACCAGATAGGTTTTCACCATGCCGGCACATACCATCCCTAAGTCACATCAGAAGTATAGAGATAGAGATGGAGTAAAAGTAAGCTCCCAAAGGTAGAAAAATAGGGGCTATCTAAGGCAGAATTAAAAAAATGGGTAGGAGTACGAATTAAATCCTTAATATCCCAAAGCGTTTTACCACTTGCTATTGCGGCTTTGCCAGGGGTGAAATTACGGAAACCCCGCTCAGTGTCCTATTTAAGGCCTCGGTTTTATAGGAGGTCCCATTGGTGTCACAAGACTCCTCCTCTGGCTAATCGCCATTGGTAAAGGGACAAAGACTCGTCCCATGCAATGGCAGGTTACATGATCATTATACTTATAACCATTTAAAATCTAACAATTTCAGATTGTTACCAAAGATTGTGTAAATAATGAGGTAATCGTAACATCTAAATACATAAATTCACTCGACATAAATTATAATCCTTATCAGCTCACTACATATCTGTAAGTGGCAGACCATACAAGATGAACAATATCACCATCAATAAATATATTAGGATCAAGATACTTTAGATCATTTGTGATCATGCAGTATGTGGCAATCAGTAAATGAAGTCCATTATACTGTCACTGTATATACACGCTAATGTCTGGAACTCAGGGTTCTCTGTTAAACAAGATTAACTCTTGAGATGTTAGACATGTTTTTTAATTGACTCAGAGAAAAGGTCCAACACTACACTACAGATAACACAACAATGCAGAACTTGATTTATTTATTGGAGGAAATCGAGAGCTCAAGAGACATTAATAAAGGCCCCTTTAGCGACCTCAAAAACAATACTAAGTTTACCCCAACAATGTCATCAAGTAGTCTCCAGGGACCTGGAGAAATTAGCACATGAATCCTTGACCAATCCCATTGTGAATGATAATTTGACACAAAGAGAGACTCCCGTTAAAAGATCTTGATGCTTATAATAATATTGTTAGCAAACCCTCAGGCAACATATTACTATGTACATGAGTGCAAACGTCTGGTGAGTGAAAAACTGTTAACCCTTGTTAATGGGGTAGGCAAAAAGTGAGAAAAATATCCAGCATGACTTTTAGTGAGAAACGGATGATTTTTCTCCTTTTTCGCAAAAGTTTTCTCCTTTTCTCCAATGCAATATTTTCCTCCTTTTTGCCTATTTCAGCAAATCTTACACCTATTCCAACACATTTTTCTCTTATTCTAACAAATGTTTCTCTAATTCTAACACATTCCAACACATTTTTTTCCTATGGTACATTTACCAGCACAATATTACTTCTTCTGAGGCGTGTAGTGGGGAAATAAGTAGCTGGAAGTCAAAGTTATGAGTTTACAGCAACATTTGCCTTGAAAAATGTGTTAGAATGAAGAGTGCATTTGTCCTTTGCCCACAACACTGACTTCCTGCTTATGTGACAATGGCATATATTCATGATGATGTGAAGTGATTAAATAAATAAATAAAGTACAATCTACAATATGGCAGATGTGTATGGAAGCGGTGGGGGGGTGGGGGGGGACTGGCTTGGTGTGATAGGTGGAACCTTAACAAACTGCATTCACCCTGGGAGGGGAGGGATCATAATCACTTATTGAACATGCTGCAGCAACCATTACTGCAGTCATTTTTTGAATTACTACTTTACTCTGACGTCCCTGCTCCACGTTTCCCCCCCAACACACATTTGTGCATTTGCTAGATATTACTCAGCACTGTGTGTGTTTTAATCTCTACAGTACACAACTGATAGAGTGTGATGTCTTGCCTTGGCCTTCAACATAATTCTCAGTTTCGTCTGCTGTCTATCAAGTCTGTCTCAGTCACATAGATCACATCAGGCTCCCAGTCAGCTGTCTGTCACCTAATATATTTATTTGTTTAATTATTTATGTATTTTTTTTTTGTTAAGTTGTCCGCCCTATCTTATCACAAAAAAATACGTATAACTAAAAATTATGTATAACTAAAAAACAAAATCAACAACTTCTTATCCCCAGGTTTGCCCAGCACAGAGACAATAAATGCAAAATCAGTAAGCAATTTGTACCCCAGCTGTCTGTATCTTGCCAATCGGTCCCGCCAGATTTTGGGGTATTTGGGGTCAACCTCTTTCTTCCTCTCTTCTCCCCCAGAGTGCCCCCAGACTCCCCTAATACAGAGAACAAATGTTCTACATAAATTACTACCTAAACTAAGCTTCAATTCCCCTTTATTTGCCTATCTCTAGCTCAAAAACATGCTGATTTCTCCTCTCACAAATGCAAAATGGCTGCTGTGATGCCTGACACCCTTGTATATGGCTGTAGAAAAGTAGAGAAAACTAATTTGTGGTGGAGAAAAAATTGTCTTCCCATTGACTTCAATGCAATGAACTAGGTGAAAAAAGCAGGAAAATGGCACAAATTTGCCAAGCAGAAAGTGCCTTTTATGCCAATTTTGGTTTGAGTCAAAAATTGGCTTTCCCTCCCATTTGCTGTCAATCATGTTAACCCTTTGGTTTATCAGTGGAACTTATCACAAAAAAAAGAGTACAAATGTTTACTCACTAACAATCCCACTATAGCCACTTTTTATGTGATCCCCAAGTTTCATAAAAATGCACAGGTTCCCGTGCTGATGCAAGATCCTGATCTGAAAGAAGTGTTGAGCCCCACAGCAAGTGTGACTCATAGACGGGGACACAGCTTGAAGGATCTTTTAACATCTAGTCATTACAAGTGACACTTGGCTTAAATCCTCACTTGGCATTTAAGAGAGTCCTGATAACTATAAGATGTGACAATTTACTAATTGTAAATCTTCAGGGATTGTGTATCTATTGTCTTGTACATGCGGTAAAGATTACGAGGCAAAACCAAAAGGCAATTAAGAAGACGTATCTTGGAACACGTCAGTGATATCCGCAACAGCAGGGATAAGCCTATTGCCAAATGTGTTATCCGCTACCATAATTGAAACCTCAAAGTGATTTCTTTTAAAGCGATATCTGAACATGAACTAAATAAAAGAAAAGGGGATTTGGATAATACCCTACTGAAAAGTGAAGCAAGGTGGAGTTACCATTTACAGACAAAAACACCCAAAGGACAAAATAAAGGTTTTACATTCCTACCATTTGCCAATGGCTAAACCGCAAATTAGCTCCTATTGCAGGACCCCTAAGGAACCAAGTACCATTTTTCAGACCCCGAGTTCTTTGAGTGCCAAGCACACATTTGTATCTGATAGTTCTTTGCAACACTGATGTAACATCATCTGACTAGCTTATTTACTAATACTAAGAAGGTATGTTATTATTATATACTTATCTAGTCGTTTTAAGATTTCATCATTCATTATGGCATAACATACAGTTATGCACAAGCTCCTCCAGGAAGGCCCATCATATTGGGTATATGGAATCTCACTGAGAAATCTAGTATCTATATCAATCAAGTGTTGAGATGTTTTGTCACTTCCCTACCATCTTATACTAAGGACTCCCAGGACACTATCACAAGGGTAAACAGAATTTATTTAGAGACTCATCACTACCTAGTGAGCTTTGATGTGGAGTCTCTTTACACAAGAATAAATCATGAGGTGGGGTTGACAGCGGGACAGCATTATTTAGCCTCCAGAGATCAATAATGCATACCTCACAATGAGTTTGTCATTACCCCATTGCGTTTCCTGCTAACACACAATTGCTTTCTTTTTCATAATAAGATCTCATCAGATACAGGGCAATACAGTGGGAAGTACCTGTGCCCCACTTATGCTAACATCTCTCTGGGGTGGTGCGAGGACGCCATGATCTTCACAGAAAATATGTAGGAAAATACACAGTATATATATTATTGTCATAGCTGGGAACTCTCCGGTTTTGCCCCGGAGACTCTGGATTTAACACTGTATTACCGGGTCTCCGGTGCTGAGTCTAATTTGCCGGATGTGGGGAGTTTCTCTTGAAACTCTGCCCACTTGTGCTCCATCCCACCCCGTTCCTCCCACTCCCCGCCCCATTCTCCTACTTCCCCAGGCTTTTCTGTCATTTTTTTTTCTTTTTGTGTGTTTTTTTTCTTCTTTTCTTCAAACCTCCCCCGTCGTGATTAAGCCCCGCCCCTTTTTATAACGCAAATCGCGTCATAGAGCTCACCCGGCGGCTACCCACCGGGTTGCACATTCTGTAAAGTTCCCAAGTATGATTATTGTGGCTTAGATATACATAGATGACGTGTTACTGACATGGACTGAGACTGAACTACTTTTTCACCAGTTCACAGATATCATTATTAGTGATGAGCGAGCGTGCTCGGCCGATGCTCGGATCGGCTCGAGCATCGCTCTGCTCGGCACATGGCGGTACTCGTCGAGTACCGCCATGTGCTCTCCCGCCATGTTCGGGTGGCGGGGATCTGTGCCGGAAGAGGCACAGATCCGAAGACGCTCCGCTGGACCACCAGGGACTGGAGGTACGGGGGCATTGCGGAGATGAAGGGGGCATTGCGGAGATGAAGGGGGACATTGTGGAAGAGGGGCATAGACTCTATGCCCCTCTTCCACAATGTCCCCCTTCATCTCCGCTATGCCCATCTTCCACAATGTCCCCCTTCATCTCCGCTATGCCCCTCTTCCACAATGTGCCCCTTCATCTCCGCTATGCCCCTCTTCCACAATGTCCCCCTTCATCTCCTCTATGGCATAGAGGAGATGAAGGGGGACATTGTGGAAGAGGGGCATAGCGGAGATGAAGGGGCACATTGTGGAAGAGGGGCATAGCGGAGATGAAGGGGCACATTGTGGAAGAGGGGCATAGCGGAGATGAAGGGGCACATTGTGGAAGAGGGGCATAGCGGAGATGAAGGGGGACATTGCGGAGATGAAGGGGGACATTGTGGAGCTGAAGGGGGCATTCGGAGATGAAGGGGGCATAGCGGAGATGAAGGGGGCATTGACCAGGCACCCTCCCCTCATCAGAGCAGGGGGTGCCTGGTGTCGCCCCATTGAAGTCAATGGGGCTCGGGTGCTCGGCCGAGCACTCGAGCCTCAGGGGGTGCTCGGTCAGAGCACCCGAGCACCCGAGCATCGGGGTGCTCGCTCAACACTAATCATTATTCAAACAACTTCAATCTAAAAGGCACTAGCCATATAGATCATTCTAGTATACCCTTACTTGATATAACTATTAGAAGGGGACATGATGAGATGGTGACCACCACCTTGTATCGGAAACTGACAGCTACTAACAGTCTTTTATTGGCAATCAGTCACTATCCTGAACCTCTTAAGCGAGGATTTCCAGGAGGCCAATATTTGAGACTGAGAAGAATATGTATAACTGTTACAGATTTTAAAACTGAGGCAAATAAGCTATGAGATCATATCAAAGAGAGAGGATATAGAAATAGACCAGTAGTTTATCAATGGGACTTATCACAAAAAGAGTACAAATGTTTACTCACTAACAATCCCACTATAGCCACTTTTTATGTGATCCCCAAGTTTCATAAAAATGCACAGGTTCTTGTGCTGACGCAAGATCTTGATCTGAAAGAAGTGTTGAGACCCACAGCAAGTGTGACTCATAGACGGGGACCCAGCTTGAAGGATCTTTTAACATCTAGTCATTACAAGTGACACTTGGCTTAAATCCTCTATATCTGGGTCATATCCATGTGGTGGATGCCAAGCTTGTCTGTACATGAAGGGAAGTATGACTTTTGGCAATTCAGAGAGTCCTGATAACTATAAAATGTGACAATTTGTTAATTGTAAATCTTCAGGGGTTGTGTGTCTATTGTCTATTGTACATGTGGTAAAGATTATGTGGCAAAACCAGAAGACAATTAAAAAGACGTATCTTGGAACACACCGGTGATTTCTGCAATAGCAAGGATAAGCCTATTGCCAAACACATTAACTGCTACCATAATGTAGGCACCAAAGTGATTTCTTTTAAAGGGATATCTAAACATGAACTAAGTAAAATTAAAGGGGATTTGGATAATACCCTATAGAAAAGTGAAGCAAGGCGGATCTTCCATTTACAGGCAAAAACACTCAAAGGACTAATTAAAGGTTTTACATTTCTACCATTTGCCAACAACTAAACCTCAAATTAGATGCTACTTCGGGACACCGAAGGAACCAAGTACCAGTTTTCAGACCCCAAGTATTTTGAGTGCCAAGCACACATTTGTATCTAATAGTTCTATGAAACATTGATGTAACATCATCTGACTAGCTCATGTAAAATACTAAGATGGTATGTTATTATTTGCTCATCTAGTCATTTTAAGATTTCATCATTCATTATGGCATAACATACACTGTTCCTTATATGATGAACAGGCTCTTATTTATATTGTGAACACATATGTTCTATTGGTAATATATAGTTTTGGTGAACAACAGTATAAATATTTAAAAAGCAATGTACTAAGGACGGTATCTGACTTACAAGACATAATGTTCACAGAAATACATTCTGTATAGTCCACAAACATTTATGTTGCAAGAATCAAAGCGTTATATTCAGTTAGACTGGTATTTGCATTAATTAAGACAACCCAGTTTTACTACTGCCATCGTACTGCTCATCATGACACAATTTAGTAGGTGACCCATGATGACCATTGATAATAATAATATTCTACTACATGTAGTTTATGACCTTTTAACCAATGATGGCCAGTGGCAGTTACTACCAGCCACTACATCAACATGTCTCAACATCTCAAGGGTTAATCTTGTTTAACAGAGAACCCTGAGTTTCAGACATTAGACAGTATAATGGGGTACATTTGCAGATTGCCACATACTTTCTATCATTTGTGGTCATGCAATATCTTGATCCTAATATATTTATTGATGGTGACATTGTTTGTCTTGTATGGGTTGCCACTTGCAGATACGTAGTGAGCTGATAAGGATTACAATTTAATTTATGATTGTGGTTTAAGGGCTTCCTGTTGACCCATTATAGGCTTCATGCCACCACCAACATCACTGTCTGGTACACTGCCAGCTTCTCTTGCAGGCATGCACCTCCATCCTCTGCCGCTGCGCTGGGGCACCAGAAGCACAAAGGTCAAATGGCCATGAAGTCCACCTGCAAAGTTCCTTTTTCCATGTGGGCTCCTCCCCTGCCCCTTCATACTCTGCTAGTCACATACACTTCTCCAACACTATAGTTCCTCACCCACCCTTAGACATGCTTCCCCTCTGCTCTCTGCCCCATCCGAGTCAGGGAATTCTTGACACACTGAAAGAAGGTTTTGCAGCAACATATTCCAGTGGCCAAAAGTTTTATCTAAACCAGAATAGTTTCATAGTGTTACTTCCCCTTTAAGTTCAATACTTCAGTCAAGTGATATTGCAGTTACATTGCATTTGTTATGGTATTTTGTGTGATTGTAACGGAGCCCACTAGCATGAGATTTGCCCAGGGCTTACCAGGGTCTTAAAGTGTTAGTAATGTCCCAATATAAATAGACTTTATTTTGTAGAGCTTCAATAGTTGAATATAATGCAAAAAAAAGCAGGACACATCAAAGTTTGAATGCCGATATCTCTCAAACCATAGCGGTTTGAGAGATATCGGCATTCAAACTTTTATGTGTCCTGCTGTCAGCTGTAAAGCTGTCAGCAGGAGATCCATGTCGGCCAACACAGAGGCTCTGCAGCACATTTTTTAAACAGAATGACTTCCTTTGAATGGTCTAAAAAGTGTGCTTGCAAACCAGGCACACTTTTTAGACCATTTCAAGTAAGTCATTCTGTTTAAAAAACGTGATTGTGGCTCTGCTGCAGAGCCTCCGTGTCGGCCGACACGGTTCTCCTGCTGACAGCTTTACAGCTGACAGCAGGACACATCAAAGTTTGAATGCCAATATCTCTCAAACCATAGCGGTTTGAGAGATACATTTTTTGCATTATAATCAACTATTGAAGCTCTACAAAATAAAGTCTATTTATATTGGGACATTACTAACACTTTAAAGCAGCCCTGGTACTGCTGCAGAAGCCCTTAGTTCCCAAGTAATCAAAGCATGTTTTCAGTGCTGCTGGTTATATTGCTAATGACCCTAGAAAAGGACTATCAAGCATCTAGTTCCATCTGAATTTCAAGTAGCAGAAGTGGACAAAGCCATAAAAGACATATATTTCTATGGCACATGTAGTATTAATTGCAGTGCAGAGGAGGAGGGATTGGAACAGTTGCCATAATCTACCAATCAACCACAGCTGGGACCATTGGTATAGCCACTGATGAATTATTGACAATAATGCAATAATATTGCAAAGTTATTTTGGAATCATATATGATGATGATGCAAATAATTTGCCTAGCATTCATTGCTATCATTCATCATGATATTTAGGGACATTTTTTTCAAGTCTTCTTAACTGCATACCTATCAAATGAAACCAGTCACCCACCTATTTCCTACTCTCTATATTGATTTCCATTGTTTTTCTACCTTACGCTTACGTAACCCACTGTCACTCCCTCTCTCTCTCTCTCTCTGACATCCTTCTTTTAGCTATTCTTTTCATTCTTACCATCATCTCTGTTGCAGGGTTGTAATATTTTCAAAGGACTTGATTACAACAAATCGTAATTACTGGCATCTGCAAGGTTGCTACTGTTGATACCGGCAAAAGTGTCTTCTGGCCTCTTTCTCTGATACATTTCTTATCCAATTTTTCTGTCTTCTGCCCTACAATCAGAAATTACTGATGGCACTGCTACACATATCCTACAACAGAAAATGCCACACCACTAGCACATTTTCTTAAAGGGACAGTAATGTTTCACAAAAACAGCAGCTCCAATTAATCTTCATAGTATTTGAGCCATAAAGAGTGTTATTTCAATACTGTCAGAGTTGTGGTTCAAGAGTAACTGAATGATAAAGTTTCCCTTCCCGCCCCTTTTACCTAGTGTAAGCCATGTCTTCTCAGATGTGGAATCTGGTTGTTAGACCAGTCAGATAACAGCAGGGGACAATCTTCTTCTTAAGAGAACAATGAAAGCCCTACCCCCCTTGGAAAGTTTTCAGGTTTTTCCCTTACCTTAACTGAAGAATGTCCCTCTCTGCAATCTACCTGGGTACCTCCCTTCTGCTCTGGCTGAGCAGTGTTACATCAGTAAAAGGGGCGGGAGGGTGATACTTTATCATTGAATTACTCTTGAACTACAACTCTGACAGAACTGAAATAACACTCTCCAAGGTCCAAATACTATGACGATTAATTAGAGCTGCTTTTATTATGAAACATTACTATCTCTTTAAATATATTTCAGATGTATTATAAGTAGTCATTAATAAATATTTAATAATTTAATGATAAAGAAAGGTTAATTGCTATTATTGCAAGACATACGATGTATAGGGCCCTTTGTCACATTTCATTTCTGTGAATGTGTTCCCCTTAAATTTTTAGTTTGTAACTACTGTTCTGCAAGCATTATTTCAACCTTTATTGGTCCTTTATTAAGCCATTTTTTTCATTGATTCATTATGCTAATAAAATGATCTTGACACTAAAGGTACAAAAAAAAAAGAAAAAAAGGAAGAGTATATAAAACAGAAGACAGCAAACTAAATTAATAGCATAGAAAATAATATTTTGAAATATGTTCAATGATAGCTAGTAAGAAGTAACAATGTCTTGCTGTGACAGATTATAAAATTGAATTTTTGGATGATGTAAGCAAGAAAAGTTCAAGATATTGTGTGGGTTGAGGTGAGCCAAAAGCTTAATGCCATCCATTTGCAGATATTCCCTGAGGATCTGGGACTCTCAACAACGAACTGAGGCAGTCAAAGGAAATGCTCAAAATTCTCACAACAAAATGTGCAAGCGTCAGAAAATCTTCAGCTCAGTCAAAACATAGCCCCAGGCTATCTGATATTATGCCTGAACTAACAGGGAAGATATGGATTCCCGCTAAACAATAACTGAATCAAGCAGTGCCAAGCCAGAGATGTCTTCAATCATAAAACATAGTCAACATGAATTTATGGAAAGCAATCAATTTCCTGAGCTACGATTATTATCACAATGTAAAAGTACACCAGTGAGTGGGAGGCTGTTAAAGGGATAGTAATACTTAAAATGTAAAAAAATATATATTGTAGGGTTTATCCACCTGAGTAAAACAAGGGTACTCCCACGGCTGAAAGGTGTTTTATTCAAAAGTTATTACAGCTCAAAGTTGAATTTTTTAGGTGCAATATCACAGTGGACTGTATTACTATCCCTTTAACTTTCTGCCTTTCTTGATGATCACATAATCATCTTATTCAGTTAAATGTATTTAACACCTAGCTACAATTTAAGAAAGACTGGAATTACCACTGCAGTTAGTGTGTTTTATACTTGATGTATACATTTTACTTGTTGAGATTTTATATTATATTGAATGAGCTATTTCAGATCTACTCTTCGTTATTCTTCATTTATATGAGAACCCTTTATTTGGAGTCTGAAAAACAGTCCATGTCTCAACTATATCTCCAGGCACATAAATTAGGGTTACCTTTTTAGACTTTTTTTTACTTATCTTATACTCACTCACATTACAGCATTTCCTTATGGTTTATCACTTTGGTGGACCTGTCATACGTCTTGTTTTTCCATTCCTTGTTTGGCCACCCACTCATTCTCAAACCTCTTTTTCTGTGTTTTTACAGGATTCCACATGTATGTTGGAATGTGTTTGAGCATTCTTGGCATGTGTGTGTGTGTGAGCTTGTGGTGTGTGTCCATTCAATAATTACATGTGCCTTCCCACTTCCATCTTGTGTCATATCTCATGTTTCTGATTGGTCCAGACTTCTTACTATAACCTGGTTTTTCCTTCCTAACCCGATTGTGAACCTAGTTTCTTTGGGAGCACCTCTTCCATTTCTTGATTCCTGATCCTGACCTTAGCTTTGTCTCCTGGTATAAAAATGTTGTTTGCTTGACCTCTGCTTTGAACCCTGACTTGTGGTCGGCACCTTTATTTCAGGTCTGGCCTTTGTAAGGGTATACCTGTGGTAGAACTTGATACCTAGCCTTGTACTCCAGAAACTTGTTGCAGATATTTAGTCCTCATTTCAGACTCTGTAGGCTTTTAATAGTGGAAGAAAATAGTGAATCTAACTTCCCCACTATGACATTCCAGCCTTCAGTTCCTAAAAGGACGCTGCGTGCTCCAGTCCAGTATTGAGCTGAAGTTATTAGAAGTGAAGCTTACAAGGATGTAATAGGAGAACTTCCCCACCAAAAAACACAGAAGAGACGCAACGCCCAGGGAGCAGAAATAATTAAATCAGTGATTCTGTAAATAAACAATGCTTTACTATCTATCTAAGAAGAGAGAAAATCCGCCACACTCATGGAACTCCATAAAATCACTTCTTTATTGGAACAATGAGTAAGCACTGTGTGCGAAACACATAACACTATCAGGCTCCAGTGTTACATGTTATTGTTCCAATAAAGAAGTTATTTTAAGGAGTTCCATGAGTGCAGTGGATTTTTCTCTTCTTATGCGCATCAGATGTTTCGGCTCATCTTATCCTCCTGCACCGTGTCTCCCCTTTGATTTGGTGAGTGCAACAATGATTGAATGCCATCAAGTTTAGTGCCACTCATCTGTCTATCTATCTATCTATCTATCTATCTATCTGACCTCCTAGAATACTAAACGTATTAGGTCAACGTGTTCACATATAATTACAGTGAAAGTTATTTAAAAGTGACTGAAAAATAACTTGGGTATCTTCTTCAGGCACATTTAAAATAAAGACTGAATACAAAATACAGGATATTGATACACATGACCCAACCCACTGTTAATAATCAATCATGCAAAACCTAATTTCCAGGTTCCATCCACTATTATGTAGAAGAATGCTACAATATGACAATACTGCAAAATGGAACACCTTGGCTATAGGCTATAACAAACCTTAGTAGAAAAATATAGCTCAAGGAAGGCCTTTTTATTTGGGGGGGTCAAATAACTCCTGTCTCACTCGCCAACATCTTGACTGCTTATAAGGTATACATCCATAACCCAAAAAACCCATAGGCCCAAATGCAACCCAAGAAAAACACAGATAACCAGCTTGGGAAGGGAAAGGCTACAGCATTTATTAAACATCAGCAATTAGCCCAAAAAAGGTATGTCTGCTGCCCAGAAGATGCCGGGAGGCACGGAAATAGCTACACCAACCACCAAGAGTCTCTGCTCCCACTCATGTTGTTAGCATGTGAGTGGGAACCTAACTCCCAAAACCCTTGAGGAAAAAGACAGCTCAAATAATCCTGGAGAGAACCCACCCCTGCCAACTAAACATTTAACGTTGTAACGCAAAAAAAATTTAAAATTAATAAAAGAGGGAAGGTGGGTGGGAAACTCTTAAACAACAGTCCACACAAGACCCACTGCAGAAAATCTAAATGCTCAGGCAGTCTGTGGGTTATTATTTATAAACGAAATAAATCCCAGTCTAACAGCGTTATGTAATCATGCCTATTCCAATAAAAGCACAATATTGCCACAAGGGATGGGTCTGTGCTTAGCAGTCATGCCGTTCCATTTCTCAGGGTCCAGGAAGGGCCTCTTGCTTTAAAATGGAACTGCCACTGTGTAACAAATAGGTGAATTTTAAAATCACATGCAAAATAACTCATATTTATGTTTATGTCATTTTTAATTTCAAACAAAAGTTTTGGACATATTTAGCATTCTAAGTTTATACAGCTGAGCTAGTACTTTCTGGTAGGAAATGACAGTTGGTATTGTATGGCTATGTGGAATATTTGAATCCTCCAAGCATGCCTAGAGGACTTACACAAACTGACAAATAAATAAAGCTATATATATCTTATAAACTTGTTTAAAATAAAAAAGCTCTTTCAAAACCACCTATTTGTTACAAACTGGAAGCTCCCTCTAAAGGCCAGCCATCACCTAGATAATATCATATAGATATATCTTTTCCCCTGGGTGCAGATCTGCTGATGAAGATGGGGCTTCATCGAGAGCCCTGGAAGTCCAACAGGGGAGCAAAATAGGTGTCTGTGAGAAGAGCTTGGACTGCAAGACTGAACTCTTTCAGTTTAGTCTCATTGGATTGTTTGGGTGTCCCTTTCTTCTGAAGTCTCACAGTTCAGCTTTGTTGCTTTGTGAGTACAGTCCACATAGACCCACTGGTCCAGTGAGAGCAGATTGAACTGCAAGACTGAAATCTCACAGTTCATTGAGTTGGGGAGCCCCTTTCCACCAAAGAGTTCAGTGTTGTTGGGTTGGGGTGACCCTTTCCACTGAAGTCTCACAGCACAGTCTCATTGAGTTAGGGTGCCCTTTTGCACTGAAGTCTCACAGTTCAGTCTGGTTGGGGAGCCCCTGTCCACTAAAGTCTCCGACTTCAGTCTTGTTGATTTGTGGTGACCCTTTCCACTGAAATTTCACAATTTATATCTTTGGGTTGTGAGTACAAACCCTCTGGCTTGAAAGCCCAACACAGATGGTCTATGGAGGCTGCTCACAAAACACACGTTTTCTAAACCCTATCCACACACATTAAATGGCTGATATGGGCCATTTTGGCACTAACTGTGCGGCTACAGGTATTTTACTGTCTGCTCCCATAGGAGCAGATTTAGTAAAACATGACAAATGTCATTTAACGAGATCTTATTTCAACTTTAAATATTGTCCAAATACACAGTATGAAAAGTGAAATTGCCAACGCTATTCTTTTTTTCACCCTCACCTATTTTTTTTTTTTATATAATTTTATGTCCCAGTGTGCTCACTAAATTTCTTTTTTTTTGCAGAGCACTTTCCAGTTAGGACCATTAAAGGGGGACTTTCACCTTAAATCAAGTTGGCATATTTGAAAAGTGCCTAAGCATCATGTTAACTAAAAGGCCAGCAAACGTATAGTTCATGATATATTCACACTTCTTTCATATGCTAATGTATGCTAATTACAGCACCAATGTGGCATCATTTGCTAATTAAGCTAATCAATGCTGTTTCATATGCTTAATGACATTTTCAGTGACATTTCTTATGCTAATGAAGATTTCAATGATGTTTCATATGCTAATGCAGCTCGGTGAAGTATCAGGTAGTGTTTACTTTTACTTTGCCCAGAATAAAAGTGTGAATATCTCCTAAATTATACATCTGCTGGACTTTTTTACTGCAGTTTTCAAATATGTAGACTTGAATTAAGGTGAAAATTCCACTTTAAAGCAGGGAAAATTGTACAATTTTGCAGGCTTCCTGCAGAACTGATTGACATGTATGCTGTAGAGGCAGGCTTTTCTACATTGTTTCACTGTCTTTATTATATTGTATCTGTTTTAAATTGTTACACTCTCCTTCACAGTCCCAGACAGAAAGATCTCTGGAAGCAAATTCAGTGATCACCGGAAAGGTTAATGAAATAGGTGAAGGTGGATATTGAACAATATTTATTATTGTTATGCAGAATGTAAAGTCATAATAAGGTGGAAGTGTCTATTTAACCCTTTGAGTGCTTTACAATGCATTGGATACCCCTTGGCACTCAAGTGGTTAACATTTTCACTTCATACACAAAGAGAAAGATGTAGTAAGAAAACTGAACTAATTTAGTTTAAACCAGCTGCTCTATATGGGACAAATAAGCATTCCCTAAAGTCCCTTTGATTTAAATGGATAATTTCACTCTTGAAAGCGAGCGAGATCTCTAACATGTTGCAAAGCAAAGAGACCTTTCTAGCATTTAACGGGTTATAAGGACCATTGAAGTCAGTGGTAATTAGTAAGTGTATGCTATATTGCAGTTGGTTTGCCCCAGAATGCCTCAAGTTCTTCTTTGTACATCTGCTTCTATTAGAAATACACATAGGGGAAGATGTTCAAGAAGTATCTATAATCTGAACAAAAAAAGTTCTCATTCCATGGTCCATCAATTCTCACACATATTGCAACCTCCGTAGCATTGTAAACGGAGTTTGCTGTAACGCTACATCACAGAAATCCAGCTTCGAAGGGGAGCGTGAACGTGCTCTCTGGGGCAACTGGGAAGTCCTGAGACGGTACAGGGTCCCGTAGAAAGCAGAAGTGCCCGATTTTGCAGGTCAAATGTCTCCACTACAAGGCGATTTGAAGAACACACACACACAGCACTAATGTCAGGTTAAACATTAAAACACATGGTAAAAATTTGGTTTTAGGTGATAGTTCCGCTTTAATTTCTTCCATCCATTTCTGCCATCTTCAACAAAGGGAAAAAGCGGTTTTAAAAGTGCATGTGGTTTAGTCTATGGTCATATTGTAAGGGATTTTAATGACTTTTTTTTTCTGAGTAACATAATTTATTTTCTGACAAAATAAAAGTAGTTTAAACTTGGAGAAGACAAATTAAAGGCATAGTAATACTTCATTTTATCTTTATTTTATTTTGTAGGCATTAAAAAAACATGAAGAACGATATGTCATCTCTCAAACCTTTATGGTTTGAGAGATATTCACAAGCAAAGTTTCCCCTCCCGCCCCTTTCACCTAGTGTAAGCCATCTCTTCTCCGATGTGGAATGCAGTCCATAGACCAGACAGATAACAGAAGGGGACAATATTCTTCCTATGAGAACAATGAAAGCCCTGGCCCCCTTGACAAGTTTTTCAGGTTTTTCCCTTATCTTAATTGAAGATTGTCCCTCTCTGCAATCTACCTGGGCACCTCCCTTCTGCTCTGGCTGAACAGTGTTACATCAGTAGAAGGGGCGGGAGGGGGATACTTTATCATTTAATTACTCTTGAACTACAACTCTGACAGAATTGAAATAACACTCTCCAAAGTCCAAATACTATGATGATTAATTAGAGCTGCTTTTATTATGAAACATTACTATCCCTTTAAAAGTGAGTGTGGTTTAATCTACTATGATATTGTAAGGTATTTTCAGAAATAAATATTTGTTCCAACAACACTTTTTTGTCTGATTAATGTAATTTTTTCCTGACAAAATAAAAATGGTCTAAACTTAAAGAAGACAAATTAAAGTACTGTTAGCAGGAGTGAGAAGCTATTTGTTGTTTCAAAGACAAAATCAGACATTTGTAAAATCAGAATTTTTAAAGGAAATGTTATTCAAGATCTCTTTACCATCATTTTTAATTCATTAGACACCTTTTCAAACGTGATGGATCTACTTCTAAAAATATTGTCCATCTTTTACCACCAATTCATGATCCGACAATTTTTTCAATATGATAACTTCATCCCTACAATCCAGTGTTAAACAGGAATAATGTTACTCCGTTCTCAATATATCATCTAGCTACATAAATTAGGACATCACAGACTAAATTTCTCTGCTTTCTAATATCCTCTTTATGGATGAATGTTTGTCTAGTACATTAGCAGGATTCATCCACTTTCCTTGTGCCATCAGGGATTTGCAGTAATACTGTACAATATTGCAGACAGTCAAAAAAGCTCAACTAATCTCCTCCTGAATATGTGTCAGAATATCAGAGAGTATGCAGAAACAGCAATGGAATTAGGATTATATTTCGAAAATACAATGAATTTACAAAAAAATTAAAATAAATATGAAAAGGGAAAATAGTATAAAACTGAGCCTGAGACAAATGAAAGGTCTTGGTGAGAATTGAATCTGGTCATAGCTGGAGACTGGTGGAGTATAAATGATACCTTTATTAGCTAGCTGAGTGGTTTTATAATGCAAGTTAGCCAATAAAGATATCTTTGGTACTCCTGATTTTTCTATGGATATCACTGTGCCACCCTCTGCCTATATCTGATCAAAGCTGAAAGATGCATAGTAGGCAGCATCCTCAAAACCAGTGTCCTACATTTGACCTCAAATACCATTAACAAGTCATTACTTGAGGACCAGAGGGGTGTGCAGGGCATTGCTTAGCAATATGTTGCACACCACAATGGAGATCAAGGGTTTGAAGGGCCTACCACCTTAAATTCAAGTTCACTTGTTTGAAAACAATTTAAAATTACTTATTTATCATGTTATTTGAAAGATCAGCAGATTCATAGTTTAAAGGGAAGCTATCAGGTGATAGTTGTCCTATTGGCAGATCTGCTCCCCTGCCAATTATTACAGGGTTGCATGGTGTTCTTTGGCAAATCAATAGGGAAGCAGAATTGGAGTCTGAAAGGAGTCCACTCAGTGCTCCCCTGTTCATCTTTTCTGCATTTTGCAGGATAAGAATATGTCCTGCATGATACAGTTTCTCAAAGACCCGATGTATAGGGCTTGATAGCCTGACACACTGGGTCTATAGGAAAAGCACTTGCAATCCCTGAACAGACTTCTGGTTAGCATTCCAGCCAACAGAGCCAGTTTTCTGCCCCCACCCCACCCCAAATGGCTGTGAGGAGCTGTTTTCAGGATACTCTCATTGAAGCAGAGCTGGTGAAACAAGATACTTGTTTGATACTTGTAATGCGTTTATTGATGAAAAGGGAAACTTTCTTTTAGTGGATCACATTATGCTAATTAATTATTTTTCATGTAGGGTGCTGATTAGTGATGAGCGAGCACCCCAATGCTCGGGTGTTCGGGTGCTCTGACCGAGCGCCCCCGGAGGCTCGAGTGCTCGGCCGAGCACCCGAGCCCCATTGAAGTCAATGGGAGGACTCGAGCACTACACCAGGCACCCCCTGCTCTGATGAGGGGAGGGTGCCTGGTCCATAGGAAAAGGGCAGAAAATGATGGAAACACCACAGAAATGGTTCAGGGACAGCATAGGGAGGATGTCTGGATGCATCTTGGACTCCAACATCGCTGCTGGGAACGATCTTTCGCCCGTAGTACGCCATTTTTACAGACTGACCGTAAAACACACAAAAAGGAAGATAAAAATGACTTTAGGCGAAAAATTGTTACCAAACAGTATTTGCTGTATATTTACTTGTATATCATCTGCAAATTCTCCCAAAAATTTCCTCGATTTTTCTGAACTGAGGCCATGATTAAGAGGGAAACGTGCGCAGAGGCAAATTCTCCCAAAAATTTCCTTGATTTTTCTGAACTGAGGCCATGATTAAGAGGGAAACGTGCGCAGAGGCAAATTCTCCCAAAAATTTCCTTGATTTTTCTGAACTGAGGCCATGATTAAGAGGGAAACGTGCGCAGAGGCAAATTCTCCCAAAAATTTCCTTGATTTTTCTGAACTGAGGCCATGATTAAGAGGGAAACGTGCGCAAAGGCAAATTCTCCCAAAAATTTCCTCGATTTTTCTGAACTGAGGCCATGATTAAGAGGGAAACGTGCGCAGAGGCAAATTCTCCCAAAAATTTCCTTGATTTTTCTGAACTGAGGCCATGATTAAGAGGGAAACGTGCGCAAAGGCAAATTCTCCCAAAAATTTACTCGATTTTTCTGAACTGGGGCCATGATTAAGAGGGAAACGTGCGCTGAGCCGACCATCCAAAACATTATGGGTGAGGGTCTGCTGCGGAGCTGACCATCCTAAACATTATATGCGAAGGCCCGCTAGTGAGCTGACGCTATAAAACATTATATGAGAGGGCCCGCTAGAGAGCTGACCCAATAAAACATTATATGAGAAGGCCCGCTGGTGAGCTGACCTATACAAAAATTGTCAAACTGCGCCCGCTGGTGAGCTGGCCCTATATAAAAATTATATCACAGGGCCCGCTGGTGAGCTGGCCCTATATAAAAATTATATCCCAGGGTATATGGAAGAGAGTCAACCATATACCCGTTTTTTGGGTGGAAGGGGTGAATGGGAATACAGAGTATTCCCATCATTGTAAATAACATATATAAAGTCACTTTATGTTCCTCCGGGGCTTTCCTCCAGTGGAGTGGAGAAGTCAGGGGAAATCCAGGCCTTGTTCATTTTTATAAGTGTCAACCTATCAGCATTTTCGGTGGAAAGGCGGATACGCTTATCTGTTATGATGCCACCAGCAGCACTAAATACCCGCTCAGACAGAACGCTGGCGGCAGGGCAGGCCAGCACCTCCAAGGCGTAGAGTGCCAGTTCATACCACGTGTCCAGCTTGGACACCCAGTAGTTGTAAGGCACAGAGGGATCATTGAGGACGCTGACACGGTCTGCTACGTACTCCTTCACCATCTTCCAAAACTTTTCCCTCCTTGTGACACTAGGCTGCGCATCAGGGTGAGGGTGCTGGCGGGGTGTCATGAAGGTGTCCCACGCCTTGGAGAGTGTTGCCCTGCCTTTGTCGGAACTGCTGTGTGCTCCCCTTTTCTCCCCTTCTCTGTTGGCCAAGGTAGCATGTACTCTGCCGCCAGCGTTGTCAGATGGAAAATTTTGGAGCAATTTTTCAACAAGAACCTTCTGGTATTGCAACATTTTGCTTGTCCTCTCCACCGGAGGAATGAGAGATGAGAAATTCTCTTTGTAGCGGGGGTCCAGAAGGGTGAACACCCAGTAATCCGTGTTGTCTAAAATGCGTATAACGCGTGGGTCACGGGAAAGGCAGCCTAACATAAAGTCAGCCATGTGTGCCAGAGGACCAACAGGCAAGATTTCGCTGTCCTCACCAGGAGGATGACTCTCAATCTCCTCATCCTCTTCCTCCTCTTCTGCCCACCCACGCTGAAGAGATGGAACTAAAGTTCCATGGCTACCCTCTGTAGCGGAGGCAACCGTGTCTTCCTCCTCCTCCTCCTCCGCCTCCTCCAATTGTCGCTGAGAAGACGAAGTGAGGGTGCTCTGGCTATCACCTTGTGTAAGCTCTTCCTCCCCCATTTCCACCTCTTCCACATGCAAAGCGTCGGTTTTAATTGTGAGCAGCGAGCGTTTCAGTAGACACAGAAGTGGGATGGTTACACTGATAATAGCGTTATCGCCGCTCACCATCTGTGTCGATTCCTCAAAATTGCGTAAAACCTCACAGAGGTCTGACATCCATTCCCACTCCTCACTTCTGATTAGAGGAAGTTGAACGGAGAGGCGACGACCGTGTAACAGCTGGTACTCCACTACTGCCCTCTGCTGCTCACAAAGCCGGGCCAACATGTGGAAGGTGGAGTTCCAGCGCGTGCTCACGTCACACAGCAGCCGGTGAGCTGGCAATTGTAAGCGCTGCTGCAGCTTCAACAGGCCGGCTGAAGCTGTAGATGACTTACGGAAATGTGCACACACGCGGCGCACCTTGGTCAAGAGATCATGCAAATTGGGGTAGGTTTTTAGAAATCGCTGAACCACTAAATTAAATACATGCGCTAGGCATGGTATGTGTGTGAGCTTGCTGAGCTCCAAAGCCGCCACCAAGTTACGCCCATTATCACACACAACCATGCCTGGTTGCAGGTTGAGTGGCGAGAGCCACTGCTCGGTCTGGTGACTAATCCCCTGCAACAGCTCTGAGGCCGTGTGCTGTTTGTCCCCAAGGCAGATCAGCTTCAGCACGGCCTGTTGACGCTTCCCCACTGCAGTGCTACACTGCTTCCAGCTACCGGCTGATGGGTGAGTGGAGCTGCGCGCAGAGAATTCGGAGGTGGAAACGGAGGAGGAGGAGCCAATAACGTAGGTGCTGGCGGAAACTCTGATGGAGGTAGGGCCCGCAATCCTCGGCGTGGGTAGCACCTGTGCCATCCCAGGGTCCGAGTCGCTCCCAGCCTCCACGACATTCACCCAGTGTGCCGTCAGGGAAATGTAGCGTCCCTGGCCACAAGCACTTGTCCATGTGTCAGTCGTTAAGTGGACCTTCCCAGTAACTGCGTTGGTCAGGGCACGGGTGATGTTACGGGACACATGGTGGTGTAAGGCAGGGACGGCACACCGGGAAAAGTAGTGGCGGCTGGGGACTGCGTGCCGAGGGACAGCTGCTGCCATCAGGCTGCGGAAGGACTCAGTCTCCACAAGCCTAAATGGCAGCATTTCGATGGCCAGTAATTTGGAAAGGTGTGAGGTTAGTGCTATGGCCTGTGGGTGGGTGGCTGGGTATTTTCGCTTGCGCTCAAATGCCTGGGGTAACGACATTTGGACGCTGTGCTGGGACAGGGAAGTGGATGTGGTCGCTGATGGTGCTTCAGATGGTACAGGTGCAGGGCGGGAGGTATGCGGGCCTGCGCCTTCGACAGGCGATTGGCCGGCACCGAAAACAGGGGAAGAGGAGGCAGTGGTGTGGCCTGCAGACACAGATGGGCGATCCAGGCGTTCCTCCCACTTATTACGGTGCTTGGATGCCATGTGTCGGATCATGCTGGTGGTGGTAAGGTTTCTAGTGTTCATGCCTCGGCTCATTCTGGTGTGGCACAGGTTGCAAACTACAATTCTTTTGTCGTCCGCACTTTCCTTAAAAAAACGCCATACCGCGGAACACCTACCCCTTGGCAAGGGAGATTTACGCAAGGGGGTGCTCCGTGGAACATTTGCGGGCCGGTTTGGTGCGGTCCGCCTTCTTTCTGTAGCCACACCACTGCCTCTTCCAGCCTGTTGCGGTGCTGCAGATGGCTCACCCTCAGGACTGCTGTCATCGCTCGGCTCTACACCTTCCCAGGTGGGGTCAGTCACCTCATCGTCCACCAAGTCCTCCTCCACTTCCTCACTCTGATCATCCTCCTCATGTCTTGATCCCACCACATACTCAGTCATTGACAACTGTATATCATCCTCCTCATCAAGGTCTTGAGACAGTAATAGTGGTTGATGTAATGGCAACTGTGTCTCATCATCATCATCATCCACTTCCTTTGACCTTAAATGCCGTTCACCTCTGTCATCTTCTTGTGATTGGGTACCCTCTAGAGGTTGTGAATCAGGGCAAAAGATGTCATGTTCCTCTGCAAGCGTGCTTGGAGAGAGGTTCAAATTAAGGATTGGTGATGAGACGAGCTCCTCACTATATCCCAGTGTGGGATCACTTCTTTGACCAGATCCTCTATGGTGGGAGGAAGGATGATCAGGGTGAGGATTATGTTGACCAGACTCTTGGCTACTGAGAGTGGACTTGGTGGAAGACAGGGTGGTGCTTAACCGACTGGAAGCAGTATCAGCTGACATCCAACCGACCACCTGTTCGCAGTGGTCGGACCACGAGAGTGATGTCCTGCGACGCCCTGTAAAATGAGACATGAAGCTAGGTATGGTGGATGTCTTTCTGTCTTGTGCTCTGGCACCAGGCGCAGTTTCTACGCGTCCTGACCCGCGCCCTGAACTATCAGGATCACGTCCACTTCCCCGTCCCTTTTTACCCGCCTTCTTCATATTACACGGAATATGTGCTGCAAATCTGCAACTTTGCACAGTAAACAGAATGTGCTTCTTAACTGCGGCTACGCACAGTGAATGGAATATGTGACTTTGATATTTTACAGTTTGAACACTTAACAGAATGTTTTCCTATTCTGAAACTTTGCACAGTAAACAGAATGTGCTTCTTAACTGCGGCTACGCACAGTGAATGGAATATGTGACTTTGATATTTTACAGTTTGAACACTTAACAGAATGTTTTCCTATTCTGAAACTTTGCACAGTAAACAGAATTTGCTTCTTAACTGCGGCTACGCACAGTGAATGGAATATGTGACTTTGATATTTTACAGTTTGAACACTTAACAGAATGTTTTCCTATTCTGAAACTTTGCACAGTAAACAGAATGTGCTTCTTAACTGCGGCTACGCACAGTGAATGGAATATGTGACTTTGATATTTTACAGTTTGAACACTTAACAGAATGTTTTCCTATTCTGAAACTTTGCACAGTAAACAGAATGTGCTTCTTAACTGCGGCTACGCACAGTGAATGGAATATGTGACTTTGATATTTTACAGTTTGAACACTTAACAGAATGTTTTCCTATTCTGAAACTTTGCACAGTAAACAGAATGTGCTTCTTAACTGCGGCTACGCACAGTGAATGGAATATGTGACTTTGATATTTTACAGTTTGAACACTTAACAGAATGTTTTCCTATTCTGAAACTTTGCACAGTAAACAGAATTTGCTTCTTAACTGCGGCTACGCACAGTGAATGGAATATGTGACTTTGATATTTTACAGTTTGAACACTTAACAGAATGTTTTCCTATTCTGAAACTTTGCACAGTAAACAGAATGTGCTTCTTAACTGCGGCTACGCACAGTGAATGGAATATGTGACTTTGATATTTTACAGTTTGAACACTTAACAGAATGTTTTCCTATTCTGAAACTTTGCACAGTAAACAGAATGTGCTTCTTAACTGCGGCTACGCACAGTGAATGGAATATGTGACTTTGATATTTTACAGTTTGAACACTTAACAGAATGTTTTCCTATTCTGAAACTTTGCACAGTAAACAGAATTTGCTTCTTAACTGCGGCTACGCACAGTGAATGGAATATGTGACTTTGATATTTTACAGTTTGAACACTTAACAGAATGTTTTCCTATTCTGAAACTTTGCACAGTAAACAGAATTTGCTTCTTAACTGCGGCTACGCACAGTGAATGGAATATGTGACTTTGATATTTTACAGTTTGAACACTTAACAGAATGTTTTCCTATTCTGAAACTTTGCACAGTAAACAGAATTTGCTTCTTAACTGCGGCTACGCACAGTGAATGGAATATGTGACTTTGATATTTTACAGTTTGAACACTTAACAGAATGTTTTCCTATTCTGAAACTTTGCACAGTAAACAGAATTTGCTTCTTAACTGCGGCTACGCACAGTGAATGGAATATGTGACTTTGATATTTTACAGTTTGAACACTTAACAGAATGTTTTCCTATTCTGAAACTTTGCACAGTAAACAGAATTTGCTTCTTAACTGCGGCTACGCACAGTGAATGGAATATGTGACTTTGATATTTTACAGTTTGAACACTTAACAGAATGTTTTCCCTTTCTGAAACTTTGCACAGTAAACAGAATTTGCTTCTTAACTGCGGCTACGCACAGTGAATGGAATATGTGACTTTGATATTTTACAGTTTGAACACTTAACAGAATGTTTTCCTATTCTGAAACTTTGCACAGTAAACAGAATTTGCTTCTTAACTGCGGCTACGCACAGTGAATGGAATATGTGACTTTGATATTTTACAGTTTGAACACTTAACAGAATGTTTTCCTATTCTGAAACTTTGCACAGTAAACAGAATTTGCTTCTTAACTGCGGCTACGCACAGTGAATGGAATATGTGACTTTGATATTTTACAGTTTGAACACTTAACAGAATGTTTTCCTATTCTGAAACTTTGCACAGTAAACAGAATTTGCTTCTTAACTGCGGCTACGCACAGTGAATGGAATATGTGACTTTGATATTTTACAGTTTGAACAATTAACAGAATGTTTTCCTATTCTGAAGCTTTGCACAGTAAACAGAATTTGCTTCTTAACTGCGGCTACGCACAGTGAATGGAATATGTGACTTTGATATTTTACAGTTTGAACACTTAACAGAATGTTTTCCCATTCTGAAACTTTGCACAGTAAACAGAATTTGCTTCTTAACTGCGGCTACGCACAGTGAATGGAATATGTGACTTTGATATTTTACAGTTTGAACACTTAACAGAATGTTTTCCTATTCTGAAACTTTGCACAGTAAACAGAATTTGCTTCTTAACTGTGGCTACGCACAGTGAATGGAATATGTGACTTTGATATTTTACAGTTTGAACACTTAACAGAATGTTTTCCTATTCTGAAACTTTGCACAGTAAACAGAATTTGCTTCTTAACTGCGGCTACGCACAGTGAATGGAATATGTGACTTTGATATTTTACAGTTTGAACACTTAACAGAATGTTCTCCTATTCTGAAACTTTGCACAGTAAACAGAATTTGCTTCTTAACTGCGGCTACGCACAGTGAATGGAATATGTGACTTTGATATTTTACAGTTTGAACACTTAACAGAATGTTTTCCTATTCTGAAACTTTGCACATTAAACAGAATTTGCTTCTTAACTGCGGCTACGCACAGTGAATGGAATATGTGACTTTGATATTTTACAGTTTGAACACTTAACAGAATGTTTTCCTATTCTGAAACTTTGCACAGTAAACAGAATTTGCTTCTTAACTGCGGCTACGCACAGTGAATGGAATATGTGACTTTGATATTTTACAGTTTGAACACTTAACAGAATGTTCTCCTATTCTGAAACTTTGCACAGTAAACAGAATTTGCTTCTTAACTGCGGCTACGCACAGTGAATGGAATATGTGACTTTGATATTTTACAGTTTGAACACTTAACAGAATGTTTTCCTATTCTGAAACTTTGCACAGTAAACAGAATTTGCTTCTTAACTGCGGCTACGCACAGTGAATGGAATATGTGACTTTGATATTTTACAGTTTGAACACTTAACAGAATGTTTTCCTATTCTGAAACTTTGCACAGTAAACAGAATTTGCTTCTTAACTGCGGCTACGCACAGTGAATGGAATATGTGACTTTGATATTTTACAGTTTGAACACTTAACAGAATGTTTTCCTATTCTGAAACTTTGCACAGTAAACAGAATTTGCTTCTTAACTGCGGCTACGCACAGTGAATGGAATATGTGACTTTGATATTTTACAGTTTGAACAATTAACAGAATGTTTTCCTATTCTGAAGCTTTGCACAGTAAACAGAATTTGCTTCTTAACTGCGGCTACGCACAGTGAATGGAATATGTGACTTTGATATTTTACAGTTTGAACACTTAACAGAATGTTTTCCCATTCTGAAACTTTGCACAGTAAACAGAATTTGCTTCTTAACTGCGGCTACGCACAGTGAATGGAATATGTGACTTTGATATTTTACAGTTTGAACACTTAACAGAATGTTTTCCTATTCTGAAACTTTGCACAGTAAACAGAATTTGCTTCTTAACTGTGGCTACGCACAGTGAATGGAATATGTGACTTTGATATTTTACAGTTTGAACACTTAACAGAATGTTTTCCTATTCTGAAACTTTGCACAGTAAACAGAATTTGCTTCTTAACTGCGGCTACGCACAGTGAATGGAATATGTGACTTTGATATTTTACAGTTTGAACACTTAACAGAATGTTCTCCTATTCTGAAACTTTGCACAGTAAACAGAATTTGCTTCTTAACTGCGGCTACGCACAGTGAATGGAATATGTGACTTTGATATTTTACAGTTTGAACACTTAACAGAATGTTTTCCTATTCTGAAACTTTGCACATTAAACAGAATTTGCTTCTTAACTGCGGCTACGCACAGTGAATGGAATATGTGACTTTGATATTTTACAGTTTGAACACTTAACAGAATGTTTTCCTATTCTGAAACTTTGCACAGTAAACAGAATTTGCTTCTTAACTGCGGCTACGCACAGTGAATGGAATATGTGACTTTGATATTTTACAGTTTGAACACTTAACAGAATGTTCTCCTATTCTGAAACTTTGCACAGTAAACAGAATTTGCTTCTTAACTGCGGCTACGCACAGTGAATGGAATATGTGACTTTGATATTTTACAGTTTGAACACTTAACAGAATGTTCTCCTATTCTGAAACTTTGCACAGTAAACAGAATTTGCTTCTTAACTGCGGCTACGCACAGTGAATGGAATATGTGACTTTGATATTTTACAGTTTGAACACTTAACAGAATGTTCTCCTATTCTGAAACTTTGCACAGTAAACAGAATTTGCTTCTTAACTGCGGCTACGCACAGTGAATGGAATATGTGACTTTGATATTTTACAGTTTGAACACTTAACAGAATGTTTTCCTATTCTGAAACTTTGCACAGTAAACAGAATTTGCTTCTTAACTGCGGCTACGCACAGTGAATGGAATATGTGACTTTGATATTTTACAGTTTGAACACTTAACAGAATGTTTTCCTATTCTGAAACTTTGCACAGTAAACAGAATTTGCTTCTTAACTGCGGCTACGCACAGTGAATGGAATATGTGACTTTGATATTTTACAGTTTGAACACTTAACAGAATGTTCTCCTATTCTGAAACTTTGCACAGTAAACAGAATTTGCTTCTTAACTGCGGCTACGCACAGTGAATGGAATATGTGACTTTGATATTTTACAGTTTGAACACTTAACAGAATGTTCTCCTATTCTGAAACTTTGCACAGTAAACAGAATTTGCTTCTTAACTGCGGCTACGCACAGTGAATGGAATATGTGACTTTGATATTTTACAGTTTGAACACTTAACAGAATGTTTTCCTATTCTGAAACTTTGCACAGTAAACAGAATTTGCTTCTTAACTGCGGCTACGCACAGTGAATGGAATATGTGACTTTGATATTTTACAGTTTGAACACTTAACAGAATGTTTTCCCATTCTGAAACTTTGCACAGTAAACAGAATTTGCTTCTTAACTGCGGCTACGCACAGTGAATGGAATATGTGACTTTGATATTTTACAGTTTGAACACTTAACAGAATGTTTTCCCATTCTGAAACTTTGCACAGTAAACAGAATTTGCTTCTTAACTGCGGCTACGCACAGTGAATGGAATATGTGACTTTGATATTTTACAGTTTGAACACTTAACAGAATGTTTTCCTATTCTGAAACTTTGCACAGTAAACAGAATGTGCTTCTTAACTGCGGCTACGCACAGTGAATGGAATATGTGACTTTGATATTTTACAGTTTGAACACTTAACAGAATGTTTTCCTATTCTGAAACTTTGCACAGTAAACAGAATGTGCTTCTTAACTGCGGCTACGCACAGTGAATGGAATATGTGACTTTGATATTTTACAGTTTGAACACTTAACAGAATGTTTTCCTATTCTGAAACTTTGCACAGTAAACAGAATGTGCTTCTTAACTGCGGCTACGCACAGTGAATGGAATATGTGACTTTGATATTTTACAGTTTGAACACTTAACAGAATGTTTTCCTTTTCTTAAACTTTGCACAGTAAACAGAATTTGCTTCTTAACTGCGGCTACGCACAGTGAATGGAATATGTGACTTTGATATTTTACAGTTTGAACACTTAACAGAATGTTTTCCTATTCTGAAACTTTGCACAGTAAACAGAATTTGCTTCTTAACTGCGGCTATGCACAGTGAATGGAATATGTGACTTTGATATTTTACAGTTTGAACACTTAACAGAATGTTTTCCTATTCTGAAACTTTGCACAGTAAACAGAATGTGCTTCTTAACTGCGGCTACGCACAGTGAATGGAATATGTGACTTTGGTATTTTACAGTTTGAACACTTAACAGAATGTTTTCCTATTCTGAAACTTTGCACAGTAAACAGAATGTGCTTCTTAACTGCGGCTACGCACAGTGAATGGAATATGTGACTTTGATATTTTACAGTTTGAACACTTAACAGAATGTTTTCCTATTCTGAAACTTTGCACAGTAAACAGAATTTGCTTCTTAACTGCGGCTACGCACAGTGAATGGAATATGTGACTTTGATATTTTACAGTTTGAACACTTAACAGAATGTTTTCCTATTCTGAAAATTTGCACAGTAAACAGAATTTGCTTCTTAACTGCGGCTACGCACAGTGAATGGAATATGTGACTTTGATATTTTACAGTTTGAACACTTAACAGAATGTTTTCCTATTCTGAAACTTTGCACAGTAAACAGAATTTGCTTCTTAACTGCGGCTACGCACAGTGAATGGAATATGTGACTTTGATATTTTACAGTTTGAACACTTAACAGAATGTTTTCCTATTCTGAAACTTTGCACAGTAAACAGAATTTGCTTCTTAACTGCGGCTACGCACAGTGAATGGAATATGTGACTTTGATATTTTACAGTTTGAACACTTAACAGAATGTTTTCCCTTTCTGAAACTTTGCACAGTAAACATAATTTGCTTCTTAACTGCGGCTACGCACAGTGAATGGAATATGTGACTTTGATATTTTACAGTTTGAACACTTAACAGAATGTTTTCCTATTCTGAAACTTTGCACAGTAAACAGAATTTGCTTCTTAACTGCGGCTACGCACAGTGAATGGAATATGTGACTTTGATATTTTACAGTTTGAACACTTAACAGAATGTTTTCCTATTGTGAAACTTTGCACAGTAAACAGAATTTGCTTCTTAACTGCGGCTACGCACAGTGAATGGAATATGTGACTTTGATATTTTACAGTTTGAACACTTAACAGAATGTTTTCCTATTGTGAAACTTTGCACAGTAAACAGAATTTGCTTCTTAACTGCGGCTACGCACAGTGAATGGAATATGTGACTTTGATATTTTACAGTTTGAACACTTAACAGAATGTTCTCCTATTCTGAAACTTTGCACAGTAAACAGAATTTGCTTCTTAACTGCGGCTACGCACAGTGAATGGAATATGTGACTTTGATATTTTACAGTTTGAACACTTAACAGAATGTTCTCCTATTCTGAAACTTTGCACAGTAAACAGAATTTGCTTCTTAACTGCGGCTACGCACAGTGAATGGAATATGTGACTTTGATATTTTACAGTTTGAACACTTAACAGAATGTTCTCCTATTCTGAAACTTTGCACAGTAAACAGAATTTGCTTCTTAACTGCGGCTACGCACAGTGAATGGAATATGTGACTTTGATATTTTACAGTTTGAACACTTAACAGAATGTTTTCCTATTCTGAAACTTTGCACAGTAAACAGAATTTGCTTCTTAACTGCGGCTACGCACAGTGAATGGAATATGTGACTTTGATATTTTACAGTTTGAACACTTAACAGAATGTTTTCCTATTCTGAAACTTTGCACAGTAAACAGAATTTGCTTCTTAACTGCGGCTACGCACAGTGAATGGAATATGTGACCTTGATATTTTACAGTTTGAACACTTAACAGAATGTTCTCCTATTCTGAAACTTTGCACAGTAAACAGAATTTGCTTCTTAACTGCGGCTACGCACAGTGAATGGAATATGTGACTTTGATATTTTACAGTTTGAACACTTAACAGAATGTTCTCCTATTCTGAAACTTTGCACAGTAAACAGAATTTGCTTCTTAACTGCGGCTACGCACAGTGAATGGAATATGTGACTTTGATATTTTACAGTTTGAACACTTAACAGAATGTTCTCCTATTCTGAAACTTTGCACAGTAAACAGAATTTGCTTCTTAACTGCGGCTACGCACAGTGAATGGAATATGTGACTTTGATATTTTACAGTTTGAACACTTAACAGAATGTTTTCCTATTCTGAAACTTTGCACAGTAAACAGAATTTGCTTCTTAACTGCGGCTACGCACAGTGAATGGAATATGTGACTTTGATATTTTACAGTTTGAACACTTAACAGAATGTTCTCCTATTCTGAAACTTTGCACAGTAAACAGAATGTGCTGCTAATCTGCAACTTTGCACACTAAACAGAATGTGCTGCTAATCTGCAACTTTGCACACTGAACAGAATGTGCTCTAATCTGCAACTTTGCACACTAAACAGAATGTGCTGCTAATCTGCGGCTAGGCATAGTGAACAGAATATATGAAGATTTTTTTTTTTTTTTTCTCTGCCCCCCACACAAAATAAACTGCTGCCCCCACACACAGTAGTCCTAAAAAGGACTTTTGGGTCTTTTTTTTTTTTCACAATTGCTTTTCTTCTCCCTACACTGACTTTCCCTTCCTATCCTCATCTCTCCCTGGCTAAGACTGAGCCGAACTCGCTGGTCAGGTGCTATACAGCACCCGATCACGGGTTCTGGCCAGCCAATCAGTGTAATGCCAGCAGCCAACATAGCTGCTGGCATTACACTGATGTCAGAGCCTCACTGCACGTTTATTGGCTGCGCAGCAGCCGCGAAACGTGCGGGGAGGAGACCCGAACATGGCGGGCGAGCACATGCGGTACTCGTACGAGTACCGCCATGTGCCGAGCAGAGCGATGCTCGAGCCGAACCGAGCTTCGGCCGAGCATGCTCGCTCAACACTAGTGCTGATAAATACATCCACAAACTGGGGGACATTACCCCATGGGGTACATGAGGAAGTTCCAGAAGGGTCATGAGGCTTTGTTTCCGTGCCAAACTTCAGCTTTGGTGTGTAACATGAGAGTATCCAAAAACAGATAAAATAGCTCTGATGCTTAATAAGGTCTGTGCCTACCTGAAAACAAAATTAGAATATGGTGCCACATTGGGAAATATCACTTTTCAGAAAAAATTATCATTATCTCTTAAACTATGTATCTGTCGTTTGGTTGTCATTTGGTTAACATTATACATCAGCAGATTTGAGTGAATGTTTTCATACAAGCACAACTGAATTCAGGGTTCCAGGATAACTCCAATGGAAACAGACTCAGTAAAAAAAAGCCCAGGGCTGCTTTATGGTTTTCCCCAAAATGGCTCCTATCAGTCTTTTGTGGGGAAGGGCTCAGAAAACTGATCCCCTTGACTGGAACACAACCCAAAAATATGAATCTTTCAGTCAAAAATTCCTGGGTTGCATTTGCATTACCTGCTGTATCAAACTTTCAAGACCAATACAGCAGGACTATCAGGTTTTGTATCTCCTAGGAGAAAACCCCCATTCTTCTTCCCTGTTATTGTATGTATGTATGTATGTATATCTTTATTTATATGGCGGAACACAGTGTACGCATCGCCTTACAACAGACATATGTTACAATAAATAAGAGGGAACAAAATAAGTGTCACATTCATAGAAACAATAGGAGAGAGGTCCCTGCTCCAAGGAGCTTACAGTCTAAATTGGTAATAGGAGACAGACAACAGGGTATGAGGGTGTCAAATACTGAGATTACAGGTGCTGAGTGTGGCCTAAGGTAGTGCATGATCCTAGTGCTCCAGATGATTTCAGGGTAGACTTAAAGACAGAGGGGGATTGTTCAAGAAGTAGAGTGAGGGATATGGAATTCCATAGGTAGAGAGCTGAAGCGAGAAAGGTTTAAAGGGATAGTAATGTTTCATAATAAAAACAGCTCTAATTAATCATCACAGTATTTGGACTTTGGAGAGTGTTATTTCAATTCTGTCACAGTTGTAGTTCCATAGTAATTCAATGACAAAGTGTCCCCCTCCCGCCCCTTTTACTGATGTAACACTGTTCAGCTAGAGCAGAAGGGAGGTGCCCAGGTAGACTGCAGAGAGGGACAATCTTCAATTAAGATAAGGGAAAAACCTGAAAAGCTTGTCAAGGGGGGCAGGGATTTCATTGTTTTCATAGGAATAAGATTGTCCCCTTCTGTTATCTGTCTGGTCCATGGACTGAATTCCTCATCTGAGAAGAGATGGCTTACACTAGGTAAAAGGGGCGGGAGGGGGAAACTTTGCTTGTGAATATCTCATAAACCATAAATGTTTGAGAGATAAGACTTATATCATTCTTCATGTTTTTTTAATGCCTACAAAATAAAATAAAGTTAAAAAACGAAGTATTACTATCCCTTTAAGACAGGAGAGGGCAGAGGGTGTGGATGATGCAACAAGAAGTGCATTGTGTGCAGAGCGAAGGAGGCAGCAAGGAACATAAGAGGAAAGGAGGTAAGGAAGGGTAGTAGTGTGGAGTGCATTAAAGGTGAGAAGAAGGACTTTGTAAGCGATGCATTGCTGATTAGGGAGCACATTGAAAGCTAAAGTTTCGACCATTGGAAGCCATTAAAAAGATTTTGAATTCCTCATTCAATTCCATGCATTGACATGAGTTAAGGGACCTCATTTTATCGCCAAAAATCTGCACCTACTGTTTTTGGTGTAGAGCCCCTAATGCATGTTTTAAACTGTTGATGCAGGAATTGAAGGAGAAAAAAAACCTGAAAAAACTTAAGTGACAACTGGATGTACTGTTATGGGGCCCTAAGCCGCATATCAATACATCCAAAGTACTGAAAAAATGTGTGTAATATGAGAAAAGTTAACTATGAGTGCCAGTGGGGTATGCAACGCATTGCATAGCATTGCATATCCCACTGGCACTCACAGGGTTAATCCCCCTACAGTTAACAAGATCCTCTGAAAATAAACACTTACCTGTAATACTGATGTCCAGCAGGGTCTTCAAGGGACACTAATGTCCAATAATAACTAACTTTCTGTTGTTCTGTAGATTAAAAAAATAAATAAATTATGTGGAACAAATTCCTTTATGATTTGATAGCTATTCACATGTAAAGTTCCCCCCTCCCTCTCCTTCTCCTGATGTCAGCGCTGTATTGACAGCAGGAGATCCCGGTCCTGGGACCAACCTGTGGCTCTTCAGCAGAGGAGAAATAGCGATATTTGAAAATAATTACTTAATTGGAACGGTCTACAAAGTTTGCCTGGTTTGCAAGCACACTTTGTAGACCATTCCCGTGAAGTAGTTCTTCTTAAATATCGCTATTGCTGAAGAGCCGCCTCGTCCAGGCCGACACAGATCTCCTTCTGTCACCTGTACAGCTGACATCAGGAGAAGGGGAGGGAGGGGAGAACTTTAGATGTGAATAGCTATAAAATCATAAAGGTTTGAGAGATGGGATTTGCGCTACATAATCTATTTTTTTTTTAATCTAGAAAACAACAAAAATGTTTTATTGGACATTACTGTTCCTTTTGTGTAAGTCTTCTTCTTTAATCTTCTATCTTCTTCTTTCTTCTCATCTCATTCTTCTTATTTTCTGTTTTCTCTTCTTCTTATGTGTCCCAAATATAATGTCACTGAAAATAAAAAAAAAATCCAAATTATTGATGCCCCCCCCAAAGATATGCAACAAGGATCTGCTGGCCTTAACTTTGAGTGCCGGAGGGGTACGCAACGCATTGCAGAGTAATATGTTGCGTACCCCTCTGGCGTTCCAAAGGATAAAAGTATGATGTTATCCCAATAATTAAAAGTATGATGGCAATCCAGGGGTTAAAAGTACTCTGCTAGAAACCCGCTATAAGCTGATTGCCTGAGAGGTGCCTAAGCACACATCCCAGCCAGTTGTACAGTGGGAACCATTTTGAATGGAGACTGGTCATATACAAATTTTCCGCAGCCCGACAGGTAACTTGGGGGGGTGATACTTTTAACTCTTGGAATTGCATTATACTTTTAATTGTTGGAATTAGATTATACTTTTAACTCTGGGAATGCCAGAGACATTCAAAAGGTTAAGGCCAGCACATCTGTGTTGCATATCTTTGGGGGGGTGTCTATTATTTGCATGACAGGTAAGTGTTACAGCTCTGGGTTATGGGTGTTAGTATACTAAGCAGTATAGGCGTTAGTGTTTGAGAGGGTGAGTGTGTTTGTGCTCAAGCTCTGTGTTTGACACTGTTACAGCTTTTGAATAAAACAATGGCCTGCACTGAAAGTACACTTTTATTCATCAGCAAAACCCCTACAATGTATGTTTTGTTCTTTTTTATGTAATAAAGGTTTCCTACTCCTTTAAAAAAGTAGAGCTATTAAAATTATCGTTATCCAAACAAACATATTTTGCTTTGCCTTATCGATTGTGGTGCACTGCACTGCACAGCACAGCTGGAAATCTCCCTCTTCTTCCACCAATCATTTTGCAAAGGCAGAATGGGAAATAGTAAGTAAACCAGCAAGCTAGTATGACAACCAATCAGCAAGTCACCTACATTGATATGCAACTACCCAGGCAATAGAGCAGGGGGTCAACAAGCCATCTAGAGTGCCAGACAGCTGACCGAACCACACTGACAAGTAGCAAGGCAATCTGGTATCTAGACTGTCAGTTGTACAGGCATCTATATCTTCACAAACAAAAAATATAAAAATGGATAATGGGAGATCTCTTATCCATATATGGGAAAAGCTAGTTCTGTACTATGTAACAAACACAGATGAAGTACCAAGAAAAAAGGTAACAATTATGGAGCAATCCAAATGCATCACTGAGAATAAGTACAATCACCAGGTTCATCCCACCTTTATTTTGAACATAAAACTTTTGCTTTACAGCTGTTGGAGACTACAACTCCCATCATCTCCAACAAATCACTGGCGCATTAGGGATAATGGGAGTTGCAGTCTCTGACAGCTGAATGAATATGTTTATTTATATACCCTCACAAGTGTACTCAGCTTTACAATTTTAGACAATACAGGGTTACAAGTACTTTGTAGAGTGAAACACTATGAGGTATGAGGTCCCTTCCTGAAATCTTACAATCTTGCTGGATGCTGGAGAGCCAAATGTTTCCTACTCATGTACTACCGTCCAGTTCCCACATGAGGAAAGGAAACATTAGTAAGCATACATTGGTTTGGCTGAACAGAACATGGCTGCACTTGAGGAACCACTATGAAAGGAGCTGTTTCAAGTACCAGGATTGAGCCTTTGTACAAGCATAAAAATACATCTAAAAATAAACTGAAGCTCAGACAAAATGCTGTAAATACACGTTAAAAAAAAAGTCAGCAACATTTGTTACAGATTATAGCAATCCAGCAAGGCAGATAAGAGGATGCCATCTTCTTACACTGGATCCCTTATTGAAATGAAGCTTAAAGGGATAGTACTACTTCATTTTATCTTTATTTTATTTTGTAGCCATTAAAAAAAACATGAAGAACGATATAAGTCTTATTCACAAGCAAAGTTTCCCCTCCCGCCCTTTTTACCTAGTGTAAGCCATCTCTTCTCAGATGTGGAATGCAGTCCATAGACCAGACAGATAACAGCAGGGGACAATCTTCTTCCTATGAGAACAATGAAAGCCCTGCCCCCCTTGACAAGTTTTTCAGGTTTTTCCCTTATCATAATTGAAGATTGTCCCTCTCTGCAATCTACCTGGGCACCTCCCTTCTGGCTGAGCAGTGTTACATCAGTAAAAGGGGCGAGAGGGGGATATTTTGTCATTGAATTACTCTTGAACTACAACTCTGACAAAATTGAAATAACACTCTCCAAGGTCCAAATACTACGATGATTAATTAGAGCTGCTTTTATTATGAAACATTACTATCCCTTTAAGTAAATTTCAAACTCCTTCATTTATCTTTTGCATTTGTTCACTAAGGCTTAATGACATTTCAGTTGATAAATGTTATCCATGGTTTTATCTATTCTCATTGAAATACAGGACACATTTGTAGATAAAGCCATTAGTAATTATTTCACCTTATTAGAATTCAGTCCAAAATTGTAGAAAGAATATAATGATTCTCTAAATCAACAAGGTAACCATCAGTTTAAAATCACCAATCTACAACATCTCTAAGGACCAATATATCCATTTGTCTTATCTGTGTCCTATTGGTGTCACTGCTTCTGGGTATCCATGGTCTCATTTCCACTAGCTTCCACAGAAATAGAAAAAAAAACAGGAGAAAAGAGAGAAGACAGAAGGTTTTGTCTTACCTCAAAGATGATCAAACAGTGCATGAATGAGCAGCATTCTTGGCTTCTTTAAAGTTGACTGGATCTGCCTGACATGCTGGAGCCAAGAAATATTCCAGATAGTACCATAATATTAAAAACTACATGTCTATTGAGCTAAGATGGCTCTGTGCATTCTAGATCACTTTGTCAGGAAATAAATACATGACACACTGTCAAGGTTATGTAAGAACACTCAGGCAGTTAGGTAAGGTTAAGATCAGCTTTACTGAAAATTAATTAACAACAAGAGCAATCACCATACTCAGGTCCAGATAAGGTCAGTACCGTGGTACTTCCCAAGTCTGAAGCAGGTCAGGATGGACAGTAAATATCAGTAGGCAATAATATACAGTAGGACTAAGCTGGCTTGATCCGTCGACAGGTCACTGGAACAAGGTCAACCCCAACAATACCACACTGTGGAAAGGCCCTACTATTGTGGTGGTTAACTGCAGGGCAAATCCCTAGAAGACTAGGGATAGCGGAGGCAACACAGAATGATCACTGGAAAGTGACCAAGTCCCTAGCACGCTTGGGATAGCGGAGGCAACCCAAATAGGACACTGGCAAGTGACCAAGTCCCTAGAACGCTAGGGATAGAGGAGGCAACAGAGATAGGACACTGGCAAGTGACCGAGTCCCTAGAACGCTAGGGATAGTGGAGGCAGCACAGATAAGACACTGGCAAGTGACCGAATCCCTAGAACGCTAGGGATAGCAGAGGCAGCACATCAGATACTGGCAAGTGACCAGAGCTACTCGAAACACAGTCTCCCAGAGGACTTCGGTAGTGACAGGCCAAGCAGGCGCTGTAGCGGTATTACTGCAAGCGAGAGTAGGCGGAACGGAGCACAGGGTATGCACCCTGATGGGTCTGAAGCCAGAAATGCCAAATAGGTACACACAGAGCTAGTAGCCAGTCCTAGTCAGTAACGTAATCAAATACTCAGCCAAAGCCAGGTCAGTACACACGGAGGTAGTCAGCCAGTCCTAGTCAGCAATGGGAAGTGAAACATAGGAGCGACAGGAGCGTAGTCAGGTGAGCCGGGTCATACACGGAGCAGGAACAAGCAGCAACTTAAACGCTAGGTACAGGTACACCATGAATGGGAGTTGAAAAGATGACAGGAGAGAGTTTAAAAAGGCTAACCCTGGGTGGAGCCAGAGCCCAATAACCAATAAGAACCGTGCAAGGGAAAACCCAGAAGTAACAATGTCGCCCTGCTGCTAGAATCAGGGGCACTGTGATACACATACTTCACTGTAAATATTGTGTAACTCAAATGCATCAACCAAGATGAATATGCCATGTCAGTTAGCATCCTTTCAAACCAAGTCTCAAATGACATTCGCATATATGAGTAAGATTTCATGAATAGGACCCTCATTTTCTTTTGTATCGTATATTTTCTTGACTGTTAAAATCCATCTGTTTCTGCTTGTACTATGCTCTAGAATAAAGGGATTTTTACATTTACAGATAAATGCTTTTCTTAATTGGGGATACAGGGATCATGTAAAACCACCCCACTAAAACCACTTAAAGAGTTAATGAACTCAGGAACTCAACACCTTCCACTCCTTAGCCCGTATCTATCCCCCAGGCTCTGCCTGTTAGTTTTCATGTAACAAAATATACAAGAGTAAAGATACATAAACCAAAAAAAGGGGGGCATTTTATAGATATTTAATAGGGCACAATAGTGATCAAGTCACAAAAAAAGTTTTGTATTGAGTAATGTTACTTGTGGTGAAAGTACTAAAACATAACTTTTATTGAAACCAACCAAAGAATAAAAATCAAACACTTAATTTAAAATCAAAATGAGTGTCAGCGGTGCAGTGGAGAAACTACATCTAGACAGAAGAAAATGTGCATGACCCCTGTCTCCTCAATACTACGAGGAAAAAAAGGAGCCGTAAAGATGTGCACAGCCGCTACAGAGTGAATGTGCACCTCTTTGTTCTATAATCTATGCACTGATATAATTCAATATATTGGCTAGGAACTTAAAGGGATAGTAAGGGATACTAATACTTAAAATGTAAAAAAAATATATATTGTAGGGTTTATAAAACAAGGGTACTTCCACTGCTGTGAGATATTTTATTAAAAAATAAAAGCTCAAACTTGAATTTTTTAGGTGCAATATCACAGTGGCCTGAAAATTTACAGTGGCGCTGTTGCTACACCATCCTATGGACTGCTCTGGTCTGTAGACCATAAATCTCCATAGTATGGTGTAGCAACAGGCCCGCTGTAAATTTTCCAGCCACTGTGATACTGCACCTAAAAATTCAAGTTTGAGCTGTTATCATTTTTTAATAAAATATCTCTCAGCAGTGGGAGTGCCCTTGTTTTACTCAGGGGGATAAATCCTACAACATATTTTTTTACATTTTAAGTATTACTATCCCTTTAAAGCTAAATGTAGAAGCTCCAGTTTAAAACCTAGTTTAATTCAAGTTCAGCCACAGTATCTAGACTAATAACCAGCCAAAGATTAAATTACAGAATATGGATTCAAAAAGAGTTAATTCGTATCTCCCTAAATTTGCCACCACACTTGACAATGTGTAGCAAAGATTTAAATTCCTAAATATAAGCTGAATTATACCCCAAAGTCAAAGGGTTAATATACAGCTACAGCTCCTAATGTTACTCTCCCCACCGCACGGTGGCAGCTACATTATTTTAAAAAGACTATCTGCATTCATATTCGGTCATAAGGCTTTTGCTAACCAATAAAGTAATGATGTAGATTAAAAATAGTTTGAAAGTTGCAAGTCTGTTAAGTCAAAATCGAATCTTTCTTTTCATTTCTACGGTTCATTTTGTACAGTGTGCCAAGATAAAATGCTGACTCACGTTTCCTTAACAGGCCTTTTCAAAAAGATTTATCATAGGAATAAAAAGTCTTTCTCTTGTGTTCAGTGGGAGACACAGAGACCCTGGGATGTTCCTAAGAGGGCCCAAAAGACCAAAGTGGGAGAGAAAACAGATGAAACTGAATTAATCAGTAGTAGCTTCCAATACATTACAACCAATACTAGCATCTGCTGAAGATAAAATATTAGCTTTGCAGAACTGTATAAATCGAAGACCATGTAGCTGTTTACAGGCTTGTTATACCAATGCTTGGCTTCTGATGGCCTAGGATTTGTTTACAGGACTTGTAGATTGGGCTACAAGTCTAAAAAGAACTGGTTTAAAGTGCATTATGTAGGTTTGTTAGACACACCATTGAATATACAATGAAAATGTAGCCTTTGTAATTGGTCTGCCCTATTTAGAGCCTTTTGGAAGAGAAACAGGAAATTCAGGCACTGCAATACATCTAACATAGGTATGACCTCACTTAATCATTTTGTGGGTTGGGACAAAATGACAGCAATACTAGGCTAGTTCTAGAACAATGTGGAGCCCAGAGGCTGAAAATTCAGGACTCTTCCTAATAATGCATTGTCCTATTAGATAGGAATAACAAGAATGTGCTTCAAAACTCTTCAGGCAGTAGAAATTGCTATCAGAAATGTTGCTTTGCAAGACAAATGCCTGTGATACTGAAGAGGTTGGTTCAAAAGGTTAACTTTGTAACTTTTGTAGTTCTAATTTCAATGGCCAAGGTGGAGTTGGAGCCGTTTAAAAAGCATTACATGTGCTAACCCTTGAAGGAAAGTCTAATTTTCTGGAATATCTGCCAGGTGGGATTAGGTATGTTAGAGTGTATGTTAGAGTGTAGAACCAAGAGTTTACTGCCATGGCCTACCGATATGTCTTTGTACAGAATAACACAAGCTGTTAAACATGGACTTCATCAGTTCCAGTTCTGGTCATCTCCAAGTTTGCAAAGAAAACTTAGTTCAACAACCACATCAGGATCTATCTTTTTTCTTCTCAAATAAACTGCCTCCCAAATGTTCCCTTCTGGGGTGTAAATGGCTGAGGCATGTTCTTCTGTTCAGTGAAAGATTTTCAAGACCCCTAGTCAAGCCATCTCTTTGTTCCCTCTTGGTGGTTTAAGGAAACAACTGCGGTTGCATTATTGGATTGAGCGCTAATTGGATAGTCCTTTCAGTGGGTCTTCCAGTTGTGAAGAGTTTCATGAATTCCTCTCAATTCTAATACATATTTTGGTCATATCTTCATACTATATTGGAACTGTGAATGATTTGCTGGACTCGAGATTCGGTCCTGTTAACCACCAGTGCAATGACTGATGAGTTGCTAGAAATAATTGAATTTGGCCACTCAGAGAGTGTTCAGTTTGTTCAATCACTCTAGAATTTTCAATTGTTCAGGTATAAGTTGAAACCTGGAAAATGATGCTGCTTTAAAGCAGATACCATTGTACCCATTACTCCTACACAGTCCAAAATTGTAGCTTTCTTTGACTGATCAAAACTGTGCAAATGATGAATATTACAAGAAGAACTTTTGAAGGGAGGTGCCAAACTCCACCCAGTACAAATCACACTGTGATTGGACATAGTGTTGGAATTCTCCAAACATGGTCATGAGAAGTTTAGATCATTTAATGAAAATGTAAATGAACAGTGTAGACTGTCTTGGCATTTATCAAGAGACCATAAAAAGGTAAATGTTTACATTGATCCCTCTTTATGAAGAACAGCTGTTAACTGATCCACAATTTCATAAAGATCCTTGGAGCTATAGCCAATCTGAATAATATTGCCAGAAGTTTGTTATGAAAGATATGTCTGAGATACTGGTGGCGATCTGGCCAGATAGGGATGTGTATGTAAGTAAATTTGACATTAAGAGAAGACAGAAATCTGGACCCAAGGCAGATATGACAGAGCTAATAGAGTCCATCCTGAATTTGTGATGAATTTGTTTAGTGTTTATGTCAACTGCTTCATTTTGAAGTAGGTTGAATTACAGTGAAATGTCTGACACCAGAATCATAGCTGGGATACGTTAAAAATCGGCTTTTGCTTTGAGAAATTAAGTGTTGAAACTTAGCCTGTGGAGTGAAAGAACTGTTATCTCCCAAGGCAACAAAAGAAAGTTGCTCTCCCCAAGTTTGTCACAGTAATTCAGCCCAAACTAAAATTAACTTTGGTATAAAAACTAACATATTTTGTAAAAAAACATGAGTCTGCTACCCAAATCGGCAACCCTAAGGTTCTGAGTACTACTATATGCACTACTATATGCACATCTTCCCTATAGAAGTATCACAGTGCCTGTGATTCCTGTCACTCTCAGTTGTGGCTGTCACTGATTTGCCCTTGGGGGTCAATATCATCCTAGTGCATACTGTTTTGCATTTTTGTCTATTGTGCTATTACTCTTGTAATATCTCAATTTACTTTATCTGTATATTACCTACCGCCTCTAGAGGGCGTACTTGTGCATTATTCACTTTAATAAAGTGTGTTTTATTTTCACTTATTGGTCTGAGAGTCCTAAAAAACCGTAACAAGAAGAAAAACACCCAGTCATATTCATGACACAATCAATCTCTTAAACAAATTGAATTTAGCTCCAACCCAAGGGAAAACATCCACAGTGACTAGAATGGTTTCCCAAGGAAAAACATTGTACCCACTATGGATGTGGAATCGCACTCTACACCAACATTCCACATGAAGATGAAGCATTCCTAGAGCAAGAGGGCTTACCCACAGAACCTGTAAGTCAGCTAATACATTTTATACTAATGCATTATTATTTCACATTTGGGCAAGAACTATACATACAAAAGACAGGAAATACTATGAGAACAAGAATGGCACCACAATATGCCAACATATTCATGGCAAACTTGGAGGAGATCATTCTTGTCCATGTGCTAAGTAAAGCCTCTGGTCTAATTCCACTACACTACACATCTCCTAATCATTTCGACTACAAGCGAAGATTAACTTTAATCAGCAGGAAAAATACAATGCTTTTCATCCCACAATTAACCACATACTCAGCCATTCACCCACACAAATGAACTATCTGGATACCACAATCAGTATTATAACTCCATCTAGACATATCTGTACCACAAACCAGAAAACAGGCCTAACTATCGCAGAAAAGACAGTTTCCATCCCAGACACACAAAAAGCTCTATTGTTTCAGCCAGGCCCTAAGGTATAACTGCATATGCTCTGAGACTTCTGATCATGATAAACATCTTAAAAATCTCAGGAAAGATTTTATCAGTCATGGATATAATGTCAAGGGCATGGCAGCCAAATTCAGAGATCACCAGTGTATCCAGAAGACATCTCCAAGAATACTTACAACCAAACAAAGAGTGCCATTGGTAGTCCCCTACAACCCCCTAGCTTGAAGTAATATGCAAAGTCTCAAAAGAGCTCCAAACAATACTACATACTGATGACAGATTAAAAAGAATATTCCCAAAACCCCACTCCTCTCCTATTTAATAGCCCCCAAACCTGACATAACCGTTCATAAAGAGCTCCATTAATAATGCAACACAAAATGATACTTCTCACTGTTCTCAAAATAAATGTGGAACCTGTGTTCACATAAGTACCCCAGATAAGGTGCCCATACCACATTTTCACCAAAACTACATCAAGGCCAAATTCATCTGCAGATCATGTAATGTTCTCTACATCATCATGTGTGTGTGTGAAATGTGAGATCTCTAAACTGTAGCATGTTAAAGGTTCCTTGTGGACTGAATGGAGCACCTCTGGGTTAGAGCAAGCAGGTATTGCCTAAAATATACATTATGGGAAGCTTTAAGGGTTAATATTTAAAAAAATCACATGATCTGCTCAACTCAGAAGTTCTTAGATATGTTCATAATGCACTGGGAACCAAGGGGCGAGTTCACTGATCCTCAGACAGTTGTCAACCCACTACACATTCAGGCTGTGGAAAGCTCAGTGGCATGGAAGAAGTTAATTATATGTCTGTGAAAGTGAGAAAAATGCACTCCAGATAATCCCTAAATCTATTTCATTAAGAGAAGTCTAATACACAGGTGTTGATCACATCAGAAGCAATTAACATAGACAATCTTTCAGGCCATTGGGGATATCTGTTGAAGCCAAACAGAGATCTTCACAAATCTCTCAACATATGAATAGTTTAAACACCTGATTCCCTGTAATAAGGAACAGCTGCCCCATGTATGTTTTATTATAACTGCAGATGTCAGACTCTAATATCTGGCACACTAAGAATATTATATCTTTTTTGTAGTGCTAGCAATTCAATTCTATTTACAGTCTATTGAAAAATATTTTAATAACAAATATCTGTTGAGCTGCATGCAGGAAAACAATATCAAAGAAATTCTGGCACACTCAACTATAGGGGATAAATGAAATGGGGCTTTTAACCCCTTGATAGCTAGAGGGGCCTCCAATGCTTTAAAGGGTCAGAGGAGAGGTAAGGAAGTATCAGTCTGATCCAAAACACATTGAATTGTATCACCCAGTGTGCCTATTGACCCCCTTTTTGCCGTGCCGCACATAAATTTTATTAGCCAGGAGGTGCTGTAGACCATGTTCATTTGAAAGCTTGAGATCGTGTTTGTCTGTAAGCTTGAGGCCTCTGCCCACTGCTACACCAAGAGGACAGGTCCATTTCCTGGGACTAAGATCCTGGGAACATTGCTCTGGAGTCGGGAGAGAAGGCGCGGAAAAAAGCTCAAGATACACTGTGTACTTGCGGAAGGCACCTGCCCACTTGAAAACACCATAAGGCACTATACCGGTATATTTTACTGCATATAAGGTATTAAGTTGAACAGCTACACATGGGATGAACTGTTTTTTATATTATACAATTTTTATTTTTTCAGTGAATTCACTGTTTTTTTTTACAGCATTTACAGGTAGGACACATAAGGACCGTTTAGTGAATGTTATTTCACTTTATGTTATTCCATTTCCCATGCTAAATATTTGTATTCAATTTGTTATTTATTTTTATTAGCGATCTCCTCTAATTTTCTTTCTTTATCCTTTTTGTTTCTGTGCACCATCAGAAACGGGGATTGTAGCAAAGGTTAGATATTTTGGGGTTCTAGTGGATCAATATAGGCACCATTACTGATATTATTTGTTTGGATGGAGATATATATATATATATATATATTAGGGTTTATCCCCCTGAGTAGAAGCAGGTTACTTCCACAACTGAGAGTTGTTTTATTCCAAAGTTATTGCAGCCCAAACTTGCATTTTTTGGTGCAATATCTCAATGGTCTGAAACTGTACAGTGCTGTTGCTACACCATCCTATGGACAGCTCTGGTCAATTGACCATAGACCTCCATAGCATGGCGTAGCAACAGCGCCACTGTACAATTTCAGACCATTGAGATATTGACCTGAAAAGATTCAAGACTGAGCTGCAATAACTTTTGAATAAAACCACTCTCAGCTGTGGAAATGTCATTGATTTACTCAGGAGGATAAACCCTAAAAATATATATTTTATTATATATCAAGTGTTACTATCCCTTTAACGCTATGACTGCCAGAGGGGGTTCGCAACACATAGCAAAACAATATTTTGGGTATTGAGCTAGCATTCCAAGGCCTTAATGTCAACCCTATCATTGGTGTAAGGCAAAGGAAGAATTTTGTATTGATATCATCTGCCCTTAATAAATAACGAAACATTGACACAGAGGAACGATATATTCAGAAATGTCCATGCCACTCCCATACTTCCCACCTCTTGGCACGAGTGATGCAATGCAGCTATTTTATTAACCCTTTAATTGCCAGAGGGGTATAAATCTGGCTAGACTACACTGCATCACCTTAACTGACGTAACACCAGCAGCTGAGGTCTGTGCCTTCTTCTGCACAGACCTCTATTAGCAGCTGAGCTCCCTCCAGCATTCTAGTAATGTAGAGCGCTGGAAGATGACATCATCACCCAGCACTCTGCATTACTAGAGAGAGGACCAAGCAGGAGCTCCGAGTTACTAACAGAGGTCTGTGGAGGAGGCGCAGACCTCTCCTGCCACGCCGCTGGACCACCAGGGAGGTAGCAGATGGACATTGTGGGTCATTTGGGGCAATGTGGAGGTGGAGAAATTACATTAGGGGCAATGAGAAGGTGGAGAAAGGACAACTGGGGGCAATATGGAGAAAGGACATTGGGGTAGGCTGACCAGATCTCACCTTTAACTGGGGACACATGAAAAATACATGCTGCAGGGCTGAGTTGATTTCATTGCAGTCCTGAAATATGCCTATTTCCTATGTGTCCCTGGTTAAAGGTGAGGTCTGGCCACCCTACGTTGGGGGGCAAAGTGGTTGTGGGGCCCCATGGGAATTTTTGTACCAGGGCCTGGTGGCTTCTAGTTACGCCTCTGATCAGCTTATAATTATAGTTACTATACTGAACCTAATGACTCTGTTGGCAGCTACCAATACAGAGATTTTCTATAGAATGTTAACTTTTTCTACTTTTAGATAATCTGGAATATCTATGATTTATACCAGTCTGTTATTCTAATACTCCGTTTAGCTAATCTACCAAATGTAACTATCTAGCTACCTTTTACTGTTTGATATACTTTGTATTTCATTTGTATTTGATATACTTTGTGTTCATAACAAAAGGCGCCCTGGACACTTCCATATTGTTGTGTCCCTGAATGGGACATGTGGTCACTAGCTTCAATATTCCATTGTCATGATCCGATTGTAAACTAAAACAACTTGTAGCAGAAATACAACAGATATCAAGTGCAAATAAAGTATTTATGTATATCTGGCTGCTGTATAAAGGACACCTACCTAGGTAAGTTCTCCCGTTAAACAAATTAAGAGCCAATTATTCCTTTTATAAGCTTCTGGAGTTTCCTCTCTATTGTGTTCAGGCCTTTTCATTAGCGCACCTTTGATCTCGTTCCATATGGAAATAATTGTGCTAGTAAGAGTAATCTCACATGGCCACGTAGATTGTTTTTCCCTGCCAAATAATTGGTACTGGTCTGTTTGTAAGGTGACACAAGGATACTGGATTCTGCATTCAGGTTAGAATCTATGCTTGACAAAAAATATTGTTCCTTCTGTTTAAAGGAAAAGTGAAGTCATTCTGCAACTAACCGATCACATCATAGGGTATAATTAGAAATCCCCATTTGTTTAAATTGAGAAAGGTACTCAACACATTGTTAAGCAATGTGCTGGACACCTCACTGACACTCAATGAGTAAGCTTCTTCTACTTTGGTGAGGTCTCTAAAGCATTTAATAGTGTTGAAACCCCACTTATTGGGAGTTTTTATTTATCATCAAAAGTGCAGTTGGATTGCCACATAATTGGTCCACTGCTTCTTTATGAAATTGGTCCATTGTGCGCAACACGTCTATTTCAGTTAACCCTTTGATGGACAGAGAGGTATCAAACGCATTGCACTCAAAGGGGTAACATCTGAGGCAAGTCCTGTTTGGCAGGTTCACAGGATGTAGACCAGTGGTTCTCAAACTTGTTTTGCAAAGCAATGCGCTACGTACCCCTCTGGCACTGAAAGGGTTAAGATTCAGTCTGGAATTTTCCCAGACACCCCTAACATTTGTGGGTCATTTGTCAAAGGTTTAATGAAGGGTTCAAATATAGAAATCTACAGTTATTCACAATCAGAAGAACAAAACCAAGCCTCTTGTGCACAACATCCTATATAATAATTCGCTAGGATGTTTGTCAGAAGCCGTCATGCGCAGTAGAGACTGCGCGCGTTTGTGCACTCTCTACTACGCATGATTGCATCGCGTAGAGCAGTGAGGTAGCGGCCGCTTAACCCTTTGAGTGCCAGAGGGGTACGCAATGCATTGCAAAGCAAAATGTTGTGTACCCCTCTGGCACTCAAAGGGTTAACATTACATGGACCTTGGCCCGTGTACACCTGCTTTTACACTAGTATATCATAAATAAGCATTTGAAACTCAACATTGATATTTTGTCAACCTCTTTTAGAAGATCTTTGCTCCCTGAGTGGACATCTGTGGCCATCACGGTGCCTGTGCTATTGCTGGCGACATTCTGTCAGTGATATTTCCTGATGCCTTTTTATTGGTTTGCGTGGCGATGCTCCGCCCAGTGCTAGCCCTTAAATACTGAGCCCTGTCACTTCTCTGGTGCCCTTTCGTGGTGCTTCCGTTGCTAAGCGCTTGCTCCAGTATTTTGTGTGATTCCTGTGTATGACCCGGACTGCCTGACTACTCGGCCTGTATACGTTCCTGCTCTGTGTACGACCCGGCCTGGCTGATGTTCCTGCTCTGTGTACCGACCAGGATTGGCTGACATTCCTGCTCTGTGTACCGACCCGGCCTGGCTGGCGTTCCTGCTCTGTGTACCGACCTGGATTGGCTGACGTTCCTGCTCTGTGTACCGACCCGGATTGGCTGACGTTCCTGCTCTGCGTACCGACTCGGATTTGCTGATGTTCCTGCTCTGTGTACCGACTCAGCCCGGCTGACGTTCCAGGTCTGTGTACCGAACCAGTTTTGGCAGACGTTCCTGCTCTGTGTATCGCTCAGGCCCGGCTCACTGCTCCATCCGGTATCCGGTTAGGGGCTGTCATCCAGTGTCCTCTCTGTCTAAGGACAGATCCTCTGGTTGCCTCGTTGCTGCTCAGGCAGCCTTGTTACTGTGACCCGGTCATCTATTGTGCCTCGTGATCCGACACCCCGGTGTTGTCTATCCATTCGGTTGCACCACGGTACGCTTGACCTATTACTGCTACTAGCTGAGGTTGGTATATTCCTGGGCGCCTCTGGCTGTTCTCACTATCTGGCAGTCGACTCGAGGTCTGAGCATTCATTAACCCCTTGTGGGTTGGTGCCATTATACACTGGGTCACAGTCATTGCAGTCTCAGTTGGGCGTTACTCTCTGCCTACAGTTGCAGTCCTCCATTACTGCTCCGGCAGTGTACTGTTTGTCCAGGGCCTCCGTTTACTCCTTTGGTCTTAGTCACTATTGTGTCACTCTCTGCGCAGTGAGTGTCCTGTGGGCCTTGATCTATTAGGGCCTGTCTGTCCTCCCGGTCTAATAGCAAACATTTCACTGCTGTCTCGTTTGGAATCACACGAACTGTACCTGATCTGTGTCAGTATCATATTGCTGATATATAATATATACTGGACCCATGTGAGTATTGATTACTGTGTCCTGACCTGTGTCAGTATTATATTGCATACATATATTACTGGACCCGCGAGGGTTATTCTATATCTGTGTTTTCAATAAAACTGTTTTTTATCTAAACCTTCTGCGTCTGAGTGTCCAGAAAACCGTAACAATGGCACACCAAAGTGCCATGGCACCCTGGTTGAGAAACACTGATGTAGACAGAAATAGAAAATGTGATAGCTAAACGAATTAAGAAAATTAATTTCATATTCACAGGAATATGTAATGGAATACACTGAAGTAGATAAATGTAGTCAAAATATAAATTGCCTGGCAGGGGTGTAAACATACCTAGGTCAGAAGAAACAGCCAGGGTGACGGATACCAGTACTCAGACTGAGTAGCTCCGCCAAAACTGTGCTTCCTTAACCCAGGACACTCAGGATCTCCTCCAGTCAGGAACCAGGATCATATCGCCAATCACCCAGTCACTTAGGAATGACTCAGTGTAGGGGTTAGAATAACAACTGACTTTATTTCAAGACATCATGGACATTTTATACAGTTCTTAGGGACAAAATACACAATGGGAATGCACATCTTTACAAAGGGTCAATGGGTGGAGGGTGGTTTCAATAGAAACATGGAGTACAATGAATACAAGGGAAGTGTAAACATATGGTGTGATGGGACAATGGGCAGGTGATAACAGGATACAACAGACCAGACATGAGTGAATTAACTGTACAATGGGACAAAGGAATAGGGCTGGGTACAAGTGTTACAGAGAGGCCAAAATACACAAAACAAGTTAGGGTACTGAAACATAATTTACATATTACAATTTACATATTAGTCTTTTGGGAGGTCTGGTATCCTTTGGATTGACAAGGCTGGGAAAAAGTGTTCACTGGGTTTCTTGGTCACCCTGTACCCCCAGTAATCCCCAAGAGGGGACTGGGTAGCTGGTAAAGGATCCTCCATGGCAAGGGGCAAACAGGGCAGAGATTAGTCTCAGAGAGAAGCCATACACTGTTCCAGGGCTAGGTCCATAGTCTGTAGGCAGGATGCTGGCCCTCAGGCCCCTCCAGGAGCCAGGGGCCCAGTGGTTCCTGTGACAGCCAGGTTAAGTGGGGAAGAACTATCTGAAAGGTCTTCACAAGGGTTTTCAAACTTTATCCCTAGAAAGCAAAGACAATACAGATTTTAGGCTGGGATCACACTTGAGATGTTAGCAGTGAATTGCAAATGCTTGGAGAGTATTGCTACCTATGAAACTGTTCGCACTGGCAATTTTACCTCTCCTGAACACAGCATGCTGCAAGTCCACTTCATTAATGTTTTGGGAGCAGATGCTCACACTGTAGAAATGCAGTTTGAGGAGCATTACGTAGAGCAGAAATCAGCAAAATATGGGAAACAGGTTGGGTCTGTCCGGTGGGCCAATCTAATGTGGATTTTGGGTCTGTCTTCGTGTTCACATACAGAAGAACGTCTACACTGATGAAATACCACTACAGCATACAAAACTCTCAGTGCTGCAGGTATAGTGTAACCCTGGATCACTGTCTCTGCTTTCAGAGTCTGACAGTCCCTGACATAAATCTCTCTGTAAACTGAAATTCACTGAGCTCACATCAAATTGTAAAACAGAACGTTCATAACATCAGTAACACTCCATTCTCGATAAACAGACGAGAAAAGCATTAATGTCCCTCTTTGGCCATTAGAAATGTTGGAAGGTATGGTAATATATGGAGACCTTTAAGTGTAACAGGAAGTACTCAATGTCCCAAGTACCTAGACATAGAGGAAGAGCATATGGGGAGGTTACCTTTACCCGTAAATAGTATGGAAAAGAAAGATTCAGTAATTCAATAGCGTTGTACTGAGTTTACATAACCATAGATTTATAATCTTCTGATATTGAGTAATATATTCTATTAGACAGTCTAGTTACAGAAAAATATAATTTCCTATTTTTCTAATGTTGTGTCTGGAACCACCCCTATTAGAGTAAGACCAAGAGACTATTAAGGGCCATATGAACTTCATAAAAGAAGGGCAGTTCTACAATAAACAAACAGTACATAGGGGCAGATAAATATGTCAACAGGGCATGCCACTGCATCTTAGGTTATTAAGCTCTTTTCAAATGTATAGATGAGGACACAGTAATTTAAACCATAGCATGAAAGCCAGCCTAACGCATTTCATGCATGTTCTGTGCTTTTTCATAGACTCCTGAGTTAAAAATATCTGAGTCTCCAAAGAGATCTCTTCACTGCTGGTACCAGATCCAAATCTACAATACGTGAGAAAGGCTGATGAGTGGAACATGCACAATTATTAAAAGTCATTGTAGATACTTTTAAACGTTTGAATGCCAGAGGAGTATCTAACACACTGCACAGCAATGAGTTGAATGCCCTCCCCCCCCGGCACTCAAAGGGTTTAAGGTATTTACGGCGGTCCAGCACTTAAGGACCAGTGTCGGTCCTGGCACATCATGGAGAAGTTAATTAAAAAATAAAAAGCCCCGTGGTCCTCAAGTGCCGGCCACGTGTGCCGGTCCTTAAGGGGTTAATAATTGTGCATGTTTCACTCATCAAATTGTGCACTCAAACGGTTAAAACAAATAAAACTTCCAGAAATCTCTACTGTTTTAAATGGGCCTTTGAACACCTTGGGGGTGATTCAATAATAGGTGGTAAAGCAGTGCTAAAGAGCGATAAAGCAGAGATGACTTCTCCAGTGATATCACTTCTCCAATTCCTCTGTTATTCTATGGAGCCAATGCACTAAGATTTCTTCAACTTTGGAGAGCTTAGTGAATAATTAATGGAAAAATGTATTTGTTCCCATCGTTATAGTTGGTTTGTCACAGAATTGTCCCACTATTCTTTGTCCATAGGGCGCTAAGTACAATGGACAAATAAAGAGGAGTCTATCTTAAAAGAAAATTATAGATATCCGATATAATAATTCACTAAGATGTTTGTCAGAAGCAGTCATGCGCAAAAGAGACTGCCCAAACTGGCTATGGCTTTACGCCAGTCTCTACAGTGCATGACTGCTCTGGGGGCAGGACGCAGAGCAGCACCGGCCTCTTAACATCACCTGGACCTTGGCCCGTGTACACGGGTTTTTACACTAGTGTGTGTGTGCCTTATACATAAGGCAAGGAGTAGGAGAAGCACACTCAGAAGTCCATAATATACTCAAATCACATAGGTGTTTATTGAATCGACGTTTTGGCCACCCTCAATAGCCTTTATCAAGATAAGGCTATTGAGGGTGGCCGAAACGTCGATTCAATAAACACCTATGTGATTTGAGTATATTATGGACTTCTGAGTGTGCTTCTCCTACTCCTTGCCTTGTATGTTTACTACTTATCGGATGAGCACCCGGACCATAAGGAGGACTATTGAACAGTGAGTGCTGCCATTCCCTATATATATATATATATATATATATATATATATATATATATATATATAGTTCCAAAGAGTTTGGGCACTCCTAACCGAAGAAAAAATAATAATACTACTGCCTGGGTGCTACTAGCAATTCAAAATGTATAAAGATAGAACTGATATTCAGCCATACAACTAGTGCACACACAGGACTTAAAGAAACAAACATTTATTGTGTCAACGTTTCGACCCCCTAAAGGGGGGTCTTGATAAAGGCCCTTTAGGGGGTCGAAACGTTGACACAATAAATGTTTGTTTCTTTAAGTCCTGTGTGTGCACTAGTTGTATGGCTGAATATCAGTTCTATCTTTATATATATATATATATATATATATATATATATATATATATATATTTTTTTTTTATTATTATTATTATTATTATTATTATTACTTTTTTTTAATTTAATTTTTTTTTCTTGTAACCGCTTGGATGCTAGGGAGCTCACCAACACCTTTCAAAGTGCTGCAATGGGTTAATCTACTGCTGAGATCAGAAGATTACTGATAAGACACTTTTTAAGCAGAATCAAGGTTATTATCAGAATTAATTTATGTTACAGTTTCCCTGTGAAGTCTCTGGGATACATTTCAGTTTGATGGATGGAAAATTCCATTTTCCACGTTCGTTTAGAAAGCTATTTTTAACTTGCCTGGTTTCTCCACGGGTGCCATTGTCCAAGACAATTGCTTTAGTAATAGTGGAGGGCATTATTGTGTCAAAGCTATTCAGTTATCTCTTGTCAACCTGCAGTCTGAAATGTTTTGTCAGCAGTTTTTGTATACGGTGAATCCAGAAGGATAATTCTCAAATGACTATCCTTATATCATATGGGTTCCATTAGAAGGATACCTTCTAGATAAGAACATAATAGGGTCATATGTGCAAAGACAGCAGTGGTGTATTTCTGGGGTCAATACAAGTATGACATAGGGGAGAAACACAATTCTCCTAAATTTCCATTAATTTAAAGGGAGTGTTTACTTTGCACTACTTTTGAGTCTTCTCCAGCATTCAAGGGTTTAAAAAACTCAATTTAAATGAATATGTTTGTTTTTATGGTGCCTCTGGTTTGCTTTAGAATTACTCCATATACTTTGTACATATGCCCCAACACTGTTCTATCAGAGTTAATTGTTTAAAGGGATAGTAATGTTTCACAAAAAGAGCAGCTCCAATTAATTTTCATAGTATTTGGACCATGGATAGTGTTATTTCAATACTGTCCGACTTGTAGTTCAAGAGTAACTGAATGATAAAGTATTCCCTCCCGCACCTTTTACCTAGTATAAGCCACCTCCCTTCAAATGTGGAATCTGGTCTCTTGAACAGACAGGTCGCAGCAAGGAACAATCTTCTTACTGTGAGCATAAGGAAAACCCTGCCCCACCTTGACAGGTTTTTCCTTATGCTCACTGAAGATTGTCCCTCTGAGATCCATGCGGACAGTCTTGCTGCTCTGAGGTGAGCAGTGCTACATCAGTAAAAGGGGTGGGAGGGGGATACTTTATCATTCAATTACTCTTGAACTACAACTCTGGCAGCATTGAAATAACACTCTCCGTGGCCCAAACTCTATGAAGATTAATTGGTGCTTCTTTCATATGGAACATACATTTTGTATATAACTTATATTATCTGTTTTATGGAATAGGAAAATATACAACATAACAGTTAAAATACAGTACGAATTTCTGAATATCAGCATCATGAATTTTCCAAAGGAATTATATCGCCATATCTAAGGTCTTTCATTTTTGGTGCCCCGGGAAAGGGCAAGTCTTAAAAAGGTGCAAATCACATCTTCTATTTGGCAGGGCTTAATCGGTAAGACATTCCAACACTGGACTGGTGCGTGCTCGACTTTGTGCTCCTGCTGCACTCTCTCTCAGTCCTGGCCAGGCAGTGCCAAGGGGACTAAGCTATGCAGCATTGCTGACTCTGCTGTTCCTCCTCTGCCAACTATGTCTGTTTGTATAGTTGTCAATAAAACACCACAATACCATCTCCTATAGATAGTGCCTGGTGTTTCATTGGACAGTGTCATACCAGTAGCCACACACTACCACCTCTGATTCATCTCTTTAACCCTTTGAGTGCCAGGAAGGCGTCCAATGCATTGCTCTGCAATTCACTAGATACCTCTCTGGCACTCAAAGGGTTAAACTTTACCCCTGGTCTTGACTACAAATCAAGGAGCTGCACATAAGCAGCAAAAAAGCCAGAGAACTTCAGCCTGCTCCTGGACATTTGGGGGAGATGCACTAAGATGTGATGACACGGCGATAACAGCTCCAGTGATATCACTTCTCCAGTTCCTATGTTATTCTATGGAGTCAATGCACTCAGATTTCTGCAAATCTGTGGATCTTAGTGCATAGGCACTCTAGAATAACATAGGAACTGGAGAAGTGATATCACTAGAGAAGTCATCTCTACTTTATCACCACTTAGTGCATAACCCCCCTGGAGTCACTGCACAAAATCTGGAGAATCAGGGTGAAACCCGTTAAGTTCCCAACTATGCATATGACTTGTAACATTAACAGGTGTTCTTAGTAAGCTATCAGTCTGTGAGAGGAGAAAAGTGTAGACTCACATATTCATGTCTACTTGTATCAACAGACATAGAAAAATAGATAAAAAGCAAAAAACAAAACTGTCTGTGGGAAGAATAACAAGAGGAAATATGAAATGGGGGAGGGGGTTGTTGTCTCACCACCTGCGTACTTGCATAATGAAAGTGGTTATGTATCAGTGATTAGTCATAGGAATTATTAGGTAGATGGCAATAGATGGCCAGGGACAGAGCTGTCAATACTAACCCCTTCACTGTTGTATTATAAAACCATCCCCTTCCAGGGCTGCATACACTTCCACATTGTTAATAGTCAAATGTCAGTTTAATTGACATTGTTTTCTAAAAGCCACACATACCATTCATCTTTCATCAGCCATCTGTCAATGGTTTGATAGTTCCATCCACCATGGTTGACTTACCCGTATTGCCAAACATTTTTTTTTTTTATTAAATTAAAGTGATTGACAAATAAATGTTTGCAGACTTTTTCTACACTGCTGCAAGTAGATTTGGCAAGTATTCACATCTTGGCTTTTAGTGGCTTCATCTAAAAATTAGCAATTGAAAAACAGAAGGCAACATTTTCTTTATTTGTGGGATAAAGGTTTGGGGTTTTTACAGCAGGAAAAAAGGGCAGACTGGGCTAAATGATTCTTATCTGCCATCAAATTCTGTTTCAACGTTTCTATTCTGTATTGTAGGCACAAAACCCTGCAATACTATATATTTTTTAAAAGTACAAAAAATTTCCAGTTCCTGTCTCAAAACTGGACTGATAAGGTGTAACGTGACGCCTTGTATCATAAGCTGGATACCTCTTTTATAGTTCCTTTCTCCCTCTGAATAACACTCCAATAGTAAACTGACCCTCCTGTTCCCAAACATCAGCCGAGACTTGATGAAGGGAAGAACTCTCTTTTATTGACTCAAACACACAGGTTATATACACTACAGAGACTCTTATCTAGATCAGCATGCAAACGAATACTTGGGACAGTGTTTCTATGCTTGACCAATCAGTCACCAGCATCCTTATCAGGATAAGAATGCAGATTAAGACTTGAAATCATACATTCTTAACTGGCTCATCAATAACCTCCTCTGATTGGTCAAGGAAGCACAGCAGGAATCAATTAACATTCCTTAGCACATACCTGGAGTAGAGTGGAAGCAACGCCCAACCCCCACCATCTCTACACTCCAGAAATGTATTGGAAGCAACTCAGTCTATGGATGTTAGTCTTTTGGGTAGAAATAGTCTCTAACACACCAATATCTCCCATAGTCACCACAGTTCTGTCACATAAGGCATCTCCAGAATATAGTACTATATATATATATATATATATATATATATATATATATAGATATATATAGATATATATATATAAATATATATATATGGTGTGATAAATACTTGCAGCCTTAGGGTTTCTTAGCACAGTCTTCTAGGTCTATAACTAACAGAATCTGGAAGTCACTTTAACAATGTTTGTTTTGTAGTCCAAAACGGTGTATTTCCTTACAGCAACTCAAAATAAATACACAGAAAAAAAAATCCTAGCTCCAGGGCTGGATTTGTCATAAGGCAGAGTGAAAATTTAGCCCTGTCGAGTAGAAATTCAGCCCTGGTGGGTATGTTTTGGCTTGCAGTGGCGAGTAACTTTTCAGGTCTGGCTTGTAGCAAAGGACTTCAAGTTTTAAGACCTGAGCTAGACTCTTTGATTCCACTGAATGGGTTACTTTTTTCAGGGAAGCCTCTGGATGGTATAATAGACAATTACAAACATTGTAATCGATATAAGATATGTTTTCTTCTGATACAAGATATTTTGACATAACATAGGGAGTTCTAGGAACACGAAACTGCACCTACCACAATTTTTCTGTTTTCGTACATATTTTGTAATGGTTCAAGCCTGCATAAAACATTAATGTAAGTGTATGTATAAATAAATGTAAGGTCATGCATTTGGACTGCAGAAATAAACATTCTACATATACACTAAATGGGATGCTACTGGTAGGCAATATACTTCACAGCAGTGTGCAGTGTCTGTCAGCTGATGCAAGAGCCAATAAAGTATTATCATGTATAAAAAGGGGGTATAAATACACAGATGAGAATGTAATTGTACCTCTATATAAATCCTTATTTAGGTCTCAACTTGAATGTGGTGTACAGTGTTGGCCACAGTTCTAAAAAGAGACATTACTGAACTTGAAAAAGTGCAAAGAAATGCAACAAAACCAATAAAGGGATTGGAGGATCTCAGTTATAAAGACAGAGTAGCCAAACTGGGACTACTTACATTTGAGAATAGGCGTCTAAGAGGTGATAAAATTACCATTTACAAATATATTCAAGGTCAGTACAAAGAACTATCTGAGGAACTATCTGAGCAAAAACAAGAGGTTAGGGCAGGGGTGCCTAGACTTTAGTGACATAGAATCTACCTAACATGATGTGCTACCTTAGTAGCATGCATCAATGGCCCCATATCATCATATATCAGTGTTATACAACATATATGTTCTAATATTGCTTGTCTACATAGATTAAATTTGTATCAAAACAACATGCACAATAAAAAATCTGTAAACAAGTTTTTTGGGGCAAACCAGCTATACTACATGGAAAAAAAATAAAACTTTCCAAGCTTCCGTTTGATTTAAAAGACACTTTTATCCCCTTGAATGCAAGAGAATGAATATGACATTTTTGTTGCCCCCTGTGGTATAACGTTTAAATGACAAGCAAAGTCCTAGACCTGTGAATGATTGGCTTTAGTATGCTTTGGTCCTATGACAGACTTGACTGTATGTCATTGACATTAAGAGCTGATATTCCCTTGGGATGATAATGCACTTAGCAAAAAGTGGTGCAGTCCTGTAGCAAATTAACTACATCATAGAGAACAAATAAACATTATCCTAATTCACACAGATTTAAGGGGGCTTTTAACCCCTTGAATGCTGGAGCACTGCATTTGGGGACCAACCCTTTGAATCCTAAAGAGCAGTGTTTCTCAGATCCTGTCCTCAGGACCCACTAACAAGCCAGGACTTAGAGATTTCTCTGCTAGAGCACAGGTGTGGTGATCAGAGGCTCATTCACATTGATTAACTCACCTGTGCTCTAACAAGGAAATCATCAAATCCTGGCCTGTTAGTGGGTCCTGAGGACAGAAGTTCTGAACCACTGCTAAAGTGAAATGCTTTGGAGACCAACTCCTTGGGGGAGATTCAATAAGCGGTGATAAAGAGGTGATAAACTGAAGATGACTTTCACTTCTCCGGTTCCCATGATATTCTATGGAGCCTATGCACTAACATCTCCAAAGCTGAAGAAATCTTAGTACATAGGCTCCATAGAATAACATCGGAATTGGAGAAGTGATAAACTAAAGAAGTCTTCTCCACTATATCACCTCTTTATCACTGCTTAGTGAATCTACCCCCTTGAATCCCAAAGAGCAATGCACTGGAGACCAACACCTTGGGGGTTATGCACTAAATTGTGATATAGATCTAAGATGGAGATAACTTATCTAGTGATATCACTTCTGCATTCCTATGTTATTCTATGGAGCCAATACACTAAGATTTCTCCAGCTTTAGTGAATAGGCTCTATAGAATAACAAAAGAACTGGATAAATGATATCACTGGAGAAGTCAACTCTGCTTTATCACCTCTTTATCACACCTTAGTGTACCCCTGGTCCCCCATCAATCTTAAAGAGCAATGCACTGGAGACCAAACCCTTTAATCCCAAACAGTTATGTATTGTAGACCACTCTAGCATTGAAGGAGTTTTAAGTTCCATTTAAATCAATTGAACACTTTATTTATTACTTATAGTGCATTTGGTTTGTCCCAGAATTGCCCTGTTTCTTAGTGCAGCAGGCTGACTGTGTGAGTGAGTATTTTTATAAGGACCAGTAAGCGGTAGGTCCCTGTAGCAATACAGCAGTTAATCTGCATTCAGACTGTGACAGATTTATTTCTGCAAACCTATAATGACATATTTACAACCTGATAAGTCCCATGCAGTTGGAAATATTGGTTCCTCAGCAATGCAGGAGGTTATTTGATTACAGTGCCAAGGAGGTAACATATTCCTGCCAGCATCACAGGGGTTACTATGGTTACACACTGTGACCATATTAACTACTTCAGTGTTGGAATGATTTAGCAAATGCTACTCAGTACGAATCTTCTTGTGATCTACCAATAACCACTTAGTCCTCTAAACACATGCTTTTTGATCATCAGTGTGAGATCTAACACATTGCATGTTAGAGCAGTGCCCAAGGCTTCATGCCCTCCTGCTGTTGTGGACAACTACTCCCATTATCCTCAGACAAATGGAGGACCTCATGTTGCCCACCCCTGTAGAAATTCAGAAATGGTGAAAAAACAGATGAGGAGCCCCACAATATCTGGTGCTCTAGGCAGTTACCTACTCTGCCTATTGGGAAATCTGGCCCTGGGGTTCACTTAGGAGTGTTAGGGATAAGTTCCTTTATGCTGTATGAATTAGGAAATAATCTGCTTTTCTTATCTTTGGAGAGATGTCCCTTTAGATCATGGAACATTCGTATTTGTTTTCTATTGTGCAGCAGGAGTGCCCTGGAAATTATCCACTTACTTTGTGCATATGGCCTAAGACATGCAGAACTTTACAATTTACAAATACTACAATACAAAGAATAAATAATTCACATTAGGATAAGTAAAACAATACAAATGTGTAACATAAGAAACAAGGACTGGTTATAGAGGAGCGAGCCCTGATGTATGGTACAGTGATCAGAAAGGTCAACAGATGTGACAGAGTTGAGGTAAAATGTAGGAAGAGAGAAGTGTGCTCTGGGCATAACATGGAGCCTGGGATGAATTGAGGCAATACAAGTATTCCTCTCATTCATTTTTCTGCTCACTGATACACTTCCAGATTTTTTTTTACTCATGCCAAGATTATATTGACATTCACAAGTACCATCACTGGTTTTACTTATTTGATTACCATTGGTGTCTATGGAGAAATTTGTAGAATAATGCCCTTGATAAAGTAAGCAACTACAATAGAATCCAGGCCTCACTTAGAACTGTACAATCAGCCACAGGGTTAAATCTGGCCTCAATTCCATTGCAGTTGATAACTTTATCAAGGGTTTTATCTACACAGACTTCTGTGGAACCTGTTAGATAAAACAACTTGATTACACTGTACTGTAATGTAGGCTAAAACTAAGGAGAAGCAAACAAGGCCTTGGTTGGCATGGTCAATGGGCATGCATTTGTGATAAACTTGTGTAATACCTCTATTGCACATAAAGGCCATAGTAAGGTAAGTGGGTGTTATTATTGGGTGGGGGGAGGTTCCTCTTCCTTTAATGAGCAAACATGGGATCTAGGAGCTAATGTTTAATATTATGTCATCTGTTTGCTTTTACTGTTGCATTCTGTTTGAGATACTGAGTTTTCTATAACTGACATCTGCTGCGTCAGCTACTATTTAACATACCTGAGAACTCTTTGGATCTGACTTGGGGACTTTGGTTTTTATACTTAATTTGTAGATTTTCTTAACTTTGTGAAGGAAAGTATCATGGTGCCCGTGATTCCTTGTTTTTTTTTTTTCTGTCAGTTATCCTGTATGAGGTCCTCATTGGTTGCCCTGTGTTTAGCCCGCCCAGTATTGCCTTTATATACTGGGCTCCTGCACCTTATCACTGCCCTTTCGTGGTTTTCCTGTCCCAGTTCTACCTTTGTATTGTGGTTTCCAGTGTACCGACTTGGCTTGCCTGACTTCTCTCCTGTTCCTGCTCCTGTGTACCGACCCGGACTGCCTGACTACTCTCCTGTTCCTGCTCCTGTGTACCGACCCGGACTGCCTGACTACTCTCCTGTTCCTGCTCCTGTGTACCGACCCGGACTGCCTGACTACTCTCCAGCGATTGTTCCTGTGTACCGACCCGGCCTGGCTGATGTTCCTGCTCCTGTGTACCGACCCAGATTGGCTGACATTCCTGCTCCTGTGTCCTGACCCGGCCTGGCTGACGTTCCTACTCCTGGATCCCAACTTGGCAGTTCCCCGTTGTGGTACTAGCCACCTCGGCTACATTCTGACTTCCGGTGCCTTACTGTTTGGCACCTCTGCCTTGCAGGCTGGCCTGACTTCCATTTGCTCAGAGCGCCTCTGGCCTAGTCCTCCGTTCCATACCGGTTGCCAGTGTTGCCTCCATGAGTGCACCGGTATTCTGCCATTGGTTGCTCCTCACTGTCAAAACCGGTTGCTGTGTTGCCTGCGTAATTGCACCGGTATACCGCCATTGGTTTGCTCCGCTCTGCCTAAACCAGTTGCAAGTGTTGCCTCCGTTATAGCACCAGTACATTGCCATTGGCTACGCTCTGTCTACCCGGTTGCAAGTGTTGCCTCCGTGATTGCACCGATATATTGCACTGGTTCGCTCCACTCTGTTTAAATCAGTTGCAAGTGCTGCCTCCATGATTACCATTGGTTTGCTCCACTCTGTTAAAACCGGCTGCAAGTGTTGCCTCCGCTATCGCACCGGTACATTACCATTGGTTTGCTCCACTTTATCAAAACCGGTTGCAAGTGTTGCCTCCGTTTAGCACCAGTACTCTGCCATTGGTTCTGCTCTACTCTGTCATAACCGGTTGCTATTGTTGCCTCCGTGTCAGCACCAGTAGCTCTCCTGATTTCCTCAGTGGCCTAGTATACTGTGGACTCTTCTTGGCATCTTCTGATGCAGTTGATTGCCAGAACATATGGGACTGTCCTCCTTTCCTCTGAACATTAACTCCTGCATTGCTGGAACCTGGAAACCTTATCATTCGCCTGACCCGTGTCAGCATAAACTGTTTGTCTCCTATATATATGCTGGACCTGTGTGGGCATAATTAACCTGTCGTGTGTCTGTACTATATGTGTTATATTACAGGACCTGTGAGGGTTCTTTATGTATTATTGTATTTAATAAAACTGTGTTTTTATCTTAACTCTGTGTCTGTGAGTCAAACAAACCGTTACAGAAAGTCAGGATTTTATTAAACACACGGAGGTGAATATTAATCTTAGAAATTCTCTTGCTCTCCCTCACCAACAAAGTTAAATCAAGTTTGTTTTAACAGAAAAAACTGATGAATACATACAAACATGCTAGTAACCACTTAACCCTATCCACCAATCAAGCGACAGTATAAACTGTGTGTCTCCTCAGAATTCTTCCTCTTTCTTTGATGTCCCGAAACTTGGAATAAATCAAACAGCAAAACATTTCAGGATGGTAAACTTTGAACTCTCTTGGTAAAACTTTCTCCTCAAGGTTGTGGAAAAAATGGCTGAGGAAGTTCTTGTCAACAGTGTGAAGAAACTATCAAACTATGAAGCACAGAAGGAATATGATAGGGTGGGGAATGTGGGAGGGATAATATACTCCTCTGTGTCTTTAATAAAATGCTGAATTTCCTTCACAAACTTAGATTTTATTACAAGACCGAGACTTCATATTATGCTAGTTTAAATCATATCAATAACATTACAAGAAGCATGGTCTATATGTTTAAAATTAAAATTTGGGAATGTGGATTTTCAGCTGCTCTGAGAATATCCTCCTATCTGCTTCCCTCTAACACCTCCTGAGAAACCATAGCACCTCTGGAAGAATGTGCTCCGAAGCAAGAAACATCAATACTGATTGCATAATCCAGCAAATCCAGCAGGCCAAAGTACCTGATGTGACCTAGAGGTCGGGTTTCCTAAAGGAGAACAGAAACTGATGAAGGTTATGTAACCTCAGATCAGAAGTAGCTGTTTCACATGACTTTAAACATCATACATCACAAAGCTTTGGGTTATGCGGGAAAGAGGGGTATAAAAATCAGTCTAGAAGCCGTGTTTTTTCTCCTAGAAACATAAAATAATACTTCTTCAGGAACAAAGGATCTACTTTTAATGTCCAAGGTACGGATGTCTGAAACACGTCAGAAAGAAATCAGAGTAGCATTGTAAGTTTAGCTGAAAGCTGGTCCAGTGACATTAGTTAAATTGGAAGATATGGAATCCAGACCTCATTCCAGGCACCAGTGAGACCAAATTGTCCAGCAGGAAAAGGAGCATGATCTGGTACCTGGGGCCCATGCTTCGTCAATGAGGGACAAAGCCATTTCTGAAATTCCCTCTGCAGATCTGTTTTTCTGGAGCTCAACCATGCCATGAGATGTAGTTGATTTGGTACCTGTAATTCATGAGGATTCCCCAAGGCATCCATCCAGGACACACTTCAAAATGAGAGAAATCTCACTGTATTCTTCCTGGTAAGACTTGTTTCATCTAAACTTTTCCATTTATGTCTTAGTGTCCTGCTCCCCCTGTGTTGGACAGTATTGTCATTTTAATATATGAATAATGATTTTGTAGTTTGAATCATCTTTGAGTCACAGCAGCTTAATTCAATCAACAAGACGCCGTCATCGAGGGTGCTCCCGTTCCATTAGTTTTTGTGTGGATCTCTGTTCATCAGCAGTGGAGAGCTGATTCAGTGAAGCACCTCAGAAGATTCGGTGAGTCGCACATACCCCATAAGAGTGTATATCTTGAGTCAAGGTTGTGTAGAACCTATTCTATGTGTTTGATAAGGATGTCCTGAACATAGGACAAGACCGAAAACCAAGTAAGGTTTGAGATTTTTACAGTAGATAAAATGGGAAGACTAGATGGGCTGAATGGTTCTTATCTGCCATTCAGTTCTATGTTTCTAATTGTTTAAAATATTTTTAGTTTTATTTGTTTGTCAGTTAGTACAAATATATCAAGCACCGCCACACTGCTCTCCATCCCAGCTGCCACATTCTACCAGGAAGTACTAGCTTTTTCATAAAGTGATAAATAAAGCTAAATATTTCAAGCTAGTTTTGAAATAAAATGACTAACAAAAATATAGGTGCTTTTGAAAGCTCATTTAACCCTTTTTGTGACAGAGAGGTATACAATGCATTGCAACGCAATGCATTGGATACCTCTCTGGCACTCAAAGGATAAATATAACCTGTTTGTTGCAAAGTGACAGTTCCACTTTAATTAGCATAATTTATCAATCAAATAAAAAGTGGCTAATATAACATATAGGTGATTTTGAAAGAGCTTTAAAATCTCCAAAGTCTTTTTGGATGAAAGTGTCCCTGTAATGAGGTCTTGCATTACACTTGTCCAGTCTGAGACTTTATTCCATATCATATACAGAGCTGAGAACTCTCTGGATTTGCCCCGGAGACTCAGTTTTTTGTTGGTAATTATGGGGTCTCTGGGGCAGAGGCTGATTCTCTGTAAGTGGGGAGTTTCCAACAAAACTCTGCCCACTTCTGGACCTACCCAGGCTATCCCTCCCACTCTTCGCCCACTTTTCCTCCTTCCCCAAAATAGTCCACAAAAATGTTTTAAACATTCTAAGTCCCGCCCCCACTCATGATTAAGCCCCACCCATTTTTTACTCAAATGGCATCATTGATCTCCAATAGTGGAGCCACTGGATTCCCCCTCTCCAGGGAGTCCACAAGAAAAAGTTCCCAGGTATGATTATATGTACTGAGAATGATGTACTGAGAATAAGTGGAGCAATTCTGCAGCAAAACAGCGGTACCAGAGGGGAGAGATACAAATTCTGAACATTTCTACTGTTTATAATGGGGCTTTTAACCCTTTGAATGCTAGAGAGGTCTTCTTGAATACACTGTGAATGAAGAAATTGAGGACCTCTCTAGCATTAAGGGGACTTTAACCCCCACTTCATTCAATGATAATTGATATTTTTCCCCTTTGGTACAGTTGGTTTACCCCGAAATTCATCCAGCTCTTCTTAATTCATCAGGATTACTCACTATAAATATATATAATTTGCCTTGAAATCTCATCTTATATAGCTAAAGTAATTGACTAATTAAATATCCAGAGTATTTCTTCTTTAAAGTGAAACTGTCACCTTGTAACTAATAGGTGAACATCCAATATCAATCTTATTTTTATCTTAGTCATTATAGTTTCAGATATTTAGCTTTATTTATTTGTCAGTTTATGCAGCTGACCTACTACTTCCTGATAGGAAATGACAGTTGGTAATGCAGAGCTTTGTGAAGTGAATGTTTGAGTCCTCCAGGCATCTCTGGAGGACCTGCACTAACTGACAAATAAATACATTTAAATATCTTATAAACTATTGTTTTAAATAAAAAATGTCCAACTTAATAATAGTTTGCTGCCAAAAACTCTTTTACCATCATCTACTGGTTACAAAGTGACAATTCCACTTTAAAGAACATTTTCCTCCGGTGAAAGATTCTACTTTCACTTCTGACATATGTATTGGCAAGATACATATCCCAGCTGTATGAATATATTTGTTTTACTCATCAGGAAAAGCCCTACAATATATGTTTTTTCATGAAATGTATACTGCTTCTTTTATTGCTAAATAGGTACTTACATTTCTCAGGAAGCAGATGTGCATTTTTCATAATCAATACAATATTGTTTTTTATTAAATGTACAAATGTGTTTTCAATTATTATAAGTACAATGGTCAGGATAAATGGAGTATCAAGATTGTTCAGCTTCCCCTATTGTGTACACCATGATGAAAGGAGTCCTTAATGATGACCAAGTGTTAACTAGAACACACACTGATATATTAATTAACATTTCTGCACATTAATCCAACTGTACAGTGTTTTACATCCTGCCTCCCTGTTGTACAGCTCTACTGAATGTGTTTGTGCTTTATACATGCCTGATACAAAATAATAATAACAACTGAGCAAGATGTTATACACCCCTCCTGCTCTCAGTTTTTAAAATGATGTGTAATCTCCTCCACAATATGAAATATGCTCTGTATACATGGAAATAAACAGAACACTCAGATTCTAGTCCTGTGTCTCATTTAAAGGGATCTGCACAAAATGAAAGTGAAGCATTTACATAGAAAGCCAACTGCACCAAAGAGACATTTCAAATTCCTATTAATTTAAGTGGTAATTTTAACCCCTTAAGTGCTAGAAAGAGCTCTCCAACATATTGTTTCTTAATGCATTTGAGCTCTCTATAAAGAGGTAAAAGCCCAGTTGAGATTAATTGGGATTTTCATTTGTCCCCTGTTGATCTGTTGGTTTGCCACATCATCATTTCATGTTTCTTTTGAACACAAGACCTGTATACAGGAACAATCACATCTAGATAATAATAATAACATCTAAGCAACAGTAGTTGTTCCCTCAGCATATTGCTACCTTGCCTCAACTGAAGAGACACTGTGTGTTATATTGCTATGTTACCTCAGCTTAAGTAAGGAGGAGTTACTGCTCCCACTGGGTGATTCAATGGGGGGAGTGATTTAAATCATGCAGGGAGTTGGCCTGCCCCCACTATCCAGCCCGCCCACCACTATCCAAGTGACTGAAAAAAACAAAATGGCTGCCACTCGCTCCTACACCACAGACACAAACACATACACTCTCACACTCACTCACTCACACCCTGGGAGCCAGCACGATCCACCTTCCACCATAGTATGTGCAATTGCCACATGCATTTCAACTACATGAATGAATGCCACTCACTCACACCCAGGGAGCCAGCACGATCCACCTTCCACCATAGTATGTGCAATTACTACATGCATTTCAACTACATGAAGGAATGCCACAGTGGAGGCATAAGTAGAAACACAAACTCATTACAATGACACACAAGTCACCCCCTTATGACTCACTTCTGTGTGTGTGTGTCTCTGTGTGTGCCTGTGTATTCCTCACTGTGTGTGTTGCATGTCTGTATCACACTCTATGTGTCTGCAGGTTGTGCATTGCATGTATGTGTGTATGACTGTGTCGCTCTTGATGCATCTCAGTGCATGCGTGTGTGCCTCTGTGTATGTGTGTCTTGCATCTGTGTGTGTGCATTAATTCCCTATATAGCCTGACGTTCAGCACTGTCCCACATTGCTAATATATATATATATATATATATATATATATATATATATATATATATATATATATACACACACATGGGCAGTTACCTAGTTAGGTTCCTCTTGATGGGAAACTGGGGAATTCTTACTTTTTTGTTATGCTGCATTTATTTTTCTGCAGAACTGGCCTGGACCTCCTTAACCTTTTAAGAGTTAGAGGGGAACACAACGCATTGCCCTGCAATGTGTTGCATACCCCTCTGGCACTCAAATGGTTAATACATCTGCTGCCTCAGAGTGAAAGACATCCCTTATTTTAATGGAGCTGAGCATACTACTGAGAATTTCAATTATTTTAATATTTACAAACCTTATCTAGACTCTGTGTAATAATTGCATGTCATTAGATACTGTCTCTTAGGTATCAGGTTAAAGGGTTAAACAAAAAAACAAGTTCGAGTTAAATAAAGGCTTGCTGTATCAGTCTTCCAGTTTTGTTCAGAGATGACCCAGCTCACTTTACCAACACAATAAAGAATCAGCCAGCCTTGTATTTCACAGTTCATATCCTGAAAGGGGCCCAGTTATACAGCATGTTGCAGCTACTGGGCAACACACATCTTGCTTTCTACAGTGTAAGAATAGGTTATAATTGTATATTTTGAATTATTTAAAATATCCTTATACTGTAATTTACATTATTTTACTAAATTCTAACCTTATTCTATGCAAGAGAGATAATCTGTTGCATGCGATTGTATCAAGAACTACAAATATTAACCCTTGGTTACTAGGGACATGTCCATCTTATTGCCATAACTGAGAACTCTCCAGATGTGCCCTGGAGTCTGAAGTTTTCAGATTCAAACCTGTGAGTGCCAGAGAGGTTCCAACGCATTGCAACTCAAAGGGTTAATTACGGGTTTTCTGGGACAGAGGCTGAATGTCAGGCTTACTGAGTTCCGTGGTAAGCCCACCCAGTTCTGTCCACTCCCACCCCATTCTATCAGGTTCCCTACTCTTTTCATGCCAAACCCAGCCTTTCTACCTCCAAATCCCGCCTATCTATATTAAGTCTCACCCATATGTGAAAATTCCATCCCCAGCCCATCTTGATAATTTGGGGGGCTTAGGCTTGAAAGTTCTTAGTTACACTCATTATGAAGAAATTATGCTAGTATACAAGGTCTTAAATATGTAGAATAATCTTATTTTAAAAAACATAAATATGCTATAGGTATTTTCATTTTGAATAAAACAAGGGTGATCCCACAGCTGAAAAATGCTTTGTTCACAAGATTTTACATCTCAAACATTTTTATTTAAGCCTTCAGCAGTAGCACATAATAATGTCTAACTTTGTTTTTTAAATAATGAACTCTAACAGAAAGATTCAGTCTTACTACTCTGGCTTTCCATAGTAAGTAATAGGAACCATGCATCACTCAGCAGTTGGAGAACCATTATTTATAAAATATAGATTTCATCATTTGAAGTTTACTGCACCTTTAAAGCCTATCATCAAACACTTACTAACATAGCAATAGGCAAAAGTATACTTCTATTAGGCTGAATAAGTCCCGCGTTATTCAGGAAAAACAACTTCTTCGGCAGCCATCAGCTGCACAGAGCTTACAAGAGAAGCTCTGTGTACCAGCCCCATCAGTAACTTCCACTACCTTAAGTTACCAAGGAACACCACTCACCAATCATGGCAGTGAACGGGACAGACAGAGCAGAAGGACAGGTACATTTTCTCTAAGATGTCTGCGCTGTTGTATAACACTGCTCAGCCAGAGCAGAAGGGAGGTGCCCAGGTAGACTGCAGATAGTGACAATCTTCAATTAAGATAAGGGAAAAACCTGAAAAGCTTGTCAAGGGGGGCAGGGATTTCATTGTTCTCATAGGAAGAAGATTGTCCCCTTCTGTTATCTGTCTGGTCTATGGACTGCATTCCACATCTGAGAAGAGATTGTTTACAGTAGGTAAAAGGGGCGGGAGGGGGACAATTTGCTGGTGAATATCTCATAAACCATAATGGTTTGAGAGATAAGACTTATATCATTCTTCATGTTTTTTTAATGCCTACAAAATAAAATAAAGTTAAAACGAAGTATTACTATCCCTTTAACATGAATGGGAATAGCGACAAATCAGTTATATATTACCAGCAGCAAAGTTTCAGACTGGGTGAGTGCATAGGACACGGGCACCTTGTATCTCCCTGTTATCCCTTCCCTCACCCGAAAACAGAGAGGTCCGTATGCATTAGGGGACTGCAGGGGCTGATAAGTGCCTGAAGTTGGTGGGTGGGTTCTGATCGCACTGTTTAAAGAAGCTACATGACAATCTCGCTCTGATATGCAATGCGAGATTGTCATGTCACCCTTTTAAACACGGCAACCTACTGAATGCGGCTAAAAGCAGCACACTATTACAAATGCGCTATTTCAAATGGATACCAATAGAAGTATGCCTTTGCCTATCGCTATGTTAGTAAGTGTTTTGGGGGCAATGTTATTTTGATGATAGTTCTGCTTTAAAAGAAGGAGAGGCCACACTGTCACACGTCTGGGTCGATATTTCAGTTCTGGCCCAATCATAGGTACCACTGTATATTGTTAATAAACAACAATTAAAAGCTGCAGTAGCTTGTGTAGCGTTGCATACAGAATTTAGCATAGTCTCTAGTGAAATCAACTGTACCTCTCTGATGAGTCATATAGAGGAAAATAGCACATTTTTGGTTTGCTGGTACGAACAGACAACAAACCTGCGCTCCTCCAGTCTACATGTGAATAGTGTGCCCTGTGTTAAGCATATATTATAATACTGTGAATACATTTGAGGCATTAGTGTGTACATTTTTGGCCCAAAAACGAGGTTTAAGCTTACCAACCTCGCCAAGGTTCCTCAAGTGTGGCAAGTCCTACTTGAAGTCCCTATCTAAAAATAAATAAAAATGAAAGGAAAATTAAAAAAGACCCCTGACAAAATGTGGTAGCAACGTGTAGCGTAGGGGGACCCTTTTTACTAAATTTTTGTATGTGTGAAGGTCCCCATGTATGTAATTAAAAACAAATGACAATATTTAAAAAAAGTGTAAGAGAAGACTTGCCCTGTATGCCTGCATTGAGTGGACAACCAAAAGGTACTGAAACTCTATCAGCCCTTATGTACAGCTTGTGACCACTCCCACAGGCCACATGAGGAAAAATCAGTTGGAAACAAACCTACATTGCAAAAGCCATAGTTAAAGGGATAGTAATACTTCATTTTAACTTTATTTTATTTTGTAGGCATTAAAAAAACATGAAGAATGATATAAGTCTTATCTCTGAATCCTTTATGGTTTAAGAGATATTCACAAACAAAGTATCCCCCCCCTGTTCAGCCAGATAAGAAGGGAGATGCCCAGATAGACTGCAGAGAGGGACAATCTTCTATTAAGATAATGGAAAAAGCTGAAAAACTTGTCAAGGGGGGAAGGGCTTTCATTGTTTTCATACAAAGAAAATTGTCCCCTTCTGTTATCTGTACTGTCATACAACCAGACTCACATCTGAGAAGAGATGGCTTACACTAGGAAAAAGGGGCGGGGAGGGGAACTTTGCTTGTGAATATCTCATAAACCATAAAGGTTTGAGAGATAAGACTTATATCATTCTTCATGTTTTTTAATGCCTACAAAATAAAATAAAGTTAAAACGAAGTGTTACTATCCCTTTAACCTCTTAAAGGCCTAGAATGTATAGAAAAGAATTGGTGCAATGGAACAGTCATGTGTAATGATAGTGACAGTAAGAAGCAGCTACAATAAGCTAAAGGAGATAGGTAAAGACAAACGAAAAAACAACAGCTTACAGCGCTAACTCACCTTAGTGCATAACTATATATGTGTATGTCTGTATAATACTTTTTATTTATTTATTTTCCATGAAGTGTCCATTGATAAAATTGGGGTTACTGAAGTTTGCAGCAAGGAATGAGAGGGTTCTCCAGTCCCCCAAACATCAGGCCAGAGCCCAAAGTGTGCCCTGTGTTAGGCATATATTATAATACTGTGAATAAATTTGAGGCTTTTTTGTTTTTGGGTCAAAAATGTAGACACTAATGCCTCAAATTTATTCCCAGTATTATAATATATGCCCAACACAGGGCACACTATTCACATTTAGACTGGAGGACCGCAGGTTTTCTGTCGGTTCTTTGTTTGTACTTTGGGCTCTGGCCTGATGTTTGGGGGACTGGAGAACCCTCTCATTCCTTACTGCAAACTTCAGTAACCCCAATTTTATCAATGGACTCTTCATGGAAAATGAATAAATAAAAAGTAGTATACAGATATATACATATATAGGTATACACTAAGGTGAGTTAGCTCTGTAAGCTGTTGTTTTTTCGTTTGCTGATAATTTATGCAGTAGCACACTGGATTCCATTAAACAAGATAAAAATTCACTGGAAAAAGGCTTAGAAAAGTTTTTTTTTTCCCTTTACAAAAAGGCATTCCTGAAGGATCTGTCCTAGGTTCTAGGGCCGCTTCTGTTCTCTCTATACACAATAACACTTGGTGAACTTAACTCATTCAGGTGTAAATATCACCTCTATCCAGAAGACACCCAGCTTTATTTACCTCGCCTCAACTGACTTCTGATATTCAATATAAAGTTGCAGACTGCCTCTCGGCCATCTCAGACTGGATGGCTCAAAAGGCACCTCATATTCAACATGTCAAAAACTGAGCTACTCCTCATCCCACCTAGACCTGGACCAGTAGCGCCCTTCCAAGTGAAAGTAAATGGCACTACCATAAATCCAGTATCAGAAGTATGGTGCTTACTGGTGATAATTGACGCTGTTCTCTCATACTCTTCTAATATATCACATGGCCTATTCGCTTTCTTGTGACTGCCTGGTGGCAGCATGGTGGGTGACTACTTCCTGGTCACTTGCACATCATTCTGAGCACTCGCTATTTTATAGTTTCCACCTTGACTTGACCTATGTGACTCAGCCTCCTAGAGAGTCCTTATATGCTGCATTCTATCATTGCCTCAGTGTCCTTTCATGGTGTACCTGAGAGCTTTGGATTCCTCCGTTGTGATCCGTTCCTGGCTGCTGAATCTGATCTGTGTATTACCCTGGCTCCAGCTGACTACCGATTTGTGCCTTAAACTCTTGCCTAGCTGATTGTTTGCTCTGTACCGACTTTGGCCTTGTCTGATTACCCGCTTCGTGTATGACCTTTGGCCTGGCTGACTAACCACTCCAAGCCAACCTTGGCTTGTCCGACTACCCGCTTTGTGTATGACCTCTGGCCTGGCTGGCTACCCGCTCCGTGCTAAGTACTGTGGCTTGTCTCACTAACCAATCCATGCTAATTACTTTGGCTTGTATGACTACCAGAATGGTTTGATCATTGTCTGGCTAGTCTCTGTTGCTCTCTGAGGCCTGGCTCCCCCTTGCAGGTTCTCATTCTCAGTTCTTGGTTGGATAAGTCCTGTCAGTAGTGCAGCAGCGATTAAGTCCTCTGGGGTTTGTTGTGTCTCTAGCATTCCAGGGTGCATGGTGTTCGGTGACCCTAGTGTTCTAGGGTATTGCAGTTGTGTCCTTGCCTTCTGGCTGGTGAGCCTCCCTTGTCTGCTCCGCTTTAAAGCATGCTTACCACTTTTGGTACCTCAGTGGTTCTGCTCTTGCTACTGGTTTGCTGCTAGCTTGTGCATCCAATCTGGCTAAGGTTCAGTGTCAGCTCCTGGTAGTGGACTGCACACTATCCCCACGCCTGACCCCGGGAAGGTTGGGGAAGTGTCTATATTTACTTTGCTTGTGATTATTCTTAATAAAGTGGAATTGATTTTATGTACCTGTCTGAGTGATTATTTACCAGTCTCCTGTGACATAATATTAATGCTATCAGTAATTCCTTCCGCAAAATCTTGCATAATCTTTCATAACATAGCAACAAACCATACCCTCCTCTGATCCTCCGCAGCTAAAATTCTTACAAAAGCACTCATTCCATCCCACTTGGACTACTGTAACCTTCTTCTTACTGTTCTCCCTACCACCCAACTCCATACATTTTAATCCATATAGAATACTGAAGCATGAGTTACCTCACTGTCACCTAGATTTGTCCTTTTCCCCCTACTCCACCAACCACTCCAATAGCTGACTATCAAAAACTGGATATCTTATAAAATACTGCTTCTCTCATTCAAGATCCTTCTCTCCTCTACCCCTTCTTACATTTCTACTCTGATCTCCCACTATACCCCACCCAGCCAATGACATTCTTCTCTCAGCTCCTTTAGTGTCTGCAGCTCTCTCTTATATCAGACCCTTTTCCCTAATTGCTCCATATCTGTGGAATGCTCTAACTCCCAGCCTGCACCACTGCATTTCTCTTGCAGTTTTCATGTGCCTCTTACAATTACTCCTCAACAAAGCTTCCATAAGCTAGAAGGTTGTACGTTGTACATATATTATAATTTACTACACACACACACACACACACATTGTCCCTTTGTGTATCCATTGCATTTTAATGCTTTAGAAACCTCTCTGACACTCAAAGGGTTGAGCCATCCTTTGACAGATTGAAGGCATGGAAGCCATTTCCAATTAACCCTTTGGGTGCAAGAGGGGTACACAACTTCTTAGCTCAGCTCTTTGCATAAATTATTAATTGGATAGTTCTTTGTATTGACCTTGAATATATTTGTAATTGGTAATCATATCACCCCTTAGACATATCTTCTCTATTGTAAACAAACCCAGTGTGGCTAGTATCTCTTTATAACTCAGATCCTCCAATTTCTTTATCAGTTTTGTTTCACATCTCTGCAATTTTCCAGTTCAGTAATGTCTTTTTTAAGTACTGGTGGCCCAAAACTGTACTCTATATTCTACATGAGTCCTTACCAAGGATAGGATAGTACCCTATTTGCTCTTGCAGCAGCAAGTGACTATTCCCACTGCAGTGAAGTCTATCATCTATCAGTGCTCCTAAATCTTTCTCTAATGAGGACTCTCAGAGGAATTTATACCCCATATTAATGCATTAAAAATAAAACAAAATCCTACAAATGAAACCAATATGGGGCCCCTTATCGAACCACATACTGGCCAAGTAAAAAAAAATAGAAAATGAATGTGGTACACAGGGTACAAAGTGAAATCCCAGGCAAGATAAGGGGATATGGGATTTGGAAATATAACCATTCAGGAAATAATTAATCTGTAATGGAATGTCAGTCAATATCTGCTTGCCATTTCAGGGCTGCACTGTGTTTATGGATGGCATAAGACCGATATGTACATGGGAATGTTTGTACTGGCCAAAAAAAAGATAACAATTGTATTGCTTGCTCAGGAATGGTGCTGTCCCATAAAACAAGCTATTATGTGTTTTTTATGCTCCATGAGCATCTCTCAATCTTTACACTGTGCATAGTAAAATTATCAGGAGGAACTCAATGAAGGCATCACACTAACAGAAAAAAGGGGCAAAATACAAAGATGTAGCTTTCGAAAACGTAAAGGCAAAACATTAGCTCTCAAAAACTAAAATAAACATGTAGCTCTGGAAAGCGAAAATAAACATCACACTATAAGGATTACATTGATGCATAAGAAGAGAAAATGACAAAACACAAAGCAATGTGTCAGTGTAAGCTGGCATAAACAGATTTTTGATGAGCATATGAGATGTTTGGTTTGGAGCCGTTCTGAAAATCGGTAACAAAAAAAAAATGTTGAAAAAGTTTTAGATCATATGTTTATTCAATTTTAAATAAGAAAATTAAATAGTTTCTGATGCAGTATCTTTTCCCAACTACTTGCAAGGTTATATAGTCCTCTACAACAACATTGCTGTTTTTCAATCACTGGTTGAAGATGTTTGCTGACAAACAGTACAATAGACAAAAACATCTGTTCTTGGTGTTCTGTTGAGCACTATGGAATGATCCCCCCTCTGTAGCACAGTGTACTAGACTGCAAATTGCACTCAAGCTGAACAGAGACTTTTTGTTTGTGCATTTCTTTCTGCATCTCTCTCTCTCCCTCTCTCTATCTTTCTATCTAGCTCTCTCTCCCTCTGGCTCTGTCTTGGTGTTTCTTTCTTTGTGTATGAGGTGCTGAGTGTGTAGGTGTGTGTGTGTGTGCGTTGTTTGTGTGTGTGTATCTCTCTCTCATTCTGAGGTCGATGGAACTAGAATTTCAACAATTACTACGAGAGCCACAAGATTCCATCCCTGCTTTAGTTTATGCAAATAATACCTATGGCTTTTGTATTTACACTGTAAACTGCTGTATTTTCTTTGGCGGAGAGACAATTAGCAAAAATGAACTGCACTGGAATTTGTAATTATAAATGCAGAAGTAGTTACCAAGAAGCAGAGGACTGCCTAGTAAAACAAGGCCACAAATCCTGGAATGCATTACTATAACCCAGTCTTAAAGGGATAGTAATACTTAAGTATTACTAATCCCTACAGCAAAGTACTACTTAAAAAAACGTATTGCCCCCAGAGTCATCTCTCAAACCTTTATGGTTTGAGAGATGAACGCTTCTAAAGTTGCCCTCTCCCTCCCCCTTCCCCGTAGTCAGCATTCTAGCTGACTGAAAGGAAATCTGGTCAGAGATCATCAGGTGGCTCTGCAGCAAAGCCACGATCGCGTTAACTAAAAAAAAAACTTTCACTAAAACAGTCTTCTACGTGTGCTTGCAAGCCAAGCACATGTAGAAGACTATTTCAGTGAAAGTTTTCTTTTTTAGTAACACGATCCGGCTTTGCTGGAGAGCCGTCTGAAAGTCGTACGACTCTCCTCCTTTCAGTCAGCTAGAATGCTGACTATGGGGAACGGGGAGGGAGAGGGCAACTTTAGAAGCGTTCATCTCTCAAACCATAAAGGGGGCAATACGTTTTTTTTAAGTAGTACTTTGCTATAGGGATTAGTAAGTAAGTATTACTATCCCTTTAACACCTGTGTGTATGCCATGTGATATATTAATATGTGTGTGTTTGTGTGTGTGTGTGTGTGTGTGATTAAATAAATAATTGTTACATTTGGTTCATTAAGCCCTATTTAAGCCATTTCCAATTAAGCCTCATGTTGGCTTGCAAACTAACTAAGCATTGTTTATATATTAAGGTGTGGCCTTGGTTGAGTGAACAATGAATAATGGAACTGATATTGTCAACATCCTTAATCTAGATACTGGTAATATTTACAGTATTACAGTTGGCAGTATTTATTTCTTCTTCACCATAAAATAATTGTTTTCTCTACTTGTATTATTTTAAATAGGGATGATGAGGTCAATGTGGGAGTGAAAGACATGGTTTAGACATATTCAATCTAGAATAACAGGCTCCAATGTAATCTGATAATGAAAAATATGGGTGGACCTGGCTAGCTACAATGCACCTTTATTGTTGATCCAATATTCTATCATCTGATCATGTGCTGTACAAGTCTGTAGTGTGTCTTCATCTGTCCAGAACAGTAGTAAGCAATAGATTCCCACACTGTTGTGTTGACTTTGAACACAGGATTCTTTTGAAAGTATTCCTAAAATTCTCTTGTATGTTTTTCTTGGACTCCTGTCTTACAACAAGCAGCCAGCAGCTGATTCTGTAGCTAAGACAATAAGGAGACTGTAGACATATATTTTGTAACCCTTTTAGTTCCAGAGGGGTTTATAACGCTTTGCGTCACAATGCATTGCATACCCCTCAGGCATTCAATAGCAATTGAAACAATGACAAATAAACAAATAATTTGCTGTCATGGGACAAGATAAATATATATACACACACACACACATATAAAATTTTATAAACAGTATTATTACTAACTGGAGCACATCCCTTATTTAATAGATATACAAAGGTACCCAGTCTGGGTTGACTCCGTTGGATGAGGGAGACAGCACACATCGAAAATGTTCAGCTGTGCAATGTGTTGGAATAAATCTTCCTTTCTGCTGAAAGCTCATCCAGATGTGTGCTGTCTCCCTCATCCAACGGGGTCAACCCAGACTGAGTACCTTTGTGTGTGTGTATATATATATATATATATATATATATATATATACACACACACACACACACAACTGTGACAGTGACTTGTCTACCACAATATTATTATTACTTTTTATTTACAAACTGTCAACAAATCCTATAATGCTGAACACTAAAGAGCAATAATTGAAATCATAATGATATACAGACGGACTGATACATTGGTCCAGTCTATCAAAATAACTGGTCCTTGATAAGGTTTGGGATCTTGTGAAGCAGAAATTGTTCCTTTGATAACACTGAGATTGAGGGGTTTGTTGTGTAAGAATGGAAATGAGTCAAAGGCAAAACTGGCTCTGAGAAGGAACTGGTAATATTAGCAAGTATTGGATAGGCTTCTCTAAAGGAGTGGGTAATAAAGCTATGGTAATATTTTATTATGAATAAGCTCATCTCTACAATGATTTAACCCTGTGTGTGTGAAGAGTAGTATCTAATTATTGGTGATGCAAGTATTGGACACCCCCCTAGCATTAATGCTTTGTGTGCCAGAGAGTTATCCAACATTGCATTGGATACCTCTCTGGCATTCAAACCTTACAGATTTTTTTTTATGAAAAAATATTTCTTATAGGGCTTTTCATGCTGTATATATAACAAGGATACACCCACTGCTCATTCAAACAATTTTTTTTTGTTGTGCTTTTTAAACTGTACACTGGCATTTTATATTATTGTCACCAGGTGTTGATGTTGGTCCAACTTACTATGGAGAACCACAGTCTATGACTCAAGCTCTCCCACAGAGTACATTGTAACAAAATAATGCATTTTGGGCACAAGAGGACACTGTTGTTAACAGGTTGATTAAAAAAATAGATTTGAGCTGTAATGACTTTTGAATTAAAAAATCTCCCAACAGTGGTGGTGTCCTGGAATACTAAGAAGGAGAAACCCTACAACATACTTATCATTTAAAAAAGTTTATTTCCCCTTTAAAATATTTAACTCTTCAAATAAATTAAATTAAATCTTTTATTTCCCTGTACATTTTAAGGTGCTATGATATTGTAATCATAATGATATATACATTACCGGTCAAAAGGTTTGGGACACCTCAATTTTTGCTACTTTTATTTATTGCCACATAACTGGGCAAAAACATTAGAAAAACATGTAAACATTGGGAATTTCTAAAATCAAGACAAATATTATACTCTATATAGCAGGGGGTTTTTAGCGTTTGTAGATGTATAAAAGATTTTTCATGTAAAAGCTAAAAAGAAGTGCTTTTCTTACATTTGTTTCATTTTTTTTTTATAGTAAATTATATGATATGATGAAAATAATGGTATATTTAGAAAGCCCATTTTATGGCAAGAAAAACAGTATCTAAATACTATAAAATGCTAGCCTGCGAAGCTCCCTGAGTGCGTAACCGCACATGCGCAGTAGAGACTGCCGGAACGGTGCATTTATGTGCAGTAGAGACTGGCCGAAAGTGCTGATCCGGAACAGCGAGCTCCAGACATCTCACCGTCTCTCTCTGCTCCCGGCTCCAGGGCAGCAGCTGGGGCCACTGGGTGCACTTTAGCCTGTGTACACGGGCTTTCATATAGGGTTGCCCCCTTTTCTTAAAAAAGATACCGGCCATGGCATTTCCTCCATAGACATAACATTGGACAGAAGCCAATTTTTTACCGGCCAGCCGGTAAAATACCGGCTGGGTGGCAACCCTACTTTCATACTAGTATAATTTTTGACCAGTAGTGAGAAAGGTCCATGTTGGCACTACTGGTCAAAAATTTTAGAACACCTCAAGTTTTGTTACTTTAGCTATTGCCATATAACTTGGCAAAAGCATTAGAAAAACGTGTAAAGATTGGTGTTTTGTTTAGCTGTAATTTTCCTCCTACTCATTTAATGTACCCACATATATTATACTAGTATACTATATATATCTATATATATATATATATGAATATATATATATATATATATATATATATATACAATGTTTATAGAGTTGGAATCATCCAATATTTTTTCCATTTTCTCATAGTAATGTATTTTCCCACAGTGCTCTACACATATAAAAATTGGGATAGCAACAGCAGATTGAGTGCTTTTGTAGAATGGTGCCCTTTACTATAATTGTGTGCCATTTATTAAAAAATATACAGTGCTCAACTTAGCCACGTATAAGCCATATCTTTCCGCTGTGCAATTAGAATGTATAGGTCACTTATAATTAAAAAACCAAAGACTGACACCTTCTTGCTGAGCAAACAAGTGACTGCATTATTTGTCAATTGCCTTACTTCGAAATGTCAGCTTCAATAAAAAGTAATTTACCTCATAATTTACAGATGTTTATACGTGCAAACAATGGTCTAAATTACAAATCCTCTGTCATATTTAGTGCCAGGAAAGGACAACTTAATTATCAGCTGTTAGCAATAACAATGCACCTGAAAATCATGTGGTATTTTTTTTTTCTCAGAAATCCTTAAAGGCCCAGTTGACGATTTATATGAAAAATGATTTCCTGACTATTTGCAGTCAAAGTTATCACAGCACACACTTGTTTTTGTTACATTAGACAGCAATTTGATATTGTGGTCACAAGGTGGAGTTGTTCCTATCACTTATTATGGTGAGTTGAGTGCTAGAAGATTTTCTGATTTAAAGGTTATTATAACTCGAACTTGCATAGAGAGAGAGAGAGGAAAAAAAAGGTAGGTATGTGTGTTGTCGGTGTTCTCCAGATCTGGGCTAAAACCCCATTGATGCCCAATGTTGGGAGTGCCATTCTCAAAGGATCAGAGAGAACAGATACTATAGTATGATCAATGAAGCGTATCAAGTATTTAAGGACACTTAAATCAGGAGGGAGGAAGAGCAGTTGGTAGGGCTGGAGGGCTATGGGTAGGAGTGGACTGGAACCAAGAAAACCATATGTATGTGAAAAGCGCAATGATGTTGGTAGATATGGCATGGCATTTTTCCATAGAGATATAAATATCAACTTTTGAGAACCACATGAAAATGGGGGTTGTTCGGTCTTCCCCCAAAATAAATGTCTGAGCACTTTGCCCATGTTAAAGGGAATTGGGAGACAAGCCCAGTTACTGTGTGTGTGGCTGGGAAAAAGGTGCTGTCGGATGTAAAAGAAACAAAACAGGGGATTCTGGGGGCCTGAGATTCCTAAAGATGTGTATATTTCTTTGAGGATCTGAGACCAATATGAGACAATAATAGGACAAGACCACCATCTATGTAGCATAGAGATGATATAGGCTTGGCATCTCCAGCAAGTGCTGGTAGAAGAGGGAGAAAAGTGAGAGACCAGTTGTGGGTTCTAGAAGTTTTGTGAAGTTGTCAAAAAATCGAGGTCCATTGAGTCTGGTGTGTTGTAATTGTCAATTCCTTTTCCCAAGAGGAAATAAAATTATGTTTAGGACTGGGAAGGGGGTAGAGAATAAGGGAGTAACTGAAGGATAAAGTACATAAGGAAGTGGAAGGTGCCATGAAAGTTTTCTCAAACACATTAAGGGAGCAGAGAGGGAGGGAGTTGTGAGTCTATGTGTGAAACCAATGTCATACCAGCAGGGAAGGTCACCAGGGGATAGCTATAACTCCAAATTTCTCATTGAGGGAGGTGAAAAGGATGTAGTATGTCACAAGATAAAGTTTGTAGTCTATCTATAGCATTTATTTCCAATACAGAAGATTTTGCTGAACCTAGGCCAGCCTGAAAATCTGGGTTTTCAATTATGAATTTAAGAAGGGTGGGGAGGGGGCTAAACCATACTGCATGTTAATTCCAAGAGTACAGGATGTGTCCCAGCATGGGATGTTCTTGCCAAGAGGAAAGTGAAGAAATATTTGTAGCCCAGCATAGTTGTATAGGATCTATATGACCTATACAAAAGGGTGCCAGTCCATCTTCTAGGAGAGGGAGGGGAGAAGTCAAACAGTTTAGCAATGTCTGCTGCTTTGTAGTATTAGTGAAAGTCTGGGAGACCAAGACCTCCATTTTATTTTCTAGGCCAGTATGGACATGCTCACTCTTGGTTTCTTATGCAACCAGACAAATTTCATGATGTTAGATTGGAGAGAGTCCAAAAAATGCTTGGGAATGTGAATTTGCATTGCATTAAAGATATATAGAATCTTGATAGAATCATCATCTTGACAAGACTGATTTTACCTGTCCAAGAAAAATTAGAGGCCCCCATGTAGATACATCTGTAGATATCAAGTTAAGTAGTGGGGCAAGGTTAAGAGATGGTATGGCAGACAAGTCTGGGGAGAGATGAATCCTAAATATAATATGGAGGAAAACGTCCATTTGAATTTATATTTACCCTGTAACTCACAAGCGGTGGTGGGGGGTACCCCAATATTAAGGATTTTGTATTTGGAATAATTAATTTGAGCTTGGGATATGAAGCTGTAGTCCTTCAGGGTCTGGACTAGAGATGGGATAGATAGGGGAGAGGTTGTGAGGGTGAAAAGTACATCATCTGCATAAGCAGCAACTTTAAAGTTCTCGTCCTGGAGTTAATGCCTATAATGGTAGGGTTCAATCATACAACATTAAGAAGGGGTTCTAATGTAAACATGAAGATGAGTGGAGATAAAAGACAACCCTGTCTGGTGCCATTGGTTAGAGGAAAAGAAACAGATAAAGTACAATTTACTAAAACCCGTGTAGAGTGGGTGGAATAAAGACTCATAATGGCAGATATATCATTAGGGGACCTATTCAAAATGTATTGCCAGTTTACAAAAACTGAATGTGATCTTGAGCCCTAGGTGCAGCAAGAAGACTGCTGAGGTGGTGTTGTGCTTGTCTTCTCTTCCAGGGACAAAGCCACTTTATTCAGGGTGTATAAGATAAGTTAGAAAGGGTCTAAAACAGGATGCTAGGATTTTAGAAAAGATCTTAAAGGGTTTATCCCCCTGAGTAAAACAAGGGTACTCCTACTGCTGAAAGGTGTTTTATTCACAGCTCAAATTTGAAATTTTTAGGTGCAATATCACAGTGGCCTGAAATTGTACAGTGGCGCTGTTGCTACACCATCCTATGGAGATTTATGGTCCCAGGACCAGAGCTGTCCATAGGATGGTGTAGCAATAGCTCCACTGTACAATTTCAGGCCACTATGATATTGCACCTAAAAATTTCAGCTTTGAGCTGTAATAACTTTTGAATAAAACACCTTTCAGCAGTGGCAGTACCCTTGTTTTACTCAGGGGGATAAACCCTACAACATATTTTTTTTACATTGTAAGTATTACTATCCTTTTAAGGTGTACATTAAGTAAAGATATCACTCAATAATTGCTGCATGTCGCAGGATCTTTATTGGGTTTTGGTATGACCATCATGTGATTGTGATGGGAAAGGCTTCCCTGACATAACTGCATTAAAAGCACCTTGCATATAGGGAGTCAATGTATGTTGGAATTTTGTATAATATAGTAAAGAGAAGCCATTGGGGCCTGGACTTTTATCAGGTGCCATAGCCTTCATTGCCAGGAGAGTTTCTCTATCAGATATAGACAAAGCTAAAGCAGTGCTATCCACATGACTGAGATGGGGAAGATGTGCCAAATCACCTATCTTTAACCAATAAATGAACAGCTGAAAATGTTGCTTCCCAGATTCTAACTCAAAGGATTCTATATGAGGGGCTTCAATGCTATTTTGTCATTTGTGTGCTGGGGATTATTGAGTTAGGACACATTGTAGAGGAACTGAAGGTTAGTGCGAGAGATAGGAAACGTGAGAGTTGTTGGATTGTATATTATATATTTTTGACAATCCCTTTTGCCTGGGACCTTGAGAGTCACCGGATTTTCATATTTAGCGCTGCCTTCTAGGGCAATAAAGCCATACTAGCATTTATGTTGCCTGTTTATTAACAAAGCAAATTCCCCAAACTGAAGTCATAAAATAAAAGCTAAGCACCCATTGTAGCCCTCTCTGGCCTATTTGTTCTGATCCGGGATGACCAGCCTAATCCCCCCACTATCTAATCCACTTTGTCAGACCCAGCTAAGGGAGGCTGTGGAAAACCATCACCACAGCAGTCTCCCTAAGACTCTGCTACTGCAGATGCTAAAGTTAGCGCATCCCATGTACCTCTTGGCTTAATCCAGCCTAGGTTATCAAGCATTTTCCCACTTTGAAGTGGGATGGAGTATAAGCCCTCCCTGCTCTCTTACTCAGCCCAGGGACCCTTGAACAAGTACTGTGTGTGTCATTTTGACATACTGTATGCGGCTTTATTATGCAAACTCCATCACATATCCTCCCTTCTGGCTCAGAACCAGAGGGATGAGAGACCATGGGACAAAAGAGCTCTGCTTGTGTAATTCCTCTTCTTTGGTCATATTGAGCGGGTCTTGTCTTCCACAGTCTTTTTCTTTGTTCTCTAGAAAGCTCTCCAAAACTCTCTGCCACATGTATACAAAGATCAGTCCTTTCTCAGACTCCTCTGATGCTCTTATTTGTGACCTTTGATTTTCCCCTTGCAAGTCCTCCTAGATTTGTAAGTTGTTAAAACAATTGAGAAGGACCATCCATCTTTAACTTTAAATGTACTTTAAATGATTATTCATTGTTGATGCACAGCATCATGTATAGGATGATCTGTAAATCTGGCAGGCTTCTGGTTATTTTAGTTGTAATTTTTCCAAGCACAGCTTATTTGAGGGAATACGTTGCTTCTCAAGTGTATTTTTTTTGGTCTAAAAGTTTCCAACATCTCCTGCAATTCTTTAACCTTGGTGTAGAACTCTGCAGACTTTGCATAACCTGTCTGCACAGTGCTCAGTTACTGAAATTGTTGCTTCACATTTCTACTATCTCTGCAGCACGATAACTGGTGATTTGCAGACACTGTTAAAATACACTGTACTCTTGCCTCTGATGCATTTCCATTTTGTAGTGAGACATTCTCTCTGGCATTTGGTAATAGTAAATGTTGTACCCAGTTCAGTATAATGAAACTTTATAATCAACATTTGAAGCTTTCATAAAGAAATGTTGCATTTACATCTTGCTGCTTTTCTCAATACTTGCTGGTAAGGACCAGGAACCTTCTACTTCTCATCAGCAGTCTAGCATACTCTACTACCTCTGAACACACTCTGTGCATTTTGACATATATGAAAACAACAAAATCCTCTCCCTGGGGCTTTATTATGCAAACGCCATCTATATTTATATATATATATATATATATATATATATATATATATAAATATATTTATTTATCAAGTTTCTCATCCACTGCCAGCCATTTATCAGGATGGAAGAAAATAGGAGTTATGCAAAACTCTCCATTCTGCGACCCTCCCCCTTTCCGATCCTTAATCCTCTTACCCACCATCCACAATTATGAGACATGTTCCTGCTCACTGGGTCCGTTCCCTGTCCTTATCCTTGAAAATGAACACTACCAAATCAGCAGCCAGGGGATATTTGTGTCTCACCTTGCTGCTACTGCTGCTCCATGTGTTCGTTGCCTGACACAGACTCATAGAGTCATGCCCATCCCTGCACCACAATTCACTAGCTAGATCATTACTACCTGACTCAGGTCACGTACATATACTGTGGTTCTGTGACTGTGTGTGGTTCTGTGACTGTGTGTGTGGTTCTGTGACTGTGTGTGTGTTTGTTTGTGTGTGTGTTTGTGTGTGTGTGTGTGTGTGTGTGTGTGTGTGTGTGTGTGTGCGCATATGAGTGTGTCTGTGTGTGATCATGGGACAATAAGCCAAATGACAAATGATTTAAGTAAATTAGAAGAATGTGGCTGCTGCAGTTTAATGTTGATAAATGTAAACTAATGCACCTGGGATTTAAAAATCCAAACGAGAAATATATTATTAAGGTGCTGTGCTGTCAGAGGAAAGGGATATGGGAGTAATTATTTCTAATGACTTAAAGGTAGGCAGGCAATGCAAGCAGGGTGCTGGGTTGTATAGCTAGGGGCATTAGTCCCAGAAAAAGGGAAGTGGTCATGCCGCTCTACAGATCTCTAGTTAGACCTCATCTAGAGTATTGTGTACAGTACCGGAGACCTCATCTCCAGAAGGATATAGATACTCTAGAGAAAATTCAGAGAAGGGCTACTAAAATGGTGACTGGTTTACAGGAAAAGACATATCAGGATAGACTAAATGATCTGAATATGTATAACTTGGAGGAGAGAAGAGAGAGGGGGGATATGATAGAAACATTCAAATACATGAAGGGATTCAACAAAGTGCAGGATGTATATTTCAAAGGAGTAAAAATGTTAGGACAAGAGGCCATAGTCTAAAACTAGAGCGACACAGGTTTAGACATAATGTAAGAAAGTTTTACTTCACTGAGAGGGTAGTAGATAAGGGTAAAAGCCTACCAGCAGAAATGGTAGAAGTTAATACAGTGACAGAATTTAAGCTTGCATGGGATAGGCATAAGGCTGTCCTGAACATAAGACAAGACAAAGGACCAAATATGGTTTGAGGTTTTTACAGTAGGAAAATGTTCAGACTAGATGTGCCGAATAGTTCTTATCTGCCGTCAAATTCTATATTTCTATGTGTCTGTATGACTGCATGTCACTGAATGTCTATAATGTCTGTGTATATATATATATATATATATATAAAAGAAGACTTCAGCATGACTGGCAAACAGACCCAGAGGTGGCAGCAAGGAGGAGTTATGCTAATTTCTATCCTGCCTGGTCTGTTGGTGTAAACATGGCCATGATTTTGAAAAGAGTGGCCATGGGGCTCTGCAAGGCGAAGCAGGGGCTTCTATGAACACATACAACAATTCTGCACACACATACACTCACACTCTGTGCACTCACACATACACTCATGCATACTCCACGCATAAACACTCCAGACACACACACACACACACACACTCCATGCACTCATACTCCGGGCACACACACACACACCCACCCCATGCACACACTCTCCACAAGAGTCTCACTCAAGCACACTACACAAGGAACACACAACACTACGCAAAAAGCAAAATTCAAAACCATACATGCTATATGCCAAACGGTATATGCTTTACACTATATGTCAAACGCAATAAGCTATACACCAAATGCTATAAGCCAAAAGCAACACGACAAATGTAATAGAACAAACGCTATATGCAAACCATTAAATGTTATACTCCAAATGTTATATGCGCCAAACCTTATATACACCAAAAGCACAATGCAATATGCAAAACTCAATACGCCAAACGCAAAACACAATATTCAAAATGCAGTTTGCCCAATGCACAGAGCTATATGCAATATGACAAAAACAATTTGCCATACACACAACACAATATACCAGACGCTATACTCAAAACATTTTATGTAAAACGATATACGCAATACACCATGCGCCAAATGCTATATCCTATATGACAAACGATGTTTTCAAAATGCAATACGCAACACACAATACAAGCAAAATGCAATACATCTAAAAGAGATGCTCTTGCTCACATACGCTCTTGCTTACACATCTACAAGTGCAACAATACCTTAATATACCATACAAAGTATTACATATACATACGCACTTACACAAATACATAACACCGCACGTTACACTCTAGCCCCCCATTATCATTTACTGCCACACTTTCCCTTTTACCCCCGCATACCACCAGTGAACAAACGTTCCAGTGTGAGAGGTAAAACTTCTGCTGAGGAGGGCAAGAGGTGGATCTTTTTCAGGATTTTTACAAGTCTCCATTGTCTGGCCATGGCAGGATCAGGAAAACCTTTGATTTAATCGAAAGCACTTTTAGGTGGCCAACTATGTATCACGGTGCCCGTGTTATTACTGGCAACATTATGACAGTGCTTCTTCCTGATTCAATTTTATTGGCTAACGTGGTGTTGCTCCGCCCAGTGATAACTCTTAAATACTGAACCCTGTCATTGCAGCTTTGCCCTTTTCGTGGTGTTCCCGTTACTAAGCGCTGGCTCCAGGATTCGTGTGTTTCCCATGTATGACCCGGACTTCCTGACTACTCTGCCTGTATTGTTCCTGCCCTGTGTACCGAACCAGATTGGCTGACGTTCCTGCTCTGTGTACCGACTCGGATTGGATGACGTTCCTACTCTGTGTACCGACCCGGCCTGGCTGACATTCCTACTCCGTGTACCGACCCGGCCTAGCTGACGTTCCTGCTCTGTGTACCGACTCGGATTGGCTGAAGTTCCTGCTCTGTGTACAGACCCGGCCTGGCTGACATTCCTGCTCTGTGTGCCAACCCGGGCCTGCTTACTGTTCCCTCTGGTATCCGGTTAAGGACCTGTCTCCGATCTCTCTGTCCACAGACAGATCTGTTGTTGCCTCCGTTGCTGCTCCAGCAGCCTTGTACTGTCACCCGACCAGTATTGTTCCTCGTTATTCATCCGATGCTTGTAGCACTGTTTCGGTAGCACCACGGTATGCTTGACCTATACTGCCCTAGCTGAGGTTGGGTTATCTTGAGCGCCTCAGGCGTTATCTATTCTGGTAGTCACTCTGTGATTCTTTGATAAAATTGCCTTTTAGCCTAAACCTAATGTGTCTGAGTGTCCATAAAACCGTTACACTATGAAAAAGACATTGAGTCATTTGTTATTTCCTGTGATACTTGTGCTCTGTCTAAAACATCCTGCTTCTTTAGACGTTCCCATTCGACCATGGGTAGAGGTATTTATGGATTTTATTGTGGTACTCCTTCCTGCTCAATACCAAAATACAATCTGGTAGTTATTCACAGGTTCACAAAAATGGTACATTTTATGTTTACTATTGGTTTAACTTCAAGAACAGCAAACCTCATCATCAAGGATATATTTTGCTTGCAGGGTCTTCCTGGAAATGTCACATTTGACCAGAGCTCTCAATTTATTTCCTGCTTCTGGAAGGCCTTCTGTCCAGGTCTGAAGAGACAGTGTTCTTTAGTCATGTCCTTCCATCCACAGACAAATGATTAGACAGAGTGCACCAATGTTACACTAGAACAAAACTACAATGAGTCACTTCATATCAACAAGATGATTGGGTACAAAATTCCCATTGGCCAAATTTGCTCACAGTTAATAATTAAACAGTTCCTCAGGCATGTCTCCTTTTCTGGACAACTATGGTTTCCATCCCATCCAGCTACATGTTACTCCTCTAGGCAGTGCTGTAACATTGGCCTCTGAACATCTACAACTGCTTTCTAAAAATGTCTCTCTTCTACGAGATACTCTACTTAAATCTCAGCAAGCGTACAAGCATTATAGTGACCAAACACAAGAAACTTGTATGGCTCTCCACTACCAACATCAATCTGTCCTGTTCTTACAAAATGCTGGGAACTAAGTATTTAGACCCTTTGTTAAGGTTTTCTGACACTCAGACCACAGTAGAAAGTAAAAACACAGTTTTATTGAGATAATGATAAAAGAACAGCGCCACTAGGGGCCAGTACAGGTATAAATGGTAAAGACAAGTTACAGGCCCAAGTAAGGATAATGCAATATATAGATTAGGAAAATGCCATACAGGGTTAAAGTTGAGAAACTGAACAGTCTCAGTAACCTTGATTAGCCAATGCCCAGGAGATAATAACAGTCTCTTGATGGGGTGGAGCAGGAGTATAGTGTCTGCACTGAATCACTCTCAAAAGCAGTATAATGGAACACACCAACAGACCAGAGCTGAGCCAATACCACCACCGTGGGATATCAGGAGGAAAGCTACTGCAAGAGCTTATGAGACCAGAACCTGAATCGCCCTTAACATACACTCGGTAGTAACCCTGCGTGTGCCAACGGGACCAGAGCCAAAACACCCCTTGGGTGCCAGAATTGAGCAACACTGCACAAGCAGTTAATGAGCCGGAGCACTAGGTAGTGCGGAGGATAACGTAACACCTTGAGCACTTGGAGACCAGAGCCAGGACACCCTTCCGGTGCCGTACAGAACACACACTGCAAGAGCGGACAGGGCTACCAGCGCCAACTAGCGCGACCACGGTGCTGACCGAGCACCGGAACGGACACTGCTCTGCTAGTGTGAATGGATAGGCTAGGTCTTAACAGCACAGGCTCAGGAAGTGTTAATGGCTCGAATGGAAACCCACAGGCTTGGCAAGTGTAAGAGGATAGGCTCATAAATGGAGGCTACAAGCACAGCACGGGTTAATGCAGGTTTGGTATAGGAGAGTACAGCTCAGCAGTGCTATGCGGATAGACTCATACAACCACAGGCAACAGCTCGGTATAGAGAGATGATTCGTCAGAGCAACACAACACAGTCAGAATGTCGCCGGAAGGCGACCGGAGCCACACTGGAACACAGGAGCAGCACACTGAGCAGGAACATCAACCGGAACCGGATCAATACACAAAGCAGGAACGTCAGCCAGAGCCGGGTCAATCACGGAGCAGGGTCGTCAGCCAGAACCGGGTCAATCACGGAGCAGGGTCATCAGCCAGAACCGGGTCAATCACGGGCAGGATCAGCAGAGTAGTCAGACGAGCCGGATCGGTACACAGGAAACACAGGAACACAGCAACGAGGCGCAGGATCAGGAACACCACGAAAGGGCAAATGACAGGTGCCGTGACCCCAGTATATAAAGGCCAATCAGCCTCCCCCAATGCACAGGTACACCCAGCAAGATTGACAGGGAATCACGGGGACCGTGATACCCTTTCACTACTGAGGATGTTAACAATCAAGCTGCCATTAAACTATGTCTTCCTGTTTCACCTCTCCTGCATCTAATCTTTCATGTGCCCCTCCTCAAGCCCTGGGTCAGTAATTTGTTTCTGGGATGAGTACATCCTACTCTGGACCTTTTGCAACCTGATGGGAGGAATTTGATGTTCAGGAGTACTACTGGATTCTCTCTTTCATCAGGGGACAGCTTGAATATCTCATTCACTGTAAAGGGCTTTAGGACAGAAGAAAGATTCTGGGAACCAGCTTCTAATGTCCATGTTCCTCATTAAGTGCAAGCTTTTCATACACTTCTTTTGATATCTCACCTGTGCAAGCATAACTTAATTATGCAGATATTCATTGGCAGGTGAGTGAGCCCTGCATTAGAGCACTGATATGGAATTATAGTTACAGTCATACCAGGTGGCAGCAATAATGGAAGAGGAATATTTGATGAAGATTAAAAGGTTTTATCTGAAAGAAGCATCATTGTATCAGTTTCGATCCTTATAAAAACTCACATGCCTTTAAAGACAACACTTAGTTATCCTGATGTCTTGGTGCTATTAGCTTGGCTACTGGTGTTTACAATCCACCTTTTCCCCATATATTCTATTTATAAAAGAAATTAACCTCTGCTGCCAGCCCTGACCTTAGCTTACCTCACAGTTATCTTCGTTGTTGCTGGTAACTATGTGCATCTATCCAGACCAGAGCTCCAGTTCTACTGTTTTCTGTTAGTAGGTAAACTCATATAGTTCTAGATTCCAGCTCAGCAGGCTATGGTTATCTGCCCATGTAGTAAGCACCTCTATGATGGCTAGTAGCTGCAGCAAGCCTGCACCTGCAACTGCAAGACTCTGTGACTAGCAGACAGAAGCTACAAATAAGCAGGAATGAATATAATATAAAAATATAACACATAGCACTTACTGAGCATAAGTGATACTAAAAGGTAAGGTTAACACTCTTGAATACAAGAGAAAAGCCCCAATATTGTTTCTGGGTGATGTCCCTTTCTGTACTTACCCCAAAAGAGGGCCCAGGATGAATGAATGGAGATTAAGATTTAATGTAGCCTCCTAATTACAGTATATAGGAGGTTGTATAAACAATCTCTAGCATCTAATGAGTTACATGTCTTCTTAGTTAACGAGTGATTATTCCCCCAGCATCTAAGTGTACAGCATCATCGCAAGAACAAACATGAATTAAATTGTATTCCCATGGAACTCACAAGCTGGGTGGAAATATCAATAAATCTAACCACTTAGCAACATTACAATTGAGAACAAGGTGACACAAACAGACAATATAGATTTTGCATGCAACAGAATATAAGTAGAATACAACTCAGCATCAACAGTAAAAGTAAAGTATTAGAATGTCACTGGGTACGCCGACTGCAAGTAAAATATAGATTGCATACAATTTCTTAGGACTGCTTTGAGATTATTTTTAAAGTCCTCTAGCTGTAAAAGTTAGATAAAACCATGGCACAATTATATGAATGTAACAAGGAAAAGCACCACGTTGCTTTCAACAATATGTCTTTCCTTGATTGATAGGATTGTATTTTATGGGACCAGATTTTGTAGAACACTTGTTCAGGCTGTTTAACCCCTTAAGAACAGTCAGTTAAGGACCAAGGGGCATTTTTTTTTCAGCATTGGTTTCAGGGATTCCCAAGTCGTGTGCAACCGCACAGGGACCCCTGAATTCTATGACGTGCCAGGACCGTCACTGGTCCTTAAGTGCAGGACAGCCATGACGGTCCTGGCATGTCATGGGAAGTCCATTTTCTAGTAGTCTTTTGCCTTAAGGATATCTCTTGCCTAATTTTCAGCTGCTGCATTATTATTGCCTGTCTAGTTTTAGCGCATCATTGGGAAGCCCTTCCCTTATTTGGTGCACATTTTATTTATGCCTTCATTCAAGTAAAGGAACTACAGACTCCATCCAAGGAAACATTTATGCAGTTTTCATAGATTAGCTCTAATGCAAAGTGTGTCAATTTCCCTACTACAGTAAATTCTTCCTCATTAATGGTGTTAAATGTGCACTACCATGAAATATTTAAAAAAGGTAAGATATAATATAATTTGACTTCAGATACTGATCCACCCAGAGCATAAACCTTATTGTTAAGTTACTTCTTATTAGAGAGTAATGATTTTATACCTTATACTTTGAAGTCATCATTCAAGTTTGGACATGACATCTACCTTCAGTAAGTGAGGACTGCAATTGGTACCAGAATGGCATCACAATATGCCAACCTGTTTATGGCATAATTAGAAGATGACTTCCTGTCTACCTGCCAGATAAAACCCTTGGCAAGTGAAGAGGAACTTCACTCACGCACAAACATTAACTTCCTAGACACAACTATCAGTATTAAGAACAACTCCATCCACATATCCCTGTACCGCAAAACAACGGACAGACCAACTTACCTGAAAAACAATAGCTTCCACCCAAAACACACAAAGAACTCCATTATATACAGCCAGGCCATCAGATACAACCGCATCTGTTCTGACATGGCAAACTGTGGCAAGCACATCCAGAAAATCAGAGGAGACATTATAAAACAGGGTTACAGATTATTGACAGTCAGATACAGAAGGCTGCCAAGAAAAAATCTGTTGAGCTACATGGAACAAAATAAGGGAAACCGGGTGCCACCAGTGGTCACTTGCCATCCCCAGTTGTACGCAAAATATCAAGAAACCTTCAAACAACATTACATACAGATGAAAGACTTAAGATTCCCACAGGATTAACCTTTACAACAGTCCCACTGGATCGTAAATACCTCTGACTCCTCAGAGTAAGGCTGCAATTTACATCACTCTACTCTACCATTGACTGATCAAAGAATCTGCGTCTGGACTGAGCTTTCTTATCTGGTTTCCATTCTAAACAATACAATGCGTACTTGTATAGAAGAGAGATGTTTTCATATATATCAGTATAGCATGCCTTAGGAAGAGACTTAAGAGGTTTTGAAAGCTTACATCATAAATCTGCTTAGTTAGCCAATAAAGGTCAATGACTATATTTGCCACAATCATTAGAAGTGTCACTACAGGCTGTACAGAAGATGCAGTTGTATTGCTAGGCCTGTCAGCTCTGTCCTCACTAATAAAACCAGTTAACATTGTTGGCTAACATCATCACACATGGAAATTTCCAGCCAGTAAAAAAAGAATAATATATATCAATGTTATCAAACAATAAACCAAAGACCATTAACCAGGGGTGGATCTCTAGTGCACAAGTACTGGGATTTTGTTGAACATGCTCACAACTTATCACAGTTGGTGTGGCCAGCAAGGTTGAGGTTCCCCTCAGAATCCTGCATGCAAGATGTTTCCTACTGTGATTAATGGGAAGAAGAATCTGGTTCTGGATCTCCTACACCATGTTTTCTGCTACATTTAGCTTTTCTTTATTCAAATGTAGTTGAACTACTATGCGGGGTATTAGGCTGTATTTATGTATAGCTGAGATTATCTGAATAATTTACCAATTTTTTTTCAGAAAATACATTTTAATGAATAGAAAGCATCTTTATTGTGAAAATTATATCTATTTTAGGTATTCACTACTGAGTATAACAAAGGCACTTTGGTTGCTGGGAAATTACAGGGTCATTTTTTTTTGTGGAAAGGAAAGTACAGTGTTTTCATGGCCTTTTCATTTTCTTCTGGCTGTCTATAGAAAGTATTAAAAAAAATGCCAGTATGAGGTTGTGTGGATGTGTGTTGTGTGTGTGTGTGTGTGTGTGTGTTGTGTGTGTGTGTGTTGTGTGTGTGTGTGTATACATGCTCGCAAGATAAACAGCTGTGTTTCTGTTGTTAGCGTGATGATAAACTGTGTTATCTGATATCAGCGTGATGATAAACGTAAGGGCAAGATACTAACATCAAATCACATGCTACTATTTATCTACTGTGTTTATCTTATATTTCCTTTTTCTATTCTTTGACCTTTTTTATGAAGAGGGTTTTTGTTACAAGACATTTAGCCAAGCTGGCATAATACCCGTGTTGTGATTTATGCTGCTGTCAATGTACATAATTTATCTATCTTCCATTGGCCACACATATACAATACACAGACTATTTATTGTCTAATTTCAACTATATTTTAATGTTTTTAACTGGTCATATTTTTGTTGACATGCGTTTACCAATTAACTACATGTGGTGATATTGTTATATGGATTAGCCTATTAGAGAAGTGCTGAATTCAATGCTCTCACATGTTTAACTTGTAAATAAGGAATTTAAAGGCAGGATTGTTTCTTGCTGAGTAATCTTGAGAAAGGCCACAGGTCTGGCCGAAACATAGATTCAATAAAGCAAACACCATTTCACTCGAAAAATGTTCCTTGGAGTGCCATCTTTTATACTGAACTCTTATGTATCCATTAATTTATGACGTGCACACAGGTCGTTTGACTATATAGAAGCAGTGAGTACATCCCATCCCTTTATTGATTGTATATATGAGCTGTGTCTATATCAAGCTGAAAAAACACACTCACAGGTCTTTTGAGGTGAATACAAAGTGCTGATTTACAGTGTCAATACAATAAACCAGCATCAATACAATAAATCAGCACTTTGTATTCACCTCAAAAGACCTGTGAGTGCGTTTTTTCCACTGGACATCGACACCGCTCAGAGACTGGCACCCAGGCAAGTTTTTCATATATCTTTAGTGAGTGCTCTACAACATTTTATATATATATATATATATATATATATATATATACACATATATATGACTTGTGAGGAAGGATATAAATGGAACATAGTTCTCTATGTAATCCCTTCATTAATGCACGCCCACATGGGCCCTGCACCAGGTAAGTCATCTACACATTTTTTATTTTATTGTATGTCTGCTGGTTTTAACTGCACTACCCTGGGACACACAAATAATAATAAAAACATAAAAATATAATTTAAAGGGTCCCCTCCAGCGTGTTTCAAAATAACATCTTTCTTCAGGGATTTTTAATTTAGATAGTATTTGTAAGTGTATTAGAGTAGGACTTAGCATAAAATGAGATATCTTGGCGTGGTTGGTAAGCTTACACATGGATTGGCCAATTTGTGGGACGAAATTCTCACTTATTTCACTTAGATTTACTAAGGATTATTATATATGCCCATTACAGGGCACACATTATTCACAGCATATAGAGGAGCGCAGATTTGGTTGTTTGTATGTGTTTTCACTTTTGGGTCTAGGCCTTATGTCAGGGGGAGAGGAGAACCCTCTCATTTCTAGCTGCTGTCTATATCTTTCATCTATATACTTTTATTAAATTTATATTCATTTTATGGATATTTTATGATGAGTTACACTGCAAGCTTTCTTCTTTTTTTCTGTTTTTGTATATAGGTGTGTGTCTTTCTCTCTCTCTCTCTCTCTGTGTCACACACAAATGCACACACACAGACACAAACACAATTTCTTTTCACACTCACAGGGGTTAAAGTCAAGGTGATCTTGGAATCGATAGGAAATCTTCTGTTACTCGTGATGCAGTAATGTCAGGCACTTTAGTATCAGTTAATTGGATCCCATTCCTCATGCCTATGACTAAGGCAAGCTACTGTTCTTTACTACACCGCCTGCTGTGGCAGCATTACCATTTTTCATTTTGTTAAACGTTGGTAAGAAAGGAGCAATAAAAGTGATTTCTCGGAAGGACATTGCCTGTTCTCCTTCCGTTCTTGCTATTAAAAAGGATTTATTTGAGATGTGCATGTGTAAGAAAAGAAACTGTCGAGCTGATAGAAGCTGTAGATTTGTTGTGGGTTCTGTATTTCATGCCCCTGGTACCCCAGACTGGGGTAAGGAACCTGCAGCTGTTGTAGACTACAGCTCCCTTAGTTCCCCATTGGCTGATGGGGGAAGTAGGGAGTTGTAGTTCACAACAGCTGGGGGGGCCTCAAGTTGATCACCTTTGCCCAGACTGTTCTGTGTGCAAACAGCACAATATAGAAATCAGTAGATTTAGTTTACTGATAAATAAATATTCAATACAAAAGCTAAAAAAAGTCACATTAGACAATATTCAAAGCATTGCTTTAATTAATTTGGGTACAGCTATCTTTTTAAGCCCTTAACCCCTGAATGACCAGGCGAAGCGGGGCAGGGTACTTTTACTCTAAAGGACCAGGCAGAGTACATCTGGGGAGCAGGCACATGTGCTCGATCACATGAACCGGCTCACTGAAAGTGAAGCTAAAACCGACTGCTCCAGTCTTTGTGCAGTCAGTATTAGACTCCTAGCATGATCACAGCACGCCCGCAGGTGTGATAAAAATAGTAATGACTTGCCAGGACAGTCTGTAACGCTCTGCAAGTTGTTACAGTCATGGAATATCCATGGACCTTAAAGGGATAGTATTACTTCAAAATTACTGTCCCTCATATTGTAGCCCTTAATAAACTGAGTTAAATGACACCAGCAGTATCTCTCAAACCTTTATGATTTAAGAGATAGCCGCTTTCAAAGTTTCCTCTCCCCTGCTGCCAGCAGGGGAATCCTGTCCTGGGACAGGCGGAGGCTCTTAAACAGAGACGATATCTCGTTATGAAAGGAAAAATGATTCATTGATTCATTGGTTACCAAGCACACGTATAAGACTGTTTCAATGAATAATTTTTCCTTCCATAACGAGATATCAGCTCTGTTTAAGAGCCTCCGCCTGTCCCGGGACCGGATTCCCCTGCTGGCAGCAGAACGCTGACAGCAGGGGAGAGGAAACTTTGAAAGTGGCTATCTCTTAAACCATAAAGGTTTGAGAGATGCCGCTGGCGTCATTTAACTCAGTTTATTAAGGGCTACAATATGAGGGATAGTAATTTTGAAGTAATACTATGCCTTTAAGGGATTCAGGACCAGAGGGTTGTGCAATGTTTTGCTTTGCAATGCATTGGTCACCCCTCTGGTCTTCATGGGGTTAAAAAATATATATTTTCTAAGCACAGAATCTCAGCACAGAAAGCAGCTCAATTTCTACCATGGGATGTTGGCCTTCTACTCGTGCTCCTGCAGCTAGGGGTCTGTTGCTAGAAGGTATGATCACTTTTGTACATAAAACTCACACTCTGCTGTCACCGTTTAAATCAGTAGTTAACTTCTCCTGTAATGCTGATAATTTGAGCCAACTTTCACAATACAAGGTCAGGGGTAGAAGGGACTGGTGTTACAGAGGAGATGCCTATTGCCTGTGATTAAGCAGGGATATCATGGAAACTTGCACTGTTGGTTTTCCTTAGCGCCAACGTTGAGAAACACTGACTTAAAGGGATACTAATACTTACCATGTAAAAAAATGTCATATATTTTATCCCCCTGAGTAAAACAAGGGTACTGTCACTGCTGAAAGGTGTTTTATTCACAAGTTATTACAGCTCAAACCTTTTTTTAGCTGCAATATAGTGGCGCTGTTGCTACACCATCCTATGAAGATTTATGGTCAGCTGACCATTGCTGTCCATAGGATGGCGAAGCAACAGTACCACTGCACAAGTTCAGGCCACTGTGATATTGAACCTAATAAAAATTCAAGTTTGAGCTGTAATAACTTTTGAATAAAACACCTTGCAGCAGGGAGGGTGACCTTGTTTTGCTCTGGGGGATAAACCCTACAACATATTTTTTTAAACTTTAAGTATTACTATGCCTTATTACTATCCCTTTAAGGGCTTGGAGAAAATAAAGTAGTCTTTGGGAGCTGCCGGAGGAAGGACGTCCACAGTTATATGTTATGTATTTCTTTTTTAAAGGGATAGTAATACTTCATTTTATCTTTATTTTATTTTGTAGGCATTAAAAAAACATGAAGAACCTTTATGGTTTGAGAGATATTCACAAGCAACGTTTCCACCTCCCGTCCCTTTTACCTAGTGTAAGCCATCACTTCTCAGATGTGGAATCCAGTCCATAGACCAGACAGACATCAGAAAGGGACAATCTTCTTCCTATGAGAACAATGAAAGCCCTGCCTCCCTTGACAAGTTTTTCAGGTTTTTCCCTTATCTTAACTGAAGATTGTCCCTCTCTGCAATCTACCTGGGCACTTCCCTTCTGCTCTGGCTGAGCAGTGTTACATCAGTAAAAGGGGCGGGAGGGGGATACTTTGTCATTGAATTACTCTTGAACTACAACTCTGACAAAATTGAAATAACACTCTCCAAAGTCCAAATACTATGGCCTGCTTTTATTATGAAACATTACTATCCCTTTAAATAAACCATTATGTACTCATACCTGGAAACTGTATTTTCTCTTTCCCTTTCTAGACTTGTACTGGTTGACAGGAAAGCACAGCAGATAGCAGAACAAAATAACCTACTGGGGGATTGCGTACAGTACAAAAGATAGCTTTGTTACCTGGAGGACTTCACACAAATACTGGCTTCAGCTGTGATCCGAGATACCATTATTCAGTAACTTGGTGAATATTATGGGAGTCATTCTCAATCATTAATATATATTTACGAAAATCTTTCTTGGAAATACAGAGAGTACTGAAGTGCATACAACTCATATTTCATAAAAGAATCTATATGAAAAAGGATAGATTTCTAAGTAGATTGGAGCTGTATCCAGGGTCAGGGGAACTGAATTTCTTCACAAAGTCTAAGATAAATCTATTTGCATTGCATCTAGCAAACTCTGGCAAGAAATCAGGCAAATCTTTTAGGAGTCTGAAGCAATCTGTTTATCTTTTCTAAGTAATGTGATCTGAAAGCATAATTGGAGATGCATTTCATATTGATCTTATTTATACTTTACTGTCACTGCCAAGAGAAATTTATTAATCTTTAGAATGCCAGAGGAGTGCCCAGCGCTTTGCTTTGCAAGATGTTGGAAATCACTCTGGTGTTCATTTGTTTGAAATAGTTAGGTTTAAGTAAAACTGTTGTTTTCTATTAAAGGGATAGTAATGTTTCACAAAAACAGCAGCTCCTATTAATCTTCACAGTATTTGGGCCATGGAGAGTGTTATTTCAATACTGACAGAGTTGTAGTTCAAGAGTAATTGAATGATAAAGTATCCCCCTCCCACCCCTTTTACCTAGTGTAAGCCGCGTCCCCTCAGATGTGGAATCTGGTCTCTTGACCAGACAGATCACAGCAAGGGACAATCTTCTTACTGTGAGCGTAAGGAAAACTCTGCCCTCCTTGACAGGATTTTCAGGTTTTTCCTTATACTCAATGAAGAATGTCCCTCTCTGCGATACTTTATAATTTAATTACTCTTGAACTACAGCTCTGACAGTATTGATATAACTCTCTCCATTGCCCAAATGCTATAAAGATTAATTGGAGCTGCTTTTATTGTGAAACATTACTATCCCTATAAATCTTTAGCTGCAGTAAATTCAGGCCAGAATGAGAGGTTGGGTTTAAAGGTGAACTACACCTATCAGAATATGTGGCGCTTAATTAATTTAATGGAACTGATTACCTAGTCAGAAGTCCTTCATACTGCACTTATATATAAGTTTGCTTACTTTACATCTGCAACTCCCTATATTTACTGGGATCTGTTGATCATTATTATTCACAATAGACAATAGGATACAGCAGTCTGAAAAAAGAAATACTACAGAGAAAAGCCTAACCATGTTTCTTTAGAACCATACAAGCATTTTCAGATAAGGAACACAGCACCAGCTACAGACTAGAGTCCCAATGCAAAACTGTATATTGAAAAGACTGTTGTGAGATAGACTCCTACTTAAGGAAATCATTCTGTTAAAGTGGAATAAACAATTTATCGTAGAGTATAACATAAGCAATTTAGACAGTAGTTGTGGGGAGAGAGTGTGTGAGGTGAGCATTACACTGTGCAGTTCAGCTCATTGGTGATGAAGGATGAAGCTGTAACACAATGAGGGGAAGAGAACTGAAGTTGTAAGGTGAGAGGCCATGAGATAACGTGGGAGGTAGTAGAGTAATGGGTCATGGTGAGAGCCAGAACAGGTGATTTTGTGGAGGTGGCTGAAGACAGTAAAGTAAGTTTGTATTGGGGGGTGATGAGGGGGTGTGTGTGCTATAGTATGAGTGATGATGTGTGAATGAAGACAATGGTGGTGGTGAGTACAGACAAATGAGTAAGAAGATGTGAGAGGGCAGTTGTGATGTAAGTTTGGAGGTATCCAGTGGGTTACAGGATGATGTGGGTGGGTGGGCGAGAGGATGCAGGAAGAGACTAAAGACTGATGAAAGCTTGACTTGGACTGATTGTAGTATGAGGACAGCATGTATGGATTGCTATGAGTGTAAGGAACACTAGGGCTAAATGGTTGTGGAGAATGGGAGGGAGAAGAGAAAGTCATGCAGCAAATGGGAGTGAGAAAACAAGGTCTCTGGAAGCTGTGCTGACAGAATAAGCTTTAGCTGCCTTCAGACCATCTCAGTGCTTGCCTACCTATTTCCTCCTTGTTTATTTCTGGATTTAGAAATGTTGGTCTCTTGGAGGATTACTTGCGTATGCTGCTGGTTGGTTCTGTCCTTTCTATTGCTCTTTCTGTTTACTTTTGATCCCTTCCTTTCCCTCAGCTGCGGTCCCATACACCCCTGGAGCATTAATTAAGACTATGTCCCTTGGCTTACTACCAATCCTATCACTAACCCAAGCTCAGCCATCCTTTCCAATACTTTTTGACATAGGTTTACAAATAATGTTAAAATGCTAAGGGTTTTAATACTCCACGAAACAGAACTTAATAATTTCAGAAACTATAAATCTGATACCCTGTTTATACAGGAGACTCAGTTCTGCAAATGTAAGATACCCAAATCATTTGATACTAGTTAGCCCATATCTGCCTCTTGTCTGTTGCCTCCTAAAAGCTGGGGTTGTTATTTTAATTTCTAACAAAGTTGCTTTTGATGTACTGGAGGTTCTGTAGGACAGAGGGAGTAGACATTTTATTTTAGTCTATATTCACCAGTCAATATCTGTTGCATAAATTTCTATCAAACAGACTTCCTTAAGACTGTTTTTGAAAAAAATAGCTCAAGTATTAAGTGTCTCTTGTTGATCAGTGGGAAATTTTAATCTAGTATACACCATATACAACCCAAAATCCCACCTATCCCAAAATCCCTTGACCAAGCTTCTGCTGGTTTATCTATACAATTTAATCCTCTTCTATTGTCCTATCGGTTATATAATGCCTAGAGAGTGCTCCACCCTCTTGAAAGAGACTATACATTCTTTTGTCATTCGCATACCTCTTAATCGTGTATTGATATGTTTCTTACAGATAAGTCTATCCAACAACTAGTGCTCCACACCACATTGTTTGATTACCACTCCACGACTGTAACTGTTCTAGTAAATAAAAACAAATTCCAAAGTAGAGGGATGTGGAGACTAAATAGAAACACGGAATTTGACAGCAGGTAAGAACCATTCGGCCATCCAGTCTGCCCTTTTTTCCTACTGTAAAAACACCTCAAACCTTATTTGGTCCTTGGTCTTGTCTTATGTTCAGGATAGCCTTATGCCTATCCCATGAATATTTTCAAACAAATGGTAACCCAGGTAACTAAATACACAGAACAAGAAACGTCCTAACCCTCTCCACTCTACCCTTATAACCAATGTACATAAATCAACTAGACCCTAAAGGAAAAAAGTTGAGTTTATGCTTCAAACTGTGTATCTCTTAATGGCCAACTTAACACCAAAATTACTAAAGCTAAGCTAATTATCAAAGAATTTGCCAAATGTTACTCTGATCTCTATGGCTTCCAGTCAAGTACCCCATTACAATCTCCTACCGAATGTTCCGTTATCTCTTTCCATGACTCGGTTTGCCTCCTGAAATTAAACGAATCCCAGATAGCTACTCTTAATATACCATTTACCAAAAATGAAGCTGCAACTGCAATCAGACTCTTAAAATTAGGGAAGTACACTGGCCCTGAAGGGTTTATAAATATATGTAACAAAACAAATTCTCCCAGGCTCTTATCTCATATTTAACCTGTCTTTTTAATTCCATCTCTATCTTCCCATCTCTCCCTAGAACCTTACAAGGCACAATATTGACTATTCATAAGCCAGGAAAAGAACCTACTTCTTGCCAAGATTTGTGCACCATATCTCTTTTATGCATTGACCTTAATCTGTACTCAAATGTCTTAGCAGAGAGGTTGCCCCAGAGCTGATATCCCCTGACCAAGTATATTTTATTCATAAACGTCAAGGCCCAGCTAATACCAGAAGGGTTCTGAAAATAATCTCAACCTCTATAACACACTGGCTCCCTGCCATGCTTCTGGTACTGGATGCTGAAAAAACTTTTAACCCTGTCCACTAGAAAAACCTAGACCAAGCCCTTAAGAAGTCAGGCATCTTGGACTAGTTTTTAGATGCCATCACAAAGCTTTATTGTAACCTCTCTGCTTCTGTCCTTTTTGGAAGGTTTCCTTTTCTCTACATTTTATATTTCAAATGGTACATGCTAGGGATGCCATCTTTCCACACTCTTATTTGCATGTCACAGCTTGCTGTACCTCAAGGCCGGCTTCGTTTTGCCAGAGATGGCACTACTACAATTAGGACTTAACTCCCTTAGGCCCACTAGTCAAAGACTTATTGCCCATGTCCCGCCATATGCGAGAACTTATCTAGCCAAATAATGAACTCCCTCAATTGTTTTATTCTGGCCAGTGGTCATTGTTTATGTAAATGGAAACATTACTTATGAACAGATGACATATAGACTGAAGGGCAACTTTAAAGCCTTTGACCAGGTATGGGACCAGTGGCTTACCAGCTCACTTAGTACATGCGATACCTTCCAGGAATGAAAGTGATTTGCACTTTGTTTTGTGCACCATATGTCCAGTTGCATTTATTCCTGAATACCTCTATCCCTCCTATTCCTCTCAGTTTTCCTTTACTCTCTGTCCTGACCCTTTCTCTTTTTTTTCTTGTTTTTTTCTTTCTTTCTTTGTCTACTGTTTTTCTCTTTTCTTATTTCTTCTTTCTCCTAAGTGAATATGTCCTGCTATATGGTAGTCTGCTTGACTTTCCATGTACAATCCCATATCAAGTTATGTTTGCTTCATTACACAGTCCTTAGTGAAAGTGCTTATACAACCTCTGCTGCAGTATTATCTGAACTCAGTACTGTTCACTAGACTTTCCATGTTACCCTGCCAAAAGCAAAGGATGGATCACTTAAGTGCCAGTTAAACTGCTAAAACTAATCAAAAAGAAAAAATAATAAACTGTTTTAAACCTAGTGATTGTTCATGAAATAAATATTAAAGTGCCAAAAATATTAAATATAAAATAGGAAATTAGTGCTCTGTTTGATCTAGCAATAATGACATCATAATTAACAATTATAAACTAAGTGAAAATAACGATAATGGTGTATATATATATATAGATACACTAATGTAAAAGTCCGTGCACATGGGCCAAGGTCTGGGTAATGTTAGCCCTTTGAGCCCCCGAGGGGTACGCAACGCATTGCTTTGCAATGCGTTGCGTACCCCTCTGGCAGTCAAAAGGTTAAGAGGCCGCTACCTCACTGCTCCACACGACGCAGTCTTGCGTCATCTCACTCACGCGATGCAATCATGCGCAGTAGAGACTGCCCCATAGCGGGCAGTCTCTACATCCCATGACTGCATTGTGACAAACACCCTAGCTAATTATTATATAATATATATACTAGTTGAAAATGGTATCAATTTGAAGTGATGCGTGTAAAGTTTTGTGTCATAAAATGACGCATGTATTCGGCCGTGTCATTTAAAGTGTCGCAATTAAAGTTATGCGTCTTAAAGTGCCGCAAATTCACCATATCATGCGTTAACATGTCGCAGCATTAAGGACGCAATATTGGTGCATTAATGACCCAAAGTGGGTGCAATATGGATGCAATATTGGTGCAATAATGGTGCAATATGAGTGCAATATGGGTACAATATTGGTGCAATATGGGTGCAATATGGAAGCAATATGGGTGCAATATTGGTGCAACAATGGTGCAATATGGGTGCAATAAGGACACATTAAGGATGCAATATTGGTGCAATATGGGTGCAATATTGGTGCAATATGCATTATGGGTGCAATAATGACACAAATTGGGTGCAATATTGGTGCAATATGGGTTCAATATTGGTGCAATATGGGTGCAATAATGATGCAAATTGGGTGCAATATTGGTGCAATAAGGACACATTAAGGAAGCAATATGGGTGCAATATTGGTGCAATAAGGACACATTAAGGAAGAAATATGCGTGCAATATTGACGCAATATGGATGCAATGTTGACACAATATGGGTGCAATATTGATGCAAATTGGGTGCAATATTGGTGCAATATGGGTGACATATGGGTGCAATATGGGTGCAATAATGGCGCAAATTGAGTGCAATATTGGTGCAATATGGGTTCAATATTGGTTCAATATGGGTGCAATAATGACGCAAATTGGGTGCATCCATAATTTGATAATTTGTATCTTCTTGATGTTGCTATATATGTTTCATTATATACATGCCATTTCTTCTTTCTGACACAGGGTGGCACCATTCTTTTTTGGATTTTCTACTTGGGTTCTTTGGGTCAATGAGTTAAGGTATCCTCTATTGCTTCTCTTCAGTCTCCCTTATACGTCATCACTGGGGGTCTGCAGGTACACACGGGGTGAGTCCCTTTTATGTATATATACTGGTTTATCTCATTGTATGTTATGTTTGCTTTAGAAAGGTCCCGGTATGAGGACCGAAGCGTTACAGTCTTATCACCATTAAATTGGTTTTTGTACTACAAACCCGTGAGTGCACAGCTTATTGACTTTATACTATTCTTATCTGGAGCACCAGGTAACCTATGTATGCTGTTAAGCGTGAGTGCTTATCCTTTACCGATATATATATATATATATATATATATATATATAAGATTTATCTCATGTACCATCACTAGGTTTACGAAAGTGTATTAAAACATTTTATTTTCTCTTTTCAATTACTTTTTTAGCAGTATCACTGGCACTTTATGTGATCCACTTCTGATTTGTTTTTGAGTAGATCAAACAAACTCCATATTAGATATTGAATGCCACTGATTAGTCAATTAATTTGAATGTAGATTGTTGGTATTTATAGGAGAAGGTAAGACACCACTCTCCCTTCATTCCTGTTGGAAGAAAAGATGCTCTGTATTTTTTCATTAAGTATTTTATGCTCAGTGGTCTCCAGCGGAGCTGTCAACAAGCTGAACTGAATAGCAGTGGAGTTGGCGGTGTAACAGATCAAACTGGAGGAACAGAATAAGTATTATTGGAAACCATGCTTCTGTGCCTTCCCAGAACCTATTAAAATGTATTTTTCAAATGTCAGGGGATGCTGCTAATTTGACTTCACAAAGAAAAAATAATACTAACTCACTTTTAAATGTGATTTTCCTTGTTTGTAGGTTTTCTTAATTGATTTATAGAATACATGGTATTGATATCACCTAGGATATCTCAATTAACTGAGGCTAATTATAGTCATGAGTCTGATGTGTGATTTTCCAGCTCAGAAGTACTTATGTTAGAAGACTGACTTTTTAACCCCTTGGATGTGCTAAAAAGGTCTTCAATGAATTACGGGAAAACTTCCATTAAGGACCTGTGATGGTTCTGTACTTCATGGAATTCAGGGGTCCCCCCATGCTGTTTGGGGACCCCTGAATCCATTGGAGCAAAAAAAAAAAAAAAAATACACGGTTCTTAACTGCCGGCTGCACAGATGCGCAATTGGTCTTTAAGGGGTTACAGAGATCAACGCTCTTTCTCAGACCAAACAATACTGAATCACAGTGTCTGTTCAATCATACAGTCTGTTCAAAACAGTGCAGAGCTCCCTCTTCAATATTTCCCTGAAGCATCCTATGTTGTTCTCTAACTTGGGAACTGTGCATAGTTTTGAACAGACTTTGTGACTGAACAGACTCTGTGCAGTGGCTTAACTATAGGGGTCGCAGGGGTCGTACCTGCAACCGGGCACTTCACTCCAGGGGCCCGGCGTCTCACTCCAGCACTCTAGTAATGCATTACTGAAGAGGACCGAGCAGGAGCTCAACTCACGTAGAGGTCTCTCCTGTCACACCACTGGACCACCAGGGAGGTAGGAGATGGGGGCATGGTGGAGATTGAGGAGCATTGTGGAGATTGGGGGGCAATGGGGAGGGAGTCAATGTGGTCGAGGGGGCCAATGTGGCTTCTAGTTACGTCTCTGACTCCGTGATACAGAATTGTTTGACCTGAAGAAGAGAGTTTCTCTCAAAAGCTGTTCTTTTAATATTAACTGTTAGTCCAATTAAAAAAGTATTACCAAGTACTTATATCTTTGTATTACTAAATCTGCACTAGTACATCTAATAAAATGAATTGATTTAAATGGGGCTTTTAACCACTTGAATGGTTAAAAAGCCCAATTACATTAGTGGGAATTTTAATGTATTCCCTATGGGGAGCTGGTTTGCTCTATAATTGCATTGCTTTATTTTATTCAACTGCATTTATATAATTAACTTTAATCCATAGACACTCAGAAAAAGTGATCTACATGATAAATAAATATTCTCCAAATTCCTGCAAATTTAAATGGATATTTTAACCTCTTGAATTCTGTAGAGATCTCCTATGCCTTTCTTCATACATGCAGATGTCCACAGCCACTTCACCATTCTAACACTCAAGATGAATACTCACACTTAAGAGGGATGCTCACATTTAAAGGGATAGTAATACTTTGTTTTAACTTTATTTTATTTTGTAGGCATTAAAAAAACATGAAGAATGATATAAGTCTTATCTATCAAACCTTTATGGTTTAAGAGATATTCACAAGCAAAGTTCCCCTCCTGCCCCTTTTACCTAGTGTAAGCCATCTCTTCACAGATGTGGAATGCAGTCCATAGACCAGACACATAACAGCAGGGGACAATCTTCTTCCTATGAGAACAATGAAAGCCCTGCCCCCCTTGACAAGCTTTTCAGGTTTTTCCCTTATCTTAATTGAAGATTGTCCCTCTCTGCAGTCTACCTGGGCACCTCCCTTCTGATCTGGCTGAACAGTGTTACATCAGTAAAAGGGGCGGGAGGGGGACACTTTGTCATTGAATTACTCTTGAACTACAACTCTGACAGAACTGAAATAACACTCTCCAAAGTCCAAATACTATGATGATTAATTAGAGCTGCTTTATTATAAAGCGTTACTATCCCTTTAAGATGAATACTCACACTTAAGATGGATGCTCACATTTAAGATGGATACTCCCATTTAAGATGGATGCTCATATTTAAGATGGATACTCCCATTTCAGATGGATGCTCACACTTGAGATGGATACTGACATTTAAGATGGAGGCTCACACTTAAGATGGATACTCCTATTTAAGATGGATACTCTGATTTAAGATGGATACTCCCATTTAAGATGGATGCTGACACTTAAGATGGATACTCCCATTTAAGATGGATGTTCACACTTGAGATGGATGCTCACATTTAAAATCACCCGGTTAAGCAGAAGAAACATTAACCAGTAAAGTAGCTCATGTGGGTAACCTGTCCCTGTTCAGAAACAATGACTTTAGTGTAGGTCAAATGAAGAATAGATAACAAATATCTAATTCATATAAAAGAATACTGTGTATAGTATAGAAAAATAAACCCATCAATGTCAACACTTTTCAAGACATACTGGTCTTTCCTTCAGGACAAAGAGGATATAAAATGACACAGACCATTTTTGCTCATGCTAAATATAACTAGCCCCCAATTTGTGGTCAATGAATAGCCATATTGCTGGAGGTTTGTATCCGGGGGAAGGAAAAATGATCTATACATCAATATACTTAATAACAATGCTCATTTCTCTCGTTGAGCAATATAACCTGAAAAATTATCTAACTGAACAAATCCTAAGCATTATGACCTAAACTCTAAATCTCACAAAATGAAATAAAATAATACAATGAATGATAAATATCTCCCCATTTGTGCATTGATAGTTCAGCAATGAGTCCCAGACATAGATCCATCCAACATAATAATCCCTGGGGCTCCAACATACACACCCCACACATACCCCAAACACAAACCCACTATTGTGAACAAATGTATATTCACACCTGAGGCTAAATGCATGTAACCAGAACTTGAACTCCAAAAAAACCTGAGATGCCTACTCCGGTTATGATCTCGCTCAGCCCCAGTCAGCCCCAGTCACCCAGCAACCAAAAATTCAGCAGGAGTGCATTAGAACATATATACAGACTGTTTTTTTACATATAAATCTAAGGAAATAATAGTAACAATCTACGGGTTAATACTATAGCATATATCCTAATCAAGTGAAACATTATAAAATGTACCATTAAAAAACATACAAAATGGGAATATTCCTACATACAGCCATAATCCTGTAACTAGAAAAACATAATAAAATACTATATTGATACATCTAATAAAGGTAAAAAATGAAAATGTGCCAATTATGAGTAAACTAGTATAAAAGCCCATGTACACGGGCCAAAGTACACTACACGGCAGGTATACTACCGCAGAAGTACCCCTCCCAGCATTCTGTGCGTTTGGGCAGTCTGTACTGCACATGACTGCATCGGACAAACATTCATCTGGCCTTTTATATTATTTATACATAACCTAACAGATAGTGTGGAGTAGACCCGGTGGAATATATTGGAATAGTGGAGTGGACACTATTCTAAAGACAGTTGACTGGACCCATAGATACCTAACCTAACCTTACACATACTGGAAATATTACTGGACTGGACCTGGTGATATTTTTAACAGCAACACCATATTGTGGGTCCCATTTTGATGTCTATGATATTGTAAAGATAGTGTTGGGCATAGTGCCAGGCCGGTGCCATGGGTACAGCCGGGTAGTACCACATCAACATTTTGCAAGCTGACACAGTGTTTGTGCTCTCAGTAATGTTGTTTAGGGCCAGCTTATATGTCTAGAACGTTGGTATGGCCTCAAGATTGCAAAAACCTTAAACAACTACCGGTAGGCTTCTTTTTGCAATCAGTGTAGGCAAACTGTAGATAGGAGGCTTGAGAGATATGGAACTGTACAGCAGGAAGCAGTATGCACTGGATCATTAAGAGAAGGTGAATGTCCCAGCTATTACATTTTCCTTGTAGCTTGTGAGTGATAGACCTTCCTTTCTGTATTGTATTATTGCATTCTCTCTGTGAGTGTGCGCGTCTGAGTATCTGTTTTCTATTTCTATGTGTGTGCGTGTATATGTTTGTATCTCTATATATTGTGTGAGTAAATTTGTATGTGTGTCTGTGTGTGTATATTTTCTATGTGTGTGTCTCTGTATGCATGTCTGTGCATTGGTATTGTGTTTGTGTGTGTGTGTGTGTGTGTGTGTGTGTGTGTGTGTGTGTGTGTGTTTGTGTGTGTGTGTGTGTGTGTGTTTAGTGCAGTGAGTTTGAGTGTGTGAAACAATTTATTTCATAATGAAACTTAAACTAACTACACCCTCCCCCACTCATTCTTCAGTTTTAATTACAAAATGAAGAAATATAATCAACATGTAATACATCAAATATAATACTATCAACCAATCAAGAAAAATCAAAGTCTCATATGTAAAGAACAAAAAAGTGGTAAGGAAGACAAAAGTGAGAGTGGGAAGTGAGTGTGTCTCTGTGTGTGATAGTTATTTTCACAATAGCACAAATGCTTCCCTTTTCCATTCCATCTACTGGGTTTTATTAGTTTGTAAACACTCACTCCAACAGAATATAAGTGTTGAGGTGCTTAACATCAATATTAGAACTTCAGGGGTTCTTGTTACCAAAAGATGCTGAGAAACACTGCTCTAATACAATTCCCAAACTGCAGCTGCATGATTTCTGTGCCAACATACGAAAGCAGAAAAAAGACTGTGCAGGCGAATTTGTACATTTACCACTTTTGTCTCTTATAGTCAGTTGATATTCTCTGCTGTATACAGTGTAGTAAAATCCAACTTTCATATCTCACAGCTGGTAATATAACAATACTAAACAAAACCTTGCACTTTTTCTCCAGTTCTCTTCCCCCCCCCCCCGGGTGTGGACGCTTTGTGCACGTCTCCGCTGCCTGTGATATTTCCCAGCAGACTGCTCAACTCCGCGCCGATGACACCTTCCAGCATTCTGTGCATTCAGGCAGTCTCTACTGCACATGACTGCATCGGACAAACATACATCTGACCTTTTATATTATAGGACAGCCTGAACCTGAATGAAAAAAATCTACCAGAAATTTGAATATTCATCTTTTACTTTATATGTAGGAAACACCCTAAAACATGATTTTTAATAACAAAAGTTTCCTTCTCCTTTAATGCGTGTAAATGACCATAATTTTACAGGGACCATACGTTTTAACCAGAAGGAGTAAAAAAATGGTTAGAGTATTCATTTTTAATAATCCCTCTCTGAACAGGCCCTTAGTACCACAGACAATAGGACTGCAACAGTCCTACCAATATAAAACTGGAAAGGACTAAAACGTCTCTAAGATTGTTCTCAATTCTTCTTTTCCAGCGGTGGTTCTCTTCCACTATGGTCGCTGGCACATCAACCTCTCAATACATGTAGGAATAAACAGAAAAGAGAAGGGTGCACACGCTCTAAGTGTAGACTGTTATGACAATTGATGACCACCACCGACAATATCGCCTTCTCATAGTGCATAATATTTTACTCACATGTTGGTGAGGCGAAACCAGCCTCACAGTATAACAGCATCCACTGGATCACCCCAAGTGAAGGTATATATGTGTCACTCCTTCCATCTCTCTGTCCGTCACCCCTCAAGTGCACACTTCAGCTCCACACCTTACCCAGAGTATACTATACAGACTCTTCAACTGCTGCAATCTCAGTTATAGTAGGTCTGCTGTGACTCTCTATCTGTAAGTGGAGTTCCTTGTTGCTGACAGGGGGTAATCAGAACTATTGTAATAAGAAAAGAGTACACTAATGTATATAATAAGATACCTTATTCTGATATATCATGTGAGAAAATCTTATGGTGGAAAAATGTATTTATACCAGATCAAAAAATAGAAAAAACAATAAAAAATAGAATATAAAATGTGCTATACTATAGTAATACAAATGTACAATAAAAACTGCTACAGTAAGCAGTGACTAGAATCTGTTTTGACCCCTGACAAAGTGGCTGATAGGCCAAGAAATGCGTAGGACCTAGTGTCAGAATAGGTTCTAGCCATTGCTTACTGTAGCAGTTTTTATTGTACCTTTGTATTACTATAATACATATATATTTTATATTCTATTTTTTATATTGTTTTTTCTATTTTTTGATATGGAATAAATACATTTTTCCACCATAAGAGTTTCTCTGACTCACATGATATATCAGAATAAGGTATCTTATTATACACATTAATGTACTCTTATTAAGATAGTTCTGATTACCCTTTGTCAGCAACAGAGAACTCCACTAACCAGATATAGAGTCACAGTAGACCCATTATAGCTGAGATTGCAGCAGTTGAAGAGTCTGTATAGTATACTCTAGGTAAGGTGGGGAGCTGAAGTGTGGACTTGAGGGGTGATGAACGGAGCGAGAGATGGATTGACACAGATACCTGCGCTGGGGTGATCCAGTGGATGCTGTTATACTGTGAGGCTGGTTTCACCTCACCAACATGTGAGGCAAAACCTTCACTCGTCTGGGACCGGATTCCCCTGCAGTCAGCTAGAGAGCTGACGTCAGGGAAAGGGGAGGGAGGTGGGAAATTTAACTATGACTATCTCTCAAACCATAAAGGTTTGAGAGATGGGACTGGGGTCATTTAATTCCTTTTCTTTAACAGCTACAATTGTAAAAATGATCTATTACTATCCCTGGAAGATTAATTGGAGCTGCGTTTATTGTGAAATATCACTGCCTCATACAACATTGCACTATTAATTAATAAGGCATGTCCTTTAATATTTTATGAGACTCCCTTTCATTTAAAGTGATCTAGATGTAATGTATTAATATTTACCCAACTATATACTGAGCTGTAAATAAAGCTCTGATTAATATGAATTCAAATTCTAATTCATAAACGGATAGTAATGTTTCACAAAAAAGCAGCTCCGATTAATCTTCATAGTATTTGGGCCATGGAGAGTGTAATTTCAGTACTGTCAGAGTTGTAGTTCAAGAATAATCCTAAATAATAATTTGCTAAGGATGTTTGTCAGAAGCCATCATGCACAGAGACGGATGCACGTGTTGCAGTCATGCTCAGTAGAGACTGCCCACGCAGCGGCTGAAACGCAGCGGGGTGCTCCGAATTCAGACCGGAGTCCTCTCTGCTTACTTTCCTGAGACCAAGCGGTCCCAGCAAGGTGTGCAGAGAGGACTACTGTCTAAATTTGGAGCACCCCGCTGCGTTTCAGCCGCTGCGTGGGCAGTCTCTACTGTGCATGACTGCACCACGGCCGTTGCTGGGTGGCACTTTGGCCAGTTCACACGGGCTCTTCAACTAGTTGAATGATAAGTATCCCCCCTCCCAACCCATATACTGATGTAACACTACTCACCTCAGAGCAGCAAGACTGTCAGGATGGATCGCAGAAAGGGACAATCTTCAGTGAGCATAAGAAAAAAACCTGTCAAGGGGGGCAGGGTTTTCCTTGTGCTCACAGTAAAATGATTGTCGCTTGCTGTGAGTTGTCCACATCTGAGAGGAGGTGGCTTACACTAGGTAAAAGGGGCATGAGGGGGATAACTTATCATTCAATTACTCTTCAACTACAACTCTGACAGTATTGAAATAACACTCTCTATGGCCCAAATACTATGAAGATTAACCAGAGCTGCTCTTTCTCGTGAAACATTGCTATCATTTTAAATTTGAAACTACCCTTTTGTGCTGCGTAATTAAGGGTCTACACAGGCCAAGCATATTGGTAACAATATGTATACTTTGTATAGGTGTATCAGGGGATGCAGGTCTTTTAAAATTAAGTGAAACTTTTACAACAAACAAATATTTTTTATATAAATTGTATTATATTATCAGAATAAGTAATTTTTTGCATTGGCTTCATAGTTTGCTGCACAATGAAAAATGTACTTCTCTATATAACTAAAAAGTTACCAAAGTAAATTCTACTTAACCTTTTGCATGCCAGAGGGGTAGGCAACTCTTTGCAAAGCAATGCATTGCGTAGCCCTCTGGCACTCAAAGGGTTAAACAGATGGTTAACAAATATACTGAAAATGTGTCTGCCACCAGGGTAGAAAAAATTCCCCAAATGAAAGGGTGGGTAACCTTTCGAGTGCCAGAGAGGTATCAAGTGTATCGCATCGTAATGCGTTGTATACCTCTCTGGCACTGAAAGGATTTTACAGCAATAGGCCACTATCTTTTATTCAACATGTAAAATGACTCAGGATTTCATCAGAATAAATTATATTCATACCTTTGCAAAAACTCATTTGAGTAACTAAACCAAATGTGCATATTTGCCACTAATTAAAAGAAATGTGAAACTCTCTGATGTACAAGATTAATGTGCTGTACCAGCCAGGGGCGTATAATATGATCCCATGCAGATTAATTGCAGACTAAATTACATTATTACAAATGTAACTTACTATACCTATTGTATCTTTTTACATAATCTCCTGTTCCCACTGCTCAATTATTATGCATGATTACACTCAACAGGAAGTCGGAGATGGGAAGCTAGGGACACTAATGATCATCATGTCTATAAATGCAATGAAATGTACATATTAAATACTATAGTGTGTTTTATGGGAGTAATCAAAACGCGTCTTACTGCTGAGATTGCATTTTACCTTCTCTGTTTTGTTTGAGATTGTGCCAACAAGAGAAATTACCTTTGGAGTCTTCATTAGCTACTGGAATCCAGCCACACAACGTGGATGAAGAGAGAATGTTTTAGAGCACTCAGCAGTAGAAATCACTAGATTCGAACATGATTACATTTAGAGTCATTGTTAAAAATAAAATAATCAGCACGAAACTGCAAATTGTTTTATGATTAGCATCAATTCAGAGCTCAGTTATGCAAAATGTTTCCTGGATAAGGAAACACGGACATTTTGCGAGTTAAAGGACAACAAACACCTCCTAATAATAGCTATTACCTTTCTGTTATCAAAAAATTCTAATGGCCCCTATGAATTTTATGTTTGTGCCTTTGCTCAAAAGATAATATCATTAATAAGTCCTGGAAGCCATGTTCACGGAGGAACACAGGACCTCAAACACTACTCACTGCACATAGTAATTTTAACCCTTTAAAGCAGCAGTAAACTTTTTATATGAAAATATATGTGTTATAGAGTTTTTTCTGATGAGTAAAACAAGATCAATAGGCCAGCCCTCCCCTGGGTCACTCCCACTGCTGTCAGTTGTATTATTCAGAAGTTCAAGTAATCAGGAAGTGAATTTACTGTGCATTTACTTCCTCATAGTTCTAACTGACGGGAAGTGACAGACAGTTTCTATCACAGTCTATGGGGAACTGTAAGTCACTGACTTTCCTCTCCATTAGAATGTAACAGAATAACTCATTGGAATTTGACCACTAGAGGACACTGCTAATGTGAAAAAATACAGTTTTAAATGGTAATAAGTCTGGAAACATGCATCTGTCAGCGGTGGGAGCACCCAGGCACGTGCACACATAGACACCAAGGGGGGGCTTGAGCACCTGCCCTTTTTGTCCAAAGTGCCCTTGTGCCCTTTTAACAAAAAAAAAAGTTGCCTCGCCGCCCACACTAATCCCCCCAACCGCCCAGTCAGGTCTGTGCCTCCTTCAGGACAGACCTGTAGATGCTGCACTCCCTCGTCGGCTCTTTAATATTACAGAGCGATGGGAGCTTTAAGGACCAGAGGGGTGTGCAACGCATTGCTAAAAGGCTCATTCACTGTGTCTGCTTCATTTTGGAAAAACTGTCAGCAACTGTCATGTCTTCCTCCACTGACATGATATCCAGGTCTGACTGGAGATGTTATCTCTTGAACAAAAAGTACAAGGGCAAAGTTCATAGGGGACACTAGAATTTTCTTGGCGTAGTAAGGTAAGTGGGGGTTATTATTTGGAGATATTTATTCTAGCGACGTGTCAGGACCGTCAGTGCTGTTCTTCCCTAAAGGACCAGTGTAAGTCCTGGGACGTCATGTATTTTTTACTCACAGAGCTCCTGCAGGAGCACTGTGAGTAGTAGCAGGGACTAAAATTGACCTCTCCAAGACTGGAGCAGTCACTATCAGTCCCCCATTCGGCGTGCTGGCACATGCGATCAGCCACGTCTGCCGGCATGTCAAACTTCGCTATCTGGTCCTTAAAGGACCACACACCCCGGGAGCGCTGGTCCTTAAGGAGTTAAAAATACACGTTTTCAAAACAGTAAAGATAATTTTTATTTTACTAGTTAACGTTCATGAAAGGCCATTTTAGAGACATGGTCTTTAAAGTAGACATGGTCAAACTCATCATTGAAACTAATCATATGGTCAAAAATGGCATTATTAGCACCAAACATTACCTACAAAAAAAAGCAGAGTCATTATGGGACAAACCAACCGCACCATAGGGTAAAAATGAAAATTTCCCAAATCATTGATTTAATTGGGATTTTTAACCCATTGAATGCTAGAGGTCTCCAATACATTGCAAATCAATGTGTTGGAGACCTCTCTAGCATTCAATAAAGTCCCAATTAAATCAATGGGGATTTTATTTGTCCCCTATGATATCGGTTTGCTCCACTTTTTTGTACATAAGGCCAAAAATGTCTGAATAGAGAATGATTCTTTCCTCCTTTTCCTGACAAAACAGAGCCAATTTTTTTCTAAAAAGGGAAGTTAGGCTTATGACAAAAGCAAAAAGAAGCATCAGAGAGTGCAAAAAATTCACCCCTGATACAAAAAGAAGAACCCTAAAAATAAGGCACTCAACCAGAAGATCAATTATAGCATTTTTATTATCATCAAAAAATCACAAAAAGACATTACATAAAAGCAATTAAAAATCGTGGACTAGCTGTACACAGTAATATAAGTAATATAAGTGCATATCAATCAAGTGTAAATAAACAATAGCAAACAAGCTATGTGCAAATAGCAAGTGAAATAGATGAGTGGAAGTATACAGCAATATACTTATCATACTAATAGCTACAGGTAGTCAGGTCATAGTATACAGCCGGACTCCATGCTCACAACCCTACGCGTATCGCCATTCCATGGCTTCGTCAGGGGTAATGAGCCTTGCTGTTGAAACGCCACTGATAAGTTAGGCTTATGAACATCCAAGTCTAAAAACAATTATGCTAAATTTGACTTTAAATATAGATACGAATTTCCAAAAGGGATAGTAATACTTAATATGTAAAAAAAATATATGTGTTATACGGTGTATCCCACTGAGTAAAACAAGGGAACTCTCACTGCTCAAAAATTATTACAGCTCAAACTTGAATTTTTAGGTGAAGTATCATAGTGGCCTGAAATTGTACAGTAGCGCTGTTGCTACACTATCCTATGGAGATTTATGGTCAACTGCCACAGTGATACTGCACCTAAAAAAATCAAGTTTGAGTTGTAATAGCTTTTGAATAAAACACCTTTTAGTAGTAGGGGTACCCTTGTTTTACTCTGGAGCAGTGCTTCTGAGCTGCAGCCCTCAAAGCACACTCATGTTTTCAAGATATCCCTAATTAATCAAACGTGGATCAATCACAATGACTGAGCCACTAATTACTCACCTATGATTATGCAGGAATAATCCGAAAACCTGCACTATTGGTATGCCCCAAGTACTAATGATAAGAATCAATGCTCTGGAGAACAAACCCTACAATATAGAGATTTTCATGTTAAGTATTACTATCACTTTAATATAGGGCCCTAAATATCTGAATACCTTCACATTTGTAAATCAGGTGATTTAGATAATTTAAGCTACTCAGACACAGTTTCTCAGATGGAATAAAATAAGAGTATTCTAAGAATAATGAAAAAACAAGTCTGCCCCTTTAGAGGAAAATGGGATTGATTCTATTGCAGGTGGCAGTGATGACTTAGCAGCACTCCGGATCAAATTCAAGCCAACTCATAAAATCAAAAAACTTTTATTCACAATATTAAAATCACAAGCAGCTCACATCCAACAGCGATGGAACAAGAGATACATTCTAACAATGCAGATATTCCAACGCTGTCTTATGCGTTTCATGCTTCATCTACTCTTACTCATAGAGTGCCACTAAACCATACATTGCTGAGTCAGTTCACAGGATTGGAGAGCCTGTTTTAAGAGCTGGGCATCTGGACTGTCATATAGTGGTGAGTCCCCTAAAGTATTCATGAGCTGCATTTGGATATGCCCTATTGTAGCCCTATACTATTTTTTGATAGTGATTACTTGTTTTAAGTCAAAGATTCCAACTAATCTGAAATATGGAGTATATTGGGCACCAGTTCTTAATAAATACATTACTGAAGTGGAAAACGTGCAGAGATGTGCAGCAAAACTGATAAAGGGACTGGAGTTATAAAGTTATAAAGAGAGACTAGCCAAACTGGGTTTGTTTACATTAGAGAAGATACATCTATGGGGTGATATGACTACTATTTACATATATAGAGAGCAATACAAAGAACTCTACAATGAAATTTGTACTCATAGAGATGAACTAAGAACAAGAGGACATCCATTAAAGGCATAGTACTGTTTAAGACAGAATTTTCTATGTACGTTTGTATAATTTAGTATAACTTTATAACCATCCATAACTGTGTCATTTTACTTTTATTCTACAAAAAAGTTTCCCCCTCCTGCCCCTTTTACATATGTCAAGCAGCCTTATCAAGCCAGTACAGACAGATCGCAACGAGGGACAATTATCTTTCCGCATAAGAAAAACCTGTCCTCTTTTATCAAGGGGGCAGGGTTTTCTTTATACTGAAAAAAGATTGTGCCTCGATGCAATCTGTCTGGTTCGATGATCATATCTGACGGGAGGCTGCTTGACATATGTAAAAGTAGTGGGAGGGGGAACATTTATTATAGAATAAAAGGAAAACAGAAAAGCTTTGGATGGTTATAAAGTTACAGATCATTATACAGATGTATATAGAAGACTATCTCTTACTGTACTACTAAACATTATTATCCCTTTAAGACTAAAGGAAATATGTTTTGACTAAAACTAGGGCAAGGTCTTTTACAGTAAGGGCAGTAAAGTTATGGAATTCTTTGCCTTGGAATGCTGTGCTTGCAGATACTGTAACTGCTTTAAAAAAAGTAATGGTTACCTATCTAGCACAGAACAATACTGAGAATTATGACAGTTGGCTTCAAAGCAGATAGGTTGTTGATCCAGGGAAATATCTGCCTGCCATTTGTAGTCAGGAAGGAATTTTCTTACACACTTGGGGCGCAAAATGAAATGGCTTCAATGTGTTTGTGTTTTTTGGTTTTTTTTTACTTCCCCTGGATCAACAGGGGTGATGTGTCATGGGTTGAATTTGATGGATGCAAGTCTTTTTTCCAACCTCATTGACTATGTTACGGTGTTACTGTATACTTATCAGCAGAAAGGAAATCCAGGCCATGAATAGCTAAAATTGTATTATATACCTTTAACATTAAAAGTAAAAATAACATTTCCTAATAATAAAACCCCCACTTACATTAATATGGGCAGACAATACTCATGGCTAAAGCCAGCGGACCTGTTAGCAGATTTGTACATTGAGTCTTTGCTGTTCTTTTACAATAAACATGAATTGTTTAACCGTTTCAATGCCAAAAAGGTGCACAAAACATTGCAAAGCAATGCTCTATGAATACCTATGGCACTCAAAGAGTTGAAGGGATAGTAATGTTTCACAATAAAAGCCTCTCCAATTAATCTTCATAGTATTTGGGCCATGGAGAGTGTTATTTCAATACTGTCAGAGTTGTAGTTCAAGAGTAATTGAATGATAAAGTATCCTCCTCCTGCCCCTTTTACTGATATAACACTGCTCACCTCAGAGCAGCAAGATTGTCTGGATGGATTGCAGAGAGGGACAATCTTGAAAAACCTGTAAGAGGGGGGCAGGATTTTCCTTATGCTCACAGTAAGAAAATTGTTCATGTCTGTGAGCTGCCTGGACCAGATTCCACATCTGAGGGGAGGTGGCTTACACTAGATAAAAGGGGCAGGAGGGGGATACTTTACCATTTAATTACTCTTGAACTACAACTCTGACAGTATTGGCCCAAATGCTTTGAAGATTAATCAGAACTGCTGTTTTTGGGAAATATTATTATCCCTTTAACTGCTTATCCTTCCACTTGCAGTGTGGATCAGCCCTGCTTCTGTCAATCTTGAGGGTTTACTTACTAACAATTCCTCTACATATTATTTTTAATCCTTTTGATGCTAGAGACCTCTACAATCCAAGGTTTTAAAATAGTATTCTTTGTGTTGAAAACAACTATTCAATACTTTTATACAGAACTCAAAATAAAGAGTAAGAAGGCACTAAAACTTGCATGCTTTGGCTTTTAGCGTAGGATACTTTATTAGAAAAAATTCTGTTCAGCAGCATATGTTAAATTCACACCACCCACACAGACACAAACACACAGACAGATGCCTAAATGCATGCACACACTCAGACACACACAAGCATAATAACACACATATACACACTTGCACACATACACACACGCATGAGCACTGACATAGATGTACAAACATACACATTTACATTCATACTCACATGTTGCTAAAAAGCATGGACCTAAAGCATTCTGAATGGGATTAAAGTTTTAGATGTTAAAGAGATCTCCACCAATTGTTAAGCAATGCATTGGAGTCACAAGCATTTAAAGGGTTAATGAGCGTTCCATTATACAAAATCTTATAACAGATGATCAAGCAATCCAGTACCATGAGCATTTCTTGAAACACTGAACATAAGAAAAAATAAAAAAAGGTCATTAAGCTGGTGACAGTTGTACGTGGGTGGTCTCCTTCAAAGGGTCAGAATCTCAGTAAAATATGTGCTGTATTTATTTATTTATTTAGAAGATGTTTTACCAGGAAGAATACATTGAGATTCCTCTCGTTTTCAAGTATGTCCTGGACAGTTTTCAGTAGAGGGTTGCATATTTACACAAATTGAGAAACATTATATATTATATGTTATTAAATATACATACACATATGAATATACATCCTACATAATAATTTGCTATATCGTGTGTAACACCGCGACATGCGCAGTAGTCACTGTTGCGCGTACTGCAGTCATGCGCAGTAGAGACTGCCCGCGCCGCGGTTGATACAGAGCTGGGCGCTCCGAAGGAGCGTCCAGCTCTGTATCAGCCGCGGAGCGGGCAGTCTCCACTGCGCGTGACTGCCCCGCGACTGGGTTGCAGTGGCACTGTGGCCCGTGTAACGGGCTCTTCAACTAGTAGTACATATTTAATATTAAAATTATATACAGTTACATTCTGTTTTTAGATATAAAGAAGCCTTTACTTTTAAGGATTTTAGACTGGCAGCATATTTGATTATCTCAGGCAGATTGTTCCAGGCCTTTGGAGCTCTGCAGGAGAAGGCAGATCTTCCTACTTCTTTCTTGTATTGTGGTATATGTAGCGAGTTGTTTGCAGTGGAGCGGAGGTTATAGTTAGTATGGAGAGCAGGAGTGAGCATACTGCTCATGTAGTCTGGTAGTTTTCCAAAGAAGTGGTTGTGTACTAAGCAAGAAGGGTGAAGGGCACGTCTAGATTTGAGTGTTAACCAATTTAGTTCTTTTAGCATATCACAGCGATGAGTAGTATAATTACATTGGAGGCTAAAGCGGCATATTGAATTATACAGGGTGTCAAGTTTACTAAAATGGATTTCTGGTGCTGGAGCATAAACTACTTCACCAACAATTATTGCAAAATAGGTTTACTGCATATAGATAAAGAAACAGAATAGTTTTTTGTATGAAAACATTTATGTTGTATGGCTTGTCTTGCTGATGAAAACAAGAGTACTCCAACTGCAATACTTATTTTATTCAAAAGTCCTAACTAGTGATGAGCGAGCACCCCAATGCTCGGATGTTCGGGTGCTCTGACCGAGCACCCCCTGAGGCTCGAGTGCTCGGCCGAGCACCCGAGCCCCATTGAAGTCAATGGGAGGACTCGAGCATTACACCAGGCACCCCCTGCTCTGATGAGGGGAGGGTGCCTGGTCCATAGGAAAAGGGCAGAAAAAGATGGAAACACTACAGAAATGGTTCAGGGACAGCATAGGGAGGATGTCTGGATGCACCTTGGACTCCAACATCGCTGCTGGGAACGATCTTTCGCCCGTAGTACGCCATTTTTACAGACTGACCGTAAAACACACAAAAAGGAAAATAAAAACGACTTTAGGCGAAAAATTGTTACCAAACAGTATTTGCTGTATATTTACTTGTATATCATCTGCAAATTCTCCCAAAAATTTCATCGATTTTCTGAAGTGAGGCCATGATTAAGAGGGAAACGTGCGCAGAGGCAAATTCTCCCAAAAATTTCCTTGATTTTCAGAACTGAGGCCATGATTAAGAGGGAAACGTGCGCAGAGGCAAATTCTCCCAAAAATTTCCTTGATTTTCAGAACTGAGGCCATGATTAAGAGGGAAACGTGCGCAGAGGCAAATTATCCCAAAAATTTCCTTGATTTTCAGAACTGAGGCCATGATTAAGAGGGAAACGTGCGCAGAGGCAAATTCTCCCAAAAATTTCCTTGATTTTCAGAACTGAGGCCATGATTAAGAGGGAAACGTGCGCAGAGGCAAATTCTCCCAAAAATTTCCTTGATTTTCAGAACTGAGGCCATGATTAAGAGGGAAACGTGCGCTGAGCTGACCATCTAAAACATTATGGGTGAGGGTCTGCTGCAGAGCTGACCATCCTAAACATTATATGCGAAGGCCCGCTAGTGAGCTGACGCTATAAAACATTATATGAGAGGGCCCGCTAGAGAGCTGACCCAATAAAACATTATATGAGAAGGCCCGCTGGTGAGCTGACCTATATAAAAATTGGCAAACAGGGCCCGCTGGTGAGCTGGCCCTATATAAAAATTATATCACAGGGCCCGCTGGTGAGCTGGCCCTATATAAAAATTATATCCCAGGGCACGCTGGTGAGCTGGCCCTATATAAAAATTATATCCCAGGGCATATGGAAGAGGAGGAGGAGGATGAGAACATTAAGAGTCAACCATATACCCGTTTTTGGGGTGGAAGGGGTGAATGGGAATACAGAGTATTCCCATCATTGTAAATAACATATATAAAGTGAGTTTATGTTCCCCCGGGGCTTTCCTCCAGTGGAGTGGAGAAGTCAGGGGAAATCCAGGCCTTGTTCATTTTTATAAGTGTCAACCTATCAGCATTGTCGGTGGAAAGGCGGATACGCTTATCTGTTATGATGCCACCAGCAGCACTAAATACCCGCTCAGACAGAACGCTGGCGGCAGGGCAGGCCAGCACCTCCAAGGCGTAGAGTGCCAGTTCATACCACGTGTCCAGCTTGGACACCCAGTAGTTGTAAGGCACAGAGGGATCATTGAGGACGCTGACACGGTCTGCTACGTACTCCTTCACCATCTTCCAAAACTTTTCCCTCCTTGTGACACTAGGCTGCGCATCAGGGTGAGGGTGCTGGCGGGGTGTCATGAAGGTGTCCCACGCCTTGGAGAGTGTTGCCCTGCCTTTGTCGGAACTGCTGTGTGCTCCCCTTTTCTCCCCTTCTCGGTTGGCCAAGGTAGCACGTACTCTGCCGCCAGCGTTGTCAGATGGAAAATTTTGGAGCAATTTTTCAACAAGAACCTTCTGGTATTGCACCATTTTGCTTGTCCTCTCCACCGGAGGAATGAGAGATGAGAAATTCTCTTTGTAGCGGGGGTCCAGAAGGGTGAACACCCAGTAATCCGTGTTGTCTAAAATGCGTACAACGCGTGGGTCACGGGAAAGGCAGCCTAACATAAAGTCAGCCATGTGTGCCAGAGTACCAACAGTCAAGATTTCGCTGTCCTCACCAGGAGGCTGACTCTCAATATCCTCATCCTCTTCCTCCTCTTCTGCCCACCCACGCTGAAGAGATGGAACTAAAGTTCCATGGCTACCCTCTGTAGCGGAGGCAACCGTGTCTTCCTCCTCCTCCTCCTCCTCCTCCTCCTCCTCCGCCTCCTCCAATTGTCGCTGAGAAGACGAAGTGAGGGTGCTCTGGCTATCACCTTGTGTAAGCTCTTCCTCCCCCATTTCCACCTCTTCCACATGCAAAGCGTCGGTTTTAATTGTGAGCAGCGAGCGTTTCAGTAGACACAGAAGTGGGATGGTTACACTGATAATAGCGTTATCGCCGCTCACCATCTGTGTCGATTCCTCAAAATTGCGTAAAACCTCGCAGAGGTCTGACATCCATTCCCACTCCTCACTTCTGATTACAGGAAGTTGAACGGAGAGGCGACGACCGTGTAACAGCTGGTACTCCACTACTGCCCTCTGCTGCTCACAAAGCCGGGCCAACATGTGGAAGGTGGAGTTCCAGCGCGTGCTCACGTCACACAGCAGCCGGTGAGCTGGCAATTGTAAGCGCTGCTGCAGCTTCAACAGGCCGGCCGAAGCTGTAGATGACTTACGGAAATGTGCACACACGCGGCGCACCTTGGTCAAGAGATCATGCACATTGGGGTAGGTTTTTAGAAATCGCTGCACCACTAAATTAAATACATGCGCTAGGCATGGTACGTGTGTGAGCTTGCCGAGCTCCAAAGCCGCCACCAAGTTACGCCCATTATCACACACAACCATGCCTGGTTGCAGGTTGAGTGGCGAGAGCCACTGCTCGGTCTGGTGACTAATCCCCTGCAACAGCTCTGAGGCCGTGTGCTGTTTGTCCCCAAGGCAGATCAGCTTCAGCACGGCCTGTTGACGCTTCCCCACTGCAGTGCTACACTGCTTCCAGCTACTGGCTGATGGGGGAGTGGCGGTGTGTGTAGAGAATTCGGAGGTGGAAACGGAGGAGGAGGAGCCAATAACGTAGGTGCTGGTGGAAACCCTGATGGAGGTAGGGCCCGCAATCCTCGGCGTGGGTAGCACCCGTGCCATCCCAGGGTCCGAGTCGCTCCCAGCCTCCACGACATTCACCCAGTGTGCCGTCAGGGAAATGTAGCGTCCCTGGCCACAAGCACTTGTCCATGTGTCAGTCGTTAAGTGGACCTTCCCAGTAACTGCGTTGGTCAGGGCACGGGTGATGTTACGGGACACATGGTGGTGTAATGCGGGGATGGCACACCGGGAAAAGTAGTGGCGGCTGGGGACCGCGTACCGAGGGACAGCTGCTGCCATCAGGCTGCGGAAGGACTCAGTGTCCACAAGCCTAAATGGCAGCATTTCGATGGCCAGTAATTTTGAAAGGTGTGAGGTTAGTGCTATGGCCTGTGGGTGGGTGGCTGGGTACTTTCTCTTGCGCTCAAATGCCTGGGGTAACGACATTTGGACGCTGTGCTGGGACAGGGAAGTGGATGTGGTCGCTGATGGTGCTTCAGATGGTACAGGTGCAGGGCGGGAGGTATGCGGGCCTGCGCCTTCGACAGGCGATTGGCCGGCACCGAAAACAGGGGAAGAGGAGGCAGTGGTGTGGCCTGCAGACACAGATGGGCGATCCAGGCGTTCCTCCCACTTACTACGGTGCTTGGATGCCATGTGTCGGATCATGCTGGTGGTGGTGAGGTTTCTAGTGTTCATGCCTCGGCTCATTCTGGTGTGGCACAGGTTGCAAACTACAATTCTTTTGTCGTCCGCACTTTCCTTAAAAAAACGCCATACCGCGGAACACCTACCCCTTGGCAAGGTAGATTTACGCAAGGGGGTGCTCCGTGGAACATTTGCGGGCCGGTTTGGTGCGGTCCGCCTTCTTTCTGTAGCCACACCACTGCCTCTTCCAGCCTGTTGCGGTGCTGCAGATGGCTCACCCTCAGGACTGCTGTCATCGCTCGGCTCTACACCTTCCCAGGTGGGGTCAGTCACCTCATCGTCCACCAAGTCCTCCTCCACTTCCTCACTCTGATCATCCTCCTCAAGTCTTGATCCCACCACATACTCAGTCATTGACAACTGTATAACATTCTCCTCAACAAGGTCTTGAGACGGAAATAGTGGTTGATTTAATGGCAACTGTGTCTCATCATCATCATCATCATCATCCACTACTTCCTTTGACCTTAAATGCCGTTCACATCTGTCATCTTCTTGTGATTGGGTAGCCTCTAGAGGTTGTGAATCAGGGCACAAGATGTCATGTTCCTCTGCAAGCGTGCTTGGAGAGAGGGTCAAATGAAGGATTGGTGATGAGACGAGCTCATCACTATATCCCAGTGTGGGATCACTTCTTTGACCAGACCGTGTATGGTGGGAGGAAGGATGATCAGAGTGAGGATTATGTTGACCAGACTCTTGGCTACTGAGAGTGGACTTGGTGGAAGACAGGGTGGTGCTTAACCGACTGGAAGCAGTATCAGCTGTCATCCAACCGACCACCTGTTCGCACTGGTCGGACCTCGAGAGTGATGTCCTGCGACGCCCTGTGAAATCAGACATGAAGCTAGGTATGGTGGATGTCTTTCTTTCTTGTGCTCTGGCACCAGGCACAGTTTCTCCGCGTCCTGACCCGCGCCCTGAACTTTCAGGATCACGTCCACTTCCCCGTCCCTTTTTACCCGCCTTCTTCATCTTACACGATATATATGACTTTAATATATATGAGTTTGAAAACTTAACAGTATTTCTTACTATTCTGCAACTCTGCAGAGTACACAGAATAGGCTGCTAAACTGCGGTGACACACACTGAATGGAATAAGTGACTTTAATATTTGAGTTTGAAAAATTAACAGTATTTCTTACTATTCTGCAACTCTGCAGAGTACACAGAATAGGCTGCTAAACTGCGGTGACACACACTGAATGGAATATGTGACTTTAATATTTGAGTTTGAAAACTTAACAGTATTTCTTACTATTCTGCAACTCTGCAGAGTACACAGAATAGGCTGTTAAACGGCGTTGAAACACACTGAATGGAATATGTGACTTTAATATTTGAGTTTGAAAACTTAACAGTATTTCTTATAATTCTGGAACTGTACAGAGTACACAGAATAGGCTGTTAAACGGCGGTGAAAGACACTGAATGGAATATGTGACTTTAATATTTGAGTTTGAAAACTTAACAGTATTTCTTACTATTCTGCAACTCTGCAGAGTACACAGAATAGGCTGTTAAACGGCGTTGAAACACACTGAATGGAATATGTGACTTTAATATTTGAGTTTGAAAACTTAACAGTATTTCTTATAATTCTGGAACTGTACAGAGTACACAGAATAGGCTGTTAAACGGCGGTGAAAGACACTGAATGGAATATGTGACTTTAATATTTGAGTTTGAAAACTTAACAGTATTTCTTATAATTCTGCAACTCTGCAGAGTACACAGAATAGGCTGTTAAACGGCGTTGAAACACACTGAATGGAATATGTGACTTTAATATTTGAGTTTGAAAACTTAACAGTATTTCTTATAATTCTGGAACTGTACAGAGTACACAGAATAGGCTGTTAAACGGCGGTGAAAGACACTGAATGGAATATGTGACTTTAATATTTGAGTTTGAAAACTTAACAGTATTTCTTATAATTCTGCAACTGTACAGAGTACACAGAATAGGCTGTTAAACGGCGGTGAAAGACACTGAATGGAATATGTGACTTTAATATTTGAGTTTGAAAACTTAACAGTATTTCTTACTATTCTGCAACTCTGCAGAGTACACAGAATAGGCTGTTAAACGGCGTTGAAACACACTGAATGGAATATGTGACTTTAATATTTGAGTTTGAAAACTTAACAGTATTTCTTATAATTCTGGAACTGTACAGAGTACACAGAATAGGCTGTTAAACGGCGGTGAAAGACACTGAATGGAATATGTGACTTTAATATTTGAGTTTGAAAACTTAACAGTATTTCTTATAATTCTGCAACTCTGCAGAGTACACAGAATAGGCTGTTAAACGGCGTTGAAACACACTGAATGGAATATGTGACTTTAATATTTGAGTTTGAAAACTTAACAGTATTTCTTATAATTCTGGAACTGTACAGAGTACACAGAATAGGCTGTTAAACGGCGGTGAAAGACACTGAATGGAATATGTGACTTTAATATTTGAGTTTGAAAAATTAACAGTATTTCTTATAATTCTGGAACTGTACAGAGTACACAGAATAGGCTGTTAAACGGCGGTGAAAGACACTGAATGGAATATGTGACTTTAATATTTGAGTTTGAAAACTTAACAGTATTTCTTATAATTCTGGAACTGTACAGAGTACACAGAATAGGCTGTTAAACGGCGGTGAAAGACACTGAATGGAATATGTGACTTTAATATTTGAGTTTGAAAACTTAACAGTATTTCTTATAATTCTGCAACTGTACAGAGTACACAGAATAGGCTGTTAAACGGCGGTGAAAGACACTGAATGGAATATGTGACTTTAATATTTGAGTTTGAAAACTTAACAGTATTTCTTATAATTCTGCAACTCTGCAGAGTACACAGAATAGGCTGTTAAACGGCGGTGAAAGACACTGAATGGAATATGTGACTTTGATATTTTAGTTTGAAGACTTAACAGTATTTCTTCCTATTCTGCAACTCTGCACAGTACACAGAATGTGCTGCTACACTGCGGCGAAGCACACTGAATGGAATATGTGACTTTGATATTTTAGTTTGAAGACTTAACAGTATTTCTTCCTATTCTGCAACTCTGCACAGTACACAGAATGTGCTGCTAAACTGCGGCGAAGCACACTGAATGGAATATGTGACTTTGATATTTTAGTTTGAAGACTTAACAGTATTTCTTCCTATTCTGCAACTCTGCACAGTACACAGAATGTGCTGCTACACTGCGGCGAAGCACACTGAATGGAATATGTGACTTTGATATTTTAGTTTGAAGACTTAACAGTATTTCTTCCTATTCTGCAACTCTGCACAGTACACAGAATGTGCTGCTAAACTGCGGCGAAGCACACTGAATGGAATATGTGACTTTGATATTTTAGTTTGAAGACTTAACAGTATTTCTTCCTATTCTGCAACTCTGCACAGTACACAGAATGTGCTGCTACACTGCGGCGAAGCACACTGAATGGAATATGTGACTTTGATATTTTAGTTTGAAGACTTAACAGTATTTCTTCCTATTCTGCAACTCTGCACAGTACACAGAATGTGCTGCTAAACTGCGGCGAAGCACACTGAATGGAATATGTGACTTTGATATTTGAGTTTGAAGACTTAACAGTATTTCTTCCTATTCTGCAACTCTGCACAGTACACAGAATGTGCTGCTAAACTGCGGCGAAGCACACTGAATGGAATATGTGACTTTGATATTTTAGTTTGAAGACTTAACAGTATTTCTTCCTATTCTGCAACTCTGCACAGTACTCAGAATGTGCTGCTAAACTGCGGCGACGCACACTGAATGGAATACGTGACTTTGATATTTTAGTTTGAAGACTTAACAGAATGTGCTCTAATCTGCAACTTTGCACACTAAACAGAATGTGCTCTAATCTGCAACTTTGCACACTAAACAGAATGTGCTCTAATCTGCAACTTTGCACACTAAACAGAATGTGCTCTAATCTGCAACTGTGCACACTAAACAGAATGTGCTCTAATCTGCAACTTTGCACACTAAACAGAATATATATATTTTTTTTTTTTTTTTTTTGTTTTTTTCCCCCCACACCAAATAACCTGCTGCCCCCACACACAGTAGTCCTAAAAAGGACTTTTGGTTCTTTTTTTTTCACAATTTTTGTTTTTTTCCTCCCTACACTGCCTTTCCCTTCCTATCCTCAGCTCTCCCTGGCTCAGACTGAGCCGAACTCGATGGTCAGGTGCTATACAGCACCTGACCACGGGTTCTGGCCAGCCAATCAGTGTAATGCCAGCAGCCAACATGGCTGCTGGCATTACACCGATGTCAGAGCCTCCCTGCACGTTTATTGGCTGCGCAGCAGGCGCAAAACGTGCGGGGAGGAGACCCGAACATGGCGGGCGAGCACATGCGGTACTCGTACGAGTACCGCCATGTGCCGAGCAGAGCGATGCTCGAGCCGATCCGAGCATCGGCCGAGCATGCTCGCTCAACACTAGTCCTAACCATTGAAATTGATAGGAAGTGATAAAATTTACGATTACATTATATGGAGAACTGCAGTCAGTGACTTTCCTCTCCCATAGAGCGCAAGGATAACTTTGAATACAAGGTGAACCGTAGGTGAAATTTCTGGACACCAGAGGGCACTATTAGTTAAAAAAACCCAGCTTAGATCAATTAGTTTTTTCCTCAGTCATTTTAACCCTTTGAATGCCAGACAGGTGTCCATCATATTGCTCTGTACTCAAAGGGTTAATTGATCCACCTGTATGACACCAGTAATAGAGAGAAAGAACATACAGTGGATGGGTGGTGTTGTGGATACTAGTAGACCAATGATGGCGTGTATCATCAATCACAACATTCACAGATGACGCAAAATGTATATATGTGTACAAAAATACATGCACACATGTATATTCACACTCTAGCAGCTAATGTTGCTACCCTCCTTCAAGAGAAATTTTAAGAATATGGTCCTTGACTATGTCTGAGTTTGACATGTCTGGTTTAACCACTTTGATGCTAAGGATATGGCTGTCCACTTCCTCAGCAGCTACCCTAAAACTGCTAGGGATGTGGACAGCCACGTCTCGTGCAGTGCCGCAGTAAAGGGTTTGCTACAGCATCCTGAAGCTTGCCCTTGGTAAAGACATCTGTTCCATTAATCCTTTCCCATTACAGGATTCAGGAATCCTGTTGTGCACAGTGACATATTTTTTCAGTGGACAATCCATTAGACCACCAGGGAAAAGTAGGAGAGGGAGCAGAGGATGGGGGCAGATTCTTAAAGGTTTATATCTGAGCACCCCCCGCTCTAAAATACAAATACTCTAATTTGAATTCAGTATCTTACTCTAATTTGAATTCGGTGTATTTTTAATTTAATCTCTTATGAATTTCATCTCTATAATATGAAATTTAATCTCTTTCAAATGCCAAATGAGGGCACACTTGGGGATAACATTGTCAGCTGATCATGTGAAAAGAAAATTCTGGAACTTCAAAAGATCTCCAAAAATGAGACTACCCTTATTTGAAAGAGGGGGAGTCCTCTTTTTCAAACAAGATTAATCTATAAATTAGCATTTCAGGTGATCAGAAATCACACTAGATCAGAGCTCACCTTCTCCTCAAAACATATGGGTGCCCTTTTATGAAAGAGGGGATTCCCCTTTTTCATTCAATGGCACTCTTTAATTGTGTTCGTGTTGGTAATCTACTGATCATCCAAAATTATACGAAGTTGGGGAAAGATTTTAAAGGAGCAGTAAACTTTTTAATGAAAAAATATATATTGTAGGGATTTTCCTAATGAGTAAAATAAGGGTACTCCCACTGCCGAGAGATTTATATTTCCAGAGTTATTACAGTTTAAACTCATGTTTTTTTACATTAGCAGTGCCCTCTAGTGGTCGAATTCTAATTAGATTTCTTGTTACATTCTAATGGAGAGGAAAATCAGAGAAGTCAGACATACAGTTCTCCATAGAATGTGATAGAAACTGCCTGTCACTTCCTGTCAGTTAGAACTATCAGGAAGTAACCACAGTAAATTCACTTCCTGATTATTTAAACTGCTATAATTTTTGAATAAAATATCTGACAGCAATGAGAGTGAGCTTGTTTTATTCAGCATGAAATGCACTATAAAATATGTGTTTTCATAAAAAAAAAGTTTACTGCTCTTTTAAATAGCCTTGATCTCACACATTCACGCACACATGCACACACACCTGGGCACATACCCATACATGTGCAAACATACCCCCCCACACACACACATATACACACACACATACACATGTTTCCACTCATACACATATACATGCACACAAGCACATATACACACAAATCCCCACACATATGCACACAAGCATACATGCACACACACTCATACATACAGACCCATTAATGGGTCACATACACTCACATCTGAATAAGGGTATAGGTCCCTCTTTCAGATGAGAGTACTTTTAAAAAATACTTATGATGCATGATCAATTGATCACCAAGCAAAAATATATTCAGATTTATATTCAGATTTATATTTGAAAAGAGAGGATTGTGGTAGACATGGCTTTGTGCTTCAGGCACCCCAAGTATATCACTTCAAAGTAATGGGGTACCATTTATCTCAGGTTGGCAGTACAATAGGAAATTCCATTGTTTTCAAATATATCATATCTTTGAATGGGGAAAACGTAAACAAAAAGTTTTGTTTTCCTACATTCCACTTCTGATTTTATGTGTTCAGAATACATTATCTTACACTTTCAGACTTAATTTTAGATCCATTGCTATTGTCCATTCCTCCAGTTTTTCTAAACCCTCATTCATTTGGTTTATCACTCTGAAAGAGTCAACCCTGTTGCAGAATTTTATATCATCTGCAAAACTGCACACCTTACCTTACATATCATTAGTGTATCACTAATGAAGATATTGCATGAACAGACTCTGGCATTCATCCCTGGGGCATCCACTAGTAAGCCATCCATCCTCTGTATAAATATCCTTTATTACAACTCACTGTTTCCTGTCCTTCAGACCTAAGCTCTTTTAACACTCTTGAATTATTTATGTGTTGGCCCAAAAGAGAAAAATCTGCCTTTCTAAAATCTAAGACCTTTATTTTAGTATGTTACTCACAGGTATTACCAGTATATTAAACCACATTGACTGGTGATCACTGGTCCTCAGGCTCTCTCCCACAGTTCCATCTGACACTATATAGGTATTTGTGAGTATTACATCTAGTATTGTTTCCTTAAAGGTATAGTAATGTTTCTAGATAAATTAAGCTTTGAACATTCATAATAGATTTGCAACAATGCAAAGCGTTATTACATTGCTGTAATCTAACAAAATGTAGGGGATGTGGAACAGCGCAACAATATGCAGAGAAAAAGACAAGAAAAGGGTAACCAGATCTAAGTGTAGTGGTAAGGAGCAATTGCATAAAATATTAAAAATAATAAATTAATTTATTAGAGAATACAATCTAAAGATGGTAAGAATCCCAATTGACTATACAGAAGTAATTATAATAAAATAAAATATCTCCAAAATGGGAGATGGTAAATTACAAGTACAACAGTAATATGTAGAATAGTCTCAGAAATGGATATGTAGTTAAAATACTGCCATGCACATTATATAAAGTGATGCAAAGTGGTGGTACAGAAGTACCCTTACGTGAATAACGTCTTGATATCAGCATATAGGAGAAGCCCCAGAGAGGTATCTGGATCTTAATAGTTGCTCAGTTGGACAGATTGAAGCCTCAGTCTGGCGTCTAGCACTCAATAGGTGTGGAGAAGACACCAGAAGTCTATAGTACCATCCACGTCCTTCCTGGGAGTGTTTGCTCTGATGCTGTGTGATATGCTGGAGCCCTCAGGTCGTAGTCCAACTTAATGCGCAGAGTTCTTAGTTCAGGGCCTTAATACTATTACCACCGCTAAAAAAACAGGCTTTTTTTTGTCAGGTTTTAATATCTTATTACCCGAGTTGTGAAAACAAAACCAGCTCAGAGAATCAATGAGTTCCAGAGAATCATGGAGAAATATATGCTTTTGTGATCTGAGAACTGCAACATTGGTATGAATGTAGTATGACAGTTCTGAGCTAAACAAGGCACTGGAATTGATTTTTAGTACCTAAGCCTGAATAACATCAATTTACCTTTGCCAAAAATCCACTGCTTAAAGCTCACAAAAAATCAGCTCCAATTAATCTTCATACTATTGGCCATGGAGAGTGTTATTTCAATACTGTCCTAGTTATAGTTAAAGAGTAATTGAATGATAAATTATCCCCCTCCCATCCCTTTTACCTACTGTAAGCCACCTCCTCTGTGGAATCTGTTCCTGGGACCAGACAGCTCACAGCAAGGTGACAATCTTCTTACTGTGAGCATAAGGAAAACTCTGCCCCCATTGACAGGTTTTTCCTTATACTCACTGAAGATTGTCCCTCTCTGAGATCCATCCGGACAGTCTTGCTGCTCTGAGGTGAGCAGTGTTACATCAGTAAAAGGCGCGAGAGGAGGATACTTTATCATTCAATTACTCTTGAACTACAACTCTGACAGTATTGAAACAATGCTCTCCATGACCCAAATACTATGAAGATTATTTGGAGCTGCTTTTATTGTGAAACACTACTATCCCTTTAATGCCACTAGCACCAAGGGCAATGGTACTGTCTATCTGTGTTTCGGGGAGTTTCTTTCCACAACACCTAAATTAAATGACAGAGCTCCTACGTAAAACATCTGGGTCAAGTTAGTTAATCATAAAATCCTTCACTATAAACTTCTCTACATGGTGGGGTCTTTTTAGAAATGCCACATATTGGCTCATTTTGAAACATCATCTTAATTAACTATTTGGTCTACTAGAAGATATACACAGATACAAACTCATGATACGAGTAGAGATCTGCTCTTGTAGGGAGTGCTCTGCCTGCTGAGAAGGGGGTTCAGTGATATAGGGGGGTTGTGTAGGGTTATGATGATTGAGGGTCTTTCTTGGTTCAGTTGTAGTCTCAGGTGTAAGACTGAAAGATTGACAATAACTGATATGTCTATTTGTGTTGTAACCATGGTATACACCTTGTTACACTTTTTATATGTACATCTGTTATATGGAAATATACTTACATACTGTGTAGACTATGTATCAGTCTTGTCCTTCATAAAAATAATTTTCAAATAAAAAAAGATGAACAAACTATAATAAAAACTGTAGGAAATATTATTTTACATAAAAATGCATTTGCAGAATATTTAAAGTAAAAATAAAGGGTCAGTATCCCTTTTTCCGACTTAATAAAGGCATCCCAATCTATTCTCCCTAACTACCTCTAAATAAGACAGTCTATGTATACTATCTGGCTTAAACATTTACCTAATGAACAGTGAAGGGTGTCTCTCTATCTACACGCCTGTGCAGATCAACATCACTCTACATGTCATTTGAAAGACTGGGACAATTCCCTCTGCCCCCACAACACATTGAGAGCTACTCCTAAGGCTGCATAGATATGATGTTATGACATCATGGAGCATGTGAAATAGCACCACTAGATGACATAACACGTGCTGCCCTATCCAAATCTACTGAAGGAAACCAACAGAGTTCTGCCAGCCTTCTATCCTTCTCTGGAGGACCAAAAAGGGGTCCTCATAAAGATGAGCAGCAGCAACCCACTCCACCATTTTTCAAGTGATGCTATTGCTTGAATCAACTCCTTTATTCTTTCCTGAATGGATTATTGAAACATATTAAACAATTATCATGTACACACTAAGTAGTTAATCCTCTCTTACTGAACCTTCCAATTAACCATTTTCTCTCTTCTTTGTGATCCTCTGCTATTTCCTAAAAACAGTTTTACAGTTTATCTTTCAAATTCATCCATTATATACAGAGAAACAATGAGGGTCATGCACTAATGCGTGATAAAGATGTAATATGCACAAAGTTTAAGAAACCTTAGTGCATTGGGTCCATATAATAACATAGGAATTGGAGAAGTGATATCACTAGAGAAGTAATTTCCACTTTATCACTCCTTGGTGCATCTTCCCCATTGTTTTTTATCTACAAACCTAAAATGAAAGTCAGACAAGGGCAACCTGAGGCCCTCTAACTGCTGAAAGCTACAATTCCTGGCCATCCAAAGACACAACAATAAACATCTTCTATTAGTTATTGCAGTTGTTTATCTCTGTGGTCATCATATGCATTTACTCACTCCTGTGTGTTCTTATAACCCAACTAGGACAAATGTATCAAATTTTGTAAAAGGTGGAATAATTAAATATTCATGATTTTCTTTGTTTTTCTTAATTGTTATTCACTTGAGTCATGTCAAATCAATCCTCTTGACAACTGAAATCATAATATGCCATTTAGAACAGGGGTAAGCAAGGGGTTCTCCAGCTTTTGAAGTCTACAACTCCCATCATCACCAAAGAGCCAGAGGCAAACCAGAAATACAATAAATAAATAAACCAAGTAACCAACCAATATTCCAGACTTCAGTATGATGGTCACCTACCTAAGCAAATCCTATATAATAATTTGCTAAATAGTTTGTAACAACGCAGTCATTCGCAGTAGAGACTGCTGCGAGTGCTGCAGTTATGCGTAGTAGAGACTGCCCGTGACGCGGCCGATACGGAGTGAGGCGCTCAGAAGTATCAGCCGCGGTGCGGGCAGTCTCCACTGTGCATGACTGCCCCGTGACCATCTGGCACTGTATCAGCCGTAACGTGGGCAGTCTCTACTGTGCATGACTGCCCCGTGACCATCTGGCACTGTATCAGCTGTAACGTGGGCAGTCTCTACTGTGCATGACTGCCCTGCGACCATCTGGCACTGTATCAGCCGTAACGTGGGCAATCTCTACTGTGCATGACTGCCCTGCGACCAGCTGGCACTGTATCAGCCGTAACGTGGGCAGTCTCTACTGTGCATGACTGCCCTGCGACCAGCTGGCACTGTATCAGCCGCGACGTGGGCAGTCTCTACTGTGCATGACTGCCCTGCGACCAGCTGGCACTGTATCAGCCGCGACGTGGAAAGTCTCTACTGTGCATGACTGCCCTGCGACCAGCTGGCACTGTGGCCCGTGTACATGGGCTCTTCAACTAGTTCATTCATAAATAAATTAAGAGCCTCTTATAAGTGTGTATGTTCAAAAGAAAAATGGAGGAGTTCTGGGGTAAACCATTTGCACTATAGGGGAAAACTAAAAATTACCAGCATTACCATGAATATAAATGGATATTTAACCCCTTGAATGCTAGAAGGGTGTCCAACGCATTGCGAAGCAATGCGTTGGAGACCTCTATAGCATTCAAGGGGTTAATATTATCATTTAAATAAATGGGGATTTTTAGTTCTCCCCTATAGTGTTTGCCTCAGAACTCCTCCACTTTTCTTTCTGCACATCCAATGCAAGTACAGCTACACTTTTGTGCCAGATCTTTGGAGCAGATTGTGTGTATAAACAGAAAGCGAAACGCGTGCCAGCACCAGCTATATGATTAATTCCTGAGTTACAGATCTAGACTTCAAGTACTTTGAAATGTTTCCCTATTGTACTACCTTTCTCAATACAGTCTTTGCTGGAAGGTGATTACAAAAAGAAAAATATATTTATTCCAGGTCTCCTAACACATTATGGAAAGAAATATCTTCAGTGGTGACTGACTTCATTGAAATTCTTATCAGTACCAATTAACAGACAAATACATTTATTTTCTGAATTAAATTGTAGCAGATGGTAGATGGAACACACAATTTTCAAACCCATAAAAGCTATCCATGGGCAAAGAGACAGGATGGCAAATAAGTAAACACATAGCATGGAGAAATTAATGATTGTTGGGAAATAAACAGAATAAAAATCGTATTGGTCCTACAGAAAATAAACTGCTTTTGTTTATGCTTCTTGTATCAATGAGATGAATTGGCCAAAAAAGCACTGTATGAGGCACAAAAATTAAAAACTTCAAAGGGGGCTCCTCATAGGGTTATGCAGTCATTTTCAGACAATCATATATATAAAAGAGCCAAATGAATACTCAAATAGAAAGTTACCAACAAAGGTAAAAATAATATTCACAAGTGGAGGATATTACACTGCACCCACGCAGACTGCTCTACTCCTGGTTCAATCACCAAGGCACCTTCAACCCCACATATCAAGCTTCTTCATAGAGGATGGTCTCGGTCAAGCCCGCTCAGTTTTCAGTGGATGTACTCCCAGAAGTTCCCGAAACAGGTTCTGAAGTGAGGCATGTAGATCTTTAGGAGGGACACTCTCCGGGAAGTCCTTTATCCAAATGTTGCATTGGCGTGAGCGGTTATCCAGGTCATCGAGTCTGGATGATTACATAGAAATTGTTTCGTCCTGCTGTTGCATGTACTGTTCCATAGGCTGCATCTGTGACCAGGAGGCCTCACGGTCATCCTCTAGCAGGCTAAGCCTTTGGCCCAGATGGGCCAAGTCCCGCTTCAGGTCTGAGATCTCAGACTTAAAAGTAGTTTTCAGATCTTGTTTTATTTCTATAAGGAAGCTCCGCATGTCATCCTTCGTTATGAAGGTAGCCAAGTCTTCTTTCATCAGGGCAGACAACATTTGTACTGACGGAGAAATATTTTCTTTATCCTGCCCGCTTATGAGGGGTGAAGTGTAGCAGTATCTGCTTGAGTGTCAGAGTCCTCAGGGAACGCCACACTCCAATCTCGAGAAGAATCTGCCCTTAGAGATTTTAATGACGTCATAGCCGGGGATCGTTTTTTGTGTTTGTTCGGCAAAAAGTCCGATATGCATTTGTAGTAAGGGTGACCTTGCCCCTTCTTCCCATGGCTCTTCATGAAGAAACGTAGACTCTTTTGTAACGATGGGAGAGCTCTCCGACAGGAGTAAAAGTGTTAGAGTGACTGTAGGTCCGCGGAGCAACAAACCTACACGTCCATCTTGTTTGGGCACCAACTTCTCCCTCCCATTAGATTTTTTTTTATCTATAAACCTATATGTTATAGAGCTTTCCCTGCTGAGTAAAACAAGGTCACTCCCACAGCTGTCACTTGTTTTATGCAAATGTTATAACAGTTCAAATAATCAGGAAGTGAATTTACTGTATGTTTACTTCCTGATTGTTCTAACTGACAGGAAGTGACTCAGCAGTTTCTATCACATTCAGTGGAGAACTGTATGTCATTGACTTTCCTCTCAAATAGTATGTAAGTGAATAAATAACTGGTATAAAACCACTAGAGGGCACTGATAATGTAAAAAAAAAAAAGAATGTTTAAACTGTACTGATTAGTAAAATATGCATCTCTCATCAGTGGAGTAACTTTATTTTACTCAGCAGGATAAGCTATATGTTTTTCATTAAAAAAAAAGTTAATGGCTTCTTTAATGTCATGTACCAACAACGCAAACAGGAAATTGCAATAAAATGAGACCATTTTCTTATGCATTCTATAGGGGTAGCATTTGATATCATTTGCATTCAAATCTTAATTATGGTTAAGGGTGCTCTCCGGTATGCATTAAGCAACCATATGCACTCATATATACCCCAAAGTGCAGCCACCTAATTTAAAGGGATAGTAATACTTAAAATGTAAAACAAATATGTTGTAGAGTTTATCCCCCTGAGTAAAACAAGGGCACTCCCACTGCTGAAAGGTGTTTCATTCAAAAGTTATTAATTTTCAAAGTTGAATTTTTTAGGTGCAATATCACAGTGGCCTGAAATTGTACAGTGGCGCTGTTGCTACACCATCCTATGGAGATTTATGGTCAACTGACCAGAGCTGTCCATAGGATTGTGTAGCAACAGCGCCACTGTACAATTTCAGGCCACTGTGATATTGCACTTAAAAATTTCAACTTTGAAAATTAATAACTTTTGAATGAAACACCTTTCAGCAGTGGGAGTACCCTTGTTTTCCTCAGGGGGATAAACCCTACAACATATTTTTTTTTTACATTTTAAGTATTACTATCCCTTTAAATTAATAAAAGTGCAGAAAATGAGCGGCACTGGAGGATTTGTACGTTCCACTCACTGTATTTGTGGTTCTGTGATCAACAGTGTGAGGCTAAAACATTTCAAATGTGTTTTTTGGTAGCTTTGTCTAGTAATAAGCCCTATAACCTGGCCATCTGTGACACAAAATCATAATTAGAGATTTAATTATCTGGTAGCTATTACTATTTTATCTAGTAATTTAGGGCTCGATCCAAATGTTTGTGTTAAAACCAACGTGAAGAAAAAAACTGCCTTCGCAAGTTAACCAAGACCGGGTAAAGTGAGATTCAAATCTTCCTTACCCAGAAAGGCTAACGAGCGACGAACAATAAAAAAAATACACGTTCACCTTAAACCTGCACCGCATAGAAAATCTTACCTAAAAACACATAATAAAAATGTTACCCAGCACCACAGCCAATTACAGCACTCCAAAGTATAAAGTTCAGTTAGAAAACCCAAAATCACCGAAGACAGTTTGAACAGCATTCTCTGTGCTTCCCTACCCAGCCAGTAGGGGAAAACAGAGAAGGCTTTCAGCACCATGGAAAGCATTGAATGCCATAGGGATGTGCACTGCTCACCCCTGTGGCATTCAAAGGTTTACAATAAACAGAAATAGTACACCAAGCACTACACAATGTCCCTCCATTCGACACCCCCCCTTAGTATGTCGACATATATTGCATTAAATTGGGTTAGGAAGCCAATAAAGAATTGTTAGGCCAAGTCAAGTAGTCAATGGTGCAAACATCAAGCACGAGCAGAGAGAAAGGAAAGATATGAAACATTATAGCAGTGATAAATAGCAGTGCTTTAAATTAACTTGTCTTTAAAAAATAACTTATTAAATTCAGTTACATAAACATGCCTTTACTTGTATCAATTATGTTAGTTTGCATTGATTTGTAAATAAAAATCAGCAGCAATTCAGAATTTCTGATCATGTTTGAATAAGAGGGTCTTTTATACAAACGATAATGAGAGTAATTCTGGGCCAAGTCATCTACACAATTGAGGTGAAATAAAATTTCTGCAAATTGCCATTGACTTAAATGGATGTTTTAACTTCATTAAATGCATTGGAGACCTATCTAATACTGATGGAGTGAAAGCCCGTTTAAATCAAAATCAGTGGGAATTCCTATTTTTCCCTTCTGGTGCAGTTGGTATGCTCCAGAATGCTTTCCATTTTCTACATAAAGGGATAGTAATGTTTCACAATAAAAGCATTTCCAATTAATCTTCATAGTATTTGGTCAATGGAGAGAGTTAGTTCAATACTGTCAGAGTTGTAGTTCAAGAGTAATTGAATGATAAATTATCCCCCTCCCACCCCTTTTACTGATGTAACACTGCTCACCTCAGAGCAGCAAGACTGTCTGGATGGATCGCAGAGAGGGACAATCTTCAGTGAGCATAAGGAAAAACCTGTCAAGGGGGCAGGGTTTCCCTTATACTCACAGTAAGAAAATTGTCCCTTGCTGCGACCTGTCTGTTGAAGAGACCAGATTCCACATCTAAGGGGAGGTGTCTTACACTAGGTAAAAGGGACGGGAGGGGGATATTTTATCATTCAATTACTCTTGAACTACAACTCTGACAGTATTGAAATAACACTTTCCATGGTACAAATACTAGGAAGATTAATCGGAGCTGCTTTTTTTGTGAAACATCATTAGCACTAAAAGGCCTATTATGTTCTTTTCAATAGTCACTTCCTAAAATCAATCCTTTTTTTCAGGTTTCATTCCTTGCTACAAAGTTTTCTAACTTTCCTTCCATTCTAATACTGAGAGGATGTTAAAATAGTAAAATACTTTTAGAAAAAAAAATCGCAAAAAGAAATATAAAAACATAATTTCATTTTGCACCCATCAAGTGATAGGTTGTACAATAGTTAAAGTAAAAATGTGATAAAATGCATTTATATTGGGTGAATTATGGTCAATATAAATGTAATATTTATACCCTAGCTGACATTGTAATTTGGTAAAATATAACAAGCATTTGTTTGAAAAACACATTTATGTCGATATTGTGTGAACTAAGGTCAACAGAAAAACTAATAATTCACTGACACTAATCTATCAGCCATAAGATTCATTCCTGTAAACAGTGAATTCAATATAGCTCTGTTGTTCCCACAGCAAATGAATTTGAATACAACTGTTTCACCTTAAAGGAGACCTAACACCTTGGAGGTTATACACTAATAGGTGATAAAGTGGACAAAACGTCTGTGTTCCTGTTTATTCTTTAGAGTCTATGCATTAAGCACTATGCTCTAAGATCCCCAAAGTAGGAGAAATCTCAGTGCATAGGCTATGCAGAATAACATAGGAACTGGAGAAGTGACTTAACTGGAGAAGTTATCTCCACTTTCTCACCTCTTTATTAGTGCATCTCCACTTTCCTATTAACCCGTTGAGTGTCAGAAAGGTATCCAATGCATTGTATACATCTCTTACTCTCAAAGGATTACTAACCTACCTCCTACCTCTTTATGACCAGAACATCCTAATGACACATATGAATATCCTTGTGCCTTTGTTCAGGAGATAATATATTTTGTTCTGAATGTCATGTCCTCAGAAATGGATGTAATAGTTACTAGCAACACCATAGGACCTCAATCTCTTCCCACCTTGCATGGTAATCATAGGCTAGTTTCTGAACTCTACCTGTCAGCAGCTGTCATGTCGATCTCCACAGACATAACAGGCATACCTGGGCACTCTTCGGTTTTGCCCCGGAGACTCTGGATTTCAAACTGAATTACCGGGTCTCCAGGGCAATGTGTGAATCTTCGGGTGGGCAGAGTTTAAGTAGAAACTCTGCCCACTTGTGCTCCATCCTGCCCGGTTCCTCCCACTCCCCACCCTCTTACCTCCATTTTGCAGGTTTTTTTTTTTTGTCCCTCCCCCCTTACGACTAAGACCCGCCCCTTTTATTATGCGAATCCCGTCATTTTCCTCCCCGGTCGGCACTGACAGGGTTACCCTCTGGGTAGCCCTGCTTCAAAAGTTCCCAGGTATGATAACAGGACAGACTGAAGATGTTGCATGTACACAACATGGACAGCAGAGGAGAGATTCCTCAAAATGCAGCAATAAAACAATGTCTGTAGGCACCCCACAACCAGTTGCCAAGTGCTCAAATAGAATGCTGCTCTCAATCTTGTGAGGCTACTCCAGCCTCTGGAAATAGCAACATACACTTGCACATTATTCCAGGTTAGTAGAGTTCCTCAGGTAAAGCCTCTTCCTTTGCTTGTTATAAATTCCCTCAGCTTCCTGGCCACACCAACTAGCATGGAGAGCTAAGTCCCCCTACCTCAAACACCAGGCCCTATAGTTGATGTAGCTGAGCTTGGCCTAATATGCAACTGGTAGCAACCGAGGAAGAACGATTGTAAAATACATATGTATGTTTGGGGGCTAGCATACCACCAATTCACCAGGAAAGAAAGACTGAAGGTGTTATCTTTTGAACCAAGGAGCAAAGCAAAAGTCATTGTGGATATGATTTAGACTTTCTGGCCATTGCAAGGCAAGTGATGAGGTGTTAGTTTTCCTTTAACCCTTTGAGTGCCAGAGGAGTATACAATGCATCGCTATGCGATGCGTGGCATACTCTTCTGGCACTCAAAGGGTTAAACTCACAGCTACCCCTTTGGGGTGGGTAGATTACACCATTACTGGCATATCATCTAAGCTGTGCAAATGAAACACATCTACAAAGTAAAGAAATACTTCAGGGAAAACTATAATAGTGTTACACGTTACTATGTAGGGTCATATGTACAAAGCTGGAGCAATTCTGGGGCAAACCAAGTGCAATCCAGAAGGCAAATAAAACCTTCTATTGATTTAAATGGGGCTTTTAAACTGGAAATGTCTCCTAGGTCAAAACTGAGATAAGAAAAGTACTGTAGCGTGTTAACCCATTGAGTGCCAGAGGGGTACGTAACGCATTGCTCTGGCACTCAAATCGTTAAAGGGATAAAATAAATAAAATCTGTATTTTTTTTTTTTATTATTGTTATCATATCTCTTATTCATATAAAATATATATTAAAAAAAACTTTAAAAAGTTACTGTTGTTGCTATAGCAATGGGAAGAGTCCTTACTCTCAGATGAATTCTACTCTGTTGATGTCACTGCTCAAACCAGCTCTCTCAGCGAATGCTGCTCCTTCACATTTCCTTCAGTGAGGTTGGCTTTTTATCATCCATGGGAGGCTTAACCCTTTAAAGGGATAGTAATGTCGTTGATTAAGTAATTGCTATATTGTACATATTAAAAATAGAGCTTAATTTTGGTTAGTCTGATCTCTGAAACACTTATGATTTGAGAAATATACGATGTTAAATATCCTCCCTCCCTCTCCTTTCCTTGACATAAGCTATAAGGCTGTCAGCAGAGCAACCAGACTGTGGCTCTTCAGCAGAGCCGAAAGAGTGATATCTAAAACTAAATACTTCATTGGAACAGTCGACAATGTGTACCTGGTTTGCAAGCACATTTTGCAGACCGTTCCAATGAAGCATTTATTTTTAGATATCTCTCTTTCAACTCTGCTGAAGAGCCACCAGCCGGTCCCGGGACCAGGATCTCATGCTGTCAGATATACAGAGCTATACAGCTGACGTATGAGAAAGGGTAGAGAGGGGGGAAATTTAACATTGTATATTTCTCAAACCATAAAGGTTTGAGAGATCGGACTAACCTAAATTAAGCTCTTTTTATAATATCTACAATATAGCAATTACTTAATAAACAACATTACTATCCCTTTAAGAACCAGAGGAGAGTGCAACGCATTGCAAAGCAATGTATTACACACCCCTCTTTTTCTTAAATGGTTAAAGGAAGAGAAAAACAACTGAATTTACAGGCCACCAAGAAAATATTAAAAACATAACAACATTCATGAGGTTTTCATTTATCAAGAAAAGTATCTTCTGTCCCTTTAACAACTAGAATCCTAGAGATCTCTCTAACGAATACATACATTTTTCTAGCATTCAAGGAGTTGAAAAACCAAAGTAATGGGAATTTGGGCTAATGTTATCTGTTCCCTCCTGAGCAGATGGTTTGCCCCAGAATTTATCAACTTTTGTTGAATATATGGCTTTCAATTTTCCAATTAAATAGATCAAAGCTGAAAAAAACAAGCTGCTTTATCATTTCCTATTTAACAATACTATGTGTCCGGTTTTAAGACGTCTAAGAAATCAGTAATTTATATTTCAAAGGCCCCTAACTCTATTCTTATTTTTAAGATGTGTTACAGTATATTAACAAAACATTTGAATGCCTATTCAGCTCATTTACAGAATTATGTCTATAATTGAGTTATGTTGCTTTGGAAACTGAGATCCAAGGAAAAATATGGATATTCCTACAAAGGAGATGTACTCTATTTTGTAACATAATCTAAAAATAATAATAACTGTCACAGATTATTTGATTACATGTAGCTTCTGAATGTGTAATTATTTAGCCATGTGTCCCTGCAATCAAATAAAGCGGATGATGTACTACAAAGCACTGAAGCAGTTCTGGGTAAATGAACAGTACTGTAAGGTAGACATACAAATTTCCATTGATTTAACCCTTAACCCCTTAAGGACCGGCTGCGCACGCACGCAGCGGTCACTTAAGGACCATGGAGCAATTTTTTTTTTCACGATTCGATTCCAGACTCCCCAAAGGCGTGCAGCCACAAAGGGAGCACGGAATTCCATGACGGTCCAGGACCGCCATGGGTCCTTAAGGGTATACCAACCCATGATAATCCAGGACCGTCATAGGTCCTTAAGGGGTTAAAGGGATAGTAATGTTTCATAATAAAAGTAGTTCTAATTAATCATCATAGTATTTGGGCCTTGGAGAGTGTTATTTCAATTCTGTCAGAGTTGTAGTTCAAGAGTGATTGAATGATAAAGTATCCCTCTCCCACCCCTTTTACTGATATAACACTGCTCAGCTCAGAGCAGCAGGGTGTGTCCAGGTAGATTGCAGAGAGGGACAATCTTCTATTTAGATAAGGTAAAAAGCTGAAAAACCTGTCAAGGGGGGCAGGGTTTTAATTGTTCTCACAGTAAGAAGATTGTTCCTTGCTGTGAGCTGTCTGGTCTATGGACCAGATCCCGCATCTGAGGAGACGGCAGGAGGGGGAAACTTTATCATTCAATTACTCTTGAACTACAACTCTGACAGCATTTAAATAACACTCTGTATGACTCAAATGCAATGAAGATTAAAGGGATAGTAACACTTAAAATGTAGAAAAGCATATATTGTTGGGTTTATCTTCCAGAGTAAAAGAAGGCTGCCTACTGCCATTCCTGAGATGTGTTTTATTCTAAATTTATTGAAGCTCAAACTTTAATTATTTAGGTGCAATATCTCAATAACCTGAAATGTTACAGTGGAGTTGTTGCTATATCATACTATGGACACTTCTGGGGCTGGATTTTATTACAGGTGCTAATTTTATCACTGCTTTTATCTCCAGTTTTCCCCATAGACTTCAATAGAAAAATGTTTGATAAAACGGGTGTTAACATTTAGCCCCTGCAACAGAATCTAGCCCTTGGTCAGTTGACCATAAACCTCCATTGGATGGTGTAGCAACAGCTCCACTGTCCAATTTCAGACCATTGAGATACTGCACCTAAAAAAATGCACGTTTGAGCTGCAATAACTTTTGAATAAAGCACCTCTTGGCAGTGGAAGTACTCAGGATGATAAACCCTACAATATATGCTTTACCATATATTAAGTGTTACTATCTCTTTAACCCCTTAAGGACCATTGACGTGCCAAGACCATCAAGGGGGTCCGGCACTTAAGGACCAGTGACGGTCCTGGCATGGCATGGAGTTCATGGCTCCCGGCGCGGCTGCATGCTGCTCCAGAAGCCCTGAGCTAGAACTTAAAAAAAAAAAAAAAGCCCCATGGTCCTCAAGTGCCGGCCGCACATGCACACTCCAGTCCTTAAGGGGTTAAGGAATGGAGACGTGCTAGGACCATCAACAGTGGATGTGGGTTAAGGACCAGTGATGGTCCTGGCAAGTTAAGGAATTCTGGGATGCCATCCCAGAATTCATTGCAGAAAAAAAATGGAATGGTCCGTAATAGCCCCCCTCCACCTGATTCGGCGGTTGTTAAGGTGTTAAATGGTCGTTTTAAACCCAAAAATGCTAAAGAGCTTTCAAAAGCAATGGGAGGCAATACATTGAGACGTCTTTAGCAGTTAAATCTTTCAGTGCCATAGGGATGTGCAGTGCATTGCTCTGCTATATATTACACATCCCGTGCCACTCAAAGGGTTATAGAGGCTGAAAAACCTCATTGTCATCAGAGGGAATTTTGAGAAATAGATTGGTCGCAAGTGGTACAGTTGGCCTGCCCCAGAATTACTCCAGTTCCTCTTAGTACATCAGTCTTAACCCTTTGAGTGCCAGAGAGGTATACAATGCATTGCTTTGCAATGTGTTGGATACCTATCTGGCATACAAAGGGTTAATGTGTCTGTTATACTAACCGTGCATACTAAATAGTCCAGAAAAATAAATATGTACTGCATGAAAATGAGCAAATAAAGATAATAACCAAATAATAGTATCATAAGTGAAATCTAAATACTATTTAATGGTATAATAAATCTAAAGTAGAACCTCATTATCTTAAATTAGTTTAATCTATAATCATGAAACATCCTCTCAATGACAATAATGGTTCTTGCTTTATATATTTAAATTTTTCAACACATGAGCAGATAGAGATTTATCATAAGGTCAGTGATGATGTGTTTTTCCAAGCCATACATTATTATGTATAATCACTTAAGTGTTTGCATCACAAATTTATATTGCAAATGGAGGACAATAATTATTTCCATTACTCATATGAGTCATATTATATGGATTACAGAGCATTTATTTTATAATTGAAAACCCAATCACTACTCGTATTTTAAAGAATTATCAAACTGATTATTTCAAGAAAAAACAGAGAGGAGGGTTTGTAGCTGCCCAAAAACTCTCCGTTGTGTTCATTTGATCCTATTCTATCTTGTTATACCATCCATACCCTCAGGGACATGCACAGATATTTGGTGGGGCAGGGGCTCAAATGAAAAAAAGGACACTTCTCATAATTATTTATTCAAAATATATATTTAAAAAAAGAAAAGAATTTACATCTCAAGAGCCTGTAGGCACAGAAATGTGAAGTGCCCCCCCCCCATTGGCCATCTCCTCTGGACACCTCAACAATGCTCCTAATTTCCACATTGCCCCTCATCATCTCCATATTGCCCTTACATTGTCCCCTGTCAGCTCCATATTGCCCCCATCAGCTCCACATTACCCCCATCATCTCCATATTGCCCCCATCATCTTATCTTATATCTTGTATGATATAGGTGACCGCAAACTCCTGACTATTATCCTCGCTCTCCGTGAGTGGCATCACCTACTGGAGGGGACAAGCTCCCCAATCCTGATCTTAACGGATCATAAGAATCTGACATATCTGTCCGAGGCCAAGAGACTGTCTCCACGACAGGCCAGGTGGGCATTATTCCTGTCCAGATTTAATTTTGTGGTCTCCTATTTTCCTGGCTCCAAGAATGTCAGAGCAGATGCCCTGTCCAGGCAGTTCGGGTCTGACCCTAAGGCTGAGTCTACACCTTGCCTATCATTCCTACTGATCATGTTCTAGCTACTGTACGCACCAGCATCACATCTCCTCTGGGCGAGGATATTTTGGCCTCCCAATCCGCTGCTCTGGCTGACAGACCCAGTGGTAAATGTTTTATACCCGAGACCCTCCATACCAGATTGTTGGAGACGTATCACTCATTGAAGACTGCTGGTCATATTGGTCGTGACCAACTGATTTGGTCATTCTCCGAGATGTTTTGATGGCCCAGTCTTAGGGCAGATTGCTCAGCCTTCGTGGTGGCATGCTCCATTTGTACTCATGCCAAGACCCTGAGACATCTTCCTGTGGGTCTACTTCAAACTGTTCCCAATGGCGAATGTCCCTGGTCTCACGTTTCCTTAGACTTCATGGTAGAACTGCCGGTATCCAAGGGGTACACAGTCATTCTTATGATAGTGGACCGATTCTCAAAAATTGCTCACTTTTTTCCACTCCGGGGACTCCCTTCCTCTAAGGAATTGGCCAAAGTGTTTGGTAGAGAGGTGTTTCGACTCCACTGAGTGCCCAAGGTGCTGGTTTCGGATCGAGGGAGTCAATTTGTGTCTAGGTTTTGGAGGTCATTCTGTAACCAGATGGTTATCCAACTCTCGTTATCCACTGCATACCGTCCCCAGTCCAACGGGGCTGCCGAGAGATCCAACGAAGGGTTGGAACAGTTTTTGTGTTGTTTCATCTCAGACCATCAGGACAATTGGGCATCTTTGTTACAGTGGGCAGAGTTTGACAGGAATTGTGCAGTGAACTCTTCCTCACAGAGTTCTCCGTTCTTGATCTACTATGGGTTCCAGCCTGCAGTGCTTCCTGACTCCTTTTTGTGCACAAGACATTCCGGCTCTGGAAGAGCATCTTAGGCAGCTCCGTTCCACTTGGGTACATGTCCAGAGAGCCCTACAAAGGTCCACGCAGTGCTATCAAAGACATGCAGACCGGAGGAGACTGCCTGTTCCTGTTTTTCAAGTTGGGGACAGGGTTTGGTTATCCTCCCGCAATCTGACCCTCCAATTGCCTTGTAAAAAGTTGGCTCCTCGCTTTGTAGGTCCATACCGGGTACTTCGCAGAGTGAACCCTGTCACTTATGCTTTGGATCTTCCTGCCAGTATGCGCATCCACAATGTGTTTCACGTATCATTACTCAAGCCCCTGATATGTAACCACTATACTACGGCACCAGTAGAGCCAGGGCCTGTGCAGGTGGAGGACCATGAATACTATGAGATAGAGAGCGTTCTGGATTCTTACAGAGTCAGAGGTCACATCCAATATTTGGTGCACTGGAAAGGCTACGGTCCTGAGGAGGGTTCTTGAGTGACTAGTGCTAATATCCATGCTCCTGCTCTGCTCCGGAGTTTCCACTCTCGTTTTCCAGATAAGCCTGGTCCTCTTCCGTGGGGGGAGAGGTCATTGAAGGTGGTGTACTATCACGGTGCCATTATTCTGGCGCTTTTGCTGGCTTGTTCGCTTCCTTGTGGTTGCTTGTTGGCAGCATGGCGGGTGACTACTTCCTGGTTACTCACGCGTCATTCTGAGCGCTAGCTATTTTTATAGTGCCACCTGGATTGACCTATTTGGACTTCGCCTCCTAGAGTGGCCTTATATGCTGCGTCCTATCATTGCCTCAGTGCCCTTTCATGGTATACCTGAGCGCTTTCTGAGTCTCCCTTTGTGATCCGATCCTGGCTACTGAATCTGTTTCGTGTATGACCCTGGCTCCGTCTGACTACCGATTTGTGCCTGAACCTTTTGCCTGCCGATTGACCACTCCGTGCTGACTTTGCTTGTCCGACTACCTGCTCCGTGTATAACCTTGGCCTGGCCGACTACCCGCTCCATGCTAAGTACTTTGGCTTTACTGACTACCCAAATCATTTGACCATTGGCTGGTTTGTCTCTTCCTCACTCCCTGAGACCTGGCACCCTCCTTGCAGGCTCTCAGTCTCAGTCCTTGGTCTAGTAAGTCCTAACCATAGTGCAGCAGCATCTAGTCCTACCAGGGATTGTTGTGCCCCTAGCATTCTAGGGTGTGTGTGTTTCTGTGACCCTAGCATCCTAGGGTATTGCGGTTTTCCTTAGCATGCTAGCTTGTGAGCCTCCAGCTTCCGTTCAGTTTACAGTACGCTTACCACTATTGCTACCTCTGTGGTTCTGCTCTCTCTACTGGTTCGCTCCAAGCTTATTCATCAGTCTGGCTAGGTTCAGTGTCAGCTCCTGGAAGTGGACTGCACACTGTCCCCACGCCTGACCCCGGGAAGATTGGGGAAGTGTCTACATTCAAATATTCTTTTGATTCATTCTAAATAAAGTGGAATTGATTTTATGTACCTGAGTCATTATTTGCAAGTCTCCCGTGACAACTAGGACCATACGATACCTTTTTGGCAAACTCAGCACTTGGACTCACAGCACTTGACACCCTCATACCCTGTTGTCTGTTTAATATTACCCATTTAGACTGTAAGCTCCTTGGGGCAGGGACCTCTCCCCAATTGTTTATATAACTGTGACTCTTATTTTATCCCCGCTTATTTATATATTGTAACATAATACTATTGAAACGCGCTGCATACACTGTGTGGCACCATCTAAATAATGATATACATTCATACATACATACATACTGTACAGACATCAGTTCAGACACCATGTTTTAACACTCTAATAATACAAATTGTTTCCTTCTGTTGTGCATATGATTAAACCATGGGCAGCCTGCTTCCTTCCAGCTCTTTTGTTCTACAATTCCCATCATCCTCAGGTGGCCAATATTTGTATATTGGGAAGTTTGGAAATGTAACCAGGTTCTATTGGTTCAAGCACCCCTCTCACCCCCAGGTGCAATTATTATTGTCTTTGTTATAACATGCTACTGAGAGAAGCTCTCTCCATTATGAAGTCAGAGAGATTCAACTCAAAGAACAAGGCAAATTAAGATTAAAGGGATAATAATAGCAGAAAAAAATGCAGCTCTGATTGATCCTCATATAACTAGGGTCATGTACTGCTGTATTTCAATATTGTACGTTTTGTAGTTCAACAGTAATTCAATTCTAAAGTATCCCCCTCCCCCCCTTTCACCTACGTCATGCTGTCTCTCTGAGCTGGTTGGATGGAGCACAGTGTGGGACAATATTAATTTAAACTCCTTCAAGGGGGCAGGGTTTTCATTGTTCTCACAGTAAGAAGACTGTCCCTTGCTGTGAGCTCATACAAACAACCAAATCTGCGCTCCTCTATATGCTGTGAATAGTGTGTGCCCTGTAATGGGCATATATAATAATCCTTAGTAAATCTAAGTAAAATAAGTGAGAATTTCGTCCCACGAATTGGCCAATCCATGTGTAAGCTTACCAACCACGCCAAGGTATCTCACTATATGGTAAGTCCTACTCTAATACACCTACAAATACTATCTAAATGTTAGTGGGACTGGAGAACCCTCTCATTTCTTGCTGCTATCTATATCTTTCATCTTTATATTAATAAGTTATTTATATATATTATATGGATATTTCATGATGAGTTAGCGCTGCGAGCTTTCTTCTCTTTTTCTCTTTTTGTACACATTTCTCCTTCAGCTCACTTTAGCAGCTTCTCATTTTATCCACTTAAATCACACAGAGAAAAACACATTATTACTTTACTTTATTTCACCATTCCTTTCCTTTTCTATCCCACTTGTCCTTTAAGAACTAGGCTGTTTGGCCTGTTCCATTGTGTATAACCCCTGTCTGTTTGGTATCAACCATCCCTCACATGACTTGTGGGGAAGGTTACAAATGGAACATAGTTCTCTATGTAATCACTTTATTAATGCAGACCCATAAGGTCCCTGCACCAGGTAAGTCCTTCATCTACACCTTTTTTATTTTATTGTATGTCTGTTGTTTTTAATTGCACTACACTGGGACCCACAAATAAGAATAAAAACATCAAAATAACATTTAAAGGGTCCCCTCCGACGCGTTTCAAAATAACATCTTTCTTCAGGGATTTTTAATTTAGATAGTATTTGTAGGTGTATTAGAGTAGGACTTACCATATAGTGAGATACCTTGGCGTGGTTGGTAAGCTTACACATGGATTGGCCAATTCGTGGGACGAAATTCTCACTTATTTTACTTAGATTTACTAAGGATTATTATATATGCCCATTACAGGGCACACACTATTCACAGCATATAGAGGAGCGCAGATTTGGTTGTTTGTATGTGTTTTCACTTTTGGGTTTAGGCCCAATGTTAGGGGGACTGGAGAACCCTCTCATTTCTTGCTGCTATCTATATCTTTCATCTTTATATTAATAAGTTATTTATATATATTATATGGATATTTCATGATGAGTTAGCGCTGCGAGCTTTCTTCTCTTTTTCTCCTTGCTGTGAGCTGTCTGGTCCCAGGACCAAATTCCACATCTGAGGGGAGGTGGCTTGCAGGAGGTAAAAGGATAGGGGGATGAGCTACATTTTTTTCAGCTATTACTATCCCTTTAAGATTTTTCTAAAGTGGGGTATCTTGTTGTGGTGGCAAGCATAGCATACTATGTCCATATTATGTGACTAAAACCTCAAATGTAATTCATTGATTATATGCAGGTAATATGCCACAGTATAAAGGGTTAATATTCAGTAAACATGGATGTGCATCAATATTCTGTGTTGTTTTGTTTTTAATATATTCTTTTAGATGACAAATTTCAAATGTCTTTAAAGCTATAGATATGAGGTATCAGTGAGCCCTTCTCCACATCCTATATAATAATTCACTAAAATGTGTGTAACGCCGCGACATGCGCAGTAGAGACTGCCCGCGCCATGGCTGATACAGAGCTTTGCGCTCCGAAGGAGCGTCCAGCTCTGTATCAGCCATGGCGTGGGCAGTCTCTGCTGCGCGTGACTGCCCCGCAACCGGGTGGCAGTGGCACTGTATCAGACGCGGTGCGGGCAATCTCTGCTGCGCGTGACTGCCCCGCGACCGGGTGGCAGTGGCACTGTGGCCCGTGTAACGGGCTCTTCAACTAGTGTGCAATAAAGCACGAACAATTTAAAGTAAATGTCAGCATTTTTCTATCTACATGCTGCTTCATGAATTCCTGTCTTTGTAATATATCTAAGTACTTAGCCAAAACAGAAAGTTCTATAATGCTTTTTTATCTTAGCCAGCGATGTTACTAAATTATCATTTTATACTGCTTATCTTATATCAGACAGAAATGTTACTAAATTATCTTTTTATACAGCTTGTTATCTTATATCAGCCAGAGATGTTACTAAATTATAATTTTATACTGCTTATCTTATATCAGACAGAGATGTTACTAAATTATCTTTTTATACAGCTTGTTATCTTATATCAGCCAGAGATGTTACTAAATTATAATTTTATACAGTATGTTATCTTATAACAAAATTCACATTTATTTAAATTAGGACCTTTAAACTTAAATGCTAGAATGGTCTTCTAAGACTTGCTAAGTTCCTGGTAACCCTGCCCTCTCTCAGACAGGCTCCATCCAGTCCTGCCTTGTTCTTCCCTGACCATTTCAGGGCAGACTCCACCTTTCCACCTCCCCACCCACCTTGATCATGTCATTTGGACACTCCCATCCCAATCCCTCCTTGATACTCCTGGGCCTAAAGGATCTTAGGTATGCCTATAGTGCAGATTGATTGCCCCAGAGTTGCTCCACTTTTGGCTTTGTACATATGACACCTAGGGGCAATGCGTTGAGGACCTCTCTGCAATTCATGGGGTTAAAAGACAAGTTTCAAACAATGGAAATTTATAGTGCAGCCGGTTCACTCCAGAATTGCACCTCTTTAACTTTATGAATAAAGGCCATTAGCAGATATTAATTGCCAGGTCTTGTTGCCATCACTGGATATTTGAATGAATTCAGTAAGCATGTTTTACACATTTAGCCATCAATAAAGATACATTTAAAAAAAGAAGATACTTATAAAACCAAAAAAATAACTTGGCACATTTTCAACAAAGATATAATTTGCATAATATATAAATAAAATGCCACCAAGGACAAGTGTCCAGGCTAAAGGAAATACAAAAAAAAGAACCTGTGTCAAGTGTTTCATCCGCATGTGCTTACTTAATTATTATGAGATACTTAAAGGGATAGTAATACTTCATTTTATCTTTCTTTTATTTTGTAGGCATTAAAAAACATGAAGAATTATATAAGTCTTATCTCTCAAACCTTTATGGTTTGAGAGATATTCACAAGCAAAGTTTCCCCTCTCTGACCAAAACGGTCAAGTCTGCCATCTAGCTGTCAGATTTGGAATCTGGTCTGCAGATCAACCAGTGGCTCTTCAGCAGAGCCAAGATTGCAAGATATAAAAATAACTATTTCTTTGGAAGGGTCTAAAAAGTGTGCTTGCAAACCAGGCACACTTTGTAGACTATTCGAATGAAGTAGTTCTTCTTATATCTCGTGATCTTGGCTCTGCTGCAGAGCCACAGCCGGTCCGCGGACCGGATTCAAAATCTGACAGCTAGATGGCAGACTTGACCGTTTTGGTCAGTGAGGGGAAACTTTTCTTGTGAATATCTCTCAAACCATAAACTGGGCAGGCAAATGGCAAATGAGATTCAATATAGACAAGTGTAAAGTTATGCATTTTGGGTATAATAATAAAAATGCAACATATAGTTTAAATGGTGTTTCTCTGGGGAAATCTACTAATGAAAAGGATTTAGGAGTAATGGTAGACAATAGACTTTACAGTAGCATGCAGTGCCAGCTGGCAGCTGCAAAGGCCAATAAGATATTGGCATGTATTAAAAGGGGTATTGACTCAAGGGAGGAAGATATAATTATGCCTCTTTACAGGTCCATGGTAAGACCCCACCTAGAATATGCTGTTCAATTCTGGGCGCCCTTTCTGAAGAAGGACATTATGGAACTAGAGAGAGTGCAGAGGAGGGCTACAAAACTAGTAAGGGGAATGGAAAGTTTTAGTTATGAAGAGAGGCTAGAAAAGTTAAACTTGTACACACTAGAGAAACGGCGTCTTAGAGGGGATATGATAACACTATATAAATATGTTCAAGGCCCATATAAGGGCTTTCAAAAGACCTGTTCATTAACAGAACAGTACACAGGACAAGGGGCCACCCGCTTAGACTTGAGGAAAGGAGATTTAGTCTACAACAGCGGAAGGGTTTCTTTACAGTAAGGACAATAAAGGTATGGAATGCACTTCCGGAGGAGGTGGTGCTATCAAATACATTAGATGCCTTTAAAAGGGGCCTGGATACTTATTTAAAAGAGCATAATATAGAGGGCTATGCACGTTAGTATTGGGATTAATATTTAGTTAGGGCTTGTTGATCCAGGGAGAAATCTGATTGCCATTTGGAGTCAGATGCCTTCTTTTGGGTCAGCGATGGTAAACAGGAATAGGAAAAGGGTTGAACTGGATGGACGCAAGTCTTTTTTCAACCTAAATTACTATGTAACTATGTAACTATGTAACTATAACAAACTAAAATACAGATGGAGAGGGCAAGGGCCACTTTGACTGTTTTAATGAACGTCATTCACACATTTAATAAAAACTCTCTACGTGCCCCTTGCACTCTCCATCTGTGAGGCAGTTTGTTCTACTCTCCTCCCCGCACCCATATACAAAGACACAGAAATAAACACTAATATAAGCATAATGTACGTGGATACATACAGATGTACATACAAATCTAAAGCACCCGCCTGATCATAGAACTGATCCTACCCTTTTGTTCTAACTTTATTCAGAATAAAAAAAGAATATTAGAACAAAAGAATATCACTTAACATTGGCTGGTGAAAAAATAAGATGAAATGGAAGAAAAAGCCTTTACAGAAAAGATGATAGCTAGATGAAATAGGCTCCTAGCAGAAGTAAAAGAGGCTCAACAGTAAATTAAGAACTTGTGGGATAAATATAAATGGCTATTGTAATAATTAAAGGGGTAGTAATGTTTCATAATAAAAACAGCTCTAATTAATCATCATAATATTTGGACTTTGGAAAGTGTTATTTCAATTCTGTCAGAGTTGTAGTTCAAGAGTAATTCAATGACAAAGTGTCCCCCTCCCGCCTCTTTTACTGATGTAACACTGTTCAGCCAGATCAGAAGGGAAGTGCCCAGGTAGACTGCAGAGAGGTACAATCTTCAATTAAGATAAGGGAAAACCTGAAAAACTTGTCCAGGGGGGCAGGGCCTTCATTGTTCTCATAGGAAGAAGATTGTCCCCTGCTGTTATCTGTCTGGTCTATGGACTGCATTCCACATCTGAGAAGAGATGGCTTACACTAGGTAAAAGGGGTGGGAGGGGGAAACTTTGCTTGTGAATATCTCTTAAACCATAAAGGTTTGAGAGATAAGACAAATCATTCTTCATGTTTTTAATGCCTACAAAATAAAATAAAGTTAAAGGGATAGTAATACTTCGTTTTAACTTTATTTTATTTTGTAGGCATTAAAAAAACATGACGAATGATATAAGTCTTATCTCTCAAACCTTTATGGTTTAAGAGATATTCACAAGCAAAGTTTCTCCCTCCCCTTTTTCCTAGTGTAAGCCATCTCTTCTCAGATGTGAATGTGGTTGTAAGACCAGACAGATAACAGCAGGGGACAATCTTCTTTGTATGAAAAGAATGAAAGCCCTTCCCCTCGTGACAAGTTTTTCAGCTTTTTCCCTTATCTTAATTGAAGATTGTCCCTCTCTGCTGTCTACCTGGGCACCTCCCTTCTGATCTGGCTGAAGAGGGGGAGGGGGTACTTTGCTTGTGAATATCTCTTAAACCATAAAGGTTTGAGAGATAAGACTTATATTGTTCTTCATGTTTTTTTAATGCCTACAAAATAAAATAAAGATAAAACAAGTATTATTATCCCTTTAAATATGTCAGACTTTTTTTCAAACATATAGGCAAACTTGATGAGCCAAATGGTTCTTATTTACTGTCACATTTTATGTTTCTGTGGGTGGAATACAAGAAATACCTCACAATATTTCACAATATTTCAAATATTCAAAGAGGGACGCCAATGTTTTAGGTGATATTTCTGGGGAAGATGGCTGGTGGACAGGCCAATACCAATCATTTTTTGATTATATCATTTCTTATTGACACTTCTTTGTGTAACTGAATAAATCTTTTAGAACAAAACCAAAGTATTTTGTTTGTGCAGACTAATTTATATACACGTATTGTGAAATTTAAACAAACATTAATGTGATCTCTTAAAAAGGGGGGACATCAGGGTAGGAAAGAGGGACTGAGGGATTTGAGATTCAAAGATGGACTGTCCCTCCTAAAAAGGGACACTTGGGAAGTATTCTATTTTTTGGAAGCCATAAAAGTGTATGCTATTTGCTATTGTTCATGCTTTGATGCAAGAAATATATTAACACTTTGAGTGCCAGAGAGGTAGCATTGGGTACTTCAAAGGTTAATGCTTTGATGCTAAATAGTACATGCTCCTAAATTAATGGCACATTTAGCACATGCTCCTAAAATGACAAAGTTAGCCAGAAGAATGAAATTCTGCACTAACTGCTTTGCTTAATTAGGCACAATTAATAATCCTGTTACAAAACGGTGGACATTTTAGCCACACCAAATTTTTGGAATCCATTCACTAAAAAAAGCACAGAAGTTTGCTAATATATAAAAAAAACTTGTGCAATTCACTGACATTTTGGCGTTACTCATTGTGTGTGTGATGCTGTTAGGCCTAATGTGCTTAAAATGGACCTATTAGCTACATGGTTTTTAGTCTCCTTATATGTATCTATTTAAACCTGTAACTTGTGTTTTTAATTTAAAAAATGTTACTAGTTTTAGGTATTTAATGGATAGTAATAATGATGCAAGTCAGAGGAAGCTCTTACTGAGGGGAGGATTTGGAAAAGTGATAACATATCTTTATCAATTAAATCAAGTTTTAACTTAAACTTTTCATCTCTAATAGGCAAAAGAGAGTGATAGATCAATTTTAATGGGAAATCTGGACCTGCATAGAAATGTTCACAACAGGCCATCAATTGGGGAGAGGAATTATTTCAAGTGATTTTGGGCCATATTCAGGAAACTATAGAGGTGCAATTCTGGGGCAAACCAACTGGACCATAGGGGACAAAAAATCATAAAATTCATTAAGTCCTTGTGAAAAGTGTTTTTTCCGCTTTTTATCAGTGTATCGAATGGACCCCCAGTCTTGTCTCACTGGAAGACACAGAACCACACATTCACCCCCAAGCCTTGTCCCTTGCATTGGTAGCCAGACAACAGGTATAGGTTGCCCTGGCATTTGGCAGCCTATACCATTATGCACCTTGCAGGACGCATATTTGAATCTGACTTTGTTACTTGACTTTTCTTTTGGAACTTTCCACCAAGTCATATCCTTCAATGGTACAACCAGTACTTAGGTTTTATAATATGAGTGCACACTGGAGGAAGGGGCGTGGCCCTGGCAGGTCCTAACAGGCTTGGTGGGAACAAGCACTGAAGGAGACTGTTGCTCTGGAAACAGGTAAAGCGAAGGGGAGAGAGGGGACGGAGAAGAGAGAGGGAGAGGTGGGGGGAAGTATACCTTACTATACTAGCAATACCAAAGAGCTTGTAATTGAACTGGCACTACACTAGTGATACCACAGAATTTACATTTAAAATAGTGCTTGAGCAGAGATACAGTAGAGCTTACAAATGAAATGGTGCTACACCAGTGATACCATAGAGCTCACAATTCGCATTGAGCTACATTAGTGATACCACATAGTTTACACTTTAAATGGAGCTACATTAGTGATAACACTGACCTTTTTATCCATGATGGTACCTTTTGAAAACATTCTCAAGGTATTAATATGTCCCTGTAGAGATATAAACTACAGCAGAGTTCAAATGCAAAACACTGAATAGATTTAACTGACTTCTGTATGAAGAACAAATTCCTAAGCAAGTCTTTATGCTAAATAAATTGAAAGTCTATTATTCCAAGGATATTGTATCCCGTTAATAATATACATTATTATACCATAACGCCTTTATCCCCTTGCATTTTGAAATCCCCATAAAGATGTACAGTAATGTGCAAAAGTCTTACGCAGATGTAAAAAAAATGGTGTAAAGTAAGAATGCTTTCAAAAATAGACATGTTAATAGTTTATTTGTATCAATTTACAAAATTATATCAAAGATATATTTGATGTGACCACCCTTTTCCTTCAAAACAGCATCAATTCTTCTAGGTACACTTGCACAAAATCAGGGATTTTGTAGACATTTAGTCAGGTATACAATTAAACAATTATACCAAACAGGTGCTAATGATCATCAATTTAATATATGGGTTGAAACACAATCATTAACTGAAACAGAAATAGCTGTGTAGGAGGAATAAAATTGGGTGAAGAACAGCCAACCTTAGCTAACAAGTTGAGGTTGCTGAAGACAGTTTAATGTCCAACATTATACACCATGGCAAGACTGAGCACAGCAACAAGACACAAGGCAGTTATACTGTATCAGCAAGGTCTCTCCCAGGCAGAAATTTCAAGGCAGACAGGAGTTTCCAGATGTGCTGTCCAAGCTCTTTTGAAGAAGCACAAAGAAACGGGCAACGCTGAGGACCACAGACGCATAGGTCGGCCAAGGAATCTTAGTGAAGCAGATGAAAGACACATCATGCTTATGTCCCTTCGCAATCGGAAGATGTCAAGCAGTGCCATCAGCTCAGAATTGGCAGAAAACTGTGGGTCCTGGTACACCCATCTACTGCCCTGAGAAGTCTGCTCAGAAGTGGTCTTCATGGAAGTCTTGCGACCAAAAAGCCATACCTCATACATGGAAACAAGGCCAAGCGACTCAACTATGCATGAAAACACAGGGACTGGGGCTCAGAATAATTGCAGCCGGTGCTCTGGACTGAGGTGTCAAAATTGTAAATATTTGCCTGTAGCAGAATGTTAGTTTGTTCATAGAAGGGCTGGACATTGGTACAAGAATGAGTGTCTGCTGGTAACAGTGAGTCATGGTGGAGGTTCCTTGCAAGTTTGAGGCTGCATTTCTGCAAATGGAGTTGGGGATTTGGTCAGAATTAATGGTCTCCTCAATGCTGAGTACAGGCAGATACTTATCCATCATGCAATACCATCAGGGTGGCATCTGATTGGCCCCAAATTTATTCTGCAGCATGACAACGACCCCAAACATAAAGACCTGATCTCAACATCATTGAGTCTGTCTGGGATTAAATGAAGAGAGAGAAGCAACTGAGGCTGCCTACATCCACAGAAGAATAACTGTGGTTAGTTCTCCAAAATGTTTGGAACAACCTACCTGCCAAGTTCCTTAACAAGCCGTGTGCAAGTATAACTAGAAAAAATTATGCTGTTTTGAAGGCAAAGGGTGGCTACACCCAATACTGATTTGATTTACATTTTTCTTCTGTTCACTCGCTTTCATTTTGTTAATTGATAAAAAAAAGTCTATTTTTTAAAGCATTCTTACTTTACAGTATTTATCACACCTGCTTAAGACTTTTGCACAGTACTTTATGCCTTGGATGAACATGAATCATAACACAAGCATAACAATAGCTATTTGGTTGATTCAGTCATTTCCAGTCCTCTTCATATTATCTTATGTAACATTTTGATATAATTTTCTCATTTCCATATCCTCTTCAATCCTCTTATTTCAGGTACAAAGGAACACTCCAGATGGCCAATTAAGTGAGCACGAATGTTTGTTTGTACAATGCGTGATAGTTTCAAGACAAGATTTAAAACAATCAAAGGTCCTGGAGGCCACTTTACAGGATAACAATACTTATCCTTATTCAATTAAATGTGGTTGCATTCCCTGGAGTTTTTTGAATTCTACTTTTGGAATAAAATAGTTTATAAAAATTTATGTTTTATGTAAATTGTATTCTTTGTTAAGTCGCAGGTTTTTGTGTTCTGGTAGTGGGACCGGACCGGATGCAGCAAGGGACAATCTTCAGGCAGTACGTATAAAACCCTGCCCCTCTTAACGAAGAAAGGCAGGATTCTCCTTTTGCTTACTGAAGATTGTCCCTCGCCACTCTCCATTAGTACCTCACTAGACTTGTGCACAGCAAAAAATTTTCGGTAAAATTCGATTTCAGACAAATTTTTTTTCCCATTCGGAGGATCTGAATTTCGGACCAGACCTGTTCGACTCGGACGAAATTCGGCAATAGTCCGAATTATTCTACCGAATTTAAAAAAAAATGAAAATATTCAATAAAAAATTTTAATGAAACAAATAAAAATAAAGAAATACATTAAACTAAATTAATAATAATATTAAATCTCTAATGAGACAGGACGGGGTATTTTATAAACCCCTACACACTTATTAACCCTTAATAGGGCAAATATGGGGTGAGTGGCAGAAATGTAACATGGCTGTGTGATACAAATGAATATACAACAAACACACAAAATATAGCCCTGCGCTCAAACTCCCAGTACTCCTGGGCAGCAGCAATGGCTATAGTATACATCAGCCCAAAATAAATAGTACAAAAAAACAAAAAGAGTTACCTGCGCTCTGTCCCAAATCCCTATGTACACTTATATTTAACTGGAGGCTTTTAGTTTCACTCCAATGGCCATTTGAATGTAAGCTCAGCTGCCACGCCAAGGCAAGACTCATAAGTGAGTCCATTAGGACTAACAAATTATTTTGAATGACTTTTCTTAAGCTGCACCCATTATGTAACACATTATTACTGCCAAAACTGTAAAAAAAAAAAAAAAAAAAAAAAAGAGGGTTTTTTTTCATTTTGTAATGTTTTAATTTTTTTAATAATAAATGCGAATTTATATATGTATATGTCACATCAAATTAAAGCCCTTTCTGCCTTTTAAAAAATGGTATATAATAAGTGTTTGTGCAATAAATGAGAAAGATAGGAATTATGGTTGAACATAGCAAAAAATGCCAAAATTGCTTGTGTCATTATGTGGTTAATATCTGCATTTGCATGAACTGTAAAGCACCTGTTTTACCAGGTCTATTTTTAGCAGCATGTAGCAACATTGTAATAGTTTCAGGTGGGAAAGCGCCGTGCCGTCTATTTTTAGTAGCATGTAGCAACATTGTAATAGTTTTACTAGGGAAAGCGAAGTACGAATTTCCAAAATTTACACCAAAATTTCGGAGTAGGTCCGTTTCGGATTCTGATTTTTTTTTTGTGGGTACACTTTGGCTTTCGGAAGGTCTGAATGATGCCGAATACGCCTTATTCGTCCGAATTCTGAAATTAGCCGAACCGAATTGCACAAGTCTATACCACACTTAGAAGAAGCGTGACACAGCCAGAAGGGGTGGGAGGGGGATCTTTTCAGCTTGAATATCTTCTGACCTACAGAACAGTAAGTAAACATAGCTCTAAGGGCTAGATTTAAAGGTTGACGTTAAAGCAGCCGCTAAGTAAGAAAGGCACATTGGCCGCAAATAACACATGATTTACGGCAGATTTAAAAGTAAGTGTAAGAGAATAGCTAACGAGCGTGGCATAACAAAAACACGTAACACAAAAACCTGCGGTGCACCTGTTTTTGCATCACCGTGCGTTCCAAACAACCGTTAAAACACAATTTAAGTCAAAATGTAACATTACGGCTGCCTTTGTCTTGCAACCCTGATAGATGCACAAACAAAATTCAAACCTACAGCCAATCCGAAGGCCCCAAAGTAGTAAAAATGTTCAAATACACCTATATATACCCCAAAATAATGGTCACACCCTGTCTGTGTTTCGAGTTTTGGAGAGCTAGATCGCAGGACCCAGGAGCAGAGGATAGTGTCAAGAGGGAGGGAGAGAGGAGCTGTCATTGGAGGTAGAAGGAGTTTTTGGAGAGGAGAGAGATTTGGAGTTGCACCTAAATATACACATACACTTTTGAACATATCACATACACCCATACAAACACTAACACATACACATACACACCCAGTCTTTTTTTTTATAACACCTAACACATATTTTAAACTTTATTTTCTCAGTGTGAATCAGTGAGTGACAGAGTGTGACAGAGAGTGAGTGGCATCGAGTGTATCTGTGAGGGGCTGTGCGAGTGCCTGGGTGTGAGTGGGTGAGTGATGACTAGGAGAGGACAGGAGAGAGGGATGGGGAAAGTAGTGGAGGAGGAGGAGGAGGGAGATCCGCATGGCGGAGCGGGACCAGGCCCAGAAGAGCAGGCACATGGAGGACAGGGATAGAACCTGCAGTGGGATGAGGGGTACATTGTGGGTACCACCATACACAGGCAGGGACAGCGCAGGCAGGGCAGTCTGGTTCGGACTCCTCGCATGCCAGAGCTGAGGAGGAGAGGCTCAAGGATCCCTGTTATACTGAGGAGAAGAATAGGGCCCTCGTGGAGGCTGTGCTGGAGAGGGAGATAATCCTCTTCCCGATGAAGAAGGTCGCTGGCCTGTCTGCAACAAAGAGGACAGCATTGAACCAGATATGCAGCCAGGTGAACATTGTGGCCACGTGCAGAAGGGACGTGGATTCCATAAAGAAAAGTTGGGGCGACTGCAAGAGGGTGGTCAAGAATAAGTTTGCCGAAATCTCCAAGCACGTCCAAGGTACCAGAGGTGGCCCACCTGTCCTGATCACCTTCTGCAGATGGGAGGAGATGGTATGGCAGAACATGTCCGCCACACTCTTTGAAGGGGTCCCTGGAGGATCGGATACTGGGGAATAGAGGAGCCTCCATACTACCGGTAAGTGTAGCATCACATAACCACACATCACATCAAACCACACAACCATTACATACAAACACAGTCATATCCCAACATATGCCCATCATTCATCCACACAACTGCACCAACAACAGCACCCTCAAGGTTAAAACAGGACGTGAGACAAGGACAAATGTCAAGGTTCAACAAGGCCCAAACCTGTCCAACTTCCTGGCTAACCCTCATGTTGTTGTGCTGATCACACACAATACACACAAACCATGCTCAGAAAAGTGTTGTCTGTTCAACATCAGAACTGCTCCAACACAATGTCACCCATGTACCCACAGGGAAACCAGAAAATAACCCCTTGAGTGCTAGAGGGATTATCAATGCATCGCTCAACAATGCATTGGCAACCCCTCCGGTACTCAAAGGGTTAAACAGAAAGAAAAAAAAAAAGGCGATAGGCTAACGATTGCATGCTACACAGGGGACATTCACTAAGCGGTGAAAAAGAGAAGATGGAGAGAAATGAACACTTACATATCCTCACTCCACCAATCCCAATGTTGGTCTATGGAGAAAATTCAATAACATGAATCAAGCTGCTAAGGTCACATTGTATTGACTCCATAGAAAACATTGCAAAGGGGGAAATGAGATCACTGGAGAAGTCATCATCATGTTCAGTTCATCAAGTCTACTTCACCGCTTACTGAATCACAAAAAGGATGGAGCAGGTCACACATCACAGTGCCACTGAGAATAACAGGTGGTATGTGCAACACACAGGCCTAAAACTATGCCACAGAATTAAAGGCAAAAAAGTAGGCCTTGGTGTTGTGTATGCAATCATTTACTCTAACTTGAAATGACATATTTCACATTTGATTCCCACATGGATCCTCAGGAGTGCTGATGCCATGGATGGATGGTACACCAGCCACTATTTGCAGGATACACATGGGAACCAAATATGAGCCATTGTAGTTTGACCTACAACAGGCCATGAATGATAGATATGTCTGATTGAGTATGGCTGCTTCACTCAGAAGGATGGATGGGCTCATCCAGAAAAAAAACACAGACCTCAATCAAAGATATCCTTCAATACTGGTTTGATTGTTGCCCTTCAGGATTCAAATGGAACAGACCTCATGGACAGGATCCTGTGAAGTACATCAATCTCTGATTGCCAGGGTGGTATCGCATGCATCACAATGTAATGTATAGGATACCATCATGACAACCAGAGAGTGACATGTAAAATAATACAAAACTACAGGTCCCATGTTGACTCTAATGGCCCTTTAAACCCTGATGTGACAGAGTGTTATCCAATGCATTGTATTGGATAACACTCTTTCACTACAAGGCTACCATGGTTGCTCTGGCTATGATCATAGCAAATCACATTAGTTGCTGTCAATCAAGCCCTGTAAGATGCAGAGCATGGGTTATGTGTTGTACCTTGTTTCTCCTGGGGGCGTGCGTGAACATCATGTGGTGTGGTTAGTGTGTTGGCACCAATTCACAGTACTGATGGAGGACTTGCATGGATTGTTTGAATGCCTGTGTTATACTCACAGCTGAAGTGGTCCGTGATGAGCCTGTCTCTGATCTGAGCCCCTCTCAGGGTCTCCTCAACATGGCCGAAGTCCATTGGCACTTCAGGTATGGGGGGGCCTGGGTATCATCCACCAGTCTGTTGTCCACTGCGATGTTGTGCAGTATTGCACACGCCATTATGTCACACACTTTTCCTGGGGCATACTACAGTGCTCCCCCTGTGTGGTGCAGACATCGGAATCGAGACTTCAGGAGGCCAAAAGTCCACTCAATGACATTCCTCATTCTGCCATGAGCCTGGTTGTATCTTTCCTGGGCATCTGTTTAGGGATTGGCAACCGGGGTCAGTAACCAGTATTTGCATCCATAGCCAGCATCACCTGTGTAATGTGAGTGACATGGTGAGACAGGGAGCACATGTTGCGTGAATGTTTTGTGTGGTTGACGTATTAGCTGTGGGTCAGGAGCATGCTGAGCAGTGTTATGTGTACACCTGTGGATGTGGTGTCATGTAGTATTGTGAACTCACCCAGACGCCATCCCCCTGTATAAGTTACATTCTCAAAGTCTCTGTGTACTGAGGAGTTTTGGAGAATGTACGAATCTATCACGGTGCCTGTGATTTGCTGCCTTTCCTGTCAGTTACCTGAATGGCTCTCCATTGGCTGTCTGCTTTCAACCCGCCCAGTATTGCCTATTTAGACTGGGCTTGGGCACCCTTTGGTTGCCCTTTCGTGGTGTCTCTATGTCGCCTGCACCTGCACTGTGTTCCTGAGCTTCCTGGGCCGTCTACTATCTATGCTGTCCAGTGATCGCCTGAGTTCCTGTCTGACAGCTTCCTCGGTTCCAGCTTCCGTTCCTGATCCGGTTGGGGTTGCTGTTCCTGCTACCGTTCATGCTCCGGTTGTCTGCCATTCATGGTCCAGCTTCCTGTTCAGTACCGGCTGTGTTCCTGCTCCTGGATGCCTGCAGAGTGTCTACTTCCTCCAGTCGCCTTTGGCGACATTTTCATTCACTTTGTTTGTGTAACTCCAGTACGCGGGTACTGGTTCGCTCCATGGTAACCGGCTGCTTGCTGTGTTCCTTACAGCACCGGTAGAGATTGTGTAACTCCAGTATGCGGGTACTGGTTCGCTTCATGTTAACCGTCTGCTTGCTGCGTTCCTTACAGCACCGGTAGAGATTGTGTAACTCCAGTAAGCGGGTACTGGTTCGCTCCATGGTAACCGGCTGCTTGCTGTGTTCCTTACAGCACCGGTAGAGATTGTGTAACTCCAGTATGCGGGTACTGGTTCGCTTCATGTTAACCGTCTGCTTGCTGCATTCCTTACAGCACCGGTAGAGATTGTGTAACTCCAGTAAGCGGGTACTGTTTCGCTCCATGTTAACCGGCAGCTTGCTGCATTCCTTACAGCACCGGTAGAGATTGTGTAACTCCAGTAAGCGGGTACTGGTTCGCTCCATGTTAACCGGCAGCTTGCTGCATTCCTTACAGCACCGGTAGAGATTGTGTTACTCCAGTACGCGGGTACTGGTTCGGTCCACGTTGACCGGCTGCTTGCTGCATTCCTTACAGCACCGGTAGAGATTGTGTTACTCCAGTACGCGGGTACTGGTTCGCTCCACGTTAACTGGCTGCTTGCTGCGTTCCTTACAGCACCGGTAGAGATTGTGTTACTCCAGTACGCGGGTACTGGTTTGCTCCACGTTAACCAGCTGCTTGCTGCGTTCCTTACAGCACCGGTAGAGATTGTGTTACTCCAGTACGCGGGTACTGGTTTGCTCCATGTTAACCGGCTGCTAGCTACGTTACTTTCAGCACCGGTAGAGATTGTGTAACTCCAGTATGCGTGTACTGGTTTGCTCCATTATTTCATTGGGTGTTCTCTACATCTTGACAACCCAACTGGCCTCTGTCTGTCCATCATAGGCGACTGGCTAGTTACACCTTTATGCCAGTCGCTGAGGCAATACCTGTCTGTGTTCCAGTACTTGCAGCCCCCAGACTGCCTTGCCCGGTATATTGGTAAGGCCAGTAAAACCTATTCCATCTTGTGCCAGTCTAAGGTTACCTTACCTGGTATTGGCAAGGCCGGTAGAGCATCATCCCTCGTCGTACCAGTCTCATGGCTGCCTTGCCCGGTATATTGGCAAGGCCGGTAGAGCCTCATTCCTCGTTGAACTAGCCTCAGGCTGCTTTGCCCGGTATACTGGTAAGGCCGGTAGAACCTATACCATCTAGTGCCAGTCTAAGGTTGCCTTACCCGGTATTGGCAAGGCCGGTAGAGCCTGTCTTACATTCTGTATACCACTACTCTCTATGACTATGTATTGAAAATATATGTTACATGTGTATGCTAATCCGCGAGGGTTCTCCTTTAAACTTTTCAATAAGTTGTGTTTTTATCTTAACTCTGTGTCTGAGAGTCATAACAAACTGTGACAGAATCATGAGAGCTGCCAGGATATTTTGCACAGACATTCATAATCCCCATGTGGCTGTCACACACCATCTGCACATTCATGGAGTGGAAATGTGCTTCATGTGCTGGGGTTTTGATACGGACATGGGTGCAATCTATAGCACCCATGACCCTGGGCATGCCTCCCCTTGCGTAAAAGCCCTGCTTGAGATGTATCCAGTCCGTGTCAGTAGTGGGGAAATGTATGTAGGTACTGACCTTGCTTTTGAGGGCTGGCAAGACCTGGGCCAGCACTCTGGAGAATGTGGCCTGTGACATGCCAGATGTGTAACCCTCAGTGGACTGGAAGGCGCCACTTGCCATGAAGTTTATGGCACAGAGGAGTTTTTGCAGGCCAGATTGGGCATGGTTGTGGATGTAGATGGGATCAACCTGATCCTTGATGACCTCATGCAAGGCAATGATGCAATGATTTTGCCATTTACATGCTTGTGCAGTAAGCATTTTGTGTGTTTAACGGCTAAGAAAACTGGCTCTTAAGTTTTGTCCGTTAAGTGAATCTTTTTTTCAGCCGTTAACAGTACCGCAAGTCTTTAAATGGCTCTAGGGAATCTTGTTCCATGCATGTCAGTCTATCAGCCGTAAGGATTTGTGAACTGCCATTAGCTGTTCTTAAGACAGACCTTTAAATGGCTTACAACACGTTAACACACCCGTTAGTGTTTTTTTTTTTTTTTTTTACTAACGCCTGCCTTTAAATCTACCCCTAAGTGTTTTAAAAAACACACAGAAGACTTGGAAGTGCACTTTAATCTTGACATTACTATCCCTTTAAGGGGTTACCATGGCCCAGCTCATGATTTGGCTTTCACAATATTTTTTATATTGTCTGTAGCACAGGAGAATTTTACCCAGAGTCAAGATCAAATTACTTAGGGACTCATGGGAAGAACTTCCATTCTCAGAGCTAATATTAATACATTTTTATTATATTTATCCATAACTTTTGCCAGAAGGCAGAATCATTGACTCATCTACCTGTTTTGTGCTGCACATAATCTCCAAGAGAGAATGTCCTTCTACACTCTCTGTCTCTATATATATCCAACTCAGCTGTGTGATATCTTCTCAGACTTTCAAAATAATAGATATTTTTATGTAAGTTAAAAGAATATATATCCAGCCTTGGGAACTGTGCATCTGATAAGAATCCATATGTATGTATACCACTTTTCTGTTAACTTAAGGCAATGTGAGCATTATTTTTCTTCATTTTACATTTACAGTCTAAATAATAAGATTTCATCAAATGAAATCCATATTTTCAGTAAAATAAAGACATTCCAAGACCATAATGCGTCCATTGCAGTCTAGGAAATATATGTTCTCATATGGTTTAGGGTTTTTTTTAAACCCTGCTCTGGTTTTAATTTTCCAACCTCTTTCCTTTAGATCCCCCCCTCCAATTTGCTTTATCCCTCCATCATCTTCCTCTATCTTCTTTCTTCCACCCGCTTCACATCAGCTTATACTACCCAGCTTCTTACCTCCTCACTCCAGTTTCTACCTCCACTTCTTCTTCTTCCCTCCCTCTTCTTCCTCACACACAGAGGCGTAACTAGAAGCCACCGGGCCCTGGTGCAAGAATTGCCATGGGCCCCCCCGACCACATTGGCCCCCTCATCCACATTGCCCCTTCCACAATGCCCCCTTCATCTCCACAATGCCCCCCTTCATCTCCACAATGCTCCCCCTTCATTTCCACAATGCCCCCCTTCATCTCCACAATGCTCCCCCTTCATTTCCACATTGCCCCTTCCACAATGCCCCCTTCATCTCCACAATGCCCCTTCCACAATGCCCCCATCTCCACATTTCCCCTTCCACAATGCCCCCATCTTCACATTGCCCCTTCATCTCCACATTTCCCTTTTATCTCCACATTGCCCCTACCTCCAGTCCCTGGTGGTCTAGCAGCATGGCTTAACAGATCTGTGCCTCTTTCGGCACAGATATCTAGAGCTGACGCTCCCATTCGCCGCTCTAGTAATGCAGAGGCTGGGAGATGATGTCATCTCCCAGCGCTCTGTATTACTAGAGCGGCGTGCCGAATGGGAGATCAGCTGAGTGACTGCTGCGGGCGAGGGGGTCGCAGGGGTCGGCCGGGCCCCTGGAGTGACGGGCCCGGTTGCAGGTGTGACCGCTGCGACCCCTATTGTTACACCACTACTCACACATCTTCCTTCCTCCCTCCACCCAGCTTCTTCCTTTCTCTCTCTCTCTTTCACCCTCAAGCCTCTTCTTACCTTGTCTTTTTCATCCCTCCATCTTCTTGCTTTCTACACCCTATCATCTTCTGTTCTCCATTGCCTGTATCCTTCCCTCCGTTTTCTTCCCCCTTCCATTCTTCCTTCTTTTATCTACTTACATTTTATTACAATGGCTGTGGGTGCTGTGGTATAATATGTGTTATTATGGTTATTATTATTGTGTGGGTGTAATTTAATATGTAGGAGGAGCCTAATTACAGAGTAGGGACATGGGGCCCCCTCAAATGAGTTTGCAGGGGTTGTTCCAGCATTTCATGTTATGCCACTGGAAAAAAAATTGCAAAGGCCTAGACACTGCCCCATTGCCCTCTCCTTGGTGCAAGATGCCTATGGAGGACCATTATTAAAGGGACATTGGGGGAGATTTATAAAAAGTGTTCTTGTTCATTTTTGAGATCGGATCCTTAAAATGTCCTTATTCCTTATTATGAGTGTTGTATTTATAAAGTATTCTAGTTCCATTTTTAAATGTGGTGACCACAAAGAATAAGAACAGGTCAGACATGAATATTAAATATTTGGTAAGAATTCTGTTGCTAAATTGTCGCAAATAGCGACATTTCTTTATAAATTTGCTGAACCACTTTTTACAAACTTCCTTACTAAATGTACTACACAGTGTTATGTCCTCCTAAACTATCCTTAATAACTACCAGAGAGTTTTACAGCCATTTTAACGCATCATTTACATTAAATCCACTTTTATAAATCCCCCTTTCTCACCTAAAATAAGTTTGGTGATTTTTTTAGAGAATTCACAATTAGCTATTTGTTCTATTAGGCTTATTTTAATTTAGAAAAGTAATTTGATTTATTAAATGTATACATTATGCTAATTAAGGTATGCCATGCAGGAAGTTCATGTCTTAGCTCTACATTACCTTCTCCACTCACTAACACCTAACCTTTTCAGTGCTATAGGAGGTGGGCAGGGCTGGTGCAAGGATTTTTGCCACCCTAGGCAAATATTGCTGCCCCTTGTGTCCCACCCCTTTATACTCCACCTACTTATACCTCACCTCTTTTCTTGCCCTATCAGCTGCAACTTGCCACCACCAGCTCCAACTTGCCCCCTATTAGCTCCACTTTGCCCCACCAGCTCCAACTTGCCCCCCACTATCTCCACTTTGCCCAATCAGCTCCAACTTGCCCCCATCAGCTCCAACTTGCCCCCACCAGCTCCACTTTGCCCCCATCAGCTCCAGCTTGCCCCCACCAGTTCCACTTTGCCCCACCAGTTCCAACTTGCCCCCCACTAGCTCCACTTTGCCCCCATCAGCTCCAGCTTGCCCCCACCAGTTCCACTTTGCCCCACCAGTTCCAACTTGCCCCCACTAGCTCCACTTTGCCCCCTATCATCTCCAACTTGCCCCTACCAGCTCCACTTTGCCCCACCAGCTCCAACTTGCCCCCCTTAGCTACACTGTGCCCCCTATCAGCTCCAACTTGCCCCCACCAGCGCCACTTTGCCCCCATCAGCTCCAACTTGCCCCCACCAGCTCCACTTTGCCCCCTATCAGCTCCAATTTGTCCCCACCAGCTCCAACTTGCCCCCACCAGCTCCACTTTGCCCTATCAGCTCCAACTTGCCCCCCACTAGCTCACTTTGCCCCCATCAGCTTCAACTTGCCCCCACCAGCTCCAACTTGCCCCCATCAGCTCCAACTTGCCCACACCAGCTCCACTTTGCCCCCACCAGCTCCAACTTGCCCCCACCAGATCCACTTTGCCCCCTCAGCTCCAATTTGCCCCCAGTCAGCCTTAACTTGCCCCCCATCAGCCCCAACTTGCCCCCCATCACAGACCTGTAGCTGCTGGAGCTCCCACGCGGTCTTCTCTTCAGTAATGCAGAGCGCGCTGGGAGATGTTGACTCCCAGCACGCTCTGCATTTCTAAAGAGCCGATGGCGACGAGGGAATGCAGTAGCTACACAGACCTGACTGTGTTGCAGTGCCCGGCGGAGGAGTCCTGCTAGCGGGAACGGCCGGCCCTAGGCGCAGCTCTTCTCTGCTGCATGCCTGCGCCCCCAGTACATGTGTGCCCTAGGCCGGTGCCTACCTCGCCTATAGGTGGCGCTGGCCCTGGAGGTGGGAAATTCTGTAGCTGGAAAGGAAATGTAGGTCTAAGACTTAATCTTAATTATCATTATCTAGAAATCTAAAAAAACAAAAATTCGTTTTCTCAATGAAAAATGGCAAATACAAAATATAAGTGATTTTGAAAACACTTTCAAAATTACCAAAGGTGACAGGGTCCCTTTAATTTAGTGAACTGGCATTAAACAGGCAGAGCACTTCCGAGGATTAGTTTAGCACCAGATCATATTAGTACATCCCTCTCAATAGTGTATGTATCTTAACGCTTGCCCAAATATTCCAAATGGTTAACCCTTTGTGTGCCAGAGGGGGTATGCAACACATTCCTCAGCAATGCCCTGCATACCCCTCTGGCATGCAAAGGATTAATTCTTTATGTCTGGCAAAAGTGTTTCTATTACAGTTTCACTGAGATTTATACCATATTTTTTTCTACAGTGTCATGCAAATTACTGGGGGACTGTAATTAAGGAATTACTATGTGCACTCTTAATGTATGGCCAAAGGGCATAGCTGAAATCAATGATAGAATAGTAATTATTCACTGGTATAATGTATGTGAAATACAGTGCTCAGAACAAAATAACAGTTATGGGGGAGCAGAGAAATGTGGATTATTGTTTGCTCACTTCAAACAATAATCTACATTATGAGCAAACAATAGTGATCAAACAATAATCCACATGGATTTAAATGGAGCCTGTAACCCTTGAATGTTAGAGAGGTATCTAATTCATTTCCCAACCCCATTTAAGGCAAGGTGTATTTTCTTTTTTCTTTTTTTTTTTTTTTGGAGTTTTAAAAGCTTTATTGAGATTAAACATTTGTTATAGAATATAGAAGCAAACGTATGCTCAATATATATTCAATATAGAAGCAAACGTATGCTCTACAAATATACAAATGTATGAATACCGAAATATCTCAAATCTTAAAGCTAACATAGTACAAATGTACAGCTACAGCATTTATGAAGACCTAGGTTCAGAATACAGAACATGACAGCAGTACCATAAGTAGGGTTGCCACCTTTTCTTAAAAAAAATACCGGCCATGGCATTACCTCCATAGACTTAACATTGGATAGAAGCCAATTTTTTACCAGCCTGCCGGTAAAATACCGGTTGGGTGGCAATCCTAACCATAAGCAGTTATTAAGTATTTTTAAAAGCTGGTAGTTAAAGTTGCATAGTTGAGGAAAACCCTAGGTGCAAACATACAGAGCAATAAAGAACTATTTAGGAAGAAGAAAGCATGCTCATCAGATGTCCCTAGTAGGAGAGCTAAATAAATGCTTAAAGGGATAGTAATGTTTCATAATAAAAGCAGCTCTAATTAATCATCAAAGTATTTTGACTTTAGAGAGTGTTATTTCAGTTCTATCAGAGTTGTAGTTCAAGAGTAATTCAATGACAAAGTGTCCCCCTCCCGCCCCTTTTACTGATGTAACACTGGTCAGCCAGAGCAGAAGGGAGGTGCCCAGGTAGACTGCAGAGAGGGACAATCTTCAATTAAGATAAGGGAAAAACCTGAAAAGCTTGTCAAGGGGGGCAGGGCTTTCATTGTTTTTATTGTAAGAAGATTGTCCCCTGCTGTTATCTGTCTGGTCTTACAGCCAGATTCCACATCTGAGAAGAGATTGCTTACACTAGGTAAAAGGGGTGGAAGGGGGAAACTTTGCTTGTGAATATCTGTCAAACCATAAAGGTTTGAGAGATAAGACTTATATTGTTCTTCATGTTTTTTTAATGCCTACAAAATAAAATAAAGATAAAACGAAGTATTACTATCCCTTTAAGGATAAACAGAGAACTTGTACAAGAATGCCCTAGATCATACATTAGTTGGAATGTAGGAGACTAACAATCAGGAAACTAGTTTACGTAAGAAGAGCATTCAGCCTAATAAAAGAGTAATGTGTGGGCAGAGAAGAGGGGCAATATACTCCAATCCCTGTCAGAAATTCACGCAGAGACCTCCTAGAGGTCCTGGGGGGGGGGGAGAAAGATCAGCCGCATGGACTGTAGCTTATACAGGGCCAATACACTAGACATAGTCTAAGTACAGAGCAAACACAAAAGCCGCGAATGAAATGAGAACATGAATTTGACCATACTTAAACATTAAACTATCGCTCAAAACAATACGTGACAGGTCAGAATATAGGCACAAACAATAAAGAGCAATCCCTTGTACAACGGACTAATCTTAGGTTCTGTATAAAGCATCTGCGATGCCCTACGGACAGCAGGAAGTGGTATAAATGGGCATGATACCCTCTGGAAAAGGATAGGAGAGGCAAATATCGTGGAATCCCTTATGAAAAAAAAAAGGTGAAAACTAATCATAACCACACAGCAGCCCATGGACACCAGAGATGTAACAATATTTAGAATCCCATAAGTTGAATGTCGTACACATAACAATCCCTTGAATAGCATATTAATCTCCGGTTCCATATAAAGCATCTTTGATGTCCTAAGTACCGAGGGAGGTGGCATAGATGGTCATAACACCCTCTAGAAAAAAGGATAGGGGAGGCAAGTTATGTTGAGTCCCCTATGAATAAAAAGCGAAAACTAACCATAACCACACAAAGCAATCTGAGGCCATCAGAGATGTGACAGTATGTAGGATCCCAGAAGCTGATAAGTAGCTACTGTGTTGTGTCATAAGCTATACTAAAAGTCCTACATATATGCATTTGGGCAGTGGAAACACGAAAACCCGACTTTAGCAATACCTATGAAAGATCACAGCACCTCTGAACCACCAATCTACCCTCTCCCCTAAATACAACACCCTGCAAACATTCAGACACTCTTCCATATAGCAAATAGGGTGACAAAATCAGGGCCGATCCCTCTGGCCCAAAGGGGACCGCCCGTGGAAACATGAAGCAGATAGTTTGTTCAGGAGAGTGTCCAACCCCACACACAAGGGGGTATAGAGTCCGCAGAATTCTACTTAGGTACATTGAGTTGTTTCATCCGAACTAGGAGTAGACATCCCGGTTAAGCAGAAAATAAACAGGAATGATAGGTTACTTTGGTTCTGTCAGGACACCTAAGAGAGCTCCTTACCCCTCATAGGGGTACATGATCCACATAGGAAACCCAAGGACACAGGTCAGGATCTCTTGGAGAGGGACCACAGTAGAACCAGGAGAGCATACCCTACAGCAAACAGGTGGAAACTATAGAATTAGACATGAGAAAGCCCCAGTGGACTCAGACGGGTGTTGCAACTTGGAAAGGTGTCAAAATAGTGTAGTTACATAGCAGTATCAATTCCAGGATCCCAGGTTAAGACATCTCATCCAAACCTCGTTGTTTCTGAGTAAGATGGCCTAAGGGCAAGCACTAGCCACAGTGACAAGGCATTCACCATCATTCGAGAAATACTTGGCAGGGACTTCAGGCAGAGTTGCAGTTTATCATTCGGTGTAAGTCTCATAGTAACAGATATCGGCGTAGTGCAAAGGTATGTTACAGCATTCCATTCCTGGCTTGTCGAACCTGAAACATGAGTCTCATGATAATCCTGGGCTCCCTCCTTGCATCCAAAATTGAACTCCAAAATGTATCTGGGAACTCAGCAGGTTGGGACAGCTTGTTTCTTAAGCTTGCGTCCTGAGTAGCGTGGACCTCCATTTCCCACTTCAGGTTAGAGATAGGTCAGCTCAACTGCCCACATTCCATTTCCATATCTGCCACCACTTTACGTATGACGACTCTGATTTCCCAGACCAAGGCCATAAGGTCTTCCCTGGGTGGCAAGTCCATGAGGTCGTCCAACGACAAAGGAGCGTCAACCTCTATAGTAGCTCACCTTGTCCTCAGGCCGCGTATGCGTATGACGCAGCACGGTAAGATAGGGGTAACAAGCTTCTCCTGTACGCTATTGAAACCTTTTCTTCGGTACACACCTCTAGGACAGTACTAATAAAGACCTCCGTTTAGTAGGTAAAGAAAATAATCGACATAAGAACAGCTATATTTAGAGAAAAAAACAGCGTCTCGGACGAAGCCATAGCAAAACACGTCCGCTGCTTCAGGCAGCTAGCACCGTCCCCCTCAAGGTGAATTTTCATTTGTCTCGTATTGTGCAGTTGGTTTGCCCAAGAATTGCTCCAATTATTGCTTGCAATTATGGCCCAATGCGGTTAGCTATTCTTTATCAGTGAAGTTTAGCTTCTTATTTATCAATAAGCATATACAAGGATACACAAGAGAAATATATTATTTTATTACCAAGTTTTACTGAGCCCATGCTGTGCTGGTAACTAAACTATGTAGAAACCTGAAGGAGGAGACAGAAAAGAAAATTCCTCTCCAGTATAACCACTAAAAGCAGCTCCTTATTATAGGCACTCATAGAAAAGTAACTATGAAATCTACAACAATATATAAATGTTTATTGAATTAAAGCGGAAATACCACCTGAATACAACTTCAGCTTAAATAACTCCCCATCTGGCGACTAGCTGCTTAGTAGCGCTAGTCACCAGAATTATTACCTTGAAAAATAGATTTAGCCTTTCTTCCTGCGCTGACAGCATCATGGAACGTGGACATTTTGCCATAATGACGTCCACGCACCTGCGCTGTCAGTCCCTTTTGGAGCCGTACGGCTCCTAACAAAGCCTCCTAGACCTGGCTGGGACTGACAGTGCAGGCACGTGGACGTCATTATGGCAAGATGTCTGGTTCCGTGATGCTGTCAGCCCGGGAGGAAAGGCTAAAATCTATTTGTCAAGGTAATAATTCTGGCGACTAGTGCTACTAAGCTAAAGTTGTGTTCAGGTGGTAGTTCCGCTTTAACAAAAAGACAGATCACATTTAAAAACATTTAAAAACAGAAGCAGTGCAGAAAGTACTCCTGAATCTGTCAGGTCCCTGAATAGTACAAAAGGTACAAAGCACACGTTGTAATGATATATAAACGTGCTAATAGTCTAAAAAGGAATAAATAGAAATTGGTACAAAAATACTCCCAATGTACACTATATGGATACCATGTGCAGTATCCTATATATTAGGGGTATAATTAAACTCCCATAAAGAGAATAAATGGAGAAATAATAAGCTATACCAAGTGAAAAAAAAGGCATAAACCAAGGGGATAATGGTCAGATGTAACCACATAGGTATTTAAATGTTCCAGGGGCCAATAAAATAATGGTGGAGTGTCACATGTCCCGTCCACATGACTCAAACTAATACTCATCCGGTCGAGTCTATGAGGACAGACATGATGGCACTCCTCCATCCTAAAACATCACATTGCAATGCTACATATAACTAGAAAAATATTCATACATTAACAACTTTCTACATACATATTGTTACATTTTGGATTGTTTTCATGCGGAAATGTATCCAAGATATATGTTTGACCCGATAAATGTCACTTTTTCATTGGTGCCTTTAGCTCTTATGTCAGACACATTATCCAATGCATTCAATTTACATTTAAATACTGTAGGACGTATGACCATCAGCGAGTAACCAGAGACGCAGTTGTGTTCCTAGGAAACCATATTACTGACCCTCATCCGGGTCACACTTCCCTCCCATGTTGAAAAGCCATACTTGTCAATAAAAACTAATACACATCTGTATTGAATATATATACCTCTACATGCATGCACAGTTGCCAAAATGCTATATATAAATTGTAATGTATATTATTTCTTAGCAATGCGCATATGGTAACCCAGATCTAATAAATAAAACATATTTCCTAGAGACGTTAGTGTCACCCTTGGATACCCTTGATAGGCCTATAGTGCCTATCCGTTTCCTAGGTCATGCTTTGCTGGTCACTGGGAAGCGGAAGTGCCCATATTCATAAAAATACACCACTAAGTGCTCCTGAGCCAGGGACGGGCAACGTGAGGCCTCACATTGCCTATCCCTTTGGTACGGAAGTCTGATCTGCTATTCTTCACAGCTCTTTGCCTGGACACATCGTTCCACTTAACTCCTCTTCAGCTAGTACCTGTGATGCTGTCTGCTTTCCTGGACATATCCCTGAGGCCCAGATCAAGCAGCCACACCAGCACTGCAGTGCAAGTAGGGTCTATCAGATGTATGTTCCAGACTTCTGATGCCAGATTTCTGTATTTGACCTCTGCATGTTCCTAACAATATTTGTCTGCACCTTTCCTGACCCGAGCTATGTTCTAGACCTTAGGTTCCATGCTGCTTTGGATCCTGCAATTACTGTTCATTTGTGAGCATCTAGACTGATACTTACTTGTGTGCTTTGTTGCTGCATCCATCCTATACTTCTGGCTCAATTAGTTCTTGTTGTTTTAATCTTGTGGTCAACAATGTTACCCACAGCTATTAGCTAAAGCAAGGACACACCTGTACTTGACACCACTCACAAGGTACACATTCCAGCTTTGCTATCAAGCAGCTCTTCAGCAACAGTCTTTAGAGTTTATCTATTTGTGAACCTGTGGCCACTTAGCCATCTTGTTCAATTCTTGCAAGAAAGTGTTTTCATACACTGATTGCTCTATCTCACAAATCTATTCCAGGCTTGTGTTTCGGTGCCTCTTCCACCTAGTAGTCATCCTCTGCCCTGTGGATCTGCCTCCTGTCCTGTTAAGCAGTGTGACATTGCCTGTCCATCTTGTAAGTAAAAGTCTATGTGTGTGTGGAGTGCATCCCTCTATCTGCCTTGGAGCCTATACAAGTGATTTTGCTCTGTGTATTCCTTTTTCTTTTTTCCACTAAGGCCAAACCTGTCCTAAATTCCTCACCCAATTAGCAGTGGGATGATGGATGTTCTAATAATAAATAATGGTGTCATTTGGCCCCGCAAACCCCTTATGGCGATAGATATGTCAAAGGGCAAGATCTAATGTGTCAAAGGGCAAGATCTAATGACCTTCCCCTTCTATAAGGTAGATTGTGTTAATTAAATAGTGTGGTATTTCAACTTATACCTTCCCTTTTCCAGTGTGGCAGGGCATAAGGATGAAAGAGTGACTAGGACCCCCCACTCAGCACCTCAGCCTTTTTCCCTGCTTATAATTAGATTGCTCTGGTGGTGCCACTGCTGATAATGCCACAGCTGTAGAAACCTCCCTATTTCTTACTAAGGGTTCTATGTACTAAAAAATACTCAAGAAAATATGAAAATGCCATTGTACAAAAAACTGGACAATTTTCTGGCCTCTTTCCATTGCTCATCACATCCATTCCTCAGTCACTTGTGGCTTGTTACATTGGATGTATCTTTACTACACACATTCTTGCACACTGATATGATCAACACATCACATGCAAAAATATTCCAAGTATTGCTAAATAGACCCCAGAGTATTATCCTATGGAATTTTTCCCATGTCGGGGTATGAAAAAGCAATCATGTAATGCATTTTCAAATGATTTGTGCCTAAACCCTACTGTTTTCATACTGTACCATTCTCTTCCTTTTCAGTGCTTCATTCCCAGAATTGTGTTACCTTAAACTGTTCAATTTATCATCACCAAGACACATTAGACACTAATGCTCTCTGATATCGATTGATGTGATGTAAGAGGAAAATCTCCAGTTAGAGAATTTAACTCTTTGAATGCCAGATGGGTACGCAACACATTGCAAAGCAATGCCTTGCGAACCACTCTGGCACTCATAGGGTTAAACTATAATCTGTTTGTTTACCATATTTTGTAGTGAAAACCCACTAGAAAATGTTGGTTACCAGTATCTCTAACACAAGAATAATTCCTGTGTTTAATCAGTTTGGCCAATGGACTAAAGAGAATTAATGCAATTACTTGGCAAAGCAGCTGCCACATAGGAAACAAATACAAGTTCACCAAATTCCCCACTATTTAATCGTGATTTTAACCGTTGAATGCTAGTGAAGTCTCAAACACATTGCAGAGCCATGGTGTCCTCCAGTCTGCAAAACAGCTCCTGCTGGCCTTTGCTGTGCCATCCTTCTAAAGTCGTCTCATTATTTTCCTGAAGAAGGTTTTGTGACCTGTCAGTGTGAGGGCTGAGGGCTGTGCTACCCATGGTATAGGCATTGTTCATGTTTTTATTCAATTGCATGGTCAGCTGTATCAACTATTACAGACAGGTGAAGAAAGACAACTATGAGTAGTCCTCAGTGTCTCTTGCCACCATAATATAAATTAATATATGTACCTGCGGCTGTTTCAGCCCATGTAATTTCAAGAATCCTCATTGGAATGGGTCAAACATTAAAAAAATGACAAATGACTTTCCAGTACCATATCTACCACCTACTAAATATGTTTCCCTAGAAAGAGAAGGTTTGGCAATGTCCAGTAGATATCCACACCTGGACTGTACACTTGGAGTTTGACATTTGCTTTTTTGTGTGGTTCTGGTCAACTTCCTACCAGCAAAGATCACTTGACCATCTGAAAAGTGTTGTTCAGGGGAGGGCTGGGCTTGGGGGCAATTGGCCTCTGGGCCTGGTATATGTGGGCTGGGGGCCCTGGCCTCACTCAGTCTCCCCCTTGCTGTAACATGGAGCTACATTTATGATAACACAGAGCTTACAATTTAAATGGAGCTACATACATGATACCACAGAGTTACAATCCAAATGGAGCTACACTAGTAGCATAATGCACCTCTTTTGTAAGGTGTAGAGTATATTTACTTAAATTGTAAGCTCTGCAATAGCATTAGTGTAGCCCCATTTCACTTGTTAGCTACATGGTATCACTTGCCTTACTTCACAACATTAATGCCAATTTTAAAATTTACATAAGGGGGCTGGCTGAGACATTGGGCTGGAGTGAATGTAGAAATGGGCCAGTAGATTGTATTTGCCCCCCAGGGCGCAAGGAGCCAGCCCTCTACTGGTGGGGCTGGTAACTTCAGCACACCCAATGAGGACTAGTGTTAGGCTTCAGTCTGTGGAGTGGTAGAAGGGTACAAGTGCTGATGATTTGGGATATCTATTTTATGCCCAATAGAAATGAGGAGCAATTCGAAGGCAAACTAAACGCATCATAGGGATAAATAAACCCCCCCTAAAAAAATTCTCATTGATTTTCTGTATTCCCCTCTGGCACTTAAAGGGGGCTAATGGTGCTTTTTGAATGCTAGAAATGTCACCAATTACTTGATAAGCAGTGCTTTGGAAACCTAGCAATCAATGGGCTAAAAGCCCATTTTTGTGCAGAAGGCCCCTTGTATTGATGATACAATGCCACAATAACATGTAGTCGTTCTGAGTTTCATAACCTCTTCAGAGTACTAATGAGCTGAGTTGGTTTGTAACATCTGCCACTAGCCCTTTAACTATAAATCCATAAATATCTTATGGGGAAATGCAGGTTAGTATTTTGAAATGGTGTTATCTAATTTCATTTTATCCTCTGCCTTTTTAATATACCACCTGTATTCTTCTTTTTTAAACCCTTTCAGTGCTCTGCAATGCGTTGTGTACCCCTCTGGCAATAAAAGGGTTAACTTAGCAGGAATCCTGTCATACCAAGTTGATACATGAGTCAGAAGGGGGCAAGTAAAACAATGTAACCCACTGTAGTAGTCATTCCTTTTTTATAGCAGTAAAAATAAGTAATGATGTCTTCACCAGTATTCCTCTCATCAAAGAAATCAAGTTTACTTGTGTCTGGAATTTTTTTTTGAGGGGGGGGCGTTATCATCTAATAACACCTCCTGTTGTATCGGACACTTAGTAGAAAAAGTAAGGTCCTACTACTTTTATGAGTTTCAGGTTGAATAATCTATGTGAATTCCAGGGCATTTTTCATTTGAAGGAGGTCGTGTCAAAATAGTATGGGATTAACCCTTTGAGTGACAGACAGGTATCCAATGCTTGGATACCTCTCTGGAACTCATAGGGTTAATTTCATAATGTGCACTGATAGCTATCTATGAAATAATGTCTATGAATTAAGGCATCAACAAGGTCTGCAATATCCTGTAGACGAGACACATTGTCCAACTTCCAAGGGACCTTTATATGAGAAGTACTTTAAAGGGATAGTAATACTACAAAATTACTATCCCTTATATTAAAGCCCTTGAAAAACTGAATTAAATGCCACCAGCAGCGTCAGCATTCTTGCTGCAGCAGGGAAATCCGGTCCCGGGACAGGCGGAGGCTCTTTAGCACAGCCAAGATCTCGTAATGGAATACAAGATCCTTCACTAAAACAGTCTTCTACGTGTGCTTGGTTACCAAGCACACGTAGAAGACTGTTTTAGTGAAGAATCGTTTCTTCTCTGCTGAAGAGCCTCCTCTTGATTCAAAGAACGGATTTCCCTGCTGCAGCAAGAACGCTGACGTCAGCAGAGAGGCAGGGGGGAGCGAATTTTAAAAGCGGCTATCTCGCAAACCATAAAGGTTTGAGAGATGCAGCTGGTGGCATTTAATTCAGTTTTTCAAGGGCTTTAATATAAGGGATAGTAATTTTGAAGTATTACTATCCCTTTAAACTACAGGCCCATGGTACGTCTTCTGATGATATACTATTTGGTTAACTCCAATGATAAAAGGCATACAGTTTAGAGCTGATGTAGTGCAAATTGCTACCAACGGTTCTTCAGTTCAGACTTGGGTAATTTAATTTGCAGTTACTAAAATGTTTCATCAAGCCATGCCTAAGTGTTATATCTTTCATCTGCAATAAAAAATATCTTAGATCAGCAATAATTCCTGTCTTGCTCTCAATGGACCTGGGTTTACCCTTTGAGTGCCAGATGGGTATCCAGTGCATTGCTAAGCAATCATTAATGTTTAATTAAGAAAAACATATCATAGGTATTTTCCTTTTGAGTAAATCAATGGCACTGTCTTTGTTGGGAGGTGCTTTATTCAAATGTTATTACCCTTAGAACTGTCTGGAAGTGGTGAAGCTGAACTATCACATTCTATGAACAACTGTAGTCAGTGTCTCACTCTCCCACAGAATGCAATAGAATAAACTGTAATAAGTTTGGCAGAGAATTTGTTTTACTCAACAGGAAAGCCCTACAATATAAGTTTGTTTGTCTTTTGTAATAAATGTTTGAATTCCTTTGTATAAGACAGTTCTTCTGTTTGGTGCCTGAGAGGTCGCTAGCACAAGCCTTTCTGACATTATGGCCCTTATTCATCAAACTAAAGAGGTGTCACCACTTGCCCCAGCCTCCTACACTTGCCCCTCCATATAAATATATTATGGCTTTGCTCCCACACGGAAAAAATGTCTGTGGATACCCCCGGGTACCACTCTGGAGCAAACCATCTGCATCATTGGGGGAAATTTTAACCCCTTGAATACTGTAGTGGTCTCAACACATTGTTTTGGTACAAATTCTAGCTAAACCACAGGGGATTCTGGGAAGTCTTATTTCACTCTATGATGATGTTATTATGTTCAAGAACTGCACCTCTTTAGCTTGATGAATAAGACCTTTAAGCCCATATTTATACAAGCAAACTGGAGTTATTATGGAGCAAACAACTGCACCATATGGGACAAATAAACATTACTAATGTCCCATGTACTTGAATAGAGCTTTAGAAACTCTTGAATGCATTCAATGAGTTAAAAGCCCACTTTAATTTAATAGGAATTTTTATTTGTCCCCTATGGTGAAGTTGGTTTAGCCCAGACTTACAGTTTGCTTCCATAAATATGGGCCAATGGGCCTTATTTTAGAAAGAAATGCAAAGCAATTCTGGAGTAAACTTACTATTCCACAGGGGAAAATGCCCAAATTCCTATTGATTTGACCCTCTGAGTGCCAGAGCAGTGTACCCTTCTGGTACTCAAAGGGTTGAATGAGGCTTTTAACCTCTTGAATGCTATGGAGGTTTCCAACACATTGCTCTGCAAATCTGAAGGATATGCCTGAGTTGACACAACACTCCCTTGTATTTAAATGAGGAGATGCATATTAAGTATTACTGTCCCTTTAAGTTGGTGCATACATTTCTGCATCTGTACTCACACCACCATAACTGGAACAGGCTATCCATTTTCTAGTTTAATGTACTGGTAGGGTATGTTAAGCATTGATCTGCCTTGCTAAGAGCACTGGTAGTGATCCTATACTAAGAAGTTCTAGAGTGGCTCATTCCAAGCAAGTACGCCAGAAAAAAAAAGAAAACTTTCTTTTATATAGAAATAATATAAATCACTACTACTTCTAGAAGCAAACTGAGGCATTCTGGGACAAATGAAAACTCCTGTTTATTTAAACGGCAAATTTATCCTGTTGAAAGCAAGTTGTTGGAGATGTGTCAAGCATTCAAACGGTTAAAAGCCTCTCTTAATCCTTTGTGTGCTAGTGGGTGATCAACGCATTGCTTCACAGTGTGTTGCTCATCCCTCTTTCGCTCAAAGGGTTAACTCAATGGGAATTTGTGGGATTTCCTCTGTGTGGTGCAGTTGGTCTGCCCCAGAATCACTGCAGTTTGCTGTTATACACAAGGCACAGAGGCCCATATTTCTAAAAATTTGAGTTATTCTGGACTAAACCAACTGCACAACAGGGGACAAATAATCCCTAAATCCCTATGCACTTGAATAGAGCTTTTTAACCCCTTGAATGCTATAGAGGTGTCCAATGCATTATGCAGCACTCCAGTAGGTATAAAAGTGAACCAGGGTAAGTCTGGGGTAAACCAATTTCGTTGTGTGAGACATATACCAATTTTCCAGATCGCCTTTATTTAAATAGGGCTGATTTTTTAATCCTTGAATATCACTGCAAAGCATTAGAAACCTCTCTAGCATTCAAGGGGTTAAATGTTCCATTTAAATAAATTGTAATAATTTATTTGTCTGTTACGGTGCAGCTGGTTTACCTCTGAATTGCTCTGCTCCACTTTTATACATAAGGCCTATAGGAGAGCAGTTATGGCTCAAATGAAAGCACTGTAGGGGAGGGGAATGAGAATTCACAATGATCTCCATTGATTTTATTTATTTATTTATTTATTTATTTATTTATTTATTTATTTGTGTATGTATTAACTGCTTGAATGATGGACAGGTCCCCATCATATTGCAAAGAAATGCTTTGTGCAAACTCTTTACCATCCATGGTGTTAACCCCTTCAATGCTAGTGGGCTATGTAACATATTGTGAAGCTATGCATTAAACACCCCTCTGCCATTCACATACCTACCAGCATTTCTATTGGCCAAAGGGACACTTTTGTTTTGTTTTTGTTTTTTTTTGGGGGGGTTGCTGTGGGGGGGGTCTGGTGGTGGGCGGGGCATTACAGAGAATTTTTAGGCAACATCATAACCTACTGACAGCTCTTTGTGTCACTGAATGAATTATTTAGAACAAGTCCAAAATATTGCATTTACACAGACTCATTTATAAACACATGTACTGAAGTTTATATAAACATCAGTGTGAGTCTTATTGTTGTAGAGCAATGTGATACACTTACACAACACACAGTCTGATCTTATAAAGAGAGTGACACCAGGGTTGGAAAGAGGAACATAGGAATTTGCTTCCCAGAAAGGATCTGTCCCTCCTGAAGACGGACACTTGGGAGGTATGCATTCAAATTGTAAAAAAAAACCCTATTAACCCCTTAACGACCCTTTACGGTCATAGTACGTCAAGGGTCAATCTGACTGAATGACCCATGACGTACTATGACCGTCATGGAGTTCCGGGCTCCCCCCGTGGCTGCACGACGTTTGGGGAGTCCAGAACCGGAAAAAGAAAAAAAAAATGCTCCGCGGTCCTCAAGTCACGGCGCGGCGCAGATTGCCCGGTCGTTAAGGGGTTAAGTCAATGGCAGTTTTCATTTCTTTCCCATGGTGCTGATGGTGTCCTCCAGAAATGCACCCGTTGAATCCCTTGAGTGCCAGATATGTAACTAACCCACTGCAACACGGTGCATTGGATACCTCTCTGGCCCTCAAAGGGTTAACTTGATAAATAAGGCCTTTTGTTTTTTCAGAAACTCTACATTTTAGTGAAGGAGTAAAGACGTTAATAAATGAATACAAATGTAACAATCTGCTCTCATCCTGTCTCTAATCCTTTTACACTAGTTAATGAACAGGTGGCTGAGAAATTAGAAATATCCAGATTTCTTTGGTGCAGAGAACCAGTGAACTGTTACGTAGAATTGATTATTTTTAACATTCACACCAGCACACTGCAGAAAGCTCAGGAAAACAAAGAATCACTGTCTGTTACACCCACATGTTAACTCATTCAGAGCTTTAGCCTAATGTATCATTTTACTGTATCATATAGATTACATACTGCTCCTTAACATATTGTGGACCAGGGGAGTGTGGAATACATTGCATATCAATGTGTTACACACACCTCTGGTCCTCCAGGGGTTAAAGAGATAGAATACCTTTTATTATTATTATTACTTTATTCTGCTAGCACAGAATAAATAAAGTCAACTTGCCAATGCTTTAATTTTACTTTAAAGGGATATTAATGTTTCACAAAAAAGCAGTTCCAATTAATCTTCATAGTATTTGGGCCATGGAGAGGGGTGATTTCAATACTGTCAGAGTTGTAGTTCAAGAGTAATTGAATGCTAAAGTATCCCCCTTCTGCCCCTTTTACCTAGTGTAAGCCACCACCCCTCAGATATGGAATCTGGTCTTAAGACCAGACAGCTCAAAGCAAGGGATAATCTTCTTACTGTGAGATCAATGAAAATCCTGACCCCCTTGACAGGTTTTTCAGGTTTTTCCTTATGCTCACTGAAGATTGTCCCTCTCTGCAATCCATCCAGTCTTGCTGCTCTGAGGTGAGCAGTGTTACATCAGTAAAAGGGGAGGGAGGGGGATACTTTATCATTTAATTACTCTTGAACTACAACTGTGACAGTACTAAAGGAGCAGAGGACTTATATGTGAAGATCCAAGTGGCAGGGAGCAGCACTGTGCATGCTGGGGTTTTCTTCATCAGTCAAGACCCTCTTCTATCATAAGCTATCACCATCACTAGAGCAGCTATATATCAGTTGTAAGCTGTGTGATATCACTGGTGTAGAATTATTTCCATTGTAAACCCTGTGGGATCTTATGTGTAATTAAATCAACTCTAAGTTTTATGATGTCAAAAAATAGGTTAAATATAGAAAATAATTCAAAGTTAATAATAGGATTTTTATATTACCACAGGTGGTACTACGGGAGTAAAAAGCACTCTGCAAGCTTGCACTACTCAAAATGTGCATATTTCCCAATGAGTTTCTCTTATTGAAATATTGATATGGCTACCATGTGATAAACATTCTAAATTCAAATATGTGCTTCAAAAAAGACTAGCCTCCTCAAATATAAAATCCGCCCTCTGTCCAGTCTACCAGGTCTTCTCTTTAGAGAAGGAACCTAAAGACCAACTGGAAAAGTGTGTATAATGGTATAATGTAATAATATTTCCTGCTTCCTATATGACTGGAGGGAATGGGCTTAGGGAGATCTTTCCCTATAATCAGCCATTACTCAAAGCACACAGAGAGCTCTGTTTTGAGTCCCCTAGACTTAATGCCAGATGTATTAGTGACTTCTCTGTTTCTACTGTATACTGGAGGGGTCTTTCCAGACCACAATGATACCGATACATGTGCAGATTGGCTAGCTATGTGCTTATCTGTTGATCTATGTCTGCCTTTGTGCAAAAAGAAGTGTCCCCAAGGCCCTGCTAACTTGGGGAAGATTACATTTTGATACAGAAAATGTCAAGCAAATGTCAGTAGGTTACTAAGTGCCCAAAATAGTTTTACACTAGAATTAACATTCAACTACCACTGATATTTCACTTGACACCAGACAGGATGAAGAATAGCCTTTAGGATAAGGCTGAATACAGCAGTTGTATAATAAAAACTTTGTTGATGTTCAGTGTAATTTCTGGTTAACAAACTGAGCTACAGATCTTACAGTAAGTTCTGTGACCATCAACCAGCTGAGGATGATAGCAGCTGTAGACTGACAACAGGTTGCCCACCCCTGATCTAATGCAGTGTATTGGAGTTGTCTCTAGCATCCAAGGAGTGACCCAATGACCAAATATTCACAGAAAGTGAGGGTTTTTGTTCAATGTCTTTTATTTGTGATTTATTTGTTTCTCTTATCAGATCTTATTCTTGGTATACTGTGGTATCAATATATATATTTCTATATCAATCTAATCACCATTAGCCCCAGATTATTTTCCATCAGTTTACAGGTTAGGGGCAAACAGAGAGTTTTCCATTTATCCAGAAACCCCCACCTTACAAAGCATTACAAGGCTTTTTTACATGGACAACTACAACGGCATTTGCCTACAGAATTACAAAAAAACACATTCTAGGATTATTATTTTTTTACTTATTTTAATCTTAGGAAACCTCTCCCAAATGGCAAAAGAGGGACACTATTGTTTGAGGGGGTGTTGCTGGGGGCGTGGCTGGTGAGCAGGGCATTACTGAGAATGTTTAGGTTATTTCATGACCTATTGACACTTCTTTGTGAAAACGAATAAATGATTTAGAACAAGACCAAAGTATTTTACTTAAACAAGCTAATTTATAATACACATATATTGAAGTTTACACAAACATTATGTGTGTTTTATTGCTGTGGATCAATGTGATACACGTATTCATACCACACAGTCTGATCTCCTAAACAGAGGGACACCAGAGTGGGAAAGAGGGACAGGGAGATTTGGGTCTCAAAGAGGGACTGTCCCTTCTAAAGAGGGACACCTGGGAGGTATGCTCTCCTTGTATATGAAACATAAGGGTTAATCCTGCAAATTATAGACTTAAAAGAAAGTAAGGAATGGTTGATATAAATCTATGAATTGCTGTATGTGAGATCCCATTTCATCAATATGTTCAGGCTTCTTTAATAATTGAAAGACTAGCCTAAAGACCTCTGCTAATCAAAGAGAAAAAAAATGTAAGTATCAGCTCTGTTTCAGATACTGTCAAGCTCTTACTAGGTGTAATGACTGGAAAGATTCTGAGGTCACAATAATAACCTTTACCTGGTCTTCTGGGATTCTGTGATAGCTTCACAAAGATTAGAGAACAGGACACATAATCATACGTATCTGTCATATTTCTTGCAAACTTTGTTAGGACCTATCTGAAGACACAACAGCCTGTCACTATAAGGATATACAGTATTAAATAATCATACCTATTTGTATTTACGTCAAAAGTTGTTTTTTTTAAGTAAACCTTTACAGATATTCTATTAAAAAAAACAATGAAAAGGACATTCTGTGCTGCAGATGGTTATTCTTTTAACTAGACAGATTATTCAATCTTATTCAATCTGAATTCATTGCAGAGGCTGAAGCTGTGACAGAAGTTTTGGTATAAGAAGTAGAAGCTGCAATAAAATCAATGAAAAATGGCAAAGCAGCCGGACCTGATAAAGTTACTATTGAAATGTTGGATGCTGGAGGTCAACCCTTATTTAAAGTCCTAGCTAAACTATTTTCAAAATACCTACTACTCGGCAATGTGACTGAAATATGGAACAATGCAGAAGTCATCCTATTGCACAAAAAAAAAAAGTGATAAGGCGTATCTAAAAAAGACTACTGACTAATAAGCCTATTGAAAGTGGTCAGCAAGGTTTTTACAAAGGTACTATCAAGAAGAATATACACAATACTTAATGCGGCACAACCTAAAGAACAAGCAGGCTTCAGGAGTGGTTTCAGTACAGCGGCCCACAGGTGGTGATTTGAGAGATAACTGAATGCAAAGTTGCAAACCAAGCACATGTAGAAGACCGTTTCAGTGAAATAATTTTTTTTACTAAAGCAATCTCGGCTCTGCTGCAGAGCCGCCTGATGAAAATAATACCAGATAGCCCTGCAGTCAGTACAATGCTGTCTTCAGGGAAGGGGGAGGGAGGGGGGAACTTTGCGTTCAGTTAGCTCTCAAACCATAAAGGTTTGAGAGATGAACCTGGGGGCAATTCAATTCTTTGTACCATAGCTACAATATGGGGATTAGTAATATTTAAGTATTACTATCCCTTTAACTACAAAAATGCATTTGACTTAGTAAAAAAACAACAAGCCAAAGTACGTGAGGGACTTTAAAGATGAACAAAAGTAATGTTGCCTGTTTCAAGGCATATTAGATTAATCCGTCCCAAAAGGAAGGTCCAGTTCCAAAATGATAGGCAAGTCCCCTCTTCAGGAAAATACCAGCCATCCCCAGATGTATATGTAGGTCTTATTTGGGCCTTCTCCATGAAGTGCAGCTGGTTTCCTTAGGCACCTAGAGGGGTCGACATCTGGATTGCTCCTTACCTTAAGGGAGTATCACAGTCTCCCACGTTGGAGTGTGCCTGTGCGTTATTCCCTGGTGGTATGTCGGGCGGCATGTTGGCGGCTATATCCTCTTTACTCTGCATGGACAGACACTGGCCTGGACACCTGTTTATGGGCCTATGCTATTTTCCCCTATTAGGTTCCGCCTCCTTCTGCTCCTTTATATACCTTCCTATGCCTGGGAGCCATTGCCCTTATGTGGTGTTTCTGACAGTATCTGCTTGCTCTGTTGTGGTCCGTGCCTGTCTGAGTATACGCTCCGTGTTTGACCCCAGCTTGTCTGACTACCCGTTACCGTGCTGACCTTTGGTTCTGTCTGAGGATTTGCTTCGTGTATGACCCCGGCCTGTCTGACTACTCGCTACTGTACTGACCTCTGGTTCTGTCTGAGGATTCGCTCCGTGTATGACCCCGGCATGTACACTACCCGCACCAGTTCTGACCCCTGGATCTGTCTGTGAGTTCGCTCAGTGTGTCCCTGGTGTGCCTCCCTTGGCCTATGGCTCACTCTGTGTAGTCCTTGGTGTCTGTCTTACTCCATGTAGTCTCCGGTGCACTTCCTATTGGCTCCGGCCTCTACCCGACAGTGGGTCCCGGTGCAGCTCTGGTCTCTATTACTCCATGTAGTCTCCGTATGTCAGATCAGTGTCTCTGGCCATGACCTTTGCCTGTAGAGTCCCAGTGTGCCTGACCTGTGACTGTGACTGCCCACTCACTCCCCTTTGCCTACTACCTTGAGACCTTGAGTAGTCCTACACTCATTCTCACTCTGGTGTTCTACTCGAGCTTCTGTCTGAGGGCCTTCCACAGTACAATGCACAGCACAGTGTGCAGCTCCCGGTGAAGCCTAGGCCAAGCTTGTCTGGGTCTTGGATTATGTGGGTTATTATATACATTGCTGCATTTTCAATAAAGGTGGTTACATTTTATACTGTGTCTGTCAATATTTGCCTGATTACCATGACAGGGTGATACCTTAAGTGTTTTCAAAAAACAAGCTAAAGTGTGTGAGAGGATCTGAGGACAAACTAAAGCAATGCTGGCTGTTCCACAGCTAGTCACCACTCAAGAGCATCACATTTTAGCTCTCTAGCGCCACTACACTTCTGGGGTTAATCACTGCCCCCCAGTAGCAGGGTCACTGGATAGCCGAGCTTGCAAAGACATCTCTAAAAAGAAACATAAAGAGGCGCCCAATAGTGCAACATTGTCAAAAAGATCACAGCTAATGTGGGTGAATAAATGAATAGTCACACATTCAAATGGTTAGGCCACTGGTACCAGTCAGACTAAGAAGTAGGCATACGGTGAGCATTCACCTGTCTCCATCTTTGAGGGCAAAGCAATGTGTTGCACCCCTCTGGCACTCCAAGAGTTAAGATATCCCAGAAGCTCTTTCTGCAGAGAAAACATCACCAGTAAAGTATGAAAAATAATCAGAGGTTTAAGGTTCACATCTCTAATTAAATATGAATAACTTTTCATTTACTGTGTAATAGACCAGTCACCTTAAGGTTAGTTAATTTTAAAACGAATCCCTGTCTGCTTCTTGTTCTAAACAATAGATTGTAATATAAATCATTTTTGAGACATTAACCTTTATTTGTTGGATCCATAGTGTGGTGTTGTATGCTAATTAGCTTTTGTGCTGAACAATATCGCCAAACTCTTAGGTTCATGTGCAAAGAAAATGGAGCAGCTCTGGAGCAAACCAACTACCCAAAATGACAAATAAACGTTCCCATTGATTTAAATGGAGCTTTCTCCCTCTGTGTACTAGAGAGGACTGCAATGCATTACAATCTATAGCAGTGGTTCTCAACCTGTGGGTCGGGACCCCTTTGGGGGTCGAAGGATGATTTGCCAGGGGTCGCCTAATACCATCAGATATTTATATTTCGATTCATAACAGTAGCAAAATTACAGCGATGAAGGAGCAACGAAAATAATTTTACTGTTAGGGGTTGCCACAACTTGGGAAATTTTATCAAAGGGTCACGGCACTAGAAAGGTTGAGAACCACTGATCTATAGCATTCAAGGAGCTAAAAACCCAATTTAAAGGGATAGTAATGTTTCGTAATAAAAGCAGCTCTAATTAATCATCATAATATTTGGACTTTGGAGAGTGTTATTTCAATTCTGTCAGAGTTGTAGCTCAAGAGTAATTCAATGACAAAGTATCCCCCTCCCGCCCCTTTTCCTGATGTAACACTGCTCAGCCAGATCAGAAGAGAGCTGCCCAGGTAGATTGCAGAGAGGGACAATCTTCAATTAAGATAAGGGAAAAACCTGAAAAACTTGTCGAGGGGGGCAGGGCCTTCATTGTTCTCATAGGAAGAAGACTGTCCCATTCTGTTATCTGTCTGGTCTATGGACTGCATTCCACATCTGAGAAGAGATGGCTTACACTAGGTAAAAGGGGCGGGAGGGGAAGCTTGTGAATATCTCTCAAACCATAAAGGTTTGAGAGATAAAACATATATCGTTCTTCATGTTTTTTTAATGCCTACAAAATAAAATAAAGATTAAATGAAGTATTACTATCCCTTTAACCCTTTGAGTGCCAGGCACTCAAAGGGTTATAATCAGTGGAGTTTTAGGGAATGTTTATTTGTTCCCTATAGAACAAATGGTTTGATCCAGAATTGCACCACTTTTCTTTAGTAAAACAGCCTCGCCATGTTATCTTTGAGTCTTGCAGTCACACTGGGGATATATGTAAATGCACATGAACAGAACTAATTAGCATACTTTGCAGGGAATTAGCATATAGACATCTAGTTTTTTCAGTCGTTGGTCACATGATCAGCAAGCCATAAGTGGGAGGGACGCATTATTATAATTTTTTTATAGATTATGATGATGAATTATAGTATGTCAGCTATTCAAAAATAACAATCTATTTATTGATCAATTCACAAAATGACAGATTGGTCAAATAAATGGAATATGAAGTACAATGTTGAAAAGTGTAAAGTCATGCATCAGAATCCCAACTCTTGTTATGAACTTAAAGGGATAGTATTGTTTCCTTTGACAGCAGCTCAGATCATTAATCTTAGTTAATATCACTGATGTCTGATGCTCTTACTGTTCAGAACTTGCTAGTTAAGCTAGAATTATATGATGAAGTTTATCCCTCCCGGACCTTTTCCTGATTGTAAGCCACCTCCTCATAGATCTGAAAACCGGTCATTGGACTGGACAGATCACAAAATGTCAGTATAAGGACTGAAGCTTGTCCACCATTGTGATCCTCTGTCAGATCTCAGACAGAAACACTGAAGTCAGAAAAAGGGATGGAGGGGTAAACTTCACCATGTAATTACAGAGTAACTAGCAAGGTATGAACAGTAAGAGCATCAGACATCAGTGCTATTAACTATGATGAACGATCTGAGCTGCTTGTCAAAGGAAACAGTACTAACCCTTTAATGAAATCCTTCTAGGAGACCCATTCTTAGAGAAAGATCTGGGGAACCTTGTAAACTACAAACTTGGAAACAGTGACCAGTGTCAAGCAGCAGTAGCCAAACTGGAGAGAGTGCAGCGTAGAGCAACAAAATTAATTAAGGGAATGGAGGGAGGACTTGATGTATGAGGAATGACTAGATAAACTTGGTTTATTTACTCTAGAGAAAAGAGGACTAAAAGGATATCTTGTTACACTTTATAATTATATGCAAGGTCAAATCAAGGATCTGTCTGGTAAGCTTTTCTTTCCAACATCTGAACAATTAACTAGGAGCCACCCCTTAAGATTAGAGGAAAGGAAGTGTCAATTTAAGCACAGGAAGCTCTATTAAATTGCAGAATTCTTTGCCCAATGGTGTGGTAATGGCAGATATAATTAATACATTGTAGCATTTCTTTCAAGAGGGTACATATAGAGTTATACTGTGTATTAGTAGATAAAACAGGAAGTTCCGGTAACACAGTAACATAGTAAATTTGGTTGAAAAAAGACACAAGTCAGTCAAGTTCCATCTTTGTCTCAAAACCACAGATATGAGAATTATATAGCTTTCCTGCTCCCAAATAAGTTAGTTTTATCTTCCTGTTTTGCCTACTAAAACACAGTATTAGTGCAGAATATGTAGTAAAATTGCCCATATTGTTTTCATCTATTTTTTATTCCTTTGAGTGCCAGGAAAGTTTCCAACCATTGCAATGACCTATCCGGCACTCAAATGGTTAAATACCCTATGTCCCTCACAGTGAGCTCATTGAACTTCTGTTTCCAGAGATGATCTGTCTGTGACAGTGAAGTCAAATATTTAGACAATGTTGCACATCTTTCTGCAGCACTGATTGATCTGTATGCAGTAGAGGTGGTGGGTTTTACATTGTTTCACTGTGTTTGTTACATTGTATCTCTTTCACACTGTTGCACTCTATCTGCTTTTACAGTCTCACACAGAATGTTTTTTGAAAAAAAAAAAAGAAAAAAACAAATAGGTCCATCAGACATAACATTTTAAATTAAAAAAGAGTTATAGAAAGTATAGGCAACTTAGATTTACATATTATTTACTTGCAAAGTAAAGTGTTACTGTTCCTTTAAAATCACCTTTCTAACAAACGTTTTATGTATAAACTAGTGTAAAAGCCCGTGTACACAGGCCAAGGTCCGGGTGATGTTAAGAGGCTGGTCCTGCTCTGCGTCCTGCCACCGACGCAGTCATGCACTGTAGAGACTGGCCGAAAGCACAGAATGCTCCCAGCACAGAACTCCCAGCATTCCTACACCTCCCAGCATTCTGTGCATTCGGGCAGTCTCTACTAAGCATGACGGCTTCTGACAAACATCCAAGCGAATTATTATATAAGATGTCTAGTGGAGAAATTCTGGTGCTTATGGCACCCCCTTACAGTATGTCTACCTATAACAATGAGATGCCATTTTTCTTGGAGGAGTGGTAGCTAATGCATGCAGTAAGAAATTACACAGTTTTTATAGATTTTAGTACATCTGATGGGGTGGAAATGTAAAAACAAATGCCTGTATCTCCACCTTCTGGAAACATTTGTGCACACCAGGTTAGGGGTAGAAAGGCAAGTGGACCCCCCATTTGATGCAGTGGGATAACTGCTTTCAGGAAATATATAGTTTTGTACTATTATTCAACTGTTTTAGAGCAATTTTACCATGGAATGTGCATTTTAGTTCATAAGGTTGAAATGTATAATTAAGGATAATTAGGGGAGCACGCCATGAATGTAGGTAAAACTATACGGATTTGGTATTTTTTACTTGGGGTTTCAGGGCTTTGTCAAATAACTGAAAGTTTCACAATCAGCATAAAAGTTTTTGATATATAGTGTGTGATTTTAGCAAAATACGTAAGTTTGTACATTTTATGTATTTAAAACATCATACCTTGTCACGCGATGCAATATTTAATTCTTGTGAGATGCCATGAAAAAGCTGAATTTGTTCTGAAAAAATTATATATAGTTTTCCTATAACTAGAAAGTTACCAGCAAAAATTATGCCTAAACAAATGGATAGCAAAAATGCCGAAAATGTGTCTGGCCTGTAGGGTACAGATAACTCCCTAAGTCTCTGGTACTGAAGGGGTTAAAGAGGAGATTAGATGCATAGGAAGAGACAACAGTAACTAATGAGGAACATGGGGCTGAGTTTAATAATCTGGTTTTGGAATAAACATGCTGCACCATAAGGGTGAAATGAAAAGTCTGAGTGATTTGACCCTTTGAGTGCCAGAGAGGTATCCAACATATTGCATTGCAATACGTTGGATACCTCTCTGGTACTGTAAGGGTGAAATGGGGCCTTAAATCCTTTGCATGCTAGCAACGTCTCAAACACACTGAAAACCAATGGGATACAATCTTCTATAGTATTCAAGGGCTTAAAGGGATAGTAATACTTTAAATTAACTTTACTTCATGTTGTAGCCATTAAAACTGCAAATTCAATGTGCCCTGCGGCATTCTATCAAACCTGTATGGTTTGAGAGATAGCCACTTTCAAAGTTCCCTCTCCCCTGGTGTCAGTGTTCTAGCTGACTGCAGGAGAATCCTGTCACTGGGCAAGCAGCGACTCTGCAGCAGAGCTGAGATCGTGTTAGAGAAACAGAAAGCCTTCACTGAAATGGTCTTCTACGTGTGCTTCCAAACCAAACACATGTAGAAGACCTTTTCAGTGAAGGATTTCTGTTTCTATAATGCGATCTTGGCTCTGCTGGAGAGCCGCCACCAGTCCCGGGACCGGATTCCCCTGCAGTCAGCTAGAACGCTGACGTCAGGGGAGTGGGAACTTTGAACGCGGCTATCTCTGAAACCATACAGGTTTCAGAGATGCCGCAGGCCACATTGAATTTGCATTTTTAACAATATGAAGTAAAGTTAATTTAAAGTATTACTATCCCTTTAAAGGTCCCATTTAACTGATCGTCAGTTTGAGGAAGCTTCAATTGTCCCCTCTGATGCAGCTTGTTACAGAACTGCACTTGTTTATCTTATTAACCCTTTGAGTGTCAGAGAAGTATGCAACGCATTGCTTTTCAATGCGTCGCATACCCCTCTGGCACTCAAAGGGTTAAATACAGCCCTGCAGCCCATGTGGATGTGTAGGTAGCACCTATCTGGGACTGGCACCAACTCTGAATAAACAGAGGAAAAATAAAGCTTTTTATGTTGTGAAAAGTAAAATAAAATCACCAGTTACAGCTTTATTTCTTTTTGTTGGTTAGAAGTATTCTAGAATTAAAAGGTTTATGCTTCTTGATGTGGACATTATTTTATGCAATATTGATTTTTCTATACTGCAGAAATGGAATACGAATATGATACAGGATGACTGGCAGACACATATTTCTCTCTAGTGATCATGCTGTGGGGTGAGAATTACAGGGTGTGCACAGAAAATTAGCACAACAGATTGATAGCATGAGACAGATCAGAAGGTTAACAGTAATGCAAAGATTTTTCAAGGGTATCAGGTACCTCTTCACCACTTCTTCACCTTGATCATTGATAAATACTACTACTGTGGTCTTACTAAACATAAGAGAACCCCTGTTGCAAGGATATCCAACCCTGGTCCTCAAGAGCTACCAACAGTGCAGGTTTTCAGGACATCCTAGCTGGAGCACAGGTAAACTCATTAAAGTGGAACTATCACCGCAAATAAAGCCACCTCCAATAATAGGCATATAGCGATATGCTTAGAACTAGTGCTATTATCGAGCAATACTTCTGCATTATGAAGAAATCCTTCTTCTGCTTCTGAGACTGACGGCCAGGCTTTTTGCTTTAGAGGCATCTGTGCACCTGAGCCGCCATTCCCTTCCTGTTACCTTAAGGTACAGTGCAATGCCTCCTAGAGGAGACTATGACGGACAGAGTAGGTGTACAGATGTCTCTACGACAAGATGTCTATGTGCAAGCCTGGCCTCCAGTCTCAGAAGAAGAAGTATTTCTTCATAATGTGGCACTTATGCTCGATACTAGCACTATTTCTAAGCATATTGTTATATGCCTAATTATTGGGGGGGAACTTTCTTTAGGGTGATAGTTCCGCTTTAAAGTGATGGATCCAGAAATTAGTCCGCCTGTTCTCCAGAATTAAACCACATTTCTTTATCAACAGCCTCCTTGTCAGTGATTTGATCATAGCAGTAAGAAATAGGAATGTATACATCAGCACTAGTGTTGAGCGAGCATGCTCGGCCGATGCTCGGATCGGCTCGAGCATCGCTCTGCTCGGCACATGGCGGTACTCGTACGAGTACCGCATGTGCTCGCCCGCCATGTTCGGGTCTCCTCCCCGCACGTTTTGCGGCTGCTGCGCAGCCAATAAACGTGCAGGGAGGCTCTGACATCGGTGTAATGCCAGCAGCCATGTTGGCTGCTGGCATTACACTGATTGGCTGGCCAGAACCCGTGGTCAGGTGCTGTATAGCACCTGACCATCGAGTTCGGCTCAGTCTGAGCCAGGGAGAGCTGAGGATAGGAAGGGAAAGGCAGTGTAGGGAGGAAAAAAACAAAAATTGTGAAAAAAAAAGAACCAAAAGTCCTTTTTAGGACTACTGTGTGTGGGGGCAGCAGGTTATTTGGTGTGGGGGGAAAAAAACAAAAAAAAAAAAAAATATATATATATATTCTGTTTAGTGTGCAAAGTTGCAGATTAGAGCACATTCTGTTTAGTGTGCACAGTTGCAGATTAGAGCACATTCTGTTTAGTGTGCAAAGTTGCAGATTAGAGCACATTCTGTTTAGTGTGCAAAGTTGCAGATTAGAGCACATTCTGTTTAGTGTGCAAAGTTGCAGATTAGAGCACATTCTGTTAAGTCTTCAAACTAAAATATCAAAGTCACGTATTCCATTCAGTGTGCGTCGCCGCAGTTTAGCAGCACATTCTGAGTACTGTGCAGAGTTGCAGAATAGGAAGAAATACTGTTAAGTCTTCAAACTAAAATATCAAAGTCACATATTCCATTCAGTGTGCTTCGCCGCAGTTTAGCAGCACATTCTGTGTACTGTGCAGAGTTGCAGAATAGGAAGAAATACTGTTAAGTCTTCAAACTAAAATATCAAAGTCACATATTCCATTCAGTGTGCTTCTCCGCAGTTTAGCAGCACATTCTGTGTACTGTGCAGAGTTGCAGAATAGGAAGAAATACTGTTAAGTCTTCAAACTAAAATATCAAAGTCACATATTCCATTCAGTGTGCTTCGCCGCAGTTTAGCAGCACATTCTGTGTACTGTGCAGAGTTGCAGAATAGGAAGAAATACTGTTAAGTCTTCAAACTAAAATATCAAAGTCACATATTCCATTCAGTGTGCTTCGCCGCAGTGTAGCAGCACATTCTGTGTACTGTGCAGAGTTGCAGAATAGGAAGAAATACTGTTAAGTCTTCAAACTAAAATATCAAAGTCACATATTCCATTCAGTGTCTTTCACCGCCGTTTAACAGCCTATTCTGTGTACTCTGCAGAGTTGCAGAATTATAAGAAATACTGTTAAGTTTTCAAACTCAAATATTAAAGTCACATATTCCATTCAGTGTCTTTCACCGCCGTTTAACAGCCTATTCTGTGTACTCTGTACAGTTGCAGAATTATAAGAAATACTGTTAAGTTTTCAAACTCAAATATTAAAGTCACATATTCCATTCAGTGTCTTTCACCGCCGTTTAACAGCCTATTCTGTGTACTCTGTACAGTTCCAGAATTATAAGAAATACTGTTAAGTTTTCAAACTCAAATATTAAAGTCACATATTCCATTCAGTGTCTTTCACCGCCGTTTAACAGCCTATTCTGTGTACTCTGTACAGTTCCAGAATTATAAGAAATACTGTTAAGTTTTCAAACTCAAATATTAAAGTCACATATTCCATTCAGTGTGTTTCAACGCCGTTTAACAGCCTATTCTGTGTACTCTGCAGAGTTGCAGAATAGTAAGAAATACTGTTAAGTTTTCAAACTCAAATATTAAAGTCACATATTCCATTCAGTGTCTTTCACCGCCGTTTAACAGCCTATTCTGTGTACTCTGTACAGTTCCAGAATTATAAGAAATACTGTTAAGTTTTCAAACTCAAATATTAAAGTCACATATTCCATTCAGTGTGTTTCAACGCCGTTTAACAGCCTATTCTGTGTACTCTGCAGAGTTGCAGAATAGTAAGAAATACTGTTAAGTTTTCAAACTCAAATATTAAAGTCACATATTCCATTCAGTGTCTTTCACCGCCGTTTAACAGCCTATTCTGTGTACTCTGTACAGTTCCAGAATTATAAGAAATACTGTTAAGTTTTCAAACTCAAATATTAAAGTCACATATTCCATTCAGTGTGTTTCAACGCCGTTTAACAGCCTATTCTGTGTACTCTGCACAGTTGCAGAATAGGAAGAAATACTGTTAAGTTTTCAAACTCAAATATTAAAGTCACATATTCCATTCAGTGTGTTTCAACGCCGTTTAACAGCCTATTCTGTGTACTCTGCAGAGTTGCAGAATAGTAAGAAATACTGTTAAGTTTTCAAACTCAAATATTAAAGTCACATATTCCATTCAGTGTGTTTCAACGCCGTTTAACAGCCTATTCTGTGTACTCTGCACAGTTGCAGAATAGGAAGAAATACTGTTAAGTTTTCAAACTCAAATATTAAAGTCACATATTCCATTCAGTGTGTTTCAACGCCGTTTAACAGCCTATTCTGTGTACTCTGCAGAGTTGCAGAATAGTAAGAAATACTGTTAAGTTTTCAAACTCAAATATTAAAGTCACATATTCCATTCAGTGTGTTTCAACGCCGTTTAACAGCCTATTCTGTGTACTCTGCAGAGTTGCAGAATAGTAAGAAATACTGTTAAGTTTTCAAACTCAAATATTAAAGTCACATATTCCATTCAGTGTGTGTCACCGCAGTTTAGCAGCCTATTCTGTGTACTCTGCAGAGTTGCAGAATAGTAAGAAATACTGTTAATTTTTCAAACTCAAATATTAAAGTCACTTATTCCATTCAGTGTGTGTCACCGCAGTTTAGCAGCCTATTCTGTGTACTCTGCAGAGTTGCAGAATAGTAAGAAATACTGTTAAGTTTTCAAACTCAAATATTAAAGTCACTTATTCCATTCAGTGTGTGTCACCGCAGTTTAGCAGCCTATTCTGTGTACTCTGCAGAGTTGCAGAATAGTAAGAAATACTGTTAATTTTTCAAACTCAAATATTAAAGTCACTTATTCCATTCAGTGTGTGTCACCGCAGTTTAGCAGCCTATTCTGTGTACTCTGCAGAGTTGCAGAATAGTAAGAAATACTGTTAAGTTTTCAAACTCAAATATTAAAGTCACATATTCCATTCAGTGTGTGTCACCGCAGTTTAGCAGCCTATTCTGTGTACTCTGCAGAGTTGCAGAATAGTAAGAAATACTGTTAATTTTTCAAACTCAAATATTAAAGTCACTTATTCCATTCAGTGTGTGTCACCGCAGTTTAGCAGCCTATTCTGTGTACTCTGCAGAGTTGCAGAATAGTAAGAAATACTGTTAAGTTTTCAAACTCATATATATTAAAGTCATATATATCGTGTAAGATGAAGAAGGCGGGTAAAAAGGGACGGGGAAGTGGACGTGATCCTGAAAGTTCAGGGCGCGGGTCAGGACGCGGAGAAACTGTGCCTGGTGCCAGAGCACAAGAAAGAAAGACATCCACCATACCTAGCTTCATGTCTGATTTCACAGGGCGTCGCAGGACATCACTCTCGAGGTCCGACCAGTGCGAACAGGTGGTCGGTTGGATGACAGCTGATACTGCTTCCAGTCGGTTAAGCACCACCCTGTCTTCCACCAAGTCCACTCTCAGTAGCCAAGAGTCTGGTCAACATAATCCTCACTCTGATCATCCTTCCTCCCACCATACACGGTCTGGTCAAAGAAGTGATCCCACACTGGGATATAGTGATGAGCTCGTCTCATCACCAATCCTTCATTTGACCCTCTCTCCAAGCACGCTTGCAGAGGAACATGACATCTTGTGCCCTGATTCACAACCTCTAGAGGCTACCCAATCACAAGAAGATGACAGATGTGAACGGCATTTAAGGTCAAAGGAAGTAGTGGATGATGATGATGATGATGAGACACAGTTGCCATTAAATCAACCACTATTTCCTTCTCAAGACCTTGTTGAGGAGAATGTTATACAGTTGTCAATGACCGAGTATGTGGTGGGATCAAGACTTGAGGAGGATGATCAGAGTGAGGAAGTGGAGGAGGACTTGGTGGACGATGAGGTGACTGACCCCACCTGGGAAGGTGTAGAGCCGAGCGATGACAGCAGTCCTGAGGGTGAGCCATCTGCAGCACCGCAACAGGCTGGAAGAGGCAGTGGTGTGGCTACAGAAAGAAGGCGGACCGCACCAAACCGGCCCGCAAATGTTCCACGGAGCACCCCCTTGCGTAAATCTACCTTGCCAAGGGGTAGGTGTTCCGCGGTATGGCGTTTTTTTAAGGAAAGTGCGGACGACAAAAGATTTGTAGTTTGCAACCTGTGCCACACCAGAATGAGCCGAGGCATGAACACTAGAAACCTCACCACCACCAGCATGATCCGACACATGGCATCCAAGCACCGTAGTAAGTGGGAGGAACGCCTGGATCGCCCATCTGTGTCTGCAGGCCACACCACTGCCTCCTCTTCCCCTGTTTTCGGTGCCGGCCAATCGCCTGTCGAAGGCGCAGGCCCGCATACCTCCCGCCCTGCACCTGTACCATCTGAAGCACCATCAGCGACCACATCCACTTCCCTGTCCCAGCACAGCGTCCAAATGTCGTTACCCCAGGCATTTGAGCGCAAGAGAAAGTACCCAGCCACCCACCCACAGGCCATAGCACTAACCTCACACCTTTCAAAATTACTGGCCATCGAAATGCTGCCATTTAGGCTTGTGGACACTGAGTCCTTCCGCAGCCTGATGGCAGCAGCTGTCCCTCGGTACGCCGTCCCCAGCCGCCACTACTTTTCCCGGTGTGCCATCCCCGCATTACACCACCATGTGTCCCGTAACATCACCCGTGCCCTGACCAACGCAGTTACTGGGAAGGTCCACTTAACGACTGACACATGGACAAGTGCTTGTGGCCAGGGACGCTACATTTCCCTGACGGCACACTGGGTGAATGTCGTGGAGGCTGGGAGCGACTCGGACCCTGGGATGGCACGGGTGCTACCCACGCCGAGGATTGCGGGCCCTACCTCCATCAGGGTTTCCACCAGCACCTACGTTATTGGCTCCTCCTCCTCCGTTTCCACCTCCGAATTCTCTACACACACCGCCACTCCCCCATCAGCCAGTAGCTGGAAGCAGTGTAGCACTGCAGTGGGGAAGCGTCAACAGGCCGTGCTGAAGCTGATCTGCCTTGGGGACAAACAGCACACGGCCTCAGAGCTGTTGCAGGGGATTAGTCACCAGACCGAGCAGTGGCTCTCGCCACTCAACCTGCAACCAGGCATGGTTGTGTGTGATAATGGGCGTAACTTGGTGGCGGCTTTGGAGCTCGGCAAGCTCACACACGTACCATGCCTAGCGCATGTATTTAATTTAGTGGTGCAGCGATTTCTAAAAACCTACCCCAATGTGCATGATCTCTTGACCAAGGTGCGCCGCGTGTGTGCACATTTCCGTAAGTCATCTACAGCTTCGGCCGGCCTGTTGAAGCTGCAGCAGCGCTTACAATTGCCAGCTCACCGGCTGCTGTGTGACGTGAGCACGCGCTGGAACTCCACCTTCCACATGTTGGCCCGGCTTTGTGAGCAGCAGAGGGCAGTAGTGGAGTACCAGCTGTTACACGGTCGTCGCCTCTCCGTTCAACTTCCTGTAATCAGAAGTGAGGAGTGGGAATGGATGTCAGACCTCTGCGAGGTTTTACGCAATTTTGAGGAATCGACACAGATGGTGAGCGGCGATAACGCTATTATCAGTGTAACCATCCCACTTCTGTGTCTACTGAAACGCTCGCTGCTCACAATTAAAACCGACGCTTTGCATGTGGAAGAGGTGGAAATGGGGGAGGAAGAGCTTACACAAGGTGATAGCCAGAGCACCCTCACTTCGTCTTCTCAGCGACAATTGGAGGAGGCGGAGGAGGAGGAGGAGGAGGAGGAGGAGGAGGAAGACACGGTTGCCTCCGCTACAGAGGGTAGCCATGGAACTTTAGTTCCATCTCTTCAGCGTGGGTGGGCAGAAGAGGAGGAAGAGGATGAGGATATTGAGAGTCAGCCTCCTGGTGAGGACAGCGAAATCTTGACTGTTGGTACTCTGGCACACATGGCTGACTTTATGTTAGGCTGCCTTTCCCGTGACCCACGCGTTGTACGCATTTTAGACAACACGGATTACTGGGTGTTCACCCTTCTGGACCCCCGCTACAAAGAGAATTTCTCATCTCTCATTCCTCCGGTGGAGAGGACAAGCAAAATGGTGCAATACCAGAAGGTTCTTGTTGAAAAATTGCTCCAAAATTTTCCATCTGACAACGCTGGCGGCAGAGTACGTGCTACCTTGGCCAACCGAGAAGGGGAGAAAAGGGGAGCACACAGCAGTTCCGACAAAGGCAGGGCAACACTCTCCAAGGCGTGGGACACCTTCATGACACCCCGCCAGCACCCTCACCCTGATGCGCAGCCTAGTGTCACAAGGAGGGAAAAGTTTTGGAAGATGGTGAAGGAGTACGTAGCAGACCGTGTCAGCGTCCTCAATGATCCCTCTGTGCCTTACAACTACTGGGTGTCCAAGCTGGACACGTGGTATGAACTGGCACTCTACGCCTTGGAGGTGCTGGCCTGCCCTGCCGCCAGCGTTCTGTCTGAGCGGGTATTTAGTGCTGCTGGTGGCATCATAACAGATAAGCGTATCCGCCTTTCCACCGACAATGCTGATAGGTTGACACTTATAAAAATGAACAAGGCCTGGATTTCCCCTGACTTCTCCACTCCACTGGAGGAAAGCCCCGGGGGAACATAAACTCACTTTATATATGTTATTTACAATGATGGGAATACTCTGTATTCCCATTCACCCCTTCCACCCCAAAAACGGGTATATGGTTGACTCTTAATGTTCTCATCCTCCTCCTCCTCTTCCATATGCCCTGGGATATAATTTTTATATAGGGCCAGCTCACCAGCGTGCCCTGGGATATAATTTTTATATAGGGCCAGCTCACCAGCGGGCCCTGTGATATAATTTTTATATAGGGCCAACTCACCAGCGGGCCCTGTTTGCCAATTTTTATATAGGTCAGCTCACCAGCGGGCCTTCTCATATAATGTTTTATTGGGTCAGCTCTCTAGCGGGCCCTCTCATATAATGTTTTATAGCGTCAGCTCACTAGCGGGCCTTCGCATATAATGTTTAGGATGGTCAGCTCTGCAGCAGACCCTCACCCATAATGTTTTAGATGGTCAGCTCAGCGCACGTTTCCCTCTTAATCATGGCCTCAGTTCTGAAAATCAAGGAAATTTTTGGGAGAATTTGCCTCTGCGCACGTTTCCCTCTTAATCATGGCCTCAGTTCTGAAAATCAAGGAAATTTTTGGGAGAATTTGCCTCTGCGCACGTTTCCCTCTTAATCATGGCCTCAGTTCTGAAAATCAAGGAAATTTTTGGGATAATTTGCCTCTGCGCACGTTTCCCTCTTAATCATGGCCTCAGTTCTGAAAATCAAGGAAATTTTTGGGATAATTTGCCTCTGCGCACGTTTCCCTCTTAATCATGGCCTCACTTCAGAAAATCGATGAAATTTTTGGGAGAATTTGCAGATGATATACAAGTAAATATACAGCAAATACTGTTTGGTAACAATTTTTCGCCTAAAGTCGTTTTTATTTTCCTTTTTGTGTGTTTTACGGTCAGTCTGTAAAAATGGCGTACTACGGGCGAAAGATCGTTCCCAGCAGCGATGTTGGAGTCCAAGATGCATCCAGACATCCTCCCTATGCTGTCCCTGAACCATTTCTGTAGTGTTTCCATCTTTTTCTGCCCTTTTCCTATGGACCAGGCACCCTCCCCTCATCAGAGCAGGGGGTGCCTGGTGTAATGCTCGAGTCCTCCCATTGACTTCAATGGGGCTCGGATGCTCGGCCGAGCACTCGAGCCTCAGGGGGTGCTCGGTCAGAGCACCCGAACATCCGAGCATTGGGGTGCTCGCTCATCACTAATCAGCACAGAGTGGTACCAAATTGAAACACTTTGACATACATTACAGTGTTAGGGAAAGATGCATTGTGTGATACAAGCTTTTCACAGCTGCACCCTCATGACCATGGCACCCTCCTTGTCTAACCTTCACCTCAGCCCTTCCTACAGCTATATACTAGTTTCAGTTCTCCAGCATCCACTCTTTTAATCCTTTATATTCGCTCCTAGAACAGGGACAGACAACTTTGTCTCACAGCTGTTGGAGACAAGAACTGCCGTTGGCCAGTTGTGGATAGTGAGAATTGTAGGCTCCAACAGATGGAGAGTCAAAGAATGGCTGCCCCTGTACTAAAACAATGTCAGAGGGATGAGCAACGTATTGCTCTGCAATGCTGTCCTCATCACTCAGGCCTTCAGAGATTTAAGACAGTGATAGGTATATGTGGTCCTCCAAAACAGCAGCATAAAATTATAGAAATAGGGCTTGAAAAATCCTCTCTAGCACTCAAAGAGTTAAAAAGGGAGTAATATGAATCAAGGTAAAACAAATATAATATGTGGTAATTTTGAGTGAAAATAAGGAATATATGATGATGAACAGGAACACTGTCTGCTGTTCCCAGTGCACCAGAGACCATACTGGAGATGGCAGGACAAGCCTCTGAGAACCTAGTTTGGCCCCAGGCTGGCCCCCCAGGGACCGCTGTGCTATAACTTGTCCTTGGGTTCCCAGTGCCCAATTCAGCTTCTATAGTTGCTCTCCTGTCAACTGTATTAGTTGCTACGAGTGAGCTGTGATGAAGTCATCACAGCGTGTCTACAATCACAGCTTGCTTGCAATTAAAAGTGTGGGTGAATCATCCCCTCCCTTGTGGAGACTGGATGAATCTCTTCTTAATCATCCAAACACAATAGCTTCACCAAATCCTTGGAAAACTTTATTAGAGACAATACGGAAAAAGGTAACTCACCTTTATCTGTATGGGCAGCAGACAAATGTATCATTAGAGGGGAGCTGATTATAATTGCGGCTTTTCATTGGAAACAAAGAAGACAAAAAATGGACCATTTAGTAAATGATATTTCAAGTTTGGAAACTTCTCATAAAAACTCAATGTCTGAACAAATTCTGAAGGAATTAGAACTGAACTCAAAACTCTTTTACAAATTAACATTGAAAAACTCTTTTTTTAAAACTAAACAGACATTTTTTACTAAAGGGAATAAAGTCGATTCTCTTCTTGCTCGTCAAATAAGATCTAGATATGCTTCACATTATATCCCTAAAATACGTCAAATTTCTGGTTCTTTGACTTATGATCAAGCCTCAATCCCATCTGAATTTAGGAATTTCTATGCTAAATTATACAATTTAAATACAAACTCAAAATTATCTCTGGGTTTTTCAGAGCGTATACAAAAATATTTGAAATCTGCTAACTTACTTCAAATTTCATCTTCTACTTATGAACTTTTGGAATTATCAATCTCATCTTGTGAAATAATGAAAGTTATTTCTCTACTACCTTCTGAATACTTAGGGGGTCTCCCTAAGAGTGAAGGATAATCCAGACGTGGACCCCTTGCTCGCAGTGCCTAGGGAATCCAGCTGCACCCTCCTGACGAGGCCCAACTAGGCCTAAACGTACGTTGGGGGTTAGCTGGTGTTCCCATGCAGTGGGGACTTGACCGTCATTTTGGAACTGGACCTCCCTTTTGGGCGGGATTAGTCTAATATGTACATGAAAATTTCTCCTCTGTAATGGTACTAGAGAGCTAAAACGTGATGCTTCTGGACGGTGACTAGCCGTATAACAGGCTGTTGTGTTGTTGTTCATTCCCAGAAGCCTCTCACGTTCTGTATGTTGTTTTCTACTACCTTCTGGTAAGAGCCCTGGACCAGATGGGTTTTCCCAGGTTTGTTACAAATGATTTTCTTCATTATTAACTCCCATGTTACAAGATGCATATAATGAATTCCCTACAAAAGCTAATACTTATTCATCTTTCTCTGAAGCATATATTGCTGTTATCCCTAAAAAGGATAAGGATTTGGAGAAATGTGAAAACTATCGCACAATCTCACTCCTAAATTTAGATTTTAAAATCTACGCACAAATTTTGGCAGAAAGGCTTAAACCTATTCTTTCAACTCTAATTCATTATAATCAAGTAGGATTCGTTATTGAAAGAGAAGCAAGGGATAATACAAGAAAACTGTTAAATATCATAAACTCTTTACAATCTAAATCTACTCCAGCTATATTTTTATCAACTGACGATGAAAAAGCATTCGACAGAGTTAACTGGACTTTTCTTCAAAGCTCTTTAAAAGCCTTTGGTTTTGGACCAAACTTTCTTAATAATGTTTTTGCTCTATATGCTTCTCCAAATGCAAAAGTTAGGGTTAATGGATACTTATCCGATAGTTTCTTTATAACCAGTGGTACACGTCAAGGCTGTCCCCTCTCCCCTCTCTTACTTGTTTTGTTAATGGAGTCATCTGCGCAACATGTTCATCTAAATTCCAATATTCATGGAATAGAATTAAATGGAACTATGAATAAAATGTTCCTGTTCGCTGACGATATTCTTTTTACAATATCACGTCCTATTATCTCTATGACAATTATTTTAAAAGAAATTAACACATTCTCAGAACTATCAGACTTTAAAGTTAACTTTGCTAAATTGGAAGCTTTAAATGTAGGTTTAGACACTTCAACCCTTCAAATAACTCAGTCTTCTAACCCATTCCATTGGTCCACTATTTCTATTAAGTACTTGGGAATTCACCTTACGCCATCTTTTGTTTCTCTTTTTAAAATTAATTTTCCTCCTTTATTAAAACAGATACAACAAGACTTAAATGGAACCCGCTATATATATCTTGGTATGGTAGGATCAATATAATAAAAATGAATATATTACCTAGAATTTTGTATTTACTCCAAACTTTACCAATTAAAATCCCTTCTTCTTTCTATACACTGTTAGATCATTCAATAAATACATTTATTTGGAAATCTAAACCTCCTAGAGAAACGAAAAACACTATATGTCTCCATAGGAAATGGGGTGGTTTGGGACTACCTAATTTAAGAAATATTACCATGCTTCTTTAATAGCTTCAGTAATCGACTGGATTTTTTGTAGATCTAACAAAGCTTTGGTACGCATGGAGAATACTCTAATTCCGTAAGTAGGCCCATTTGTTGAAATCTTCTTACCCCCAAAGAATAGAAGTAAAAAGTTAAGTTCTCATACTATTTTAGCAAATGTTTTCTCTATATGGTCATTTTGCAACAAATATTATGTTCTTGCAGCTTATCCCTCTATTGCATCACCATTCTTTTATTTTAAAGATACTTTATTTTCCTTATCCTCAAACTCTTCTTCCTTTTTACCTCCCATGTTCTCTCTCAGAATCTGTGACTTTGTGGAAAAATCAAAGATTATACATATAGATAATTTAAAAGTTAAATTTGAACTTTCAAAAAATGAATTAGGACATGTTTTAAACATCATTAATTTTATTGAAAGACCTAAAATTAAAGCTGGATAGATGCAACCTCCTACACCTTTTGAAATATTACTTAGTAATGATGAACGTCCAAGGGGTGCTTTGGGACGAACTTATGCTATTCTCTCTCAACCAAACAACACAGATAAACCTAGTTACATATTGGCAGGGGAAAAATAATTAGGAACAACATTAAACTTTAAAGATTTACAATGTGTATGGAGGCTTGCTTTCTCCTCCTCCATTTCAGCTTCTATATTAGAGACTCATTATAAATTTTGATGAGGTGTTATACTCCATCCAGACTAAATAATATGTTTTCAAACTCAAGCCCATTATGTTGGAGATGTAAGGAGGAGAGAGGGACCCCATCACATATTTGGTAGTTCTGTTCAAAACTTCATTCATTTTGGTCTGAATGTACAAATATTATAGAAAGATGTTTATATATTAAATTGAACAAATATATTTGGCAAAATTTATTCTTATTAAACATTCCTTCTCTTCCATCTCATAAAAAAATACTTTTTGTTATGTTACACTCAGCAAAGTCTCTTATTCCTTGGAAGGCTCCAGATCCACCTCAGATCTCCAAATGGATTGAAACAGTCCATTCCCACTGTACTTTATTGAGAGTGACATTCTTGCAGAAAGGTCTTAATCGAGATACAATTAAAGACTTATCTCGAGCACTTACATCTTCTTAAGAGAAATGAATCCTAAGACACAGGTATTGCATGAGGGGAGGTTTGTCGGTCTATACCTTTCATTTTCCCTCCTTTCCCTCCCCCTTTTTTTCCTTCTTAAAGATATAAAATACTCTTTTATACTGAGTGTTTAAATATCCCTTTATTGTATTTTCTTTTTGTTGTTGCTTACATTCCAATGCTGTAATCTTTAACTATTCAATAAATTATTTTAGGATTCAGTGTAGCAAAAAACTCACAAGAGTGGTACAAAGGTGATACCTTTTAATTAAAAACAGGACTAAACCTTGGGATGGGCTTCATGTCTCACTATAATAGATAGAACATTTTGGTATTTGATTGTATAGAGATAGATCTGTTCAAGTCACAGACTAACAGGCTCTTCACACCTCTGTGTTAATGAACATTTCCTTGTTCCCAGGACTTTGATCTAACCCTGTGCATATCAATTCATATCTTTGCAGACTGTATGTTTACTAAGTTAATTGGCCCCCACTGTGTACTCATATATTTTGGTTCAAATGTATGTCATAATCTGTAAATATAAATGCAGTGTTATTCTAGCTTTGTTTGTTAACCCATGCCTGAAGAAGGGACCTTAGTGTCCTGAAAGCTTGCACTTGTTATGTCCTCAGTTAGCCATTAAAAGGTATCACCTTTATACCACTCTTGTGAGTGTTTTGCTACACTGAATCCTATCTACTCCACTGTCTAACACGGTACCATCTTCTTTCTGGAATAAAATATTTTAAATCTCAAAAAAAAAAAAAAAAAAAAGTGTGGGTGAAAGAAAAGCTCTAAGTATTAAATACTGATTGGGTGAAGAAGACCTCAACTCTTAGAAATAACAAAAAAGTATTTTTTATCTGATCCTTTGAGCACTAGGGGTACAATGTTTTGCTCGACCTCCTGGTACTTACCCAGTTCTCTGCTAAGCCTTTGTACCCCTCAGTGCTAAGCATGTTTTCACATTTTTATTGCAGTTTATAGTCATGTGACAGTTTTCAGTGCTGCTCTGTGAAAAACCCCCATGTCATACACTTTTTCTTCAGCAGAACATTTACTGTTAAAAGGTTTGTGGATATCTGCTAACATGATCAAAACATTTTAACCAGAATACAACAAAAAGCATTCTTTATTGAAATTCCAGTAAAGCAAATGATATACAATGTCTTTTTTTCTATATTAGAAGTGGTGGTCAGAGATGCTCAACTGGGTAGAACTGGTATCCCACCCAAGGACAATCTCTTTTAGCTCACAAGTGCCGTACACAGAGAAAACATATCCTGAAGCATGTGTTGCCCTACTTTTCTAGACCAACAATAGTAGTGTTCCGGTTCAATACACTCAGACACGGTAGATGTTGGTAAAAACACAATTTTATTAATGCACACAAGGAATGAGGTAACCCTCACAGGTCCAGTAACAACAGTAGTAACTGACACAGGACAGGTTACAAGCAAATTAACCCACACGGGTCCAGTATGTATAATACACACAATACTGACACAGGTCAGGTAAACGAGTTTGATAGTGTATGAAAGTCCAATGTGACCAGTGGAACCACTGGCAAAGTATGAGTACAGCAAAGGCCCAATGTCGCCTATAGGCAAGGGGAGGTGACAATGACAGGACTGCAACAACAGGCACGGGACACCTGTAGGAGGATGCAACGGTGGCCGTCCACCAATGATTACACAAGGCTGGTCAGAGCTCGTGCCAGAACGGAGGCCCTACTGGAGCAGCCCACCACCGTGTGCACGTACTACCCTCAAGGGTTAATGTGCGATAGTATAAATGGATGGCAACCGGAAGCGCACAGCGGAACCAAATGGATATTCAATTGCACACAGTAACGGAGCCCAACAAACCCAGCGTGGTAGTAACGGAACGAGGCCCTTCCCCCGAAGGGGTTAATAGCACTATGGTCTGGATAACGGCAACCACCAGAGGCACTCAACTGAACCACAAGTAGACCAAGCGAATGCAACACGGTGTGGGCACACTGAGACTCTGACCACTGGCAGAATATAACCGGCAACCGGAATACCGGAATACAGGGAGGCCCAGTAAAGCTGAAACGGTGCCAGGCAGGCAGCAGCAGGAACAGTCCGGAAGAGCCCGGCCGGGCACAGGAGAAGCAGGAACCATTGCCAAGTCGATTCGGTACACAGCACAGGAACGTCAGCCAAGCCGGGTCAGTAGACACAGAGAAGGATCCTCAGACACGCCGGGTCGGTACACAGAGCAGGATCGTCGGTCTCGCCGGGTCGGTACACGGAGCAGGAACGTCAGCCAGGCCGGGTCAGAACAGGAAGCAGGAACGTCAGCCAATCCGAATCGGTACACAGAATCAGGAACAGACAACAGCGTGGTCAGGCAGTCCAGGGTCATACACTGGATCAAAACAGCAAAACTAGAGCTAGGCATCAGGTACACCACGAAAGGGCACTAGCAGAGTGACAGCCCAGGGTATAAAAAGGCTGTCACTAGGAGGAGCAGCACAGCGCAGCTAATAGGAGAGCAGTAATAGCAAGATGGACAGAATGTCACCCAGATCATGGGCGCCGTGATAAGTAGTCTGTTTATGTATAGGTCTTCCTATAAAGTTTACAAATTACATAATATTAAGCATCTTTATACATCAGCTTCTCCTTCCCTTTCTCCCTCTTTACAGCTTCTTCCCATCCCTTCCTTTTTACAGCTCCCTCCATTTCTGTTTTAGTTTTTCCTCCCCACCATCACTTCCCTTTTTTCCAGCTTCTCTCTTCTTCCATTCAGACCTCTTCCCAACTACTTCACCATTCCATCTTTCCAGCTTCTCTCTTCCTCCATCCTGCCATCTTTCTAGATTCTCTTCCCTGCTCTCTCTCTCTGTCTTTATTCCATTGCTCATTCCTCTATATCTTCCTTCCTTCTTTTCTCCCTCCCCCCTCATTTCCCTCTTCTCTCATCCTAATTCCTTCTCCATCCTTTTTCCCTCCTCTCCGAACGTACTGTTCTCTCCTCCTTCTCTCTATCCAACTTGTTCCTTCATGCAGCTTCACCCACAGTCCCTTCCCCATCTTCTTTTCCATAAATGTACACATGCATGGAAATACATCACTCGTCTTTTAACCCCTTAAAGACCGGCGCGCGTACACGGGGTCGGTATTTGGTGACCAAGGGGATTTATTTTTTTACTTCCTGTTCAGGGCTTCCGGAGCGGTGTGCAGCCACGCTGGGAGCCCTGAACTCCATGACATGCCAGGACCATCACTGGTCCTTAAGTGCTGGACCACAGTGATGGTCCTGGCACGTCAGTGGTCGTGAAGGGGTTAAGGCCTGTAAAGTGAAAAACAGACACAAACACACACACACAGAGATACACACACAAGCATATATCACACATTCCATATATGTGGTTGTGAACTCTGAAAATCTGCTTTTCTGGTGGTTTCTTGTGGCTCCTACATGCTCTAGTCTGCCTGATCCCCACCACTGACCTAACCACCACAGCACTCCACTGCTGATGATAACATTAACCCCTTAAGGATCGGGAAAACCTGAGGTGGATTTCACTTAAGGACCGAAGCAATTCTGACCTTTTTGACTATGTCTTTGTTCAACAGTGTTTTCCCTCTAAGTACTTTATTTTACCCAAGAAAAGTATATACCGTTTTTTACACACAAATAGGGCTTTATTTTGATACCAACTTATATGGATAGCCCAACCATTTATTTTATTAAATACCTACACTGTCCCCCTGGGTGAAAAAACCCATGTCCCTTTTTTCCACCCTATTTTCTCACTTTTTATTGATGACATTTGGTGGTGTGTATAAATGTATTACATGGCTCCACAACAATCACACTTCCAATATTGGTAATTGACATGTTGTTGTTTTTTTTTTTTTAAAGAGATGGACCTGCATCCAGCCAGCCTCCAGCACAGCAGTGAAGGGGTTAATACCCCCAGCTGCTGTTTTTTCTTTTAACACTAGGTGTCTCCTCTCTGCTTCTCTGTCCCTTACTTTGACCATAAGGAACAGACAGGCAGAGGAGAGACACAGGGACAGTGTATAAATCACACTGTCTCATTCATTCCAAATGCCGGTACATGTGATCGTTGCTTCAGTGATCACATGATCCGGCACAACTGAGAAGGGCAGAGACTGAACGCTCCGGTACTGGAACACTCAGTCTCAGCCTGGAATGAATGATAGAAGCGTGCAGAGAGGCACGCTGATATCATTTAACCCATGACTGTCCAGGACCATCATGGGTCCTTAACTGCTTTCTACCCATGATGGTCCTGGACCGTCCTGGGTTGTTAAGTGGTTAATAGTTGGTGCCTGTGTTTACATGTTTTATTGTCTTTAAAATGTGTGCTTATCAAATATTTTCTTCAACCCTTGAATGATTGCTGTATTCAAAACATTACAAAGTGGGTTAAAAGCCTGGTGGCCAGAAATGATTTTATGCGTTGGTTCATACACTTTTCATACAAAAAAATCAATGAAAAAAGAGATTATATTCTGAAGCAATCCTCAAAAGTGAGATAAAATATTAAAAGCCAAGCAACACATAAGCTGACTCATGATATCCAGCAGAGTGCCAGCCAGTAAATGCACAGTGGTATGAAATATTTACTAGAGTAGATCAACCGGTTTAGGGCACCAGAAATCTTAATATTTATAAAATAAGGATTCAGACAGGCAACAAAACACCCCTGCTTCCCCAAGTTGTTTCAATTGAGTGTATCTGTAGCGTGTTTATTTCTACAGCCCAAATGTATAACCTTATGTTTATCTGTATTAAACCTCATCTGTCACTTTTCTGCCCATTTACTCAGTTTATCCAAATCCTTCTACAGATAAAAAAAATATCCTGCTCTTTATGTATTTTATGCATAGCTCAGTGTCATCAGAAAAGATTGAGACATTACTTTCAGGACCTACTCTTACATAATTAAAAAACAAATTTATTAAAAGGCATCGGGCCCAGGACTGAACTCTGTGGCTACAAATTTAGACCAACTTGAAAAGTTTCCATTTAAAACAACTCTCTGCCATCTATCATTTAGGCAGTTCTCTGTCCATTCACAGTCCCAAACTGAAGCCTTTTAATTTATGCAGTAACCCAGTGTTTCTCAATCTTTTTTGCTTGGTGCACCCCTGACACACATTCTGGAAATTTCAGGGCACCCCTAACATATTTAATGTAATTTTTCAGGGGCATAATGAAGGGTACAGTTCATAAATATACAGTTATTATTATTAAGTACTCCAGTCATAATAACAAAAATAACTATACTGTCCATGAATCTACATTTAAATGTTAATAGTCACGTTTTTTTTAACAAAATCTGTATAGAAAACATAGGGCACCCTATGTTGATGGCCGTGGCACACCAAAGTGCCAAGGCACCCTGGTTGAGAATCACTGCGGTAACCTGTTTTGCAAAATCCAAGTATACTACATGAATAGCAATACCCTTGTCCAAATTACTAATTACCCTTTCGTAAAATGCAAGTGTATCAGTTTGATATGATAAAGAATAAGTCCAGCGTTATTAAGAAAATCCTATTTAATCTGAGAGTGACAGGCAGGAATCAGACATCTTGACTTTGAGACATCTGTTCGCCTGCACTGTCCGTCCCGGTTTCCTCCAGGATTGGTGAGGGGGAGTTGCATTGTACCTTAAGGTACAGGAAGTGACTGACGGTGCAGCAGCACAGATGCCTCTAAAGCAAGAAGCCTGCCAGTCTCAGATCAAGTAGAATTTCTTAAAAACACTGGACTTATGCTGTATAATACTAGTGTTTCTATGCTTATCGCTATATCAATATTAATTTGGGGGGCACTTTATTTGGAGGTATAGTTCTGCTTTATTACATTTATAACTACCAGAGACAATCTTACAGTCATTTTAACAACTCCACTTTAATAAATCTCCCCCGAAGTTCCTTAAGTACCCTTGAGTGTATGCCATCAGGTCCAGGTGTTTTATTCATCATAACCTTCTCCAGTCTCTTTTGGACTTGTCAGCCATAGCCTTATCCTCACAATTCAATTCACCCATCTCAGTGTTAAGAGGACCAGTATCAGGAGAGGAGGAACTTTATCGGTGAATATCTCTCAAACCATAAAGGTTTGAGAGTTGGGATTTGCTGCACATAATTTTTTTTTTTTTTAAATCTACAATAAAACATAAAGTTATCTTTGGGCATTACTAACTCTTGACGTTTTAATGATTTCCTTTAAAACCCAGTAAAGTTGCAATAAGGAACATCTGCACAGCAGCTTATGGAGAAGACCTCTCACAAGAGCACTGATGGAGATTATGATGCTCGTCACAAACTTCAAATAATAGCCAACCTAAGTAGATAGCAGCCAATAGTTTTTGCTGGTATTCTTATGAGCCAGCTTTCAGACAAGCCCCTTCTACATCCAGATCAATGGATGAAAGAACATGGAAGACAAGCAGCTTCTACCACGAGTGAATTAAAACAATGAGAAAAATATTCAAGGAAATCCTTTCAAAATGGAGTCTGCCATTGAAGGGAAGATCTGGAAAGATGAAAGTCCACTTTAACAAACAATTCATAGGGGGTTTTACACAAGACTCTTGCTAGGATGTCAGCATATGTGTTTATCCCATATATATTTGAGAGGATGTGATCAGGTTACATCATAATTCAGATAAAATTCCACAAACTGCCCTTCTGTTGATTTAGAAGACTGAAGGGAAAGTTTTACATAGTATGAAAAATATATATACTGTAGGTCTTTTCCACTTCTGGGAGATTCTTTATTCCAGAGAAATTCTACTACAAAAGTTTATTGTTTTGGGTGTATTATTTTTTGAGAACCTGCCATTTTAGGGTGGCATTGTTGATATAACAGTCTATGGAGAGCTATTGTCAATGACAAAATCATCAGTAAGTAGCAACAGTGCTAACCCAAATGGCATACTACTGAAGTATTGCTCCTCCCAAAATGTTAATCTGATCAGAAATAACTTTTAACTGAAGCATTTTCCAAAAGTGAGAGTACACTTATTTTCTTGCTTTACTCAGAAGGAAAGACTTATAATATATATTCCATAGTTGGGGTAGTCTGTTGTAGGAAGTCCAGCCATTGGGAACTACAATTCCCATCATCCCCAACCAGCTGTTGTAGTCCCCAACAGCTGGAAGTCCAACAGTTGACTATCCCCGCTCTACATATATTTCACATTACAATAATGTTTCCCTGTCAAATACAGCTGAAATTCAGTCTGGAAAAAACTGTATAATACTAATGTAAACGCTAGAAATGGAATATTTAAGGGCTCAGTAAATGTGAAGTCTGCATTAGACATGGTTGAGTGCACTCTGGAAATTGGATTGTGATTTTTATTCCCAGTTACAATCTTTAGATTTAATTTCATCCCAACCTGGCTAATCTCTTCACAGCCAAAAGGCTGCATGGATGAAACTGAGGGATTAAATGTCGAGTCCCACATAGAATCAACATGAACTAAAATCTCTAAGGATATATATTTCTGAAATAACAACTGAAACAAATAGAATAAGTTCGCTAAAGAACTCCAAGTACAAACTTTACACTAGTTATAATCTACACCAAGAAAACTTTTAATTAACCTTTTGAGTTCCAGAGGGTACACAACTGTAAAAACAATAAAAAAGGGAAGAGGAAAAACAAGGGGCGCCCCTTGTGTATATCAAACTGATAACTAATTAGATCACCCCCACTGCACCCTATTGTGCGCACTCACAAGAAAATATTGTCAGTGACGAGGTTCAACAACACTGACTAAATGAGCGGTTGGAGAAACTGTCTCCAAAGCAGTACAGGCACAGGATTTCTGTTCCAATGCGGCTCCCTTAAATCTCACGTTCTCCCTCAGCGACAAAGTGTATATAGAAGCAAACAAAAACACAAAAGGGGCACAAATAGTGAAGTATGTATAGAAATCCTATATAATAATTCACTAAAATGTGTGTAACGCCGCGTCATGCGCAGTAGACACTGCTGCACGTGCTGCAGTCATGAGCAGTAGAGACTGCCCGCGCTGCGGCTGATACGAAGGAGCGTCCGGCTCTGTATCAGCCGCGGCGTGGGCAGTCTCTACTGCGCATGACTGCCCTGCGACCAGGTGGCAGTGGCACTGTGGCCCGTGTAACGGGCTCTTCAACTAGTATGAAATAAACAAATGAAGATACACTCACATTTAGATGTTGTCAGGGCTCTGATATCAAAGTCCACTGACTCACGAGCATACGGAGAAATATTCCCCTCTCTGTTGGGGTCACCCTCTTCACTCTTTTCTTCCTCCCCCGTTGGGATCTTCAATAGTCCAGATGAAAAAAACAACAACAAACAACAGACGGAATCTCTTGTTAAAATAGATTTAATATTTAAAAATTGCAATGGCTATAACGCTAACGCGTTTCGCGGTTAAAAAAACGCTTTTTCAAAGCTAAACAAGCCAATAATAATAAAAATATACATAACACAAAGGGTACACAACACACTCAAAGGGTTACATTTACATTGTTTTTCTAGCTGGTTTTCATTTTATTTAATGATGTGTGCTTTCCCTGAATTTGCTATTATTGTGAAAACAATCTGTAATGACACTGCGCATTAATTCCAGTTTTGCAGTTTACAAGGATTACCAGGTCTATCTCTAGCAATGAGCCTCCTAGAATTATTCTATGAAATTAATAAGCAGCACTGGGATTTTGTCTTCCTATATGCATAACTCTACATTTTCCCACATTAAACTTCATATTCCATTTGTTTGCCCAAGCTGCCAATTTATATAAACACATCTGAAGAGAATAAACATCCTGTTCTGAATTTATTACCCTACATAATTTAGTTTCATCTGCAAATGTGGAAATTTTGCTTTTTACACCTATTTCCAAGTTATTTATAAACACGTTAAAAAACAGTGGACCAAGTACTGAACCCAGAGGTACTCTCAGCTTTAACTGTACTGGAGAACGCACACTGTTCCCTATCCTTCAACCAGTTTTCTATCCAGTTGCAAAGGTTATCCCCTAGCCCCAATTTACTTATTTTAAACTCCAGCCTCCAATGTGGTACTGTAACAAATGCCTTTGCAAAATCTAGATATACTACATCTACTGCTTTACCATTATCTAGGTTGCTACTTACTTCTTTATACAAACTCAAAGATTAGTTTGGTACAATCTATTCCTCATAAAACCATGTTGATTCCTGCTAATAATCTTATTTTCTGCAGTGTAATTCTGAATGTAATCCTTTTTTAATCCTTTAACAGTTTTCCAACAACAGAGATCAAATTTACAGGTTTATAATCCCCAGGTTCTGTTTTAGTTCCCTTCTTAAATAAAGGTAGTACATTGGCTTTACTCCAATCTTGTAGCACTGGACCTGTTGTGATAGAGTCTTTGAACAGTAAAAAGAGTGGTCTTGCTAACACTGCACTGAGTTTCCGAAGAAACCTTGGAAGTATACCATCAGAAACAGGTGCCTTGTCAGTCTTAATTTTGTCCAGTCTTCCTATTACTTCTTCTTTTGTTAATCCAGTATCTGATAATGATATGTTTTTATTTGTTACTTTTTGAGGCTCTTCTACCATTTTTGTTCCCTTTTATATACTGATGCAAAGAAAGTGTACAAGCATCAGCCTTTTTCTAATCCTGACTAATCAACTCAACTCACCCATCTTATTTTTGAAAGGTCCAATGCACTCCCTCATAAATTTCTTGCTATTTATGAATTTGAAGAACTTGTTTGAATTAGTCTTGCTCTCCCTTGTAATTCAAGTTTCATTATCTATTTCTGTTAACCTAACTGCCTTTTTCAATCTTTGTTTCACTCCCTGTATAGTCACACTTAAACAGTTTAAATGCCCTTTATCCCCTTGCCATTTCTTTCTTTACATTTGCATTTAACCACATTGGTTGTGAGCTACTTCTTTTGCATTTGATTCCCCAGTGGTATGTACATTTGAACATATTTCTGCAACCTAAATGTAAATTCTGACCATTTTTCCTCAATATTTTTTACTTTAAATAATGTATCCCTGCCCTTTTGTTACATTGATGCTATTAAGATTTTGAAGTTATCTTTTTAAAATCAAGAGTTTTAGTTATATAGTTTTGCTAGATAGATTAATCAGATATATTAGAGAGATATGTGTGCATAAGTAGAAAATGAAGAGAAGGCACTAACAGACCTTTAATTATGAGAGGTTTTGATCAATAACAACATTTCCATCCTTCAAGAATTTTACCAGTGCTACAAAACAAAGAAAAACAGTGTTAACTTCTTTCCAAGTACCACTGAAATGCCAGAAGACACAAAAAACACACTGGCCTGTTACCATACGTATTTAGTGAGGAGTACACTGCCACCGAATAAATTGGTGCCAGAATGGTACAACACACTTTGAGTCATGGATCTCTCCCATCCAAAAAGGTAACAAAGAGATAGCCAAACCCCTTGTATCTCATGAATCCTTTTTCCATTCAAGCAACATAAAGTAGACAGTGCCCATGTGGAACATGTTTTAGGAAACAAATATGCCGACAGTACATCAAAATAAAGTGCTCAGATCTCTAACATGAGATAATTACACAGTAAAAATGTGTTCATATTTATCCAGTGAATGTGAGAAGCAAAGATGCAGAATATGAAAAGTTTATCTACAGTTGGACTCTACTTTAATGGTGTTATGAAGGACATCTACCTAGGTAAGGGGTTCTGTTAAACAAATTATGAGCCACTTATTCCTTGGGTTTAGTCCACAGTTAAGGCCTAGATTCCATATCATAAAAATAAATTGCTGAGTGGATACTTGCCTCATCAGCAAATATTTTCTGATATTCAGTTCTGCAGTGATATTCTTCTCAAGGATCAGAATCTGTTTTCTGAATTGGTTATTTATTTAACAAGAACAAAAAAAAACTGCCTTTTTGGAATCCTTTTAGATTACTGGAGAAGGTTCCGTATTATCCCAAAATGAGACTCCAGATGCACAAAAGAAGTGGCTGGGCAACTTCCATTTCCCTTGGTCTTGATCAGGCAGGGGAAACTGGGAGGTCAATAGCATGACCACATTCTCTGTCTAATGCCCAGTGTGTCAGCACACTCTCCAGGATGTAAAAGCAAAAGACACACAGAGTTAATACAGAATTTGTAATGTGGCACTATTGAGAGAGAACAGTCAAATAGACAATACAGATCACTGCATCGTGCTTGAGAAAGGCACACACCCCAGGATTTTACAGATCATTTAATCTATTACATAGTCGATGTGCTATAAGACATTCGCCTTTTTCATTTAATTTGTTCCTTGTCAGGACCCATATACTTTTTTTTACACTCTCCATCCTAATCTATCTGGGTGAGAGATGGGGGCCATTTTGACAATGAGCAAAATGAATGACTGAAAAAATTAACCCAATCCAATAGTGGGCTGGGTTTGGCTAATGGGGGTGGCAGGTTAGCTTTTGATTATTTTTGAAAACATTAAGCCATCAGTTGCCAGCAAATTTTCAATGCATTGCACAGAAAAGCTTTGCACCTTGTATGGCATTGGGAGAGCTTAAGGGTACTTGGGTTAGTGCAGGGTAGGTACTACGGGTATCTGGGGGAATGGTCACAGCCTTTTGCAGCTGAGTAGGCCTTTATCCCAGCACCAGCCCTGAGCACCTGAGACTGAGAAGGCATCTCTGGCTGCAAAAGGGAGCTACTGCAAAGGCAATTCAGCCATAATGTGATGGTAGCTAGGTCATCTGCAGTGCTTTTTTGTACATTTTTCCCTGAGTTTTCTATGTATCCCAAATTGCCAAATTCATCATTCATATTAGTAAGTATTTGATATAAAAAGTTATAAAAAAGGCTTGCAGGCTGAAGATCCATGCTAAAATGAAATCTCAAAGACAAACAAGAACTTCTCATGGTAATTTCAGATTACAACCATGTTAAACACAAATCACATAAATCCATCTGCTTGTAAGAAGGGAACTTCAGTAACCCTACCTGGCTCATGCTGAAGCACCTTGTGCACGTTTTGTTACAATAGTAAGAGGTGCTGGGACCCAAAGACTCTCATTGTGAAAGAAGGATACACAGATGGATTGATTCCATCAACAAAGCCAGTCAAGGCAAATCAAATATATAAAAAAGACTAATTGTACATGACTAAAAACCAAGAACACTGAGAAACAGGAGGCAATAAAACCCAAATAATCTCCTTATGCATTTCAAATCACCACAGCCCTTAGTCATTGCCATACCAAACAGGCAATATAGGGGTTTAAATAGATCCACGCTTGGTCAAAGACACATAAAATAATTAACATTTAACAAAGTGTATACTTATGTGAAGATGAAAAGGGAGGATGGAACATACTATACTCTGAACATCATTAACAAAGCACTAAATCAGATAAATTAATACAAATAAAGTCCTATGCAGAAGGCCAATAAAAATCATGCTAAACTTTTCAGTGTTGAGTACAAATCACATTCTGCTATCAAGCAAGCGTATCCAACACATGACCCAGATGTGAGAAAATTCTTCCAACAAAATCCTTGATTGATTATATGGACTGAAAATACCTCATCACTACTAGGAGTAGCCAACCCTAGTCCTCAAGAACTATCAACAATGCATGTTTAAGCATATCCCTGAATGAGCACAGGAGACCAATTGAAGTGACTGAGCCACTAATCAGGCCATCTGTTCTCTAGCTGTGATATCCTGAAAACATGCACTTTTATCAGCTCTTGGGGACTAGGGTTGGCTACTAGGGATAGGTGAAAACTTTCTCCTCAAACCAAAATCGGCGAAAAATGTCACTTTCCACTTTTTACACCTAGCTCATTGCACTGAAATCAATGGGAAGAAAATGTTTTCCCCACCACGTAAAAGTTTTCTCTACTTTTCTACAGCCATATAAAAAGGGTGTCAGGCTCTCACAGCAGCCATTCTGTGTTTGTGAGAGGAGAGAGAAGCATGTTTTTGAGATAGAGAAAAAAGGCAAATGAAGGGGAATTGAAGCTTAATTTAGGGAGTCTTTTAGGTAGGACATTTGTTCTCTGAATTAGGGGAGTCTGGGGGCACTCTGAGGGAAAAGAAGGGAAAAATGAGGTTGACCCCAAATACCCCAAAATTTGGTGTAACTGATTGGCAAGACACAGACAGCTGGGGTCCAAATTGCTTACTGATTTTGCTTTTATTGTCTCTGTGTAGGGAAGTCTGGGGAAGGAAGTTGTTGATTTTGTTTTTTAGTTATACATATTTCTTTGGACTGACTGTGATAAGATAGGGTGGACAAATTAACAAACAAACAAAAAAACACATAAATAATTAAACAAATAAATATATTAGGTGACAGACAGCTGACTGGGAAGCCTGATGTGATCTCTGTGACTGAGGCAGACTTGATAGACAGCAGACGGCATTGACAATTTGTTGAGTGCTAAGGCAAGACATCACACTCCAGTTGTGTACTGTAGAGAGTAAAAACACACACAGTAGCTAAATAATGTCCAGCAAACGCACAAGTAGGAGGGGGAAGGGTGGAGCAGTGTGGGATGTGGGAGTAAATTGGAAGTTCAAAAACTAACTGCAGCAATGGCTGCTGCAGCTTGTGCAATAAATGATGATGATCCCACTACTCTCGGGGTGGATGTAGTTTGTCAAGGTCCCATCAATCACACCACGCCAGTTCCTCACTAACACTACCATAGACATCTGCTACATTGTAGGTTGTACTTCATCATGAATATATGTCAGTGTTACATAAGCAGGAAGTTAGTGTTGTGGGCAAAGAACAAATGCACTCTGCATGCTAACACATTTTTCAAGGTGTATGTTGTTGTAGAACTCACAGCTTTGACTTCCAGCTACTTGTTTTTCCACTACAGCCCTCACAAGAAGTAATATTTTGCTGGAAAATGTTGCACCACAGGAAACATAGGTGAAAAATGTGTTGGGATAGGAGAAAGGTGTAAGAATAGAAGAAAAATGTGTTGGAATAAGTCAAAAATTTGCTGGAATAGGTGAAAAGGAGGAAATGTTGCATTGAAGAAAAGGAGAAAACTTTTGTGAAAAAAGAGTAAAATCTGTTTTTCACAAAAAGTCATGCAGGAAATTTTTCTCACTTTTCGCCCACTCCTATTGGCTACCCCTAGTGGTGATGAGGTCCTTTCAGTCCATATAATTAACCAAGGAGTTTGTCAGAAGGGGAAACAGCTTGTACAAGGTAACCGTGAGTTGTGGTACAGATTATAAATTAACCTTTATGAATGCTATTCATATGATGCAGGTGTTTATAACTAGGGCATACAATCATTATCACTAATCCTGTGGACACATCCGCCAAAAGGGTTAAATCCAAGCAGTCAATACTGGTTCTGTTGGGAGTTAAGTACATTTGAAATGACAAGTATTTAATCAGTCTATAAATGAGGTTCATAAGGAACCAACGTCATACCACACAAATATAAGGACATCTATTGTCACGGAGTGACTAGAGAAATAAAGATACTTGATGAGTACAGATAAAATTAACTAAAATTGAACGTGAATATCACACTGGTTTACCCAGGAATGCTCCTCTGGACCATAACCTTTCTAGTGGACAAAATACTGGATGCGCCCCCAGACCTTGCGGGAGTCCAGAATGCTTTGATCCTGATCTGGGGACCGACTGACTCCACCTAGGATCTGTCCCCTCAGAGATCCTAGGTGCGTGCATTTCCCACGTACCGGACAAGCCCAAAACATATGTCCAGCCTTTCCACAATATAGGCATAGACCCTCTCTACGACGGAAGGACTGCTCCTCCCTGGACAAAAGTGTAAGGCCAACCTGCATAGACTCAACCTTGCTGACCTCCGCACTAGGTGGCAAGGGAGGCGAGGGAGGCATGGGTGGGAACTCCCACTTTGGTGCCAGTCGCGACTCATGTCTTTGCATGTAGTTCTTATATGTGGACCTTTCTTTTATACGGGTGTAAATCAGTATGATGAAGGAAATCAACTGATCTAAATCTACTAGCATCTTACGGGCTGCTGTTTCATCTTTAGCTGCATCATTCAGCCCTTGTTAGAAGGCTGCCACCAGAGCTTCATTGTTCCAGCCTACCTCTGCTGCTAGTGTACGAAATTCTATAGCATACTCTGCTACTGTACTGGCGCCCTGTTGAATCGTCATCAATTTTTTTGCAGCCCGAAACTTCAAAAACCCTACGGAAGGCCTCAACAAATTGAATGAAATTAGAAGTTATGGGTTTAGCCATCTCCCACAATAGATTGGCCCATGCCAATGCTTTGCTGGTCAACAAAGAAATCATGAAGCCTACTTTCCTTCTTTCGGTTTGAAACGCATGGGGTACCAGTTCCAAAAAAATTCTGAGTTGGTTAATGAACCTACGACACAACAAGGGATCCCCATCATATCTTAGCGGAAGTGGAGCGGTGCCAGACAACCCTCTATAACCTGCATTCTCCATCTGAGTGGTTGTCACTGATGCCGATATTGAGGAGGCCATCAGTGGTTGCCCAATCTTGTCAAGATGCACAGTCCGGTCTAGGAGTATCTGCAACACTACCGACAACTGATCAAGACGTTGTTCCTGCATATCCATCCTAGACATCATATTAAGTAGCTGCCCACTACTGGTATCTGTGTCATTAGTGTTCCTGGCCCTTTCGTGCTGTCACGTAGTGACTAGAGAAATAAAGACATTTGACGAGTACAGATAAAATGAAATAAAATTTATTTAAACACAATAGTAGCAGTAATGATAATACACTTTCACGAGGCCAGGGCAGAACAGTGCACACACTTTCTTCACCCTTCACTGGGCAAGTGTGATATGACCCACGTCTGTACCCTAATGCTAGGGTAAACCCAGGCAACAGAAGCGAGAAACTCCAGAACACTAGAGCTACAAAGTAGTGACCCTAACTCCACCACCTTCTCGAGGCCAGGTGTGAGGACAGTGCAACACACTTCCTCAACCCTTCACTAGGCAGGTGTAGCTAGTATTCATATGGCCCTTAGTAACCTTCACAAGACTAGATAGGAGGACAGTGCGCGGCACTTCCTCGATCTTTCACCAGGCAATTTAAGAATAGCGCAACTATACCCTACCACTAGGGTATACCAGAGGACAGGTAAAACGGCACCTAGAATGCTAGGTGAGGCAACAACCAAACCTGACTTAGACCACAGGAGGTCAGTGACACGGACTGACCGACAAGCACTGCTACAGGGATAGCGAGCCAGGTGAAAACGGTAGGCCCAGGCAACAAGGATGATAATGGCCGGGCTGGGTATCCGAGGCTAGTAGTACACAAGCCAGAGAGCAACAGAGGAAGAGTAGTCAGATGATGCCAGGAGTCAGAGCCGGATCGGGTAGTCATATGAAGCCAGGAGTCAGAGCCGGAGCAGGTAGTCAGAGGAAGCCAGGAGTCAGAGCCAGATCGGTAGTCAGATGAAGCCAGGAGTCAGAGCCGGATCGGGTAGTCAGACGAAGCAGGAGTAATACACAGAAACTAGCAAATGGACCAACACAGCACTAGGCTCAGGTACACCACGAAAGGGCACTGGTAACTGGAAATGCTGAGGCCTTTAAGGCCTAGTAGGTGGGCGGAGGGATGACATCAATTACCAGTGACCTATAAGAACAGCGACTTGCATAGAGCGACAGCCAGGAAGTAGCAAGGTCGCTGTTACAGCAACTAAACACTGGAGGCAATCACGGGCACTGTGATAATCTATATACCTATAAAATTAAATATATGGTCTGAAGTGCCTACATCTGCAAAGATGTGGAGCTGCTCCCAGCAGTCTACAAAGAGGTAGGCAAATGAGAGAGCAAATTTGTGTCCCATTGCAGCTGCACCTCTATGGAGACAGCCCCATCAAACAAAAACTAGTTGAATTCTAATAAATATCAGATGGCCCTCTTACTGGATAGCTGAAGTTCATTAAAATAGACACTTTCAGTGTCTAAAAAATAGTTGATGGCCATTAATCACTTATCATCATGATCAACTGTGAGCCATGTATACTCTGATTGCTAAATAACTCAGTTCATAATTGTGACAAACAGGATTGTCACAGGTACACAGCGCAAGAGGCGGAACCTCTCCTCCCCTAGCTAGGCTCACCTGGACACTAATACTGAATGTTATAAAGAGAATAGGTAGGGATTGTCATGGAAGCCTGCTCCAACCTTCCCCCCCCCCAGACTGTGAGAGGCAGATGACTACCAGCTGAGCTTGATTGTGTTATGGTGTGAACAGCTATTCACTGGGAATGTATATAGGGTTGCTGCTAGGCTGAATTGTCCCTTGGTTGTGCAAACCCCACCCTCACACAAACACACACACTGGAGATTTCTACAGGAGGTGATTAGAGTATTGTGTCCACGTCCCCCCTCTTAGTAACCTTTGTAGGATGTTAAACCCAGATGTATTAAAATGCTGTGTTAGCTGAAATTAAAGGAGTTTGTGATTTACCAATAAGGAGATTGTTTATCCAGGTATATTGAGGTTTGTCATCCACTACAGAGCAGTTACTCACAGAGAAGTGCCAGGGGACTAGGTAGATAGAATATCCTGTATGAACCAGAGCTATCAGGGCAGTATATCCTGCATTGCCGGTGGATACGAGACTCAAAGTACCGGGTCTTGGTGCTTAGTATAGCAATTAGCTGTGCAGGTTAGTGAAAGAAACCCACAGATAAATGCTAAAAGATCAGCAAGACCGGCTTCTCCACCATTAAATAAGCTGTTTCTTTCTTCATTACATAGCCGATGTACTGCTTCCTTTAAAGCATGTAGGTATATCCATCCTCAAAAGCATGTATGTGTCCCTGTCCTGTAATTACTCATGCCCTCTGTATAAAACTGACACCTTTGTCAGAGTTTCTCATTATAACTGAGTTATCCTGCATAAGGGATTTCATGGCTCTTTCCAGACTTGACAAGTTGGCATAATTGCAGCTGGACATCTATGTAAGTTGCCTCTCCACACTTCTGAAAAAAGAACTTTGTAACTACCCTTAAGGTATACTGGGTAAAAAGACAATCCAGACTTCATATGAGCAGGCAATCTGTTGATGATAGTTACAGTGCTGCCTTCCTTATATAGAGAAATCGTATAAAGAATGCTGCATTGTTTATTGAAAGACTAAGTCCCCTGACCCTGGTTTCTGATGGGAGACATAGAAATCACACTCCTACCAGAAAGCAGAGTGTGGCTGATACAAACCAAGTTTGTGCAAATAACCATTAGCTTATATTATCTTATCTTGGTTGACAGAGTTGATAGTAGATAAGGATGTATGATAGAATTTCTTAAAGGGATAGTAATACTTCGTTTTATCTTTATTTTATTTTGTATGCATTAAAGCAACATGAAGAATGAGATAAGTCTTATCTTTCAAACCTTTATGGTTTGAGAGATATTCACAAGCAAAGTTTCCCCCTCCCGCCCCTTTTACCTAGTGTAAGCCATCTCTTCTCAGATGTGGAATCCAGTCCATAGACCAGACAGATAACAGAAGGGGACAATCTTCTTCCTATGAGAACAATGAAAGCCCTGCCCTCCTTGACAAGCTTTTCAGGTTTTTCCCTTATCTTAATTGAAGATTGTCCCTCTCTGCAATCTACCTGGGCACCTCCCTTCTGATCTGGCTGAGCCGTATTACATCAGTAAAAGGGGCGGGAGGGGGATACTTTGTCATTGAATTACTCTGGAGCTACAACTCTGACAGAATTGAAATAACACTCTCCAAAGTCCAAATACTATGATGATTAATTACAGCTGCTTTTATTATGAAACATTACTATCCCTTTAAGTGTCCATATCCAAATAAACATGTTACCATTAAAAAAGGGTGAAAAGATCAATGTGGCAAGTTGTAAAATAATGCATTACAAAATCTATGATTGTTATCTTTTCCCTCCATCTGCCCTGATTCTCTCTCTCTCTTTCTATCTCTCTCTCTCTCAGTTCACCATCCTCTTTCTCAGCCCCGCGCCCTCAAATCCCCTCACTCAGCTTCCAATGCTTTGCATTGCTTTTGAGACATCTAGGGCTAGATTCTATTGCAGGTACTAAATGTTTAAGCGGAACTTTCAGATAATAACAAGTCGCCATGCATCAATTAAATGCATGGCGACTAGCTTGCTACATGATTTATCTGAAGATTGACACCCAGGCATTTCATTGTACCTTAAATGGAGTGCACATCTTGGGACATTTATGTATATATATATATATATATATATATATATATATATATATATATATATTAGTGTAAAAGCCCATGTGCATGGACCAAGATCCAGGTAATGTTAACCCTTTGAGTGCCAGAGGGGTACGCAACGCACTCTGGCACTCAAACGGTTAAGCGGCCACTACCTCACTGCTCCACGAGATGCAGCATCTCTACTGAGCATGACTGCGTCGTGACAAACATCCTAGCGAATTATTATATAGGATATATGTATGTATATATACAGTATGCATGGGAGTACTTCTTAATAAAACAGCAAAACCATGTTTACCTAACACATACTATAACCCTGAAGTTTTTTTTAATGCCATACAGGTGAACATAGAACAGTCCTTAAGGAGTAAAAAAAACAAACTGTTCAGCTGCCATCAATTTAAAAAAAAAAAAAAAAAAAAAAATATATATATATAATTATAATATGGGAAGACCATCAGGTGACAGAATTCTCTGTCCGGGCTGCCATACCCTGGCATACTGCCTCTCCAAGAAATATGGGGGTGGGGGGGATTTTGAGGCACAGCCAACATGGCCACTCCTGTCAAAATCATTGCAAGGACGTTCAGCTCCCTCTCATGATCGTAATGCAGTAGACTTGGCTGTAATATTCAAGAAGTTAATAAAAAAAAGACCAATTAATGTGATAAAACAATCAGTATTTTAAAATTCAGTTTTGATAATTAGACCCATAATATCTTCCGTAAATGTCTAATAAACTGCCAAAATTGCAACTTTTTTGCTAATTACATTATGATACAAATTGTGACATCTGCAATTCTCTAATTGCAAATTATTTGTCTTGGAAAAGAGTGTATAATTACAGACAGCTGGGACTTCTCACCACTGTATTCTGCTGTCACCAAACTCCATACAAACATTCTGGGTCACACTGAGCAATTAGCAATACATGGCAAATTATATATTAACCCTTTGAGTGTCAGAGAGGTTTTTTGAGGACATGATTCATAACATAATAATATAATTAAAATAATGCACAGGAAGCCACATTGGTTAACCCCTTAAGGACCAACTGTGCGTTACTCGGCCAGCACTTAAGGACCATGGGTGATTTTTTTTTTTTTTGTGCATCCAGTTTAGTGCTCCCAAGCGGCGTGCAGCCACGCAGGGAGCCCTGAAATCCATGACGGTCCTGGCAAATCATGGGTCCAAATTACAAACACTCACTTACCTTATTATAGTAAGAAAATGTTAAAAGCCCCTATGCATTTTATACCCAGGTCTGGATTTACATCCCAGGCTCCCTTAGGCAAAATATTCTAGGCATCCTTAGCCCCTCCCATGACCACACCCCCAGTGCTCACATGACGACCCACTCCCACTCCCATCACTCTTTTCTGGTACAGAAAAAAAAACAGCTTAACATTGCATCTTCTAGCAGTGGGAATACCCTTGCTTCAATCAGAAGAAAACCTTGTAACATATTTTTTTCATAAAAAAGATTAGTGGCCCTGAAAGCAAACTAAATAACTAATGTCAATACCCATCTGCTCACCAAATGTCTTTACCAAACTCTAGTGCATAGTCTCAGCAAGAATGTGATAAAACTGGATGCCTGACAAAATATCATAACAAACATTTTGTTCACATCCTTAAAATAAATGTTAACCCTTTCAGTGCCAGTGCATTGAGTACCCCTCTGCTCTCATAGTGTAGTAGAGATGGCTGCACGCGCTGCAGTCATGTGCACTACAGATTGCCTTCGCCACGGCTGATAACGGTGCGGGGCTCCAAATTCATAATGTAGTCGGTGCGCAGAGAGGACTACGGTGTGAATTTGGAGAGCCCCGCTTTGTATCAGCCGTGGCGCGGGCAGTCTCTACTGTGCGTGACTGCACCACGGCCATTGCTGGGTGGCACTGTGGCCCGTGTACATGGGCTGTTCAACTAGTAATGTATTAAAGGGATAGGAATTCTAGCAAAGACTAGATCGCCAAGTCATCATTATAATAAATGTAACACATTGCACTATATTAAGCAATTTACATTTCTGTAGTATATAAGATATTAAATATAGAAGGATCCCCCTCCTGCCTCTTCTGGCCACATCACACTGAATCTGCAGTCTGGTCCGGACGGATGCGGCAAGGGACAAACTTCAGTAAGCGAAGGAAAATCCTACCCTCCTTGTCAAGGGGGCAGTGTTTCCCTTATAGTTACTTACAGCATCCACCCGGTCCTGGGAACGGATTGCAGAATCAGTGGGAAGCAGCCAGAAGGTACAGGAGGGGAATCCTTCTATATTTAATATCTTATGAACTACAGAAAAGTAAGTTGGTTAAAATAGTGCATTGTGTTACATTTATTATAAAGAAGACATGGCGATCTATTTTATTTAAACATTACTATCCCTTTAACCCCTTAAGGTCTGGCCGTGCCGCTGACACTTAAGAACCACAGAGCATTTTTTTTTTGTACTGAAATCAGAGGTCCCCAAATGGCGTGCAGCTGCGCAAGGAACCCTGAATTCCAGGACGTACATATACGTCTTGGGTCCCTTACACACGTTCTCCCCATGATATGTAAGTCCTTAAGGGGTTAAATTTATCACCGCAGGCTGAGCCAGCTTTCTATTACTACTGTGGAGCCACGTTTAGGAACATCTGCTTACAAACTATTATGTATTATTTATAAAGCTCTATTATGTGCAGCACTGAACACAGAGGCACAACACATATACATTGCATAATTACAACTTTGACATAATTATGAATATAGGGATAATTGAAAATACAAAAGAAACAGGAGGAGGACCTAACGTGTAACCTAAAGGTATACTGTACATTCATAACATGGAGAATTAACCTCTTGGATGCTTGAAATGCCTCCAATGCATTGAAAAGCATTTTAGACCATACCAGCACCCAAGGAGTTAAATATGAACTGGTCAACCACATAGCTCATAAGATTAAAATAGAGTTACTGCTCTTTACAGGTAAGTTTTTAGAGATTATTTGAAGATCTTAAAGAAGCAGTGAAGTTTTATTATGATAAAGTGCATACATTTTGGAGGGTTTTGGCTCCACCCACCCCCTTGGTTAGCAGCTCACTGCACACAAGTGCTTTAGTAACCAGGGATGGTATGAATGTCTCCCTTTTTTATGGGGAATTGCACTAAGCTGTGACGATATGTTGATGTGTGGAGCATATCGCTTTGGCAAAGGAGACACATATCACAATATGCACTAAGAATAAAGTATGAAAGAGGAGGGGGATTTAATTTAATCATTAGCATGCAGGGTTGATAAACTGCTGGAGATATCTATGGGATGCCTTCCGTTACACATCGCCAGCAGTTCAACAAGCCTGAAGTTTGAGCACATCTGCTTTGCTCCCTCACATGCCCACTGGGGAGAGGAACAGATTCACTCAGACTTAATCCCTCCCTTTTCTCAGTAGCTTTCATAGGGATGTTCACTCCCCAACCAAGTGGCACTGAAGGGGTTAAAACATTAACAGATAAATTTGCCGGCCTTAATTTATCATTGACAGTATTTTAGAGAAACTATAACATATCACTGCATCTCTATCATTCCCTACATGATAAGTTACTGCTGGAAACATCTGTTCAATACCACAGGGGTGTGAGGTGAACCTCCCTAAGGCACTGACAGGGTTAATGGACCAGCAGATGCTGTCTTTGCTTTCCAGTAGAGACAGAAAGCTGTCACCTGGCTCCATAGAGAACTATAGGGAGATCCCAACATCACCATCTTCAAGCAGGCGATGTTGGGACTGTGAACTCCGACAGCAGAGGCAGCTACTGGAGCTTAGTGCACGTGGCGAACAACCACACTAACATATAAACACACCCAAATGAATAGGACAAAGGCTCATTAACCTTCATTTCCATATGCAAATAAGCCACTGTCGAGCAAAATCATAAACCTGTGGAAAGCATGGCAGACTCATGGTGATGTTGGAGAATTGTGTCGGATTTGCTGGGATGTGATGACTAAGACACCTCCTACTCCTAGCCTAGACTATAGGATTACAGGAGTTAAAACTCCACCTACTAAAGCAGACAGACTGCATAAGCCTCATGTGTAGCAGGCAGAGCTTGAGGTCCAGAAATCCTGCTAGCAACAGGTATGTACACCCCCATGGACATGACATCCATTACTGATTGAAGATATTATTTCTTGAACAAAGGTGTAAGGACAGAATCCATAGCGGGGTATTTCAGATTTCTGTTCATAGTAAAGTAAATAGAAAGTTATTATTACTGTTTCATTAACCCTTTAAGAGGGAGAGGGTTGTGCAATTCATTGCATAACAATGCTTTGTACACCCGTCTGGTCCATAAAAGTGTTTAAAGAAAAAAAAAAAAAAAGAGAAGAAAAAAGTAAACCTAAGCAACTAATACAGCATGAAAACATGACAGCCATTTTGACAGTCCATGCATGTCTTGGAGAGTTTTAAAATATAGGCACTAATAAAGTTTTTACTTTTCAGTCATGAGTATAAATAATCCAGCTACAAACAGCATCGCCTGGTTAACAGAAAGGCATAAAATGCAGAGAAAGCATATACTTTATGAGTGTGCACAAACAATGCAAGTTTAGAACTTTAAAGGGATAGTAATGTTTCACAAAAACAGCAGCTTCAATTAATCTTCATAATAGTATTTGAGCCATAGAGAGTGTTATTTCAATACTGTCAGAGTTGTAGTTCAAGAGTAATTGAATGATAAAGTATCCCCCTCCCACCCGTTTTACCTAGTGTAACACTGCTCACCTCAGATGTGGAATCTGGTTGTAAGACCAGACAGATAACAGCAAAGGACAATCTTCTTACTGTGAGAACAATGAAAACCCTGCCCCCCTTGACAGGTTTTTCAGCTTTTTCCCTTATCTTAATTGAAGATTGTCCCTCTCTTCAATCTACCTGGGCACCTCCCTGCTGCTCTGAGGTGAACAGTGTTACATCAGTAAAAGGGGTGGGAGGGGGATACTTTATCATTCAATTACTCTTGAACTACAACTCTGACAGAATTGAAATAACACTCTCCATGGCCCAAATACTATGATGATTAATTAGAGCTGCTTTTATTATGAAACATTGCTATCCCTTTAAAGGGATAGTAATGTTTCACAATAAAAGCAGCTCCAATTATTCTTCATAGTATTTGGGCCCCGGATAGTGTCAGTGGTGACTCTAGGAATTCTATTTAGGGGGGAGCTCACATAAGGCCAGAGCAAAAAAATAGGTGGGCACCTTTAGTGATCAATGTCAACATCCTACACCTAAAATTATGACATTCAAACCAGTGTTTATGTGTGTACACACATTATATCAATGGAAAACATTGGTAGACTGGTAAAATATGGATTTGTTTTCTTAGATGTAGTTCAATGCATCTCATTACTCATCCATTTGTATTCATGTCTTAATCAGCTTCAGATAATTAAGTCACTTTGCATGTACATATTTAATAATACCAGAAGCTGTGTTACACTTGTAAGAGGTACATGATTTACTTAATTTACCATTAGTGTTAGAAAAGATAAACTAAAACACATTTCTTGCATCTAGATGGTGTTGCTCTAAATGTACCATGAGCATACCTGGGAACTCTCCAGTTTTGCCCCGGAGACTCCGGATTTCAAACTGAATTACCAGGTCTCCGGGGCAGTGTGTGAATCTCTGGGTGGGCAGAGTTTAAGTAGAAACTCTGCCCACTTGTGCTCCATCCCACCCGGTTCCTCCCACTCCCCCCCCCACCCTCTTACCCTCCATTCCCAGGTATTTTGCAGTTGTTGTTTTTTTTTTGTCCCCCCCCTTGCAACTAAGCCCCGCCCCTTTTATGATGCGAATCACTTCATTTTCCTCCCTGTTTGGCACTGACAGGGTTACCCTCCAGGTAGCCCTGCTTCAAAAGTTCGCAGGTATGAACATGAGGGAGTCTTAAACAGAATACATAAGATATGTACCTTAAACAGATTAAAGCTATTTCACAGGGCAAATCATTACAAATACAGTTATGTCACACCAGACGGTTACATATATGCCACCAGCACAGCAATACAGTTATGTCACACCAGACGGTTACATACATGCCACCAGCCCTGTAATGCAGAGGTATAAGTCAGAGCAATAGAGAGTTATATGTTACCAGAGAAATACACCATTATATGCCACCTGGACTCAATGAAGAGAAGCTTAATGTTGGACAGGCCAGCTGGGCGAGGGAGCACACTGTGGGGGAGGGCAGGCATTTTTGTGGTGGGGGGGGGCACTACTGGATAATGTTATTTCAGTACTGTCAGAGTTGTAGTTCAAGAGTAATTGAATGATAAAGTATCCCCTTCCGTCCCCTTTTACTGATATAACACTGCTCACCTCAGAGACTGTCTGGATGGATCACAGGGAGGGACAGTCTTTAGTGTGCATAAGGGAAAACCTGAGAAACCTGTCAAGGGGGGCAGGATTTTCCTTATGCTCACAGTTAGAAGATTGTCCCTTGCTGTGAGCTGTCTGGTCATGGGACCAGATTCCACATCTGAGGGGAGGCGGCTTACACTAGGTAAAAGGGGTGGGAGGGGGATATTTTATCATTCAGTTACTCTTGAACTACAACTCTGACAGTATTGAAATAACACTCACCACGACCCAAATACTATGAAGATTAATTGGAGCTGCTTTTTATGTGAAACATTACTATCCCTTTAATTCTCTAATTATCAGATGGGTGACCAACAGACGTTAAAGGAACATGAACACCTAAAATAAAATAAGGTTATTTCAATTTAAATATATTGAATTTACAGATAAGATCTGTAAAAATTAGTTATTTTATGTTAGATCCCTAAAATCCAGTACTAGACTTGCATATTTAAAGCAAGTATAACCTACCCTATCTAGACACCATTTGTTTAGTTTTGTCTGAACTGATAATAATAAGAGATAACAAAGACAGTATTGAGAAGAGTGAGTATCCACTGCTCTTCCATTCAGAAGGGCTAGTATGTTTTCACATCCCATTCACAAACAATACAGTGTTATCACCCATCAGACACCTACCAAGATTGCTATAGTCACAGTAGTCAGGAAGACCAGGAAAAGGCAGGAATGGCTGCCCCCACAAAGCACAGGTGTTGATTTCTGGCACGAGAGTAATGCTATCTTTGGGGAGGCCACACTCTGGTACCTCGCAGAGAAAAATCAGTTGGAGATCACAGGAGATAAGAGCAACAGATTGGGCAAGCAGCTACTGGACATCTCTTCTTGTTATATGCTGAGACCCATCATGGGTTTAAATTAAGCAGCCACCTACACCGGGAAATTGGGTATATTGCCTTACTTTATCTGTGCTATGACTTTAGAAAGTAAGGGGCCATCCTGCCATTATCTGCCCCAACTTGCTTTGGTTCAAATAACCCACCAGGTGCACCGCAGTATTTGTATTATCTCTGAAGATAATTCTATCTATATCTGGGATACAATCTACTCTGCCATACACCAATTATAATATATATGCGATCCTCTCCACATTTGACTTTTATATCCATATTCTTTTAGGAATTAGTGAATTTTAGAAACATTCATTTCTTGGATTTTTATTTATACACATATTTTTACTTTTTATGTATTTATTGCATATGCTTATGTCTATGATTTTATTTTTACCCTTACACTAATAAATGTTACACTTAGATGGTTCTTTGTGCGCTGTCTCGCCCTACCCCTCTTTTGTTTTTGTTTCATTCCAATCATCCTTGAAGACTGAATTGCAACTAGCTACAGAGACAAGCTGCCAATAAGAACTGTGTTACAGGGCCCTCGGATACTACTCTAATAGGTATAGAATTAGGTCACTCAATTTCTGAACTTGTGTTACATCAAAATTATATGATGCTTCTGTATTTGTGATTATTGGAATTACTATAGAATCTGTACTATTTTATTACACTATATAGGGCAGGTAGCTATATACAGTTGTAATTAAAATCATTCAACCCCCATTGCAAATCAGGTTTATTGTCAAAATTTACAGAAGCAGGTGGCTATGCATCTCGCTTGTATCAGGTCATAACAGTAAAAGGATATTCTACTAAGTACTAAAGATGCTTGTCATGAAGGGGATGAATAATTTTGAGACTGGAGAAGTCATTATAAGTTTAATTTTCAGTTGAATTAGGGGAAACTACTTGAAGCATTTGTTGTGTTGAGCTATTTCAATTGCTTTTGTTTGATTTGTTCATTGCAAACATCTGAAAGTCTGTAAATTTTGACAATAAACCTGATTTGCAATGGGGGTTGAATTATTTTGATTACAACTGTACCTTGTGAGAATTCAGACACAGAGATCAGTGATACTACATTTAGAATATTGACATAAAGGAGGTTTCCTTTCTATTTATGTCTGTTGATCCAGATATCGCCTAAATCTGAACCACATTCCCTTCCACCTAAATTGGTGTGGGCCAACTAAGAGGTGCTGTATAGTTTCTCCCTTTTTCTAAAAAATCGACACTCAGTGACATTTTAATCTCCCTCTTGGGAAGTAGAGGAAGAGGTCCCGAGACCCTTCAGTGGGCTTGTTAAAATATTGGGGCTCCTGGCTGTATAATACTATACATTCCAGAAACCTTCTTTGGGCATATAATTAATATGAGGGGAGCCGACACCATATTAATCATCTTTATTCATCATTGATCATTTTTAATTCTCTTAGTGCCCCTGACCTTAGGCACACACATTTCTCTTAGTGCCCCTGACCCTTTCCTTAGGCACACACACATATATATATATATATATATATAATATATAGCCGTGGCGAGTAGAAATTCAGCCCTGGTTGGTATGTTATGGCTTGTAGTGGCGAGTAACTTTTCAGGTCTGGCTAGTAACAAAGGACTTCAAATTTTAAGCCCTGTATATATATATATATATATATATATATATATATATATATATATATATATATATATAAAGTAGAAATGGCCCTAGAGCCATGAAGAGAAGTGCACTCACAGGACTTAAAGGGTTAACATTATTTATTCGTCAACGTTTGTTAATATAGCTCCCCTTGGTAACTTCCTTGTGTACTCCAAGTAACAAGGAAGTTACCAACGGGAGCTATATTACCATCTCCACCAGGAGGAGGATGCATATTGGCGCGCAGATTATTACTTCTGATACACTGAGGGATAATACCCGTTGATTACAGGTTATTGGATTTTTTGTACTTGTCTTAATACAGTAAACACGGGATCTGTTGATCTGTTACATTTGAATGTTTACGGTGGGTCTGCGCACTGTGGGGGTAACAATGTTGCACTGAATAACAATGGCCCATTAGGTTAATACAATGTTTCCAAGTGTGGGTTATCGTGTTACTTGGGCTGATCGGGTTGGCGATTGTGAGCATAGCAGTTCTGTTTTTTCTTCTCGTGATCTTTAATTTGCAATTAATTGACAATGTTTTGTTCTTCACTGTAACTTAGGCATTGTTTCATTTTATCACAGGGATTATTTGGTGATTGGTACATTAGAGGTGTAGGACACATTTCCCAAGATCCTCGACTGATGCCGGGGGGCGTCGGACTAAACGTTTGTGACGTCACTGGCAACGCATTCGAGTGAACTTGGCGGGTTTTGTTTCACTTGTCACTGTATATAAGGTTTCTTTGAGCGTTCTTATGTTGTCTTGATGAAGGCCCTCGAGGGGGCCGAAACGTTGACGAATAAATAATGTTAACCCTTTAAGTCCTGTGAGTGCACTTCTCTTCATGGCTCTAGGGCCATTTCTACTTTATACATAGTTTTTTTTGGAGTAGCACCCAGGCATTTAATCTTATTTAATTTATAAATTTGGGTTGAATAGGAGTGCCCATCCATTATATCATAATCATAGTTGAAGAGCCCAGGTACACGGGCCACAGTGCCACCCAGCAACGGCCGTGGTGCAGTCATGCACAGTAGAGACTGCCTGTGTCGCTGCTGATACAGAGCGGGGCGCTCCAAATTCAGACCATAGTCGAGGACTATGGTCTGAATTTGGAACCCTGCTCCGTTATCAGCCGCTGTGTGGGCAGTCTGCAGTGCGCATGACTGCAGTGCGCGCAGCCATCTCTACTGTGCATAACGGCTTCTGACAACAATTTAGCAAATTACTATATAGGATAATGGGTGTCCTGAGCAAATATTTATCCTTGTTAACACTTCATCTGCCCTTTGGAAGAAGCATAGGAAGGGGTCCCCAAAGCCTTCCTTGGGAAGTTTATTATATATATATATATATATATATATATATATATATATATATATATATAATATGCAGTCTCTGGACCCCATATACATTATTAATGTTATTTTAAAATTCTTAATAAAAATAATGTAAGGTGAATAGGTTACTGTTATGTCCTGATATTTTCTTACAATATCATTTTAACCTTGAATCTTTCTGTTGCCAGTGTGGCTTATTCTACCGCAACTTGGGAACATATAATAATATGAGATCTCCACATCCCATACTGTTTTCTTTTTAACACTTTTTCTTACTTTTTGAAAAGTAGACAAAGGGATCCAGACTCCTTCATTGGGCATCTTAATAATATATGGTCTCTAGACTCTATATTCTTTTTTATGTTTCTTGAAATTCTTAAGAAATATTAGCGTGTGTATATATTATTTTCTACACTCTACATCCTGATGCCGATGTGACATCATTGTTGCAATCCTGCAGCTGAGGAGTTAAATTTAACCTTGATAAATGTGGATCTGGGGAGGGTGTTTGGGTACACTAGCAATCCGACAGGGGACCTGTCACAGTAACCTTAGATGCAGTGATGCTTGGTGGGTTGACGGAGGTATATGATGGCCTGAAATATCGCCATGGCGTCATCTCATGCTTCATTCCGAGGACTGGGCCTAGGCGTGCTTGGCGTTCTCAGAGGCCGTCCATGTCCTCATGCGAATCGGGCCTGCGCTGTAGATTGACGCAGAGTGGGGTCTGTGTTCTGATGCATCACTTTTGGGCGCGAGGTTGCAATATGTCACAGGCCTCTGTTTTATACTGTTTGGGGCTGATAGCTCAACCCATCTACTTCCTGGTTTGCCAATTAAAAGGGAACTGGATCTCTATCCAGTTTCCCTTACATTGTTGTTCAGTGCAGTTCAAGTTCTAGTTGTTCCTGTATCCTGTGTATGACCTGGCTTGTCTGACTATCCATTCTGGTGCTGACCTATGGCTCTCTCTGACCATTCTCCCTGTGCACTCCATTTGTCTTACACATCCATTCTGGTGCTGACCTGTGGCTCTCTCTGACCATTCTACCTGCGCATTCCATTTGTCTTACACATCCATTCTGGTGCAGACCTGTGCCTCTGGCTGACTACCTGCCACATGTATGACCCTGGCGTGTCTGACTATCCATTCTGGTTCTGACCTGAGGCTCTGTCCAAGTATCCTCCCAGCATTACCTACTCCTAGTGGACATCCTATCTGGTGCAGACCTGTGGCTCTGGCTGACTAACCGCTCCGTGTATGAACCTGGCTTGTCTGACTATCCTAGCTGGTGCTGACCTGTGGCTCTGTCTGTTCACTCCGCTGTGTGGCTCCGTTCCCCACAGACATCCATCCTGGTGCAGACCTGGGGCTCTGGCAGACTCCGGCCTTACTGACTGCAGGCGTGAATCGGTAGTCTCCATTGTTGCCATCCTTATTGGAGATGAGTTCTTCCTTACTGACTGCAGGTGTGAGTCAGTAGCCTCGCTGGTTGCTTTGTAACAGGAGACTGTAGGTTCTGTGTTGCGTTCCACCTATTTGCCTTAGCTGGAGACTACCAGTTGGCTTCGGCCTAGTCTCCAGCAGTTGGGGATGACCCATCGGCAGGCTCCTATTCCTGATAGAGTCTCTAGCCTCCCCAGTCACCCTTTGCTTATAGTATCTTCATTATTTGCCTACGAATTATTATTCTAATAAAGGTGATTTTAACTATATTGTCTGGCTCCTTATCTTGTTTGCAAACCGTAACAGGACCAGGCGGGCACCCCCCCTCCCCACTTACCCTATCTGACCCAGTCCAAGGGAACAAGCAGTTTTCCAGCTGTTTTTTGTGGCTTCAAGGGTCTTGTTTTGGGATAATTTTCAGTTGTTTTCCTCCACTCCACAATGATGTTTTGAGTATTTAAACATGCTTTGAGAATTTGATTTTTGGCCTTGGACAGTATGTTGTAGCAATGTAAGCTACTAGTACAAAAGCCCATGTACACGGGACAAAATGCCACCCAGCAGCCTTGGCTGCTGCCCCGGATCCGGGAGCGGAGACAGGCGGCGCATTCAGCCAGTCTCTACTGCGCATGACTTTATCGTTCAGGCAGTCTCTACTGCGCATGTGCATGTTACACACACAAGGGAAGCGACGCATCCTATCAAATTATATTATAGAGATACTTAGATACCCCTGACGAAGCAGCGTGAGCTGGGAAACGCATTGGGTTATATAAGAATATTTTTGTTTTTAGGATTCCTGTATCTGTGCAGATATATGTTTTAATTTTATCGTAATAAATATTCTATATTTGAGCTAGCCCAAGCCCCGGAATATTATTTCAGTCAGGCCCCTTAGACAGGTCCTGGATTGTATACATAGAGTCCTAGATAGAGGACGGGAGATATTGCAGGTAAAATCCAGGAAGAAAAGTCTAACAGGAGGCCAAAATAACTGAAGGAGAGAAGAAGAAGGGAGCTGATGCTAAGGTACCGTCGCTGGGGGTTATCCAGTGGAGGAAATTACACCAAGAGGCTGGATTGCCTCTATTAAAGATGAGTCAAATACCTGTTTGTATCGTAAAAGGGTGAAGGGTGAAGGGTATAAAGAAGGAAATATAAAAGTTTTTACAGTCTATACCCAGATTGTGTGCGCTTTTCTTTTTCTTGGAGGAACAGAATATTATAGAGATATGAACATTTTTATCACAGCCTCAAATAGTCCATCATCAGATTTTTTTTGGGGTAGGATGGAACTGAGGCCTGAAGATGCAATACAACTATGCAGGAAACTGAAAACTGAAGATCCATAACAACAAGAAGAAAAAAAGCAAAACGGCCTATTAAATCTCTGTAGTTTCAATTCTAAAGAAAGAAGCAGATCTGCAGTTTACTCACTTCCATAATCCTAGTAGAACACACATATGCTAGAGTCTAAAACAGCTGTTTCCATAATGCTGCTTTTCCTGTAATGTGACAGATTGAACAAACTGATTCTCATGTTTTAATTTTTTATTCATGAGAGAACTGGAAATGTTTTCTCTTAGGGAATTACTATTGTGAGGTAACAAGAATATTAAAATAGGCTATGGGGGCGGGTGGCAAAAGATAGACATCAATATTCTTTCTGCTGGAGACAAACTAACTTCAGTCTAAGGGCCACTACTAACAGGCCAGGTTCCTCATTTGCAATAGTATAATACTATTTGAATTAGCAGCAACAAGTACTAAGTGATCTGAGACAGATTTGGGCTGTGAGCTGTAAGATTACAACTCTGCAATACCAAGAGGTCTGTGAACTAATCAAACACTTCATCTCCCAGTGAGAACGTCTCCACCTGAACACAAACAGGAGAAAAAATCATTGAGTGGTCACTATATACATATGTCAAGAGTAGTTTTTCCTACTACGAGTGTATCCAGCCTCCAGCCTGAGAGGAAATAGGGGAATCTCTCCGCATGCCTCTTTAGTAATGGTTTGGAATATTCTTCTGCTGACCATCAATACATGTGTGTGCATATTTGTTATTCACTTTTTGCTGCTAATTCAAACAGTATTATACCATTGTAGTACCCTCCACCATCTAGCACCCTGCTAGTGAGAACTTACAGTCTAGAGGAAGGAAGGTTGGACAGAGAAGGAGTAAGTTCTATTGGGTGTAAGCGCCTCCTGCCGCATGAACTGCCAGTCAGTGGGTGGGAGAAATAAGTGCTTTTGAGTGCAGTGATGTAGGCAAGTATTGTTTCTGTTTGGGAGAAAAAGACTATGTGATCAATGAGGTCGCAGGAGGGAGGGAATAAGCGTGAAAGAAGGGATGTACTGGCTATAGAAATATGGGAGATTGTTATTAGGAACCTTTAACCCTTTGAGTGCCAGAGGGATACGCAATGCATTGTTTTGCAATGCATTGCGTACCCCTCTGGCACTCAAAGGGATCATCTTTTAAAGTTAGTTGAACAGAGATGCAGGAGACTAGTAGAGTAAGGATGATACCTTTATTGGCTAACTCTACTAGTCTTGTGCATTTTCTGTGGCTAACATGGTGTCGGAATGAGCCATCCCTACCTGATTGCAATTGTATAAACTGTATACTGTACATCTATCAAATTATTACATAAAGTCACTCATGTCCACACACGGTACCACGCTTTACCCATATTCAATACAGATAATCAAATTGTATTATGATTGATATCCATTCAATCATTGTTTCTTTTATGCCCAGACAATTGTATTTCTTTTTCTTTCTGTTGTCACCAGTGATATGTTAATTCAATGAGATTTTTGTTTCTGTAAAACAGTTTTTCATTTATTTATGATAAAGATCAGGGGATTCTTGTACTAGAATAAAATGCTGTACAATGTTAGCTTATTCATTTTCTGAATCCCACATACACAAGAAACTATGGGCTTTATTTGTCAAGCTACAAGACGTGCCATTCTAGATCAGACCAACTTCACTGTAGGCTTGAAATGAAAAGTCTACAAATGCTCATTATTCCAAATGTAATGCTTAACCCCATGAATGCTAGGGAGGTCTCCAACACATGATGAAGAAATGTGTTGAGACCTCTCTAGCATTCAAGGGGTTAAAAACACCATTTAAATCAATGGAAATATTAATTTCGCCCCATGCAGCTGGTGGTTTGCTCCAGAATTGAAATAGTTCTTGCAATTGCAACTAACATGAAAAGGAGCTACAAAGTACCTGCATGCAACACACTGGATCTACTACCACACTCCTCACTATATAGAGCAAGCACCAGCACAACTGCTGTAGTCTAAAGGCTGTTGCAATACATTTTCCCTTCTGTTCTCCATCTTTTCAGGATTTATTGCTGTTGGAAGATAAAGGTTACTCCTGGGTATTTATGATATTCAGGAGGGCCCAGCTGAAGGAGCCAGGTCCCGTACGCGAAGGTTAAAGTTTCCAGAAAGCAAAGCGGGACTTGGCTGCACATAAAGTCCTGCCTAGTAGGATGGGCTAATACCAGTGGGGGCACTAAGGGAAAGGGGAGGGCCTGGAGAGATGATGGTTCATACCGGCATCCACTGACCCTCACAGACAGAGAAGTAATGGTGCCATCACAGAGGCCCAGCATAGGCTATGAGGCCTGAGAATCCCTTATATACCTCTGCTCAGTTGTGCACAGGCCCAAGCTGCCACTATAACCTAGCAAGGTGTCTAGGAGTAGGGTTTGGGCTGGATATGGGCACTGGGGTCCCACATTAGAGGAAGGAGGGGCCTCCAAGGCTAAATAGGTAAAACTCAAATGTGAATGAAGCTGTGACCTCTTTATTTGCCATCTTAATTTTTTTTGTGTACTATGTTTATTTGCTGGTTGTGTTTTATTGGTCTTATTGTGCGTGCGGGGTTCTTGGATTGGAAGTCATACATTGCCATCTTAAGGTGACCTCTGGGTGGGTGGAAGTGTTTCAGGGAAGATCTATTCACAATCTGCTTTTCACTAATGGGGGGAGGTCATTTGAGGTGTCCTGCTTTTCCCTTTTCATGTTGGTGCCCATACACTGACATACAGTACATATAGGGTTGCCACGTTTTCTTCAAAAAAATACCGGCCAAGGCATTCCCTTCATAGACTTAACATTGGAAAGAAGACAATTTTTTACCGGCCTGCCGGTAAAATACCGGCTGGGTGGCAACCCTAAGTACATACACTTACACAAAGAAATGGTGTAAATTAATGTTATATTTTAGTGGTAGCAAATCTATTTGTGGGATACAAAACCACTGAGAGTTGTAATAAGAACTGGAACCAATCAGCTGCACCACTGAGGATGTATTAAAGTCACAAAATTCACAAATAATTAAATAGCTATTAACTCTAGAATGCTAGATACGTGTCCACTGCATTGCACTGCCATGTGTCTCAGTAGCATTCAAGGTTAAAAACCACATTTAAATATTTTTTTATCTCCTATGTTGCATATTATATGCTGCAGAATTTATCCACTTTTCTTAGTACATGAGCCTCGTTGTTTGCCATTTGTCACCTTTACTTTCACCTTGTGGTGTGCAATATTCCCCCATGCAAATCACAGACAAACACTCTTTTGTACTTTTTTTAATTAACAATAGGGAAATAAATAACCGGATAATTGACAATAAAGATCCAAACAATGAAATATAAATAATAAACAAATATAAAATAAGAATTAACTCTTTGAGTGCCAGAGAAGTATGCAATGCATTGCTTTGCAATGCGTTGCATACCCCTCTGCCACTCAAAGGGTTAACTATTCCCTATAGCAGTCATCAGAAAAACCCTTCAATTTTCAAACATAACTGCAACATCGTAATTGTAGGTTTGTGTGTAACCGGCGTATACAAAGCATGGCACTGGATACTGGGCACACACTTAATCTACCATAATGCTGGGCACCCAAATGTCCATGCAAATAAAGACCTGTATGCAGTCTTGCAAGTAAAGGTGTAACATAGGCAGAGTACCACAGGCTTCACTCATATGTCAATAAGCTTTTGTCTGGAAGTACCTGAATCAGTGTGCCTGTATCTGGTTGTCGCTGTGTCAGTCTGTGTCTGCATTTGTATCTTGCCTTGCTGTGGGTACAAAAGAGCACGTCTTATAAAAAGAAAACCACATACAATTATCTTGATAACTGGAAAATGGAGTGCAGTGTTTTAATTTTTTTTGTGTAACTGGCTGTAATTTTGTCCGTCTGCATATGTCTGTATTTAACTGTTACTGTCAGTCCATGCATCAGTATCTGATTGTCAATGTGTCAGTCTGCACAAACGACTGTCACTGTGTCAATATATGCACCTGATTATCACAGTGACTGTGTGTGCCTGTGTATTACTGAGATTTAATGGGACATTTGACTGATCTATTATCTGCAGAATTTTATGAGTATAAAGTGTCTCTATATGTAAAGCTATTGTATTAATAAATGAAACGTTTTTTTACTAGCTCTGAGCCATCTATATTCGTTATCAATTTTTGATATATATTGACATTAGCAAGACCTGAGCACTTAGTCCACTTTTTATATTTTGCTAATCAAAGCAATAGTCTATAGAATACTCGATTAATTACATTTTAAAATCTTTCTCCTCTATAGGACACCTCTAAATACAGACCTAAAGGTGTGCCAAAACAAAAAGTTAATGAATAACACTCCAGCACAAAACACAACTAGTGTCACTTCAAAGAGATTGTTACTGCAAGAGGCAGTATAACAGTTCTCTAGCCATAAATTCCTGACCAAAACAAAACAGTGATATGTTCATTCAAACCAATGACATACACGTCTAGATATCAACTAGAAAATGGACTGCAATTATTTTACCAAGTCTATATTTATCTGAACTGCTTACGCTAATACCGTAAAATCTCACTTATAATACACACCTGTGTATAATTCGCAAGTGTAAATTATGCCCAAGATTTCAGGGGAAAATAATGTATGTATAATACATATCTTTGTTTTCCTTCACTCTACCCACCAAAAAAATGTTAGCTTCTTGCCTGCTTCCCTCCCTTTACCCACCTCAATATGCTTCCACCTCCCCCTCCTTTTAGTCACCCTTTCCAGAGGCATCTGTGACATCTACGCAGTGGGCGGTATGCTTGCATTTGCTGTCCACTTCCTGAATCCCCCCTGTGAGAACCTGTGTTAATTCAAGAAAATGGTAGTGCCCGTTGAGGACCTAAAGATCCCCACAGGATACTACTATAGTTGCAGTGTACAGAGATCTATGCATAGGATCTACAGTAGTGCCCTGCAAGGACCTTCAGGTCCTCAAAGGGCACTACCAGGATCTACACTAGTATCCTGTGAGGACCTTCAGGCAGGGCCGGTGCTGCCATTAAGGCAGAACAGGCAGCTGCCTTAGGGCGCCGCAATGGAGGGAAGTTGTTGGTTTTTTTTTTTAGAATATATATATCTGCCTGGGTCTCTCTGCGGTGTGTTACAAAGACGCCGCGAGGGAGCGCTTGGTAGTGTAAATCAGCTCTCCCTCGCAGCGTCTATGTTACACACCGCAGAGAGACCCAGGCTCTGTAGTAATACAGAGCGCTGAGAGATGACATCAACTCCCAGCGCTCTGCATTACTGAGAGCAGCGCGCGGGAGCCTCAGCTCTGTGCCGAAGGAGGCACAGAGCTCTAAGCTGTGGCACGCCGCTAGACCACCAGGGACTCAAGGTAGGGGGATGAAGGGGCATTATGGAAGGGTCAATGTGGAGGGGGCATTGTGGAGATGAAGGGGCAATGTGGAGGGGGCATTGTGGAGATAAAGGAAGCATTGTGAAGGGGAATTGTGGCGATGAAGGGGTGATGTGGAGTTAAGGGGGCATTGTGGAAGGGTCATTGTGGAGGGGGTATTGTGGAGATGAAGGGGCAATGTGGAGGAAGCATTGTGAAGGGGAATTGTGGAGATGAAGGGGCAATGTGGAGTTAAGGGGGCATTGTGGAAGGGTCAATGTGGAGATGAAGGGGCATTGCGGAGGGGGCATTGTGGAGATGAAGGGGCAATGTGGAGATGAAGGGGCAGTGTGGAGGGGGCATTGTGGAGATGAAGGGGCAATGTGGAGGGGGCATTGTGGAGATGAAGGGGGCATTGTGGAGATGAAGGGGCAGTGTGGAGGGGGCATTGTGGAGATGAAGGGGCAATGTGGAGGGGGCATTGTGGAGATGAAGGGGCAATGTGGAAGGGACATTGTGGAGATGAAGGGGCAATGCAGAGATAAGGGGGTATTGTGGAAGGGGCAATGTGGAGATGAAGGGGCATTGTGGAGACGAAGGGAGCATTGTGGAAGGGGCAATTTGGAGGTGGGGAGAGTGTGGAGGTGAATATGTGGGCGGGCAGGTGATTGTGGCAAGGTCGGGGGGGGGGGTCAGGGGATTGTGTCCAGGTCGGGGGGGGGCATCAAAATGCACCTTCGCCTGTGTATAAAATATATCCTTGCACCGGCCCTGCCTTCAGGTCCTCAAAGGGCACTACCATCATCTTGAATTAACACAGGTCCTCACAGGAGGATGCGGCGGCACTTGCCACCCACTGCGCAGACATCCCAGATGCCTTCGGAGGGGGTGAGTAGAGGAAGTGGAAGGTGGGAGCATGCTGAGGTGGAGGGAGGGAGGAGGTGTAGACATGAGTATATATTTTTCCTCTGGTTTATAATACACACACACCATTTCACATAAGTTGAAAAAGGGACAAAATTGTATTATACATGAGATTAGTATCATTTGTGAGATTTTACAGTAATCCATGTATATAAAAATGACTACCCTGACACAGAAAATAACCATAGTAAGGGAATGCACAAATCCTATTCAGTTTATAAAAAGCCTGTACTGTGCCTGTCTAAAGTCTATGTGCAAAGCTAATCATGCATTTAAATGAATACTCCAGGTGTGCTGAGGGGAAGGGGGCAACGTGACAGTCTGTTAGTATTTTGGATGTATCGTTCCATTGGGTCTAGGCACAGGCTATGTTCAAACTGGGTACAGAGAAAATTGGTGCAAAAATCTTCCTGCACCTTATTACAACTATAAGATGGCAACTAGGGGTTGGTCCCATAGAAGCTGTGCGCTGTCTTTGCTTTAGGCCAGTAGGTACAGGTGGGTCTACACATAGGTGCAGGTTTCGTGACTATTTAAGTAGGGGTATCATATGATGTGATCGCCCTTTTTGTATATTTCCCTCACAATGTAATTACTGTATATACACACATATTTCAAAGTGATTTTTCACTTTTCACTTTCACATCATTTTGATGAAAGAATGACATGAACTTTACTAATAATATGGTTCATTTTTCAAATACTTCTCCTCTGACCTTTTCATTTGTCATCAAAGATACGAGTGCCTGGAAGGCTTCTTGCTGATCATCTAAGACACATGGATTTTACCTGTATCCTCTGTATGTGTTGGTAAATTAATGTCAGTCACATAAAGTGAAGGTGGCTTTGTATTGTTATCAGTTACATTAGGTTATCAGGGGGTGGAAGCATTGTCTTGCTTGCCTGAAAGAGAGCCCTCTACACTAGCGATTGACGCAGTAGAGTGGGAAGGGGAGGGAGTGCCAGAGGGATACACAAGGCATTGCAAAACACTCACAGGGTTAAATGAAATAAAAATAAAAAAAATAGTTAAAAAAAAAAAGGAAAAGAAAACATGTCTGTGATGTTTACTGAGATTGTATAATGTTGTATTAGAGCATACCTCCCAACATTTCAAATGGCCAAAGAGGGACACGTTTTTTTTAGGGGGTGTTTCTGGGGGCGTGGCTGGTGGGTGATATAGGTGATTTCATGACCTACTGACACCTCTTTGTGTAACTTAATAAGTGATCTAGAGCAACACCAAAGCATTTTATTTACACAGACTAATTTATAAGCACATATACTGAAGTTAATGTAAACGTTAAAGGGATAGTAATGTCTCTTTAAAATACTTTGTCTGAGTCTTCTGTATATTAATAAAAACACAATGCGCTGTGTCAAATATCCTACTTCTTTTTAGTTCAAAAGCTATTCAGCTCTAAAGATCCTCTGCCCGCCCCTTTCTGGCCTCCTCCCTCTGATTCTCAGATAGGGTTGTGCGACTCTACGGCTGCGGCGAGGGACAAACTTCAGTAAGTGTAATGGAAATCCTGCCCCATCCCCCACCCCGATGAAGGAGGGCAGGATTTCACTCTGCTTTTTGAAGTTTGTCCCTCACTGCAGCCTTCCTGACAAGACTGAGTTGCAGCAGTGACGTGTCAAGAAGGGGTGGTGGATCTTTAGAGCTGAAAGTATTTCAATGAGGCATTACTAACACTTTAATGTGAGTCATATTGCAGTGAACAATGTGATATACTTATACCAGGGACACATACCAGGTCAGGACTGTGAGATAATAAGCAACACAGTCATAATGACTGAGCCCCCTCTTGCTCAAGCATGTGTAAGCGGACATACCTGACACCACATAGTTTACTATTACATTTAAAAGTCTTCAAGCAAACAGAGTATGCAGCACTGTAGCAGGGGAATCTGCTTACCCAGGAGAATGCTTTGCATGGTGTCACCAGGCCAACAACCTGTGTTGACAACAAGCAACAGATATCACAGTAGATTAAATGGACTTTACCTGTGGGGTTTAACCCATTGAATGCCAGAGGGGTATCCAACACATTGCTTTGCAATGCTTTGGATACCCCTCTGACACGCAAAGGGTTAATTTTCATTTTTGAGAAACAGCACACCACTCATTACTATCTTTATACAAGACATTTAAGTTTCAATTAATACATTTCCATCACTAATACAGCTAATCTGAAAAGATCATACAGCCAAAAGAGACATTGATGCTGATAACAAAAACAATGGATTTATTTTGCATGTATTGTAAGTGTTATGGCTGTATTAAAGTGGAACTATCCCTCCAAATAAAGCGTCCCCCAAATAATTATTGATATAGCGATAAACATATACATAATAGTATTATACAGAATACTTGATCTGAGACTGACGGCAAGGCTTCTTGCTTTAGAGGCATCTGTGCACCTGCACCATCAGTCACTTCCTGTTACTTTAAACCCTTAACGACCCATGACCTGCCAGGACCGTCATGCGTAGATTTGCCTTAAGGACCTATGACGGTCCTGGCACGTCATGGGTTAAATGATAGCAGCGCGCCTCTGTGCACGCTGCTATAATTCTTTCCAGGCTGAAACTGAGAGCTCCGGGACCGGATTGCTCAGCTTCAGTCCTTGTCTAGTCTGCTGGTTCACATGATCGCTCTAGGAGCAATCACATGTACTGGCATTTGCATTCAAAAAGGCAGTGTGCTTAAAGGGATAGTAATACTTTATTATTACTATTCTCCATATTGTATATATTTGCAAAAGAATTTAATAGCCCCCAGCTTCATCTCTCAAACCTTTATAGTTTGAGAGATAACCGAACGCAAAGTTCCCCCCTCCCTCCCCTTCCCTGAAGTCAGCGTTGTACTGACTGCATGGGAAGTCTGTCGTACGACAGGCTTGCGGCTCTGCAGCGGAGCCGAGATCCCGTTAGTGAAAAAGAATTATTTCACTGAAACGGTCTTCTACATGTGCTTGGTTTGTGCTTGGTTTGCAAGCACATGTAGAAGACCGTTTCAGTGAAATAATTATTTTTCACTAACGCAATTGCGGCTCTGCTGCAGAGCCGCCTGATGAAAGTCAGACCGAATATCCCTGCAGTCAGTACAACTTTCCAAAGCACCGGTAGACGTGACCTGTGACACGTACTGGCATGCTGCGCTGGGGAGTGAGAGAGACGCTCCAGTCTTCGAGCGGAGCTGTCAATTTCACTCACCGTTTCTACTTACAGCACTCTTGGAAGAGTGCTGTAAGTAATATGTATGTGACGTGCTAACGCAAAGACCGCGTGACGGTCATAGTACGGCACAAGGTCTTTAAGGGGTTAAGTGAAATCCACCCCAGATTTTTCCAGTCTTTAAGGGGTTAAGGTGCACTGCTACTCCCCCTCACCAATCCTGGAGTAGAGTAGGACGGACAGGGCAGGCGCACAGATGTCTCTAAGGCAAGATGTCTGCGCTGATGCTGCCTGTTCATCTTGGATGAAGTAGGATTTCTTAATAACGCTGGACTCATTCTGTATAATACTATTATTTATATGCTTATCGCTATATCAATAATTAGTTGAGGGGCACTTTATTTGGAAGGATAGTTCCACTTTAACTACACAGCACAATGTCAGTATTGTGGTGACTAACACAAAGAAACTACTAATGTAATACAACTGATGGGTTCAAAATATTCCTCAATTTCAAGCACATTTCATAAAATCTACAGCCCCCTCGATTTTCACCCACTTATAATGTCATAAAGTAAAAAAAATTACCCAATTTTCTTTATAAAAAGTGAAGAAAAAGGAATATTTTATTCATGATGTACATGCACAAAAGACAAAAGTTCATCAAGTTCAACCTTTGCCTCATACACCATAGAAATGAGCATTATATAAGCTTTCCTGCTGCCAAATAAGTTAGTCTTTATCTGAACCTCCTGTTTTGTCAAATATTACACAGTAAAACCCTGTATGATTCCGTTTTATCCATTACCAAATCCTTGGGCAAGGAATTCAACAATTTAACAGACCTTACTGTAAAAAAAACCCCTTCCTCAACTGAAGTTGAAACCTCCTTTCCTCCAATTTCAAGGGGTGCCCCCTAGTTATTTCATCAGACCTTGGAATGAATAGATCACCATAGAGATCCTTGTACTGACCTTTCATATACTTGTACATTGTGATAAGATGTCCTCTTAGTCATCTTTTCTCTAGCGTAAATAAAAATAAACTTTGTCTAGACGTTTCTCATGAGTCAAGTCTTCCATTCCCTTAATTAATTTTGTTGCTCTTCGCTGTACCCTCTCCATTTCTAGAATATCCTTTTACAGAATGTATGCCCAAAACTGCACTGCATATTTGAGGTGATGTCTAACCAATGAGTTGTACAGTGGCAAAATGATGTTATCTACTTTTGCTTCAATACTACTTTTTATGCAAGGCAGGGCTTTGTTTGCTTTTGCTGCTGCTATGTGAAGCTGGTCACTGCTTCCAGGTTTGTAGTTTACAAGGATTCCTAGATATAAGCCTGCTTTGAATACAAGCATTGGGCTCATTTGAGCCTGTTCTTTGTGGCTTGCATTTAAGTGACTTGCAGACAAGTGGCGTTGGAAGGATTCTGATAAAAAAAAAGTACCTGTGAGTTTGTTTGGGTGTGTATTATAACGGTGTTATTCATTGTGTTTTTGTTTTCTCTCCTGGGCTCATTTGAGTCTGTTCTTTGTGGCTTGTATTAAAGGAGCAGTAAAGTTTTTTAATGAAAAAATATATATTGTAGGGATTTTCCTATTGAGTAAAATAAGGGTACTCCCACTGCCGAGAGATTTATATTTCCAGAGTTATTACAGTTTAAACCCATGTAGCAGTGCCACCTAGTGGTCAAATTCTAATTAGATTTCCTGTTAGATTCTAATGGAGAGGAAAGTCAGAAAAGTCAGAGACATACAGTTCTCCCTAGAATGTGATAGAAGCTGCCTGTCACTTCCTGTCAGTTAGAACTACCAGGAAGTAAACACAGTAAATTCACTTCCTGATTATTTGAACTGTTATAAATTTTGAATAAAACATCTGACAGCGGTGGGAGTGACCTTGTTTTACTCAGCAGGAAAAGCTCTATAAAATATGTGTTTTCATAAATAAAAGTTTACTGCTCCTTTAAAGTGACTTGCAGAAAAGTGGAGTTGGAAAGAGTCTGGAGTTAGAACAGCAGCAGGAGTTGGAAATCAGCTGAGTTCTGTAGTGAATGTAATTTCATGAGATTTATTAGACCAACATTTACATTTGGTATACTTTACCTTAGGGTGAATTCAGTGTACTCTGTTCTATATAATCCACAATATGCATCGTGACCTAATACCCATAGGGAGCGTGTCGTTTCAGTGTTGGAGATTTGTTCATTTTTGTAGTTTTTTATCCAGTGCTGGAGGGTATCACTCTGATAGCATGTACCCTATTTTACACATTTCCAAAATATAAGGGGAATTCCTAATTGTTTTATATGACCCTTAACAAAAACACAGACATAAAGGTCACAATGGTATTTGTTTGAAAAAAAGCAAAGTACCTAAACTCTGCAATAGCCATTTAACCATTCTAACAAAATCTAATCGTAACTGGCCCCAGACGACTCCTACAAATATCTTGGTCTGTGGCTTGGCCACAACCTCGCTTTTATGTCTATCATGAAATAGGCACTCTGTTTAGAAACAAATCCTGCCCAAGTCCTCTGGTAAGAAAATATATTGTTCAACAGATGTTAATGCCAGTCATAAATGATGGGGATGCATTGTATGCTTCTGCTCCACGAATCCATCTTGGCAAACTCAACACTCTGTATAATTAATTGTGCTTTGTAATGTAATTACACTACAAACCATTGTATATGTTTAAATAACTAAACTTGCTAACACTCAAATCTAGACTTACCCTTCACCTTTCTTGCCACTTCTCTGTAAGCTAGTAGACTACCTGAGCAGTATACTGTCTCCAGGGGAGGATACACTATGCAGCCATTTTATGGTGATGCGTGTCTGGCGAGCTCATCACCTTGGCGATGGAGACACTCATTGCCATATGCACTAAAAATTAGGTATGCAAGAGGAGGGGGGAGAATTTTCCCATTAGCATGGAGGGTCAGTGATGTATAAGGGATGCCCTCCCTTATACATTGCCTAAAGTTTGAGTGCATCCTCTCTGCTCCCCCACTCAAAGAGTGTAGTGGATCTGCTCAGACTTCAGCACCCCAAACAGCATCCCTCCATAACCCTTTCAGTGCCAGTGATGTGCATTGCATACCCCTGTGGCACTGAAAGGAGTAAAAATGTGTAAAATATGTTTAGTATTTTATAATATTTACTAGTTGAACAGCCCGTTACACGGGCCACAGTGCCTCTGGCAGCCGGTCGCGGGCAGTCGCGCAGTAGAGACTGCCCGCTCCACTGCTGATACAGAGCTGGACGCTCCTTCGGAGCGCCCAGCTCTGTATCAGCCGCAGAGCGAGCAGTCTGTACTACGCATGACTGCCGCACGTGCAGCAGTGTCTACTGCGCATGTCGGGCGTTACACACAACTTAGCGAATTATTATATAGGATATTCCTAGATAATCTTCCTAGGGACAATAAGGTTTAAAAACAAAGTGCTCTCATATTAAAGAGAACAATTTAACAATATCTGTCATTTGTGTAAATTGTGCTTAGTACTGGTGGACTAGCTAGAAGGCCTTATGTTGCACATCCCTGGAATAAACAAATGGTGATGAAAGTCCTGCTCATAAGCTAAAAGTAGCCCACAATGTGAAACATGCAGTGGTGAATGATAAAGACAATGCTTTATTCATACACTGAGCATACAGCCAACCTCCATTGGAGTTCCAGTGTAAAGAAGGTGAATAGATGTGAATGGATGGAAAAAGATACTTCGCCAAGCTGCACTGAGGAATACTCTATTCCCAAAAACAGTCACTCTGAGCACTGAGCTCTCACTGCAGGAAGGTGATACACTGCCAGGAGCTGTGATGCTGAGCTACAAGTACATGATGTTGGGATTGCAAACTCCAACAGCAAATGCTGCTATCAGAGCTAAGTGCATGTGGAGATGTGCCACATCCTATATAATAATTTGCTAAAATGTCTGTAACGACGCAGTCATGTGCAGTAGAGATTGCTGCGTGTGCTGCAGTCATGCGCTGTAGAGACTGCCATGATGAAGCTGAATCAGAGTGGGGCACTACGAAGGAGCATCCAGCTCTGTATCAGCCACGGTGCGGGCAGTCTCTACTGTGCATGACTGCCCTGCGACCGGCTGGCACTGTATCAGCTGCGGCACGGGCAATCTCTACTGTGCATGACTGCCCCACAACTGGCTGGCACTGTATCAGCCGCGGCACAGGCAGTCTCTACTGTGCATGACTGCCCCGCGACCGGCTGGCAGTGGCTCTGAGGCCCATGTAACAGACTCTTCAACTAGTTAACATATAAACACCCCAAAAAGATATGACAAGGGGGTCCGTAACCTGCATATGAAAATGAGCCATTGTGAAACTAAATAATAAAGCTGTCAAAGTGATGATGACGGCAGATTAAAGGGGATTGGTGGAGGATTCACAGGAATATGATGGTGAAGACGCCTTAGTCCACATTGTCAATATGCCAGACACCACTTTGCCACCATAGCACCACCCTAGTCACTTATGCCACTTAGTGCATCTCCCCCCAGCTATCCATACTAACCATATCCTCCCCTCCAATGCTAAGAAAGAAACCAGTCAATCCACCTTTTCCTTCAGAGCTCCAAAAGCCTGAAATAACATACCTGAATTAATGAAATCTTCTCCCACTAGAATCAAATGTTCCTTTCCTTTTAAAAACAAATAAATCTACAGTAATGTGCAAAAGTTTTAGGCAGGTGTGAAAAAATCCTGTAAAGTAAGAATGCTTTCAAAAATAGATATGTTAATAGTTTATTTTTTTTTTATCAGTTAACAAAATGCATAGTGAGTGAACAGAAGAAAAAAAGGATTTTAGTCTTACCTGGTAAATCCTTTTCTCTTAGTCCATACAGGTTACTGGTAACTCTAGGTTACTGGTAACTCTACTAAGGGGCAGATCACCTCCCAGAGTTACCTGATAACTCTGGGAGGCGATCCGCCCCTTAGTAGAGTTACCAGTAACCTAGAGTTACCAGTAACCTATACTGGATGACAGAGAAATCTAAATCAAATCAGTATTTGGTATGACCACTCTTTGCTTTCAAAACAGCATAAATTCCTCTAGGTACACTTGCACACAGTATTTTATGGAACTTGGCAGGTAGGTTGTTCCAAACATTTTTGAGAAATAACCACAGTTCTGTGGATTTAGGCAGCCTCAGCTGCTTCTCTGTCTTCATGTAATCCCAGACAGACTCGATGATGTTGAGATCAGGGCTCTGTGCAGGCCATAACACCACTTCCAGAACTCCTTGTTCTTCTTTACGCTGAAGATAGTTTTTAATGACTTTGGCTGTATGTTTGGGGTCATTGTCATGATGCAGAATAAATCTGGGGCCAATCCGATGACTCCCTGACGGTATTGCATGATGGATAAATATCTGCCTGTACTTATCAGCATTGAGACCATTCATTTTGACCAAATCCATTTGCAGAAACGCAGCCCCAAACTTGCAAGGAACCTTACCATGCTTCACTGTTGCCTGCAGACAGACAGTCATTCTTGTACTAATTTACAGCCCTTTGGCAAACAAACTGCCTTCTGCTAGAGCCAAATATTTCAAATTTTGACTCATCAGTACACAGAACCTGCTGCCATTTTCTGCACCCCAGTTCCTGTGTTTTCGCGTAAAGTTGAGTCACTTGGCCTTGTTTCCAAGTCAGACGTATGGCTTTTTTGGCTGCAAGTCTTCCATGAAGACCACTTCTGACCAGACTTCTCCGGACAGTAGATGGATGTACTAGGGTACCACTGTTTTCTGCCAATTCTGAGTTAATGGCAATGCTGGACCTCTTATGATTGCGAAGGTAAGTAAGCATAATGTGTCTTTCATCTGCTGAACTAAGTTTTCTTGGTCGACCACTGCATCTACAGTCCTCAACGTTGCCCATTTCTTTGTGCTTCTTCAAAAGAACTTGAACAAGACATCTGGAAACCCCTGACTGCCTTGAAATTTCTGCCTGGGAGTGACTTTTCTGATGCAGTATAACTACCTTGTGTCTTGTTGCTGTGCTCAGTCTTGCCATGGTGTATGACTTTTTACATTAAACTGTCTTCGGGAACCTCCCCTTGTTAGCTGAGTTTGGCTATTCTTCACCCAGTTTTATTCCTTCTACACATCTGTTTCTGTTTCAGTTAATTATTGTATTTCAACCTACATATTAAACTGATGATCATTAGCACCCGTGTGGTATAATTGTTTAATCATACACCTGACTATATGCCTACAAAATCCCTGACTTTGTGCAAGTGTACCTAGAAGAATTGATGCTATTTTAAAGGCAAAGGGTGGTCACACCAAATATTGATTTGATTTAGATTTTTCTTCTGTTTGCTCACTATCATTGTGTTAGTTGATAAATATAAACTATATATATGTCTATTTTTGAAAGCATTCTTAGTTTACAGAATTATTTCCCACCTGCCCAAAATTTATGCAGAGTACTGTATCTAAAAGTTTTTACTATTTATATATGTATATATATTTTGTCTATTTCTATAAATATGTAATTTAACAGTGTAAAAGCTCTCCAAGACATGCTTGAAAATGAAAGAACTCTCAATGTATTCTTCCTGGTAAAGCATTTTCTATATAAATAAAACTAAATAATACTGCAGTGTATGGAAGGTTTGCCATATTCCTGTACATTACACTTGTACATTAAATATGCTTGATTCCAACAAGTGCTGCATTTATTTTGTACATTCGCACTGGGCCAATGGACTGGCCATGTCATATACACTGGAACACCAATACCTTAGGGCAGGGGTGGAATTGAGGCCCTGCAGCCGTTATTGGACTACAACACCCATTGTCCTTTGCCAGGGGGTTACTGGAATTTTAGTCCAGCATTGTGCATCACTTTGCCCCCCACCGCCATAGTGGATGACTACTGCTTTGGAGCTGGGGTGACTGTGGCCTAACATTGCCATTGCTTTGATTTAAATGGAGCTTTTAACCTTGTGAATGTTAGAGTGGTTCCCAGCACATTATGAAGTAAAACACTGAAGACTGATATCATTCAAGAGGTTAACCCTTTGAGTGCCAGAGAGGTATCCAACACATTGTAACACATTCAAAGCGTTAAAAATAATTAATAATCTACTGGGTTTTTTTATTGGATTCCTTTGGTGCGGTTTTGTTCTGCAATCACACCACTAGTACATAAACCTCAGTGAATGAATAATGCCCGGTGTATTTGTTTGGAATAACATGAGGACAGCAAGCAAATACTTTAATTGAAATTTGATTAGCTTTAAGGAAATAAAAAAGTACTTACTATAACCAGATTATAAATATCTCTTGGCTCTATACACCCACTTATCAGAACCTGTCTTTTTGTACCAATGTCTCTCTCTCTCCGTGGTGGTTGCTAGGTTCCCAGATAACCAGGAGTTTAGGCTAACTGCTCTGCTCTTACAATGCCCTGCGAAGGCCGAATTCACCATTACATTAAAGGGAAAAGATCACATTTTACCAAGTCTGCTCCTTGGCTGGAATGCAGTATGTGGCTGTCATACACAAACTCCTGGGTTGTGCGTGCATTCCCCAAAGACCCTGTATGTTGGGCTTTCATGCCCAATACAGCAGATCTATGGGTACCTGCATCGCGCAGTACAAAAAGCGCTCTGCACTATGCAGTTCAGTGTCTTCCCAGAGAAAGCATTAGGTCAGTGGTTCTCAATTTTTTTTTGTCCAAGGCACCCCTAACACACAATCTGGAACTTTTGGGGCACCCCTAGCATATTTAATGTAATTTATGAAAGGCATAATGAAGGATACAGTATGAAGATATGATTAGGTCTTACAATCAAAATTATAAAAATAAACATATTATGCATAACACATTTAGTAAAGTCTTCATAGAATATATGGGGCACCCTATGTTGATTGCCATGACACACTAAAGGGCCACGGCACCCTGGTTGAGAATCACTGCATTAGGGTTTCAAACTCCTGCTCTGAGGTACCAGTGTTCACCAGATTCATAAGCAGGTCTGCTCCCTCTTCAGTTAAGTAACAGTTACCGTGTTTGGCACCATTATGTGCCTCAAGCTGACAAGATCCAGGGATTTAAAGGAGCAGTAAACTTTTTTTATGAAAAAATATATATTGTAGGGATTTTACTATTGAGTAAAATAAGGGTACTCCCACTGCCGAGCGATTTATATTTCCAGAGTTATTACAGTTTAAGCCCATTTTTTTTACATTAGCAGTTCCCTCTAGTGGTCAAATTCTAATTAGATTTCCTGTTAGATTCTAATGGAGAGGAAAGTCAGAAAAGTCAGAGACATACAGTTCTCCATAGAATGTGATAGAAACTGCCTGTCACTTCCTGTCAGTTAGAACTATCAGGAAGTAAATACAGTAAATTCACTTCCTGTTTATTTAAAATGCTATAATTTTTTAATAAAACATCTGACAGCGATGTGAGTGACCTTGTTTTATTCAGCAGGAAATGCTCTGTAAAATATGTGTTTTCTTAAAAAAAAGGTTACTGCTCCTTTAAAGGGATAGTATTACTTCAAAATTACTATCCCTCATATTGTAGCCCTTAATAAACTGAGTTAAATGACACCAGCGGCATCTCTCAAACCTTTATGGTTTAAGAGATAGCCACTTTCAAAGTTTCCTCTTCCCTGCTATCAGCGTTCTGCTGCCAGCAGGAGAATCCGGCCTCTGAATCAAGCGGAGGCTCTTCAGCAGAGCCGATATCTCGTTATGGAAGGAAAAATGATTAACTGAAACAGTCTTCTACATGTGCTTGGTAACCAAGCACACGTAGAAGACTGTTTCAATTAATCATTTTTTCTTCCATAACGAGATATCAGCTCTGTTTAAGAGCCTCCGCCTGTCCCGGGACCGGATTCCCCTGCTGACAGCAGAACGCTGATAGCAGGGGAGAGGAAACTTTGAAAGTGGCTATCTCTTAAACCATAAAGGTTTGAGAGATGCCACTGGTGTCATTTAACTCAGTTTATTAAGGGCTACAATATGAGGGATAGTAATTTTGAAGTAATACTATCCCTTTAAGCATGAGACATGTGGCTATAGCTAACTCAGCCGATCCATAGCCACTCCCTTGCCTCTCATACTAAGCTGAAATTTGATGATCAGAACTCTAACTGTGGCCTTATGTATAAAGACAAAGTGATATATCAACAACATTGTAGGAACAAATAAAAATTCACATTGATTTAAATGGTGCTTTTAACTCACTGAATGCTAGGTCTCCAACCCATTAATTTGTAATGTGTTGGAGATCTATCTGGCATTCCACGGGTTAGAAGCCCTATTTAAATAAATGGGAATTTGGGGAATATTTTTGTCCACATGGGTGTCCAGAGTTTGTTTGCTCATCTTTATCTTTCTACATGAGGCCCTGTAAATGTAATATCTACAAGTTGCTACATCTTGGCCATACTTATGTTTGGATGGTGACAGTGTTGCTTTGCTTTATCATCTTCTGGCATAAAACATATTTGTGTTATTCAAACATGTATGCAGCATGTTGGGTTAGTGACTGAAACAGTGGTTCTCAAATGGTGTCCTGAGGAACCCCAATGTTCACTGAAGCAGCACAGAGCAGTCCATGGAATAAATGTAAGGGAAGACAGAGGAACCAAGCAGGGGTGGCAGGCAGTATATGCACGTGACGAAGGTGATGTCTTGCTGAATCATTAACAGATGTTTTTTAAAGCTCAGTCTTTGACAGGAGCAACTTTATAAAATTACAGTCCTCCGACTACAGGTCCCACTGGGCTTGCACCCAAAGCTGTTGCTGTGAGCGCTGTTGAAGGTAATATCCAAGAAAGGGTTAAACAAGAGAACCTATTAGGTTGGATACCTTCACATAAATAGGTAAAATTAAATTTGAGAACTTTACACTATATTAGGTATTGACATGCTACTTCACAGTAAAGAATTGATTAAAATAATCAATCCCGCATATTTGTGCAAAAATATATATAATTTATTAAATATAATATACTATACATAGAGTGTAAACAACAATAATATCAATGAGTGATCAGCAATTACAATAGATATACAGTAACTCAAACCACAATTATCACCATTAGAATTACCAGCAATTGAAGGGTTAACCACACACAGGTATGTTCATAGGTATTAAATAACAATAATTAACCCAGCAGCACAGAAAAGGATAATTGATACTATAATTAATTAAAATACAGCTGGCAGCAGCATATATGAATACCTCTGCCCCAGAAAGTACATAAACTATGCTAATTGAGGTTTAAGGTAGGTTGTCAGGTGAGTCAGCTTTAATATTAAGCCAGGTCCTCTGACAATTTCCTTATACCATATATAATAACCAAATTTAGAGAAACTAACTGGAATAAAATCCCAGATTTGGATCACTAAAATTTAATTATCTACCGATTTCAAATATTGCATATCTTCTGAATAAAACATATAAATTGCATTTAATATAGTCGATAATAGATGATACCAAGAATATACTCAGAATCAATCTAATAATATATGTATAGACAGCATAACAAACTTCATGCAACAAACATACAAATGACCATAACAATCCTATGTGAAACTTGTATGGTACTTTAAGGGTTAATCCACTTAGAAATATAAGATGCCACACCCAAGATGGTGACTTCTTTTTTCTAATGTGAAGTTAAATAAACTTCTCACCTTACAAATTTAGATCCAGGACAAACACAATGAAATCCAAAGAAACACCACAAATTAAATAGACAAATAACAGTTAAAAATGAATTAAAAGAATTCCCCAGATCAATATTAGCTATATAACCTTTCCAGAAACACAATATATTATTCTAGAAATACCAAGAATTATATTAACTAATATATAAACCAAGCTATTTAACTATATTACACTTATCTGGCAAAATATAACAATTTACCAATAAATTAATGAATTCCGCTTAATTCAGAATTACTACAGCTAATATAGCTTATTATAATTGATCTCAAACGGTTGGCCAGTTCAATTAAGACAAATTATAAGAAAAATTAAGTTTCTTCAAATATAGAGGAAATATATATTTGATTCTGAAGTTTGCAGAATTTAAATAAGGAAATATATAGTTACCAGTCCACTAGGTGTTTCTTTGTATCTTTTAGCAGTCAGTCAGAACCAGGAACCACAGGAAAGGAAAAACCAGCCAAGACCCAAGACCTCTCTCTCTCTAAGGGCTCGATTCCAGCGCTAAAAATAAAACAGGCGTTATTTTTAAGTCAGTTCTTTCTATCCTATTACCCGACTTGTAAAAACAAAATCAGCAGTAATTATACTTCCCGCCAGTCTAAAAAAAGCCCATAGGAAACAACTAAAAACAATGTGTAATTAGTATCCTATTACCCACGCTCAGTATTACCGCCTGTTTTGTGGTTACATGTAAGTCAGAAATTTTGCGCCTCAGAGGTTGAGGCGTAGAAGCCATAATGACAGTTTGAAAACCATTGTTGTTCGAACAAAACCAGTGTATAATACAGTATACAGCATAGAAATCCGATATAAAGTGCCCCCCCTTCGACATATTAACCCCCCTTTTAAAAGTCGACTACAGTGCTTTCTTTTAGCACATTAATTCGACAAATATTGTTCATAGTCAACAATTAACCCTATCCCCTTCCAAATCCGACTTACAGTGCTTTCTTCCACCAAATTAATCCGACAAATATTGTTCATAGTCGACAATTAACCCTTCCCCTTCCAAATCTGACTTACAGTGCTTTCTTTCACAATATTAATTTGATGAATATTGTACATCCGACATTTTAACCCCCCCTCCCCCTTGAAAAGTCGACTACAGTGCTCCCATGACTTTCTTTCACCATTTTTATCCAACATTTTTCTATTATATTCGACATGCCCTCATATTTTGTATTGGAAAATTTACCCTATGAGTACCAGAGAGGTATTGTAATGTGTTTGCTACACCTCTGGTACTCATAGGGTTAATAGGCAACCTGTATATGTATAAAAAAAGGTGTTTGTTTTTATTATATATGTAATTTGTGTGAAAATGTAATTAAATATTTAATTGATGTGTAACAACGATTTTTTTTTTTTAAATTATATATGTAATTTGTATTAAAAAAGTACTTCATGACCCCTCATGACACCCCCCTAGCATGGGGGCGACAGTTGCCCCCTTAATTAATTAAAGAGCATATAACCTATGTGAAAGAGCATATAACATATGTGAAACATAGGTTATATGCTCTTTAATTAATAAAGGAGGCAATTGTCGCCATCATGCTAGGGGGGTGTCAGGAGGGGTCATGATACCCCTCTTGAGGTCTGAAGTACTTTTTTTAAGACAAATTACATATATAATTTAAAAAAAGAAAATCATTGTTACACATAAATTAAATATTTAATTACATTTTCACACAAATTACATATATAATAAAAACAAACACCTTTTTTTATACATATACAGGTTGCCTATTAACCCTATGAGTACCAGAGGGGTAGCAAACACATTACAATACCTCTCTGATACTCATAGGGTTAACCTTGCAATACAAAATACGAGGGCATGTCGAATATAATAGGAGAAGAAAAATGTTGGATAAAAATGGTGAAAGAAAATCATGGGAGCACTGTAGTCGACTTTTCAAGGGGGAGTTTAAAATATCAGATGTACAATATTCATCTAATCAATATGGTGAAAAAAGCACTGTAAGTCGGATTTGGAAGGGGAAGGGTTAATTGTCGACTATGAACAATATTTGTCGGATAAATGCGGTGTAAGAAAGCACTGTAAGTCAGATTTGGAAGGGGAAGGGTTAATTGTCAACTATGAACAATATTTGTCAGATTAATGTGCTGGAAGAAAGCACTGCAAGTCGACTTTTAAAAGGGGGGTTAATATGTTGAAGGGGGGGCACTCTGTCGGATTTTGTTATGTGGAGAACACATCTAACACTGAACTTGATCTTTCTGTCGTCAGATGTATGCCTATTTCCTTGGACTTTGACATTTTGCGAGTTTTTTGCAGGCGGTAGTCGGAAAAAAGCAGACAGTGCCAGTTTTGTTACTACTACGAAAAGTGCTGTCTACTCCAATTTTGTTTTACTGTGGTTCCGCAATAGAAAACCGATGTAACACATTTGCAAAATTTGCGCTACTTGTTTTTCTTGTAATGGCGGTTTTAGGGCGGGTAATAGAATGGAGCCCTAAACTTGCATATTTATAATGTGAATTTACTCTTATCAAAATCTGCTCTGATTGGTTAAAGAGCCATCTCATTATGCAGTGACATCGGAATAAAATTATCATAATTTTTGGAAATTCTTCAAAACACTGGTAATATCGCTATATATCCTGTAGATGGCGCCATTACTCTACACTAAAATTCACACCTAAAATGATACCTGTTCTGTATTCTATCAAAAAATAGGAATATGAACTTTAATACTACGTCACATAAATATGTTATCCTGCCAGACTTCCCATATGGGGAGTATATCTCTGTTTTGGACTTTGAGATTTTCTCATAAGATAATAATACTGCTTGAGACTGTGGTTGTTTGCAATTCGATATCAATCACCATAAAAGTAACCTAGATATTTTTCACTCCCATCTAGGTAAATAGAGGCCCCTTTTGTCCAGAAGAATGAGCTAATTTAAACACATTTTAAACACAGATTTTTAGAGAATTTGGTTTAAAAGAAATATTAACCATTTCCTCCCCATCATTGCTATATCTCTGACAGCACCACAGGCAGCTGAGGATTTCTACTGGTTGCTGTGAAGTCACACCCATCTGCACAGCTAACAGGAACTTTAGCTTTTATAAAAGACTGGTGTAAAAGCCTGTGTACACTGGTCTCCCAGCACCTGCGTTTGGGCAGTCTCTACTGAGCATGACTGCATCAGACGTTTCAGGCAGTCTCTACTGCGCATGACTGCATCGGACAAACATACATCTGACCTTTTATATTATAGGAGGGTGTGGATAGCAGCTTTGAGGCAAATCTGTAATTTCATAATGATGCTCTTGCCAGAGGTGGGAGCAGTGATAATTAACACTGTCATTCATTAGTTAAAGTGATAGTAATGTTTCACAAAAACAGCAGCTCTAATTAATCTTCATAGCAATTAAGCCATAGAGAGTGTTTCAAAAGTGTGAGAGTTGTAGTTCAAGAGTAATTGAACTATAAAGTTTCCCCCTCCCGTCCCTTTTACATAATGTAAACCCCCACTCCACAGATGTGGAATCCAGTCCATAGACCAGACTGCTCACATCAAGGGTCGATATTCTACTGTGAGAACAATGAAAACCCTGCCCCCCTTGACAGGTTTTTCAGCTTTTTCCCTTATCTTAATTGAAGATTGTCCCTCTCTGCAATCCACCTGGACACTCCCTGCTGCTCTGAGGTGAGCAGTGTTACATCAGTAGAAGGGGCGGGAGGGGGATATTTTATCATTCAATTACTCTTGAACTACAACTCTGACAGAACTGAAATAACACTCTCCAAGGCCCAATGTCACGGTTTTTGAAGACTCTCAGACTTAAGGTTTGGTAAAATGACTTTACTTTATTAAAAGTTAAAGTCAGTCCCTGTAGGGTAAACATACATAACAATACAACAGTAATAGAATATACAATAGGTTCTACCAACAGTAATAGACCATACAATAGATTCTACCGGCCTTGCCTAAATACCGGGCAAGGCAACCCAAGTGACAGTTTAAAGACAGGCTCTACCGGCCTTGCCTATACCGGGTAAGCCAACCGTTAGATGACGTATACCGGTTCTACCGGCCTTACCAATACCGGGCAAGGCAGCCCAATGGCATGCAAAATGTAGGCTCTACCGGCCCTGCCAATACTGGGTAAGGCAACCTTAAAGATGGTGATATACAAGGTTCTACCGGCCTTACCAATACCGGGCAGGGCAGCCCAAAGGAGTACTGTAGTAGGCTCTACCGGCCCTGCCAATACCGGGTGAGGCAACCTACAGGATGGTGTCGCCAAGGTTCTACCGGCCTCACCAATACCGGGCAGGGCAGCCTGAGCAAGTAGACCAGCTGTCAGGTGGCTAAGACAGCAGAGAGCATAAGTATAGAGGTCTAATCAGCAGAAGTCTATTGTCAAGGATAATCAGACAACTGCAAGGAAGTGGACAGCGACTGACCACAGTACTGGATGTACAGGAGCAAACCAACGTCCGCACGTTGGGACTAATGGTAAATAGCGCCACCAGGTTTAATGGAGCAAACCAGCGACCGTACGCTGGAACCAACAGTGTAAATCGCAACCACTCTAGTGGAGTAAACCAGCGTCCGCACGCTGGGACCAACAATGTATATCACAACCAAGTTTAATGGAGTAAACCAGCATCCGCACACTGGGACCAATGATGTATATCGCAACCAGGTTTAATGGAGCAAACCAGCGTCCGCATGCTGGGACCAACAATGTATATCGCAACCAGGTTTAGTGGAGTAAACCAGCGTCCGCATGCTGGACCCATCAATGTGTATTGCAACCAGGTAGTGGAGCAAACCAGCGTCCGCCCGCTGGAACCAACAATGTATCTCGCAACCAGTCTAGTGGAGTAAACCAGCGTCCGCACGCTGGGACCAACAATGTATATAGCAACCACGTTTAGTGGAGTAAACCAGCGTACGCACGCTGGGACCAACAATGTATATCGCAACCAGGTTTAGTGGAGTAAACCAGCATCCGCACGCTGGAACCATCAATGTGTATTGCAACCAGGTAGTGGAGCAAACCAGCGTCCGCACGCTGGAACCAACAATGTATCTCGCAACCAGTCTAGTGGTGTAAACCAGCGTCCGCACGCTGGGACCAACAATGTATATAGCAACCAGGTTTAGTGAAGCAAACCAGCGTCCGCACGCTGGAACCAACAATGTATATCGCAACCAGGTTTAGTGGAGCAAACCAGCGTCCGCACACTGGAACCAACAATGTGTATGCAATAGCGAGGAGAACAATGTCGCCAGAGCGACAGCTGGAGCGCGAGACTCAGGAACTCGTACAAGTTAACCCGTGCGGTGCTGGGCACAGGAACCCCGGAATACAGGCACACCGGAACGTTAGCATACTGAAACGCTGGAACACCGGAACATTAACGTACAGGAACACTGGAACACCGGAATGTAGCATACAGGAACACTGGAAACAGGCCCAGATATCTGACAAGCAGGTCAGGCAGAGTGGAGTCAGAGACACCACGAAAGGGCAACCTGGAAGTGCTCCACCTGGGTTTAAAAAGGCTGTGTGAGGAGGGCTAATGACAGACAGCCAATCACGAATACTCAGCAGGTGATAGACACAGAGCAGCACGAATCACAGGCACCGTGATACCCAAATACTATGATGATTAATTAGAGCTGCGTTTATTACAAAACATTACTATCCCTTTAACATGTTTTCCCCATGTTAACTGCACTGTAAAACCTTAAGGAGCCATGACGTGCCAGGACCATCATGGGTAAACTTGCGTTAAGGACTCATAATGGTCCTGGCATGTCATGGAATTCAGGGGTCCCTGAATCACTCCCCAGTACTTTTTCCTTGCGTAATTTGCCCGGTCCAATCATCGACAGACAAATTTTAGCACCCGAATACTGAAGACAACCTACAGCCCTCCATCTGTTGTTGGGCTACAACTCCGAGTATTCTCAGCCGACTCCTGATCTTTGAATAAGACTATGCAATTGTTTTGGATACAAAATAAAATCACAGGTGTTACTGTATACCCAAAACCTCTCTGGAAATCCCATTTTCTATCCTTTAGTTTTAGTGATTCCAAAACCTACCAACATATGCTTATGCACGCTATGATAAAAACTATCCATATACATACCATATTATGGACATGTATGAAGGATGAATAATACTGCCTAATAAAAACCCCACTTGCTTTACTATTACTATGAATTCCTAATGGCCTCTATGAATCCCCCTTGTGCTTCTGTTCAAGAGAACATCTTGGCAGCATTTTTCAAACTGATGCAGACAGAGTGCATCAAACTACTTAACCTGTTATGGACCAGAGAGGTATGTAACACATTGTGAAACAATGCCTTCCACACCTGTGGTCCTTGAAGAGTTAACTCTGAGTGCCAGAGGGGTACACAATGTGTACCCCTCTGGCACTCAAAGGGTTAAGATTATGTTATGCAGTAAGAAAATGTTGAAGTCCTGCGATCGTGCTGACAACTTTCATGTCTGTCTCCATGGATATGACACTCAGGAATGATTGTAGATGTTATCTCTTGAATATAGGGCAAAATTCATAAAGGACATCAGGATGTTCTGGCCAAAAAGTGTATGTGTGGGTTATTAGGTTTTACTTCCACTTTAACTACTAGTGCCAATGTAGTGATCATGTTCGTATCCTGATAGGATTGGTATCAGTTCTAAACCCAAGGCCAACTGTTGCTTATGCTCTGTCTGTTGGGTGTCTGTCCTGTAGTTAAAGGAGCAGTAAACTTTTTTTTATGAAAAAAAAATATATATTGTAGGACTTTTCCTGTTGAATAAAATAAGCGTAATCTCATTGTTGAAAGATGCATATTTCCAGCAGTATTACAGTTTAAACCCATATTTTTTTTTTACAGTGGTAATACCCGCTAGTGGTCAAATTCCAATAAATTATGTTACATTCTAATGGATATGAAAGTCAGTGACATACAGTTCTCTATAGATTGTGACAGAAACTGCTGAGTCATGCTGTCAGAACAATCCGGAAGTAAACAAACAGTAAATTCACTTCATGGTTATTTTAAGTTTCATAAATGTCAAATAAAATAACCGACAGCAGTGGGAGTGTCCATGTTTTACTCAGCAGAAAAAGCTCTATAACATACAGGTTTTCATAAACAAACGTTTACTGCTCCTTTAAAGGGATAGTAATGGATGTGAATAAATGTAGCTCCGATTAATGCTCATATATTACATCAATTGTGTCTGACTTGTAATTCAAAAGTAATTCAGTTTTAAAGTATCCCCTTCCTGCCTCTTTTACCTATGTAATGCTCTCCCCTAGCCGGTCCAGACAGAGCGCAGCAAGGGACAGTCTTCAGGGAGAGTAATGAAAAGCCTGCCCCCCTTTTTCATTATGCTTACATGTGAGATGTCTGGTCAAGCAACCGGATCCCATATCTGTGGGGAGGCGCATCCAAGAGGTAAAAGGGGCGGGAAGGGGATAGTTTAAAATTGATTCACTTTTGAACTACATGTCAGACACAACTGATATACACCCCTACATGAACCATAATATATGAGCGTTAATCTGAGCTGCATTTACTTGCATCCATTACTATAACTTTAACTCGTTAAGGACCCATGACGTGTCAGGGCCGTCATATGTAAACTTCCCATAAAGACCTGTGATGGTCCTGGCCCGTCATGGGTTAAGTGATAGCAGCGTGCACCGAGGCATGCTGCTATCATTTTGCAGAGGCTGAAACTGAGCGCACCAGGACTGGAGTGCTCAGTTTTAGTCCTTTTCTCTTCGGTCAGTACATGTGGTTGCTCCTACAGCAGTCACGTGTACCAGCTTTTCCATTCACAAAGGCAATGTGTTTTACACATTGCCTTTGTGTCTGCTCTGTGCCTCTCTCTTCCTTACTATGAGAGCAATGAAGAGAGAAGCAGAGAGCAGACCCAAAAGCAAACACAAAGAGGCCAAAGTTTGGGGTATTAACCCCTTCAATTCTGGTGCTGGGGGCAAGAGTAAATGTAGGTCTCTTTATGACCTACTGACATCACTCTGATAATTTTAAAATAGTGTTCAGAAAAATCAAAACATTTACAAAATGTTAGTTTAAAATACAAATAATGAAACAAAATTAAAGTTTAATGTGAGTTTTATTAATGTGGAGCACAGTAATACACTTATATCCACACCAAACAGTAATGTATAAAAAAAAATGAAAATCTGTGAGGAAAAGAGGGACATAGGGATTTTTACCCCAGAGTGTGAGTGCCACCCTAAAACTGCACATTTTGTAGGCATGAACGACCGGTCATACCTTTCATGCAGTCGCCATAACAAAATCACCCCCTTGGGCACAAATTATAACAAAAGAACCAATAAAAACTGAATTTTTTAAAACTTTTTTTTTTTAATCATACAATAAATGCCATATAAGTGTGGTATCAAAAGAAAGCCCTGCTTGTGCATGAACAAATGGTATATGTGTGGCTGGAATAAAATACTTAGAAGTAAAACACTGTTGAACAAATATATAGTCAAAAAGGCCAAAATTGCTCCTGTCCTTAACTGCAAAACTTCCAAAATTTTCCCGATCCTTAAAGGGATAGTAATACTTGCAAATTACTAATCCCCATATTGTAATTTTGTTAAAAGGAAACTTATTGCCCCCAGTGTCATCTCTCAAACACTTATGGTTTGAGAGATGATAGCGTTCAAAGTTCCCCCCCTCCCTGACTACACGCTGACTGCAGAGGAAGCTGTCGTAGGACAGTCTTATGTGCATCAGGCGGCTCTGCAGCTGAGCTGAGATCGCGTTTATAAAAAATAATTATTTCACTGAACGGTCTTCTACGTAGAAGAATGTTTTAGTGAAAGATTTCTTTTTTTATAAATGCGATCTTGGCAATGCTACAGAGCCGCCTGATGCAAGTAATACCGGATATCTCTGCAGTCAGCGTTCAGTCAGGGATGGGGGAACGTTGAGCGCTATCATCTCTCAAACCATAAGGGTTTGAGAGATGATGCTGGGGGCAATAAGTTTCTTTTTAACAAAACTACAATATGGGGATTAGTAATTTGCATGTATTACTATCCCTTTAAGGCGTTAAAGGCATCTTACCGCTTGCTCAGGAGGGTGGGTGCAGTTTATGCCTTTGAGTGACAGCAGGGTATCCAACGCATCTAGCACTCAAAGGGTTGATGCAAAATGTTGCCCTCTTGCAGTTATGTATTTAAGGTGCAATAATACACTTCAGCAAGCCCCTTAAACCAACACTAACGCCTAAAATTAAACTGGTGTTAAATAAATGACATACCTTGTACTTCATGGTAGTGTCTGGAATTATTATCTGTTTCAGAAGACATAAAATCTAGTCATACTTATGTTCTGAGGGGGCAGACATTCTTACCTTTGCCCAGTAATGGGCACTAATCGTAATAAACTCACGCTTATATTTCAGTACAAATAATAAACCAGTGCTTTCCGATCAGCACCATTTACACTTGCGATACAATGCAAGTTTAGGATTATATTTTATGGATGTAACATTTGAATATTTAATTTTGCTTATAGTAGGTATAAGCAAGTCTGCATGCGATATTTAAAGTTATATCAACCTCTCTCATTTGTTGTTAATGTTCTTTTAAAGCTATAAGGGCGCACTCATTTGGCCCTTAACCCTTTGAGTGCCAAAGGGGTACGTGTACCCCTCCGGCACACAAAATGTTAAGATATGAGCGCAATCGTCTGGTTTTTAAAGGGCTATCACAAAAAATTTGAACGTAAAAAATCTGAGATTAGCATTCCTTATTAAATTCCCTCTTTTAATGAAAGTGCCAGTTTCCTGAACTCCATGCTCTTCTCCAGTGTTACCGTCCGCTAACCAACTCCACCCTCTTCTACTTCCTGAGCTTGGAAGCTTCACATTGAAAAGCTGCTGGGATATACCAACCCAAACCTCTTACGGGGGGTTTAAAATGTGTCTCTGTGCATTCTAAACACCCAGGAACCTACATTCTGCAAAACCCTCTTCCTAACGTTTTAGAAAATGAAATTTAGCATTTCCTCCTCATAAGATCTTATTGAACTTCCCTACACACTTAATATGTACTTCCAGATCCCTGTAGCTCCCCCCTCCCGGTGCGTTGGGAGTCTCTATTGTAATTTTACATTGTACGCTAGGCGCTGTTGGTCCGCCTGTCCTCCTATCTCCTCCTTAATATGCAAAGTTCCCCCACTGGCCGCTGCAGCCTTTACAAACTATGGTCATTGACAGCTTGTCAGATCCTGTGTGCAGCGAGCGAGTGAACCGAGCCCTGCTCCCTTCCTGATCCTCTGTCTACAAACTTCCCTTGACTGTACTGTTCTAATACTATATTGTTGTGGTTCCTGCTGTGCTATACTGTGGATTCCACGCGTGTTATTTCCTCTTTATGCCCACTGGGGTTGATGAAAAGGTTATTTGATCTGTGGTTCAGGGGCACCTGCCCGAGGACTGTCAGCGCATCGCGTCTGAGGAAACGACCCAGATACTAAAGTAACAACAGAAGCCGAGAGAAAACTTGTATAAGAGAAGCGGCGCCACTGACTGGTGAGTGACTTTACACTCCTTTCACTGTTACACTCCTTTGGCTGCCCGAGAGGTCTGCCGTGGACTGAGAGGCAACCAGCCCGTTGGAGACCTCTTTATCATCCATGGGGTTGATGCTTTTTTTCAACCCCTACTTAGAACTTTGAATCAGAATGTGTGACCGTTTTTTTATTATTTGAGGTGCACAAATGTGGCCCTTGTGGTAAACCTGTCTACCCGTCACTGTTATAGATACTTTCTGCGGATTCTGGTCTTCAGGTTGCATTTACGAGTTTTGACCCTTTGAGTGCCAGAGAGTTACGCAATGCGTTGCATACCCCTTTGGCATTCAAAGGGTTAAAAGGGACTGTGACACTCCTCCGGCATGCTCACAGGCGGCATGGAAATCCTGCATTTTCGCAGAGGTTCACAAGAAAATGTATATTACAGTCAGTCTCATTTTTAACTGCATATTCTGCAGTACTGTATACTTTCTATTATTATTACACTTTTATGTCCGTGAAAGTGAGCTCACTGCGTTTTGGTTTCCAGAGAGCCTTCTGTCAGGACTCTGAAAGCAGGAATATGATTCTCCTCAGCAGAAAAGCCTGCAGCTGACATCTGTCAGTGCTGCAGGAGTAGTGTTATCACTACCTCCGCTTTCACAGTTCCTGAGGTATAATTATGTGGAAACAGAAATTCAGGGTGCTCCCTGTCTGTCCTGGACATAAACCTGAAAACCAAAAGTAGATTATAGACCATTTTACTTTACATATTGTACTCTTGCAGATTATGCAAAATCAAAATAGAGGCTGACTGTCATTTTGAAAGCATGGCATGTCAGTATCAACATTTGATTTGTGTAGTTCTTTATGTGTGTGTGTGTGTGTGTGTGTGTGTATATGTATGTGTGTAAATATATATATATATATATATATATATATATATATATATATATATATATTGCACTTGGCTGTGCATATATCTGGGGTGAGCAACCTGCAGCCCTGCAGCTGTTGTTGGTCTACAGTTCCCCTCTAGTTGGTTGATGGGGGATATGAATTGTAGTCCAGCACCAGGGAGGGGAAACAGAGTTTGACCCTTTGACATAATCATATGCACAACAGGAGCAAACTTTTGTCATTTTTACATTCTTGTGGTGCTCAAAGGGTTACAGATTAATGCCAGCCTTCTCTAGTGTGGTAAAGGTGTGGAAGTAATGCTTTATATACTAATTCTGGTGTTCCAGCTCAACTTGCCAAAGTGCTATAGGGGTTAGAATGTTATGCCAATTTCTTGACACCTTTAATGTGGCAATTGCCAAATACAGTGCACACCCTTTTATGATTCAGAGGCGGACTTGATATAAACTGGAACTATCCAACTGCACTATAGGGGACTGATACATTTCCCCAAGATTACCACTGATTTAAACGGACTTTTTAACTCCATGAATGCTAAAGAGGACTCCAACATTCTTAGGATTAACCCTTTAAGGACCGGAGGCTCTCTAGTCCTTAAAGGCTTAAAATACCAAATTTAAATCAATGATATACTTTATTTGCCCCATACCATGCATTTGGTTTGCTCCAGTTCTTATTATATGTCAACTTACTGGATATTGTGCAAGGAATGATCCACACTGGTTTTGTTCAAGGTGCAACACTGAAATTATTTGGGCAATTTCATATGTATCATCATATGTTTACTTTGGCCCATATGTACAAGTGAAAAGTAGAGCAATTCTGGGTTAGACCAATAGCATCACAGGGGCTAAAAAAAAAAGTCTCATTTATTTAACTGGGGGCATTTAGCCGTTGCTGGGAAAGTCTCCAGTATGTTGCTTTCATTTGTCAGTAGCAGTGTTTATTTCCCCCCAGAATTGTGCACTTGGTGTCCTCCAACACTGCACCTGTAGATTCTTGCATATAGCCATTGGGATTACAATGAGTGGCTACACAGATAGGGGTTAGTACTTGTTCAATGCCACTCTAATAGGTGCTGAAATCAGGTTCTATATAACATTCAATGGAGTACATTTCCCATTTAAATCAAACTTTTCATTTGTCCCCACACTGTAGTTGGTTTGTTCAAGAATTGCTCTACTTTATTGCACATATGGCCCCTTGTATGTTGTTCTTTAACACTTTGGGGTGTATGCAATAAATGAAGCCTTTTAAAATTTCCACCAAAAATGCAGCATGGTGTAAATGTAACTGTTCCATTCTTTAAAAAAGTGGCATAAATAATAATCACCTATATCTTGTTACTCATTTTTTATTTAGAAACCTAATTTTTGGGTTACTCAGGTGTATAGAGTTTTCAAATTAAGGTATGGTTTGCATGTTGTGCAGATGAGCACAGAGCATGTCTACGTCATGTTATGATGTCGCAGTTTGTACGAATTTGGCGGAGCTGACACAAATTAAGCTATTGCTGTAAGAGATCAATAACGTATGTAGTGGAGCTGTTGCTGATTGTCCCTAATACTGCAGCATAGTCACCTGATGCATGCACTTCTTTGGGGGCGGGAAGAAGGATTTAATTTTTTGTCCATAACCTCGTCTTATCTTTAGTAGGTTTAAGTACAGTTTCCTTAAAGAAACCATAAATAGGTTCAAACCGTATGTACTAAATCCATCTTGTCCCTTGAAGAAGTCTTGTTAACCCTTTGTGCACAAGCTTGGTGCCCAGAGCATTGCTTCACAATCCATTGGTCACCCTTCTTGCTTTGAAAGGGTTAAAAATGAGACAAGACTAGCACACTGGACTAAATTCCCATCTTGGGGCTATATTAACGAGAGAAACTCAGTGTATTCTTCCTGGTAAAACACTTGGAGTTCTGGGTCAAACAGATTGCATCATCGGAAACACCATATATGCATTAACAGTGATTGAAATGGGGATTTTTAACCCCTTAAGTGCTTAAGAGGTCTGTTATGTATTTCGAAGCAAAGCTTTGGAGAATGCTGGGGGTTAAGGGGTTAAAATTTTCATTCAACCCTTTGAGTGCCAGCAAGGGTCCAGCACATTGCAGTGCAATGCGGTGGATACCTCTCTGGCACTCAAAGGGTGAAATCAGTGGTAATATGTATATATATATATATATATATATATATATATATATATATATATATATATATATTTATTGATGTGTGATCAACTTGCATGCTATAGAGGATCTGAACTCTGCTGTGTCATATAGCGATAGAGGCTCTGCCCCTTGCCCTATCTGCCTTACACTGAACAATGTCATATCCACTTCTGTCAGTGCCTACTATATACTGCAGAGCAGGTGTTTCACCAGGTCCCATTGGCCAGGGAGGGAGTGATCAGGATTACTCCTGTGCCTGCTATAACTGTGATAGTCTGCTTGCACTTTTCCTTCTCTAAGATAGAAATGACTAGTTGTGTGGCATCAGGGGCAGTCGAGTTATGTTTCCAAGTGTTTGGTCTTGGTCCAACCAGATGCGTTTTTAGTTGTCTGTGCAGACAAATTGCTCCATTACTAATAGTGAGATTAACATGATTACATGCCGAGAGCTGGCAACAAGTCCAAGTGCCTTTAAACATGAATCCTGGGGCTTTAGCGTTCTCAGCCAGCACCTAGCAACATCCTCGTTCACTATGTGTAGATACAGTGCATCTCCATTGAGTTAATGCTTGCAAAGTGCACGTAGTAGTCATTTATACTGGTTACCAGACTACTGCTGCTTGAATTTTACTGATTCTGATGTTATAAAAAGAATTGGAATAATTCAGGAGCAATTCAATGGGTATAAACACTGATTCCTGTTCTTTTAACGCTTTGAGTGCCAGAGGGGTTCCTAATGCTTACCCCTCTGGCACTCAAAGGGTTAAATGGGACTTTTAACCCCCTGAATGCTAGAAAGGACTCTCCAAACTGATGCTTTTGCAAATACATCAATACATTACTATCATTGAAGCTGTTAAAGTCACAATAAAATATTTAGAAATTGTAAGAATATTTTGTGCCCCATGGTGCAGCTGGTTTGATCCAAAATGTACTAAATCCGAAACAGGAGAGTTTAGTTCACCATTATCATGTTATTACATGGAGCCATTGCGCTGAGATCTTTCCAACCTGACAAATGCTTTGGAGAAATCGTTAATTTAGTGCATGTCTCCATGTTAAGCTTAATAAATCAGCCATACTATGTATCCACGGTTCTGTATATTTCTACAGACAAAAACAAAAAGAAGTGTCAGAGAGTGCAAGAAATGCACCCCTGGCAGAAAGGAGAACCCTAAAGATGAGGCACTCAAACAGAAGACCAATTATAACATATTTTATTATTATCAAAAAAATCACAAAGAGATTACATAAAAACATTTAAAAATTGTGGACTAGTTGTACACGTAATATAAGACCTCCCTATAAAGCTAGTGAGGAGTCAATAAAGTGCATCTCAATCAAGTGCAATAGCAAACAAGCTATGTGCAAATAACAAGTGAAATAGATAAGTGGAAGTATACAGCAAAATACTTATCATAGTAATAGCTATGGGCAATCAGGTCATTGTGCACAGCCAGTCTTCACACTCACAACCCTACGCATATCGCCATTCTCATGACGAAGCCATAAGAATGGCGAAACGCGTAGGGTTGTGAGTGCAGTAGCAGTATCTTGAAACAACACAGGTACTCACATGGATATCCAAAATGTCTCCGGAGGGGATGCGTAGAGGGAGGGGAAGGTGGGTTCATAATGAGATGGTGGAGTGAGGGAAGCAGACAAGAAACTACATTTTTTGGTACGTAGAGGGAGGGAAAACAAGGGTGCGTATTATACATAGACACTTTTGTTTTCCACAGAAATCTTGGGTTTAATTTACACCTGCATATTATACACAGCTGCGTATTATACCTGAGATTTTACGGTACATGGCAGCCTTATAGCTACGTAAATAAAAATCTCCATTGATTTAAATGGCACTGCTGCCCCTTGAATACAACATATGTCACACTGCAGAACATTCAAGGGGTTAATTATCCCATGTAAATCGGGGTCGTCTATGAACATTTTTATATGTCTCCTGTGGAATGGTAGATTTGCCCCAGAATTGCTAAAATTATTTTTCCTTTTTAAATATATAGCTTTAAATATGTATTAAAGGGACATTAACAGCAAATAATGAATAGGGTACATAATTTAAATATCGTTTGTACTTAGCTAGCATTTAACCCTTTGTGTGCCACAAATGTGTCCAATGCATTGCTTTTGTAATACGCTGGACACCCATCTGGAAGGGTACAGGAGAATATTTTTCTTAGGCCCCAAAAAGATGTGGAAAACGTTATTTTCCTATTTATATGTAAGTGAATGTGCTTGACCATCTGACGACAAAGAGTTGGAGACCTGTAACATTCAAAATGTTAAAAGTTCTATTTAACTCTTTGAATACAAACACCCAAAAAGATGTGCACTGTATAACGTAATGGAGACAAACAAACAAAAAAAATTAATACACAAAAATGACCTCAGCATAAAACGTTATAAAATCAAATCGCTTCTAGTGTTACCCATTTGTTTTAACAAGCTTGATAACAAAAGCAGCCAGACTGTAGTTTAGCTTCACTTCACTTTTATTTATGACACATTTTAGAACTTTCAAAATAAAGAAAAAAAAATGATTGCTAGGTATACATAATATTATTTAAATGGATATTGTATCCCCTTTTTTATGTTTTCCTATTATTTTCAGAGGTAGTAATGCTTGACATTTTCATAGTCACAATCTTTAACACACAGTAGTTTTTAAAATACTTATCTCCCCTCCTGCCCCTTTCCTGGATGTCAGCCCCTTCTTCTGTGAAGGAAAAAACTGGAAGGTGGACGGACACTGCCCAGTTGCTATGGAAACCAGACTCTTTGCTCATTCACAATGTTTCATGTGAGCTGCTTCAATGCTTCATGAGCGCTATCTGTGATCAGGGTATACTGAAACACCTCACAGATAGACAAATGTCTCCGTGTAAGTGAGCTCTGAAATGGGTTGCCATGGCTGGTTGACTGAGAAGGTCAGCCTTTTCACAGAAGGGGATGACATCAGGAAAAGGGGAGATATTTATTCAATTATGTCTTTTAATTTAATGTATATTAAAGACTGTATCTTTAATACTTTGGAATGCAGACAAGGGAAAAACATAAGCATTACTGGTCCTTATATATAAAAGAAAAGGGGAGCAATTGTAGGGCAAATCAGCTGCACCATAGGGGCAAATAAAAATGTTAAATGTTTTCCATTGATTTGTATCATTTAAATAACGTCATATTGGCAGATCTGCCGATAAAGTTCACATTGGTTCCTATTTAGTCTAGCAAGTAGAGACTGACCTACCTGCAAGACTGAAGTCTTGCTATTCAGTCTCCTTGACCTGTGCAGTAATGTACCATAGACACACTGACACAGCGCTCTGTGAGGGCTGCACACACAACATGTGAAGTTTCTAGTTTAGAGTCCCAAACTTTCAGGATGCATTCCAGCCAAGAGACTCAGCTGATAGTGATTCAGATAGTGTCCGTTTAACCACTTAAGGACCCATGACATGCCAGGACCATCACGCCGGTTCCAGCACTTAAGGACCAGTGACAGTCCTGGCACTTCATGGAATTCAGGGATGGCAGTGTGGCTGCATGCCACTCTGCCATCCCAGAATTCAAATTGATAAAAAAAAGCTCCATGATCCTTAACAGCTGCCCACGTGCTGGAACGGGCCGAGGTTACTGCGTTAATTTTGTGTCATGTAAGTGACCTGCATACATGTTGTCAGTGTTAGAAAGGGAATTTGTGTGTATATGTTCTGGACAAACATTAATCCATGTTAGTACTGCAGAGTGTGTTTTCGGCATCCCCAGGCCTGCTCTTTCTATTAACAAACCATGCAGCAGAACTGTCCTTGTAGGACGTAATCTGTCTCTTTGTTGAAATTGTGGGCTGAATAACATATACAGTAACATCCTCATCCGGCTTTTATTTAAAACTTTCTACTTAAACTTTGCCCTCTTGATGATGCTTAGAAATGATTTGTGATTATCATGTTCATTAATGTTTGTCTCACCAGCTAGCTTAGTGGTGGGCAACCTGTGACTTTCATGCTGTTGTTGTACTACAGTGCCTATCATCATCAGCTGGCCAGTAGCTAGCTGATGATGATGATAGTTGTAGTCCAACAGTAACTGAAGAACCACACATTGACAATGCTTGAACTTTGTTTTCACAAAGGATGTGTATACACAAAGGAATATTCATAATCTGAGTATTAAAGGGAAACTGATTCTAAATTACAACTTGACAATGTGTGAACAAGTATGTTGAAATAAGTGCATACACATTTGTGTGAATGTTTCCATACTATAACATTTAAAGGGTCAGTATCACCTAACTGAACATCATGTATAACTTGCCAACCTTTAAAGGGATAGTAATTTTTCACCAAAAAAAGCAGCTCCAATTAATCTTCATATTATTTGGGCCATGGAGAGTGTTATTTCAGTACTGTCAGAGTTGTAGTTCAAGAGTAATTGAATGATAAAATGTCCCCCTCCTGCCCCTTTTACCTAGTGTAAGCCTCCTCCCCTCAGATGTGAAATCTGGTCCTGGCACCAGACACCTCACAGCAAGGTGACAATCTTCTTACTGTGAGCATAAGGAAATCCATGCCCCCCCCCTAACAGGTCTTTCAGGTTTTTCCTTATGCTCACTGAAGATTGTCCTTCTCTGAGATCCATCCATATAGTCTTGCTGTTCAGAGGTGAGCGGTGTTACATCAGGAAAAGGGGCGGGAGGGGGATACTTCATCAATCGATTACTCTTGAACCTCAACTCTGACAGTATTGACATAACACTCTCCATGACCCAAATACTATGAAGATTAATTGGCGTTGCTTTTATTGTGAAACATTACTATCCCTTTAAGTGTGACCACAGTTATACATGTGTGCGAAGCTTTTAATTCTTGTGATACCACCTTAATTTTGTCACTTATATTGAATAATCAAAGCAATAATCTATAGAATACTCGATTAATGAAATTTTAATCATTTTCCTCTACAGGACACCTCTAAATACAGACCTAAAGGTGTGCCAAAACAAAAAGTTAATGAATAACACTCCAGCACAAAACAATATGTTCATTCAAGCCAATGACATACACGTCTAGATATCAACTAGAAAATGGACTGCAATTCTTTTACCTAGTCTATATTTATCTGAACTGCTTACGCTAATACCGTAAAATCTCACTTATAATACACACTTGTGTATAATACACAAGTGTAAATTATACCCAAGATTTCACTCTCCTCGGCCCAGCCCAAATATTATGAAGATTAATCGGAGCTGCTTTTTTTGTGAAACATTACTATCCTTTTAAAATAATTATTCCCTAGGTACAAAAGTACCAATATGTGGTGTTCCCATGGATATGTAGCTGTGTGTGTAACTCTTTGACCCCTTCTTGTTTAGGAAAGCCTGTAAGCAGTGCCATGTATGTCCTTATTGAGGCATATTTATACCTCACTCCACTGTGCTCTCTTATTTGCATATTGCTGCACATTGTTGTTTGGAATTCTGGGAATGCAATGGAAACCTTAAAAGCTGTAGATGTTTGTTTTGATGTTCCAGGTATTTATATGCACACACAAATGTATTATATAAGTGTTTATACAAGTGTAATAAATAGATAATGGGATTTTAGTGGATAAACAAGTAAAACATCAGAGTCTTAGAACTAGGGATGGTTGTATTTGTAGAGCAAACATTTATTTTAAGTTTTATTAGCGTTTACTATAGATATAAACACTAGCAACCCTACTCATTAATTTATAAAAGATTTATGGATTTTTATAAATTCTGGCTAGATTTATATTTAAAGGGATATGAACACTTTTCATTTTAAGGAATACTGGGACAAATGTACACAGAATTAGTGTAACAATTCTGGAGCAAACCAACGACACCACAGGGAACTAATCAACTTCCCCTTTGGTTTAAATGGACATTATTAACTGTTTAAATGCTAGAGAAGTCTCCAACACATTGCTTCTTCATTGATTTAAATGGGGCTATTCACCACTTAAATGTAAGATATATCTCCAGTACATTGCTCTGCAATGTGGTAAAGACATCTCTTCCATTCATGGGGTAAATAACCCAATTTAAGCCAATGGGAAGTTTGGGGTTAAAAGCCCCATTTACATAATTGAAATATTGGAAATTTATATTGGTTCCCTGTGGTGCCCACATTCGATCATTCGTTTGCCCTCTTGGCTGCAATGGATGTCTTCAGCACACTGGTGACCAGCTTATTGAGTCTTCTTTAGTACCCAAGTGGTTAATAACTATTACACGTGTGGGAAGCAGTTTTCCTTTGCCCTCCTCATTAGCTGCTATTTGTTACACTGTATAGTACAGCCCACTGACCAGGAAGATAGGAGTGCAAAGACAAACATCTTCCCCTAGCCTGCAGAAAAACAGCACAAGCACTTTAAAATGTAATAAAGGGCAATCATTATATTTTACTAATTCTTCTCCTATAAGAGCCCAGGCTGCTCTGGGTAGCCCCGAAGCAGCTGTTCAGGGAGATCAGAAAACAATGGAATACAACCCAGTATGTGTGTCTCTCAGAAATAAAGTTCATAGCATGTGCAGCCTCCCTTCACATCTATTTGAGGCTTTCAGTGCCAATACAGTGGGTCTATGGGGACTTCCTGACAAGTGACTGAACTACGGGACTTGTGAGAAGAGGCAGAACTACAAGTCAAGCCCAACAAGGGAGCCTCGAGGACTCTCTTCAGACTCACATTTAGCTCTCCTGTTGTAGCTTCAGCTTCATTGAAAGTTCTGCTATCGGGGCAGCAGATCTTCTGATAGGACACTGCCCACATGATATTTGCTATTTAAGTTATATCAAGGCATGAAACCGTTCACTTCTTTAACTGTGCAATGTACAGCATGCTGTTTTGAAAGATAAAGTTTTGGTTTTCCTTTTAGGATGAAAAGGTGTTCTATACTCCTACGCTAGTGTTTTCTATTCCAGGCTGTGGTCCTTTTCTTTTTATTGGTCCATCCTCTGTGCAGACCAGCATCCAGTACTGCGTTCTGTCCTCCAGCTTTAACTGGAACAGAAAGCTAGCATGCAATTAATCTGCAGTGACTTTGAACTACCTTGCTTGCTCTCCTATGGGAGTAGCTGTGGCCACCTGGTGCAAGGCAACGTAAGGGCGAAAGGCCCTTATTCAGAAGAACACTCTGTACTATATTTCTCCTTTAGTATATAATATGTGCAATGTCCATAAAGAACAGGGAAAGTAAATACATCAGAACTTATCAAACTGTGTTGTGCGGAACCCTAGGGTTCTCATGAGTAGTTTAACCCTTTGAATGCCAGGGGGGTGTGCAACACATTGCTTTGCAATGCATTTGCATACTCTTCTGGTATTCAGATGGTTAACCCCTTAAGGACCAGGCGGACCAAGGGTTTTTTTTTCTTACCCTAGATGACCTGTTCCTTTTTATTTGCAGAGCCGGCACATGTGAACAATAACATTTACTGGCTCGCTGAGAGAGAGGCTGAAACTGACTGCTCAGGTCTTAGAGCAGTTGGTTTCAGCCTCCTAGCATGATCACCAAATGCCATCAGCACACAGTGGTGTAACAATAGGGGTCGCACCTGCGACTGGGCCCGTCACTCTCAGGGGCCCGGCCGCCCCCTGCGACCCCTTCGCCATGCGCCCACAGCACAAATGATCTCCCGGCGGCCGGCGCTCTAGTAATGCAGAGCGCTGGGAGATGACATAATCTCCCAGTGCTCTGCATTACTAACAACCGCTCGGGAGCTTGACTCAACTCTAGACCACCAGGGACTCGAGGTAGGAGGAGGGGGGTGGTCAGTAGGGGCATTGTGGAGAATGAGGCGCACTGTGGAAGGGGCATTGTGATGGGGGCATTGTGGAGAATGAGGGGCATTGTGGAAGGGGCATTATGGAGATTGAGGGGCAATATGGAGATGGGGGCATTGTGGAAGGGGCAATATGGAGAAAGAGGGGCAATGTGGAAGGGGCATTGTGGAGACTGAGGGGCATTGTGATGGGGGCAATGTGGAAGGGGCAATATGGAGAAAGAGGGGCATTGTGGAGATGAAGGGCCACTGTGGAGAATGAGGGGCATTGTGGAAGGGTCAATGTGGAAGTGGCCAATGTAGTTGAGGGGGGCCAATGTGGTCGGGGGGGGGGGCCCAGGGCAATTCTTGCACCAGGGCCCGGTGGCTTCTAGTTACACCTCTGTCAGCACACTTTGATAAAAAGACTCATAAAGTGCCTGGACCAAAGTCTGACAGTCCTGTCATGTCCACAGTCCGTAACGGGTTCCACAGAACACATTTTACTAACGACAGGCAGGGGAACAATACAATTAACTGCTAACACTTACCTGATAAATTTTAGCCTGATAATTTATCCACATTACTAGAACCAAGAAGCACTTAAACTAATTTAACTCCTTGAATGCTAGAGATCTCAAATGTATTGCTTTGTAATGCATTGGTGACTTCTCTAGCATGGAAGGGGTTAAATGGTTTCACTGTTAGGGCTCCATAGAGATTTTGAGTGAAACTAAAGTGTTCCACCACAGAAATACAACATTGAAGAGGCCCCACAAATGTTTTAACCCCTAATGGGCTACAGAAGGATGCGATGCTTCAAACACTCCACTGTTTCCAAAAGGGTTAAAAATTAGTTTTTGTTTTTTTTACCGTTTTCTCAATTTTTCCAGGGCCTATAAATTCAACCGGTCTGGTATTTCCTCTGCCTCTTTCTTTCTTTAACCCCTTAATGACCAGTGACATGCCAGAATTGTCACCCAATTCACTCCTTTAAGGACAGATGACATTCCTGGTATATCATGGGTGTAGTGATCGCAGTGCACCTCTGGGCACACTGATCATGCTGGGGAGGCTGCAACTGACATCTCCAGGACTAGAGCATTGAGTTTCAGCCTGTCCCTGGTGGCTCCACACATGTGATTGCTGCTACAATTATCATATGTGCTGGAGGAAGCCACATGACAAAGGCATACCTCCCACCATTTCAAATGGCCAAAGAGGGGACACTTTTGGTTGCTGGGGGCATGGTTACGGGCAGAGAATTGACAAGAATTTTTAGGTTATTTCATGATCTATTGACACCTCTTTGTGTAACTCAATAAATTATTTAGCACAAGACCAAATTATTTTATTTACAAAGACTAATTTATAAACACATATACTGACATTTATATAAACATTAATGTGAGTTTTATTGCTGTGGAGCAATGTGATACACTTATATACACCACACAGTCTCATCTCCTAAAAAGATGGATTCTGGGGTGGGAAAGAGGGACAGAGGGATTTGGGTTTCAGAGAAGGACTGTCAAGATTAAAAAGACACACTTGGGAGGTATACAAAGGCAATGTAAATATATATTGCCTTTGTCACTGTTGTCTGGCACCCCCTCCTCACTGTGATTGTAAGGAAGAGAGAAAAAAGGAACAGAGCTCCCATTGCCTCAAATGGCCAAATATGAGTCCACTTTTGAGTTACTGGGAGCAGGACTGGGTGGGGGGAACTTAGTAGAAAAAAAATGCTTGAAAATTAGATCCCACTTTGTGTTACTGATAGGGTTGCACCGATACGATACTCGTACTCGCGCAAATGCGTCCGATGCAAGCACAGATACCCTGTGTCAGGGTCGGTGCTGCAGAGAGGGAGCCCGGGGAGCTGCTCACAATGCTCCCCGGTCGCCTCTCTCCTTCCCGCAGCGTCTCCGTGGGTTACCATGGCAACGCTCCGACGCTGACCTCTGCCGGGGCTCACGAGAGAACAGCGAGCACCTGGCAGAGGAGTCAATAGAGGCAAGATGGGGTGAAGAAAGAGGCAGAGAGGGGGTCAAGAGGGAGAAAAAGAGGCAAAAGGGACTAAGGGAGAAAAAAAAAGAGGCAAAAGGAGGAAGGATCAGGAGACAAAAGGAGGGGGGCCAAGAAGAGGCAAAAAGAGGGGGGATCAGGAGGGAGAGAGAGAGAAAGAGGCAAAAGGGTGGGATCAAGAGTCAAGGAGGAGGAGAAAGGGGTATCAAAATGGAGAGAAAAAGCCAAGGCAAAAGGTGGGGGCTCAAGATGGGGAGAATGAAGCAAAAGGTGGGAATCAAGATGGGGAGAAAGAGGCAAAAGGGGAGAATTAAGAGATGGTGTATGTATGTAATTTAAAGTACTCGCCGATACCAATTACCAATACTTTTTTTTGCGGTCATGTGCCAGTTTTCCAAGTATGACCGCAAATAAAATATCGGTAATTGGTATCGGCAAGTACTTTAAAAAAGTATCGGTACTCGGTCTTAAAAAATTGGTATCCAGAGAGTCGGCAGTATCTCAGATTTGCCTGCGACGACGTGCACTTTCAGTTTTCAGCTCTTCCCTTAGGTCTGACTACAGCTCCTCAAGTCTTCAGCCGTGTCCTAGGAGCGTTAGTATCCATCCTCAATTGGGACAGCATCAGAGTTACTCCATACATGGATGCCCTGCTTCTGAAAGCCCCTTCTGCGCAACTTCGTCATCAGCTGGTTCAGGACTGCATTCATGCTCTCACCCATCACGGGTGGATCATCAACATGGACATGTCAGATCTTGTTCCATCCGAGCGTCTGGTCTTCCTGGGCCTTCTCTTCGACACTAAGCAGAGCATGGTGTTTCTCCAGGACGAGGTTGCTTACCAGATCGCCCACAGGGTTTCTGCTGTTCTGGCTCACAATCCAGTTCCAGCCAAGAAGCTGTCCTCTCTAGTGGGGAAATTCATCTCCACCATAGAAGTGGTCCCATTTGCCATGGCTCACACCAGGGAACTCCAGAGGTTTGTGATCCAGGTGTGCAGGGGTCAGCCGGACCTTCTGAAGATGTCACTATCCCTCCCTCTTCATGTGGAACTTAGTTTATTGAGGTGGCTCGACCTCTCCAATCTGCTGAAGGGCAAGTCCTTCCTGATATCCTTCTGGACCTTGGTGACGACAGATGCCAGCCTCTCTGGCTGGGGAGCAGTTCTGGGTCGCCTGAGTGCTCAGGGTCGGTGGTCTCCAGAGGAATTTCTCCTTCCCATCAACGTGTTGGAGCTTCGGGCGATATTTCATACCCTTCACCATTGGACACCCCAGCTGGAAGAATGCCCAGTACAGGTCCAGGGCGGAACAAGAAGTCTCGCTGATTGCTTAGAGGTCAAGGCTATTTTGTCCTTGGCAGAAGAACATGTTACTGCCATATCCTCAGTGCACATTCCTGGCGTAGACAACGTCATGGCAGACTTCCTTAGTCGACACACGGTGGACAGCAGAGAATGGGAACTGCACCTATAGGTGTTCACACTCATTGTTCAGAAGTGGGGTCTTCCTTGCATCCGGAAGGTTCCGAGGTTCTGCTCTCACTGGAGGGTTCCTCTAGCTCTAGCAGTGGATGCCATGCATGTCCAGTCATTCTGATTGCTCCGTACTGGGCTTGACAGGCTTGGTTTCCGGAGCTTCTGGATCTGTCAGTGGCGGACCCATTCCAGCTCCCTTGCCTTCCAGATCTTCCTCTACAGGGTTACCTGTGGAAGGAGGATGTTCATTGTCTAGTATTGTTGGCTTGGTAATTGATTCCTCAATACTGAAGAAGAAAGGGTTTTTCTTCTGGTGTGGTGGCTACTATGCTCTGTGCCCGCAAACCTGTTTCTTCTAAGGCCTACCATTGTGTCTGGTCGACCTTTCTATCTTGGTCTGCTGATAGGGAGCTTTCTCAGGATTTTGATCTGCCTATGGTCCTGGCTTTCTTGCAGGACGGTGTGGATAAGGGCCTCAGTTTGAGTTCCGTTACGTTTCAGACTTTTGCTCTCTCTGTTTTCCTTCAGAGGCGCATTGCTATTCTTTCTGATGTCAAGGTTGTCTTCCAGGGCGTTGCTCATACTAGTCCTGCTTTCAAGATTCCTGCTCCTCAGTGCGATCTTAACTTGGTTTTGGGTGTCCTTCAGCGCCCTCCCTTTGAGTCCTTGGCTACTATTCCTCTACGCCTGCTGATGTGGAAAATGGCCTTCTCCTGGCGATCGTGTTTGTTCGCAGTGTCGCGGAGTTACATGCTCTGTCTTGTAGACCACCATTTTTGGGGTTTCACAAAGACAAGGAGTTGCTTCGCACTTCTCAGGAGCTTCTCCCAAATGAGTTCCACATTAATCAGGAGATTGTGGTGCCTACTTTCTGCCCTGACCCTACTTCTGACAAGGAGAGGGATCTCCACTTTTTAGATGTGGTGCATTGTCTCAAGTTTTATGTACATCGCAATGAGTCCATTAGACAGTCTGAAGCATTGCTCATCATTCCTGAGGGCCCCAGGGCAGGGAGACCTGCATCCAAAGTGACTATTGCGTCTTGGATCAAGTCCACTATTTGTAAGGCTTACGAGCTAAGGAAGAAACCTGTTCCCTTTCGGGTCACAGCTCATTCTACTCGATCTATTGGGGCTTCTTGGGCTTACAAAAATCAGGCCTCCGCTGATCAGTTGTGCAAGACTGCCACTTGGTCGTCTGTACACACCTTTTCGAAGCACTACCGTGTTGATGTGCTGGCATCAGCTGATGCCAGTTTCGGGAGGAAGATCCTGGAGGCAGTCTTGCCTGTCTAGGATCTTCTTCGGTTCTTTGGTGCTTCCTTCACTTTTGATCCCTGTTGGCTCTAGTTCAGTGTGCTGTGTAACAGTTCCTGGGGTATTGTTAACCCTGTTCAGTGTCCGTTGATACTTCATTGTTTTGTTGGTCAGTCTCTGATCTGATGGTTCATATCTGCTCTGGTGACTTTGGGGGCCTTGCACCTGGTCCTTGCCTTACTTCCTGCCTCTGGGAAACTCAGTGGTTGGACATCCCAGAGTTACCAGTAACTTGTATTGGACGACAGAGAAAAGAGGGCTTTTCTCTTAGCCCATACAGGTTACTGGTCTCCCACTCTGTCAAGGGACTATGCTTGGCTCTCCTGTGGCAGACCGTGGGGGTCCTTCGGGGTCATGCTCACAGGAGTCTTCTTTCCCTGCTACTATCTAGTCAATAGTTAGTGTCTCAGATCTTACTGGAGCTGACTGGCTAGCTGCAGCCGAGGAGGGAAGGTAGGCTCCACCCCCTGCATTCACTTCTAGATTTGTTCCTGCCTAGTAAAAGGGGTGGATCGCCTACCCAAAGTTACCAGTAACCTGTATGAGCTAAGAGAAAAGGTTTTAACAGGTAAGACTAAAATCTTCTTATATACACACCACACAGTCTGATAGCTTGAAAGAGGGACATAGGCATTTTAGTCTCAGAGGGACAGTACCCCCTAAAAAGGGACACTTGGAGGTATGAACAACTGTTCATACCTTTTATGCAGTCCTTGTTGAAAAGGAACCAAATGAGTATGAATTATCACAGGAAAACCTATAAAGTTAAATTAAATGGTGGGTTATGCATATAAATGTGGTATCAAGGGAAAGCCCTACTTATCCTTAACAATGGTATATACTTTCTGTGGGTGTATTTAATGAATTAGAGGGGAAATATGGTTGAACAAAGCCATACTAAGAAGGCCAAAATTGTTCTTGTCCTTTTGGTGTAAAAAAAGCCCTTGTTAGATCTCCCACTGATGTTCTTAGCCACTCTACACTGAGGAGAATTTGAAGGAGGAGCCTGAGCTGAGAGAACTGGATGGAATATGAACAGCTGACATCTAGAGGAGGCGGAATTGAGAGCAAGGACTCGCCGTTGCCATGGCAACACAAGAAGCTTATTAAATGGCTTTATTTAAAAAAAAAAAAAAGTGATGAAACAAAAATCATAACAAGGAACTGTATATGGGTGGCACTGCCCCTTTAAGTTTAAAGTTATATAAAATACAGACAGCTGTTAACACATTGAATGCTAGAAGAATGTTAATTGTTTTACAGAACAATGGGTTCGTTCTCCTCTAGTACTTAAAGGGTTACTTATACTGAAAGTTAAAGGACAGCTAACACCTTTGATTAATACCCCACTTACTTTACTGTGTTAAAGGAGAACTTACGTCTCCAATTAATAACCCCCACTTACTTTACTATTGCCACACATTTCTAGTGGCTCCTTTGACTTTGGCCCTTGTGCTTTCGTTCAGGAGATAACATGCTTGGTCGGTCCTAGATGTCATGCCAATGGAGACAGGCATGACAGTTACTTTCATTTTTTTTCTCCTCTTCTCAGACTGGAGCAGACAGAGTCCATGAGCCTACTTAAAGGGATAGAAACACAATACATAAAAAAATATATATCATAGGCTTTATCTTAATTGTATCAAGGGTGTTCCCACCACAGAGAGGTGTTTTATTCAAAAGTTATTGCATCTCAAACCCTTTAAGGAGTATATGTGTGTGCAATACATTGCTTTGCCTTGTGTTATGTGCGCCTCTTATCCTTCAACGGTTAAAGGGATAGCAACACTATCCCTAAACATATATTGTATGTTTTGTCCTCCTAAAACAAGGGTACTCGTGTTGAGAGGTGTTTTATTCAAAGCTTTTGCCTCTCAAACTTACATTCTGTATTTGTTGTATCTTAGTGGCCTGTAATTATACAGTAGCGCTGTTGCTGCACCATCCAATGCACAGCTCTGGTCAGCTGACCATAAATGTCCATAAGATTGTGTAGCAACAGGCCACTGTGATACTGTACCTACAAAATGTAACTTTTAGCTGCAAAAACTGTTGAATACAACACCTCACAACAGTGGAAGTAGCCTTGTTTTACTCAGGAGGATAAACCATGTAATATATATATTTTTTACATACTAAGTGTTACGATCCCTTTAACACTTTAAGGACCAGAGGGGTACATAACACATGGCAAAGCAATGTATTGCAAACCCCTATGCTTCTGAAAGGGTTAAGATATGCAGTAAACAGAGTCTGAGGTCCTGTGATCCAGGACTGATTCAAGATGTTCTGTCTTGAAAAAAAGATAGGGGGAAACTCATAATGGTAATTAGGATTTTCTGGTAATCATATGGAATGTGGTAGGTTATTATTAAAGGGGAATGTATCACTTATATAACATGTAGGCTAAATAGTTAGGTTGTATAACTAATCTCACTAAAAGTGTGTTCATTTTTTTTTAAAATAGCTTTATTTTTTCAAAATGTAAGTTATAAAGTCTGGGCTGCAGCTACTTCCACAGAAACTGCGGTTACCTGCTCTGTAACCACAATCTGTCTCTCTTCCTCTGCTCCCCTGCCTGTATCCAGCCTCCTTCAATGGTGGAGGCGTTCTGCTTGTAAGCTGGAGTGGTCTCATTGGCAGAGATCAATATCTAGCCAATGAGAGCATTCCAGTTTACAGACAGAAAGCCTCCGTCATCTGAGGAGGCTGGATAGAGGGAGCGGAGCAGAGGAAGAGTGACAGACTGTAGTACAGAGCAGGTAACCGCAGTCTGTCCAGAAGTAGCTGCAGCCCAGACTATCTGACAAAATAAAGCTTTAAAAAAAAAAAAAAAAAAAAAAAAATTAACACACTTTTAGAGAGATTAGCTATATAACTTAAAGGGGAACTTTCACCTCAGAACATTTTTTTACCAATTCATTAAGCAGTTGAGCAGTGTTGAAAAAGGTGCTTCTTTTTTTTTAATTCTACATATTTAGGAAGATATTTTATGTCCAAGCTGCACACTTCCGCATTCAGCGGCACAGCTATCTTCGGCACAGCTCCCCATTCTCCACCCACCACCCTCCCAGCTGCCCCGGCAAGCGTGTTCACACTTCACTTCGGTGTGCTGTGAACGGCTCGCAACATTACAACAAGAAGCGATTCGCATTATACTGATGTTGCAACCCCAGTATAATGTGAATCGCTTCTTGTTGTAACGTTAGGAGCCGTTCACAGCACACCGAAGTGAAGTGTGAACACGCTCGCCGGGGCAGCTGGGAGGGAGGTGGGCGGAGAATGAACTAGTGCTGGGAGCTGTGCCGCTGAATGCGGAAGTGTGCGGCTAGAACATAAAATATCTTCCTAAATATGTAGAATTAAAAAAAAAGAAGCACCTTTTTCAACACTGCTTAACTGCTTAATGAATTGGTAAAAAAATGTTCTGAGGTGAAAGTTCCCCTTTAACTATTTAGCCTAAGTTTTATATAGGTGATACATCCCCTTTAAGAGATCTTAGTTCTCTTTTAATCCTTTGAGTACCAGAAAGGCATCCAGTGTATTGTGTTGCAATGTGTTGGATGCCTCTCTGGCACTCAGAGGGTTAAGTATCTTGCTGACTCTGTATTAGAACATATTGAATGCTACGTGGCAAGCTGATACTGGACACAATCCACAGATACATAGTTTGCCAGTTCCTTGATTTGTATTTTTTTCCAGATGACCGGAGGATGACAGCAGTGAATGTTTCTTAACCTCCTTATTCCCAGAGGCTGCAGATTCCTTTGAGCATCACGTACAGCAGAGTTGAGCATTTTAAATTTTTTACTGAATTACGCTGATTAACCCTGTGTGTTGCTCACCCCTCTGGCACTGAAAGGGTTAACCGCTTAAAATGAAAAATATTTCTAGGACTTTATTTTCAAGAGAAAAATATATGGGTAAACCAATTGCACCATAGAGGATAAATAAAAATGCCCATTGATAAAACATTATGCGTGCCAGAGGCGTATGCAAAGCATTGCTTCGCGATGAGTTCCATACCCCTTTGGCACTCAAAGGGTTAAACTGGGCTTTCAAAGGTTTTCTAGTGCTGTTTAACATGTGTTGGGTGGCTGCAGATGATTTGCAGGCTGAACATGCTTATATTGTGTGTAGTTCCACACCAGGCCCAGACAGACGTCACATGGTGTTGCCCACGTGTCTCGGGAGGGGGGGATTCCTCTGGTTAGTGGAATTGGATCGGTTACCAGTTTATGTTTGAGGAGGGAGAGCGAGGGCTTTTGGGTTTGTTTTGAGGGGGTGTACGTGAGATAGGACGCTCACTTGTGGGGGCGCTGGGGAGTGGTCGCCTCTCCCCCTTAGGGGGGCGGGCACCTGGTGCCAGGCCTCCGGAGGGGGTGTGGGAGAGTACAGCGGTATCCACCTCGTGGCTCCCTATTTGAATGTCTCATACTTCCTGGTGACGGCTCTCACCTGACTCCTCTGCTTCACACAGTTGCTCTGCACCTCCTGCACCTGCTGGGGGCCAGACTTGTTATATCGGGGTGGGTGTGGTAGTGAAACACATGGTGTGGGGTGTTGCATGGCAGAGCCTGGGATGGGGGAAAGGATTTGGACAGGGACTCTCTCTCTGTTTAGGCTTTTCTCTTTCTTTTTGAGGCACCGCTCTTGCCCATGTATGCTGCTGTATTATTATGTGAAAACCCTTATTAAAAAGTTTTTGAAAAAAAAGTCCCATTTAAACTTTATGGTACAGTTAGTTAGCCCCAGATTTAGTGCATTTTTCATTTGCAGATAAGGCCCACCATAGGGCAAGCCATACACACTCTAGGGGACATTACCCATTGATATAAATGTGGCTTTTAACCCCTTGACTGCTTCACAATGTGTTGGAGACCTGTCTAACATTCAGGGCTTTCAAAATCCATTTTAAATCAATGATAATGTTTATTTCTCCCCTATGTTGTGGTTGGTCTTTCCCAGAATCGTTCTTCATTTTCCTTATTCAGAAGGCCAATAGCCTTTAAAATATCATGTTCTCCTAACCAGCAGTTATCCCTTTTGACTTATGGGATTTTGGGTTGGAGGTTCGAATCCCAGCAGGGTCAACTCAGCCCTTCATCCTTCGAGGTCGATAAATGAGTACCATTGATTGGGTCAACTCAGCCGTTCATCCTTCTGAGGTCGATAAACGAGTATCGTTGATTGGGTCAACTCAGCCCTTCATCCTTCCGAGGTCGATAAATGAGTACCATTGATTGGGTCAACTCAGCCCTTCATCCTTCAGAGGTCGAAAAATGAGTACCATTGATTGGGTCAACTCAGCCCTTCATCCTTCCGAGGTCGATAAATGAGTACCATTGATTGGGTCAACTCAGCCCTTCATCCTTCCGAGGTCGATAAATGAGTACCATTGATTGGGTCAACTCAGCCCTTCATCCTTCAGAGATCGATAAATGAGCATCATTGATTTGGTCAACTCAGCCCTTCATCCTTCCAAGGTCGATAAATGAGTACCATTGATTGGGTCAACTCAGCCCTTCATCCTTCTGAGGTCGAAAAATGAGTACCATTGATTGGGTCAGCTCAGCCCTTCATCCTTCTGAGGTCGATAAATGAGTACCATTGATTGGGTCAACTCAGCCCTTCATCCTTCAGAGATAGATAAATGAGTACCATTGATTGGGTTAACTCAGCCCTTCCTCCTTCAGAGATCGATAAATGAGCACCATTGATTGGGTCAGCTCAGCCCTTCATCCTTCTGAGGTCGATAAATGAGTACCATTGATTGGGTCAACTCAGCCCTTCATCCTTCCGAGGTCGATAAATGAGTACCATTGATTGGGTAATAATAACATCTATTATTTCAGCTGCCGATTCTGTTAATTCTGAGAGTGTGCGCTGATAGCGCTTTGAGTCCCACTGGGAGAAAGGCGCTATATAAATACTAGTTATTATTCTTATTATTATTATTATTCCTTTGGGGATGCCAGGAGCTTTTTCAACATTTTCCCATCTGTTTAGGTATGATTCCCATGAGTACATTTATAGTGTTATAGGGAAAAATAAAATAAAATATGTCCAAATAAAAAGCACTCGTTGGGCTTCCAAAAATCAATGTTTTCTTAATCCTTTAAAGGGAACTCTCAACTCAGTGAAACGTGACTTCCTATTACAACTCAATATTGTTGGAGCTGTAATCCATTTAGTTATCTTTTTATTGCAGTAGTTGTAGAGATATTGGCTCTTAAAGTTCGTTTTGTGACATCCGTTTCTTTCAGGCTGTCAGTCTTGCTCAGTTCCCCTCCCCACGTAGTACATCCTCTCCTCCTCCGATGATGGAGGATTTAGTGCATATGACCTGCCGCGCTCTCTAGCAAAAGAGCATCCAGGTCATTGTTTATGCACAGGCGGAGCTCGCTCATGCTCTCCGTCCTTTATAATCAGTGCCAGTCCACTTGCCTAACTAAAAAATAGCCACAGAGGCAAGCAGACTGGCACTGATTATAAAGGCAGTCTATGCATGAGCTATGACCTGGACGTACACGATCATATGAATCACAAATTGGCTGGAGTTTCTTCCTACATGAAATGATGATGCGAAGAAATGTTGTGTAAAATAGGGGTTTTCAGAAAGGTTTTAGAGATCTACACTAAAGTCACGATTTACTGTAAACATCTCAAGTAAGCTTAGCATAACAAATAGAGTATGAAGTATGAATGGCACATATCACCTGATTATAGTGATATCCAAATGTATGGCATTCCCTAAAGCCCCATCTTATATTAGAATTGCTATTGATTAATGATCATGCATATAATCAAAATGCACTAAACATAGTTTGAAGACATAAAGCGGAACTACCAACCGTTGCTAACATGGCCCCAAATAATTACCCATCTGGCGACCAGCTGCTCAATAGCGCTAGTCGCCAGAATTATTACCGCATTAATGAGAACGCTACACTGCTCCCAGACTGACAGGCAAGAAACAGCGCAGACATCTTTCCATAGTGACGTCTGCACTGTCCTGGAAGGCCCTTTCTGCCTTCCCACCTTACTCTACTCAACCCGGCATTCTGTTAGCTTCTCGGTTGAGTTTTAGGGCCTTCAATGCCGCTTACTTTGCACTTGATATGCTTTAGAATTGCTTATCCTTGGATTTTTGCATAAGACCTTAAAGTGGATCTGTCACCTTAAAGGGTCAGTATAGATGCTGGGCCCATGAGCTATGAGAAACAAGTTCTCCTTCATTGACCTCTGGTAAGTTTTGCAGATCAGTGATCTGCAATTTTGGGTGATTTCAGTGCAAATTGAGGCTTTCATGCGAGATTCCTCTCCTTTGTATAGAAGGCAGATTTTCAGATACATTGCGTTGTGTTGTGTTGAATACAGAGGAGATCAGTCTCCTTTGAGCACCTCATACAATGTTGCAAGCTTGCAGATCATTGTGATCTGCAGGATTACCCTAGGGCAGTGATTCTCAACCAGGGTGCTGTAGCACTTGGTGTTCCATGGCCATTAGCACAGGGTGCCCCACGTTTTTTTATGAAGCCTTTGACAAAAATGTGATTATTGACTTTTAAATGTAGATTTATGGAAATTGTTTTGCTCTATATGTTTATTTTTGTTATTGATTGTAAGACCTAATAAAAGCTGTATATGTATATATTGTACCCTTTATTATGCCCTTGATAAATTACATTAAATATGCTAGAGTGCCTTGAAATTTCCAGATTGTGTGTTGGGGTGCCTCAGGCAAAAAAAGATTGAGAACCCATGTCCTAGGGCAATGGAGGAGTTTGGAGCTGCAGTAACTATGTTGCCATAGTTCTTGGGGCATTTAAAAGGGTCTTGTGTGTACTCTATGTGATCCCTTTAAAGGGATAGTAATACTTAAAATGTAAAAAAAAATATGTTGTATGGTTTATCCCCCTGAGTAAAACAAGAGAACTCCCACTGCTGAAAGGTGTTTCATTCAAAAGTTATTAATTTTCAAAGTTGATTTTTTTAGGTGCAATATCACAGTGGCCTGAAATTGTACAGTGGCGCTGTTGCTACACCATCCTATGGACAGCTCTGGTCCCGGGACCATAAATCTCCATAGGATGGTGTAGCAACAGCGCCACTGTACAATTTCAGGCCACTGTGATATTGCACCTAAAAAATGCAACTTTGAAAATTAATAACTTTTGAATGAAACGCCTTTCAGCAGTGGGAGTACTCTTGTTTTACTCAGGGGGATAAACCCTACAACATATTTCTTTTACATTTTAAGTATTACTATCCCTTTAAGGTATATATTCCTATATATAAGACTCATACATGTTCAAATGAAAAGTGGAGAAATTCTGGGGCAACCTAATTTAAATCGGAACTGTCATTTCAATACAAGTCACCTCCAATTCATTGCTAGTATCCATGGAATAATGAAAATAGGGTAATAAAGTTTGTAAAGTGTTGGCATCATTTAAAATCATAACTTCATATCGGACCTACATGAATAGGAGAGAGTACGGCCATCTTGGTGAAGTGGGATCTGTGCTCCTGTGCTGTCTGTCCCTACGCTGTACCGCAAGGTTCCAATGCAACTCCCCCATTGGCTAATCCATGTGAGTGACAGAGACGGGGACAGCTGTGCAGTCTCTCAGATCCCAATTCGCCAAGTGGGACGCACTCTCCTATTCATGTAGGTCTGATACGAAGTTATGATTGTTAAATGCTGACACTTTACAAACTTTGTTACCCTATTTTCATTATTCCATGGATCCTAACAATGAATCGGAGGTGACTTGTATTGACATGACAGTTCCTCTTTAAAGGGGATCTATCACCCATATACAAGTTAGCCTTAATAGTTAGATTATATAGTGAATATGTGTAAAACTGTATTAATTTCATTTTTAAATCTCCATTTGGGCGAAATCGAAGGAATATAAGCTGCCCTGCACCTACTTCCAGACAGACTGTGGTTACCCGCTCTGTACAGCAGTCTGTCACTCTGCTTCTTACAGAGTCTCCATCACTGGAGGAGGCTGGGTAGAGGGAGGGGAGCGGAGGCAGAGTGACAGACTGCAGTACAGAGCAGGTAACCACAGTCTATCCGGAAGTAGGTGCAGGGCAGAGTTTATGCCTTCAATTTTAGCCAAACAGAGATTTAAAAACAAAATTAGTTCAGTTATACACTTATTCACTATATAATCTAACTATTAAGGCTAACTTGTATAGGGGTGATAGATCCCCTTTAATCATAAGGGAAAATTCCCATTGATTTGATTTAAATGCTGGAAAGGTTTCCCATCATTACGTGGACATTTTAGTTATTCCTATAGCACAGATGGCTTGATCCAGAACCCTTCTGCTTTACTTTTGAACATATTGCCTGGATATGTTGAAGTAGCCAGTTCCTTGCATTGCATGTAATTAGTTTATTACAAGGTCAAACTTATCACTGTAAACTTATCTTAAAGTGGAAAGTCCAACCTTAAAAGGTCAATTAAAGACTCTTAAAGGGATAGTAATACTTTATTATTACTATCCCCCATATTGTAGATATTTGTAAAATAATTTAATAGCCCCCAGGTTCATCTCTCAAACCTTTATGATTTGAGAGATAACCGAAGGCAAAGTTCCCCCCTCCCTCCTCCTTCCCTGAAGTCAGAGTTGTACTGACTGCAGGGGAAGTCTGTCGTACAACAGTTAGGCGGCTCTGCAGCAGAGCCGCGTTCGCGTTAGTGAAAAAGAATTATTTCACTGAAACGGTCTTCTACATGTGCTTCGTTGCAAGCACACGTAGAACACCGTTTCAGCGAAAGAATTCTTTTTCACTAACGATATCGCGGCTCTGCTGCAGAGCCGCCTGATGAAAGTCAGACCAGATATCCCTGCAGTCAGTACAAAGCTGGGGGGGAGGGAGGGGGGAACTTTGCCTTCGGTTATATCTCAAACCATAAAGGCTTGAGAGATGAACCTGGGGGCTATTAAATTATTTAGCAAATATCTACAATATGGGGGAAAGTAATAATAAAGTATTACTATCCCTTTAAATTTACAGTTTCCTCGCAGCGATGGGAACAGTGGCCCATATTTATGAGAGTTATTCTGGATTAAACCAACTGCTCCATAAGTTACAAAATAAAATGTCCTGAATGCTAGAGAGGTCTCCAATGCATTGCAAAGGGGTCAAAAGCCCAATTTAATTTAACGGGATATTTTTCATTTGTCTCCTGTGGTACAGTTGGCTTATCCAGAAAAACATTTAATGGGCCAGAGTTCCAGTTTATTTTTATAAACATGTTCAAAAGGTCGTCATAATGAAAAAATTGTCGGATCATGAGTTGGTGGTAAAAGAAGGATAATATTTTCAGAAGTAAATCCGTCACGTTTGAAAATGTGTCTAAAGAATTAAAAATGGTAAGAAGATCTTGATGAACATTTCCCTTAAAAATTCTGATTTTCAAAGAATCAAAGACATTTTTTGTCTTTAAAATGACAAATTGCTTCTCGCTCCTGCAAACAGTATTTTAATTTGTCTTCTCCAAGATTAGACCATTTTTATTTTGTCGGGAAAAAAATGACATTAATCAGATGAAAAAGTGACGTTGAAACGAATATATTTTTTTCTGAACATACCTGACAATATGACAGTAGATTAAACCACACCCACTTTTAAGGCAGCTTTTTCCATTTGACGGAGATGGCGGAATTAGATGCAAAGAATGACAGAAACGTGTCTGAGAAGTGACGGACCATGACGGAAGAACTTTTTTATTCTGATTACAGACAATTTCAGTTACCACCACTTTCTGAACATCTCGCCCTTAAATGGGCCAGAATTCTAAATGGGACAGAGTTCCTGTAGCATAGAACTCACATTTTGTCACTATCTGAAGGGCCGGGTGATGTCGGAGCCTCATTCGGCGTTAATGGGAGTTTTCCCCCCTTTCTATAGAAGCCCACTAATGGCGGATACTCCAACTCAGAGCTTCTAAGGAGAGGGTTACAATGTAGCTTCTGTACCCATGAGCTCCACGTGAGGAGTTGATGTTGCTCAGCCCTGCAGATTTCTGTGATCTGTAGGACAAACCAAGTGAGAGATCAGGTGATTTCTAAGCTACAGTAACTTGCTTCCCATAGCTGTGAGGACATTGCCAATTGTTTTAATAGGACCTTTATTCCCCTTTTACTGCCCTGTTAAGAGGTTTTATTGGTATGAATACGACTGTTTTTATGGCTTGGTAAATACAGGCCACAGCTTAATATTTAATCATAGATTTATATTCACTGCATGCACAGACCTTTTTTGCTGCCCCTAGGTCTGAAATGCAAGAGTAAAAATTGTCAAATTACTTAATTTTAAAATGGAACAGATTTCATTTGTATAAACCTATTCTTCACAAATATTCAGTGTAGCTTTGAGAAGATTATTGTTTTTTGGCAAGAACCTTATGTTAAAAAATGACGGCCTACATTGAGACAGTAAATTATTAGTATTTGTGTACAGTAAACAGGGGCAAACCCAGGATTTGCAGAGAACAGTATCCTATAATTAAAATAAGTACGCAATAGCAATATTTAGAGACATATGCACAAACTAAATGGAGTAATTCTTGGGCAAAGCATCTGTCATCTGCACCATAGGAGACAAATACAAATCACCATTGATTTAAATAGAGCTTTTAACCCCTTGTCTCCAAAGCTCTCTTTGGCATTCAGTGGGCCTTATGCTCAGTAGTAAAGCGGAGTATTTCTGGGGCAAATCAACTACTTTACACGGAAGAGGAATCAAAAATCTCCAGATGCCCACTGATGTAAACAGAGCTTTTAACTTCTTGAATGCCAGAGATGCCTTGAAATGTGTTGGAGCCCTGTTTATCCTCCAAGGGGTTAAACGCTCCATTTAATTAAACTGAATCTTTTTTTCATCATTCCCCCCAATGGTACAGTTGGTTTGCCCCTTAATTACACCATTTTTGTTCTGAAAAAAAAGTGCCACGGTGTTAACCCTTTGAGTACCAGAGGGGTATGCAACGCATTGCAAAGCAATGCGTTGCGTACTCCTCTGGCACTCAAAGGGTTAAAAGGCATATTTAAATCAGCGATGCAGCTTCTTTGTCTCACAGTTGCTCCACTTGGTATATTGTGGCACTAAATACAGTATCCGTATGGAAAGTGCACCACATCGGGCCTGGTGTATAATATTGGAGCAGTGGAATTCTGGGATAAACCAATAAGCGACACAAAAATTACCCACATTAAAGGGTCAGTAATGTCTATAGATTAAAAAGGTCATATTGCAGCTATTAGAAAAATTAAACTAAATGTCCCCAGTCCCATCTCTCAAACCTTTTATGGTTTGAGAGATACAGAAGGCTAAAATTCCACCTTCCCTTCACTTTCCCTGATGTCAGCTGTAAAGCTGACAGCGGGAGATTCGAGTCGACCGACTTAAATCGGCTCTTCAGCAGAGCCGAAATAGCGCTATGTAAAAAGAAATACTGTATCGGAACGGTCTACAAAGTGTGTCTGGTTTGCAGGCACACTTTGTAGACAGTTCCAATTGGGTTGGGTTTGATTTAAATCACGCCGATTTAAAGAGGAACTTCCACCCCACAAAATCTTTAGCTTAACTAAGTCCCCATCTGGCAACTAGCTGCTTAGTAGTTCTAGTCGCCAGAATTATTACCTTATTTAATAGATTTATGCTCTCTTCTATGGCTGACACTAGCATGGAGAGCGGACATCTTGCCATTGTGACATCTGTGCGCCTGCCCTGTCAGTCCCAGCCGGGTCTAGGAGGCGTTGCTAGGAGCCGGCCAGCTCTGGTTGGAACTGACAGTGCAGGCGCGAGGACGTCACAATGCAAGATGTCGGTGCTCCGTGCTACTGTCAGCCATAGAAGAGAGCAGAAATCTATTAAATAAGGTAATTATTCTGCTGACTAGCGCTACTAAGCAGCTAGTCGCCAGATGGGGACTTAGTGAAGCTAAAGATTTTGTGGGGTGGAAGTTCCGCTTTAAATCACAATTTAAATTCAGATTTATATCACTAGTCAGTAAGATTTCATTTAAATCATGATTTTTAAATGCAAAAACTAATTCTTGCTGGTAGTTAAAACCATCAATATTTGCAACCAGGTGAAGAAGTCATGTTTAGTAAAACAGCAATATCAGAACTGATTAATCACTCATATTTGGAACATATAAAATATAATAAAATATAATTGCATGACTGTACAGCCTCAGGTACATAACTAAGCTCTATTTCATGCTGAATAACCTTTAAACTATAAAGTATCTTAAGTAGAAAACTATCTTTAGATAGATTTTTCCTCCAAAAAAATTTCATTAAAATAATTGTGATTAAATCAAAAAAATCTGATTTTTTTTTTTTTTTTTTTTTTTTTTTTTTTAAATCATCGATTTTTATACACCCTGGTTCCAATGAAGTATTTCTTTTTACATTGCGCTATTTCGGCTCTGCTGAAGAGCCGCTTGCTTGTCCCGGGACCAGGATATCCTGCCTTCAGCTTACAGCTGACGTCAGGGAAAGGGGAGGGAGTGAGAACTTTAGCCTTCTGTATCTTTCAAACCATAAAGGTTTGAGAGATGGGACTGGGGCTGTTTAGTTTAATTTTCTAATAGCTGCAATATGACCTTTTTTTAATCTATAGACATTACTAACCCTTTAAACTGGGCTTTTTGACCCCTGAATACCAGAGGGCTCTCCAACACATTGCAAAGCAATGCACTGGAGACTTCTCTGGCATTCAAGGGTAAAAAGTTCCATTTAAATCAATTCGAATGTTTTCATTTGTCCCCTACCGTGATCATGATTTACACAGGAATTGCAGTACTCCATTTTTATACATAAGGTCCAGGGTTTTGTGGACACTCCCTCCCAAGACCTAACACTTCAAGTGCCAGAGAGGTATTTAACACACAGTGTGCCTCAATGCGTTCACTACCTCTCTGGCACTCAAAGGATTAAACAACTTTGATAGTTTTGAAACAACTTTATTTAAAACCTCATGTAAAATAGTAGAAAAGGACTGCCCATCTCCCCTAGCACTGAAATGGTTACATGTTATTGAAAACGTAGGTAACATAGGGCTAAAACTGGAAGTTTCTGCAGGGCATGTCTTCATTGGCATACTCTCTCTCTCTCTCCCCCTCTCTCCCTCTCTCTATATATATATATGTAAATCATTCAAAAACTACTTTTCTAATAAAATGGCTAATTAAACATGTTGTAGATTTTGGAAGCTCTTTGAAAATCACCTCCATTGTTTCTAGGTCATGTTGTCCCTTTAAGAGATTGCAGTCCTTTTTCTAAATACCTGAAATGTTGTCTTTGTATCTGGTCTGTAATTTTCTTACACGTACGCACATGTTTTCTCCTGGGGCAAGTATTTCTTATGTTGACTAAATACATTTGTAACATTGTATTGTAATCTAAAGGTTATCATCTTCTACACTGTGCAGATGTACTGCCAAAGGTGCAGCTTCTAGGTGGATAATCTGTGTTCCTTTAACTCTTGTTGTGCTACAACTCTCATCATTGTCAGATGAACCACAACAGCTTTAGAGGGACACATATTGCACATCCTTTGGATCGTGTGCAGAGATTGATTAAAGGGATAGTACTGTTTCATAATAAAAAGCAGCTCTGATTAATCTTCATAGTATTTGGGCCATGGATAGTGTTATTTCACTACTGTCAGAGTTGTAGTTCAAGAGTAATTGAATGATAAAGTATCCTCCTCCCACCCCTTTTACCTAGTGTAACACTGCTCAGCTCAGATGTGGAATCTGGTCACTTGACAGGACAGGTTGCAGCGAGGGACAATCTTCTTACTGTGAACATAAGGAAAACCCTGCTCCCCTTTGATAGGTTTTTCAAGTTTTTCCTTATGCTCACTGAAGATTGTACCTCTCTGTGATCCATCTGGACAGTCTTGCTGCTCTATGGTGAGCAGTGTTACATCAGTAAAAGGGGCAGGAGGGGGATACTGTATCATTGAGTTACTCTTGAACTACAAGTCTGACAGTATTGAAATAACACTCTCCATGGCCCAAATAATATAATCTTTATAGTATTTGGGCCATGGAGAGTGTTATTTCAATACTGTCAGAGTTGTAGTTCAAGAATAATTGAATGATAAAGTATCCCACGCTCTCCCCTTTTACCTAGTATAAGCCACCTCCCCTTAGATGTGGAATATGGTCTTAGGACCGGACAGCTCACAGTAAGGGACAATCTTCTTACTTTGAGCATAAGGAACACCCTGTCCCCCTTGACAGGTTTTTCCCTTCTGCTCACTGAAGATTGTCCCTCTCTGCAATCCATCTGGACAGTCTTGCGGCTCTGAGGGGAGCAGTGTTACATCAGTAAAATTACTCTTGAACTACAACTCTGACAGTAGTGAAATAACACTCTCCATGGCCCAAATACTATGAAGAGTAATTGGAGCTGCTTTTTTTTGTGAAACATTACTATCACTTCAAGGCACCATAGGGCCCTAGTCAAGGTACCATTTTGGGGCCCCACATCTCTTGATTCAGTGCTTTTGCTAGCAAGTACTGGCATTGTGGCTCTAATCTTGTTTGGGGCTCCAGAAAGCTCTAGAAACGTCCATTACTGGGTTAACCATCATTGTTCATTTGTTGTTCATTCATTCATTCATTCATCCTCAGTGTTTGTACTATTTATGTTAGTACACAATCCATTAGTTATTTTTCATCTTATATTCATCCTGTGGGAAGCTTTTGCTGTGGAATTCTTTTTTTTTTTCTTGTAAATTTTTGCCCCTACATCTGGTTATCAGTGAGTGCTCTGAGGTATTCTGTTAAAATCTATATAAATGAAACAACGTTTTAGCACACATCAATCAGACTTAACCTCTTGAGTGCCAGAGAGGTACGCAACACATTGCAGAGCAATGCGTTGAGTACCTCTCCGGCACTCAAGGGGTTAACCCCTTTGGTGGCTCTAAATATCTCTTTGCAATAATTTGATGTTAACCCCATGAGAGCTAAAGCTATTTTCAGTGCAACCCTTTGGATGAGAAATATCGCAACTCATTGCTCCTTTTGTCATCCCTTCTTAGGGAGAAGTATGGCAAAGGTGTCAGATGGCTGGTACATGTGGTCATCGGTCATATATTATTGGCTGGCTCCCCAAGTGGGTCGCCAGCCAGACATTGGATGTTGTGAACAGCATTACAATCTCCAGTGTTGTCCAAGTGAAAGATATGCTCAGAGGCCTGTAGGCCACCATACAGCTCAGGTATGCTGAAACTTGGATCTGCTGAGAGAATAGAGACAGACATTCACTTTGTATTATGGTGTACTAGCAGTGTGGGACGGCGTTGCCGTCATTATTTTTAAATTGTTGTGTAGTTACATTAAGTTAAATTTGTGGGTACAATTGTGTTCTGAAAGCTATACATACACACACACACATATACATAGAGACACACATACATGTATAAATACACACACCCACACACACACAAGTATACAGTACATATTATTCTACATCAATGTGGTGTGTATACACATACATACAAACAAACATGCACGCATGCACATACACATATACATACCATATATTGGAAGATTAAATCTCTGAATGGCACAGACTGCTGCAAGAGAGCAGCATAAATATGAAACAATTCTTAAAAAGAAAATGAAAGTCGGTGGGCTGCCGCTGCCGGTCTGGCACTTCACCTACATAGTGAATGGTTAACCCTCTCAATGCCATACTATTCCAACAGACCGCCATATTGATGATGTTTGCCATATATTTTTTTTAATGATATCATGTAAAGGGATAATAATGTCAGAAAAAAAGTATTAACTATATGGTAGATACAATTAAAAGAGAGTACTTGCACTTATTCATATCTTTTAAACACTTATGGTTTGAGAGATATAGGAAAATAAAGTTCTCTGCTCCCTCCCCTTTCTGTTTGACGAGCTGTAAAGCTGTCAGAAGCAGATTCTGGTTCCTGGATCAGATGGCGGCTCTTCAGCGGCACCGATTCTAATGATATCTACGATACATACAATGTGTGCTTGCAAACCAGGCACATGTTGTAGACCATTCTGATGAAGTATTTATTTTTAGGTATCGCTATGTCGGCACTGCTGGAGAGCCGCCGTCTGATCCAGGAACTAGAATCTGCTTCTGACAGCTTTACAGCTCGTCAAACAGAAAGCAGAACTTTACTTTCCTAAATCTCTCAAACCATAGCAGTTTCAGAGATACGAATAAGTGCCAGTACTCTCTTTTAATTGTATCTACCATATAGTTAATACTTTGTTTTCTGACATTACTATCCCTTTAATCCTTACAGTGCCAGAAATCTACAGAACACATTTTGTCAATGCATTTGATAGCGCTATAGCACTGAAAGGGTAAAGTAAGAACACTTCAAGCGGCATTTAACCCTTTTGTCAATTTGTAAAACCACACACACCCTGCATCCATGTTACTTCCGTCATTATACCCACAACCCCTTTTGTCCACCCTAATGAACAGAACACACGTAACAAATAAATCACCAGACAGCACAAGCGTTTGGAAATGGAACAATAAGAGGAAAAGGGGGGAAAAACACGTATAATACACTGCAAAACACATTTCATAGAGGAAAGAAAATACCATGCTGCCTCCATGTCTGGCAACACTGAAACCTTGCCTTGCAATCCAAGTGACATCACTACGCGCATCACCCAATCCCAGTTGAGCAACATTTTTCTTTTTTTATACAATTAAACTTTTAGTCATGGAAGGAAACGCATGTACTTTGTATAAAAAGTAAAGTTATATAAGCCATTGAGGGGAGGAATTATTCCCCCTCTTGCAGTTACACAGGGACAAAGCAGTGCATATGACAATGATATTATTACATGACGTTAGAGGATTGAGCATGATAGCAGTTGGACGAAATAAATAAAACCTGATTGAGAGTTGGCAGAAGTGTTAGGCTCATAGTCCCTCCGCTGCTCGCTTCCTCTTCCCTGGCGTCTGGGTTGCGCCTCCAGGGCCCCGGCTTAAGACGCATGGCATCTTTACATGAAATGTCTTGATTCCTGCGTCCACTAGTACAAGTAGGCTGAGACACTTGTAAGGCATTTCGTGCTACACCTCACTTCCTCGAAACGGCATAGCACGAAATGCGTGAGGAGTGTGTCAGTCTACACAATTTATGTTTATATATGAAAAGATTTTTTTTATGACCTTTGATGGAAAGCAGACTGGGTTGGATGTGTCCAAGGGTGCCAGCACTGACAATGTGAATGGCGTCGGCAAGGCATGCACAGAAAATAATTACTTAAACCCTTGAGGGCCAGAGTGGTACATAAAGGGTTAAGTAATAATTTTCTGTGCATGCCTTGCTGATGCTATTCACATTGCCAGTGCTGCAAGACAGATATGAGGAGTAAAGACTAACAGGATCCACTGGAATACCCCACAGTCAGCAGGCACAATGAATATGTGTGTGGCGTACGTGTGTGTGTGTGTTTGTGGTGTAGGAGCGAGTGACAGTCATTTTGTTTTTTTTCTCAGTTGGATAGTGGTGGGAGGGCTGGATAGTAGAGGAGGACCAACTCCCTGCATGATTTTCACAGGAGTAGCAGGGACCTTCAGCCCCTGCAACTCCTGTGAAAATCACACCCCCATTGAATCACCCTGTGGGAGCAGTAACTCCTCCTTATTGCCTCCCCTCGGTGTGTTTTTCCAGGCACAAAGTCTTCTTATATATATATATATATATATATATATATATATATATATATATATATATATATATAGTAGTTGATGAGCCCGTGTACACGGGCAGCAGTGCAGGCCGGTCGCGGTGCAGTCATGCACAGTAGAGACTGCCTGTGCAGCCACGTCACGGGCAGTATCTACTGCGCATGACTGCACCACACACAGCAGTCTCTACTGTGCATGACTGGGTCGTTACAAACTATTTAGCTAATTATTATATAGGATAGATTACGTACATACCTGGGAAGTTTTTTCCCAGCTGAATAGCCAAGTAGGGCTGGGGTTGGTAGAGTCCAAATGATGCAATATGAGGCATAATATAGGTGGGGCTTAATCTGGGTATCCGGGATTGTGAGTAGAGAAGATGGGTTTTGCGCTGAAAGGAGGCAGAACCAGGAGTAGGAGAAATGGGTGAGACAGTAGGCAGGGTTACCAGGGAAGTCCCCATGCCAGAGAATCCGTCTCATTCCCTGGAGAACTGGTAATTCATTATGAAAAGCAGAGTCTCTGGAGGAGATCCGGAGCTTTCCCTGATATGGTTACACAGTAAAAAACTCTTGTATCAACAGCACATAGGGGGCAATTTGTTATACATAGGCGTGTTTAGTGAAGGATTAATAATGGAGTATCAAAGTCCACATGTGTAAATAGGGCCTTAGGCCACAGGTAATGGTAATTAATATAAAAAAAAAAATTGCAGAGCCATGCACCTATTTTATATATATATATTATAGTTTGCCAGAATACATAATCCGATAAAAAGATTCTTCCTAATAAAACATTAAAAATGGATAATAAAACAAAATCAAATCGAGTCCTGAGTTCAGTGCAGCCGTGATAGACTGACTTTTTTTTGCCATTTAAAGTGGACCTGTCACCTTAATTCAAGTTTGCATATTTGAAAACTTCATTAAAAACTGCCTGTGTGTCATTTTAGACAAAATACCAGAAAATGTACAGTTAATGATATATTAATACTTGTTACCATATGCTAATGTATGTTAATTGCGGAACCAGTGACTTTTCACATGCAGCATTTGAGCGATGTTTCACAAGCTAATGAAGCCATTCTAGTGATATTTAATATGCCAATTAAGTTATTTCTGCATCAAGAGGCTTTCACTTTCTCTTTTCTCAGAATTAAAAGTGTGAATATTTCCTAAACTATTCTTCTGCTGGAATTTTGGCGACACAGTGACAGTTTTGTATGAAGTTTTCAAATATGTAAAATTAAAAAAAAACAAAAACAAAACTTCAGGGAGATAGGTTCCTTTAATTTCACCTTTAAGAACCAGAAGGCTGTGCAACACATTGGGGAGATTCACTAAGTGGTTATAAAGAGGTGATAAAGATATGATAACGTGGAGATGACTTCTCCAGTTCCTATGTTATTCTATGGACCCTATTCACTAAGATCTCCAAATCTGAAGAAATGTTAGTGAATAGACTCCATGGAATAACATAGGAATGGGAGAAGTCATTAACGCATTATCACCTCTTTATCGCTGCTTTCACCTTCTTATCATCCCTTAAGGGTTAATTTGAGACTACATTTGGGTCACACATTTTATAAAATATGGAATTTTTACGATACTGAAACAAATCCTTGATCTGTGACATTCTTAATAACAATAACTGTATTAAAGCGGAACTACCACGTTAGGTAAAGTTGCCCTGCAATACCTATGCAGGTGGCGACTAGATCAATAATAGTGGCTTTACTTCTCAAAAGTATCCGATTGTAAAGTAATCCTTAATCTTCCAAGACTGACGGGCAGGTTAATGCAGTCTTCACTCCAGCGCTGCCAGTCCCGGTCTCCATTAAAAAGCATTGCACTGGCCCAAAAGGCACCTGAAGTGACTGATGGCTCAGGCACACAGACTGCACTAACCTGCCCGTCATTCTCGGAAGATTACTTTACAATCAGCTACTTTTGAGAGATAAAATAACTATTATTAAGATAGTCACCACCTGCCTAAGTATTGCAGGGAAACTTTATCTAACGTAGTAGTTCCGCTTTAATCTAGTACTTTTCTAATGGGACTCTAACTGCTTAACCCTTTGAGTGCCAGAGAAGTATTCAACGTATTGCAACGCAATAGGTTGAATACCTCTCTGGCTGGCACTCAAAGGTTTAAAGGATAACAAACACTTCACTTAAATGCCCTGTATTCCAAACTTGTATCTCCATATGTTAGCTGAGGCCTACAGTTAATTCCCTATGGAAGTATCCATCTATGCTTTCTGCAGAACCTTAAGGCACCATTAGCACTGCAACCTTGATAGATGTGTCAGAATGACAGTACAGTGTCTGTAAACTGCCACAGAAGCCTTTCTGAGTAAAACCGGGGTTGTAAATTAACTGCCACAACTGTTGTCACTCATTTCAAGCTAGCAAAGACTGACTAATCGGTGACTCTATAGCACAGTCTGTACATGACTCAAGCAAGCAAACTTAGCTTTAGATTTTATGAATCTGGAATTGGATTTTTAATTAAATAAATATTTTCTTACAGATGCTTGACAAGTATAATGCTTACAGGAGCAGTGCCACCTAGATTAAAAAAATAATTTTTCTTAACCCCTTAACGATCCTTGACGGTCATAGTACGTCATGGGTCGATCTGAGTTAACGACCTTTGATGTACTATGACAGTCATGGAATTCTGGGCTCCCCCGCAGCTGCACGCCGTTCGGGGAGTCCGGAACCTAAAAAAAAAAAATGCTCTGTGGTCCTTAACTGACCGCGCCGCGCCGATCGGCCGGTCGTTAAGGGGTTAATAGATACAGAATTAGAGAGCTTTTGCCTGACGCTATTAAGTGGCCCCAGAAACTAAAAAAATGTAAGGTTATTTTTTACATATTCACCATTATCTGAATTTCTTAGGGACCTATACATTTAGTTTGTTTCCTCATCATTCTGCTCCTTTTTTCTTTTAACCCTTTGAGTGCCAGAGAAATACCCAACCCATTGCAACACAATGGGGGAGATTCACCAAGCAGTGATAAAGTAGAGGTGACTCCTTCAGTTTATCACTTATCCAGTACCTATGTTATTCTGTGGAGCCACTGCACTGAAATCTCCAAAGCTGAAGAAATCTTAGTGCATGGGCTCCATAGAATAACATAGGGACTGGAGAAAGAATATCACTGGAGAAGTTTTCTCCGCTTTATCACCTCTTTTTCACCACTTAATGAATCTCCCCCCTCTTGTATTTCAGGTAACTGGAGTTCCACAGAGCACAGACAAATAACCACTATACCAGGGCTTAAAATATGAAGTCCTTTGCTACTAGCCAGACCTGAAAAGTTACTCGCCACTGTAAGCCATAACATACCCACCAGTGCTGAATTTCTACTCGCCAGGGCTAAATTTTCACTCGTCATTGGCTAGTGGGGAGTGGAAAGTTTGAGCCCTGACTATACTATGGTTAAACTGGATTTCTGCCAGGCTGTTATAGAGGATCATGCCAAGGAAATTCTATGGTTTTCAGCTTTATATAACCACATGTTACAGACCTTTCCAGAGCATAGAACAGCAGATCATAATTGCATGCAAGGGGTAATTAATGACAAACATAGCTGTGAAATTAAATTTTTTTAAGAAAAATGTTCAGAAAAAGGTGATATAGTTTTAAAAAAATGTATTTGTGGTGTCCTTGGTGTCCTGTCAGTAACCACTCAGTGAATCTCCCCCAATGTATGGGATATCTATCTGGCACACAAAGGGTTAAGCCACCAAAGATGATCAAAGGCCCCCTCTGAAGCAAATGACCTACGTGGGTTGGCTGGGTTTTGAGCAGCTGAAACCCCCAGTGTAGAAGAAATGGTGTGAATATATTCTCTTTGTTTGTTTGTTTGTTTTTTAATTGAATGTGATGTGAAAGCAAAAATAAATGCAGATCTGATTTATCTTCCTCCTGTATCATTCTACTGTACTTGCCTCAATATCTAAAATCCCATTTCATTTTCTATATTTGTATTCATTAAAATAGAAACAAAAAACCAACATGACGCTAAAAGTAATATTTGACATTTTTTTTCCAGGGCAAATGATTTTATAATATCTGTGTAGTTGTTTGAACTAAAGCAACCGGTACACGGTTGATTTTCACAGCCAGAGGACAGGACTGTATCTGACATGGAAATGTAATTATGGCTCACCAATAAACCGGCTAGAGTCACAGGCCGCGCTGAGTGTCTCAATGGAGTGTTTGTGTCTGCTGTCTGTGTTATTACCGGCAGTAATGTGTATACTTAACCCTTTACGTGCAGGATGGGTAATCTAGCCATTCAAGCTGATCCACATAATTTTGGAAAATACAAAAGGTTAACCCTTTGAGTGGAGGGGTATGCAGCGCCCTCTGGTACTCAAAGGGTTAAATATTTATCTCAGACTAATTAATGACGGAGGCTTTCTGCCTGTAAGCTGGAGCTCTCTTATTGGCCAGAGACTGCTCCAGTTCACAGCAGAAAGCCTCCGTCATTGGAGGAGGCTGGATAGAGGGAGGGGAGCAGAGGCCGAGTGACAGAATGTAGTTACAAAGTTGTACCCGCAGTCTGACTGGAAGTAGGGCCACGGTGATATTTAATGGAGTAAATTTGGCTAAATAATGACGTTTAAAAAAAAAAAAAAAAATGAATACCTTAGCCCAGCTAGTCGCTACATACAGGAGCTGTGTAGCCCAACATTTGTAGGAGTGATAGATCCCCTTTAAAGGGATAGTAATACTTCATTTTTACTATCCCCCATGTTGTAGCCCTTAAAAATCAGAATTATGATTTGAGAGATATCCGCATTCCAAGTTCCCTCTCCTTCTCTCTCCCCTGACATCAGCGTTATAGCTGACAGCAGGGGAATCCGGTCCAGTGACTGGTGTCGGCTCTGCAGCAGTGCTGAGATCGCGTTATGGAAACAGAAATCCTTCACTGAAATGGTCTTCTACGTGTGTTTGCAAACCAAGCACAAACCAAGCACACGTAGAAGACCATTTCAGTGAAGGATTTCTGTTTCTATAATGCGATCTCAGCTCTGCTGCAGAGCCGCAGCTTGCTCACAGACCGGATTCCCCTGCTGTCAGCTATAACGCTGATGTCAGGGGAGAGAGAAGGAGAGGGAACTTTGAATACGGATATCTCTCAAACCATAAAGGTTTGAGAGATGCCACTAATCATAATTGCATATCAGGCTGTTGTACATGTGCTGTGTAGAAAGAGTTCTTCATACTGTGGGGATATTTACTAAACAAGTGAAGTGAAAAACCCATTTAGGTCCTTATGCAGCAACAAAAGAAAAAGCAATTCTGGAGGAAAATAATTGAACCATAGGGTGTAATTGAAAAAAAAATCTAATTGACTTAAAAGAGGCCTTTAACTTCTTGATGGCTAGAAAGGTATCCAATGCATTTCTTTGCGGTTTACTGGAAGTGCTCTTTAGCATTCTGGTGGTTAACCCTTTGAGTGCCAGAGGGGTATGCAATGCATTGCTTTGCTTTGCAATGCGTTGCGTACCCCTCTGGCACACAAGGGGTTAAGCGGCTGCTACCTCATCTCTCCAAGCGATGCAGTCTTGAGTCGCCTCACTCACGCGATGCAATCATGCGCAGTAGAGACAGCTCAAATGTGGGCAATCTCTACTGCACATGACTGCATCGTGACAAACATCCTAGCATTATAGAGGATGGGCCAATGGAAAACATTTTTCAACCTGGTGTAAACAGACAATCCTTATGCGGCCACCTTGCTGAGTGGAACAGTCATGTACAGCTGGGGTGTACACTTTGTCAAGAGCTACCATCTATCCAAGATTTAATGCTTTGCATACCCCCTCCATATAAACAAAGGGACTGGATGGGCTGGCCTGGGGATCATATTATGGCTTTGCCCTCCCCCCTGGAAACATTTCTATGGACACCACTGCCCTTTGGCACTCAATGGGTTAGAGATTTCCCTGTTTGGGTAAGCCAAACGAATGGGCCACTGATTACTCACCTGTGGTTAATCAGAGAAATACTTAACCCTTTGAGTGCCAGAGGGGAACGCAAAGCATTGCAAAACATAATCTTAAAGGTTTATGACTAGGGGATTATGCAGTGCATTGCACAGCCCTCTGGTCCTTAAAATGTTAAAATTCTTCATATCAGTACATGCCTGTTTGTGCCCTGAAGGAACACTGTTGAAAGCCTTTTCTGTATGTTCCAGGCGCATGCATTAAACCATTGCTGCTCACTTAGATGAGTTTTTTTTCTGTTTGCTACTTGCTTTTGTGTATTGGCCTTAAAGAACATTAATGTGACCAAAGCCATTATGTAACCTTGACATCTTACTGAGATATTTGTGATGCTTACAATAGGAACAGTATTTTATTTTATAAAGCACATCCATTTATATATTCTCTGAAGAGGCATGGTAACATCTGAATAGGGTAGCAGCTGGGGATGCCCATAGATAGGGCTACAGATATTGATAATGAGGCCTTTAAGCCTTTGAATGCATCTCAGTGTCTTTGAGACCACTATCCTATATAATAATTCGCTAGAACGTGTGTAACGACGGAGTCATGCGCAGTAGAGACTGCTGCTCGTGCTGCAGTCATGCGCAGTGCTGGCAGTCTCTACTGTACATGACTGCCCCGCGACCAGCTGGCAGTGGCACTGTGGCCCATGTAACGCTCTCTTCAACTAGTTAGGGCTATAATCCATAAGCTAAATAGGTGTAATTCTGGAGCAAGCAAACTTTACCATAGGGAACAAATGGTCATTCCTAAAGTAGGGAATACTGTATCAGTCTCCTGCATTCCCAAAATGTTAACTTAATTTAAATTCCGATTGAACCCCACTGAATGCAAGAACTTGAAAGAGAGCTCTCTAGCACTCAGTGGGTTAAAGGAATAGTAATGCCTAGTATTGAAATGTATGTGTGTGATGAGTTAATTCTATGACATTTTATTCAAACGTTATTACAAACTTGTATTTTATACGTGCAGCACCTCCATGACCCTAACAATTATAGCGGTGCTGTTGCCACATTAGTCTATGGAGGTTTATGGTCAACTGACCAGGGCTGTCCATAGTCTGCTGTCAGAACAGCGCCATGGAAATACTGCACCCAGTATGTGAAAGTTTGAGATGCTATAACCTTTTAATAAAGCACCTCTATGCACTGGTAATACCATCGTTTTTCTCAGCATGTTAAATCCTACAATATGTATATTTTTTTGAGCAGTACTATCCCTTTGAAATCCACATTTAAAGGGGCAATATACCTTAATTATGGAACAAGCCCTACAGTCTTCTCCTATAGAACATAGCCAGGGTATTTAGTCCCAGTGCTAGAAGAAGTGTCATTCAAAAGTTATTAAAAAGACAGCTTGAATTCAAGATATTTTGCATCCATGTGCTGCTGTTGCTCCATCCTCTGTGTCTGTGTGACATTCGGCTTTTCACAGAATACAATAGCAACAGCATTACCTGGCTGTAGTACATCTTAAAGCGGAACTTACTAGCTTTATAATATAAATGTTACCTCTGAAATGTAGCCCACATAAAGAAATCCTTTATTGTAGGAAACCGGAAGCCAGGCATCGGACAGCCTGCGCTGTCAGTCCCGGTCTCCATTGAGAAGCATTGCAGTGTGCCACAAGGTAACCGGAAGGGACTGACGGTGCAGGCTCGCAGACTGCACTAACCTGCTTCTCCTACAATAAAGGATTTCTTTATAATGGGCTACATTTCAGAGGTAACATATCTATTATAAAGCTAGTCTCTACCTGCTTATTTATTGTAAGGGCGACTTTATAGCGGGTTAAAGTTCCGCTTTAACCCCTTAGTGACGGCCGCGTGCAGACGCGGCCGTCACTTAACGCCCGTCTAACTTTTTTTTTTTTTTTTAAAAAGAATCCGGAGTCCCCGAACGGCGTGCAGCCGCGCGGGGAGCCGGATTTCCAGGACGTACATGTACGTCCTCTGTCACTAAGTGACACCCACACAGGACGTACATGTACGTCCTGTGTCACGAAGGGGTTAAACTCAAGATACCAGAAAAATGCCAAGTTATCTTTTTTAATAATATTTGACAGAAATATCTCGAAGCACTGGGAGTTTGCCTGTTTTACTCTATAGGAAAAGCCCTATCATATTCATTTTGATAATTAAGGTAAACTGCCCATTTAAATCAATGTGGAGTTTTATTTGTCTCCTATGATACAGTTGATTTGCTTCAGAATTACCCATGTTTATATCCCTTATCCAAAAGTTTAACCCTTTAAGGACCTATGGCATGCCTGGACCATCATGGGTAATCTTGTTTTAACCCTTTGAGTGCCAGGGCGGTACGGAATGCATTGCAAAGCATTGCGTTGCATACCCCTCTGGCACTCAAAGGGTTAACCACCTGAATGCTAAAGAACACTTCCAGTACATTGCAAAGAAATGCACTGGATACCTTTCTAGCAATCATAAGATAAAGGCCTCTTTTAAGTCAATTAGATTTTTTTTTCAATTATTTTCCTCCAGAATTGCTTTGTCTTTTGCTTTGCAATGCATTCCATAACCCTCTGGCACTTCAAGGAATTCATGCCGCTCAGGGACCCCTAAATGCATTCCTCAAAAAAAAAAAAAAAAAAAAAAAAAAGCTCTGTGGTCCTTAACTGCTGGCCGTGTGATGGTCATTAAGGTTTTAAAATCTTGGCTGAAGGCATAGTTTATTCATTTATTCTTACCCAGTAGATATTTATTAAAATTTAATAACATTTTGGTTGTTTTAAGTAAAGTACCTTTTAAATACTGGAGTTTCCTCCTGTAGCCTGTTTGTTATTTTCAGCAGGTTTGGGGAAGCAATTTTCCTTCGCACTCCTCACTTCCTGTACTGCATTGTGTGAGAAACAGGTAGTGAGAACACTGCTTTCTCCACTTCTCTGAGAAACAATATATACAATATGATATTCCTTAAATAATAACAATGTATGGCAGCATTTATAAACATACACTCACGTATTCAGCATATAGTATAGACCATGAGAGTCCACCATATCGCCCATGGGCCAAATGCAGCCCGTCTGGCCCCAGGGTGCAGCCTGCTTGAGATTCTTAAATACCATTTTTATACCTAATTAACCAGAACACATGAACTAATAGGCCAGTAAGATCTAATTCCCTGCTTACCAGTACTGTGTATTTCAAGAATAGATGTCTGTTAAATATCTGTATTAATATTTAATTTCTAGACTGTGCCCCAAGAGCTATAGGATTGGGTTTCCCAAGAGTTATGAGAACAGAGTTTCCATATCTTTAAACCATTGTGTACCCCTCTGGCACTCAAAGGGTGAAAGTTTTCCTTTGTCCACCAGGAGTGACATCCGAATAGAGTGAGGTGCTCATGGGAGATTGCTTTCCACTGTATAGGAGACCAGTGAAATGCTTACTGGAGGGTAACAGAGGAGTTTAAAGCTATGGGAAATCTGTTCCTATAAGTATTAGGCACAGTCTAGAAATGAAAATGTTCTGGTACTTCCTCTTTAATTATTTATTCCCTTTGGTTCAGTTGGTGTGCTTACAGCAGAATTCTTTGTTGTTTTCGGTCTTTTCTGAAGTCCTATATATGTTCTGAACATTTTTCTTACAAATAGGATTTTTTTCCCTTCTCAGTCCTGTGAAATGTCTTATTTTCATGTTGGCAAAACATTGCATTTTCTAACATTAACAAATCAGATCAAATATTCCTACAATTCAGCCAAAAGGCATCTTGGCAAACAGTTTATGGTTAGAAGGAATATATAGTAGAACACGTTGTGGCCAAAAACCAAATTCTGTGCCTGGTAGGTAATGGATGATATCTGAGGGTGTTTTCTGATGAGTAGTTTCTATTTAACCCTATGAGTGCCAGAGAGATATCCAACGCATTGCATTCGGCACCCCTCTGGCGCTTAAAAGGTTCAGCCAAATGGATATTTTTTTATAAGTTTCCTATAGTGTAGTAGGATTGTCTCAAAATTGTACCTTTTTAGTTTCTTTCCTAGAGAACTGCAATTGGTGAAGCACTATCACTGTCCCCTTCCCGCTTTTTATAGCAACAATTGCCTCTCATCAACCTCCCCTTGTATTTCTCTAGGTTCTTCTAAACAGAAGGCTGAGGGGAAAATTGTTCACTATGGCCTTTTTCTCTTAAAGAGAACAGTTCGGAGCCTTTCACAATGCTTTAGTACAACAAAGCTATAATACACTTATAAGCATATCTGAAGCTTCTGCTCTCTTTTTTTTCTTGCAGATCAATTCTTTCCAATGCATTGGATACCTCTGGCACTCAAAGGGTTAAGAGCCTCTCTGGCCCCTTGATAAATTGTGAATGGAGGTGTGCAGATAGATATTAAGGATCATCTTATGTTTAGCTGCAACCCTCCTTCCCTTAGTAGTTGAGGTAAAAATAGCTGCATTTAAATGGTGTACACCCAGAAAAACTTCAACCCTTCCTGACCGTCTGACAAAATGATTAATCTGGTACCTCACAATGAGGCCAGACGTTGTTGAGAATCTAAGGCAAGGCCTCCTGACATGCACTAGCCCTTTCAGTTTCACAGTGGTATCCAACACATTGTACTGCACCTCTCTGGAACTCAGTGGGTTAAAATGCTCATGTATGGGAACCCTGTTACAAAGAATCACAAGTAGGACATCATTCCGTGGATTATCTCATTTGCACTGTTCCAGATGATTTTATATTGTGAGAAAGTGGTTACCAAATGCAGACTGAAATGGAGCTCTGTAAATAAAGATGTCTATAGAAGAAAATAGAAACAATAGGGGGAGATTCACTAAGTGGTGATAAAGTGGAGATAACTTCTCCAGTTATCACTTCTCCAATTCCTATGTTATTCTATGGAGCCTATGCAATATGATTTCTTCAACTTTGGAGATCTTAGTGCATAGGCTCTATAGAATAACATAGGACCTGGAGAAGTGGTATCACTGGAGAAGTCATCTCCACTTTATCACCTCTTTATCATCACTTAGTGCATCTCCTCCAGTGTATTAGTAGATTTACCAGACAGCTGTATGGAGGACAAGTACCTATTAGATCAGGCATGGGCAATATGGGGGCCCTCAGCTGCTGAGCACCTCAGTTCCCTAATGGGAATCTCTTGAGCAAAGGCCCGAGGATAAAATGGATAGGGACATTGGAATATTCTGGCCATAGTGGCCATCGTAAGGAAAATGTGTTTGTGTTATTATTATTAGTTTCTCCTTTAACTCTTTGAGTACCAGAGGGGTATGCAATGCATTGCAGAGTAATGCATTGTGTACCCCTTTGGCAGTCAAATGGTTACGTTGGTTTCGATTGCAGAGAGGAGGGCCTGTTCCTAGTCTAAGACCAAGTACTTATTACACAATAATAGACGCCCAGAGATTTGAACTAGTAGTGTTGGCTCTGAGCCATTAAAGACATTTTGATAAATGTCATTACAAAACAGACACAACCCTGCTTTTTTAATTCACTAATGTTTTAATAAGTGTTGCTGAATTAATCCTTGAGAGGCATACACTAATGACATTGCTTTTTAGGCGTGATGGGCAAGAGAGAGAGAAAGCAGACCTGCTTATTTTAGATTATTTTTCTGGCCAATTTACTTTGACAAAATACATTTGTACTGTAAAGCTAAAGTCTGTTTAACCCTTTGAGTGCCGGAGAGGTATCCAACTTGATACCTCTCCAGCACTGAAAGGGTTAAAGCTGAACTATCAGTCATATAAAAGTGCCCCCCCCCCCATTAATATCTACTATAGCGTTAAGCATATAAATCCCTGTATAATCCTTATTAAGTCGGCAATATTTCGAAATCTGAGTTCTTCCGAGACTCGCCGCCAGGCACCTTGCCAAAGAGGCATCTATGCTCTTGCGCTGTCCTTCCCTGTTTGTACCTTAAAGTACTATGCAACTCCCCCGTTGACAATCATTAAGGAGACAGGGACGGACAGCACAGGAGCACAGATGCCTCTTTGGCAAGTTGTCTGCGCTATCGTTTGCTATTGATGTATTGTTTGTTTTTAAGCACCATTAAATACTTTTGTACATTTACAAGCGGATTTAGTTTTCCTTCAGATTCGGGAGTTATCTACGAGCAGGGTGGACAGTTTTCCCTGGGTGCCTATTATACCGGTTCTATGAAAAGTAGGCCGGTGTGTTTTATCTTGTGAATATACAGTTGAAACCAGAAGTTTACATACACTATATAAAAAGACACATATGCATGTTTTTCTCACTATCTGACATGAAATCAGAATAAACCTTACCCGTTTTAGGTCAATTAGGATTACCAAAATTATTTATATTTGCCAAATGCCAGAATAATATGAGAGAGATAATTTTTTAAGGCATTTTTATTACTTTCTGCAAAGTCAAAAGTTTATATACATTTCATTAGTATTTGGTAGCATTGCCCTTAAACTGTATGACTTGGATCAAACTTTTTGGATATCCTTCCACAAGCTTCTGACAATAGTTGGTAGGAATTTTGGCCCATTTCTCCTGACAGACCTGGTGTAACTGAGTCATGTTTGTAGGTCCTTGCTCGCATACATGGACATTTCAATACTGTCAGAGTTGTAGTTCAAGAGTAATTGATTGATAAATTATGCCCCTCCCATCCCTTTTACTGATTTAAAACTGCTCACCTCAGAGCAGCAAGACTGTCCGGATGGATCTCAGAGAGGGACAATATCAGTGAGCATAAAGAAAACCCTGAAAAACCTGTCAGAGTAATAAGATTGTCCCTTGCTGTGAGCTGTCTGGTCAAGTAACCAGATTCCACATCTGAGGGGAGGTGGGTTACACTAGGTAAAAGGGGAGGGAGAGGGATAATTTATCATTCAATTACTCTTGAACTACAACTCTGACAGTATTGAAATAACACTCTCCATGGCCCAAATACTATGAAGATTAATCAGAGCTACTGTTTTTGTAAAACTTTACTATCACTTTAATACACAAGATGTTAAAAGCCCCATTTCAGTCAATGTAAAGTGCAGTTGGTTTGCCCCAGAATTGTGAATATGGACAAATTATGTTACTGTTTTAACCTTTTTTGATACTAGAGAGGTCTCCAGTTTCGTAGACTTTTATGGCATAAAAGGTGCAAGATTAACCCTTTGAGTGCTTCTCTGGCACTCAAAGTATTAAAGACACTGGTCAGTCTGCTAATCATGAAAGTTGTTATTTATTGTTTACATGAACAGTGATTTGCAGAAGTATTCACCCCCACCCCCTTCAGTTCTAAAAATTTGATAAAACTTGTGAGAATTACACAAAGCTTTTATATTAAAATATACATGTAAAATCTACAAAACCAACTAAATTGCTTAAGTTAAATTAATGCATATAGAATGTTAATAAGATTTACAGAGAAAAACAGATTAATCTCACTTACATAAGCATTCAACCCCCTTGCTACTATTTCAGCAATGAATCTGCTCATGTGCAAATGAATTGTTTTAAAGGTTACACAATTAGTGAAATGATTCAGACTGTATTTAATCAAATGTTCCCCAGGTATATAAAGCATTTCAAGCTGCAACTCACATTGTGGTCCAACAAAACATCCAATGAAGGCCAAGGAACTTTAAAAAGAAAAAAAAAGTCATATACAGGGCTAAACTGGTAGAGAGTCAAAGGGCAGGTGAAGGGTATGGAAAAAATGTATATTAGTTTTGCTTACTCAATTAATGGACCCAGGGCCGGCCTAATACATTGTGCTGCCTGGGTCCAAGGATAAAATGCTGCCCCCCAACAAAACCACGCCCACCAAAACACTCCCATATCTGTTGTTTTTTGAGACTGAAAGCAGGAGGTGTGATTTCAATATAGATAGGCCACACTTTCTGTACTACATTTAAACCAATATATTTATTTAAACCCTAAACTTGGCTGCATTAAGGTGTACATTTATGATGTTGACTATTGACTATTTTATTTTTATGTGATAGAAAACAACATTTTGGCTTTTATTCAGGTTTCTTCATCAGTCGGGCTCTACTTTCAATCTTGCACTAAGAGTCTGTCCCCAGAACAAGTTTGAAAGTGGCGCCCAACTTATTAGGATACAGACAGAATATATCATAATCATAACTCACGGTACCAGGCTTTTTATACCCACCACATGCCAGGCAGGGCCTCCAATACAATAGGCTATGGGCAAAACTTTCTGGGGGTCCCCAAGTCTTGTGGGGCCTCCAATATAATATATGCAAACTTGCCCAAGACATTCTGGGGGGCCTCAAGTCTGGAGGGGCCTCTGCTATGCCTCTGCTTGGGGCAGCAGTTTGCTGCCCTTGTCAAAGTGCTGACTGGGTCCCATGGATCCACTGGGACCCATGTAAGGGCAGACTATGGATGGACCTCCAGTTCTTGGAGACATCTCCCATCATCACCATCCAATCTCGGTGACAGTCTCTCTTCTGGCCTAGTCTGAGAATAACATTGTGTCAATGCTTGTTAGTGTAGCTTGTCCCAGAGAGGGAACACCAGCCTCTTTGGTGAGATGGTCAATTATGAGGCTGTAGACTTACTTTTAAAAACAAGTTCCAACTACTGTGTTGTTGTAGGTGCTAGAAATTGGCAAGTGAAGTCCATGGGTAGCAGGTCTTCTTCTTTTCTCTCCTACCTTTATAATTATCATCTATAGTAGAACTTCTTTGAATCATTTACAATTGCCCTTTGCTATTACTTCTCCTGTCCACTGTGTCATTAGTAAAGTCTGACTTCCGTTTGGGCCATTCTGTCAGCATGGACATTTTGTATAAAGAAAAAAATGTATCAATTCCAAAGCAAATCAACTGCATTACAGTGGACAGATACAAATTGCCCATTGATTGCTAGAGAGGTCTCCAATGCATTGCTTCACAATGCTTTTGAGATCTGCCTAGCATTTAAGGGGTTAAAAGCTCATTGGGTGCACTTAGTGCCTCTCTTTTATCATAAACCTTTATAATGTTTGGTGAACATCTGTTCTTTCCATGGATGGTAGGAATGTCTAAAATGCATGGCTTTTGCCTCACAGCAGAAGTGGCCAGACTGTTTCACTCAAGGGCCATATTGAGGAAAGAGCAATGAATTGTGGACAATAAAGCCCATAAATCTCACAGTTGCAAAACAGTAAATTTAAAAAGACTTTGTATACAGTCCATAGCAAGGCAATACTACCTTATGTTTTCTGCTTATGGTAAATGTACATACTCGGCATTAAATGCCTTAATGCTAAAGATTGAATAAGGATTGTTGTTAAGTTGTCCACTTTGAATTATTCAACTAAATTTGCTTTGGGGCTCGATCGACCATTTCAAAGGGCTGTAAATGACCCGAGAGCCTTAGCTTTTGTGGCACAAGCCATGTCTAATTTCCAACTTCTTTGACGTGATACCATGAAAAATGCCCTGGCTAGGGTCTAAAATGTTAACAGATGTATTCTTGATCAGATCTACAGTTGATTGTAATTGAGTGATGTTTCAATTGGACCGGTATAACATAAGCTCCCTTTCAAATGGAGTGACACCAGCTCAGTGATGCTGTATTGGATCTATGTCTTTCAGTGAAACATAACATGCTGCACAATGGTGCCTGGTGACTGTTACCTTGTGTGATCACACGAAAGTCCAGCATGTTCCTCAGTAACATAGCAAAGTCACAGTAAGATCTGCATGGGGCCACCTAAATACCTGTCAGATGATCAGCGCTGGAGGTTGTGATTCTCATAGCATCCTACAATGAATGGCTGCCCAAATGGACTTCAACAGTTTTTTCTCCCATGTGAATGAGAGCTTAACCCACGTGAACACAGCCCTTTCAAGAAAGTGTAGATGAAACTTATTTTTCTAGACATGTTAGAAATTAATTATGGAGGCTTTATCTGACCAAGGGCTGGATTCAAATGCAGGAGATAAATGTTACCTCCTGTTTTATCAAAAATGTTCCTATTGAAGTCTATGGGGATACCTGGAGGTAAAAGCAGAAATATAATTAGCACATGCATTTGAATTCATTCCCATGTGAGGGGACAGAACTCAGCTGAAATTAGAGTCCCCAATCAAATGTGATTACAACTAGTAATATTTTTGTAAATCTAAAACCTGAAGCTATATTCAATTTAAATAGATGCTTTTAAGGAGGCTAAAAGTTGTGTAGGTAACAGGTCCACTTTAAATACTCAGTTATCTGTGCTAGTGGGTTTTCGAAGTCCTAAAACCTAGACTTACATAACTCTATGGGGACAATCATTCCTGCATTTTTAAAGGGTTCCCTGACTCCAATGATCATAAAAATCATTATTGTAATTGATAGTGCTGTATTGTCTGTAAATAAATGATGCTTTATTAATACAAGAGTGGAGTTTACTAATCTCAATACATGAACTCCCTTAGCACTTGTCTATCATTTCAAACAGCACAAACTAAATAAACCAAATGTCAGTCAGCACAAGTCTTTGCTAATTTCCTTTTTATGTGTTAGTGTCCATTTAATAACCTTCAGGAAATATCTTATGGAAAGCCTAGGAGTTGAAATGGTAATATCCTTCTAAAGAAAATTCTGTGCAAACGCATCTCTTGGAAAATGAGTTCAGTGTTGTCTCTGAAGAATATAGTTTGTTGATTGACTGGCTGTTTTTTTAACCTTTGTCTCAGATAATTGTGTTCTGTGAAAACAGTGCATCTTCCTTAATTTTAAAAATCAGATTCTCATGAGTCATGTTTCACAGAATGCAGTAATCAGTTGCACTGTCTGTGTGGCGGTGTCCTGCTAAGAAGCAATACCTCATTGTGGAAAGTCATCTCCGGTACAGGATGTGTGATCTCTGCTGACCTTGTACATGTTACCTGGGATTCAATCAGAGGAGGAGATTAAGTTCAGGTCTCCTATTAGTCTGCTTTATTGATAACAATGACCTTTAGCTCCAGTTTACAAGTTGAACATGGTTATCCCTTTGAGTGCCAGAGGGGTGACACCCCACTGGCACTCAAAGGGTCAAGAGCCATTCTAAGCTGTGACCAACATGCTAGAAGGCCATATGCAGACAACAAGAAAAAGCAATTCTGGAACATACCAACATCACCTTAGGTGACCAATATAATCCTCAAATCCCCAGTGCGTTGGAGGGGTGCAAAGCCCTTTTTAAAACCATAGGCGCTTTTGGGCCTTTACTTGTCCTCTGTGGTGCAGATGGGTTGCTGTAGAATTTCTCTTCTTTTGTGCCTAAAGTCCCAAGAGCTGAATGTGAAAAGCAAAAGGAGCAGTTTTGTTTGATCAAGCAAACAGCACCACAGGATGCAAATAAAAATTCCCTTTGAGTTAACCCCTTCCCGACAATGGACGTACATGTATGGCCTGCAGAAACTGTCACTTTGTGACAGAGGACATACATGTACGTCCCGGAAATCCGGGTTCCTGCATGGCTGCACGCTTTCGGGGATAACGGGTTACTTTGGTGAAAAAAAACATTTCCTAGCCGCATGTGTGCGCGACCAGTCACTAAGGGGTTAAATCAGTGTTTCTCAACTCCTGTCCTCAGGACCCACTAACAGGTCAGGACTAAGGGATTTCTCTGCTAGAGCACAGGTTTGGTGATCAGAGGCTCATTCACATTGATTAACTCACCTGTGTTCTAACAAGGAAATCATCAAATCCTGGCCTGTTAGTGGGTCCTGAGGACAGGAGTTAAGAACCACTGAGTTAAAGGGATAGTAATACTTCGTTTTATCTTTATTTTATTTTGTAAGCATTAAAAAAACATGAAGAACGATATATGTCTTATCTCTCAAACCTTTTATGGTTTAAGAGATATTCACAAGCAAAGTATCCCCCCCCCCCCCCCCCCGTTCAGCCAAATCAGAAGGGAGGTGCCCAGGTAGACTGCAGAGAGGGACAATCTTCAATTAAGATAAGGGAAAAAGCTGAAAAACTTGTCAAGGGGGGAAGGGCTTTCATTCTTTTCATACAAAGAAGATTGTCCCCTGCTGTTATCTGTCTGGTCTTACAACCAGATTCACATCTGAGAAGAGATGGCTTACACTAGGTAAAAGGGGAGGGAGGGGAAACTTTGCTTGTGAATATCTCATAAACCATAAAGGTTTGAGACATAATACTTATATCATTCTTCATGTTTTTTTAATGCCTACAAAATAAAATAAAGTTAAAACGAAGTATTACTATCCCTTTAAAGGGATAGTAATGTTTAACAAAAACAGCAGCTCCAATTAATCTTCATAGTATTTGGGCCATGGAGAGTGCTATTTCAATACTGTCAGAGTTGTAGTACAAGAGTAACTGAATTATAACATATCCCCCTCCCGCCCCTTTTACCTAGTGTAACTAGGGTTGCCACCCAGCTGGTATTTTTTTACTTCTGTCCAATGCGATGGCCCATATTTTTTTTGGAAGAAAAGGTGGCAACCCTAAGTATAACACTGCTTACCTCAGAGCAGCAAGACTGTCCGGATGGATTGCAGAAAGGGACAATCTTCAGTGAGCATAAGAAAAACCTGAAAAACCTGTCAAGGGGGCAGGGTTTTCATTTTCCTCACAGTAAGAAGATTGTCCCTTGCTGTGATCTGTCTGGTCCCATCACCAGATTCCACATCTCAGGGCAGGTGGTTTACACTAGCTAAAAGGGGCGGGAGGGGGACATTTTATCATTCAATTACTCTTGAACTACAACTCTGACAGTATTGAAATAACACTCTCCATGGCCCAAATACTATGAAGATTAATCAGAGCTGTTTTTATTGTGAAACATTACTCTCCCTTTAAAAATGTTGAAATTAACTCCTTCAATGCTAGCGCCCCATTCATATAAACTGTAATATTTATGCTCCTCCCCCCATGGTGCAGTTGGTATGCTCCAGATATGGACTATATAGGGATAGACAGGAAACCGGTGTTTGGTACACACACTGGTCTTACTGTAACGCTTAACTTTTAATTAAATCATTAACCCCTTAGTGATAGCCGCGTTCGTATGCGGCTGTCACCTTAACGCCCGGCTAACAGCCGCACGGAGACCCGGACTTCCGGGACTTACCAGGTACGTCCTCTGTCACTAAGTTTTTGCAGGACGTACCTGGTAAGTCCATTGTCGGGATGGGGTTAAAGAGATAGTAATGGCACACTATAAAATAATCTCTGATTATTCATTACTAGTGTAAAAGTCCGTGTACATGGGACAAAGTGCGTAAAACTGCAGAACTACACCTCACAGCATTCTGTGCATTTGGGCAGTCTCTACTGCACATGACTGCATCGACCTGCGTTTGGGCAGTCTCTACTGCACATGACTGCATCGGCCTGCGTTTGGGCAGTCTCTGCTGTGCATGACTCCATCACCCTGCGTTTGGGCAGTCTCTACTGTGCATGACTGCATCGGCCTGCATTTGGGCAGTCTCTACTGTGCATGACAGCATCGGACAAACATACATCTAGCTTTTTATATGATAACATACTTTTTAATAACACTTTGTACCTTCCGCACGGTCCATATCTGTGTAGCTTTATTGTAAGTTTCCCCCTTCTGCCCCTTTTCCTGATGTCTCTGTTTTCCCCCTCAGATGAGAAATCTGGTCTGGACGGATCTCATGTAGGGACATTATTGTGTGAACATTAGGAAAACCCTGCTCCCCTTCATCAAGCGGGGCAGAGTTCCCTTATACAGACAATATTGTCCCTTGTTGCGATCTATCGGTCAACCGGATTTCAGATCTGAGGGAAGAAGAGTGATGTTGAGAAAAGGAGCGGGGGGGGGGGAACTAAAATATAATTATCGTAAAACTACACAGATCTGGACAGCATGGAAGGTACAGAGCATTATTAAAATGTATAAAGAATAATCTGATATTAATTTATCACACTTGAAAATGAGAGATAATTGCAATATATCCTTCTTGTTAAAATACGTAATAAAAAAAGAGACAAAGAAAACATAAAGGTGATTCATATTCACAAATGTTAAAAATCTGTGTGAAATCAGCAGAGGCTGTTACAGACCGAACAGTCTGTCCTTTAACCCTTTCAGTGCCAGAGGGGTACGCAATGCATTGCAACACAATGATTTGGATGACTCTTTGGCACTCAAAAGGTTAAAGCAGGGGTGTCGAAGTTCAGTCCTCAGGGGCCGCCATAAGGCCAGGATGTAAGGATTTCCCTGATTAAGCACAGGTGAGTGTCACAATGAGTGATCCACTGATTAATTCACCTGTGCTTAATCAGGGAAATCCTTACATCCTGGCCTGTTGGTGGCCCTTGAGGAATTAATCTGGAAACCCCTATTTTAAAGGACCATGAACACCAAAAAGTAAAATAGCCTGATAAAATGTATATGTTGCTTTTTAATTTGTGTGGTTTTTCCAGTTCAGAGATCATTTATTTAACCCTTTGCGTGCCAGGGGGTTACACAATGCATTGCAAAGCACTCAAAGGGTTAATGTTTGTGTTGAGGAAAAATAACTACACTCCATTAATTTAGGTCCGGGTAATGTTAACCCTTTGAGTGCTAGAGGGGTACGCAACACATTTTGTACTCTTCTGGCACTCAAAGGGTTAAGAGGCCACTAACTCACTGCTCCACGCGATGCAGTCTTGCGTCGTTTCACTCACACTATGCAATCATGCGCAGCAGAGACTGCCCGAACGCGAGCAGTCTCTACTGCGCATGACTGCATCGTGACAAACATCTTAGTGAATTATTATATAGGATAGTGTTCACTGGTTTTATATTCAGAAAGCATGTTATCTTATCTCAGAGGTAATATCAGTAAAATGTATTTTTCTTTTTTTATTTTGTAAAATTCCTAAAATCTAGTCATAAGCTTCCATATTTAATGCATGTGTAGTCTGTCCTATACAGATACAATTTGGTTAATTGTTTGTGCAGAGCTAATGCTATTATTGTATTGACATTCATACCGACTACTTGGCTATTCAGAAAGGTGGGATCCTCTGCCCATTAACAGACAATAAAACAATATCACTTCTATAGCATCTATCAAGTGCTATTGTAATGGGAGCCCTGGAAAAGGCAGAAATGAGGAACCCCGGAGAGACTAGATTTTCAGCCTCAAAAAACAAATGAAGGAATATTTAACAAAGTCTAGCATGGCATACGAAGTATTTAACCCTTTGAGTGCCACAGAGGTATGCAATGCATTGTGCACCCCTCTACCATACAATCATATTTTAGGTATTAGTGTTAGTTTAAAGGGAAATTATATCCTTGATATAATGGGGGGAGATTCACTAAGCGGTGACAAAGAGGTGATTATAGTGGAGATGACTTCTCCAGTTCCTATGTTCCATAGATCCTGTGCACTAAGATCTCCAAAAGTTGAAGAAATCTTTGTGCCAGGACTGTCACACGTTCCTGTACATTGAGGATGGATGACGATCCTGGCATGTCATAGGTTAATGATTGCAGTGCGCCTCAAGGCGAGCTGTGATCATGGCGGTGGGCTGTAACTGAGTGCTCCAGGACTGGAGCAGACAGTTCCAGTCATTCTCCAGTGGTTCTGCACATGTGATAACTGCTACAGGGATCACATGTGCCAGTGGAGTCACATGACAAAGTCAATGTATGTTAACATTCCATCTGTCACTGTTCTCTGCCTCTCTCCTCCTCACTGTGATCATGAGGCAGAGAGAGTCAGAGAACATGACTCCCAGTGCATCAAATGGCCAAAGATGGGGCACAGGGACCGACTAGAGTTCACTGCACCATGCAATCAGACACATCCAGATGTGCTGATGAAACTATGAGCCTCCGGTCATCTGAGCTTGTGAGTCAAGTGATTGATATGTACATTTTTAAACGATTATAAATAAATGTTTTGTATGCTTTTATATTTCTGGATGTGTCCGATTTCATGGTGCAGTGAACACTAGTCTGTTGCAATTTTGATCAGACCAGGGAAGGTCCATTGTTTGTCTAGCACATGCTTTTGACTAGTTCAGCTTTTTGGGCACTACTGTAAAATAAGGTCTGGATATCCTAGAGCCTCTTAATTTATTCCATTTTTGTGCACTTGTACTGGGATCAGGACTGAGGGGAGAAATGATTTAGAGAAAGCCCAAAGTATTTTATTTACACAGACTAAGTTATAAACACATATACTTGTGTTTAAACAAACATTTACCCCTTAAAAACGGCACGGTTCAGGGGTGGGGTGCTCTGGAGGACCAGGGCACATTTTCCCCATAAACGTGATCACAGACTGGTGTGCAGCAACTCTGCAATCACAAACTTCCGTGACGTGCCAGGACCATTATCAATGCTTTGCAATGCGTTGCATACCCCTCTGGCACTCAATGGGTTAACCCCTGGACACTGGTGACAGTCCTGGCACATCAAGTGACTTTAAGTGGTTATGTGGGTTTTATTGCTGTGAAGCAATGTGATACACTTATATACACACACCACACAGTCTGATCTCCTAAACAGAGGGACACCAGTGTGGGAAAGAGATACACAGGGATTTTCATCTTAGAGAAACTGTCCCTCCTAAGGAGGTATATTTATCTTTATCTCAAGTCCCTGTTAAAAATGAACTAATTGAGCACAGATTATCACAAGAAAACCTATGAAATTAGGTTTTTTCCCTTAATTTCTTTTCAATTTTTTTTATTAGCAAATTAAATGATGGGTTATACATATGAATATGCCATAGAAAACTGCTTATTCTTAAAAATGCTATATCATTTGTGTGGGTGTACAAATAAATTGGAGGGAAAATATGGTTGAACAAAGGCATACTAAAAAGGCCAAAATTGCTCTTGTTCTCTAGCGTAAAAAAGCCCTTGTCACCAAGGGGTTAATAGTAAGGAGACGCAGGCTTCCCTTCCTGTCTCTGATCAGTGACTGGCACTATGGGAGCTGGAGCTGATGTTTCAGACCCCCACAGAGCTAAAGACATCTCCAGTGCATTGCAAAAAAACAGTTTTGATTTGTGCCTCCGATTGTATGTAGCATTGACATTGTGTATCATTTGTTTTTAGTTGAACTCTCATTTTCTGAGTACATGCAGGACCTGTGTTCTCTGGTAATAGTTTCAGTTGTTCTTGCTTCCTCCTGATCATTAGATTGCTGTGTGGTGATGTTTTACTTTAGACATTCCCCATAAAGTGCAATTGCTCTTTATTGTTCAATTAGAACTCTAGGAAGAAGTGATTCTTAAAGGAACAATGACATTTCCTAATAATAACCCCCCACACACTATGCCCAGAAAATCCTTATGACCTCTATGAATTTTTCTCTTGAGCTTGGTTCAAGAGATAACATCTTCAGTCATTGTTGTCCTGTCTGAGGAGGTGGACATGTGGGTTAGTGCTGCTGTGGGCAGAATTTGGGGTCCAGGAGCAGGCCCGGACTGGGACAAAAAATAGGCCCGGGCATTTAAGGCTGAGCAGCCCATTTTTATTTTTTGAGCATCCCATGGGGTGGGGGGTGGCGGCGGCGGCCGACGGTTATCGTGGTCAGAGCTTATAATCACGTGCTGTGCGCCGCATGGCTGCACATTGATTGCCCGCCCACCAGGAAACTTGTAACGAGGTGGCCATCTTTCAGAAAGTGAAAGACGGCCCAAACTCGTTTAATGATTAATTGTTTTTTAAACGCCCGGACTGACCCTGGACCAGCCCACCGGGCAAATTCCCGGTATGCCCGATGGCCATACCTGGGAACTTTCAGTTGAGGGCTACCCGGAGGGTAGTCCTCTGTTCAGCAGGGGGTAACAAAAATGACGCTAATTGCGTCAAAAAGGGGCGGGCTTAACTCGAGAGTGTGTGGGGGGATTTAACCCTTTGAGTGCCAGAGTGGTACGGAATGCATTGCAAAGCAATGCATTCCGTACCACTCTGGCACTCAGAGGGTTAAATGTGTCACACTGAAGGCTGGGGACGAAGGCACAACGGGAGAAAAAGCAGATGTGGCAGAGTTTCAATAGAAACTCTCCACATCCGGAGGAATCAGCCTCTGCCCCGGAGACCCGGTAAAGCTCTGTCAGAACCGGAGTCTCCGGGGCAAATCCGGAGAGTTCCCAGGTATGCTGATGGCCAGTCCGGGTCTGTCCAGGAGTCCTGCCAACAAAGGACATGTCTAGCTACATAAACAGAAAATCCTGGACAGATTGAGAATATTATCTCTAACCAAGGTACAGGGACACAATGCCTAGAGACTACTAGGGTCTTTCAGTGAAATGTAAGCATTGTTTTATTTTTGCATTATATTTGAAGGTTCATTATATAGGGATCACTATAGAAGTCTCCCTCTATGTCCCACCTCCACCCAGCAAGCAATAGGCTTCAATAGATATGAATGGTTCATAGTCTGTATCAGATTAAAAACTGCATCCTTAGTAATAAAAAAAAAAAAAAAAAAGTTGGCGGGCATTTGTTACAAGATGCCTCATATTGGGGAATTTTTGGAAGCCCAAATGCTGCTTTAAATGGAAAAGACCTCTCAGTTAAGTAATGTAATTGCAATAGAAATTTCTACTACCCTGAAATTGACTGTAAAAATGAGATTTCCATCACAACAAAGAGAAATAATTGTACCTAGTAGTCACAAACAATTGGAATTTGTTTAGACTTCTTTTGGATAAATGTATCCAAATATAAAGAGGAGCAAAAAAAAGACCAGAGAAATGAGGAATAAGAATCAATCTTTTAAAATATTCAAGTAAAAAATTGTCATGCATCATTTACAAATAGAATCTTCAATCAGTCTAGCTAAAATTGAAAAAAATTAAAAACTTAACAAAAAAAAAGAAAAAAGAAATTACAACAGGGAGCAAGAAAAATCCCAAAACTTTCTATTCATATAAATGGCAAAATGATGAAGGTTGATATTGAGACACAGGAATTAATTGGTAAGGATAAGGCTGACACCTTAAACACATTTTTGTTTTCTGCATATACAAAGCAAGTAGCTATGACAGGCTTTTGGCAAACAGAGAATTAGTGCATTTCATCCATCATATACATGGCTTACTTAGAACAAGTCCAATAAAAACTGGAAAGGGTTATGGTAAATTAAGTTACTGAACCTGATGGCATACTCCCAAGAGTACTTAAAGAAATGAATTCAGTTAAAACAAGGGCATTAATATCTGTGGCAAGAGAATTGCTGTAGTTGTAGTATACTTGGATTTTGCAAAAGCCTTTGATAATGTGCCTCACAACAGCTTATGACAACTTTGAGGGGCTTTGCTTGATGGCAATATATCTGTGCATAGATAGAGGGCTAGATAACTGGTTGGATAGAATGCAGAGAGTTGTAAATGGAATCTTTTTAAGGTCTAAAGTGTTAAGTGGAGTGCCTAAGGGTTCAGTCTCGGGCTAAATGATCATTAATTTGTTTATTAATTACTAGTTGAAGAGCCCGTTACATGGGCCACAGTGCCACTGCCAGCTGGTCGCAGGGCAGTCTCTACTGCGCATGACTGTAGCACACACAGCAGTCTCTACTGCGCATGACTGCGTCGTTACACACGTTTTAGCGAATTATTATATAGGATGTTGAAGTGGACTGAAAGTGTCTCAATCTTGAGGGAGGGGCTCTATGCACAAAAGCAAAAGTGAAGCAATTCTGCGGCAATCAAACTTCACTATAGGAAAAAACATTTGTAACATTACCCTTGATTTAATGGGGATTTTACCTTTTTGAATACAAGAGAGGTCCTCTGCAAATTGCTTTGCATTGCAGATCTCTGTAGCACTAAAAAAAGATTAAAATCATGACTTCCAATTGTACATTTAGCAGGTACAGTAGTTTTGTCGTGCTTTTTTTATAAAACAACATGTTCACTTTGTGTCAAGAACATAGAACAGAACAGAAAAAAGAGGTGGCGCTTCCTTGGGCAATACCTTCTCCTAAAGTGGTGGAAGATCAGTCCCCCCAAATGTAACTTTTCACTGGGTTCTTGGTAACAAATGTGTCATGTAGGATTAAATCAACCTGTCCCTACTCAGGTGAATGTCTAACCTCTATGTGGTTCTGCATGCGTCTATCCCCTGGAGATGTCCAAAGTTCTCTGACCACTCACTTGGAGGATCAAAGAACTGCAAGAAAACAAAAGAACAATATGGCAGCACACAGCACTGCACACAACTTCTGTTACAGCACACACACACCATTCTCAAACAGGACCGGACTTACCAGTGCTCCTCAACCTCCCCTCTCAATGAAGTGGCAGTAAATGCCACAAAATGCGTTTACATTTCCCCCAAGAAAATACTGTACTCACTGAGAGTAATGGTTTACTGGTATATACGCCTAGCTAGAACTAGATATAAAAATAAAATATCTAGCTTTACGAGTTTTTTGACCACCTTGTCACTTCAGAAAAAGAACATTTATACCTGTGAAGCCTTACCTTCAGTGAGTATGGTAGTTTTTCGGCGGGAAATTTAAACACTGTTGTTGTGTGTGTTACACTATGTTCACACCGTTATTCTTTAGTTCCTGTATGCTTTGAGTCTATGAACAGGTTATATTGTTGTATTGACGAGAGAAGACCAGTACTGTCTAGGGGTGCAGTATACACTCTAATCCTCTAATGTGGTGTATTTAGGATTATGCTTGTCACAGCCAATTTAATTGTGAGGAGTTTTCTGTTTGCGTTATGTAAATAAGATTGTCTACACTATATTGAACACCTTAATATGTCTTTCAGTGGGTTTTTGTATTATCTATTTTTTTAATAAAAACTGTTTAATTTATTTTCACATCCACAATTCCTTGTTTAAAGGGGATCTATCACCCCTATACAAGTTAGTCTTATTAATTAGATTATTTAGCGAATATGCTTAAAACTGTATTCATTTGTTTTTTTAAAATGCTATTTGGGCAAAAATTAACTGTGGTTACCTGCTCTGTACCGCAGTCCGTCACTCTTCCTCCCCCCCTCTATCCAGCCTCCTCCGATGATGGAAGCTTTCTGTCTGTAAACTGGAGTGATCTCATTGGCAGAGATCGATATGTAGCCCATGAGATCGCTCCAGCTTACAGCTAGAAATCCCCACAGGTGGTGGGGAGCTTATCTGTGTTAAATCTGCTGGTAATAGGGAGAAACTCAGACACAGGAGTGATCATAGACTTAAAACAGGTAACCCTTTGAGTGCCAGAGTGGTATGCAAGGCATTGCTTTGCAATGTGTTGTGTAACACTCTGGCACTCAAAGGGTTAAAGAACTGTACAATAGCATTCTTTATATAGTACATTTCATATGTATGAATGTATGTTGGCACTGGAACTGGGTTTTAGGCCCTATGTCTGTGTAATCAATTTAAGAAGCAACTAAGCTCCTGTCAAGGGGAGGACAGTGGCCGGTCTTTGGGCTTTTTCAGGATGTTCCTTTCCTCTTAGACTTTTTTAACCTCTTAACATCAAGTGACATGTCAGGACCGTCACTGCTGTTTTTGCCTAAATGACCAGTGACGGTCCTGGCATGTCACATTTTTTTACTCACAGAGCTCCTGCGGGAACGCTGTGAGTAATAGCAGGGACTGAAATTTACCTCTCCAAGACCGGAGCGATCACTATCTGTTCCCTGTTCCGCGTACTGTCACATGTGATTAGTCACGTGTACCAGCACGTCAAACTTCGCTATGTGGTCTTTAAAGGACCACACACCCTGGGACCACTGGTACTTAAGGGGTTCAGGAAATATACTAAACAAGACAAACAGGAAATGATATCAGATTAATCACTTCCCTGAATGTGTTATGGGACCGTCGTGTGTAGCTAGCTAACATGAATAACAGTGGCGGAGATTTCCTCTGGTATGTGATGGTGGAAAATTGGTTTATTCTCCCCTCTGTGTCCTAATCAGACTCTGGAGATCTGTTTACCATTTACAGGTTTAAAGGAGACGAATAGTTACCATGTGTGGGAGGGGCAATGAGTGTAATTTTTCCTTTTATAAAATGTTGTAGGGTTAGGCAAAAGCCCCATTTAACCCTTTGAGTGCCTGAGAGGTACCCAACGCATTGCAAAGGGGTAAGTTAATGGGAATCAGTGGGAAAGGTGCAAATACAAATAAGAGTTAATTTGGCGATGACACCACTTTTGATGCTGTGTTGGTATCATCCTGCTGTACATGTTTCTGTGCAATGATTTCTTACATGATGATGTGACAACATCTCTGATCCTGTGAATTCATTTAAAATGCAAAGTAAGAAACCAGGGGCTGTGTATACAGTGCAGTCCTGAAGTATCTGGACACAAGGCTCATGGTTTTGGCTCTGTACTCCAGCATATTGTATTTGAAATGAAATAATGACTAAGAGGACAAAATGCAGATTAGCATACCTGGGAACTGTCTGGATCTGCCCCAGAGACTCAGTTTTTTGCAGTTAACCCTTTGGGTGCCAGAAGGGTACAGAATGCATTGCAAATCAATGCATTCCATACCCCTCTGGCACTCAAAGGGTTAATTACCGGGTCTCCGGGGACAGAAGCTGGAGGGGAATTTCTTATGAATCTCTGCCCAATTCTCCTCTTTCCCACCATGCTCCTTCCACTTCCTGCCCACTTCTCCTCCTTCTCAGCCTATTCTGCCCACTTTCCACCCACTTCTCACCCACTTCATGTCACAGGTGGTTAAGCACCACCCACAATTAAGCCCCACCCCTTTGTAACATGAATCAATTCATTTATATCTCCCAGTGACACCACATAAGCCCTCTCTGGGGACCCAAGTAGTCACAGCTCCCAGGTATGCAGATTAGATGTAAATTTATCATTATACAGATAGGAAGGTTCATGTTTAATGAACATGCTCACAACATACTTACTCCATTTTCACTCAGATGGCACAGTGACAATGGTAGTTGCAAAAAGTCCTATGTTGGGTTGTGGTGCATTTCACATGGGCAACTGCTGTCTCCTGTGAACATACCAAAATCCAGCAAGCTGCAACTTTTACTGTGTATGTGCAGGAGCACAATAAATATGCAGCAGGGAAGATCTGCTTTGAAAATGAGAATTTTTGAAAAGCACGGGAGGAGGTGCAGATTTAACAAACTGTAACCCTAAATTTCACAGCTTTTGCTCATTTTAAAAAGAACGTTAATGTCGGTTTTAAAGGGATAGTAATGTTTCAAAATAAAATCCGCTCCAATTAATCTTCATAGTATTTGGGCTGTGGAAAGTGTTATTTCAATACTGTCAGAGTTGTAGTTTAAAGTGTTAGTAATGTCTAAAAAAAACTTTTTTGCATTTAGAAGAGCTTAAAAAGCTGATCTAAATGCAAAAAACCGTATCTCTCAAACCGCTATGGTTTATGAGATACGGGCGTTTAAATTGTGATTTCTCCTACTGACAGCTGTAAAGCTGTCAGCAGGAGATCCGTGTCGGTCGACACGCTGGAGCTTGAGAAGTGCCGGGATCTCGTTACTTACACGGAATCCCTTCATTGGAATGGTCTAAAACATGTGCCTGAACACTAGGCACACGTTTTAGACCATTCCAATGAAGGGATTCCGTGTAAGTAATGAGATCCCGGCACTTCTCAAGCGCCAGCGTGTCGACCGACACGGATCTCCTGCTGACAGCTTTACAGCTGTCAGTAGGAGAAATCAAACTTTAAACGCCCGTATCTCATAAACCATAGCGGTTTGAGAGATACGTTTTTTTGCATTTAGATCAGCTTTTTAAGCTCTTCTAAATGCAAAAAAGTTTTTTTCAGACATTACTAACACTTTAAGAGTAATTGAATGACAAAGTATCCCCCTCCCTCCCCTTGTTCCTAGTGTAAGCCACCTCCCTTCAGATGTGGAATCTGGTGAATGGACCAGACAGCTCACAGCAAGGAACAAGCTTCTTACTGTGAGAACAATGTAAACCCTGCCCCCCTTGACAGGTTTTTCAGGTTTTTCTCTTCTTTTATTTTGAAACATTACTATCCGTTTAACCCCTTAGTGACAGACGACTTACCTGGTAAGTCCAGGAAGTCATTCACTATAATGGAAAAAAACAACCCCCTGTCATTAAGGGGTTAATAGTGTAGATATACCATATGAAGGACTCCTTAGGCAAGTTTTTTTTCCTAGAGGTTTAGTTCCTATGTAAATGAACCCGAACTTTTGGGTATACTTTCCCATTTTCATTAAATAAGTGTTAGACTTTTTAACCCTTTGAGTGCCATAGAGGTATCCAATACCTCACAACGCAATGCGTTCAGTAGCTCTCTAGCACACACACAGTGTTGGTTTAATGATGAATTGTCTTTTGCAATTTCCTTTGTAATTGGCAGGAACCACTGGAAGATGCAGATGGTATTAACGCTTATGGCTTTTGCTTTCTGTCTGGCTAAACGTTGAATCCCAATGGATTAGTTCTTCATTTCAAAGTAACATATCTATAACCATTGGAATTTGGAGCAGATTCAATCTTTCAAAAATATCATAAAATGTCTAGACATTGGTTATTTTATACATTTACTCTCTATACCTTAACCCTTTGAGTGCCCAAGTGGGTACGCAACGCATTGCTTTGCAATGTGTTACGTACCACTTGGGCACTCAAAGGGTTAATATGATAGAGAATTGCTTTAACCCCTTGAGTGCCAGAGGGGTACGCAACGTGTACCAAAGGCACTCAAAGGGTTAAATATCCAGTGTTTAGTCATTTGGGGACCAGAGAGGTGTTAAATGGATCTGGTCCTCATGAGGTTAAGAAAACAAAAGTCTGATTTAGCTGTTACACATATATAGCTTTATGCCTCGATCTGAGTTTTATTTTAAAGGAACACTAACATGTAAAATGAACTGGGGTTATATATACTTTAATACTCAGTACTCCACGCCAGTATCTGTAAACACAAGTCTTACTTAAGTTCTGAGGGAGCAGCCATTCATGATGTTTCTAGGGCTCTGAATACCATAGCAATGTTGATAGGTGTCTCTGAAGTGATTGTCCAGAATTGTCTGTAAATGGGCCAAGATAAGTCTTTCTGAATATAAGTGATATTGGTACTATTCTTGATACAAGGACTGAGTTTATCTCTTATCATAACAAAACACACAAACTAAATTAAATGCTTTCTGAATAGGACAGTTTACACATACCTGTAATGTTACACATGAACAATTTTTTTTTATATAAATACTAGCTGTAAGTACATTTCATTTTGGTGTTAGTTCACCTTTAAGTCCCTACATAGTTTTGATGCCATTAATAATGTAATTTATTTAAAACACTTAAAAGCTACTGCATAAATTGAAAGGGATTCGTTTGGGAGACAATATCTGCGAGTGGATAGAAAATTAGTTAAAGAGATGCTAACATTAATCATTACTATGTCCGTGTTACTAATTAATTTTTTTAGGGCTTTGTGTATTAGATGGTGCTGTCTGCTTTTGGCAAAACTGCAGCCATCTCCGTTCATATGACAGCCTTCTACATGATCTATACAAGTCTTTCTTTTAAAGGAGAGAGGTGGTGTTTCCTATGGTCTCCTCATCATCAGCAAAGCAGTGGCTGTGAAGTTCCAGCAAGGATCTCCATCTGGTGTACAGAGACCCCCAGAAAACTTTAGCAGGTTCTAGGTTGCTTATTTCCTTTACTAGAAGTATTGGGACAACTTTATGCTTTGGTGATAAATAAATGAAAGACTGAAGAGAGTTGTTGTAAATGTTACATATTCATATCTGTCTGTAGATGAACATATTGAACAGACTTTATGATGTAGAGAGGAAGCGAGTTGATCTCGCAAAAAGCTTATCTTAAAATATAAGCAGTTAGTCCACATAAATAAAGTATCACCAAGTACAAAGTACTCACATCCTTGTGTGCATAAATGCAGTAAGTTCTCTGCATGTTGCACCTTGGTGTGCTCACGTGGGGGCATTAGTGGCTTGTTGTAAAAGGCACCATAGGTTGGGAACATAACTTTTGTGTGTGCGTTTGTGTGAGACTTCACCGGCACATTATCACTGCAGTGATGTCACCCTAGTGAAAGGGGCCTAATAAAAAAAACATTCTCATGATGGAATTACTGCTACAAAGCTGCCTTCTCCAAGAGCAGACACTGTCTGGTAACCCTTTGACTGCCAGTGGGGTACACAATGCATTGCAAGGCAAAGCGTTTGCGTACCACTCTGGCAGTCAAAGGGTTAAAGAGGTGGAGTAAACGCTAGATTAATTTCCCATTTTGTTATTTACAAGATTGTTCAAAGTTTGCCTTAATTATGTGTCAAGTAGGAACGGAAGTTCCTAGTCGACATGCTTTGAAGTTTCTTCTTGATGTTCAGGAAAACATCAGGCACTGTGTAAATGTTTAAATACGGGTGTTTCTCTGAGTTCTGTTCTCATGTTCAGTTTAATGTGTCTCTAGTAGAGCCATTTCTCAGAATTATAATGAGAAAAAAGTCATGTCTGATTTGAAAAAGTAGTTTCACCTGTCCTAGGTTACATTGCAGCAGGTCTGGAGAAGAAAGCCCATTTTGCTATGCAGTAAATTAATGTTTACTGGTTGAAATGTCCATTTCTGTCTATTCTAAGCAAAGTCAATATTTGGATCTCCAGCTGTTGGGTACTTCAGCTTCAACAGCTGGAGGCTCAGAAATTGATTACCCTAGATTATCATTCTAAAAACCAATCCGAGAATGCAATGGCCTGTGGGTCTTTGGAATGTAGTAGTGACGATGTCACATTCTATTGAGCCATGTTTTTCTTGTGTTCTCCTGCATTCCCTGGCAATCCTGTCATGTGGGGATTTGACTGACGACTGTCTTATATCCAAGTGAGCCATATAGGATTGGTTGTCACCTACTTGGGTCAGCCAGTTATCAGAGTTTGAGATGGGTACAGCAACCGTCAGTTTCTACTGTGTGTATGATCTAAATTGAGGCCTATGGGTTGTGCTGTAGCTTGCCTTTGTATTGCAATGATCACAGGCAAATTGCATCCACGTGAGGTGATACCCTCAGATGTTAACAGTAAAATGCATCACAGTGTAATGTTTTTTTTAAAGACTTTAAAGTTTAAAACAATGATTTTTGTTGTTTGCATCACATGGTACAGTTAGGTTACCCCACATTTGTTCCACTTTTTTTCTCTTCATGCATGTGTCCCACTATTTGGTGGCAAAACATGCCATAACGGTCTTTTGAGGACTCAGATTGGTTTGAGAATTGACATTCACACTAAAATCTTCCCACGAGTCTGCTTTTGGTATCAGTGATTGCCAAATGCCTAACTGCAACTGTATCTCCTAAAATGTTCACTGCTGCCAACCATGTATATGGGCATTTTGGAGGGGGGGACTTTTTCCTCTATGCCTCTGTACTAGTGTCACCTGTACACTTGCTACATTTTCAAGCTTAAAGGAGCAGTAAACTTTATTGTATGAAAACACATTTTACAGAGCATTCCTTGCTGAATAAAACAAGGTCACTCCCATTGCTGTCAGATGTTTTATTCAAAAATTAGTTTAAATAACTAGGAAGTGAATTTACTGTGATTACTTCCTGATAGTTCTAACTGACAGGAAGTGTCAGGCAGTTTCTATCACATTCTGTGGAGAACTGTATGTCTCTGACTTTCCTGACTTTCCTCTCCATTAGAATCTAACAGGAAATCTAATTAGAATTTGATCACTAGAGGGCACTGCTAAAGTAAAAAAACGTGGGTTTAAACTGTAATAACTCTGGAAATATAAATCTCTTGGCAGTGGGAGTACTCTTATTTTACTCATTAGGAAAATCCCTACAATATATATTTTTTCATAAAAAAGTTTACTGCTCCTTTAAGTATTAGGAGAGGAAATGGCTTCATTTATTCCCCTCTGGGCCTCTTACGCATACCTAGGGAACCAAGAATGGCTGGGGGTGTACATGTCCAGATGCCATAATATGGGCAGGCTTATTTGGGGCGGGTGTGATTGGAAGAAAGGTGGGTTCTGCATTGAAAATGGCAGAGTGGGTGATGCGGTAGGTGAGTGGGAGGAACAAGCAGAGAATGGGTGGGGTTACCAAGGAACTCACCAAGCCAGAGAATCAATCTCTGTCCCCAGACACCAGGTAATTCAGTATGAAAACCAGTATTCATGGCAGATCTGGAGAGGTCTCAGGTATGCACATACATAGATAGCAGTCAGAGTAAACCTGGCTGCCTGTTACTGGTATAGATAGACTTGCATTCAGTGATGTCTATGGTCTCTCAGACAACAACTAAAACAAATCTAGAATTGAGAGGGCACGTCACAGAGCAGCTAAAATGAATATTGATTCCTGCAGAACATCAATTGTTCACTAGAACATTAGCCAATAAAGAGATCAAGCTTGGTCAATAGGTAATTTTGTAGTTGAGTAAACATTAACCTCTTCATTACATGAGTTTTCTTTAAAAGCAAGAGAAAATGTGTTAAAAAAATGATATTTCTAATGGATCCGCTATAGGTTTTATACAAAACAATGTTTGCCTTTTGCAGTCTGCTGTTTAGTTCAGGGGTGGGCAACCTGAGACCCACCAGCTTTTGAGAACCCCCTTGCTGGAATTATGGGAATTGTAGTCCTCAACAGCTGGAGGGCCTCAGGTTGTCCACCCCAGATTTATTTTGGTGGCTGTTGACCAGATGACGAGGACCACAATTTCCATCATCATCATGGGAATTGTAGTCCTCAAAAGCTGCAGGCGTCGTGTTTAATTGGTGACTACTGGCCAGTCAGACGCACCACCTATAGTGGTGTACAGACCGTTGTTCTGTTGCATCTATGGAATGGGAGAGGTGTGGCACTGACAACAGTTCTTATTAGAATGTCAGGGACAGCTTTATCACTTAATGACAGTCTCCAGCAGTGGGGGTGCTCTTGTTTTACTCAGTGGGAAAAACCAAATAAGTTTTGTAGGCTTTCATTAAAACGTCTACTGCTCCCTTTGAGTGCCAGAGGGGTACGGAATACATTGCAAAGCAATGCGTTACGTACCCCTCTAGCACTCAGAGGGTTAAAACAAATCATTTGACATTGACCAGAAAATCAAAGCAACTGTAGACTCTGCAGCAATGATTCCCAAAAGGCATATCGTCGGTTACTGACAGGACACCAAGCTTGGTGCATCACAACACCACTAACACATTTTTTTTAAACCATATCACCTTTTTTCTGAACACCTTTCTAAAAATCTTAAATTCACAGCTACTTTTATCATTAATTACCCCTTGCATGCAGTTATCATCTGCTGTGCTATGCACTGGAAAAGTCTGTAATATGTGGTTAAATAAAGCTGAAAACCATAGTATGTTCTTAGCATAATCCTCTATAACAGCCTGGTAGAAATCCAGTTTAACCATAGTATAGTGGTTCTCTGTCTGTACTCTGTGGAACTCCAGTTACCTGAAATATAAGGGGTTCTTTGTAAATAATGGCAGACAGTGTATTTGGGATACTGTGACTACCAGTAGACAGTGGAATATGCTTGGGGTGACAGACAGATTGTGTGAGCTTCTGTGACTATCAAGGGACAATGGACCAATGCCGAGGTTGACAGTGTATTTGTGGCGGTGTGCCCATTAGTGGAGAGTGGAACAAGGCTGGGGTGACACAATGTATGTATGGTTCTGTGTCTACTAGTGAACAGCAGAACAAGGTTGGGGTGACACAATGTATATATGGTTCTGTTTGTACTAGTGGGCAGTAGAACAAGGCTGGGGTGACAGTGTATGTATGGTTCTGTGTCTACTGGTGGGCAGTAGAACAAGGCTGGGGTGACAATGTATGTATGTCTCAGTGCTTCTCAGTGGGACCTTAACCTGGTCTTGGGAGTACTTCAGCATCCTCCTTTTGAGTCTACCATCTCTTCTTGGATCAAGTCCACGATTCGTAAGGCTTACGAACTTCGGAAGAAGCCTGTTCCCTTCAGGGTCACTGCTCATTCTGCTAGGTCTGTTGGGGCTTCTTGGGCCTACAAGAACCAGACGTCAGCTGATCGGTTATGCAAGGCCGCCACTTGGTCGTCTGTGCACACTTTTTCTAAACACGATCGTGTGGATGGGCTGGCATCGGCTGATGCCAGTTTTGGGAGGAAGATCCTGGAGGCGGCCTTGCCTGTCTAGGATCTCTTTAGTCTCTCTGTACTCTTTCACTTTTTGAGCCCTGTTGGCTCTAGTTCAGTTTGCTGTGCAACAGTTCCTGAGGTTTGTTTTACTCCTGTTCAGTGTCCGTTGACACTTTGCGGTTAGTGTTGAGCTATTTATGATCTGTAGGTTTATTGATGCTCTGGTGACTTTGGGGGCCTGCGCCTGGTCCTTGCCTTTTTTCCCACCCTGGGGAACTTAATTGTTGGACGTCCAAAGTTACCAGTAACCTGTATGGACTAAGAGAAAAGGATTTAGCAGGTAAGACTAAAATCCTCTTTTCTCTGTCATCTAATACAGGTTACTGGTAACTTTGGGTAGGTGATCAGCCCCTTTAAATAGACAGGAACAATTCTGAGACGTGACTGCTGGGTGAAGCCTACCTCCTCTCCTTAGCTTGCAGATAGCCAATCCCCAACCAGTAAGATTTGTTCCTTGGTCAAGACACAAGGCAAGAGAACAGTTCTGCTATAGTGTTATTTTTCTGTTAGATATGGAATACCACCATTAGGCGGATTACCATCACTGACAATTCCCATCACCCAAATGTGGATAGCTCAGTTTAGCAGGCGCTTTTGTGGACCTTAAGCCCTGGGGGGAAAATCTTGGCTTCAAGTTCTTTCCCCAGTAGTTGCCCACCGAGGCTTCTTCTTGATATATGGTAATCTGAAGACAGAAGGCCTGTTGAAAAAGGTGAGCACCCTTTGAGTGCTGAGGTCCACATGTCCCATGTTTCCCCTCAGCACAGGGGTCTCATTTGGAGTTCCTATTACATACTCATGCACTCATTGGGTTACCTGTATGTCTGTGAGGTGTTTGGAGCAAGTTTCTGTGGTAACTTAACACTTTTGCTGCTGGTTAGCATCTTTTGGGGGGTTTTGGGCACTTTCCCTACTGGGACCAGTGTTTATTGGGTCTACTGTTTTATTCTAGTGGGCTTTCGAGTGGTTGTACATTTGGTATTCACCTCATTAACTTTAAGTTCCCCACCTTTAAGGCGCGCGTTTACCGCATAGATGCTATTGCTCCATTCACTTCTATGGGACTTTACAGTTTGGGACATATCTCTGCAACTGCTCCACGTAGCGTGGTCAGAGATGACTCATTTTGTGGGTTTGACCTTGCTCTGTCATCCGGTCAATGTTTTGGGCATGTTGGGGGCATTAGCGGGCTTCGGTCACTGTTGGGGTACTCCGTTAGTGAAACTACATTTCCCATGAGCGCTCGCTTCGCTCGCTTGTTTCCGATTGGCTCCCGTCGCGGCAGCCATTTTGTCTTTTCGCAGATTGAGTATCCTACTCAGGGCTTGGAATCTCCTTCTCTCCTCCACAGTTTAACCCTTTGCCTACCAGATAAGTCTTATTTAGTGTTTCTGGGGGGCATTTATTTAGCATACACACTATTTTGACCGTTTGACTCTGTGAGAATGTCTACTCTGTTAGACCTTGGGGCTAAACCTAAGACTAATGATACTGTGGTGTTTGTGTCCCCCGTTGCTCATTGCTTCTCATGTCATTCAGGGTTACCTAGAGAATACTCAGGTCATGTTTGCCCAGCATGTGCTGCTGCCCCTTAATCCCCTGCAGGGGCCTCCAGCCATGCACTAGAGCCAGCATGGCTACTACCAGGGACCTCCGGTCTACCTTACAACTCCTTCCATCCACTTTACAGGGGGTCTTCCACTCGTGGCAGACCCCTACCCCTATCAGATCTTCCCTGCCTAAACCGCTGGGTGTACCTGATGTGTCTGACTCCTCTGAGGAGGAATTATTGGTGGACTCTGATAATGATGACTGTTCAGCTGTTCCTTCATCTCAGTTTTTGGGGACCCCTTTGAGGCTGAGGGCCTAAACAGGGCTGTGTTGACCACCCTAAACATTCCCTTGGTACAGGAGGCTTCTTCTGACCCCCCTGATGTGTTTCAAGAGCCTGTTCGGCCCCTTACTTGTTTTCCACCTAACCCCACCCTTGACCGCTTGATGTCTGAGGAGTAGAAGTTTCCAGACGAGGGACCATCTGTGTCTAGGAAGTTCGCTTAGCTTTACCTGTTCTCTGAAATGGCCCTCACACAGTGGGTCCATCCCCCCAAAGTGGATGGCCTTGTTTCCAGGCTTTCTAAGTCCACTGCCTTGCCTGTGGCTGACGCCTCTGCTCTCAAAGACTGGCCCCTACTGCTGACATGTTGCGGCTTCTCACTAACATTGGTGAGGCTCAGCATTAGGTCTCTGCTGCCCTGTTTGACGCTGTGCGTATGGTAGCCAGGGCATCTACCATGTCTGTGGTAGCCAGACGTGCTCTTTGGCTAAAGATCTGGTTGCTGAGACTGCCTCCAAGAAGGATCTCCTGTCTTTGCCTTTTCTGGGCTCCTCCCTGTTTGGGCCTGAGCTCAAGGATCTCATCAGAGAGGCCACTGGAGGGAAAGGTACTCCACTGCCAGTGCGCCTGAGAAAGAAGGCGCCTGTCAAAAGGAATCTGCTTTTTTGTCCCTTTCCAGCAGACTCGCGCAAAGCGACCCAGATGGTCCCTCAGGCTCCGTGCTCCTCATCCAAGCCTAAGCAGCACTGGAGATCCAAGTCCTCTGCGAAGCCCAAGGCTTCCAAACCTTTTTCTGCATGACTCGCCGAACCCGGGTCCCTGTCTGCAGGTAGGTGGCCGCTTACACCACTATCTCTCGGCTTAGAGGCCTCTTTGGTGGACCCGTGGGTTTTACAGGTGGTGGCTATGGGGTACAGGATTCCCTTCATCTATCTTCCTCTTCCCAGGACCTTTGCTTCTCGTTCTCCTTTAGGAGCAGTAAAGTGCCGCCTTTTCAAGGAAGCTATACAGGCCCTTCTGGACAAGGCTGTCCTGGAGCCAGTTCCTCCTCAGGAGAGGGTCTTGGGATTCTACTCCAACTTCTTTGTGGTTTCCAAGAAGGACGGTGGCTGTCATCCCATTTTGGATCTGAAAGATCTGAACTCCTTTGTGGTCCGGTCCCAATACCGCCAGGAGTCCCTGCACACAGTGATAGCGGCCATGTCCACTGGGGAATTTCTGGCCTCTCTGGGTCTCCAGGATGCCTATCTGCACATCACCATTCATCCAGAGAGTCGGCAGTATCTCCTCTTTGCCTGCGACCGAGGGCATTTCCAGTTTTCTGCCCTCCCCTTTGGCCTGACCACGCACGGCTCTTCAAGTCTTCTACAGAGTCCTGGGAGCATTGACCTCCATGCTACATTAGAACTGAATCAGGGTGACTCCATATATGGACAACCTCCTTCTGAAAGCCTCTTCTCTGGAACTCCTTCACCAGCAGGTGCAGGACTGCATTTGTGCTCTCTCCCATCACGGGTGGATCATCAATTTAGACAAGTCAGATCTTGTTCCTTCCCAGAGGATGGTCTTTCTGGGCCTCTTCTTCGACCCTCAGAGAGGGATGGTATTTCTCACGGACGAAGTGGCTCATCCGGTAGCTCTGAAGGTCCAGGCTATCCTGTCTCAGGATCCAGTTCCAGCCAAGAAGTTGTCATCCTTGGTGGGGAAGTTCATTTCCACCATAGAAACAGTCCCGTTTGCCATGGCTCACACCAGGGAACTTCAGAGGTTTCTAATCCTGGCATGCAAGGGCCGTCTGGATCTCCTGGAAAGCTTCCTATCGCTCCCTCTTCACGTGGAGCATAGTCTCTTGTGGTGGCTCAACGTGAACAATCTCCTGAAAGGCAGACCCTTCCTGGTGCTCTTCTGGACCACAGTGACGACGGATGCCAGCCTCTCTGGATGGGGAGCTGTGCTGGGGCACTTGAGTGTTCAGGGCCGGTGGTCTCAGGAGGAATCTCTCCTTCACATCAATGTTTTGGCGCTTCGGGCGATATTTCATGCCCTACCTCACTGGGCACATTAACTGGAGGATTTCCCGGTCAGGGTCCAGTCGGACAGTGCCACAGTGGTAGCCTACATCAACAAGCAAGGAGGCACAAGAAGTTCAGCAGCTTGGCTAGAGGTCAAGGCTATTTTATTATGGGCAGAGGAACATGTCCCTGTCATTTCCGCAGTTCATATTCCTGAAGTAGACAACATTCTGGCAGACTTCCTCAGTCGGCACATGGTGGACAGAGGAGAGTGGGAACTACATCCAGAGGTGTTCATCCTCATCATCCATCAGTGGGGTCTTCCTTGCATCGACCTGATGGCAACCAGGAACAACAGGAAGGGTCCAACGTTCTGCTCTCGCTCCATTCAGGATCACTGCTCATTCTGCAAGGTTTATTGGGGCTTTTTGGGCCTACAAGAATCAGGCCTCAGCTGATCAGTTGTGCAAGGCAGCCACTTGGTCATCTGTGCACACTTATGCTAAACACTACCGTGTGGATGTGCAGGCATCGGCTGATGCCAGCTTTGAGAGGAAGATCCTGGAGGCAGCCTTTCCTGTCTAGGATCTCTTTAGTCTCTCTGTACTCTTTCACTTTTGAGCCTTGTTGGCTCTAGTTCAGTGTGGTGTGTAACAGTTCATGGGGTTTGTTTTACCCCTGTTCAATGTCTGTTGACACTTTGCGGTTAGTGTTGAGCTATTTATGATCTGTAGGTTCATTGGTGCTCTGGTGACTTTGGGGGCCTGTGCCTGTTCCTTGCCTTTCTTCCCACCCTGGGGAACTTAATGATTGGGCATCCCAAAGTTACCAGTAACCTGTAGTGGACGTCAGAGAAAATAGGATTTTAGTCTTACCTGTTAAATCCTTTTCTCTTAGTCCATACAGGTTACTGGTCTCCCACCCTGTCAAGGGATCATGCTTGGCTGTCCTGCAGCAGAACGTGGGGGTCCTTTTGGGTTCATACTCACAGAAGTCTTCCTTTACCTTCTTACTACCTAGTCAATAGTTAGTCTTCAAATCTTACTGGTTGGGGATTGGCTAGCTGCAAGCTAAGGAGAGGGGGTAGGCTCCACCCAGCAGTCTCTTCTCAGAATTGTTCCTGCCTATTTAAAGGGGCTGATCGCGTACCCAAAGTTACCAATAACCTGTATGGACTAAGAGAAAAGGATTTAACAGGAAAGACTAAAATCCTATTTTTTATATCTAAAGATTAAAATGTTATTAGTAACCCTGCCTTCTTGATTGAGATGTGAATGACACAGGGTTATATCTGGCTGTTTTTTGTGCCTCTGATTAATAGCTGCGCTTCTGCAAAGATCGTGTATCAATTCTCTCTCTCTTCAGTTGTAGAATGATATATTTGCATAACATTTTTGCCTTATAATAATGTAGTTCTTCCTTTGCAGAGAAATCCAGAAGTGATATTCTCTTTGTATAGCTGCACTGCTGTGGTTGTACAGAAAACCAGTCCCTAGGGCTGGCACTGCCCTTATTTTGAGCCATATTTTGCCCATGTTTGCCATAAGCCACCTGTGGCTAAGAACCACATACTACTGGATTGTGTTCCAGCTAGACAGTGTCAGGTTTATGACCCTCACCCCTCAGAATGTCTGATAGAAGCAGCTTTGGTGGATCACAGAGCAGCCACAGGCAGCCACAATGCTTTGGAGACCTATCTAGCATTCAAGGGATAATTGAACACTAATATGAAAATTACAGGTTGTTCATATATGAAATATCACTTGTCTCTGTTTTGAACCAAATTAAATGAACATTACATCCGTAATAAACCTCACTAGTGTTTAATTGGTACTGAAGATCATTTCCATGGGAACAGGCATGATTTTTGTTGCAGGACTTCTAAAAAAACTTTAGAGAGAGAAGGTTCCTGCAAAAACAATCATGCCTGTCTCTGTGGACATAATATTAAATAGAACTAAAGATTAATTTTGAATAGCCAGTAATCCACCCACAATTGATTTTTAGTGGCTATCACGATCTTCTTCCCAGATTAAGGGAATTGTGGGTTTATTAGGGGGTTTAAGTGTATAAGTATAATATTGTAGGTATAGGAAAAAGATTTTCTTGCAGACCTGAAAGGGACAGTAATGTTTCACAATAAAAGCAGCTCCAAATAATCTTCATAGTATGTAGGCCATGGAGATTGTTATTTCAATACTGTCCGTGTTGTAGTTCAAGAGTAATTGAATGATAAAATATACTGCTCCCGCCCCTTTTACTGATGTAACACGACTCACCTCAGAGCAGCAAGACTGTCCGGGTGGATCTCAGAGAGGGACAATCTTCAGTGAGGAAAAACCTAACAATGGGGGCAGAGTTTTCATTGTTCTCACAGTAAGAGGATTGTCCCTTGATGTGAGCTGTCTGGTCCCAGGACCAGATTCCACACCTGAGGGGAGGAGGCTTACATTAGGTAAAAGGGACAGGAGGGGGATACTTTATCATTCAATTACTCTTGAACTACAACTCTGACAGTATTGAAATAACACTCTCCATGACCCAAATACTATGAAGATTAATCTGAGCTACTTTTTGTGAAACATTACTATCCCTTTATTTGCTGCTCTGTGTTATCACAGTAGAGTATAGCCTCCCAGGAACATAGCAGAGTAAAGGAAAAATATCCTGCAAAACACAGAAGCTGTTTCAAATATCTTAAGCATTTGAGTGCCAGAGGGTTACACAATGCATTGTTTCTCAATAAGTTGGGCACCCCTCTGGCATTCAGAGGGTTAAAGGGGACCTGTAGCCTTCCATAACCTCTTCCACCCACCCCAATGCCTCTATACAATTAAGTAAAAGCCACTTTCAACCTGATATGGTTTCCCCATCCAAAAAAATACCTGGTTCTCTCAGGTCATCCATGAGGGAGTGTTCGGCCATCTTGCGTACATTGGAAAAGATTGGCAGTGTTCTCCCTCATAATAGCTTCCAGTCTTTCCCAGGGGGGTGGGCTCTCTGTGTTCATACAGAAATACTGATGGAGCTTGCGCAGTAGGTTTGAGGGCGGTAGGGGGAGAGTCCACTGAAAAGGGGAAGGCCACATAGAGATTACTTGCTTGTGTCAGGCACAGGCGAGCATGATGTCGTGAGGTAAACTTCCTTCCCTGTTTATCTTCAAAAATACAGGGTTTAAAAAACAAACAAACACTATACAGAAAGTTTTATCAGTTCTTTTAAATTCAACATAGCTGGCTGGAGGCGAAAGATCCTGTTTATGGAAACTTTTACCGGTATATCTGTGAATGTTAAATATTTTCTTTTATATAAGGGAAACTGCATTCCAAAATTAGTGTTCCTTTAAATGAGGTTGCTGTGAATACAGCTTTCTGTGCGTCATGTCTGCACTGCCTGGAAATGAGGTCACTGCCAGTGTTACTGTCCAGGCTTGTGTAGTATTCTTTACATCATAGTTTCTGTTTGAATCTCAGCAACACACTCCTAAGCAATGCAGTTCATACCCCTCTGGGGTTTAAGGGGTTAAAACAGGATTTTTTTTGTGTGTGCCAGATTCTGATTAACTTCATGCACAAATGTTCTTGATAATGATTAATTCTAGGCCAAAGTTGCCTTAAAACTAATAAAATAATAAAGTATACTTTCCCCCTCTGGGCCATATGTACTGAAAAAATGGAACAATTATGATATAAATTGTGGGAGACAAAAATTCTTATTCATTTAATTGGGGCTTTTAACATCTTGAATTTTAGATAGCTCTGCAGTAAATTGTTTTGCTGTGCTTTAGAAATCTCTCTAGCATTCAAGGGAGTAAAAGCCCAAATTTAATTACAGATATAGTAGTTTTTTAATTGTGTTATTTGTTATGCTTTGTAAGGTATTGAAGGATGCGAATGATGTCAGTGACACTCTTTAACAGTTTAAAATACATTAAACATGTAATATCTCCACCTCCTACCCCTTTACCAGACATCTGCTCCTGAAGGAGCTGGATGGTGTATTAAGATTTGCCATGGCAACCCAACCTAGAACTCACCCAGAGACTTTTGTTTCAGTGTGAGTAGTTTCAATGCATCCTGAGCACTGAACAAAGTTGTCAGTGCAAAAAAAAATGTCTGTGAGCAGATCACCCCCTTACATAGAGGAGTTGACTTCAGGGTAAGGGGTAGTGGGGAGACATTAAGTGTTTATATTTTTGACTAAGGAGTATTAACATTAGTCATAATCATAAATATTTGCAGATAGAAATAAAAAGCAATGTACTTTTTGACTTATCCCAGAATGGCTCCACTTTTAATTGGTCTATATGACCCCTTTGGATGCAGTGCACATCCTACTGGCAACTTTCTTCGTTATAGTTTAATTTTAAATGGCAACTATTGTGTATATATCACCCCATAGAGCAGGTGGTTTGCCCCAAATTGCTCCATTGGACATCACCTTATTCTGTATGGGGCTGTTAACCCCTTGATTGCTAGAGGGACCCCTTTAGCATTCAAGAGTTAAAAGTCCCATTTAAGCCTTTGAGTGCCAGAGGGGTACGCAACGCATTGCATTGCTTTGTGTACCCCTCTGGCACTCAAAGGGTTAAACCAAAATGGATGTTGATTTTTTTGGTTGCCCCCTGTGGTGCATTTGGTTTCTTCCTTTTTCTCTGTGCATATCGCCGTTCTGTGTAGTACACCTCCCTGATCTTTGGCACGTTCCCCCTTTCACTGCGTACTGTGAGAATTCCCGTGCAGCCCTAGATCCTGTCTGCTACGGCTCCTGTCCTGTTCATTGTTTCAGTAACCTTTATCACTGTATTGCTCTTCCTGGAAGGTTAAGTAACAGGTAATCATTTGCATGGTATGAAAGGTGCTTGTTGTCTCCACCTCTACCGCTGAGCATTATCTTATTTATTTCACTATTTCTTTATAAAATGCCAACGTGCTCAGCAGAATCTAATTTCTAAACACAAGTTGTTAGACTTTTAATGTGGCACCTTACCCTAGAAATAAGTGGATCTAACTTTCTTTGAAAGGGGAGTAACACCTCATAATAATCAACCACCACTTACTTTACTATGGCCAGAAAATCTTAATGGCCCCCATAAATGTTGCCCTTGTTCCTTTGTTCAAAATATAACCTCTTCAATCAGTTCTGGATGTCATGTGCATGGAGGCAGACATGACAGTTGAATGCAGTTTTTTTCAAACTGAACCAGGCTGTGTGCATGAGTTTGCTTAACCCTCTAAGGTCCAGAGTGGTGAACAATGCATTGTGAAGCAATGCGTTGCACACACATCTGGTCCATAAAGGGTGAAGACCTGCACTTTAAGGGTTATGACTACCATTTTCAGTGAGCAGAGTTTGTGTCTTGCAGTTCTGCTAGTAACTGTCATGTCTGCCTCCATGGACCTGACATTCCAGGCCTGATTCTTCTCTCTTGAATCAAGATCAATGGAAAACATTCATACAGGCATTTGTATTTTCTAGGTACAGTAAGGCCGGGGGGGGTGATATTATTATTGGGCAGTGTATTACTCTGACTATTAATGTATTAATGTATTAAGGTGTCCTGCATACAGTACTCCGTTATAGCTAGCTAGCTATCTATCTATCTATTTATCTTTCTTTCTTTTATTTCTTTTTGAGTATTTTCTACTTTTGTCTGTGTCTGTTGAAATCTACCTGTAGATCACTCCTCTTAGCCACAAACTACTGGATTATAAAGAAAGTGGGTGCTAACTCCAGTTAGTTGACGTTTTTGAAAAGTGGAGTAGAAATGGTCTTGGCTAAATAAGAATTGTGTCCCAATGTATTTATAAAGAAATTCACTAATTGTCCCAAAAATAAAGGCAGTTTTAGTGATTAAATCTTAATGCCAGGTATAACCTGTTCTTAATGGAAGTATATGTTGATAGCTATGTGTAAGAAAATATAATATATATCATATGCAACACTCTTTAAGACAGACGCAATGATTCACAACTCATGCATTTGTTTGCTCCATGCAAAGACATTGTTGCCCAAGTGAATGGGGCCTAAAGGACACTAGTCTTTACCAGATTTTAAACTGAAAAAAAAAAAAATTTCCCGTAGACTATAACTGAGATAGGATGTAAGTTAAAACAGTACGTAGAAACAACTGACTGCTGTTTGATGGACACCTACTTTGGCAAGAGGGGGAGGGATGGCATCGCTTTCTGAAGGAGATCTCAGAAGGAGAGCATTACACTCAGAGTGAGAGCTCAGAGGAAGAACAATTATGCTTCGAGGGAGAGACATTATGCACTGAGGGAGAGCGCAGAGAGAAAGCGTTATGCACTGAGGGAGAGCATTATGCACTGAGGGAGAGCTCAGATGGAGAGCATTATGCACTGAGGGAGAGTAGAATGCTCCTGCTGATCCCACTATGGACATCATTGGGTTGTGAACCACAGTCTGCAGAGACTGCTAGGAACAGGATATTTAACTTTGCCCTAAGTTTATGAGACTGCGTGAACAACACAGCAAAGTCCATGACTGTGAGCCCTAGACTTCCAGGCTGTGTCTGAACACCCCATTCTGTTTTGGGGATGCACAGTGCAGTCCCAGTTATTTTAGTAAATCTGCTCCCATAGTAGCAACATTATTAAAACATATAATTGCCCTTTAATTAATAGATACCTAAAATCAAATACTAAACTCGCTCTTATAATGCATGTGTGGACTGCTGTAAAATAGTTCATGATGAAAAAAGGCGTACATCCATCAAGTTTAGCCCAGGCCATATCACCCTTGTTGATTCATTGGAAGGAAAAAAAACACAATTGAAGCTATTTCTAATTAAGCCCCATGTATGTAAAAAAAATTCCTTCCTGACACCAACATCCTATCCACTTTGATTCTCATTATTGTTCCGCACTACAAAGGTATCCGTTACTTTTTTTGAAAGCACCTAAAGTATCTAGATACACAGCATCCCGAGGCAAAAAAATTATATGATGTCTGCCCTTACTGTAAAAAAAAATCTCTGCCTTTGTTTTAGTCAAAAGCACCTCTAGTCTTAAGGATGGTCTGTTGTTGTTTGCTCATCTCTTTGAGTAAATAGTCCCTCAGGGATTTCTCTGTATTAACCGTAAATATATTTGTAAATGGTAATCATATCACCCCTTGGCTGTCTCTTCTCTAATGCAAACAAACCCAGTGTGGCCAGTCTCTCTTTATAACCTGGATCCTCCAATCTCTTTATCGGGTTTGTTACACAACTCTGTACTTTTTCTGCTTCAATAATGTATATTTTAAAAACTGGTGCCCAAAACTGTACTCAATGATCTAGATGAGGCCTTACCAAGGAGATATATATATATATATATATATATATATATATATATATATATATATATTTTTTATTTTCCCATCCCATACATCCATGTCTTTTTATACATGATAGGACCCTATTGACTCTTGCAGCAGCTGACTGACACTTCAAATTGCCGTGACGTCTATTGTCTATCAGCACTCCTACATTTTTCTCTAATGAGGATTCCTCAAATAGTTCTTCATTTAGTGTATATGTAGCATGTTTGTTTCTACAATGCAGATGCATAACCTTACATTTATCTATATTAATCCACTCTTACTCCCATTCACTCAGTTTATCCAAATCTCCCTGCCAAGAGAAAACATCCAGCCTTGTATATATTTCCTTACACAGCTTGGTGTCATCAGAAAATATTGAGACATTACAGCCACTTCTAGTCTAGATCATTAACAACTTAAAAAGCATTGGACCCAAGACTGAACCCGACGGACTCCACAGCTTTAGGCCAACTTGAAAAGGTTCCTTTTACAACTCTCTGCCATCTATGATTTAACAAGTTCTCCACCAATTAGGGCTCTCTTACATAGGCAACTGTTGAATCCCCCTGTTACAGTTGTGTTGACCTTGTTCTTTCATTCACCTTCTCCTGTGTTCCACTGCCTGTCCTGAAGCAGGGTGAGCAGGTCTGCTGGCCACCCCATGTAGTGCTAACCAATATTATTGGCTGGTTCCTTCTTGGGTCAGGTATTCATTGGGGGCTGCAGTAAGCATTGCATCCTCCAACAATGCTTGTGAGAAAAGATTTGCCAGCAGCCCCATAGGCCGCCCTGCAGCCCTTTCTGTGTGAATGCAGTAAACATGAAGCATGCTGCACACTTTGGTGTGATTACACAAGGCGGTAATCACCTATGAGAAAGGCACCATAGTCCAGCATATGCCCTTTCTCTAAGGATAACATCACTAATGCATGCTCCCTGCTCTGGTGTCATCGGTATGAAGGGGGCCTTACTGTCCTATACAGCCATTATTTCATTACTTTTACAAGCTGCAGTGACAAGATCTGATTTGTTTAAAGGGATAGTAATACTTATTTTTATCTTTATTTTATTTTGTAGGTATTAAAAAAACATGAAGAACGATATAAGTCTTATCGCTCAAACCTTTATGGTTTGAGAGATATTCACAAGCAAAGTTTCCCCTCACTGACCAAAACGGTCAAGTCTGCCATCTAGCTGTCAGATTTGGAATCCGGTCCGCGGACCGGCCGTGGCTCTACAGCAGAGCTGAGATCGCAAGATATAAGAAGAACTACTTCATTCGAATAGTCTCCAAAGTGTGCCTGGTTTGCAAGCACACCTTTTAGACCCTTCCAATGAAATAGTTATTTTTACATCTTGCGATCTCGGTTCTGCTGAAGAGCAACCAGTTGATCTGCGGACCAGATTCCAAATCTGACAGCTAGATGGCAGACTTGACTGTTTTGGTCAGTGAGAGGAAACTTTGCTTGAGAATATCTCTCAAACCATAAAGATTTGAGAGATAATACTTTTATCATTCTTCATATTTTTTTAATGCCTACAAAATAACATAAAGATAAAACTAAGTATTACTATCCCTTTAATTCCTTAAGGAATTGCAGTCCGGGAAGTGAATTTCTTTAAGAACCGCTTTGAAGTTGGTCGGTGTGGCGGCACACGTGACTGATGATGTGTACCAGCATGCTGACAGAGGTCTGAGAGAGAGTGCTCCGGTCTTGAAAAGATCAATTTCAGACCCCGCTAGTCCTTACAGCGCTCCCCCAGGAGCACTGTAAGCACAAAATTCCTGACATGTCAGGACGGCAGGTCCTTTAGGCAAGTTTACCGGTGGCGGTCCTGACACGTCACCAGTTGTTAAGGGGTTAAGACCAGGTACAGCTCATTTCTGGAGCTCCAGCTGATCACTAAAACTCCTATCAGTTAATAGCTAGTTGGAGATAATGTAAATTGTAGTCTCTAACAGCTGAAGGTCCACACATTGTCTATCTGGTTTAGCCATTACTCCATCGATCTGCTTGATGTAAAGATGTTTGTGTACTTTATTTTCCACATCTCATTTGTTTTGATTTTATAGCTATTTGTTCCTTTTCATTAATTTTGCCTTGTGAATGTACATCGTTTCTGAAATAAATTCAACAATGGCAAATAAGTTTCGTGAGCAATAAAACATGGAATGTGGTACTTTCCTTCCCACAGTACGTCTGTATAAGGCAGTGGTTCGCAAGCTTTTTTTGCTCAAGGCACACCTAACACTCAGTCTGGTATTTTCGGGGCACCCCTATCATTTTATGTAATTTGTCTAGGTTGTAATGAAGGTTATAAATACATAATTATAGAGTTATTATTAGACCCCGCAACTAAAATAAACATTGTGCATAGTAATATCATTAAATATACATCTGGAGGTATACATTAACATTTTTGTCAATGCCTTATAGATAAAATGGGGCACCCTAAGTGGATGTCTGTGGCACACCAAAGTGCCACGGCACCCTGGTTGAGAAACACTGGTATAAGGTATATATTTATATGTCACGGGACCACTGCACAATGAAACAGTACAAACCAACTGCTTCATAGGGGGTCATATAAAAAATCCAAACATTCTGTCTGACTTAAATTGTGCTTTTAACCCAGTGATTGCTAGAGAGGTCTCACACTTGTTGCTTTGTAAAGTGTTGGAGACCTTTCTGGCATTCAAGGGGTTAAAATGCCATTTAACCCTTTAAGGAGCAAAGGGGTGATGCAATGCATTGACCACCTCTGTGGTCATTAAAGGGATAGTAATGTTTCAAAATAAAAGAGATTAATCATCATAGAATTTGAGCCATGGAGATTGTTGTTTAAATTCTGTCAGAGTTGTAGTTCAAGAGTAATTGAATGATAAAGTATCCCTCTCCCGCCACTTTTACCTAGTGTAACAGTGCTCACCTCAGATGTGGAATGCAGTCCATAGACCAGACAGCTCACAGCAAGAGACAATCTTCTTACTATGAGAACAATGAAAACCCTGCCCCCCTTGATAGGTTTTTCCCTTATGTTAATTGAAGATTGTCCCTTTCTGCAAGCCATCTGGACACCACCTTTCTGTTCTGAGGTGAGCAGTGTTACACCAGTAAAAGGGGCAGGAGGGGGGTACTTTATCATTCAATTACTCTTGAACTACAACTCTGGCAGTATTGAAATAACACTCTCCAAGGCCCAAATACTATAAACATTACTATCACTTTGATGTTTATCTCAACTCTGTGGTGCAGTTGGTACATCCATCTCTGTATTATGGCATTAAACCTGTTGTTCTGTGAATCAGTCCATCCCCAGTGCCAGTGTACAAGGTCAGTTCAGAAGAGGAGTAATTCCAGACTAAATATTATCTATCTATCTATATATATGTACATATATATATATATATATATAAACAGTTTTTTTTTCCAGTGTGATAGAAAAGTCTGTATCAGCACCCAAGGGGTTTAAAAAAAAAAAAAAAGGAAATAAAAAATATAATATATAATAAGGTTTCCCCAGTCTATGACCAGAATAGATCTGGTATATCTAGCCTGTGTTGCCATAAGGAAACTGACTGACTTATTTGCTGTTAATTAAGTTTCCTTGAAATTTTCCACGGCAGCATATGTGTATTTTTTATTTTTGTGTGTTTGTACAAGCGTGTGTATGGAAGGTAGGGGTGGGATCATAGGATATGACTGAGGAAAAAGCTCAAGTGCTTTAATTCCCTTATTTAACTGCCTGGGCCCTTTGTATCTCTGTCCTTGCTCAGAGGGTAGTCATCATTGGCACGTCAGAGGCACAACAGTAATGAATACGTGTCCTATTTTATAACTTTAACCCCTTGAATGCTGGATAGGTGTAATTCATTGGAGACCACGCTAGCACTGAAGTGGTTAATCCTTTGAGTGTCAGAGAGGTATCGGACTCATTGCATTGGATACCTCTCTGGCACTCAACACCTCCTAGACCCGGCTGGGACTGACAGTGCAGGCACACGGACGTCACAATGGCAAGATGTCTGCGCTTCGTCCTGCCTGTCACCCATGGAAGAGAGCAGAAATCTATTAAATAAGGTAATAATTCTGGCGACTAGCGCTACTAAGCAGCTAGTCACCAGATGGGGACTTATTGAAGCTAAAAATTGTGTCGGGTGGTAGTTCCCCTTTAAGAAGCTAGTCTCCATATGCATAATTCGTGGGGGACGACTTTATATAGGGTGATAGTTCTGCTTTAAGAACAGTTTATACCTGGCGATAAGATGAAAGCACAAAAATTGCCTTTTTTTTGGTGCAGTTATACAGTATCATTATACATGCATTGCAACACAAATATTTGGACCACATCTATTTCTGCACCATTTTTCAAAAAACAGTAAATAGATTAGTGTTACTACTTATCAAAAAATGTCCCTAAACAGGTATATAGTTATTCTGATACATAAATCAAAATCAATGGATAAAATGTGTCAGAATGAGTAAGGGACTAAAAGATATACAAATTACACTCAGATGTAATGATGGTCAGGGAGGGAATAGTCCCAGTCCACCATCTTGGAGAAAGTAACCAGTCTCTATTCAGGACAAAATTGCTGCTGGAACAAAAACAAGCTGTTGTCCACCCACACAATTCCAAGTATAAAACTGCATTGTTTAGTAAAATAAAATAAAAAAATAATTGTGTAAAACATCTCGCTTATATTCTATATTATTCTAATGTCGTTCTGAAATCATTTTACAAACCATTGCTTTATGACAACAGTTTTCTACGTACCGGTGTTTGTGTTTTTAAAGGCATGCGACAATCTCCCAATAATAACACTCTGACCAGGGAGGTACCCAATGTACTGCGCACTAAGGAATTAATCTGATCAGAAAGTACTAATGACCACTATGAATAAATTGTGCTTTACAATGTATTGGTGACCTCTCTAGCATTCAAGGGGTTAAATATCCCATTTAAATCAATGGGAATGTTTAGCCACCCCTTCCCATGGTGCAGTTGGCTTGCTCCAGAATTTCTTAACTTACTGTAAAATCTCAGGTATAATACGCACCTGTGTATAATATGCAGGTGTATATTATACCTAAGATTTTAGGGGAAAACAAGAGTACCTATGTATAATACGCACCCTTGTTTTTCCCTCTTATGGAAAAAAAAATTAAGCCGGCCAGATCCCTTCCCTCCCTCCCACGGCCCAATTCTCTCTCACGATTAATGCCTACTTGCCCCCACTGAAGTCCGCGCTGACAATGAGGCTTATGGTACTTCCTTCCACTGAAGTACCCATCTTCACTGCGGGCGGCAAGCTAGCATTTGCCACCCGCTTCCTTCATGGGCTTTCAGGATCTTCCGCCTCCAGCCAATGGTAATGGAGGCAGAAGGTCCTGAAAGCCCATGAAGGAAGCAGGCGGCAAATGCAAGCTTGCCGCCCGCTGGGAAGATGGGTACATCAGAAGAAGGAAGTACCTTAAGCCTCATTGTCAGCGTGGACTTCAGTGGGGACGTCATTGGGGCAAGTAGGCATTATTGTGAGCGAATTGGGCCGCGGGAGGGTATCTGTCAGCACAATTTAAAAAAAAACAAAAAACTATTGTGTATAATACACCCCCCCCACTTCACATAAGGTGAAATGGGGTAAAATTGTGCATATTATACCCAAGATTTTACAGTATGTTACCTGCATAAGGCCCATACAATGCTGTATATTTAACCCCTTAACGACCCTTGACGGTTATAGTACGTCAAGGGTCGATTTGACTTAATGACGATGACGTACTATGACCGTCATCAAGTTCTGGGCTCCCCCCGCGGCTGCACGCCGTTCGGGGAGTCCGGAACGCAATGGAGCAATAAAAAAAAATTGCTCCGTGGTCATTAAGTTGCGTCCGCGTCCGGATTCCCCGGTCGTTAAGGGGTTAAGTCACTCAAATTTGCAACAACAGGTTTTCTTTATGAAGAGATAAAGTGACGTTTATAAATGCCTGTCTGAGAATGTTCTGAGGTAATTCCCTAATGAGAAAACTTTCCATTGCTATAAATGGAGCTTTTAACCCTTTCCCAATGCATTTCAAAGCAATCAGTTGGAGACCTTTAGAAAGGGGGTTACATTCTGTAATTCTATAAATGGAAAATGCTTTGCAATGTGTTGCTTACCCCTCTGGCACTCAAAGGGTTAAGAGGCTCAGTTCTGGTGGATTGTATCTACTTAATAGGAGACAAAATTAACATTCCTATTGATTTAAGTGGGGCTTGTAACCCCTTGAATGCTAAAGAAGTCCAGTGTATTTCAAAAAATTCAAAAATGTAAATCAATGAGAATTGGCGGTATTTTTATATGTCCATATAGTACAGTTGATTTGCTGCAGATTGTCACCTCTTTACTTTGTGAATATGGCACAGTTTGGTTTAGCTGTCTCCTGTAGCTTATGAGAAATGACTGGCTATTGCTGGGGTTACTTGTACAATACATAAAGCATTTCTAAGTTGTTGTTGTGCTCTTGGCTAATGAACAGTGTATGAGATAATGCCCAATTACATTTCCATGATTCACAGAGGTTGCAGACCCCACTCAGTGCAGTAAGACTTCATTAGCCCTGTGACCTGGAAACATATTTCTTCACAGAGAGAACTCTGGGAGATGTAACAATTTGGGTGAATAAGTATGACTGTTGTTTATGCCAGCGAATGAGAATAATGATGCTGAAACTTGTGACCTATCCACTTTTATGCTATGGAGCCCAGATTATAGTGTGTGTTTAGGACTCCTAGTAATTAACACTTTGACTGCCAGACGGGTATCGCGTGTGTTGGATATCACTTGCCACTCAAGGGTTAAATCTTTTTTCTTTGGCATGATTTCAACCATCGGGCAAGACAATCAGACATAGGAAACTGTAAGAATGGGATTTTGGAATTATAGTAGCTGCTCTTTTTAATTGGGGACTACAAATCCCATTATCCCCAACCTGCTTTAAAGTCAAAAACTGTCACAATTATTCAGAACTGCCTATGTTTTATGTTACCAAAAAATCCAGCAGATGTAAAGTTTAGGAGATATTCATACGTTTATTTCTGGGAAATGGGAGAGTCTCCTGGCCACAGCACAGTGCTTAGGTATCGTATGAAATGTTACTGAAAAGCTTCTTTAGCATAGGAAACACCACTGGTACCTGATTTAGTATACTGTACCAAGTATGAATATCACCTTAAAGAGGATGTTTCATCTTATAAAAAGGTGTTACTATCCGCTTTGTTAATTAAAGTTATTCTAGAAAACCTGTTTTTTGTTTTGTTTTTTAAAGCGGAACTACCACCGCTAAACAACTTGCCCCCAATAATTCAACATTACTACCTTGTTAAATAGAATTATCCTTTCTTCTCGGACTGACAGGCAGGACAGAGCGCAGACATCTTTCAGTAGTGATGTCTGCCCGTCTACGCTGTCAGTCCCTTTTGGAGCCGAATGGCTCCTAGCAATGCCTCCTAGAGCAGGCTGGGACTGACAGAGCAGGAGTGCAGACGTCGCTATGGGAAGATGTCTGCGCTCCTTCCTGCCTGTCAGCCCGAGAAGAAAGGATAATTCTATTTAACAAGGTAATAATTCTGGTGACTAGTGCTACTGAGCAGCTAGTCGCCGGATGTTGAATTATTGGGGGGCAAGTTGTTTAGCGGTAGTAGTTCCACTTTAAAAAAATATAACTACTTATAAAGATATCCCCTCTTCTGTGCTGTGCACTTCCACATTGTGTGCACAGCACAGCTCTACAGCACGTCGTATTTCTCCTCCCACCTCCTTCCCAGCTGCCCCAGGGAGCACGTTCACACTTCCCTTCAGTGTGCTGTGAACAGCTCCTATTGTTACAGCAAGCTGAGTTAGCATTATACTGAGGTTGCAACCTCTATAATGCTTACCGGAGCTTACTGTAACACTAGGAGCTGTTCACAGCACACCAAAGGGAAACGTGAACGCGCTCCCTGGGGCAGCTGGAAGGGAGGTGGGAGGAGAAATAGGACATGTAGAAGAGATTTGCCTATCAGCATTATGGGATACGCTGATTCTTCGGCACAGCTCTGCTGCGCTTGAAGAGGAAATATTTTTATAAGCATTTTGATTTTTTTTTTTTTTTTTTTAAACTCAGCTTTCCTACAATAACTTTTATTCACAAAGCAGATGGTAACACCTTTTTATAAGGTGATACATCCCCTTTAATTGTACTTTTTCTGGTCTTTTGGCTTACATGGCACACACTAATTACGTTTTCAAATATGCAAACGTCAATCAAGGTGACAGGTCACTTTCACCCTTTGAGTGCCAGAAAACAGAGCAAGCACAAATCTCCCTATGGCAGGGATGGCTCAATATATAAAGAATGCTGGAGCCAGACAGGTATTTTAGGATCCAATGGAGGGGTGCATGGACACTAGGTATATAAAGTACTCCAAAAATGCAGGAGCCAGAAGTGATATTAATGGATTTTTCCATTCCTGCCCTAAAATAACCATTTGAATGCCAGAAAGGTATCCAGCTTAAAACTCGCAGTGTGGGACGGTGTTGCCCCTCTGTTTGTGTTGTCTGTTTTTTGTGCATTGTATTGTTTGTTATTCATTATGTATGTGTATGTATTTATTACAAGGGCTGTGTTAGTGGGACTTCTTTAAATTGTTTGTTAATTTTGTAAGTCAGTTCAGTTCATCTACATAACCCTTGCAATACATACACATTCATAGTGAATAACAATAGAAACCCAAAAAAACACAGATGGCTAACAACAGTTTTGTAACTCTTTGAGTGCTACATAGATGTCCACGCATTTTTAAGAAGTAAAGATCTGTAAAACTGGGTAAAACTCCAGTTTAATGCTTTGAGTGGCAGAGAGGTATCCAGTGCAGTCTAATGCATTCACATGTCTGTGGTACTGGGTTAACCCCTTAAGGACCCGACGGTCCTGGACCGCTATGGGTTGTTATACCCTTAAAGACCCATGACGGTCCTGGACCGTCATGGATTTCCGGGCTCCACATGCGGCTGCACGCCATTCGTGGAGTCCGGAATCCGATTCCAAAAAAAAAAAAAATGGTCCCTGGTCCTTAAGGGACCACACCGTGCGTGCGTGGCCGGTCCTTAAGGAGTTAAAGGGATAGTAATACTTAAAATGAAAAAAAAATATGTTGTAGGGTTTATCCCCCTGAGCAAAACGAGGGTACTCCCACTGCTGAAAGGTGTTTTATTCAAAATTTATTAGGTGCAATATCACAGTGGCCTGAAATTGTAGAGTGGCGCTGTTGCTACACCATCTTATTGACAGCTCTGGTCCCAGGACCATAAATCTCCATAGGATGGTGTAGCAACAGCACCACTGTACATTTTCAGGCCACTGTGATATTGCACCTAAAAATTCAACTTTGAGCTGTAATAACTTTTGAATAAAACACCTTTCAGCAGTGGGAGTACCCTTGTTTTGCTCAGGGGGATAAACCCCTACAACATATTATTTTAACATTTTAAGTATCACTATTACCCTCTAATTGTATATCATTTTATTTTTCTGTTTAGTGAGGCTACTTTCCCTCATAAGTAAAAGAAGCATGGTGATGGCCATGCAAGAAGAGGCGGGGGAAGGGAGAGATAGTGCACTGTGTTTTGGTTATTATAGAACCAAACAAACACTATCAAACCCCAGTCTTGTTCCACTTGTAGTGACACACGCAGTGAGACTGTGGCATTGTTCCACCATTATGTGGTAGCCATAAAAGCACACATAGTGTGTGAGACCCCTGGTCAGTGGCAGAACTCACTTGTCTCCACTTAACACATAATAAATATATGGATAATGACTGTTTGTGGCAGATGATGTTGTATGCTTTGCAATGCATTCAACAGATTTGTGGCGCTAAAAGTGTTAACATGGCTTCTTTTGCTGTAAGTGGGGTCTGGAATGCTTACCTAGTGAGAGTTTGGAGTAAGTAGTCCCTAGATAACACTCTGAAGTCACAGAGCACTATGATAACATTATGCTTAGTGACTGGATGGAGATGGGCACATGAACAGAGAAGAAAAGAAGAAGGTGATTGGGGTACAGACTGCTGCACAGAGACTGAGTAAGCAAAGCAGAACCCGGTTATCGGTGCATTTTAACCCTTTCAGTGTAAGATACATTTCCAATATGTTGCAATGCATGGGACATTCCTCTGGCACTAAATGAGTTACTTTACATAAGGTTATGTTTGTGAAAGCAACCAAAAGGCAAATATAACAGTGTTAGCAGTGAGAGTAATTTAAGAGGCTCTTGCACCAGGGTATAGTGGCAGCACTCCAGGCAAAGGGAAACAGTGCAGAGGGGCTTGTATTTAAGGCATGTGATACAGCAAATATAATGTTTCTTGTGTTAGAGGAAGAGGTGAAGGTAATGAATGGCCGAGCAATACGATTATGAAATAAAATAAATGCACTATAAACATGTCATTATTTGATTACGCAATATATAATGGTTAATTCTGTTACCATTAGAGAGCTATTTTGGCCTGTCTGTCTGTTATGTTTTTAAGCTGAAAGTCAGTTTGACACCATATGCCTGAGTCAGTTTGACACCATATGCCTGAGTCAAGTACCACATCACTCAGGAGATTCTAGTGCCTTCTTTCTGCCCTGACCCCACCTCTGACAAGGAGAGGGATCTCCACTTGTTAGACGTGATGTGGAGTCTATCAGGCAAACTGACGCACTGTTCGTCATTCCTGAGGGTCCCAGGGCAGGAAGACCTGCATCCAAAGTGACTATTGCTTCTTGGATCAAGTCCACTATTCGTAAGGCTTATGAGCTGAGGAAGAAGCCTGTCCCCTTTAGGGTCACGGCTCATTCTACAAGATCTATTGGGACTTCTTGGGCTTACAAGAATCAGGCCTCCGCTGATCAGTTGTGCAAGGCTGCCACTTGGTTGTCTGTGCATACATTTTCGAAGCACTACCGTGTTGGGAGGAAAATCCTGGAGGCAGTCTTGCCTGTCTAGGATCTTCTTCGGTTCTTGGTGCTCCCTTCACTTTTGAGCCCTTCTGGCTTTAGTTCAGTGTGTTATGTAACAGTTTGGGGTGTTGTTACACCTGTTCAGTGTCCGTTGACACTTCAGTTGTTTGTTAGTCTATCTCTGATCTGATGGTTCATATCTGCTCTGGTGACTTTGGGGGCCTTGCGCCTGGTCCTTGCCTTACTTCCCGCCTCTGGGAAACTCATTGGTTGGACATCCCAGAGTTACCAGTAACCTGTATTGGATGACAGAGAAAAGAGGATTTTAGTCTTACCTGTTAAATCCTTTTCTCTTAGTCCATACAGGTTACTGGTCTCCCACCCTGTCAAGGGACCATGCTTGGCTCTCCTGTGGCAGACCGTGGGGATCCTTCGGGGTTATGCTCACAGGAGTCTTCTTTCCCTTCCACTGTCTAAATAGTTAGTGTCTCATATCTTTCTGGAGCTGGTTGGCTAGCTGCAACCGAAAAGGGAAGGTAGGCTCCACCCCCTGCATACAATTCTAGAATTGTTCCTGCCTACAGGGGCAGATCGCCTACCCAAAGTTACCAGTAACCTGTATGGTCTAAGAGAAATGGACTTAACAGGTAAGACTAAAATCCTCTTTTAATGATTAAAAGGTGGAGTTAGGGGTGTATTTAGAGATTATCATAAACCTATATGACCACTATTATACACGTTTATAAATAAAATAAAAATTCTAAATAATATATATATTTTTATAGTGTTTATATTTTACAAAGGCTGTTGAAAAAACTCAGTCAAGTGCTTGCCCCATCATCATATTTCTCTAAATTCACTGACAGCGAGTGTCCGCTACCTTTCGAGATATTTATGTGCAATCCGGGACATCAAGTGACCACAAGTCCTTTATCTTCCAGTTGCTGCTAGACTATAATACCTATTATCCTCCATAGGTAGATAATGGGTACTGTAGTGGAACAGTAGCTGTAGAGTTGCTTGTTGACCTATTCCATATAGCTACTATTAACAGATGCTAAAATTTCCATCTCTGGTTTTCACTCTGTAAAGGCACCACAGGCAAAATTGGTTCATTAGTGGCGTAATTATGTGTTGAATAGTCTGCTTCTTTATTCGTTGCTTAATGTTGTTTTTCTAACCTGCAACCTTGTACCAAGCGGAGGCTTCTCTGCCTACTTCTGTCTTTGTTTTATCTATTGAAATACACATGCCCCTTGGAGTTTTTCAACAAGACCTCTGAAGAATAATTATGTACTGCTGTGCCCTTTAATGAGGAAAGCTACTTGTAGCAAAATAAAATTCTCATTAGTAAAGCTGGTCTGTAGTCTGTCAATATATATATTCTGTCCTCCTATTGAAATCTATAGTCCGTTCTGTATCGTTTTCTGCTTCTTTTCCATTCTTTTTATGCCCCGTGCAGTGAATTCTCAGGCCCTGCTCAGCAGGAGACTGTGTGAGATATCGTATTCATTAAGTGCTGTAGAAATGTTCATCCGTTAATAGCTAGGGATTACCAAACGTTTTTATCCGCTCATTGACTCAGGTGCTGCTATTTTTATTTAATCTGCATTAAGGGGAATTGTGTGTGTATCTTTTGGCCCTGAAGCATAGAGTTAACAAGATTTACTATTTTTGTAATATTGAAGATACTGTTTGAGACAAGCGTACTATTTTAACCCTTTAAGTGCCAGGAGGGCATGCAGCACATCGCATTGCTCACCCTTCTGACACTCAAAGGGTTAAAAATGTATCCGCTGCTTAGTGTCTCAACAGGTCACTGGATTAGGCTTTAGGTGGCGAGTCTTGCACCTTTTTCACCTGTAGCTTAGTTTGTGACCTAGATGTGTAAACGTATATGCAAGCACACAGTACTCCTTTTAACACATTGGATGCTATGAGATGACAACCTATGGGTTATAAGGAGTTTTATGCTTTCTTGATCACAACTCCTTTAACCCTTTGAGCACCAGAGGTCTATGCAACGCATTTCAAAGCATACCCCTCTGGCACAGAAAGGGTTGAACAATATTTACACAATGCCTGTAGCTCACTATGCATCTGAGTTCTACCAATGTGCTGAGTTCTGTTCTGCTCTGTGGTGCCTGAGTCTCTAGGGGTAAAGATTGAGGGGCCCCCAGATGATCATAGAATTGCTTAAAATGGATTGGAGGCCTCTTTGGTATTTATGGGGTTAAATAACAATTTTGGGGAACCAGTTGATTCACAGTGGCCTTTAGGAATTAAAGTCAATATTCAAATTTTAAAGACCAGAGGGGTGTTCAATTGAACACCTATCTGTTGCTTAAAGAGTTAAGATAAGTTGAGGGGTGGGGGGAGTAATATAAGGTGGTATTAGTGTTCCTTTAACTGGAGTTATATACACACACACACACACACACAATTAAAGGAGCAGTAAACTTTTTTATGAAAAAATATATATTGTAGGTATTTCCCTATTGAGTAAAATAAGGGTACTCCCACTGCCGAGAGATTTATATTTCCAGAGTTATTACAGTTTAAACCCATGTTTGTTTGTTTTTACAGTAGCAGTGCCCTCTAGTGGTCAAATTCTAATTAGATTTCTTGTTAGATTCTAATGAAGAGGAAAGTCAGAAAAGTCAGAGACATACAGTTCTCCATAGAATGTGATAGAAACTGCCTGTCACTTCCTGTCAGTTAGAACTATCAGGAAGTAAACACAGTAAATTCACTTCCTGATTATTTAAACTGCTATAAATTTTGAATAAAACATCTGATAGCGATGGGAGTGACCTTGTTTTATTCAGTAGGAAATGCTCTATAAAATATGTGTTTTCATAAAAAAAGTTTACTGCTCCTTTAAATACCATGAGCACAGCAGTATCTGTAACAATTATCTTTTTGTTTTCTGAGGCCTAAAATCTACATTTTGTGTTCTGAGGGAGCAAACATTCCTGCCTTTTCCAAGGCTCCCATTAATTGTCCATGATTAACTGTAAATGGATTAAGATAAGATAACAATAAAGGACCAGTGGGAATTGACAATCATTTAACGGCTAACAGACTTAGCTCTTATCGCTTAATACAAACCGCACAAACAATATTAAATAAATGCTTTCTGAATATGACAATTTAAACTTGTGTTACAAAGCAATATTAGTATTATTTCAGGGGTGTAACGTGAATAATTTTACATATTATGTATGCTAGCTTTAACCCTTCAGGTGCCAGAGAGGTGGTCAACACATTGCTTTCCAATGCATTGTGCACCCATCTGGCATTCAGAGGGTTATGTATGTGTTATTTAAATTTATATCCACTTATTTCATTTTGTGGTGCTCCTGTCCCTTTAAGATTTGTAGGACTACATCTTCCTGTGCACGCGTTCTCTTGGTTGCCTGAGACAACTTCAACTCTTGTCTTGGCAAACAGGATGATGTAATAAAAGCACTGGAGCAAACCAAGTGCCTCATGGGGGACAAATAAAATTACCAACATTCCACTTAGTTACAGGGATATTTAACCCCTTCACTGCTAGAGACGTATCAAACATACATTGCATACTTAATTACATATTTCCCTAGAGCACATTTGGTTTACATCAGAATTACTACAGTCCTCCTTAGTCCATCTGCTTCAGTGTTGGGGACTCCTACAGCTGCCATGGGATTAACCCTTTAAGTTCCAGGAAGGTATGCAGCACATTGCAAGGCAAAAGCATTGGATAACTTTCTCCCAATAAGATCAATATGAACAGAAAACACTAATGGCCCCATATGAATTTCATCCTTGTGCCTTTAGTTAAAGTGGATCTATCACCACTTTACAAGTTTTGATCATTATGTAGAATAGTTAGCGAACAATTCTAAAACATTATTTAAAAAAAAAACAAAAAAATGTTGTTTTAGAGAAAATGACAGTTTAAAGTATGCCCAGCAGCCTACTTCCGGCTAAACTGTTCTTGCCGCTCTGCCTCTGCTCCCGTCACTCTCCCCAGCATCCTCCGATGACGGAGGTGTTCTGTTAGTATACTGGAGCGATCTCATTGCTTAGCAATGCGTTGGATACCCCTCTGGCACTCAAAGAGTTAATCCCCCTTTAAAGTGCAAGCACCGGCGCTTCTAATGCAGTGGCGCATAGCTCGGAATATGACTCCTGCGTAAATTACTTTGATGTGATTTTGACCTTTTGTTGGAGATTTATGACAAATGGCTTCTTTAGCACTGCCTTCTCTACTCGGATAAATACTGTGAAGTGTTAAGCATGATTAAATAGCAAGACTGTTTGCAGCTTTTGAAAATAAGTTAATAATTAATCCTAAATTGCTCCAACAGTATCGGAGAAACAACAGGTAAGTTAATAATTCCATATTTAATTCCTAATTAACACATGAATGGAAGTTGATAAAATAGACCAAAAATCTGTAACTTACAGGAACACCAGCACCTCAAAATTATCTGGGGTTATATTCACCTGATTACCGCGCACTAGCCTGACTGCCTACTTCTAAATTCTAGTCCAAATTTCTTTACCATCTGAACTGTGCTCCCTACATAAACACATTTTTCAAAAATGAACCATCTAAGCCAAAAATTAAGTAATCCCTCAATTTAAAAAACTCTTAAATCTCTCTTCTATTTCCTCCCAATAGTGGGATGATTCCCTTTTTATCCACACTGCTCCTGATTCTGTGTTCCATCTGTCAATCATGCGCCAGACCATAAGACATTATTTGGAATTTTTTGGATTAAGTGGAGTGGAGATCCAGGATAGGCAGCAGAGTGGGGGATATAACTTCTAACTCTCCATTTTTTGCGCCACTCTATACGACTCTGGGTTAATAAACATGCTGAAATAACTATACTAGTGTTGGTATTTGTTGTGCTTTGTAGTTTGTGTTGAGCCTATGATCTGTGGTACTTCGACTCTTACGTACATTACTCTTACCAAAAATAAGTGGACACGCCTTCTAATTGGTGGATTCAGCTATTTCAGCCCCACACTGACAGGTGTATAAAATAGAGCACACAGCCATGCAATATCCATAGACAAACACTGACAGTAGAATGTCACATATTGTCTAACTTAGTGACTTTCAATGGATGTCACCTTTACAAGTCAGTTCATCAAATTTCTGCCCTGCTAGAGCTACCCCTGTTGACTGTTAGTTCTGTTAATGTGAACTGGAAGTGTCTAAGAGCAAGAACGATTCAGTCACGAAGTGGTAGGCCACACAAGCTCACAGAACGATACCTCTAAATGCAGAAGCATGTAGTGTGGAAAAATCACCTGTCCTTGGTTGAAACATTCACTACCGACTTCCAGACTGCCTCTGGAGGTAATGTCACCACAAGAACAGTTCTTCTTGAGCTTCAGAAAATGTGTTTCCATGAATAAGCAGCCACACGCAAGCCTAAGGTCACAATGCATAATGCCAGGCATTGGCTGCAGTGGTGTAAAGCTAGCTGCACTGGACTCTGAAGCAGTGGAAATGCATTATCTGGAGTGATGAATCACACATTTGGCAGGCTGATGGATCACTCTGGTTTTGGCACATGTCAAGAGAATAATGGTCTGTGGATGTATTTCATGGTTTTGGCTAGGCCCCTTAGTTCAGTTGAAGGGACATCTTAACATTACAGCATACAATGACATTCTAGATGATTCTGTGCTTCCATCTTTGTGGCAGCAGTTTGGGGAAGATCTTTTCATGTTTCAGCATGAAAATGCCTTGAAAAGAGGTCCTTAAAGAAATGGTTTGTCAAGATCTATGTGGAAGGTCTTGACTAGCCTACACAGAGCCCTGACCTCAACCCCATCAAACACCTTTGGGGATAAATTGGAAAACTGACTGTGGGCCAGGCCTAATCACTCAACATCAGTGCCCAACCTCAATAATGCTTGTGGCTGAATGAAAGCAGTTCCCCACAGCAATCTTCAAACAAGTAGTAGCTACTGTAAAATTTAACGGCTGTTCAACACCTCCCCTTCCCTGTCTGTATTTTAATCCCACATACATTGTGCAGTTTACCAGAAAATTACATCTTGGCTTTTCAGTAGTGAGAGGGGTTGGAGAGAAAACAAATACAAATAAAACTGTATATCCTATATAATAAAACGGTAGAATGTTTGTCCGATGCAGTCATGTGCAGTAGAGACTGCCCGAACGCACAGAATGCTGGGAGTTCTGTGCTGGCAGCATTCTGTGAGGTCAGGCAGTCCCTTCCGCTCATGACTGCATCGCTTGAGGCGGCAGCAGTACATAGAGCGGGACCGGCCTCTTAACCCTTTGAGTGCCAGTGGGGTGCAATGCGTTGCGTACCCCTCTGGCATTCAAAGGGTTAACGTCACCCAGACCTTGGCCCATGTACACGGGCTTTTACATTAGTAAAGATATAATTTAGGAACAGAATTTACCAAATAACCCAACTAAGATTATTACCAGTATTGTACAGTGTTGTATTATAATCTAGTACAACATTCATGTCCTAATGAAGTTTCCCCCTTAAGGTGAAAGGCGTAGGAGAAGAGGAAGGCAGTTTAACAGAGTTAGTTGGATTGATTTTTAGTACTGAATATATATCTATATATATATATATATATACTTTGCAATTATAGTTCTCTACCACATCATAAAGTTTGGGAACCACTACACTAGCGTTTGTCTGCCGTATCCTGCAAGGTTTAGTAGTTTGTTATTTTTTTCTTTTTATACCTGGTTAAAATTGGACTTTCTAAACATAAAAGTAAAGTTTTCTTTTATTGTGGTGTGCATATGATTGCTGGATCATCCTTTTAACTCTTCGAGTTCAGGAAGGCTGGGTAACATATTGCTTTGCAATGCGTTGCCCACCCCTCATGCACATAGAGTGTTAAAACCAGAGCACCTAGGGCTGCTGTGATTACTGACAAGCTGCAGTATCCCCAGCCATGCTGCAATTTGTTTTTCCCAAAGCAGTGGCACTGGCACTCAAAGGGTTAACCTCTTGACGATCTGAGAGGTACACAGCAGTCTACTTTGCAATGCGTTGCACACCCTCTTGTCCTGTATGGGTTAATATAAAATCAGCATTACGTTTTTGTTTTATGTTATTGTGTGAGGATTTATGGATCACAATGCAGTAAATGGGATTTCTCACTCACTTTATATAAAGCAGGGTGGTTTATCAGGTTCATTTTATTGCCGATGCCTTGTTAAAATATTTTATGCTCTGTGAATACATTCCAAAATGTAATAAGTGTGTGATATATACTTCAGAGACCATGCTTTTTAAAGCTTTGAGTCCTGCACACACTCAGAATGTTAAAACAATTGACTCAACTGTGTGCATGTGCAGTAACTCTGATGTGCAGAACTGTGATGATTCAGAAGTCCAAGGCTAGGTTCACACTGGCATTATGAATGTTCTACATTTCTGTACAATCCAAACCCTGGTGTCAAACTTACCTTGTTGTCCCTGCTCTCCTCCAGTGATGCCATCAGCTGGGAACATTAAAGTGTTGATACCCACATGGACCAGCCATTAATTTCATCAACACTGTGAAGAACACATTGATCCAAATGTCCACGTGAACACTACTCTGCATTCACATAACCTAAAGAGGTGCTGAAACTTTACTGTTTTCTGTGTTAAACACCAGAAAATGTCTGCAAGCTTCATTCAGTGTGCGTGACACAGAACTGTACCTCTCTAGTGATCTGAATACAACCCTAATGTCCTTATTCTTCTGGTTAGCACAGACCAACTACACCACAGGTTTTCAATGAAACGTCCACTAATTCCAATTAACCCTTTGATTGCTTTGATGGTTAATTTAAGTGGTGCTTTTAACCCTTTGAATGTTATAAAGTAGCTGTATTCAGAAAGATAATATGGAGCCATTCTGAGGCCAAACTAACTGTATCAGTGGTGTAATGGGCCTAGGACCAGGAGGGACTCATCCACCCCAGGGCCCAATAAGATCCAGTTATACATTTTTGTGTTGGGGGGCGCCACTGTACTGTATCATAGGAGCCAAATGGAAATTCCCAGTTATTTGAATGGGGCTTTTATCCCTTTGAGTGCCAGAGGGGTACACAATGGGGTTAACCCCTTGAATGCCAGAAGGGTTCTTAGAGCATGGCAGACCTCTATTGTATTCAAGGGGTTAAAATCCCCATTGAAGTCAATGAGAATTTTCATGTCCCCTCTGTGATACATTTAGTTTGCTTCAGAATTGCACCATTTTAATCCTTTAAGGACCAGCCGATCATACATCTGGCTAACTGCACCATTAATCTAACCCTTCGAGTGCCAGAGGGGTAATCAACACATTGCAATGCTCTGCGTACCTCTCTGGCCCGTAAAGGGTTAAGAGCATGTGCTATTCAGTATCAAGGTGTTAGTACATTTCTTGCTCAAAATGTGAGCAGTCACAAACAGCATACATTCCAAGAAGAACAAGGCTGCCAGAATGAGACACTTGTGGTGAAATTAAAATTCCCAACATTTCTTTAGAACACTTGGACTCTTAAGAAATTGGAACTTTCTGTTAGTCTGTGAAGAGAGAGCTTGGATGGTAGCCATTTAGTATCCTGAAAGAACTAGAGGCAAGAGCTCTTAAAAAGCCATGTAAATCTCAGACAAATGAAGACTGTGAGTATCTGTAAAGAAATGTTAAGAACAGAATGTATGAATTATCATAGCTCTACTAACGGTTTTATTGAATCAAGTGTTTGCTGTAACCTCAGTCATGAAAACCTTTTCCATTTAGGGAGAAAAATGATAGACCTGTTATTATAACAATAACTGTTGTTTATGTAACTGTTTGAGTACCAGAGGGGTGGATCAGAGATGGAGTGGCGTCTGGTACTTTTTTCCAACCAGATCTTTTATGTAGTTTACACTATTGTAAGATCAGTAAACTAACAACTACCCTCACACTGATTATACTTAACTTTAAGGGCAGTGGCGTAACAATAGGGGTCTCAGGGGTTGCAACCCCTACGACTGGGCCCGGTCGCCCCCTCGCCCGCAGCAGTCGCTTAGCTAATCTCCCACTCGGTGCGCAGCTCTAGTAATACAGAGCGCTAGGAGATGACATCATCTCCCAGCCTCTGCATTACTAGAGCAGCACGCGGGAGCTTCAGTTCTAGAGATCTGTGCCAAAGGAGGCACAGATCTGTCAAGCCACGCCGCTAGACCACCAGGGACTGGAGGTAGGGGTATTGTGGAAGGGGCAATGTGGAGATGAAGGGGCATTGTGGAGATGGGGGCATTGTGGAAGGGGAAATGTGGAGATGAATTGGAAATGGGGGGCATTGTGGAGATAAAGGGGGCATTGTGGAAGGGGCAAAGTGGGGATGAAGGAGCAATGTGGAGATGAAGTGGAGATGGGGGCATTGTGGAGATGAAGGGGGCATTGTGGAAGGGGCAATATGGAGATGAAGGGGGCATTGTGGAAGGGGCAATGTGGATATGAAGGGGGGGCATTGTGGAGATGAAGGGGGCATTGTGGAAGGGGCAATGTGGAGATGAAGGGGGGGCATTGTGGAGATGAAGGGGGCATTGTGGAAGGGGCAATGTGGAGATGAAGGGGGGGCATTGTGGAGATGAAGGGGGCATTGTGGAAGGGGCAATGTGGAGATGAAGGGGCAATGTGGAAGGGGGCATTGTGGAGATGAAGGGGGCATTGTGGAAGGGGCAATGTGGAGATGAAGGGGCAATGTGGACATGAAGGGGCGATGTGGAGACTGGGGGGCAATGTGGAGGTGGCCAATGTGAATGAGGGGGCCAATGTGGTCAGGGGGACCCATGGCAATTCTTGCACCAGGGCCCGGTGGCTTCTAGTTAAGCCTCTGTTTAAGGGCCAGAGGGGAATGCAATACATTGCAAAGCAATAGTCCATAAAGGATTAAACGCTTCTGTTGCTGTCCCTGTTGTGATCAAAGCCGAGGAGTAGTGTGTAGGCAGCTGCACACAGTAGAGGTGCGTTATGGGTCCTGGATGCCAGTACCATACCAAAAAAATAACGAGGCAGGAATCTTATGATTTCAGATCTTACATTCTCCATACGCTATTACACTGATAATGTATATTTAATGTCTTTTAATATATATTGCTTTGATTTTTCACTTTGAGTTTCTACTTACTGGACTGAGTGTATTTTCAGGTAATTTTGGATGCAGTTATACCCTGCTACTTACTGTGCTGGACACTCCTGCATCTCGTGGGCAGCAAAAGAGGGCTGCATTACAGCCTGAGGTGGCAATTGTGGTTTAATAAGGCACAGGCTGAGGTTGGGTAGATAGGTATTTTGGACTTGCTATGGGGAGGATGTGGGTATGTCTCATATGTGCTTCATGTGGGGTGAAATTCAGCACACTTGATGATTTAAGGATATTAGAAGGGGTGCGTTGACACTGCAGTCACTCTTTCATAGAGTGGTTTTAGTTTGATCAGAGCTATTGCCCAGGTTTTTCAGCTTTTTATCAGATCTGTTTATCTGATCACGGGTGAAAATTAACAGTGCTGTGAGTAAATCTATGTTAAGAAGAGCACTTAGAGGATAACAGGAATAACCTCTTTAACGTGGATCTCCAGGAGAGAATAGAGCATGATAATCATGTGTGGATCCTTGGACTTAGAGCAGGTAACATGACAATTACAGGCGGATGTCATAAGGTCAGTATTGGTGGGATTCTTCTAAAAAGACAAGGCTCTGGGGCAGCAGGCTGGAAGAATGGTTGGTGTTTGTGGGCTCACTGTGCTGGAAGGTCGGTTGTAGCTGGTGATGTTTGTAATAATAAAGTATAAAGAAATGACCTGTAAATGTCAAGGACCCAGTTCAGTTAGGTAGTAACTTTAGTTGTTGTTAATGAATGTTTAAAAACATGTGTTAAATAAATGCTGAGGCCATGTCACATCAAATGTCACACGTCTGTGCCTTTATTTAATCCTAGGGTTGCAGGTTTGTTTGTTTTTTTGGTTAAGAAGTGGTAATGATTTAGCTATTTCTGTGGGATTCAGTCACACAGGGACACAGTAAAGATGCAACAGGGTAGACCCCATAGACCTCCAGCAGACCTTTCAGACAAATGTTGTTTGTGGTTTTGATGCTCATTGAATGGCTGACCCACATGGGTGTCATCCAAGAATATTTGTCTGGCACTTGAGTGTGCCAGCTGTTAGCCATTAACCCCCTCACGCCCACTATGGGGGTGGAGAAAGGGGCACTCAGAACATAGGGCACAGGGCTTTAGCAGAGGGCAGCTACAGGTCTGTCATCCGTATTAAAAAAAAAAAAAAAACCCTAAACGGCAAGGGGCAAGTATGTAGAGAAGCATGGGGGGGCATGGTTTAAAAAGCAGTGACCTGAAGTGAACTGAACTGCCGTGTACAACATATACCATGCTTCCTGGTGTTAAAAGAGATAGACTACAACAAATCTGATTATTGTTATTTTGAGTGAAGAAGAATCCCTATTCTTATAGAAGATGAAAGGGAGAGAGGGATGATGAGGAATCACCGTATCACCTGTGGGATGGACCCACTACACTTCTCTCATTTACTTCCCTATGTGGCTTTAAGATTGTGCCTATTTACCTTTGACATAATGAGGCAGATATACTGAGAGGAACTGAAGTAGTTCCAGGGCAAACCAACTACACCACAGGGGACACAGAAAATTTAACAACAGCGAAAAGAAAATAACGGATCAATCAAAAATACACCACACACATACACCTAAAGACTCAGCCCATGAGAAGTAAAGAAAGTATGTTGTATTCATATAGGAAATGGTATCGGTGTGCAGATCAAGGAAATCTCTTATAATCCATCATGCAGGATAACCTATTCAGAACAATGAAGTGCACCAGCGTAACCGGATTTCCTTTAATGCCACACACAGAATAAATTCTCTTTAAAACATTATCTTCTTTAATTTTTCAATATAAAAGGTGCAGACATATACAAGTGGCCACAGGGCCTTACTTACAGAGTGGAAGGCCAGCGGATTTTAACGTTCCTGAGCACCTATACAGTGCTTAGTCATGATCATTTTGTTTTATCACTTAGTGTATTTTATCATTGTATGTTTTGTCTTAAGTTATTTAGGCATGGGGCATAAGACCTGAAATTTGACCGTGGAAAATCGGTGCCATTCTGAGAGTCTGCCGATACTTAAAGTGCTTGACATCTGACAGAATTCAAGGGGTTAATGGTTTCATATTGCCTTTAAGATTCCCTTACGATTTCTTCTGTGTGTGGCATTACGGTGGTGACACACAAAAATTCCCATTTCTTTAAAGGGGGCTTTTATCCCCTTTAAATGCTAGAGAAGTCTCCAATGCATTGGGTAGCAGTGAGTAGAGGCCTCTAGTAATTCAGAGAGAGATTAAAAGCCCAATTTAATTAAATGGGCATTTGGAGAATATTTATTTGTCCCCTTTGGTACAGTTAATTTACTCCAGAATTATTCTATTGTACATCAGCCTCACTGAGGTCTGAGTAGGCCATGCATTGGCATGGTATCGGTACAGGACATGGGGGAGTTGTGTTTATACTTATGAATGCACTTGTGTTCAGGGGCACGGTACTGGAACCTCATGGGCCTGGGCTCCCCGTCTTTGGTCTGGGGCAAATGTGAACCCTACTCCCACATTTACCCATGGTGCAACTCCCCATTGGAGGATCTCCGAAGGTCTTTGCATGACAGGGAAAGAGAGAGGAAAAGCAATATGCATGCAGTGCCACGAAGCTGCTGCACCATGATGTATGACAAACATGCTGACAGTTGACCCTTTAATACCAGTGCAATTCCCTATACAAATCTCTATTGCTATACCGGTTAATAGATGGAAATAAAGGGGCTTGCTGATTCTATTCTTATCTTACTGGATGGAAGCAGTCATGTGTGATGCTGTTAATGGACACCAGCAAAGATAGGAAACTGGTCTGATTTTAACCCTTTGAATGCCAGAGGAGTACTCAACGCATTTCTAAGCAATGTGTTGGGTACCCCTTTGGCGCTCAAAGGGTTAAGGGGTTGCAAAAGAGAGCAGAGCCAATGTGGCTCCTAACTGCACACTCAGCAGCCCTGTAGTTTATAAATTAATATGCATCAATTCTCTCATAATACAGAATTACAAATAGTACATTGTATTTTCATTCTATATGATATTTTATTATAAAACACTGAAATTCAGTGACATTGGTTTTATTTTGGATGTATTTTTAAGAAAAAAAAAACTGAAATATGTTACTTGCATAAGTATCCAGCCCCCTTATACATGATACAATAACAGCATTAAGTCTTTTGGGACACGTATGTTCCAGTTTTGCACACAGTCTCAGAGTCATTTTGGTCCATTCTTGGCAGATTTGCCTTGGTTGACCAGATTGGTTGTGAACTGCAATTTCCAAATAGTAATGGGATTGAGATCAGAACTTTGATTGGGACACTGTAAGAACATTCACATTTTTTGTTCTTGAGCCACTCCAGTGTTACTTTTGCCTAGTTCTTGAGATCGTTGTCCTGCTAAAAGGTGAATTTTCTCTCAAGCTTCAGTTTATTACTTGACTGAAGCAGATTAGTATTGGGGTGCACTGAACTGAAAAATCTGAACCGAAACTTCAGGATGCACTTGTCCGAAAACAGAAACAGAAAATGACTTTTTTAAATTTATAGGGCGATGCCTAACAAAAGAAACAAAAAATATAGTAGAGCACATGGCTCAGTCAAAGAGAAAGTCCCAATGTAACGGCTTTAAAGACACTCAGACCAGTACGTGAAATAAAAACACAATTTATTTAGAGTAAGGTAATGCAAAGGTCCGCCCTCTAGTGGCGGTTGATAATACATCAGCAGTGTAGACTGATAGGTACAAGTGTAAATGCACAAACGTATTACATGTACAAATACTCAGCAGTAGAATGGGATATAACCACAGAGGGTTAAGTCCTTGATAACAGTCAGTCTCAGATGTGGATGTTTGGCACGCCCTGGGTGTTATAAGGCTGGGCTGGAGACAGAGTTCACCATATATTGGATACACGACTGCCTCGCCAAGGTGTTCAGTAAAAAGCAGAACAGGAATCCAACTAGCCCCCTCGGGCGTACCTACTGGAACTGTGTCTGCTAGTGCAAGTGAAAATAGCCCCCACGGGCGTAACTGGAACCAGCCTGCAATGCAAGAGCTGCTAAGCCTCCTCAGACTTAACCGGATACTGGAATTTGACGTGCAAGAGCCAATAGCCCCACGGGCGTTGTTACCGGATTTGCTAGCGCTGAAGCCTTTGCCTGCCACCACTCTGTATAACGGATAATGCCCAGCAATACAATGAGAAAGAGCCTTAGGCGCCCAACCGGCCCAACAGACGTGAATACTCTGCAAAGGAAGTATAGAGTTGCCGACGGTGAGCGGCCAACTCAGCAGCACTGCTAGGGTTAAAAGGCACGTTTACTCGAGGCTTTCAGCGAACAGCAAGGCTCTGCAGTATGAGGGAGGCGTACTGAAACACACACACAGCTCTGCACGGGTAGATACACTGCACTGATCGGGGTAACACCAGGCAAGGTAGTCACACAAAGACTGGAACAGCAGATAATAATGTCGCGGCGGTGACAACTGGAACGCAGGTCACTGGAACAAGCTGGAAGTCGATCTTCGGAGCAGGAAGTCAGCCAGGCCAGGTCGGAGCACGTAGGAGGTAGTCATACAAGCCGGGTCATACACAAGCAGGAACGTCAGCCAAACCGGGTCAGGATCCAAGGGTGGTAGTCAGACGGGCTGGATCATACACAAACAGGAACACTGGACAATAGTCAGGACAAGCCGATTCGGTACACAGGAATCCAGAACACAGGAACACAGCAACAGTACTACTGGCTCAGAAACACCACGAAAGGGCATCTGACAGGTGTCTGGGCCAGGCATAAGAAGGTCACCAGGGGCGGGCCAAACTGGCTCAACAAATCAGAGCGAACCACAGGGAAGAGTGACATGAATCACAGGCACTGTGATACCCAAGAGCTGAAGGTTACCAACTTGCCTGGAAAAAAGTGACCTTTCCATTGCTGTTACATTATCCGCAAGTCACATTGTTACTGATGTGCCAAACATATTGATCATGAGTCACGCACATACACACATATACAGACACACACACACACACACACATGCACAGACAGAAATACACAGACATACACACACATACAGAAACTCATGCACACAGACATACACATTTATTCATCACTTGAATACAGAGCAGTTCGATAATCAGTTTGCACTAACGCAATGAGATAAATAATATAGCAACACAGTAGCTAAAGTAACCCGAGTGCTCTTCTATAAGCGCTTGCTATAATGGAGCAAGGATGGCTTATTATCATCCATTAGTTATCAGTATCTCATGGATGAGTAGCCAGCTAAATACCTGCCATTGATGTAGGTCCTCCAACATAAATGGACAGAACGGGGAATACAAATTGGCATCAAAGTACAGTATTGGTGAAGAATCTAAAAGGATCTTGAAAGGCATTGGATTCTCTACCATATTAAATGTGAACCCTATTATTTAACAGGGCACCCTACATAATCTACACTTATGGCAGTCTTTAAATTCAGTGTAATAAAGATATCCAACACCATTTGCTCATAGACTAACCAATGTCTTGGAGTTGGTCCGTGCTTTAAGTCCCTTGAGCATGGCCCATTAAACTCAAACATATTTCAAACAATAATTATCGCTTTTAAAAAAGCAAGCTGAACTAGTGTCGTTTCTGTAGCTGGGCTACCCTTGTACTCATTCCCAAGAAACATCAAAAGTCTACTGAAGTTTGCTAACTTTTCCATCATTTTCCAATAACCATCTACAATGAATGGGTCCCTATTAAAAAGTTGCACGTTTGTTATGCAGAGAGCATAACAAAGGGTATCTGCTCAATGTTTAAAGAGAAAAGTGTGCTCTATGCAGCACACTGAGGCGCTCCAGCTGCACAACATTTAAAGAGAAAAGTGTTCAACACGGAGGCGCTCCACCTTTTAAAAGGATACCGGTCCATGGTCCCACCACGTCAGTCTCTTGAGTCCTGGATCTCCTGCTCCTCTAACCCGCCATCATCCCTCACATGGACTAAAGCAGCCACCACAACAACAGAAGCACAGATCCTCTCCCAGGAGCCTGAAACTGGCAACATGGCCACCGCTAGTCGGATGTGTTAGAGAACATCTGACAGCTCAGGGAGGAGGTGTTTCAGCGCCCTGTTTCGGCCATTATATTATTTTGGCTTTTTGCCGAAAATGCCATTTTTCGGGCAAAACATTTTGGCTACCAAAATTTCAGTGCACCCCTAATTAGTATCTCCCTGTATAGTCTGACCCATCCTTTCTTTCTTTAATTTCATAAGGATTCCCAGTGCCTGCTGATGAGAAATATCCCAAGATCACGATGCCGCCACCACCATACTTCACTGTAGGGATGGTTTATTTTGAGGAATGGGCAGTGTTAGCTTTGTACCACATACAGCACTATCATGGTCTCGTTTGACCACAAAACCTTTCCTCTCAATGCACCTGGGGCACTCTCGTGTTTTATGGCAAACTTCAGGTTTTCTTTCAGATGGTACTTTTTGAGTAAAGGCTTTTATTTTGTGCCACCCTCCTATACAGGCCAGTGTTGTGCAGAACTCTTGATATTGTTGACTGGTGCACCATTACTCCATTACCATCACTGATCTTTGTACCTTCTTCCTTGTTTGAGCATTGGGTTTTGAGGGACTGCCTTTTAATAGCCTGTGTGGTGTGATGCGACTTCTTGATTAGTAATCCAACTCAGTGGAATAGCCAAACACTTGGATGTTATTTTATACCCTATTCATAATCTATGCATTTGTATTAGTTTAATGTCTGTAGAATGCTCTTTGGTCTTCATTTTCCTTAAGATCCACAGCCTGTCCAGTGATCCTTCATTAGAGGGGTTTTTTATCCTGAAAATATGACTTCAACTGTAATGGTTCACAGGTGGAGGCCAATGGTAAGGTAATTGTGTCCTCGTTATGGCAATTTATGGGATTTGCCACAGCATAGGGATTGAATACCTACGCAAACAACATATTTCATTTTATGTTTTTTAATATTTTCCAGTACAGATCCAATCATCATATATTAACTGAGTTTGTGTTTTAAAAGAAAATATCGTACAGAGTAACACAGTAACACGAGAGAATTGGTCAGGGTTCTGAATACTTTTGAGAGGCACTGTGTATAACATTGCTTTACAATGAGTTGCGTACCCATCTGGCACTCAAAGGGTTAAGGGTACATTTACACAAGCCTATATTAAATCTTCTAAAAAATATAATAATAATATGTGTGTGTGCATTTCTCAATTGTGTTGAGGCTTTAGAGTTCACTGGTGTTGAATGTGTATATTCACTTCTATGTGTGCTTTTACTGTTATTCGTATATACAGTACTAGTGTAAAAGCCCGTATACACAGGCCAAGGCCTGGGTTATGTTAACCCTTTGAGTGTCAGTGAGGTATGCTTTGCAATACTTTGCGTACCCCTCTGGCACTCAAAGGGTTAAGAGGCTGGTCCTGCTCTGCGTCCTGCCTCCGATGCAGTAATGCCCTGTAGAGACTGCCCGAAAGCACAGAATGCTCCCAGCACAGAACTCCCAGCATTCTGTGCGTTCGGGAAGTCTCTGCTGAGCATGACGGCTTCTGACAAACATCCTAGTGAATTATTATATAGGATTGTGCAAAAGTCTTAGGCAGGTGTAAAAAATGCTATAAAGTAAGAATAGTTTATATTTATCAACTAATAAAATGATCTCAGCATCATCTAGTCTGTCTGAAATTACATGAAGAGATAGAAGCAACTGTGGCTGCCTAAATCCATAGAAGAATATCCAAGATATCTGGAACAATCTACCTTCTGAGTTACCTAGAAGAACTGAAGCTCTTTTGAAGGCAAAGGGTGGTCACACCAAATACTGATTTGATTTAGATTTTTCTTCTGTTCACTCACTATCATTGTGTTAATTGATAAATATAAACTATTAACATATCTATTTTTGAAAGCATTCTTACTTTACAGCATTGTATACACCTGTCTAAGAATTTTACTTTTACACAGTACTGTAGGTGTGTGTGTGTTCACTACTGTGTGCTTTTTCTGGTTTTGGTGTATAGATGTGTGTGTGTTCACCGCTATAGGTGTGTTCACTGCTATTGGTGTGTATGCATTTAGTTTTTTGTGTTTTGCAATAAATCTCCCATCTGACAGTTTCAGAGCCATGAAGGCACGGTGAGGTGTTGAACAATGAGTTATAAACTGCTTCAGTTTGCAATAATTTATGTTAATGAACAACAGGGAATAAATAACTAAACATACAGGATCTGCCTTCAGCAGCTGAAAGTAGAGACAGACAGACACACACACACTTCTATTCAGATGATGTGCTTCATGCTCTAAGTCAGGGCTGTCTAAGTAAAGTCCTCAAGGGCCACCAACAGGCTAGGATGTAAGAATTTCCCTGACCAAGCACAGGAGAGAAAATTAGTGGCTCATTCATTTTGACTCACTCACCTGTGCTTAATCAGGGGAATCCTGAAATCCTGGCCTGTTAGTGGCCCTTGAGGACTGAACCTGAACAGCCCTGGTTTAGATTGTCAGGAAGTGAGTAGCAGCATTATTTTACTTCTGACTTGACAGGAAGTGACTGGCAGTTTCTATCACATTCTAGGGAGAACTGTTTCTCAGTGACTCACCTCACCCACTAAATGCAGCAGAATAACTAACTGGAATATGACCACTAGTGGGCACTTCTATTGTAAAGCAAACAAGATTTTAATCTGAAATAAATCTGTAAATACGGATAACTTTTCTGTGCAAGTGCTATAAAAAAACAGATTACTACTCCTTTAATTAACAGTTCTCTAGGGACAGAGGGTGATTCCCTGATAAACATGAACTGAGGTAATGCTACCCGCTTTCGCACCCATTCTGCCATTCCCCTTCTCATTCTGCCCATATTTAGGAGAAACCTTTACTTTCCCACATCCCAACCCCACCCACTTCTATAATGCCCTGCCCATGTTGTGATACCAGTTTCATTATTTGGGCATTCCCTTTTCCACCCATACTTATCACTCTTGGAATGTTGTTGGCAGCAGCTCCCTGATATGATTATATTAAATGAGCAGTAAACTTTTGTTATTAAAAACAAATGTGCTGGAGACGCAACTTATTCAGTCTCACCTCTTCACAATTAACCCCTTAAGGACGGACAATCGCACATTCGGCCGTCACTTAAGGAACACGCGCCATTTTCTTTTTTTGCGGCATCCGGTTCAGGGCTTCCTGAACTGCATGCAGCCGTGCAGGGAGCCCTGAATTCCATGACGTCCTGGCACATCATGAGTCCTTAATGCAAATCTACCCAAGACGTGCCAGGACTGTCAAGGGTCGTTAAGGGGTTAAGTACAATAACTTTTATGAACAGCATTTGTTCATCATCTGTGTAGAATCTGATATCGCTGTTCAGAGTATTCTGTTATGCACTTACACACAGCGCTGCAATGCACTGGAGACACGAATGATCATTCAATATATCTCTCCTGTTATTGTTTTTCAGTATTTTTATTCACATTGTAATATTTTCATTTTTTTGTTACCTTCTTTGCTCCAACATTTGATATACTAAGTGGCCGGGTGCACCGGAGACTCTCTCAGCAAGTGCACCTTCTGTATATAAATATATTGTTTATCTGCCTGTATACTGTTCATCCTACATATTTTGTTCCCTTTAGGGGAGATGTACAATTTCAATTGGCTTATGTTGTTAATTCAGTCTTTTTGCCTTTTTGCAAGTTATGTCCCTTGTTTCTCTGTAGCACATACAGGGGTGACGTCTTTTTTTCACTACTCTGACTTCTCAAATATGACATCACTGGCGTGTTTGGGTGCCCATGAGGTATCTGGAGCCTATATAACATCTGGGTGGCAGCCATTTTATTTGTCTTGAGAAAGGTCCCTACATGGACTGAAATGCTGACTAACAAAATTTATATTCTTGCCTTATGAAAGTTCCACTGGTGCAGGCCAAAAAAAAAATATATATATATATATGGAAAAAGGAAGCTTCAGGCACTCACAGGATTTTTTCAAAAAAAATATAGGTTTTAATAAACTGTGTAGTTTATTAAAACTTATATTATTTTTGAAAAAGTCCTGTGAGTGCCTGAAGCTTCCTTTTTCCATGTACAGTTTTGCAATAAGGGCTCAAATTTTCAAGTCCTGAGCTAGTAGCCAGGCCTGAAAAGTTCCTCACCACCAGGTTCCACGCCTAGCCCCACCCATATCCCCACTTTAGCCCCACCCATACACTACCTATAACCCCACCCATCTCAAGTTCTCTGTGATGAAATGACACTGTTGTTCTATGTTTTATTCAGCATATGGCATAGGGGACAAAAACTGTAAAAATTCCAACTATTTTAACCCCACTGAATGCTAGCAAGGTCTACAGCGGATTAGCCTCTCCAGCATTATAGCAGATAAATGCTTCATTTAAATAATCTGAAAGTGTTTTTAGAACCCACTACTTCTCCCCACAACATGGTACAATTGATTTGCCACACTTTGTCTTTATCCCCTTAGTGACCGGCCGCGTGCGCACACAGCCGGCACTTAACGATGTTTTTTTTTTTCTCATTATAGCGAATTACTTCCTGGACTTACCAGGTACGTCCTCTATCACTAAGTGACATTTTTGCGTGACTTACCTGGTAAGTCCATTGTCGCGATGGGGTTAAACATAAAGGCCATAATAAGGAACACAATGCTTAACTTTTTAACCCCTTAACGACCCATGAAGTGCATGTACGTCATGGAATTCCGGGCTCCCTGCGCAGCTGCACGCCGTTCCGGGAGTCTGGAATCGGATCAACAACAAAAAATGCTCCGTGGTCCTTAAGTGACCACCGCGTGCATGCATGGCCAGTCCTTAAGGGGTTAAAGGCCATAGGATGGTCTAACAATAGCACCACTGTAAAAGATCAGGCTATAGAGGTACTTCTAACAAAATTCAAGTTCCATCTGCAATAACTAGTGAATAAAACATCTATCAACAGTTTCCATGGTTTAATAAGTAGGATAAACTCTGACTTATATTTTTTCAATATTAAGCTTTCAAATTATTTTAAAACACTGAGCAACTAACGATTTAACCTGATGAGATCAGCCTCGTGGAGTCAAGTTAGAAAGGAAGGTAATACAACACATCGTGTGGGTCCCAAAGTACTAGGATGGTTACATTCTCCAGATGTGTAAATTCAACTACAGCATCCGTTCCTTGCACATTTTTTCTACATTGAGTGTACACGGTTACATGATGCCTTGATGGCACTTAATAGCAGGGACATGAGGACCTGCTCAGCAGGCCAGAGCCTAATTATTGTATACAGTGCAAGTGGACAAATCTCCTGAAGAGCGGCACATATAAGCATGCCATGTTATCTATTCATAGGTTTAATTAAGTGCTCTCCTGGAGGGAAAAGAGTATTGAAAACAACTGGGTGGGCAGCTTGTGACTCTCTAGCTGTTGTCAGGCTACAACTCCCATCACCCTCAGCTGGTCACTGACTGATGAAGAATGATGTGGTTTATAATCCAACAACTGAAGAGCCACAAATTGCTCACCTATTCTATACACACATCTACGTCAGGGTTGTGCAATGGAGCATATCACTGTAATCTGGCGTGTATGCCTGCCATCATGTATGTGAAATATGTGCTAATAGTAAAGTAAGGTCGCCATGATCAAAAGGGTGACATGAGAATCTCACCCTGCATAAAAGCGTGAGATTCTTATGTCTCTTTCTTATACGGTGCTGCAACCCAACCCGCATATGTGCATTATCCCTTAACTCTGCCTCCACCTAGTGACACTCATTACTCACATTCTGTGCCCTGAGATGGTTGGCGTGTTTCTTTTCTCCATCCCAGGAGCTGTGACACTGCGCTCACATATTGTGACTTGGCCTGTGTACTCCCCTACATACTGCGCTTTGGTAGAGAGTCTTTATTCCATTGGTAGGAGCCCCAAGGAAAGAGCTCAGGAGGGGAGTCAGGGGCTAAAGTGTCCTCAGCTTTTGTGCATGGCTTCCTCTGTCCTCTCCCTGCAGTTGGAACTGCTTGGGGGTCTCTCCCCCGGCCTCTGTGCTTATCGCACTCTCTTCTGACTTTTGCGCCATCTGTACTCGTCTCCTTCCTCCTTTCTGTGCTCTCTCTGTCTCCTTGCTGATGTTGCGACTTGAGTTGAAGCGTGAGTCGAAGCGCCGTTTATTATCTCACTCTCTTCTGACTTTTACGCCCTCTGTACTTTTGTTTCATATCTCCCAACTTTTCAAATGGCCAAAGAGGGACACTTTTTTTTTTAAGGTGGTGTTGCTGGGGGCGTGGCCAGTTGTCGGAGTATTACCAAGAATTTGTAGTCTTTTTTCATGACCTGTTGACACCTCTTAGTGTAACTAAATAAACTAGTGTAACTGAATAAATGATTTAGAGCACAAGTGTTTTATTTATACAAACTAACTTATAAACTCACTTACTATAGTTTAAACAAACATTAATGTGAGTTTTATTGCTGTGAAGCACTTATATACACCACACACAGTCTGATCTGCTAAAAAGAACATCAAGGTGGGAAGGATGGAGAGAGGGATTTGGATATCAAAGATGGACTGTCCCTTCTAAATAGGGACACTTGGGAGATATGCTCTGGCACTCAGTGGGTTAACTCTTTACAAGAAATGTCTCAAATCAATTGTGCTTTGGAGATGTGCAGTGCACTAGCATCCTAGGAGTTAACATTTATCAATCAGCAAAAGGGCAAACAAAATCTACTTTTCTTAACCCATTGTCAGCTGGTTAAGAAGATAAATAGGTATATTTGTTTACCGTTTTGCTGATTGATACAAGTTAACTCCTAGGATGCTAGTGCACTGCACATCTCCAAAGCACAAGTGTTAATCCATTGTGGTCAAGACATTGTTGTTGCACACCCTTGGTCTCCAAGAGGTTAAAAAAAATATTTATACAGATAAAAGTAAATATAGACAGACATCAAAGCTATCCATCCAGGAAAAGTAAGCAGTCAACTTGGGTTCCATATTTTGAGGGGAGACTCCACCATTCTGACAAATCACCCCCTCATGGTAATTTGTGGGTCATTTTTCCATGTGGAATATAAGTGCACATCCTTCCCCCGACATTCATTGCATTGAAACTGGCAGTGTGTTAAATTGATGTGACTCATATTCCAGTACCTGGTCAGAGATGAGTGGCTCAGTTCCAACTGGCATTCGCGTTCATGTGCACACAGAGGAGAGGAGGATGCGCTAGGCAGGTGGCCAGATGGGAACCCTCTTACGGCGTGCATGTGCATATTATTAAGCATGACGTGCATGCCCATTTCATTTTTCATTGTCTCTCTCTAGCTGATCTTCACTCACGTGGCTGTGAGGGAGGCAGTGTTTGTGACTACTCAAGGGTGCCAAAGTGGCTGGGCATAAATCTGGGAAGCGGGGCACAATTCATACAGGGCTTCAATTTGAGCCCTGTACATATAATATAATATACACAGTCTTAGGCAGTTGTAAAAAATGCTGTAAAGTAAGAATGCTTTCATAATAGGCATGTTAATAGTTTATTTTTTATCAATTATCAAAATGATATTTGGTGTGACCGCCAAAACATTATCAATTCCTCTAGGTACACTTGCACACAGTTTGTTAAAGAACTCTACAGTTAGGTTCTTCCAAACATTTTGGAGAAATAACCACAGTTCTGTGGATCTAAGCAGCTTCAGTTGCTTTTCTCTCTCCTCATATAAATGGGTATTATTCTAGTTTGTGACCAAATAATCTGAATTTTATTTAAGACAGGAGGCGAGTATTTGCATCACTCACTTTTACTGATCCTCACAGCACCAAATGGAAGACAATGTAAACAAAATAAATAACCAATCAGAAGTAACCACAGTGTATATATAGGACAGTCCTACAACACAGCTTCCTCTTTCTTTGCAGAACGTAAAGCAGGAAAGGAGAATCCAAAACTCGGAACCAGGTAACAAACGGAGAATCACCAGAACAGGCAGAACCTCAGCAACAAAGAGAACGGTAGCCACAGGGAAAAGGAGCCTGCCGCCAGGAATTTCGGCCATGCGGATATGCGATCAAGCTAGAAGAAAAAAAGAGAGAGAACCATAACAGGAACTGGACAAAATAAAGTTGCAGTACATAAGCACAAGAGACATAATGAGAACAGGCATAGCAAAGTATCATTAGGAAAACGTAATAGGCTAGCATAATAAATATGCAGGAGTATAGCAAATAAACCAGAAAACAATACAAGGAAAAAAGGGTAGGGATGGAAAAAAACGGGCGGGAAAAAACTCGCCTCCTGTCTTTAATAAAATTCAGATTATTTGGTCACAAGCTAGAATAATCCACAATTTTTTGGCAAGACAGGAGGCTCATATTTGCAGTTTTAACACTGTGCCACTAAAGAATCCGCCACATGAGACACAGGATGGCAATAGAACCGACGAAAAGTTGATTCCCGAGACCAAACCACTGAGTGCATAATGTCATGCAGCGAGCTGCCTATATTATCTCCTATAAAAATACAAATTTTTGTGCCTAATGAAATTTACTAGGCATGATGTGTAGCGTTTATCTGTATTTAATGTAAGTTCCTAATTAATTGAAAAATGGATTTGTGCCTTTGGCCCTGTAATGTATGGTCCCCCCGGTGGGGCGTTTGCTGGCTGCATTCAGCACATCGCGATACTCCATGTTGTCAACTGAGTATGATACATGTTTCTGGATTAATCGGACATACAGTATACAGTGTGTAGATTGGTTTTTATTGATACATGTGTTCGCCTCACGGGAAATTTCTTTGTGACACATGATGGCGATAAGAGTGGTGGATGACGTAAAGTGCGCTCCACAGGTGGAACGCACAGAGGATTCGATCTCTTCCGCTATACGTCATCACAGAGGGATGGCATTCTCCGCAATGAGGGGTTTGGTGGTGTTGGAAGATATAAGACAGAGTTGGAGGGTAAGTCTGATATATGCTCCTGAGGAAGTGACATTAAATTGTGCTGTCATGAAACGCGTTGAGCAAAAAGCCAGGATTATCAGGTTTTTTATGTATTTTTCTTATCTTTATTTTAATACGTTTGTACATTCTGTATGTAGAATGTAGCTACGGGTGGAGTAATACGCTCACCAGAACTACATCTACTTAGTTATAAGTCTGTTTAGTGTTTTATAGTGTTTTATTATTTTATATTTTAATATAAATAGCGACTATCCCAATAAAGATTTTTTTTAGGACCATATGCGCCTGCATAAGGTGTAAAGGTCAACCCCTTACTCACTATTATTTTAAGCATTGTTTGTGGTTACTAATTAAAAGTTCCATACACTTTATGTGGAAGTGTAAGTCTGCACATATTTTGTATATCTGTGGACTGGCACTGTCGGAACAACAAACGCACTTCTAAAGAAGTGTGAAGATCTTATTGAAGGTGTAACCTGTCTGGTGTGACAATTATACCCAGAAGAAGCGAAAATACTGAGAGGCAGGAGAAGCCTCCAAAAAACGTGAGTTGAACCAAGAAGGGGAAAATTGGTCTTTTGGGGATTATAAATAATATCAGCATACTACGCTTAGAGGATACTTCTGCGCGGATTTTGTACATTTTCCCACTGACAAAGAAATGATCAGTCTATAATTTTAATGGTAGGTTTATTTGAACAGTGAGAGACAGAATAACAAAAAAAAAATCCAGAAAAACGCATTTCAAAACAGTTATAAATTGATTTACATTTTACAGAGTGAAATAAGGATTTGACCCCTTTGCAAAACATGACTTAATACTTGGTGGCAAAACCCTTGTTGGCAATCACAGTGGTCAGATGTTTCTTGTAGTTGGCCACCAGGTTTGCACACATCTCAGGAGGGATTTTGTCCCACTCCTCTTTGCAGATCCTCTCCAAGTCATTAAGGTTTTGAGGCTGACGTTTGGCAACTCGAACCTTCAGCTCCCTCCACAGATTTTCTATGGGATTAAGGTCTGGAGACTGGCTAGGCCACTCCAGGACCTTAATGTGCTTCTTCTTGAGCCACTCCTTTGTTGCCTTGGCCGTGTGTTTTGGGTCATTGTCATGCTGGAATACCCATCCACGACCCATTTTCAATGCCCTGGCTGAGGGAAGGAGGTTCTCATGCAAGATTTGACTGTACATGGCCCTGTCTATCGTCCCTTTGATGCGATTAAGTTTTCCTGTCCCCTTAGCAGAAAAAACCCACCAAAGCATAATGTTTCCACCTCCATGTTTGATGGTGGGGATGATGGTCTTAGGGTTATAGGCAGCATTGCTCCTCCTCCAAACATGGGGAATTGAGTTGATGCCAAAGACCTTGATTTTGGTCTCATCTGACTACAACACTTTCACCCAGTTCTCCTCTGAATCATTCATATGTTCATTGGCAAACTTCAGACGGGCCTGTACATGTGTTTTCTTGAGCAGGGAGACCTTGCGGGCGCTGCAGGATTTCAGTCCTTCACGGCTTAGTGTGTTACCAATTGTTTTCTTGGTGACTGTGGTCCCATCTGCCTTGAGATCATTGACAAGATCCTCCCGTGTAGTTGTGGGCTCACCGTTCTCATGATCATTGAAACTCCACGAGGTGATATCTTGCATGGAGCCCCAGACCGAGGGAGATTGACAGTTATTTTGTGTTTCTTCCATTTGCAAATAATCGCACCTTCTCACCAAGTTGCTTGGCGATGGTCTTGTAGCCCATTTCAACCTTGTGTAGGTCTACAATCTTGTCCCTGACATCCTTGGACAGCGCTTTGGACTTGGCCATGGTGGAGAGTTTGGAATCAGATTGACTGATTGCTTCTGTGGACAGGTGTCTTTTATACAGGTAACAATCAGAAATTAGAAACACTCCCTTTAAGAGAGTGCTCCTAATCTCAGCTTGTTACCTGTCTAAATGACACCTGTGAGCCAGAAATCTTGCTGATTGATAGGGGGTCAAATACTTATTTCAATCGGTATAAAGAGGTTCACCATCAGGACTTACGGGTTACCCGGAACTCTTGGACAGTCTTGTCTCTCTTCCCCAGTGAGTGAGACAGGACCTCTTATGGTGGTTGGACAGCTTCAGTCTGAGGAAGGGGAAACCCTTTGCTGTCCAGTGTTGGATTTTGGTGATGACAGACACCAGCCTTTACGGCTGGGGAGCTGTCCTGGGTCACTTGGGAGTTTCAGGGATGATGGAATGCAGAGGAGAACCTCCTTTCCATCAACCTTTTGTAGCTCAGAGCGATTTGCCATACTGCGGTGTACTGGTCCTCTCCACAATGCTACGGCCGTGACTTACATAAACAAGGAGACTCAAGATGCACTTGATAGAGGTAAATATATATGCATTATGACTTCTGGACTAAGTTCCTTGTCATGCTTGTCTTATCATTTTACTGTGTTTAGTCTGAATGCTTTACACTTTCCCTGCCAGAAGAATTTGCAGCGCATCATAATACACTGCAGTGTGCTGCACTATACTGCTGAAGTGAGCAGGTTAAGAAAAGGCATAGTCAATGTAAGATCTTAACCCTTTAAATGCCAAAGTTGTGGCACCTCACTGCTTTGCACCCATCTGGCACTCAAGGGTTTGAGCCAAATTCTGATTGGAGAATGATGAGATTCCTAGTACCCTCAGCTGTAGAGCCAAACTGACCTTCCATCCATTATGACTAGGGAAGGGTTCTTTTGACTAAAGTTGGCTGTAAAGTTATGGAATTCTTTTCCTGGGGATGTTGTGCTTGAGCATAGTGCAACTGCTTTCAATACTGTATAGCTCTGAACAATGTTGAAAATTATGACAATTGGCTCAAAGCAGATAGGTTGTTGATCCAGGGAACTATCTGACTGCCATTTGGAGTCAGGAATGATTTTTTTTATCCACTTGAGGCTTAACCCTTTTAGTGCCAGAGAGGTATGCAATGCATTGCAAAGCAATGCATTGAATACCCCTCTGGCACTCAAAGGGTTAATTGGAAATGGCTTTAAAGGGTTAGTAATGTCTAACATTATTAACAAACCCTAATATTGTAGGTATTCAAAAAAGAAACTTACTGGGACAAGTTCAATCTCTCAAACCTTTATGGTTTGAGAGATATAAGCATTTAAATTAACCCCTCCCTCCCCGTTTCCAGACGTCGGCATCTAGCTAATGTCATGAGATCTCAGTCCCTGACCGGCCGGCGGCTCTTAAGCAGAGATGAATGAACGATATCAAAAAACAAATACTTCAGTGAAAAGGTCTGCAAAGTGTTCTTGCAAAATAAGCACACTTTGTAGACCGTTCCGGTGAAGTATCTGTTTTTAGATATCGCTCATTCATCTCTGCTGAAGAGCCGCCTGAGTCGCATGACTCAGCTGCACTACTGACAGCTTTACAGCTCTTCAGCAAAAGGGGGAAACTTTAAGTGCTTATATCTCTCAAACCTTAAAGGTTTGAGAGATCGAACTTGTCCCAGTAAGTTTATTGTTTGAATACCTACAATATTAGGGTTTGTGAAAGTTAGACATTACTTACACTTTAATGGGTTCTTGTTTTTTCCTTCCTCTGGATTAACAGGGGTGATTTGGCGTGGGCTGGACTTGATGGATGCATGTCTTTTTTCAGCCTTATCAACTATGTTACTGTGTTACCTACATGTCTATTTCACCCTTTATATTTATATCACTACTCATAATCCTTGTCTGCAGTTTACCAACTCAGTGACAATGAGATCAGTGAGTATGAATGAGTATGCCGTTTTGTATGTGGGGGTGTATATACGTGTGTGTGTGTCTGTGTGTATATATATATATATATATATATATATATATATATGTGTGTGTATATATATACACCTGTTTCATTTATTTATTTTGCAGCTATATTTATAATGACTATAACAACTTGGCACATAAATAAAACCGTGTATTTTGTTTCTCCCCATTACAGACACAGTTCATCAAAAGCAAAGCTGCATTTCCTGCTGTTTTGATGCATGAGTGTCCTTTCTGGTAAGGATTCTTATTTTTCTTATGACTTTAATTAAAACTCTTCTTTTTCATATTATTTCTTTGTCTCCCAGAAATGTAATATTGTTACTCCCCTAGGGTTGATATCCAGTGATTGTGAAAATGCCCTCCATTCATGTCAGACAGATCTATTGGTAAATAAGGGTCCTGTGTGCGAAAGAAAATACAGTATATTTGGGGCAAACCAACTGCACTATATTTCTAAAACTGAAGTTGATTTAAATGGGGCTTTTAACCTCTTGAATGCTAGTATGCTTCACAGTGTGTTGGAGCATTATCTATCATTCAAAAGGTTCAACGCCCCATTTAAATCAATGACGGTTTTTATTTCATTATAGTTCAGTTTGCCCCAGAATTGCTCATTATCTTTTGAACATAAGGCCCAATATTTATTGTATTAAAGAAGCAGTAAACTTTTTTTATGAAAAAATATATATTGTAGGGATTTTCCTAATGAGTAAAATAAGTGTACTCCCACTGCCGAGAGATTTATATTTCCAGAGTTATTACAGTTTAAACCAATGTTTTTTTTAGCAGTGCCCTCTAGTGGTCAAATTCTAATTAGATTTCCTGCTAGATTCTAATAGAGAGGAAAGTCAGAAAAGTCAAAGACATACAGTTCTCCATAGAATGTGATAGAAACTGCTGAGTCACATCCTGTCAGTTAGAACTATCAGGAAGTAAACACAGTAAATTCACTTCCTGATTATTTAAACTGCTATACATTTGGAATAAAACATCTGACAGCCGTGGGAGTGACCTTGTTTTGTTCAGCAGGAAAAGTTCTATAAAATATGTCTTTTCATACAAAAAGTTTACTGCTCCTTTTAAGTGTTAGTAGTGTCCACAAAAAAGTTTTTTTGCATTTAGAAGAGCTTAAAAGCTGAGCTAAATGCAAAAAAAAATGTATCTCTCAAACCGCTATGGTTTGAGAGATACATGTGTTTAAATTTTGATCTCTCCTACTGACAGCTGTAAAGCTGTCAGCAGGAGATCCGTGTCGGCTGACACGGAGGAGCTTGAGCAGAGCCGCAATCTCGTTATTTACCACAAATCCCTTCATTGGAATGGTCTAAAACGTGTGCTTGCAAACCAGGAACACGTTTTAGACCATTCCAATGAAGGGATTTGTGGTAAATAGATTAACATGGGAAATGGAGAAGTCATCTCCGCTTTATCACCTCTTTATCACAACTTAGTGCATAAGACCCAAGATGTTTATTCACATTCTATTAAAACATAATGGGGACCTCTATTGCATTCAAAGCATTATATGTCCTTACATGTTACTTGAACTTATTTGATTTTTGAAAGTCGTTTGGCCATATAGGGGCTGGATTGTAATTTGATTTTTGAAAGTCGTTTGGCCATATAGGGGCTGGATTGTATTACAGGTGCTAATTTTATCTCTGGTTTTCCCCATAGACTTGAATAGGAAAATGTTTGATAAAAATGTTTGCTGGGGGGGCAAGTTGCAGCTGATAGGGCAAAAGTGGAGCTGATTGGGGGCAAAGTGGATCTGGTGGGGCAAGTTGGAGCTGGTGGAGGCAAGTTGGAGCTGATAGGGGCAAAGTGGAGCTGATGGGGGGCAGAGTGGAGCTGGGGGGCAAGTTGGAGCTGATAGGGGCAAGTTTGAGCTGATAGGGGCAAGGTGGAGCTGATAGGGGGGCAAAATGGAGTTGGGGGGGCAAGTTGCAGCTGATAGGGCCAAAGTGGAGCTGATTGGGGGCAAAGTGGAGCTGGTGGAGGCAATTTGGAGCTGATAGGGGGCAAAGTGGAGCTGCTGGGGGGCATCTCTTACAGGCATCTCCAGACCAGGGGCAGACTGGCCCAGGGGGCAGAGAGAGGACAATCATGAATATTGTAATATATAGGTAGGCGGGGTATAAAGGGGTGGGACACAAGGGGCGGAGCCAAATGGGCGGCCAAATTAGGTTTTGCCTAGGGTGGCAAAATCCTTGCACTAGCCCTGCCCGCCTCCTTTTGTTAATTTTAAAAGTGGCATTAATATAATCAAACAAAGCGATACCATATAGCTCATAGTTGAAATGGGCTGTTACTACAGAGCTGACAATTGAACCCTTTGAGTGCCAGAGTGGTATGCAACGCATTGCAAAGCAATGCATTGCGTACCCCTCTGGCACTCAAAGGTTTAAGCAAAGCTACACTAATGATACTATAGAGCTTACAAGGTAAATGAGTTTCATTTGGATTGTAGCTCTGTGATATCATTTGTGTAGCTCAGTTTCAATTGTAAGCTCTATGGCATCACTAGTATAGCTAAATTTATAACAACAAGATGGATATTAAGTGAAGTAGTGGCCTACTGGCCCAAACATATGGCCGGCCCAGGGGGCAATTGCCCCCCTGCCCCACAGGCCAGCCCTCTCCTGAGTGTTAGTGTTTTTCTGCAAACCCTGTTTCATGGAATCTGAATACAGAAGTTGCTCTTGATGGATCCCCCATCCTGTTATTTACTGGCTCCAGAGTGTCATATACAAGTTTCACAGTTCTTTTTCAAAATAGACTGAGAACTATTTCATTTACCAGCACTGGAATAAATGAATCAATTATCTAGTTCAATAAGTGTACCCAGCATTTTACAGTTTTTAGGATTCAGATGATACAGGGTAATGTGCTTTACACAGGGAAATAACGGGAATGAGTTTTCTGCTCCAAAATTTACAATCTAAAGTGAGTAAGGAAGATATCTGTGTACATAAGGATTAACTGCAAAATCCAATGTAGAAGAACAGGTTATGTGTAAACAGAAGTTAAAAGTGTCGTAACTGGACACAGATTACCCCCAGTGTTGAAATGCTTTATTAAAGGAGCAGTAACGTCAAAAATGGTTGATATAACTTTAAAGTGCTAGTAATGTTTCAAAATAAAAGCAGCTCCAATTAATCTTCATAGTATTTGGGCTATGGAGAGTGTTATTTCAATACTGTCAGAGTTGTAGTTCATAGTAACTGAAAAGTATCCCCCTCCCGCCTCTTTTACCTAGTGTAAGCCACCTCCCCTCAGATGTGGATTTTGCATTGCTTTGCAATGAATTCCGTACCACTCTGGCACTCAAAGGGTTAAGACCAGACAGCTCACAGCAAGGGACAATCTTCTTACTGTAAAAACAATGAAAACCCTGCCCCCTTGACAGGTTTTTCCCTTAGGTTAATTGAAGATTGTCCCTCTCTGTGATCCTTCTGGACACCACCTTTCTGTTCTGAGCTGAGCAGTGTTACACTAGGTAAAAGGGGCGGGAGGGAGATACTTTATCATTCAATTACTCTTGAACTACAACTCTGACAGTATTGAAATAACACTTTCCAAGGCCCAAATAAATACTATGATGATTAATCAGATCTGCTTTTATTTTGAAACATTACTATCCCTTTAAATATCACATACTTGAAGCTAGAATATGTAAATTAATTATCCATAGGTCACATCACTAAGATATATTACTAAACTTGCCCTTTCCTGTAACGTGTGTAATTTGTCCTGTTGAGAACGCGAGCATTTATTTAACCCTTTGAGTGCCAGAGGCATTGCACAGCCCTCTGGCACTCAATGGATTAATCATATTAGCACTGTTTGTACTGTGAGATAAAGGCTAATGTCAGTTAACTGATTGTGATTAGGTCCCACTGCTCAGCCCATCACAGATAATCCTGGACAATCAATAGGAGCTTTGCAAAAGACAGGAATGTCTTTTCAGTTAGAGCATATATAAGGCTAGATTGTAAGCCACAAAACACTCTTTACAGATCTTAGCATGACGTTTTGGGGTATTTAAATGTATATACCCCAGTTCATTTTTCGGTGTTTGTGTTCCTTTAAGGAGGTATAGCTTCAAGCAAGACTCAAAAGAGGTCTAGAAATGTGCACTGCTGCAGGCGGGTAGGTAGAGTTCCACAGACAGAGTAATCACAGTAAAGGGTTTCATTTCAGAGAGCTGTAGACACAAAATGCGCTTCCAGGAGAGTCTTAGGCAAATCATGAAGGATGACATGGGGTATAGCAGCCTAGAAGGGGGTAGCGGAAAGGAGGGACCTTGAATGAAAGGCAGTAGGATTTTGTTTGTGGTCGGGGCTTACACCCAAACCTGAAATCAGTATGTATGTAAACCCTAAGTGTGCCATCTCTGGGAGCCTACGGGCACCAAGGGAAGAGATGACGCGGTTAGCTTGATTAGAGGGGTTACATAGGTATGGGGATGAAGAATAGAAACATAAACAGAGAGGTGGGGGGCTTAAGTCAATCTGAGCTCCGGTGGGAAGTCCGTATATAAGGGCTTGCAGCCCCTCCCACAAATACAGGCAATGTCCTGCTCATAAAATGGATTAGACCTACAGACGGTGCGTCCATTACCACATACAATAAACGTCACATATTGAACCAATGTTAACCCTTTGAGTGCCAGAGAGGTATCCATCGCATTGCAATGCGTTGTACACCTATCTTGCACTCAGAGAGTTAAAGGGGGCTGATTTTGTTTTGTATTATGTTCATGATGCTTCTGAATAGACAATAGACATTAATACTGGAGAAAAGAAAACTGACATTCAGCAGATCAATGTAAAAAGACAGTTACTACAGGGGGTGCAGAGGATGCACTTGTACTGGGGCCCAGCATCCAAGGGGACCCCCCAACTGTCCCAATATCCAATATGTTCTAGTGATGTCTCTGTGAAAATATTTTTGTGATCAGGGTCGGATTTCCCAATAGGCAAAGTAGGCAACTGCCTAAATCTCGAAATTCTGAGGGACGTCTCAGCTGTGCTGACCACACCCACACTCTGAATTGTGGGTGTGGCCAGAGCAATCTCAATGCCCCTGCACCACTTATATACACCTTTATATGCTATTATTTAACCACTTGAATGCTAGAGAGATCTCCAGTGCATTGCTTCATACTGCGATGGAGATCTCGCTAGAAACCAAGAGGTTAAATCCTTTTTGGCTTTTCTTGTTATAGGTCTAAGGTTTTTAATGTGCCAGGAAATAGTGGATGGGGTGGAGTCATGTGAGGAACAAGGGTGTGGTCATGGGCGGAGCTAAGGGCACCTTGATTGCCTTGCTATTGGCACCTGGATTGTTAATCCGACCCTGTTTGTGATGAGGACTCAAAGTAATGTTTGAACCAGGTTCCTCTAATTATTTGTTACACCCCTGTCTCCTCTACAATTCTAGAATAGGAATTTCACTAGAGTGACACTGGTGTAGAGCTACCCCGACTGCTGAGTGAAGGACACCGACATTAAGAACTACTTATTCCTGAAGGGACAGTTCCCCTTTAAGTCGAGGAGAAAGTTGTCAGAACCAGCAAGGTGACTTTACTCTCTCTGGAAGAAGTGCAGCTCTAAACACCTGCTCTAGTAACTGAAATATATTACACCCCAGCACTTAAAATGAAAAGCACATCAATTACAGTGTCAAATTAACATGTGCACATATATAATTAATTAGATAAAGATATCCAATGCACGCACAGAAGTACAAATAGGACAGCGTATAAGCAAGAGTGCTAGCATGATGTTTATATGGTATGGACCCCTTGTATTGTTCTGCAGTGCATTGCACACAGCTGCCAGTGATGAGACCCAGTGGGGTGTGCAGAGTATTGCTTCGTTATGTGTTGTACAACTATGTGGTCCACAAGGGGTTAAGAAGCTGAATCTATTGCACCGGGATGGTTTGTAAGCAAATAATCTGCAAGGTGTTACTTGTTACTGATCAGTGAAGGCTAGGAAATAGAGACAATGTGTGAACTGGTTTATCTGCAAGTCTTCATGCATTTACTGTGTAAAACTAACAACAATGCTAAATGATCAGTGAAGTTTATTATGAAAACACATATACTGTTGGGAATGTTCTACTGAGTAAAACAAACTGATTCCCACAGCTGGGAGAGACTTTATTTAAAATTTAGATCTGTTCAAATTGACATAAAGTGGCACAGCTGTTATTCTCACATTCTGTGGAGAACTGTAGCCAGTGGTTCACCTTTCCCATAGGATGCAGCTGTGTAGACACCAGGTAAACTGTTTAAACACCAGATGGTACTGTTTGAACAGTAATTATGTTGGAACGAAGCATCTCCCTGCAGCGGAAGTACCTTTACATAGCAGGCAAAGCTCTACAACAGTCCTTCTCAGTTCTGGTTCTGGAGGAAGGTCAGATTATAAAGATATCTCTACTTAAGCACTTATTGATCACTCACAATGACTAATCCACTGACTACCCACCTGTCCTCAAACAGGGATATCCTGAAAGCAGACCTGCTGGTCTGCCCATTGTTTTCATAGTATTGTTCATTTAAATCCTTAAGGATCAGGGTTTTTTTTGCAGGGGACCAGAGCCATTTTATTTGTTGAGCTGGCACAGGTGACCAATCACATGTACCAGCTCTCCAAGGGAAAGGCTGGAACTGCCTGCTTTGGTCTTGCAGCGGTCAGGTTCAGCCTCTCGGCATGATTATAGCAGACATACAGACGCTGTGATCATTTAGCTTACGAAGTGCCAGGACCATCACTGGTCCTTAAAGGAGCACGCCATTGGACGTTAAAAGGTCAAAATCAATCTCTAACTGATTCCAGATGTTTGACCCTTTGAGTTCTATAGAGGAATGTGCTGGATACCTCTCTGTTACTAAAAGGGTTAAGAAAGTGACTAGAAAGGGTTAGCTTTGTGGGTGGATAGGCTAGCAGAATGGTTTACAGGTAATATTTCACACTTTGAGACTGATGTACTAATACAGGGCTGTCCAAGTTCAGTCTTCAACTGCCACCAACAGGCCAGGATGTAAGGATTTCCCTGATTAAGCACAGGTGAGGCAGTCATAATGAATGATCCACTGATTAAAGAGGAACTATCACTCAAGTTAAAGGCTCACATGATTATTCATATAGCGATATGCATACCAGTACTTGTATGATACTGAATAAGTCCATCATTATTGAGAAATCCATCTTGTTCGGAGACTGACGGGCTGACTTCTTGCTGTAGCGACATCTGTGTGCCTGTGCCATCAGTCACTTCCTGTACCTTAACCCCCCCCCCCCAAATCACAGAGGAGACCAGGACAGACAGCACAGATGCCAAAGAGGCAAGATGTCTGTGCTGATGCCACCCATCAGTCTCTGAACAAGATGGATTTCTCAGTAATGTTGGACTTATTCAGGATCATACAAGTACTGGTATGCATATCGCTATATGAATAATTATTTAGGGGCCACTTTAATTTGAGTGAAAGTTCCGCTTTAATCAGTGGACCATTCATTGTGATTGACTCACCTGTGCATAATCAGGGAAATCCTTACATCCCAGCAAGTTGGTGACCCTTGGGGACTGAAATAGGACAGCCCTGTACGAATACAAACAGGAAGAAATCTGGGGTGAAACCAATATACATCAGGAGACAAATAAAACATAATTTTTTATTTTTTGCGTAAGGTTTAATCAGATTTGGACACTGATACTTGGGGCAGTATAAGCCACTTTTACAGGGTTACTAATCATTTCAGGTTTAGAATATGAGTGTAACCTTGTTAAGCATAATAGGATTACTGGCTACTACAGAGTTAAAACCTGTTTGTAACCACGCTGGGTTAATTAGCTTCATCTTCTGCTTGTTAATCAGGTGAACTCAGTCTGTATCTGCCTGTGAGGGGGAGCATCCTTTTAATTCTCCTACCAGCCCCACTGCAACCTGTGATTGACATGAAGCTTTCTGTCTGAGAGGAAAAGGACGTTTAACTTTTTGAATGCCAGATTGAATGCATTTGACACCTTTGGCACTCAGAGTTAATTTTATGTAAAGCTATTTGTTTTTGCTGTTTCTTTTCAAACAAATCTGGATTTCAGTCTCCTCTGGTGAGATCCCTCACTACCATGTTGTGCTGCTATAGGAGCTGATCCCTACAGCACAGTGCTCACAACAGCCAAGGACTGCCCCAGAGGACCTAGCCTCTATGGGAGAACCTAGAAGTTCACCTGCATATTGAGCAATATAACACGATCATTATCCACTATTCCCATTGGCCACTGCTGTGATGCAACCAGTTCCTAACAATATATGGTGTGGAAAGAAAATAATTAGAAAGGACATAGTAAGGGAGAGAAAGCAGTCCCTGGAACTAAAATGATACATGGGGGAGATGTACTAAGGCATGACTTCTCCAGTGATATTACTTCTCCAGTTCCTATGTTATTCTATAGAGCCTATGCACTAACATCTCCAAAGTTAAATAAATGTTAGTGCATTGGCTCCATAGAATAACATAGGAATTGGAGAATAGAATAACATAGGACATGGAGAAGTGATAGCACTGGAGAAGTTATCACCACTTTATCACCTTCCTATCACATCTTATTACAGAGCCCCATTGTATCGCTCTGAAACCCAGCCTGTCCTGTTTAGATCTCACCTGAACCCACCTATAGCAACCTCTAGCTCTCTTCCATGACCTGGCCATGCCCCCCTTTCGCTCATGTGTTCTACTGGGCATCAAGGGGAGGAGAGGACAGCAGAGACTGTTATAATTTACTTATTTATGTGTCCCCTATCCTGCCCACAACTCTTAACCCTTATGTACTCTGTACGTCTTCTATTACCAGTTTAGATTGTCAGCTTTGGGGAAGGGACCTCATTTCCAGGGTTTCACTTTGCAAATAACTTGTCGCCCTGTATTGTGTAAAGCCTTAAATTGTAAAGCCCTGGATGCACTTGTGGCGCTATATTGCATATTAATTCATTAATTCGTCCCTGGCAGGGTCCTGTTACATGTTGGTTCGCATCTACTACAGGGTGAATGCACTTTGTTTATATATTGTCTCTCGTTTATACTACTTTTATTATTCTTATATTTTAGTATCTCTGCACTGCCTCCTACATTTTGGGCATGTTTTATATTCATTTATATACCCCTGTATTGGCTTCTAAAACTCATAGTGGGCACCTAAAACTTGTTTTAGGTTTTTAGGTATCCAGTATTTTTGTTCTCTCCTACCTTATGGTGCTGTTAGTTTTCTCCAGTTTTCCCTAGTACATTAGCCTCAGCAGACACATCCCTGCCCCTTAGGCCTGTTGCTTCACATTAGCACGACTAAACATATGTTGACTCCTGTCACTGTTAAGAACGTTTAACCCTTTGAGTGCCAGTAGGGTACTCAAAGGATTGCAACATTTGTTTGCTGACAGATTTGATGGCTAGTTTTCATTTTATTTTTAGTATTAAAATGTCAAGTTTGTACAAAGTGTTTTCCTAAACGGTAAAATGATTTGCAAGTGTAGTAAATCACTGTGCTGTAAAAAGTAATGATATGGGATGAAGAAGTAATACAAACAATAAAAATAATGGAAAGGCCATACTGCCAATGCGCTAGACTGCTCCTTCCGGAAGCATAAATCTGATTGGCCAAAGAAAAAGGCAGTGAGTGGAATCTACTAATGTGATTCAGTGTTAAATGAGGCAGTGAAACAGAATTCTTAGTGCTACACCTGCCGACAACATATGTTATTAAGCAGTGGGTACATTTCTTTCTTTCTTTTTTTTAAAAAAATTCAAAGATTATTGATTTTGTAACAAGTTGGGGGTACAGAATCAAAAAAAAAAAAAAAAAGGAGACAAGGAGGCCAAGGACCACCAGCACAGAATACAACCATTATATCAATAGAAATGGCATCAGGATACAGAGCCTACGGTCACTGGCTACGTGCAAAAAGCAGGAAAAGACAGGAGAGAGGGCGGGAAAGAGAGGGGAGAGGAAAAAAAGGAAGGGGGAGGGAAGAGAGATCTCTCTCTCCCAGTTCCGACCCAACACACTCCTCAAGGAGCCCCTACCTGAGGTCGTCAGTGGAGAAGTAAATCTCGATGAAACTCACTTCCACCCAGGGGGACCAAATCTGCAGGTAGCTAGCTGAAGAGTTGTGGATGTATGCTGTCAACTTCTCCATCCTGAGCAACCACCATATGCAGTCATCCAAGGGTGCTCGAGTCGGCAGTAGGGATTTCCAGTACTGAGCAATGTAGCATCGAGTCATAGCACAGATCCTGAACACCAGCTTATTACCATGTCGGGACAAAATTGGGGTACGGTATGACCTGTTAAGCGGGGCAGTCCACAGGTCGGGAGTCACTGGAGTCCCTATAGCCGAACTCAAGAGGTGGAACACATAGTTCTATAAGTCACGTACGGGGGGGGGCAGGACCACCACATATACAGATAAGTGCCCTCAAGGCCACAGCCATGAAAACACAATTGGAAAAATGCGATGTAAGCGAACAGGGCTATAGTACCATCTAGCAAGCACCTTATAAGTGTTTTCCTTCACTAAAGTACAAGGAGTCAAGCTACCAACATTGCTCGTTATTTCCAGCCATTCCTCAGGATTAAGGGTCTCCCTTAGATCCGACTTCCAAAGTGCCCGGTACAAAGGGGGCCTCGGAAACAGAGCAGATACGATATGGGCATAAATGTTAGCGATAGCACCTTTAGCGGATTGTGGCGAGCAACAAAGATGTTCAAAAAGGGTCCTTGCTGGGGGGGCAGCCCTATCAAAATAGAAAAGGACAAAGTGACGAACTTGGGCAAAGCGGAATAGCTCACAAAGAGGCGCATTATGTTTTCCCCAAAATTGGTCCCAGGAAAGTGGGGTATTCACAAAGTACAGATCTGATACACTCAGAATGCCCCTGTCCCACCACTATTCAAACTGAGTAGGCATACAACCTGGAGGGAACTTGGGGTTATGAAATAGGGAGCACATCTTGGTTTTAGGTAGGGTCAGCTGATCTCTATACCTATGGTGGCACTACAGCGTCAGCAAGAGTGTGAATGTAGGGCTACCAGAGGTGGTCTCGGGTGGCAGAGAGCAAATCCATAACAAAACGCTCACTGTGGGGGATCCACATATCATCATTTCCAGATCAACCCATCGGGGCTTAGGATCTGAAAGGTGCATTGGGATTGCTTTAGTGAACTGTGCCACTTTATAGTATGACCAAAGATGTGGAACAGATAAACCACCTTCGTAACGGGACTTATGCAGCAAACCGGAACCGAGTCTAGCACGTCCCGAAGCCCATATAAAACACAGAATGTGTTGCTGAAGGGATTGAAGATCCCTACATGGGACAGCAGAGCTAAAGAGCAAAACAAGTATAAGATCCTAGGTAAAATCCTGCGTAAATCCTGCCAAACCAAGATATGTGATAATTATGCCACCTGTCCAAGTCAGCATGAAGGGACTTAAGTAAAGGAGCAAAATTCTTGTTATAGAGGGAGGAGTATGTAGTCGTGAGATGGACCCCCAGAGAAGACAAGGAGGTTTTGCACCACGGAAAGTCAAAATTCAGCGCCAACAGCTTTTTTAAAAGCTCCGATAATGAGATGTCCAACGCTTCACATTTAGAATGGTTCACTTTAAAACCTGAGAAAGAAGCGAAAGTATTGAGAATAGAATAAAGGTTCGGAAGGGATGTCATTGGGGATGACATTGTAAGCAAGACATCATCTGCAAAAAGACTTCATTTATATTCCTTCGTCCTCACCCATATCCCCTTGATGTCCGGACACCTGTGGATAGCGGATGCCAAAGGTTCTATGCATAACGCGATCAGAAGGGGGGAGAGGGGACAGCCCTGACGCGTACCACTGCATATAGGGAATACATCCGAATTGTGACCAGCTATCGACACTGATACCGTTGGATCGGCATATAAGGACCATCCACATGTAAGTCCAGTAGATCCGGTTGAAGGCTTTTTCTGCATCTAATGAGAGAAGCATCATCGGAGTAGAATGAGCCCAAGCCTGTTGGATCAAGTTGATCATCCTACGGGTGTTATCGGGCGCTTCCCGACCATAGATAAAGCCCACTTGATCCGGGTGTACCAAATCCGGGAGAAGACGTGAGAGGCGGAGAGCCAAAACTTTGGAAAAGTTTTTAACATCAAAATTAATTAGCGAAATTGGGCGATAGCTAGCACAGGAGTTCGGGTCCTTACCATCTTTAGGTATGACTACTATTCGTGCTAACAACATTTCCGCCGGTGGGTGAGCACCCTGCAAAAAGGAGTTATAAAGCGTAGCCAAATATGGAAGAAGGGAGGACTGAAATCATTTAAAATAAGACGCCGTGTAGCCATCGGGGCCAGGTGCCTTAGAAGAGTTAAGAGTCTTCAAAGCTGCAGATATTTCCTCGGTAGATATAGGGGCATTCAGATGACGCAAAGCTCCGAAGAGAGGGAGGGTATGCTGCAAAAACGCAGAAAATCTCGGAGGCGAAAATGAGTCCCTGGATTATGTTGCACCTTGCGGCCATCATAAAGAGCACCGTAAAACTCCGCAAAGGCCGATGCGATCTCTGCTGACTTATAAGTTGATACCCCTGAACGGGTAGTGATCGAACGAATAGCGCAGAATTTGTTCTGTTGGCGAAGTTTGGCCGCTAACATCGCATCTGGTTTATCACACTTTTCAAAATACATCTGACGTGTCCACTGTAGAGCCCAAAGCACCTCTTGAGATAACAACAGATTATATTTGCCTCGTAAGTTAGTAAGATGAAGGAGATTAGATGCAGTGGGGTCAGATTTATGAGCCTGTTCAGCCCCATGTAGCAATCCCAATAGCCGAGTACATTCCATTTCCCTATCTCGCTTGAGTCTGGAGGAAATCGCAATAAGCTTGCTTCTCATTACGGCCTTATGGTTTGTCCACAAAGTCCCGATAGTGATATCAGGAGAAGCGTTTTCCGCAAAGTAATTGTCCAATGTTTTCAGTAAATCAGCTCGCACCGCTGGATCAAGTAAAAGAGAATTGTTAAATCTGCACAAAGAGGATCCAGAGGTCCCGGTAAGACCACAGAAAGAGCATTCAATGATCGCGTGGTCTAACCAGGTAAGATCGTGAATCATGACCGAGCACAATACATTCGTCACCGATTGCTTAGCAAAGATATAATAAATTCGGGAGTAATGTCCATGAGGGTGGGGAAAAAAAAATATAGTCCCTATTTGAGGGGTGTAATATCCTCCAGCAGTCATGTAACGAGTGAGAACAGACCAAGGTGGTAAGGAGTCTCGACTTCTGAGGAATATCCTGGCCAGGAGGAGGTGCAGAAAGATCAAGAACCGGGTCAAGTAATGCATTGAAATCTCCCCCCACCAAAAGTGGAGACACCGGAACCTGATCAATAAGAGCAGAGATCTCTGAATAAAAGCGGGTACTCGGTTCAGTTGGAGCGTAAAAATTCAAGAAGAACTAAAGGGGAACCCTGAACTTCCCCCTGTATCATTAGATAGTGGCCCTCAGTGTCCCGAGACACCCTCATAACCTGGAACCCAACCGAATCAGCGTAAAAGTGCGGTGAAACACCATCCAGCTGTGGGGTCTCCAACCGAACCTTCCGCATAACGGCCTCTTTGGTGGAATAATACGTGAACCACACTATGATATCTCTTGGTGGGGCATCAGGTGGTGGTTTTTGACAAAGGGCTCAATGGGCCCAGTTCATCTCCAAGTGAGACTCCGGGATGTCAGGAAGAAGATGAGCGAAGTACTGCAATAGGAAGGCCTGCAGGTCAGTAATGGATTCCGGTACATAGAGGATACGTAGATTGGATCTGCTGGATCTGTTTTCCAGATCTTCCACTGCATCATGAAGGCTGCAATAATTATGTCAGAGGCGGCTCACTTCCTCTGCTAACTCCGACTGGGTCTGGGACACCAATGATATCCGGGCCTCCAGGGGATCCGTCCACCCAACAATTTGTCGTATCTCCGCTTTCAGGGATGTCACACTTGATTGGATTTCCTCCAAAAGATCTTGTTTTACAGACAATAGCAAGCCCTTTAAGGAGCCCATATCCTGTTTGGTACAGAGTGGGGCTAAGTCGGGTTAGCCCTAGAGGTGTTTGGCACCGAAGGCCCCGAATCCCGGCGTTGGAAGAAGTCCATCGTTGGAGCTTTATTCTCAGGTTTTTGGGAGCACCTCGACATCTCGGGCAATTTATAAGAAAGATGTGCCAAGTCAAGCAGCCTCGGGTAAACACTAAATATAGCTGAATTGGGCAACTAGGACGCAGGAGCTTCAGAAAGTAGTGTCCATTCCCGTCAGGCAGCAGGCCACGTCCCCGGGTACATTTATTTCATGATAATAGCAGTTTTCATTTGGTTAAGTTGTAGTATTTGATTTGTGTTCCACTGTTCAGCTTCTCGCCCAAAAGTATTTCCCTGAGGAAGGAGCTATACTGCTCCAAAACTCATTTTGGAATTGTGTGATGTCAAATGGGCCACAAACAAACCCTCATCCCTAATAATATGTTGCTAAATGTGTGTTTGTCAGAAGCTGTCATGTGCAGTAGAGACGGCTGCGCGTGCTACAGACTGCCCGTGCCGCGGCCGATAATGGATCGGGGCTCCGAATTCAGACCGTAGGAGAGCCATGCTCCATATCAGCTGTGGCACGGGCAATCTGTACTGTGCATGACTGCACCACAGCCATTGCTGGTTGGCACTGTGGCCTGTGTACACGGACTCTTCAACTAATACATGTATAACAAAACAACACAACACTGCTGGTGGAGAAAGCTGGAAGTGTGAACAAACATAATTGTGTACACAAATACATGTGTGCAGTGGGTGAGATGCCGAAAACATGTGGACAAAGAGAGCTGGAATTATCACCAGTCAGAATGTGATTCAAGTAACTCTCTCGTTTGGCTGATGAGAATTAATGAATTAACCAGGGAGGATAGGCAGAGGCAGAAAGGTGCTTAAGAATATTGGGATGAATACAACAAACAGGGTTGTCACCTTTTTCTTTTGCCAAAACTGAACAGAGTTATGATATCTTGTGCTAAACTCAGAGAAAGACTACATTTTTGGTGGTCAATTTCTAACTTATGTAATTCTTTCTAGTCGGAAGTTCGATGCCCTGCAGGACTGTTTTAAGCAAGTAATGCATTCAAAGGTTTAAAAGTCTAATCATCAGGCAGCTGCATTACCAGCCAATTAGTGCTCTGGTGATAGACAAGAGCACAAGAGTTTGAAACTAAATTTGTTCAGATTTCAGAGCATCTGAAAGCCTGACAGTGTTGATAAAACTGGATAGGCAGTCCCAAACCATAATATCCTGGTCTATACCCGACAAGGGTAAACCCTAACAAGCTAGCCCAGTTCTCTCTATACCACTGTACAGAAACAAAGTATCCATATCTATGCAACAGGCACCTTCATTGTTTAAGGAGTGGGTATGAGACGCTGAGTACTGCTATGCAGTAAAATGCCCCTGAAATCTAATCCAACGCTTTCCTTTTTAATACGTGTAGACTGCTCTGTATGGTCTCAGTTTGGTTAATTGAGCAAGTCCTGTTAAAGGGGAACTTTCACCCTCAAAACACTGTTATTGAATGTAGTTATTAAAACGGTCTTTAGGTTTTTCCTTTTTTTATATTGCATTACATGACGAGATATAGTCTTGATATAGTCTTTTAACAAGTGTACAGTGACCTCACCAGTTCCTGTCCCTGCGGCACAAGCTTACTGCACAGCAGAGTCTTCACTCATGGTAGATCTGTCTCCTTCCCTATCTTTTTTGATTACTTTTACATTTTTGGCTATTTGTATCTTCTGTTAAACACACAGGCAAAGAGAATAGGGAGAAGAATGGCAAATGCTAAATTATTTCATATCTTCAGATAGAAACCAGCAGTTATTAATTAACACTGCTTCTGTGCACTTGGACAGACCTTTCTATTCACCACATGACAATTACAGAATATTGAGATGCAAATGTCAGGTAACAGTGATACCAGTACTCTGGTGCAAAATTATCAACGGGCAAATGGCTACATGCTCATGGTTTATTCATGTATCTCTTTATGTTATACATTCCCATGTTTATCAGCGGTATAATATTTGCTTAACGTTTCCCATATTGTAGATTGTTTGCAGTACGTCCTTTCTTACTCAAACTCAGAGATGCACCAATAGGACTGCAAGGAACATTTAACCCTTTGTGTACCAGAGAGGTATCAAACGCATTGCAACACAATGTGGTGGATACCCCTCTGGCACTCAAAGGGTTAATGTTCTACAACTTGGCGATCTCGCTGCCTAAAGCCAAACAAGACAAGCAGGACTTCTCTCTGTGCTGTTTTGGTCCAGATGCCACCAATTTAAAGGGATAGTATTATATGAAAATGAACGGAGCTTTGATTGCTCTACATAGTTTTTAAAGCATGTAGAGCGGTATTTCAGTAGTATGCAATTTGTAGTTCAATAGTGATTTCATTATAAAGGATGCTCCTCCCACCCCTTTTGCCTATCCTTAGCCCCCTCTCCAGTTGTGGAATCCAGTCATCAGACCAGACAACTCGCAGAGAGGGACAATCTTCTTGCATTGAGCAAAAGGAAAACCCTGCCCCCCCCCCTTGACGAAGGAGAGCATGTTTTTCTTTATGCTCACTGAAGATTGTCCCTCTCTGCACTCCATCCGGACCGGCTTGGAGAGCAGTGTAACATGGTTAAAAGAGGCAGGATGGGGATCCTATATAATTAAATTACTCTTGGACTACAAATCGCATACTATTGACATACTGCTCTACATGCTGAAAAAATGATGTAGAGCAATCGGAGCTCTGTTTATTTTCATATATTACTATTCATTTAATCCCTCTTCTTTAGCACCCTGGATAATGTGTTTTCCAATATTGTCATCTGTTTCCTTTGCATATACAGACTTATGAGGACTAATTGTTCAGATATATACTAGCACCACTTTGTGGATTATTAACCCTTTGAGTGCTGTTTGCATTGCGTACCCCTCTGGCATTCAAATGTTTGATAATCTGCAATGTGTGTCTAGTAAAAATCTGCAAAATCTGTCCTCTTAAGTCTGCATAAGGTGATGAGAGAAAAAAGAAGCAGGTCGACTTACAGCACGTTCTGCACACAGCCGCTCTCCAGAAGCACAAATTACTCACCACATTGTAAAGTGTACATATTGTAGATTGGCCAGTGTGCTTCCCTGTATCACAGGGGGCATGCTTAGATGGGAAGAATGGACTGCTCCTCAGAGGGAGAGCGCTGTAAATGTTACCAAGATGGCAGTGCTCTCCCTCTTCTTCAGAACCAACATAAAGTAGATTTTCATCTTGGAGGGATCATTATTTTGGAAAACAAGGGGGGAAGTAGTTGGAAAGTGACAGTTCCACTGTAATGTACTGAGATTAGCACCCACTTCTATTCAGAAAAGCTGACACAGTACCTTAGCCCATTTACAGACAATAACACACATCACTATGACACCCTATCAAGATAACTATGGTAATGGGAGCCCTGGAAAAGGCCAGAATAGGAACTTCCACAGAATAAATGTAAGACTAGATTATAGGCGTCAGAAATCAATTTTTTTTTTTTTTACAGATGTTAACATTATTTAAAGGGATATTTAAAGGGATAGTAATGTTTCACAAAAACAGCAGCTCCAATTAATCTTCATAGTATTTGGGCCATGGAGAGTGTTATTTCAATACTGTCAGAGTTGTAGTTCAAGAGTAATTGAATGATAAAGTTTCCCCACCCTGCCCCTTTTACCTAGTGTAAACCACCTCCCCTCAGATTTGGCATCTGGGATGTGGGATCTGGTCCATAGACCTGACAGCTCACAGCAAGGAACAATCATCTTACTGTGAGAACAATGAAAGCCCTGCCCCCCTTGACAGGTTTTTCAGCTTTTTCACTTATCTTAATTGAAGATTGTCCCTCTCTGCAATCTACCTGGACACTCCCTGCTGCTGTGAGGTGAGCAGTGTTATATCAGTATAAGGGGCGGGAGGGGGATACTTTATCATTCAATTACTCTTGAACTACAACTCTGACAGAATTGAAATAACATTCTCCAAGGCCCCAAAACTATGATTAATTAGAGCTGCTTTTATTATGAAACATTACTACCCCTTTAAGTGTTTGTAAGCCCAGATCATTTGTAAATGTAAATGTTCCTTCAGCTCTCAGAGAAAACACAAGGTTTTCAGAGAGTGGTTTCCAAAAAACTAACTTATATACACAGTAACAGTACATAGAATTCGTTTTTGCAATTCTACAAGTCATTGCCAGGCCCACTACCTGAGTATAACCATAATACCCCTTCCTGCTTTTGGGGCTATAATGCCCCTCATCCTCAACTGTAGTCCAACAACAGCAGCAGAAGAGCTGCATGTTGCCCATCCCTGTCATAGACATAAGCTGCAAATATTGGGTTCTTGAGCTTTGTCTATTACTAATCTGATAGGGTCAGTGGAGTGCAAGGGAGATTTCTGGTCATGCGGGAAACTCCATATCAGTTTGACCATGTTAAAGCCTATTATTTCAGAAGTACATGTTAGATTTTTATGTGCTGGCTTTCTTTTTCTTTAAGTTTGTACAACATTGGCTATTTCTTTTCTTCCTTCCACTGTCAGTCCTGAGAGTGACCTCTACCTGCAGACGTACTAACAGTCTGTGACTCAACTCTTCCTTCAAAGGATCATAAGACAGTTGGCCTCATGTATAAAATAATTTCTGGGCAAATAAAGATTCCCCAAAATCCTGTTGATTTAAATGGGGTTTAACCTCTTGAATGCTACTGTTTCTTTGGTCAGTAGAGGATAATGGGAGCAGCACTGGGCTACTCATCCCTGATCTGTAAGCAGAAAAAAAACAGCCAAACATCGATGATAACTATTATAAAATAAATACTGTGCTATCTCTAAAAATTACAGAATAAGCAAAAACTGTACAATAGCATCTAAAACCTAAACTCCCACATATGGAACTATTCAAGGCTAATCAATGACCTGCTTTGTCAGCGCATTCTATGTCATTTGCCGATTGCCATAGTGACCCTCTCATGTGCATTAGTTTAGGTGATGATAATACCTATTTAACAGGTTGTCCTAGACACAAACAGCCGAGTGATGATTCATGTGGAGAGATGAGAGAAACACATCACTGCCTAATGTAAACAGCTGTCTAGTTATTTACCTGGGGATGCTGTTTATTAAACTTGAAGTTGCCTTTCAGGAAGATGGAGCTTTCCTAGTGTAAAATACTCTAGTGCTTTGAGACAATGTCAGTGTCTGTCCACATATGCATTTAATTATAAAAACACATTGGGGGAGACTCACTAAAGGTCGATACTGTGGCGATATGATTTTGTGTTCAAAGCACTTCGACATCTCAAAGTAGACACACATCGCCATATGCATTAAAATTAAAGGATGCAAGGTGAGGGGAGGAGAAGGTCTTGAGCTGAACTGCTGACAATGTGGAAGGGATGTCCTCCCTCACACATCACCAGTAGTACGAGAATACTGAGGTCTGAGGGCATTCTCTCTTCTGCCCCACTTGACCAATAGGGGAGTGGAGAGGATACTTTCAGCACCACAAACAGCCTCACGCCCTTAAACCTTTGAGTGCCATAGAGATGTGCATTGCACTCAAAGGGTTAAAAAAAAAGTACAGCAAGCAGTAAATAATTATTCCCTCAGCTCTGTACATATTTTATACATGTTGTGCACTCCGAAGAGAACAAGGCTGGTTGTCAGGCAGTGGCAGTGGCTACCAGCTGCCCCCCAGCCTCATTTCCTTGCCCACTGGTAGCCATAGATCTCCATGTATACTGCCTGGCCCCCAGTCTTGTTCCCGTGCCCACTGGTAGCCATAGATTCCCCATGTACACTGTCTGACCCGCTCAGTTTTGTGTCCATGGGGATTTGTGGCTACCATCTGCCCCCCAGCCTTGTTTCCTTGTCCACTGGTAGCCACAGATCCCCATGTATACTGCCTGGCCCCCAGTCTTGTTCCCTTGCCCACTGGTAGCTTCGAATCCCCATGGGCACTGCCTTGCCCCCCAGCCTCGTTTCCTTGCCCACTGGTAGCCACAGATCCCCATGTACACTGCCTGGCCCCCAGTCTTGGGGTGTCAGTCATTGTTTGTTGGGCTAACACACAATAGTGATGTTCCCCATGCAGACCCCCAAAACCCCAGTAAAATATGACATCCTGCCCCACAATGTAAAAATCAAACATGCGCCCCCCCCCCAGGTAAAATCCAACATTCTGCCCCACAATGTAGAACTCCCGACATGCTGCCTCCCCCCAGTAAACACTGACATGCTGCCAACCCCCCAGTAATTTTGACTTACACAGTTAACCCTTTGAATGCCAGAGGGGTAAGCAACATGGGTCTTGAGGATCCGCCTACTCAAGCCAGTCATTCATAGAAAGATGGGGGAGCTTACTATCGGAAGGCAGTAATCACCTTCCTTGGATAGTTGATCAATGTCAAGGGGACATCAGGAGGGGTCCTGATGCCCTCTGTGAGGTCTGCTTTTCTTTCCAAACAAAATGGATATAGTACAAGAGCAAGTGGGAAGAAGAGGGAATGCTGTCAGGCTTCAGGGGTGGTAATGTGTGAGGGAAAGGTTCCCTTCCACATTACCAGCAGTTCACAACCCTCCCTGCTTCTGACTGATTAAGGGCTGTTACTACATAGGAAAGCAGAACGAGATCCCAACTTCACCAGCCTCATGTAGGCGAAGTTAAGACTGTGAACTCCACCAGCATAGGCTGCTATAGTTGTTTAGTACACATTGTGAAGTGCCACATTAACAAATAAACACACCCCCTTGAATACTATACAGGCTGATTGTCCTGCATTTCCACACGAAAATGAGTAATTATGCTGCATTTCCATATGTAAATAGGCCATTATCGATGTAATGAGTGAACATTTGTAAACCTGTCGAATGCATGTCAGAAGGATGTCGATGTGGGCAGATTTTTGTCAGATTGATAGTGATGTGATGTCGAAGACACTTTAGCGCATACTGTCGATGTTCCTTTGACACTGGTTCAACAGGACATTGACATTATGAGAACTCCTCGACCTTTAGTACATCTCCCTCCATTGGATCTGGTGTATAAGAGAAAACTGGTGCAATTCTGGGGCAACCCATCTGCACGATTGGAAGCAATTAGCATTCCTAAGATTTGCATTGATTTTTAAAGGGGGCTTTTAAACTCTTGAATACTAGTGTGGTGTCCATTGTTTTGGAGGCATCTCTAGCATTCACAGGGTTAAAATCCTAATTTCAATTAAATGTTAATGTTTACTTTTTTCCTTTATGGTGGATTCAGTTGGACTGACCCAGAATTACCCTACTTCTCATTAGTACCTCAGCCTCTGATTTGTTCAACTGGAGACATTTTTAAGCCAACCAACTGTTCCATCAGCAACTAAGAATTAGCAATTTGATCATTTAACATTTTTAGTGCTTATTTATGAAATTGTCTGGGTTTTTAGTGTAAAGTGATATGTTGAACTAAACATTGAATGAATGAATATGTTTATTTATATAGCACCACAAGTGTACACAGCACTTTACAATTACTAATCCCTATATTGCAGTCATATTAAAGGGATAATAATACTTAAAATGTAAAAAAAATATGTTGTAGGGTTTATCCCCCTGAGTAAGACAAGAGTCTGAAAGGTGTTTCATTCAATAGTTATTAATTTTAAAAGTTGAATTTTTTAGGTGCAATATCACAGTGGCCTGAAATTGTACAGTGGCGCTGTTGCTACATGATCCTATGGACAGCTCTGGTCCCGGGACCATAAATCTCCATAGCATGGTGTAGCAACAGCTCCACTGTACAATTTCAGACTACTGTGATATTGCACCTAGAAAATTCAACTTTGAAAATTAATAACTTTTGAATGAAACACCTTTCAGCAGTAGGAGTATTCTTGTTTTACTCAGGGGGATAAACCCTACAACATATTTTTTTTTACATTTTAAGTATTACTATCCCTTTAAAAAGAAATATATTTCCCCCAGTGTCATCTCTCAAACCTTTATGGTTTGAGAGATAATCGCTCCTAAAGTTCCCCTCTCCCTCCCCTTTCCCAAAGTCAGCGTTCTAGCTGACTGCTGGGGAAGCCTGTCTTATGACCGTCAGGTGGCTCTGCAGCAGAGGCAAGATCACGTTAATAAAAAATAAATCTTTCACTGAAAAGGTCTTCTATGTGTGCTTGGTTTGCAAGCACACGTAGAAGACCATTTTAGTGAAAGATTTTTTTTATTATTAACGCAATCTCGGCTTTGCTGCAGAGCCGCCTGATGATCGTAAGACCGGGCAATACATTTCTTTTTAATATGAATGCAATATAGGGATTAGTAATTATTAAGTATTACTATCCCTTTAAACCTTTCAGTGCCAGGGACATGGGGAATTATCTGTACCCTGCTGACGAGACACATTTTCAGCATTTTTGTTATCATCTGTTTAGGTATGATTATTTTTGGTAACTTTGTAGTTATATATAGAAAACCATATATCATTGTTTTCAGAGCTAATTCAGCTTTTTCATGACATTTCACAAGAACTAAATTTTGTATCGTATTACAAGCTATGATGTTCTAAATTTAAAAATAAATGTAAAAGAAATTGGTCACTTTGTCACTGTCAAAAACTATATATCAAAAACATTTATATTGGTAGTGTAACAACATTTATTTTTAAAAGCCTTGAACCCCTGTTTAATTCTACCTACATTCATGTCCTGCAGAGACCCCTAGTTATCAGGCTCTCAAGATGGTATTTTCAGCTTTATGGACTAAAATGTGCATTCTAGTGGTTACATAAAACTACCCTAAAACAACTATATAACTATATAAAACTTTTTCCAGAAAGTAGATATCTCACTGCATCAAATTTGTCTTTCTAGCCCTAGACTGGTATGCAGAAATAGTTCCAGTAGGTGGATCTAAAGGAAAACATTTACTTTTTTTGAGGCACTTCCACCTCTTCAAATGTACTAAAGTCTTTGAAAACTGTAGAATTTCCTACTGTAATCATTATCTACTGTACTTACAAGAAAAATGCCACTCTACTGATGAGTTGAAGCACAAAATCGCACCAACTACAAGCTCTTGTTTTTCTAACATTTTTTTTCAAACATGACTTGCCTGTAGTAAAATCATTGTCCCAGCTACAGAAATAAAGAAAAGGTAGACAAAGTACACTATTTTTCAAAGAAGACAACCCAGCAAAAGAGGGGTCACTCTATTTTCTATCCCTAACCTGGTGTGCACAAATGTTTCCAGAAGGTGTTGCTCCAGGAAAAAAAATAGCATTTTTTTTTTTACATTTCCACCCCTATAAACTTACCAAAATCTTTGAAAACTGTACAGTTTATTACTGTATACATTAACTACTACTGCTCCAAGAAAAATAGTACTCCATTGGTATGGCTTGGCATACTGTAGGGGTGCCAGAAGCACAAAATGACACTTGTTTTCATTTTTAATAGGCTTCCTGCGCTAAAATGGTCATAACTATTAGTGATATGAAGTAATGGTTTGCAAGTAGTTTATTTGTTTTTAACATTTCCACCACTAAAAAGATAGTAAAATCTTTGAAACCTTGAAAATTGGTATGGGTTGACATACCGTACTGGGTGCCAGAAGTGCAAAATTACTCTTGCCACTTTAGAGTTGTGAAATGAGCTGCCTGTACTGAAATGTTTTTAACCATGAGGGATATGGCAAAAAAAAGGTCAGTAGGACATACTATTTTGGAATGTAGACATTCACCCATAACACATGAGGGGCATTTGCTGTTTTACCCCTAGATTAGTCTGCACAAGTCCTACCAGAATGTGATCCTATAGGAAAAAACAAATATTTTTTTACAGTTCAGTCAATTCAATGGTACAAACATCTTTTAATAACATGGAATTTTCTAGTCTATTTAGTATCTAGTGCTAGGCTGAGAGAAATGGTACCCCACTGGTGTGGTTTGACAAATTGCAGTGAGTGCCAAAAGCATGACTACTAGGGGAGCAAGCAGTATAGGTGACTCTATGACTACCAGTGGTAGGGGGGGGGGGTGAAAGTATGCATGCCGGGATCTGTGACTGATAGTGAGAAGTGGAACCAGGCTGGGGAATTCATCAGACATTGTATGTGGGAATCTGTAACCTCCACTGGGCAGTGGAACCGGGCTTGGGAGTCTGACAGTGAATGTGGAGATCTGTAGTGGGACCAGGTGGGGAGTGGACAGTGGATCAGAGGACTGGGGTGTATGTGAGAGTTACAGAGGGGTGTCCAAAACATTATGTTTTTATTACTATTGTTTTTAATTTAATGTATTTTTAACAATTTGAGTGCCAGAGATATAATCAAGTCATTAAATTCTGACTTCGTATGGGGCATCAGGACCTCTCCTGATATCCTACACTTATCAATCAATTCAGCTGGGAGTTCAATAGAGGCAACACAGAAGAGCAACGTAGCTCTCTGCTAACAACCTACCCAAACTACTGGGTAGGAGTGGAATGGATTGGGGAAAGCCTTCCTCATCACTAGTGACATGACTTGGAAGGCTTTCCCTGATCACTCCCACTTCTACCCAGACGTTCGGGTAGGATGGAAACAGGGGAGCCGTGCTGGTCCACTGCATCTCCTTTATTGGTCTGACATCTGAATCAGCTGGGAAATCAATAGCTGGGGCATCCCTCCACCGCCCACCCCATGAGGGCTGACACTTTTTTTTATACGGTGACCACAAATCGGTGGTATAAAGTACAGGCTTGGTACAGTGGGAACAGATGTTCCAGTCTGTATGTTGTACCACATTAGCACTCTAGGGGTTAAAGGGACATTATCAACAAAAATGAAAAGGGTTCCAGTCCATTAAAATATTATATAATCCTTGCAGCAGTATTTTTCCTTTGGTGAAAAAGTTCTAAAATGTTTCCTAACAAATGGTAGAAATGACCACTTTTATCAGACCTGTTATAAACTGATAAAGCCGTAAACAGAATTGTTTTTAGAGTAGTACCCACCCAGTTCAGTTCACTGAAACTCTTATCTTTTTTTTTTTTTTCTGATTACTTAAATCATGCCATAAATTGCCCTTATCACTCATATAAACAAAGAGTGGTCACATGGTCATTCATCACTGGCCTACACGAATAGGAAAAGCAGTTTTATAAAAGTGGTGTTTATGCACGATTTGGGAAATTATTTTTACAAATGATGGCTATGAATAGGTGATTTTTGGAATGCTATGAAACCTGTTCATTTCTAGGCTATAATGTATCTTTAACCCCTTAACAACTGCCCGATCCGATTTTTTTTTTTTTTTTGTGCAGTGAATTCTGGGGTTGCAGGGTGACATTCTGCTATCCCAGAATTCCATGACATTCCAGGTCCGTACACCAAATCCACCAGTGATAGTGCTGAAATGTCACCAGTCCTTAAGGTGTTAACAATGGTATGGTAAGTATTTAGATGATTTGATGATGCTGGCCAAAAGACTATCATGTTTATTAAGTTGTTTAAAGGGATAGTAACGTTTCAGATTACACATCGCTCAGAACGTTGAGCATGTGTAATAGTTGTGCTCCACGATGTTCATATGACGCAAAGCTTGCTAGTTACTGTGTAATATAATGTTAAAGTTGATCCCTCCCGCCCCTTTCTGTGACGTAATGATTTTTGTCCCAGATCCGATAGACAATCACAAGGGGCAATCTTTACGCAGTATTAGGAGAAACCTGCCCTCCTTCGTCAAGGAGGGCAGGTTTTTCCTTATTCTGAACGAGGAAAAATTGTCCCTCATTGTGATCTGTCTGGTCAAAAACCGAGAGGAGACGGCTTCAATTCAGAGAAAGGTACAGGAGGGATCATTTTTAACCCTGTAACGACCCTTGATGGTCATAGTACGTCATGGGTCGATCCGAGTTGACGACCCATGACGTACTATGACCGTCATGGAATTCCGGGCTCCCCCCACGGCTGCACGCCGTTCGGGGAGTCCGGAATCGGAAAAGAACAAAAAAAAAAAGCTCCGTGGTCCTTTACTGACTGCCGCGTACCTGCGCGGTCGGTCGTTAAGGGGTTAACATTATATTACACAGTAACTAGCAGGTTTTGCAGCATATGAACATTGCGGCGCACAGCTATTACACATGTTCAATGTTCTGAGCGATGTGTAATCTGAAACGTTACTATCCCTGTAAACTGCTAGAATGATTGTTTTTTCACTTGCAATCAGGTGTTAGTTTGGAGTATTTCATATAAGGTTTTTGGTTTGAGCACTGTTTTTAGTTGTGAGGGGTTTTTGTCTAGTGGTACTTTTTATAACTTTGTGAGGTTAGTTTGTAATTTGTTTAAAGCGGAATTTTCACCCACTATAAAGTCACCCTACAATAATTAAGGAGGTAGAGACTACCTTTATAATAAATATGTTACCTCTGAAATGTAGCCATTATAAAGAAATCCTTTATTGTAGGAGACCGGAAGGCAGGCATTAGTGCAGACATCTTGTCTGTGTGCCTGCGCTGTCAGTCCCAGTCTCCATTGAGAAGCACTGCAGTGTGCCACATGGTAACAGGAAGGAGCTGACGGCACAGGCTCGCAGACTGCACTAACCTGGCCGTCAGTCTCCTACAATAAAGGATTTCTTTATAATGGGCTACATTTCAGAGGTAACATAAAAAACAAAGATGAACAGCGCAGTCCACTCTGAGTGTAGTAATTCTTATATTCCTGTGCCTTAAGGTAAGAATATAAACAATCCCCCTTTAGGAGGGTACTCACATTTTATAGAGGCCAACCTGCCTCTCGGAGTGCTCGCTTCGACTGGATCTGACCTCCAGTCCTGGTCTTCCACCGTCACCCCAGATGTCGTCTCCTCCAATGCAAAGCTCTCACCTTCGCAATTATTATCCACTCTCTTCCTTCTTTTGGGCCTTTTATAATATACCAACCAATCTGTTGGATATAATCTTAAGGATCCCAAATAACAAACATTGGAAGATATATTCTATCGGACACATAAAAGGGGTGACTCTCAGTGGTATCAAAAAAAGGATAGCATGCTTATGACGGATACAACCGTCTTAATATCTAAAATAACAATATAGTCCCTACGCGTTTCGTAACGCAGGGTTACTTTCTCAAGGGAATCAATCTCATAATGTGAGCTACAGCCATTTATAGATCTAACAACGGAAACTTCAAAAGAACTCACCGGATACATCATTCAAAGAGAATTTTGGCACCAAAAATACGGCGTTTTCAATGCTAAAATTCTACACATCAGTCATCTCTCCCCACCCTCCGCTTCCGCATTCCAGTGGAAAGTCATGATCTCATTTCCATTTCCACTATGAAATTAGATGCGTCATATCCTCCCATCTCAATGGAGGATCGTAACCTTACTTCTACTTCCGCCAAACCTACATCCTCCTTCCATATATTCGATGCGTCCCATTAGTGGAACGCACCAAATCCCATCCAACCATCTCTCATAAAATACAATTTGTTTCTTTTCACATATCCGGTTCCATTCATGGAACGCACAAAATCTTTTACTCTCCAACTTTCTCCCAAAGGGGTAGGTATCCATACCCAAATACTATCTCCACAAAATTACTCAACCTCCAATGATGCGTTCCATCAATGGAGCGCACCAAATCTCATCCAACCATCCCTCAAAGGATACATCATATCCTCTCTTCCATCACACATTTGGTACGCTCCACCAATGAAACGCATCAAACCCCCTTTTAAATTTCCATTCGTTTCCCAAAGGGATGGACATATAAACCCTAATACTGTTTCCTCAAATATGCCCAACCCTCAGTGAGGTTCCCATCCCAATCCACATTCATTTATCACAAATATCAAATAAATCCAAAAAAGGAAAAAATTCTTTCTCACCCATAAACATAACATAAACATCCTTATTATACCCATTAATTATTCTTCAACTACTACCATAAGTGAAAACTAATCATATACCCCTATCAAAATATTTTTCCTTTATTTTTTATATATAAATATATGGGTTCCCACAGATGCCTCCAGTAAACTTCTAGAGACTCATATGGGAATCCATTTAAACCCCTTAAGTGTATAATTTTCTTACTTCCCCTCAACTACTAGTGGATTCTACTTATTAATACATTTTATTTATATTCTATTATTTTTATTTTTACTCTTATCTTCCTTCTTTTTATATATTCTTTAACTAAGATTACTATTTCCAAACTATCATATTCGTGAATTCTATATTATATCATAATAACTGTAAATTTACCAATTGGTAAATCATTATTCATTTTCAAAAAGAAAAATAGTTTTATAAATGAATAAATATGTAGATTACAAAGGGGACCTCAAAATAAACAATCAAAGGGGACAGAGACAGTCTCCCCTATAGGAAAGTACTTATCTCCATTCCCTCTTGCATTCTTAGAGGGGCCATTGTTTCAAGGGTAAAAATCCCAAAAGTTTCCCTCCTACAGAGGGCATTAAATCTGCCCTCCATAATAGGGATCGCCTCTATACCTATCACTTTTAAATTGGTGATACCACCTGACTCACAATCATTAAAGTGATGGGACACACCATGGTCTCTATCACCCTTGATTATTTTCCGTCTGTGTTCACCAATTCTCTCTCTTAAACTTCTTATCGTACGTCCAACATATCACAATCCACAACCACATTCTAGCATGTATACCACATATTTTGTTTCACAATTTACAAATTGTTTAAGTTTATACTCCTTAGTTCCATCCATGCTTTTAAATTTTTTTTTTCGGTGGTACACATGCTGGCATGTTACACATCTTTTCTTATTATATTTAAAGTTTCCTAAAATTTGTTCCCCAATGAAACCCACGTGTTTCTTTTTAATCATTTCCTTTGGACGACTCGGTGCTATATAGTTTTGGATGTTTTTCCCTTTTTTATAAATCACCTGAGGTTTTTCTGTAAGATCCTCCCTCAACAACTCATCCTGTTGTAATATCCCCCAGTGCTTTTCAAGGTTCCCCTTAATTTCCCTAGAAAATACATTAAAATTGGTAACAAAGGGTATTCCTCCTCTAAACCGAGGGTCATCTTTTTTCTCCTTTGATATCAATATACTATTTCTATCTAACGCTCTGGCTCTTTGAAAGGAATCTTCAACGTTTTTCTTTCCATATCCTTTTTCAGGAAATTCCTTCCCCAGGGCCTGTCCTTCTCGATCATAGTCCAAAATGGAACTATAATTTCGGCGTAGCTGATGAAAGTGGCCATAAGGGATATTAAGGATCCAACTGGGTAAGTGACAACTAGTCGCCCCAATATATGGGTTGCAGGAGATTTTCTTCCTATATGCACTACTCTCTATTTTTCCAAGTTTGGACCCCCTGAGGCTCAGATCGAGGAAATCTATACATTCCTCATGTATGACATGGGTAAAGCGTATACCCCTGACATTTGCTTTCCATTCCTCTATTCTAGCCTCAAGTGATCCCCTATCACCCCTCCAGACCAGGAGCACATCGTCGATGTATCCACCATAGAACACCAGGCTCCCCCCACAGCCGCCAACCTCCCTACCTCTCTGGGTTTCAAAATGACCCATAAAAAGGTTGGCGTACGCGGTGGCAAACCTGGTGCCCATCGTTGTGCCCCTGGTCTGGAGGAAGTGCAAGCCCTGAAACAGAAAAAAGTTATGATTTAGAATAAACCATACTCTTCTAAGCAGAAACTCCTTCTGTATAGGGGCCATCTTCTCATCCCCATCCAAAAAATGAGCTATCGCTTCAAGGCCATAATCATGTTTTATATAGGTATACATTTCAGAGGTAACATATCTATTATAAAGCTAGTCTCTACCTGCTTATTTATTGTAAGGGCGACTTTAAAGCAGGTGAATGTTCCGCTATAATTTTATTGTGGTTTCTTGTTTCGTTTCAGAGGTGTATGCAATAACCCTTTGAGTGTCAGAGGGGGCGTTGCATATCCTCTGGCACTCTAAGGGTTAATGTGTATTCATACTAAAAAAGCTTTGGATCTTGGGCCTTTTTCCCATCACATACATATCAAGTTAGTTTTCAGCTATCTTGAAAGTCATTATCAGACTCTGATGTACTAAGTGGAACTGGAGCGATTGATTCTAGGGCAAACCAACTGCACAATAGGGGACAAGCAGAAATTCTTACTGATTTAAATGGTAATTTTAACCCTTTGAGTGCCAGAGTGGTACGGAATGCGTTGCTTACCACTCTGGCACTCAGAGGGCTAACACATTGCTTCAAAATGTATTGGAAACCTTTCTAACATTCGAGGGGTTTAAAAACCATATTTATACCAAAGATAATGTTGGTTTGTCCACTATAATGCGCTTGGTGTACTCCATGGGATGATGCACTAAGGTGTGATGAAGAGGTTATAAAGCGGAGATAACTTCTCCAGTGATATCACTTCTCTAGTTCCTATGTTATTCTATGGAGCCTATGCAGTTAGATCTCCAGAGCTGGAGAAATCTTAGTACATAGGCTCCATAGAATAACATAGTATCACTGGACAAGTTATCTCCGCTTTATAACCTCTTTATCACATCTAAATACATCTCCTCCCTTTTCTTCTAAGTTCATAAGTCTTACCGTGTGAGAAATCTTGCATTACCTAGTTAAAGAGGGAGGAGTAGTGGGTATTTGTAGTTGTATCTGTGAATAATTGTCAGGGCTGGGGAGCTAGTTAGAAAGTTGTCATTATGAGAATGTGAATACAAAATGGATCCTTTTTCCCCAGGAAGGAATGTTCCCCACGTGTCGGAGAAATGCTGTTGAGGAATAAAACAGGCTTGCATCTAACTTCTGTTGTTATGGTGAAAGGATTATTTTCTATACAGCGGTGAATGTGCTGTGTAACTTAACCGTTTAAAGAGATAGTAATACTTCGTTTTAACTTTATTTTATTTTATAGGCATTAAAAAAATATGAAGAATGATATAAGTCTTATCTGTCAAACCTTTATGGTTTAAGAGATATTCACAAGCAAAGTTTCCCCTCCTGCCCCTTTTACCTAGTGTAAGCAATCTCTTCTCAGATGTGGAATGCAGTCCATAGACCAGACAGATAACAGAAGGGGACAATTTTCTTCCTATGAGAACAATGAAGGCGCTGCCCCCCTGGACAAGTTTTTCAGGTTTTCCCTTATCTTAATTGAAGATTGTCCCTCTCTGCAGTCTACCTGGGCACCTCCCTTCTGCTCTGGCTGGATGGGGGGGGGGATACTTTGCTTGTGAATATCTCTTAAAGGGGAACTTTCACCTCCTCATTATGATTATTGTATCCCTTCCTTTGTGTCCCCTCTGTACAGTGCGGTCTTTCTTTTTGCCTACAAATCTGTTTAAATGAAGAAGAGAAAAGATACTTGAATTGTGTACCTTATGACGTTAGCAGCCGCACAGCCGCGCACCGTACGGTGCAGAAGACACTCCCACAGCCTCAGCTCCTTTCACTTGCCCCAGCATCCTCCAATGACGGAGGCGTTCTGTTAGTAAGCTGGAGAGAGATCTCATTGGCAGAGATCGATATCTAGCCAATGAGATCTCTCTCCAGCTTACTAACAGAACGCCTCCATCATCGGAGGATGCTGGGGCAAGTGAAAGGAGCTGAGGCTGTGGGAGTGTCTTCTGCACCGTACGGTGCGCGGCTGTGCGGCTGCTAACGTCATAAGGTACACAATTCAAGTATCTTTTTTCTTCATTTAAACAGATTTGTAGGCAAAAAGAGAGACCGCACTGTACAGAGGGGACACAAAGGAAGGGATACAATAAGGATAATGAGGAGGTGAAAGTTCCCCTTTAAACCATAAAGGTTTGAGAGATAAGACTTATATCGTTCTTCATGTTTTTTTAATGCCTACAAAATAAAATAAAGTTAAAACGAAGTATTACTATCCCTTTAAGGGCCAACGGGCTGTGCTTCACACAACTGTATATCCACTTGGCCATATTCTTCTAGAATGTGGCTTGTTTTGCTGCACAATTTTAATTAAATTTATAGCGTGGAGTTTATAAATTTGATGAGTGACTGTCCTTTACCGATCTGCGATGGGCTGAGTTCTCCTGCACCTGACCATGTTATTTGTGTGTATAGTATCATCCTCTCACATTTATTAAACTGCATTACCTGCATTATTGCTCTACAGGGAGCCGCCTTCTTTCGTTCTTGTGTGCTGCACACATACTTGTAGTTATTTAAAAGAAATCTCCAGGGACCCTTTTCCACTGCACTCTCACTTATGATGCACCGTGTGTTGCAGCATGATGCCAACAAAACTTTGCACAACAAACGTAACCCTTTGAATGCTAGGGGGGTAGGCAACGCATTGCAATGCCTACCCCTCTAGCACTCAAAGGGTTAATACTCCACTTCTATAGCGAGCTAAACATTAACCACACCTGAGAACTTTCTGAATGGACTCCTCTGATTCTGCTGGGGAGTAGAATTGCAACAAATTGTGGCCAAAGGGGGGGGGGGGTTACCCGCGAGTAGGGGAGGGGCTTTTCAGGGCATCACACAAGTGTGTGTGTGTGGGGAAGGAGGAGAAGGGGGAGGAACTGGGTGGGGAAGGAGGATAAGGGGGAGGAACTGGGTGGGGAAGGAGGAGAAGGGGGAGGAACTGGGTGGGGAAGGAGGGAAAGGGGGAGGAACTGGGTGGGGAAGGAGGAGAAGGGGGAGGAACTGGGTGGGGAAGGAGGGAAAGGGGGAGGAACTGGGTGGGGAAGGAGGAGAAGGGGGAGGAACTGGGTGGGGAAGGAGGAGAAGGGGGAGGAACTGGGTGGGGAAGGAGGAAAAGTGGGCAGAGTCTTAAAGCAACTCCCCACATCCGGAGAATCAGGCTCTGACCCAGTATTGCATTTTTATATAATAATGAAAGTTAACAATATAACCAGAAAATTGGGGGAGAAGAAAGAAGAGCGGAAAGGGTGCAAAGCTAACTTGGAGACTAGCACTGTGAAAGGAAAATACACAGTACAGGCAATATAACTATTCAGTCTCACAAGTAACCAACCAGGCGGACTGGCAGAAGGGTGTCCAAGGCATTGCTTTTTAATGTGTCGGACACCCCTCTGGCACTCAAACGGTGAAAGAACCTGTTACAGTGATAAGGCTATGTTCTCACAGGCAATGCGTGATGCGCTGAAATCACAGATTAATTCACATCGATAAGAATTTTACCTTTTTTTATCATTAGTTTTCCAATGCGATTTGAATCTCATGAATCTCTACTTTTCCATTTATAATGTTATTTTATTCTAATGCAACATCACAGCTTCAACATCACCCAGTAATTTTGTTAACCCTTTGAGTGCCAGTGGGGTACGCAACACATTGCAAAACAATACGTTGTGTAACCCTAGGGTGCTCAAAAGGTTAAAGCGGAATTATCACCCTGTATTAAAGGGGAACTACCACCTCTTAAAGAATTTAACTTCAATAAATTCCCATCTGGCGACTAGCAGCTTAGTAGCACTAGTCGCCAGAATTATTACCTTATTCCAAAGAAATGTGCATTGTTCTGAGGCTGACAGCAGGACGGATCGTGGACATCTTGCCATAATGACGTCTGCGCTGTCAGTCCCTTCCGGAGCCCGATGACTCCTAGCAACGCCTCCTAGACCCAGTTGGGACTGACAGTGCAGACGTCATTATGGCAAGATGTCCGCGATCTGTCCTGCTGTCAGCCTCTTGGAATAAGGTGATAATTATGGCGACTAGCACTACTAAGCTGTTAGTCACCAGATGGGGATTTATTGAAGTTACATTCTTGAAGAGGTGGTAGTTCCCCATTAATATAGGGTGATAATTCAGGGAATCAGCATGGAATAGGATGAGATGTGCAGGGGTATGGCACAAGAGAAACAGGAGCTGTGTGAACCTCATATAGCAGAACATAGGAACTGGTGGTTCCAATGAGGGTGATGTTGGCTGACATGGAATCTATTCACTGCAATGTAGTACAGAGCAGGGTAGGGGCCACATCTTGAAACAAAGGAAAGCAGACTTGTCTGGTGTAAACCCACAGGGAGACCGTTCTTGGCACTGTTTGCAGGACAAAGGCCATCACGTGTTTGTTCTTAACAAACTGCACACTAAAAAAAGCTTACAATCTAATGTGGTAACGGGAGTCATACAGAGTACATAAGGGTTATGTTATGTTTTATGTGCACCTGTCAGTTACATCAATAAATTTTGCCAAACTTATGGTTTCTCAAACAGGTAGTTCGGCAGATTAAACATACCAGGAAGGGGTGTCAGTAGAAATTTTTCCAGGGGGAGGCAAAGCCATATGACCCCCTAGGCCAGCCCATCCAGCCCCTTTGTTTATAAGGAGGGGACAATTGTGTGTGTGTGTGTGGGGGGGTAAGTACCCCTCCCCCCCCGGGCACCCATGCCAGGGTATCTTGGTGGCTCTGGTAAGAAGACCTGATTTCCCAGTTTTGTGAGAGCTAGATTTTGGGCAGTTTTTCAGGTTCCATAGGTTTTAAAACATACACTCTGAAATTAAAAAAAAAAAAGAATTTTTGGGTAAAAATGGCCCTTTTAAGAATAATGGCCCCACAGACCTTAAAAAATGCACACACTATTTTCACCAGGTCCTCTAAATTCATCTGGACTCCTCTTCATCCTGTTCGTTTTTACATTTGAGCCTCCTGTGGATGATCCTCTGAAGGAATATTGCAGGACCCGCATGAGCTGAAAGGACTAGCTAGAATTTTAGAAGCTGACATAATCTCCCTTTAACACCATGCTACATTTATATCACTTGTGTCCTAGGAGGCAATGAAGCTGTGACAATTGCAGTGTTAGGCAATCTAATTTTTTTTGCTGTTACCTCAGACAAGGATAGTGTAAGTACTGATCTCAGTGCCCACTGTTACAGCCTGGCTTAGTTAGAATCCACACAACATGGTGCATTGCATGTGTGACCTCCCTAACATTCTAGGAGCTAAATCAGTAGGCATTTGGGAAATTATTATATGTCCCTGATGCTGCAGTTGTTTTGGTCCAGAATTGCAACACTTTTATCTTAGTACATAGGCCTTTCTGTGGTACATTGGTTTTTTCCACTTCTGTGAAAGAAATGTCTGAACAACATATATTGTGATTTAAAGTATAATTATCACATTATACAAAGTCTGCTTCTTTTGCAGACCCAAAAAGGCTCTTGTTAGCCATTTGGGTAGTGGTTAAGGCAAAAAACTGACACCCTTGGCTGAAATGTAGGCCAGGAAGGTATGTATTTCTCAGCCATAACTTGGAGGGTTGCGTGCCCAGTCCCCATTGATTTTCTGTGTCAGTCTAGCAAGCCCAGTACAGAAGACCTATGGGAACTCTTACCATGCTGCACAGGATACTGAATTGAAAGACTTCAGTCTCTTCCCGTAAGTCCAATGTGGGTGGACTAGGGATATCACTTCAGACCCTGTTTTCAGAATGAATTATTGGGACTCTGAGGACACAGGCTTATTTTCCAGCTTGGTGAGTTCAATTGTAGCCCTGCCCAATTCACCATCTTTCAGCCCACTCCTTCCACATCCACCCTTTGCTTGATTAAGCCCCTCCCACAATATGACCCACAATACATAATTTGGGCACCCCCATGCTCAGCTCTATATCCACTGCTTTTGATCAAAAAAGTACCCAGGTATCCAAGTGATAGTTACACTTTAAAGGGACAGCATACACTATTCATGAAAAATATGTTGTAGAGCTTTTCCAACTGAGTAAAACAAGTGTGCTCACAATGTTGGAAGATGCTTTGTTTAAAAGTTGTTTCAGAGATAACTTGGCATTGAGCGTTTGAGTTCAAGGTATTTTCCTAAGCTTTTCATAGCAGTAGAATTACTCTTATTTTACCCTGCATTGCAGATATTTTCATACAGGTCTACTGCCCCTTTACAATTGGTTTGAAAGCACTGTCATTGTAAATTCTGAAACTTGGACGAGGTCTTGTGAGTTTTCATTGAGGGGAACTATGCAGTATTCATGGCTATAGCACATAGGGAGATTAGGGCTGTATTTACAGGGCAGCAGCCTTGTATGTGTTTTATCTGCTGCATCTGAGCCAACCAATATAACTGCACCACAGAGAGCCAATTCACCCACAAAATACAAAGAGGCATACCACACGAGTAGGATAAGAAATGTATATGTGAATAATACATAAAACAAGTAGATACTAACATTTTGAGTGCCAGAAAGTTATACACAATGGGGGAGATGCACTATGGTGCGATAAATCGGTGATAATGTGGACATGACTTCTCCAGAGATATCACTTCTCCGGTTCCGCTGTTATTCTATGGAATCAATGCACTAAGAGATTTTTATGCATAGGTTCTATAGAATAACATAGGAACTGGAGAAGTGATAACGCAGAGATAATGTCTCCATTGATATCACCTCTTTATCATACCTTAGTGCATACCTCTCTGGCACTCGGAAGGGTTTGTAAAGGAGAGCTTTGCATTGGGAATAAATGCCTAATTATTTGTTTAAATGGAATGACTTAGGAATTTGTCCTGCATATATCAGGTATATCTGTTTGCTGTCTTGTGGATTTAAACTCTGCTGTAGTTTATAACTTAAAGGGATAGTAATACTTAAAATGTAAAAAAAAATATGTTGTAGAGTTTATCCGCTGAGTAAAACAAGGACACTCCCACTGCTGAAAGGTGTTTTATTCAAAAGTTATTAATTTTCAAAGTTGAATTTTTTAGGTGCAATATCACAGTGGCCTGAAATTGTACAGTGGCGCTGTTGCTACACCATCCTATGGAGATTTATGGTCAACTGACCAGAGCTGTCCATAGGATCGTGTAGCAACAGCGCCACTGTACAATTTCAGGCCACTGTGATATTGCACCTAAAAAATTCAGCTTTGAAAATTAATAACTTTTGAATGAAACACCTTTCAGCAGTGGGAGTACCCTTGTTTTACTCAGGGGGATAGAGTCTACAACATATATTTTTTTTACATTTTAAGTATTACTATCCCTTTAACAAGGACAATATGCTACCTTGAGAATGTTCTCATGTCCCATTAGAATCAAGGGCCGAACATTCGCTCCGTGGCTTATCTCATTCAAACTGATACTCTATTGTTTGTTGTGGGGGTGGACTAAATACAGACCTAATATACTGCACAGCAAACTCAGCTCACTGTAGATACTATGCAAAATGTCTATAAATAGACAATTTTTCCAATACGTATAGTTTCCTATTAAGAAAGATCTCCAAGAAAAACAACAAGAAGAAGCGCCCATTAGTGAAGTATATCAATGTCAATATCCAATATATTCAATAAAAAGTAATGTACTCACATTTATAAATTGTCAGCAAAAAGAGTATTCTAATGCTGACTTTAAAGCTTTTGGAAAATTTTCACCATCTCCACTTGGTATCTCTGTGGTTGCTTCTTACTCCTCTCGTCATCCACCATACATGATACACACTATCACTCCAAAAATATGCCAAAAAACTTTTAATAAAAAATATGTAGCTACAATTAGCAATTAAAAAACGGCTACGCGTTTCACTGTACTCGAACAGCTTTATCAAGCCAACAAACAAATGGCACTATCATTTGTTTGTTTGCTTGATAAAGCTGTTCGAGTGGGGTGTCTGTTGGTGGGGAATACGTGTCTCATTGATTCATTGCACTAGGGCGCTCCCTTTTGCTCTTCCTTGCTTTTGTTGTTTTAGTCTGTTAAGAAAGACACTCCCTTCCACCACCGGTGTATGTCAGGAGTTTCTGGGAAAGATGGACAATCCCATACAGAAACCATCTGGGACAGTAAAGGCCAGTAGCATGGTGGAGCTAGGGCAGGCCAGAGAACAGACCTGGTACTGCAACAATCCTCATGGAAAACACCACCTCTTGCCAGGCAACTCTCTCTCTCTCTCTCTCTCTCTCTCTATATATATATATATATATATATATAGATATATATATAGATATAAAACGTTCTTTATTACTTTTTTTATATCAGTCTTTCTCTGTCGTCCAATATAGGTTACTGGTAACTTTGGGTAAGCGATCAGTCCCTTTAAGTAGGCAGGAATAATTCTGAGAAGTGTCTTCTGGGTGGAGCCTACCTCATCTCCTTAGCTTGCAGATAGCCAATCCCCATCCAGTAAGATTTGTTCCTTGGTCAAGACACAAGGCAAGAGAACAATTCTGCTATAGTTTTAGCTTCTTTATTATTTTTCTGTTAGATATGGGATACCACCATCACTGACAATTCCCGTAACCCAAATGTGGATAGCTCAGATTTCCAGGTGCTTTTGTGGACCTAAGCCCTGGGGGTAAAATCTTGGCTACAAGTTCTTTCTCCAGGAGTTGCCCACTGATGCTTCTTCTTGATATATGGTAATCTGAAGACAGAAGACCAGCTAAAAAACGTGAGCACCCTTTGAGTGCTGAGGTCCACATGTCCCACACTTCCCCTCCGCCAGGAGACTCATTTGGAGTTCCTATTCGGCTCCAAAAGGGACTGACAGCGCAGGCGAGCAGACGTCACTATGGAAAGATGTCTGCGCTCCATCCTGCCTGTCAGTCCGGGAACAACGGATAATTCTCGTTAACGCGGTAATAATTCTGGTGACTAGCGCTACTGAGCAGCTAGTCGCCAGATGGGGAATTATTGGGGGGCAAGTTTGTTAGCGGTGGTAGTTCTGCTTTAAAGACAATACAGAACAATCACTTCTTAGACACCTAATGAAGATTGCCATTGTAATGTGAGCCCTGTAACCCCGGAAAAAGCAGGAATTGGAACCTCCTGACATACATCCCAAGATGGACAGTCCCTCTTTGAGACCCAAATCCCTCTGTCCCTATTTCCCACCCTGTTGTTTCTCGTTTTAGGAGATCAGACTGTGTGATATATAAGTGTATCACATTGCTCCACAGCAATAAAACTCTCATTAATGTTTGTTTAAATGTCTGTGTAAAGAAAATACTATGGTCTTGATCTAAATAATTTATTCAATTACACAAAGAGGAGTCAGTTAATAGCTCATGAAATAACCTAAAAATTCACATTAATACCCTGCCCACCAACCACACCCCTAGCAACACCACTTAAACAAAAAGTGTCCGTCTTTGTTAAATTGAAATATTTGGTGGTACACCCAGATAACACTTGTAAGACTAGAGAATTTAAGCCCTTAACAGTCGGCGTGATTTGCAGTGCATTACTTTCCAATTTGTTGTACATCTCACTGGTCCTTAAGGGTTTAAGTGTGTCTAATCCAAGATCATTTCTTAAGTGTTGGTGTTCCTTTAAAGGGACAGTAATGTCCCATAAAAAATACTTAGAGTTTTGTACAGTTTAAAAAAATAAACCCTATGACACAAATCCTATCTCTCAAACCGCTATGGTTTGAGAGATAACCGAACGCAAAGTTTAACCCCTCCCTCCCCCCTCCCTGAAGTCAGCGTTGTACTGATTGCAGGGATATCTGGTATTATTTGCATCAGGCGGCTCTGCAGCTGAGCCGAGATCGCGTTAGTAAAAAATAATTATTTCACTGAAACGGTCTTCAAGCACATGTAGGAGACCGTTTCAGTGAAATAATTATTTTTTACTAACCCAATATCGGCTCAGCTGCAGAGCCGCCTGATGCAAATAAGACCGGATATCCCTGCAGTCAGTACAACTCTGCCTTCAGGGAAGGGGGAACTCTGTGTTTGGTTATCTCTCAAACCATAAAGGTTTGAGAGATGAACCTGGGGACAAATCAAATATTTTTACCATAGCTACAATATGGGAATTAGTAATGTTTAAGTATTACGATCCCTTTAAAGGGATAGTAATGTCAGAAAAAAAGTATTAATTATAAGGTACATACAATTAAAAGAGATTACTTGCACTTATTCGTATCTCTCAGACGGGTATGGTTTGAGAGATATAGGAAATTAAAGTTCTCTGGTCCCTCCCCTTTCTGCTTGATGAGCTGTAAAGCTGTCAGAAGCAGATTCTGGTCGCTTGACCAGATGTGGCTCTTCAGCAGCGCCGATAGAACGATATCTAAAGATAAATACTTAATTTGGAACAGTCTACAAAGTATGCCTGGCTTGCAAGCACACTTTGTAGACCATTCTAATAAAGTATTTATTTCTAAATAGCGTGATTTCAGCTCTGCTGAAGAGCCTCTGTCTGGTCAAATGACTGGAATCTGCAGCTGTCAGCTAGATGGCAGACTTGAGTAAAACAGCCAGGAAAAGGTAACTTTAGCAAGTTATATCTCTCAAACCATAAAGATTTGAGAGATAAGACTTACATTGATGTTAATCTTTTTTTAATGTCTACAATATTAAATCAGCTTAAAATTAACCATTACTATCCCTTTAACCTTTATTGAGCCTGGCTTATCTAGGTGGCAGGTCCACTTTAACCGTTTGAGTGCCAGAGGGATACACAACACATTGCAAAGCAATGCATTGCGCACCCCTCTGGCACTCAAAGGTTTAAGTTTGACTGAGGATTGTGAGAGTTGCAATATCCACTGAAATATAAAGTATCCAAGGGGGGAGTAATTCTGAACACTCTATTAATAATGAAGGTAGGAACAGTCTAGTTTTGTGACATGACAAACAGTTCAATAAAATTGATTGCTAAGCAGCTTGGTAAGATTCCCAAAAAGACCTGCCTCTTGCGGCACTGTTTTAACACTTTGATATTTCTTTTTTAGTGAGTTGTTTGTCATCTGACTGGAATCTTAACTTATTGAAATGTGTTGCATACCCCACAACTGAGTGATCACCGTTCAAACCACTGAAGGAGGCTTCATGAAAATAACAACCAAGATTACACTGTTACTTCCCTTAACCCCTTAAGGTTCAGTGACGTGTCAGGACCGTCATCGCTGTCCTTGCCTAAAGGACCAGTGATGGTCCTGACACATCACATATGTTTTTACTAACAGCGCTCCTGTGGGAACACTGTGAGTAGTAGCGGGGATTGAAATTGACCTCTCCAAGACCAGAGCGGTCACTATCAGTCCCCAGTTCAGCATGTCAGCACTCGTGATCAGTCACGTGTGCTGGCACATCAGACGTCCTATGTGGTCCTTAAAGAACAACACCACGGGACTGCTGGTCCTTAAGGGGTTAAAGTAGTAGTAGTAAAGCAGCCTTCCTTGAGCCTTGGGGCTTTGTAAATATTTTGCCTGGGACCCCTGCTCTCTGGAACCCCTGGGGGGTGTAAGTTTATAAATAGTTCCCAGTGGGGCTGCCACCACTTCCCCTTCTGTTGTCGTGCGGTAGCCTCCCTGTATCCTTCTTTCGTGTCACATCATAGTCCTCGCCAGTGGTTAATATACTGTTAGCTCACCCTTTAAGGACTTTGGGGAGTTAGTCCATTGTCCTTTGGCTAACAACGCGGGTGAGGGCAAAAACTCTGGTTGCAAGCATATTGTTTTATGCTGGCTGAATTGTTGTTAATGCTGTGGCCTTTTCTTACTCAAGTTGGTGTCTGTGTCATTTTTTGGGTGGGAGAGGGTCTGTCTGTGCTGAAGTATGTGCCACCTTAAGCAATCAAGCTTTATCATATAAAAAATACCTACTGTAGGGCTTTCCCTGCATAGGAAAGCAATGTTACTCCCAATGCTGTGAGAAGCCTCATTCAAAACCCATTACAGTTCACAAGAATATTTTTTTGTTGTTTTATATTTAAGCCTACATTTTCCCTGGTCTGTAGTTATTCTATTGCGTTCTATTGCATTTTTTTTTTTTTTTTTGCTTGAGTGACCCTTACCCCTTTGAGTGCCAGAGGGTTACAGAATGCATTGCGTTTGAGAGCCAGAAGAGTTTGGAACGTATTGAAAAGCTATGCATTCCGTACACCAGTGGCACTCAAAGGGTTAACATGCAGTCTGGAATTTTTCGAGCACACCTAGCATTTTATATAATTTGTCAAGTGTTTAACCCCTTAATGACCCTTGACGGTCATGGCATGTCATGGGTTGTTTTGCGTTAACGACCCATGACGTGCCAGGACCGGCGGCTGCACGCCTTTTGGGGAGCCCGGTACTGGAAGAGGGGGGGGGAGGCCCGTGGTCCTTAGGTGCCAGCCAAATATGCACGCGGCCAGTCCTTAACCCTTTGAGTGCCAGAGGGGTACGTAACACATTGCAGAGCACTCAAAGGGTTAAGGGGTTAACAAAGGTTACAAATACATAAACATGTTGTTTTTCTTAGCTCTCACTGTCAGACTAACTTGGATAACGCCTTGTGGGAGATTCACTAAGCAGTGATAAAGCGGTGATAAAGTGGATATCACTTCTCCAGTGATATCACTTCTTGTAGGCATTAATAAATTAAACTAAATGAAGAGCCTCCGGATTCCCCTGCAGTCTGCTTGACCGCTGATGTCAGGGAAAGGGGGGGAGGGAGAACTTTAAATATGACTATCTCTCAAACCATAAAAGTATGAGAGATGGGACTGGGGGCATTTAGTTTAATTTTTTTATGCCTAAAAGATTCGCTTTTCTTAAAATATGGCAATACTATTGCTTTAAGTGGGGGTTATACTAAGGACAGCTTTAAAAACTGCAAAGACCAGATAAAGAACCTTGGACATGTTTTACTGAAATTGTGTGATGTATCTTATTAACCCTTTGAGTGCCTCTCTGGCACTCAAAGGGTTAAGCAATATATATATATATATATATATATATATATATATATATATATAATCACATTGAGGGATATCCCCATCACATTGAGGAATATCCCCAGATATAATTTATAGATTTATTAGTAATCCAGGTTGAAAGAAAAGAAAAGTGGTGGAGTTCTAGGGCAAACCATTTGCACTAGAGGGAAGAATGTTAACCCTTTGAATGCTAGAGAGATCAGTTTAGTATTCAAGGGGTTAAAATCCCCATTTAAACCTCTCTAGCATTCAAGGGGTTAAAATCCCAATTTAAATAAGTGGGAATTTTTTTTGTTCTCCCCTGTAGCGCAAATGGTTTGCCCCATAACGCCTCCACTTTTCTTTTCAACATTCTTCCCTAAGGTAGGAGCTGACTGGCTCCAATTTACTACTACAATATGTACCTGAGCTGTAGACTTTGGGTTTTGTTTGCCAACAACACTTTTGTTGAGTAAGAATGTGCTTTAGCTATGATTTTAAACCCACCGACCCATTTAAAGCTAAGGTTATAATAACACAAACAGAAGTAAAAGAAATTGCACTGTGTGTGCACATTTATTAATGGAAACATCATAAGTTACCTATGAATCACTTAAAAAAACTATTTGTCATGGAATAGCTTTGTTTGCAGAAGCATAAAAAGTTGAGTTAGTCAAACAGGAAAAGTCTTAATCCCTATAAGCCTATAAGCCTTGCTTTGCAAAGAATGTTTGTAAATATATTTTATTTGCTAAATCAAAAAATGAATTGATGAAAAACATGTGATTACCTACATCCAACAATGGAGAGTGGCACACACTACATGTGTAAATACAAAATAGTATAGAAAGAACAATAAAAAAAGATGATGCACGTCCCATAAGTAATTGATATATATAATTGTACTCAGTCTGGGGTGTCCCGGTTAGCAGAGTGAGATAACACACATCATGGAGAATCAAAGCTGTAGTTTTATATCACATCATTGCTATATAGAGCCGAATATATTCAGTCCCAGACTGGATCTTCCTCAGGGTGAAGGGGGGTTTGTCTAAATCAATGCAAATATATATATACAAAAACAAAGAGAAACACAAGGCTACTCACCCAGTCACATTGTGGAACGACACCAGAGTGAAGCCACCAAATCTCGTCGTCTCTGGCCACTCAACCATTAAGTGATGTCATCATCCCTAAACCCGCTAGAGGTGGGGATCGCCATATTCAACAGAGTATCTCTAAAGGTCTCAATCACGAGCGTTTCTTTTCATGCTTCCTATGATTGCTTTATCCATTGACTGTCCCACCATTGTCACATTATAACTACAGCTTTGATTCTCTGTGATATGTGCTATATATATATTTGTATCTAATCCAAAAAGGACAGAAGCACTCTCAGGACCAGGAAAGGTTTAAACAAAAAGCAGTACATTTTATTTAGTCAACATTTCAGATGTCTACATGGCACCCTTCGTCAAGGTGTAGACATCTGAAACGTTGACTAAATAAAATGTACTTCTTTTTGTTTAAACCTTCCAAGTCCTGAGAGTGCTTAAGTAGGCAGGAACAATTCTGAGAAGTGACTGCTGGGTGGAGCCTACCTCCTCTCCTTAGCTTGCAGCTAGCCAATCCCCATCCAGTAAGATTTGTTCCTTGGTCAAGACACAAGGCAAGAGAACAGTTCTGCTATAGTTTTAGCTTTATTATTATTTTTCTGTTAGAAATGGAATACCACCATTAGGTGGATTAACATCACTGACAGTTCCCATCACCCAAATGTGGATAACTCAGTTTACCAGGTGCTTTTGTGGACCTAAGCCCTGGGGGGGAAATCTTGGCTGCAGGTTCTTTCCCCAGCAGTTGCCCACTGAGGGTTCTTCTTGATATATGGTAATCTGAAGACAGAAGACCTGCTGAAAAAGGTGAGCACCCTTTGAGTTCTGAGGTCCACATGTCCCACACTTCCCCTCCGCCCAGGGGTCTCATTTTGAGTTCCTATTACATACTCATTCACTCCTTGTGTTTATTTTTATGTCTGTGTGGTGTTTGGAGTAAGTTTCTGTGGTAACTTAACCCTTTTGTTGCTGGTTAGCATCTGTTGGGAGAGTTGTGGGCACTAATGGGACCAGTGTTTATGGGGCTTTTGAGTGGTTTTACAGTTTGGTATTCACCTTGTTAACTTTACCGCATAGTCGCCATTGCTCCATTCACTTCTATGGGACTTTACAGTTTGGGACATATCTCTGCAAACGCTCCAAGTAGCGAGGACAGAGATGGCTCATTTGGTTGGTCTGCCCTTGCTCTGTTATCCAGTCAACGTTCTGGGCATGTTGGGGAGCTCAGGGGGCTTAGGGCACTGTTGGGGTACTTTATCAGTGAAACTACAAGTCCCATGAGCGCTCGCTTCTCGCTCACGCCTCTGATTGGCTCCTGCCGCAGCAGCCATCTTGTGCCTTCACTGATCGAGTATCCGACGCAGGGCTTGGACTCTCCTTCTCTCCTCAGCAGTTTAAGTCTATTTTAGTGTTTCTGGGGTGATTTTATTTATCATACACACTACTTTGTAGGTGTTTCTGATACCTTGATCGTTTGACTCTGTGAGAATGTCTACTCAGTTAGACCTTGGGGCTAGACCTAAGACTAAGGATACTGGGGCATCTGTGTCCCCCACTGCTCATTGCTCCTCATGTCACTCAGGGTTACCTAGAGAATACTCAGGTCCTGTTTGCCTAGCATGTGCTGCTGCCTCTGAATTCCCTGCAGGGGCCTCTAGCCATGCACTAGAGCCGATTTGGATGCAAAAGTTTAAGGCTACTACCAGGAACCTCGGGTCCACCTTACAACTCCTTCCATCTACCTTGCAGGGGGTCTTCCACTCGTGCCAGGCCCCCAACCCTATCAGATCTTCCCTGCCTAAACCACAGGGTGTACCTGATGTGTCTGATTCCTCTGTATGGACGACAGAGAAAAGAGGATTTTAGTCTTACCTGTTAAATCATTTTCTCTTAGTCCATACAGGATACTGGTCTACCACCCTGTCAAAGGACCATGCTTGGCTCTCCTGTGGCAGACCGTGGGGGTGCTTCAGGGTCATGCTCACAGGAGTCTTCTTTCCCTTCCAGTATCTAGTCAATAGTTAGTGTCTCAAATCTTTCTGGAGCTGGTTGGCTAGCTGCAGCCAAGGAGGGAAGGTAGGCTTCACCCCCTGCATGCAATTTTAGAATTGTTCCTGCCTACAATTAAAGGGGCGGATCGCCTACTCAAAGTTACCAGTAACCTGTATGGACTAAGAGAAAAAGAATTAACAGGTAAGACTAAAATCCTCTTTCTTTCCTTTACTCTTACTGTTTGTTCTTTGCTTTGTCCTTTTCGTTGAGGTGACTATTGTTCTGTTGTTTGTTTACAATCCTTGCAACAGTTTTGCTTTAATATATTTGAATTGTAGTGGAGGTTTCACGTATGCCTCTGACTCCACCCTCCCTTTGCTGATGTATTTCTTGTTGTGGAGATTGTTTACCTCTGTAACTCACCTCAACTGGACTTTTTACTATCCAAGTTTCTTTGTTCTTAGCACTTTGTACTTTTGGTATCTTCTCAATAAACATTTAAAATGTAAAAAAAAAAAAAAAAAAAAAAAAAGAATGTATAACCTGTCATGTATTTTGTCTTCCACCTTTATTCTAAATACGCCTGAAGAAAAGTCCTAAGTTGATTTGAAAGCTTACATTCTAAAGCTGCTGATACTCTTACCAGTATCCTGTATTTTCTGTGGATAACAGGAGACCACCTTTTAGGTTTGTCTGTGTAATAACTGCAGCTAATAGAAGGACTTGTAGTAGGAATTGTTATCTGACAGCAGCAGACGAGAGCTCTTTATCTCTCTGTTAGTTCACTGGTAACTGAGAACATTCTGTTACACCTGCAGTTAGTAATAGGTGTGAACTCTTGGTGTGTGTGACTGCCCTACTGTGGTGTGTGTGATGGTTGGTAACTGATCTCTGTCTTCCTGGCAGTTGTTGGAAAGTGAGAAATATGTCCTTCTGGCAGGTGGGTTATTGACCTCGGTTCATGGTCTCACTGGCAGTGTGTGGGTTTCTTTATACCCTATAGCAAGCTTCATCCTAGTTTAGCATCTCAAACAGTTAATTGACATGTGGAAATAAACCTTTGGCTTGGTATCCCTTAGGAATATGATTGAATTCAGATATGACTGCTCTTGCTGTGTAGATGTGATGGTAGCTTACTGCTCTTTTGACACATTAACCATTAAAGCAACATGGAGTGTACAACACGTCTCTGCCTTAAAGGGTCCTTAATTTTGCCTGTTTCATCCTGATATACAGGATTTGTGCTGTGGTCCGCTGTCACATCACATATCATTGGTAGTCCGTCCCGCCTGGGACTGAACAGTTTGAAGGTCAAATTTGGCAGCTGCTTTTCTGATTGTTTTTATTATTTATTTTCTGTGTGCATTATTCCAACTGTGACCTCAATTGAGCTATCTGTATATTATAATTGAAATGCTTAGCCCTTGCACATTTCTGTATGGTGGGTTAGTCTTTATAAGGTATGAATATTCATATGTAAATGAAAAAGTTATTTACCTGAAGTTTTAACCACTTGGGTGGTAAAGAGGCCTCCACATTGCTTAAAATCCTTTTCTTTAGAGCAATGGTCATGTTTTGCCAAGTCTGGTAGTAGTCTTTGTAAAAGGCCTGGGCCCAAAAGAGAGGCAGGGATCATGAAACTGGCCCCCTCAGCTGGAATGCAACTCTGCTCTCAACTACAGACTTTGTTGATTATGTTTGCAGACTCATAGACCTCCTATGTTGGTCTCTCAAGCCTGAATCAAAGGGTCTATGATAGGGGTGGGTAATTATATTGGCCCAAGGGCCTCACATCTCTGTTCAAAACATCGTCAGAGTGCTGTAAAAAACATATTCACAACTGCTGATTAATACCCCTGCTCCATTAGTACTGCACTTAAACCTCCCTACCCTGGCTAATTGTAGACACCTTATATTCACTAGTAGCTCTCTGGGACAAAATGCTTTCAGTACTCCACTTTGGTTTGATTGAACTTGCAAAATAGTCGGCAAGTCCTTTCATCTTTTTCTATTTTTAATTAATGATAAACATGTCTAAACATGCATTGTCACACCTCTGTTATCCTCTCTTGCCATCCGTGACAATCACTTAGTTTATATTTTTCCACAAAGGCATTGTGGAAACTAGACCATTTTTCAAAAATGTATGTCATTCCTACAAACAAAAAGCTGACCTTGAACGGAAGGAAATAAAAGGTTATGGAGCTGTCACAAATTAGGCACAGCAGAAACCTATGTTGCAGCCAATTCTGAAAATAAGGCAAAATTAAAGAATTAGAGATATTTTCAGTAAGATAAAGTGGAACATTTCTGGTATAAATCAACTACACCACAGGGGCCAATTAAATTTCAGGAAATTCCCAAACCTGGGAACCTTCTTATCCATGGCCCCCAGAGAAATGCGCAGGGCTGGGCATGGGAGTGTCCAGATTACGCTGTTTGTTTCTTTATGAGGGCGGAGCTTAATCAGGGTGACTGATGTGTAGGGTTTGATAGGCTGGGTTTGCACATACATTGGCAAGGAAGTGAGAAGAACAGGATGGGAGCGGGTATAGTGTGTGGGCAGGGTAACCACTGAACTCAAAAAAGCCAGAGAATGAGTCTCTGTTCCTGGAGATCCAGTAATTCAGTCTGAAAACCGGAGTCTCCAGGGCAAGTCAGGAGAATTCCCAAGTATGCAGATTCCGTCCGTTTAAATAGGGACTTTTAACTCCTTCAATGCCAGAGGTGTGTCCAATGCACTGTGAAGCAAAGCATTGGAGACACTTCTAGCATTTAAGGAGTTAAAAGCCCAATTTATATCAAAGGTGATTTTTTTCTTCACAACAGTACAGTTGGTAATCTTTGAAACTGCTTAACTTGAACTTTTTGATTAACCCTTTGAGTGCCGGAGGGGTACGCAGTGCATTGCTTTGCAATGCGTTGCTTACCCCTCTGGCACTCAAAGGGTTAAGGCTCAGGGATTCAAAGATAATGAATCACCTCAGTCTGTACTCCAACATACAGTGTGATCCACATAAAGCATCAGAACAGTATCATTATAACATCCATACACACGTCTGTCTTGTGTCTCTTGCAGGAATGGATGGTGTAATGTGAAACAGGAGAAATCAATTGATGTAATAGCGTTAAAGCAGTGGACATCACTGGGGAGTTGTTACTGTGCCTACACTGATGTATGCCACTGGGAGGAGACTAAGAGATGAAGATTTTCTAAATCTAAAGGCCTTGTGCATAAAAGGACAGAGGAGCAATTCAGAGGCAAACCAACTGCTCCATTTCCCAAATTTCAGTTGATTTCAGTGAGGATTTTAACCCCTTTTATGCTAGAGAGCAGAGGTCTCTCACTGGTTAAAAGGCCCATTTAAATGCATGGAATGTTTTGGTTTTTTTTTCATCCACCAGGGTGCAGGTGGTTTACGGTAAAATTATACCCTAAGTGCAAAGAAGAAGAGAGGAGACATTTTGGAGCAATCCAACTGTACCATAGAGGACAAATAAATATTGTCCAAACTCCCATTAATTTAAATCGTGTTTAAACCCCTTGAATTGTTGAGTGGTCCCCAGAGCATTTCTTCAGGCTCCATATAAAGATGTCCACTCACGTGGTTTCGTGACCCGCCTAATAGTATAAGCACATCAGACACTGAAAGCTCTAGCACTGACATCTCTCTGGGCATGTTAGTAAGCGGAGCTCTTGTCTCTCTGGCTGTGATGACGAGGTGCTCGTGTCGCTCTGGGTGTGATGGTAAGAGGAGCTCTTGCCTCTCTAGGTGTGATGGTAAGAGGAACTCTTGCCTCTTTGGGTGTGATGGTAAGAGGAGCTCTTGCCTCTCTGGGTGTGATGGTAAGAGGAGCTCTTGCCTCTCTGGGTGTGATGGTAAGAGGAGCTCTTGCCTCTCTGGGTGTGATGGTAAGAGGAGCTCTTGCCTCTCTGGGTGTGATGGTAAGAGGAGCTCTTGCCTCTCTGGGTGTGATGGTAAGAGGAGCTCTTGCCTCTCTGGGTGTGATGGTAAGAGGAGTTTATGTTGCTCTGGGTATGATGGTAAGAGGAGTTCATGTCGCTCTGGCTGTGATGACGAGGTGCTCATGTCGCTCTGGGTGTGATGGTAAGAGGAGCTCTTGCCTCTATGGGTGTGATGGTAAGAGGAGTTCATGTCGCTCTGGGTGTGATGGTAAGAGGAGTTCATGTCTCTCTGGGTATGAAGATAAGAGAAGTTCATGTTGCTCTGGGTGTGATGGTAAGAGGAGCTCTTGTATGATGGTAAGAGGAGTTCTTGTCACTCTGGGTATGATGGTAAGAGGAGTTCATGTCTATGTGGGTGTGATGGTAAGAGGAGTTCTTGTCACTCTGGGTATGATGGTAAGAGGAGTTCTTGTCACTCTGGGTATGATGGTAAGAGGAGTTCATGTCGCTCTGGCTGTGATGACGATGTGCTCATGTCGCTCTGGGTGTGATGGTAAGAGGAGTTCTTGTCACTCTGGGTGTGATGGTAAGAGGAGCTCTTGCCTCTGTGGGTGTGATGGTAAGAGGAGCTCTTGCCTCTCTGGGTGTGATGGTAAGAGATGCTGTTGTATGATGGTAAGAGGAGTTTATGTCACTCTGGGTGTGATGGTAAGAGGAGTTCTTGTCACTCTGGGTATGATGGTAAGAGGAGTTCATGTTGCTCTGGCTGTGATGACGAGGTGCTCATGTCGCTCTGGGTGTGATGGTAAGAGGAGCTCTTGCCTCTATGGGTGTGATGGTAAGAGAAGTTCATGTCGCTCTGGGTGTGATGGTAAGAGGAGTTCATGTCGCTCTGGGTGTGATGGTAAGAGGAGTTCATGTCTCTCTGGGTATGAAGATAAGAGAAGTTCATGTTGCTCTGGGTGTGATGATAAGAGGAGCTCATGTCTCTGTGGGTGTGATGGTAAGAGGAGTTCTTGTTACTCTGGGTATGATGCTAAGAGGAGTTCATGTCTCTCTGGGTATGAAGATAAGAGAAGTTCATGTCGCTCTGAGTGTGATGGTAAGAGGAGTTCATGTCTCTCTGGGTATGAAGATAAGAGAAGTTCATGTCGCTCTGGGTGTGATGGTAAGAGGAGTTCTTGTCACTCTGGGTATGATGGTAAGAGGAGTTCATGTCTATGTGGGTGTGATGGTAAGAGGAGTTCTTGTCACTCTGGGTATGATGGTAAGAGGAGTTCTTGTCACTCTGGGTATGATGGTAAGAGGAGTTCATGTCGCTCTGGCTGTGATGACGATGTGCTCATGTCGCTCTGGGTGTGATGGTAAGAGGAGTTCTTGTCACTCTGGGTGTGATGGTAAGAGGAGCTCTTGCCTCTGTGGGTGTGATGGTAAGAGGAGCTCTTGCCTCTCTGGGTGTGATGGTAAGAGGAGTTTATGTTGCTCTGGGTATGATGGTAAGAGGAGTTCATGTCGCTCTGGCTGTGATGACGAGGTGCTCATGTCGCTCTGGGTGTGATGGTAAGAGGAGCTCTTGCCTCTATGGGTGTGATGGTAAGAGGAGTTCATGTCGCTCTGGGTGTGATGGTAAGAGGAGTTCATGTCTCTCTGGGTATGAAGATAAGAGAAGTTCATGTTGCTCTGGGTGTGATGGTAAGAGGAGCTCTTGTATGATGGTAAGAGGAGTTCTTGTCACTCTGGGTATGATGGTAAGAGGAGTTCATGTCTATGTGGGTGTGATGGTAAGAGGAGTTCTTGTCACTCTGGGTATGATGGTAAGAGGAGTTCTTGTCACTCTGGGTATGATGGTAAGAGGAGTTCATGTCGCTCTGGCTGTGATGACGATGTGCTCATGTCGCTCTGGGTGTGATGGTAAGAGGAGTTCTTGTCACTCTGGGTGTGATGGTAAGAGGAGCTCTTGCCTCTGTGGGTGTGATGGTAAGAGGAGCTCTTGCCTCTCTGGGTGTGATGGTAAGAGATGCTGTTGTATGATGGTAAGAGGAGTTTATGTCACTCTGGGTGTGATGGTAAGAGGAGTTCTTGTCACTCTGGGTATGATGGTAAGAGGAGTTCATGTTGCTCTGGCTGTGATGACGAGGTGCTCATGTCGCTCTGGGTGTGATGGTAAGAGGAGCTCTTGCCTCTATGGGTGTGATGGTAAGAGAAGTTCATGTCGCTCTGGGTGTGATGGTAAGAGGAGTTCATGTCGCTCTGGGTGTGATGGTAAGAGGAGTTCATGTCTCTCTGGGTATGAAGATAAGAGAAGTTCATGTTGCTCTGGGTGTGATGATAAGAGGAGCTCATGTCTCTGTGGGTGTGATGGTAAGAGGAGTTCTTGTTACTCTGGGTATGATGCTAAGAGGAGTTCATGTCTCTCTGGGTATGAAGATAAGAGAAGTTCATGTCGCTCTGAGTGTGATGGTAAGAGGAGTTCATGTCTCTCTGGGTATGAAGATAAGAGAAGTTCATGTCGCTCTGGGTGTGATGGTAAGAGGAGTTCTTGTCACTCTGGGTATGATGGTAAGAGGAGTTCATGTCTATGTGGGTGTGATGGTAAGAGGAGTTCTTGTCACTCTGGGTATGATGGTAAGAGGAGTTCTTGTCACTCTGGGTATGATGGTAAGAGGAGTTCATGTCGCTCTGGCTGTGATGACGATGTGCTCATGTCGCTCTGGGTGTGATGGTAAGAGGAGTTCTTGTCACTCTGGGTGTGATGGTAAGAGGAGCTCTTGCCTCTGTGGGTGTGATGGTAAGAGGAGCTCTTGCCTCTCTGGGTGTGATGGTAAGAGATGCTGTTGTATGATGGTAAGAGGAGTTTATGTCACTCTGGGTGTGATGGTAAGAGGAGTTCTTGTCACTCTGGGTATGATGGTAAGAGGAGTTCATGTTGCTCTGGCTGTGATGACGAGGTGCTCATGTCGCTCTGGGTGTGATGGTAAGAGGAGCTCTTGCCTCTATGGGTGTGATGGTAAGAGAAGTTCATGTCGCTCTGGGTGTGATGGTAAGAGGAGTTCATGTCGCTCTGGGTGTGATGGTAAGAGGAGTTCATGTCTCTCTGGGTATGAAGATAAGAGAAGTTCATGTTGCTCTGGGTGTGATGATAAGAGGAGCTCATGTCTCTGTGGGTGTGATGGTAAGAGGAGTTCTTGTTACTCTGGGTATGATGCTAAGAGGAGTTCATGTCTCTCTGGGTATGAAGATAAGAGAAGTTCATGTCGCTCTGAGTGTGATGGTAAAAGGAGTTCATGTCTCTCTGGGTATGAAGATAAGAGAAGTTCATGTCGCTCTGGGTGTGATGGTAAGAGGAGTTCTTGTCACTCTGGGTATGATGGTAAGAGGAGTTCATGTCGCTCTGGCTGTGATGACGAGGTGCTCATGTCGCTCTGGGTGTGATGGTAAGAGGAGCTCTTGCCTCTATGGGTGTGATGGTAAGAGGAGCTCATGTCTCTGTGGGTGTGATGGTAAGAGGAGTTCTTGTTACTCTGGGTGTGATGGTAAGAGGAGTTCTTGTCACTCTGGGTATGAAGATAAGAGAAGTTCATGTCGCTCTGGGTGTGATGGTAAGAGGAGTTCATGTCTCTCTGGGTATGAAGATAAGAGAAGTTCATGTCGCTCTGGGTGTGATGGTAAGAGGAGTTCATGTCTCTCTGGGTATGAAGATAAGAGAAGTTCATGTCGCTCTGGGTGTGATGGTAAGAGGAGTTCTTGTTACTCTGGGTGTGATGGTAAGAGGAGCTCTTGCCTCTATGGGTGTGATGGTAAGAGAAGTTCATGTCGCTCTGGGTGTGATGGTAAGAGGAGTTCATGTCGCTCTGGGTGTGATGGTAAGAGGAGTTCATGTCTCTCTGGGTATGAAGATAAGAGAAGTTCATGTTGCTCTGGGTGTGATGATAAGAGGAGCTCATGTCTCTGTGGGTGTGATGGTAAGAGGAGTTCTTGTTACTCTGGGTATGATGCTAAGAGGAGTTCATGTCTCTCTGGGTATGAAGATAAGAGAAGTTCATGTCGCTCTGAGTGTGATAGTAAGAGGAGTTCATGTCTCTCTGGGTATGAAGATAAGAGAAGTTCATGTTGCTCTGGGTGTGATGGTAAGAGGAGTTCTTGTCACTCTGGGTATGATGGTAAGAGGAGTTCATGTCTATGTGGGTGTGATGGTAAGAGGAGTTCTTGTCACTCTGGGTATGATGGTAAGAGGAGTTCTTGTCACTCTGGGTATGATGGTAAGAGGAGTTCATGTCGCTCTGGCTGTGATGACGATGTGCTCATGTCGCTCTGGGTGTGATGGTAAGAGGAGTTCTTGTCACTCTGGGTGTGATGGTAAGAGGAGCTCTTGCCTCTGTGGGTGTGATGGTAAGAGGAGCTCTTGCCTCTCTGGGTGTGATGGTAAGAGATGCTGTTGTATGATGGTAAGAGGAGTTTATGTCACTCTGGGTGTGATGGTAAGAGGAGTTCTTGTCACTCTGGGTATGATGGTAAGAGGAGTTCATGTTGCTCTGGCTGTGATGACGAGGTGCTCATGTCGCTCTGGGTGTGATGGTAAGAGGAGCTCTTGCCTCTATGGGTGTGATGGTAAGAGAAGTTCATGTCGCTCTGGGTGTGATGGTAAGAGGAGTTCATGTCGCTCTGGGTGTGATGGTAAGAGGAGTTCATGTCTCTCTGGGTATGAAGATAAGAGAAGTTCATGTTGCTCTGGGTGTGATGATAAGAGGAGCTCATGTCTCTGTGGGTGTGATGGTAAGAGGAGTTCTTGTTACTCTGGGTATGATGCTAAGAGGAGTTCATGTCTCTCTGGGTATGAAGATAAGAGAAGTTCATGTCGCTCTGAGTGTGATGGTAAGAGGAGTTCATGTCTCTCTGGGTATGATGGTAAGAGGAGTTCATGTTGCTCTGGTTGTGATGACGAGGTGCTCATGTCGCTCTGGGTGTGATGGTAAGAGGAGCTCTTGCCTCTATGGGTGTGATGGTAAGAGAAGTTCATGTCGCTCTGGGTGTGATGGTAAGAGGAGTTCATGTCGCTCTGGGTGTGATGGTAAGAGGAGTTCATGTCTCTCTGGGTATGAAGATAAGAGAAGTTCATGTCGCTCTGAGTGTGATGGTAAGAGGAGTTCATGTCTCTCTGGGTATGAAGATAAGAGAAGTTCATGTCGCTCTGGGTGTGATAGTAAGAGGAGTTCTTGTCACTCTGGGTATGATGGTAAGAGGAGTTCTTGTCACTCTGGGTATGATGGTAAGAGGAGTTCATGTCGCTCTGGCTGTGATGACGAGGTGCTCATGTCGCTCTAGGTGTGATGGTAAGAGGAGCTCTTGCCTCTATGTGTGTGATGGTAAGAGGAGTTCTTGTTACTCTGGGTGTGATGGTAAGAGGAGTTCTTGTCACTCTGGGTATGAAGATAAGAGAAGTTCATGTCGCTCTGGGTGTGATGGTAAGAGGAGTTCATGTCTCTCTGGGTATGAAGATAAGAGAAGTTCATGTCGCTCTGGGTGTGATGGTAAGAGGAGTTCATGTCTCTCTGGGTATGAAGATAAGAGAAGTTCATGTCGCTCTGGGTGTGATGGTAAGAGGAGTTCTTGTTACTCTGGGTGTGATGGTAAGAGGAGCTCTTGCCTCTATGGGTGTGATGGTAAGAGAAGTTCATGTCGCTCTGGGTGTGATGGTAAGAGGAGTTCATGTCGCTCTGGGTGTGATGGTAAGAGGAGTTCATGTCTCTCTGGGTATGAAGATAAGAGAAGTTCATGTTGCTCTGGGTGTGATGGTAAGAGGAGCTCATGTCTCTGTGGGTGTGATGGTAAGAGGAGTTCTTGTTACTCTGGGTGTGATGGTAAGAGGAGTTCTTGTCACTCTGGGTATGAAGATAAGAGAAGTTCATGTCGCTCTGGGTGTGATGGTAAGAGGAGTTCATGTCTCTCTGGGTATGAAGATAAGAGAAGTTCATGTCGCTCTGGGTGTGATGGTAAGAGGAGTTCATGTCTCTCTGGGTATGAAGATAAGAGAAGTTCATGTCGCTCTGGGTGTGATGGTAAGAGGAGTTCTTGTTACTCTGGGTGTGATGGTAAGAGGAGCTCTTGCCTCTATGGGTGTGATGGTAAGAGAAGTTCATGTCGCTCTGGGTGTGATGGTAAGAGGAGTTCATGTCGCTCTGGGTGTGATGGTAAGAGGAGTTCATGTCTCTCTGGGTATGAAGATAAGAGAAGTTCATGTTGCTCTGGGTGTGATGATAAGAGGAGCTCATGTCTCTGTGGGTGTGATGGTAAGAGGAGTTCTTGTTACTCTGGGTATGATGCTAAGAGGAGTTCATGTCTCTCTGGGTATGAAGATAAGAGAAGTTCATGTCGCTCTGAGTGTGATAGTAAGAGGAGTTCATGTCTCTCTGGGTATGAAGATAAGAGAAGTTCATGTTGCTCTGGGTGTGATGGTAAGAGGAGTTCTTGTCACTCTGGGTATGATGGTAAGAGGAGTTCATGTCTATGTGGGTGTGATGGTAAGAGGAGTTCTTGTCACTCTGGGTATGATGGTAAGAGGAGTTCTTGTCACTCTGGGTATGATGGTAAGAGGAGTTCATGTCGCTCTGGCTGTGATGACGATGTGCTCATGTCGCTCTGGGTGTGATGGTAAGAGGAGTTCTTGTCACTCTGGGTGTGATGGTAAGAGGAGCTCTTGCCTCTGTGGGTGTGATGGTAAGAGGAGCTCTTGCCTCTCTGGGTGTGATGGTAAGAGATGCTGTTGTATGATGGTAAGAGGAGTTTATGTCACTCTGGGTGTGATGGTAAGAGGAGTTCTTGTCACTCTGGGTATGATGGTAAGAGGAGTTCATGTTGCTCTGGCTGTGATGACGAGGTGCTCATGTCGCTCTGGGTGTGATGGTAAGAGGAGCTCTTGCCTCTATGGGTGTGATGGTAAGAGAAGTTCATGTCGCTCTGGGTGTGATGGTAAGAGGAGTTCATGTCGCTCTGGGTGTGATGGTAAGAGGAGTTCATGTCTCTCTGGGTATGAAGATAAGAGAAGTTCATGTTGCTCTGGGTGTGATGATAAGAGGAGCTCATGTCTCTGTGGGTGTGATGGTAAGAGGAGTTCTTGTTACTCTGGGTATGATGCTAAGAGGAGTTCATGTCTCTCTGGGTATGAAGATAAGAGAAGTTCATGTCGCTCTGAGTGTGATGGTAAGAGGAGTTCATGTCTCTCTGGGTATGATGGTAAGAGGAGTTCATGTTGCTCTGGTTGTGATGACGAGGTGCTCATGTCGCTCTGGGTGTGATGGTAAGAGGAGCTCTTGCCTCTATGGGTGTGATGGTAAGAGAAGTTCATGTCGCTCTGGGTGTGATGGTAAGAGGAGTTCATGTCGCTCTGGGTGTGATGGTAAGAGGAGTTCATGTCTCTCTGGGTATGAAGATAAGAGAAGTTCATGTCGCTCTGAGTGTGATGGTAAGAGGAGTTCATGTCTCTCTGGGTATGAAGATAAGAGAAGTTCATGTCGCTCTGGGTGTGATAGTAAGAGGAGTTCTTGTCACTCTGGGTATGATGGTAAGAGGAGTTCTTGTCACTCTGGGTATGATGGTAAGAGGAGTTCATGTCGCTCTGGCTGTGATGACGAGGTGCTCATGTCGCTCTAGGTGTGATGGTAAGAGGAGCTCTTGCCTCTATGTGTGTGATGGTAAGAGGAGTTCTTGTTACTCTGGGTGTGATGGTAAGAGGAGTTCTTGTCACTCTGGGTATGAAGATAAGAGAAGTTCATGTCGCTCTGGGTGTGATGGTAAGAGGAGTTCATGTCTCTCTGGGTATGAAGATAAGAGAAGTTCATGTCGCTCTGGGTGTGATGGTAAGAGGAGTTCATGTCTCTCTGGGTATGAAGATAAGAGAAGTTCATGTCGCTCTGGGTGTGATGGTAAGAGGAGTTCTTCTTACTCTGGGTGTGATGGTAAGAGGAGCTCTTGCCTCTATGGGTGTGATGGTAAGAGAAGTTCATGTCGCTCTGGGTGTGATGGTAAGAGGAGTTCATGTCGCTCTGGGTGTGATGGTAAGAGGAGTTCATGTCTCTCTGGGTATGAAGATAAGAGAAGTTCATGTTGCTCTGGGTGTGATGATAAGAGGAGCTCATGTCTCTGTGGGTGTGATGGTAAGAGGAGTTCTTGTTACTCTGGGTATGATGCTAAGAGGAGTTCATGTCTCTCTGGGTATGAAGATAAGAGAAGTTCATGTCGCTCTGAGTGTGATAGTAAGAGGAGTTCATGTCTCTCTGGGTATGAAGATAAGAGAAGTTCATGTTGCTCTGGGTGTGATGGTAAGAGGAGTTCTTGTCACTCTGGGTATGATGGTAAGAGGAGTTCATGTCTATGTGGGTGTGATGGTAAGAGGAGTTCTTGTCACTCTGGGTATGATGGTAAGAGGAGTTCTTGTCACTCTGGGTATGATGGTAAGAGGAGTTCATGTCGCTCTGGCTGTGATGACGATGTGCTCATGTCGCTCTGGGTGTGATGGTAAGAGGAGTTCTTGTCACTCTGGGTGTGATGGTAAGAGGAGCTCTTGCCTCTGTGGGTGTGATGGTAAGAGGAGCTCTTGCCTCTCTGGGTGTGATGGTAAGAGATGCTGTTGTATGATGGTAAGAGGAGTTTATGTCACTCTGGGTGTGATGGTAAGAGGAGTTCTTGTCACTCTGGGTATGATGGTAAGAGGAGTTCATGTTGCTCTGGCTGTGATGACGAGGTGCTCATGTCGCTCTGGGTGTGATGGTAAGAGGAGCTCTTGCCTCTATGGGTGTGATGGTAAGAGAAGTTCATGTCGCTCTGGGTGTGATGGTAAGAGGAATTCATGTCGCTCTGGGTGTGATGGTAAGAGGAGTTCATGTCTCTCTGGGTATGAAGATAAGAGAAGTTCATGTTGCTCTGGGTGTGATGATAAGAGGAGCTCATGTCTCTGTGGGTGTGATGGTAAGAGGAGTTCTTGTTACTCTGGGTATGATGCTAAGAGGAGTTCATGTCTCTCTGGGTATGAAGATAAGAGAAGTTCATGTCGCTCTGAGTGTGATGGTAAGAGGAGTTCATGTCTCTCTGGGTATGATGGTAAGAGGAGTTCATGTTGCTCTGGTTGTGATGACGAGGTGCTCATGTCGCTCTGGGTGTGATGGTAAGAGGAGCTCTTGCCTCTATGGGTGTGATGGTAAGAGAAGTTCATGTCGCTCTGGGTGTGATGGTAAGAGGAGTTCATGTCGCTCTGGGTGTGATGGTAAGAGGAGTTCATGTCTCTCTGGGTATGAAGATAAGAGAAGTTCATGTCGCTCTGAGTGTGATGGTAAGAGGAGTTCATGTCTCTCTGGGTATGAAGATAAGAGAAGTTCATGTCGCTCTGGGTGTGATAGTAAGAGGAGTTCTTGTCACTCTGGGTATGATGGTAAGAGGAGTTCTTGTCACTCTGGGTATGATGGTAAGAGGAGTTCATGTCGCTCTGGCTGTGATGACGAGGTGCTCATGTCGCTCTAGGTGTGATGGTAAGAGGAGCTCTTGCCTCTATGGGTGTAATGGTAAGAGGAGTTCTTGTTACTCTGGGTGTGATGGTAAGAGGAGTTCTTGTCACTCTGGGTATGAAGATAAGAGAAGTTCATGTCGCTCTGGGTGTGATGGTAAGAGGAGTTCATGTCTCTCTGGGTATGAAGATAAGAGAAGTTCATGTCGCTCTGGGTGTGATGGTAAGAGGAGTTCATGTCTCTCTGGGTATGAAGATAAGAGAAGTTCATGTCGCTCTGGGTGTGATGGTAAGAGGAGTTCTTGTTACTCTGGGTGTGATGGTAAGAGGAGCTCTTGCCTCTATGGGTGTGATGGTAAGAGAAGTTCATGTCGCTCTGGGTGTGATGGTAAGAGGAGTTCATGTCGCTCTGGGTGTGATGGTAAGAGGAGTTCATGTCTCTCTGGGTATGAAGATAAGAGAAGTTCATGTCGCTCTGAGTGTGATGGTAAGAGGAGTTCATGTCTCTCTGGGTATGAAGATAAGAGAAGTTCATGTCGCTCTGGGTGTGATGGTAAGAGGAGTTCTTGTCACTCTGGGTATGATGGTAAGAGGAGTTCATGTCGCTCTGGCTGTGATGACGAGGTGCTCATGTCGCTCTAGGTGTGATGGTAAGAGGAGCTCTTGCCTCTATGGGTGTGATGGTAAGAGGAGCTCATGTCTCTGTGGGTGTGATGATAAGAGGAGTTCTTGTTACTCTGGGTGTGATGGTAAGAGGAGTTCTTGTCACTCTGGGTATGAAGATAAGAGAAGTTCATGTCGCTCTGGGTGTGATGGTAAGAGGAGTTCATGTCTCTCTGGGTATGAAGATAAGAGAAGTTCATGTCGCTCTGGGTGTGATGGTAAGAGGAGTTCATGTCTCTCTGGGTATGAAGATAAGAGAAGTTCGTGTCGCTCTGGGTGTGATGGTAAGAGGAGTTCTTGTTACTCTGGGTGTGATGGTAAGAGGAGCTCTTGCCTCTATGGGTGTGATGGTAAGAGAAGTTCATGTCGCTCTGGGTGTGATGGTAAGAGGAGTTCATGTCGCTCTGGGTGTGATGGTAAGAGGAGTTCATGTCTCTCTGGGTATGAAGATAAGAGAAGTTCATGTTGCTCTGGGTGTGATGATAAGTGGAGCTCATGTCTCTGTGGGTGTGATGGTAAGAGGAGTTCTTGTTACTCTGGGTATGATGCTAAGAGGAGTTCATGTCTCTCTGGGTATGAAGATAAGAGAAGTTCATGTCGCTCTTGAGTGTGATGGTAAGAGGAGTTCATGTCTCTCTGGGTATGAAGATAAGAGAAGTTCATGTCGCTCTGGGTGTGATGGTAAGAGGAGTCCTTGTCACTCTGGGTATGATGGTAAGAGGAGTTTATGTCGCTCTGGATGTGATGGTAAGAGGAGTTCTTGTCACTCTGGGTATGATGGTAAGAGGAGTTCATGTCGCTCTGGCTGTGATGACGATGTGCTCATGTCGCTCTGGGTGTGATGGTAAGAGGAGTCCTTGTCACTCTGGGTATGATGGTAAGAGGAGTTTATGTCGCTCTGGATGTGATGGTAAGAGGAGTTCTTGTCACTCTGGGTATGATGGTAAGAGGAGTTCATGTCGCTCTGGCTGTGATGACGAGGTGCTCATGTCGCTCTGGGTGTGATGGTAAGAGGAGTTCTTGTCACTCTGGGTGTGATGGTAAGAGGAGCTCTTGCCTCTGTGGGTGTGATGGTAAGAGGAGCTCTTGCCTCTCTGGGTGTGATGGTAAGAGATGCTGTTGTATGATGGTAAGAGGAGTTTATGTCACTCTGGGTGTGATGGTAAGAGGAGTTCTTGTCACTCTGGGTATGATGGTAAGAGGAGTTCATGTTGCTCTGGCTGTGATGACGAGGTGCTCATGTCGCTCTGGGTGTGATGGTAAGAGGAGCTCTTGCCTCTATGGGTGTGATGGTAAGAGAAGTTCATGTCGCTCTGGGTGTGATGGTAAGAGGAGTTCATGTCGCTCTGGGTGTGATGGTAAGAGGAGTTCATGTCTCTCTGGGTATGAAGATAAGAGAAGTTCATGTTGCTCTGGGTGTGATGATAAGAGGAGCTTATGTCTCTGTGGGTGTGATGGTAAGAGGAGTTCTTGTTACTCTGGGTATGATGCTAAGAGGAGTTCATGTCTCTCTGGGTATGAAGATAAGAGAAGTTCATGTCGCTCTGAGTGTGATGGTAAGAGGAGTTCATGTCTCTCTGGGTATGAAGATAAGAGAAGTTCATGTCGCTCTGGGTGTGATGGTAAGAGGAGTTCATGTCGCTCTGGGTGTGATGGTAAGAGGAGTTCATGTCTCTCTGGGTATGAAGATAAGAGAAGTTCATGTTGCTCTGGGTGTGATGATAAGAGGAGCTCATGTCTCTGTGGGTGTGATGGTAAGAGGAGTTCTTGTTACTCTGGGTATGATGCTAAGAGGAGTTCATGTCTCTCTGGGTATGAAGATAAGAGAAGTTCATGTCGCTCTGGGTGTGATGGTAAGAGGAGTCCTTGTCACTCTGGGTATGATGGTAAGAGGAGTTCATGTCTATGTGGGTGTGATGGTAAGAGGAGTTCTTGTCACTCTGGGTATGATGGTAAGAGGAGTTCTTGTCACTCTGGGTATGATGGTAAGAGGAGTTCATGTCGCTCTGGCTGTGATGACGATGTGCTCATGTCGCTCTGGGTGTGATGGTAAGAGGAGTTCTTGTCACTCTGGGTGTGATGGTAAGAGGAGCTCTTGCCTCTGTGGGTGTGATGGTAAGAGGAGCTCTTGCCTCTCTGGGTGTGATGGTAAGAGATGCTGTTGTATGATGGTAAGAGGAGTTTATGTCACTCTGGGTGTGATGGTAAGAGGAGTTCTTGTCACTCTGGGTATGATGGTAAGAGGAGTTCATGTCGCTCTGGCTGTGATGACGAGGTGCTCATGTCGCTCTGGGTGTGATGGTAAGAGGAGTTCTTGTCACTCTGGGTGTGATGGTAAGAGGAGCTCTTGCCTCTGTGGGTGTGATGGTAAGAGGAGCTCTTGCCTCTCTGGGTGTGATGGTAAGAGATACTGTTGTATGATGGTAAGAGGAGTTTATGTCACTCTGGGTGTGATGGTAAGAGGAGTTCATGTCGCTCTGGGTGTGATGGTAAGAGGAGTTCATGTCTCTCTGGGTATGAAGATAAGAGAAGTTCATGTTGCTCTGGGTGTGATGATAAGAGGAGCTCATGTCTCTGTGGGTGTGATGGTAAGAGGAGTTCTTGTTACTCTGGGTATGATGCTAAGAGGAGTTCATGTCTCTCTGGGTATGAAGATAAGAGAAGTTCATGTCGCTCTGAGTGTGATAGTAAGAGGAGTTCATGTCTCTCTGGGTATGAAGATAAGAGAAGTTCATGTTGCTCTGGGTGTGATGGTAAGAGGAGTTCTTGTCACTCTGGGTATGATGGTAAGAGGAGTTCATGTCTATGTGGGTGTGATGGTAAGAGGAGTTCTTGTCACTCTGGGTATGATGGTAAGAGGAGTTCTTGTCACTCTGGGTATGATGGTAAGAGGAGTTCATGTCGCTCTGGCTGTGATGACGATGTGCTCATGTCGCTCTGGGTGTGATGGTAAGAGGAGTTCTTGTCACTCTGGGTGTGATGGTAAGAGGAGCTCTTGCCTCTGTGGGTGTGATGGTAAGAGGAGCTCTTGCCTCTCTGGGTGTGATGGTAAGAGATGCTGTTGTATGATGGTAAGAGGAGTTTATGTCACTCTGGGTGTGATGGTAAGAGGAGTTCTTGTCACTCTGGGTATGATGGTAAGAGGAGTTCATGTTGCTCTGGCTGTGATGACGAGGTGCTCATGTCGCTCTGGGTGTGATGGTAAGAGGAGCTCTTGCCTCTATGGGTGTGATGGTAAGAGAAGTTCATGTCGCTCTGGGTGTGATGGTAAGAGGAGTTCATGTCGCTCTGGGTGTGATGGTAAGAGGAGTTTATGTCTCTCTGGGGTATGAAGATAAGAGAAGTTCATGTCGCTCTGGGTATGATGCTAAGAGGAGTTCATGTCTCTCTGGGTATGAAGATAAGAGAAGTTCATGTCGCTCTGGGTGTGATGGTAAGAGGAGTTCTTGTCACTCAGGGTATGATGGTAAGAGGAGTTCATGTCTCTCTGGGTATGAAGATAAGAGAAGTTCATGTCGCTCTGGGTGTGATGGTAAGAGGAGTTCATGTCTCTCTGGGTATGAAGATAAGAGAAGTTCATGTTGCTCTGGGTGTGATGATAAGAGGAGCTCATGTCTCTGTGGGTGTGATGGTAAGAGGAGTTCTTGTTACTCTGGGTGTGATGGTAAGAGGAGTTCATGTCTCTCTGGGTATGAAGATAAGAGAAGTTCATATCGCTCTGGGTGTGATGGTAAGAGGAGTTCTTGTCACTCTGGGTATGATGGTAAGAGGAGTTCATGTCGCTCTGGCTGTGATGGTGAGAGGAGCTCTTGCCTCTTTGGGTGTGATGGTAAGATGAGCTCTTGCCTCTCTGGGTGTGATTGTAAGATGAGCTCTTGCCTCTCTGGGTGTGATGGTAAGAGGAGCTCTTGCCTCTCTGGGTGTGATGGTAAGAGGAGCTCTTGCCTCTCTGGGTGTGATGGTAAGAGGAGCTGTTGTATGATGGTAAGAGGAGTTTATGTCGCTCTGGGTGTGATGGTAAGAGGAGTTCTTGTCACTCTGGGTATGATGGTAAGAGGAGTTCATGTCGCTCTGGCTGTGATGACGAGGTGCTCATGTCGCTCTAGGTGTGATGGTAAGAGGAGCTCTTGCCTCTATGGGTGTGATGGTAAGAGGAGCTCATGTCTCTGTGGGTGTGATGGTAAGAGGAGTTCTTGTTACTCTGGGTGTGATGGTAAGAGGAGCTCTTGACTCTGTGGGTGTGATGGTAAGAGGAGCTCTTGCCTCTCTGGGAGTGATGGTAAGAGATGCTGTTGTATGATGGTAAGAGGAGTTTATGTCACTCTGGGTGTGATGGTAAGAGGAGTTCTTGTCACTCTGGGTATGATGGTAAGAGGAGTTCATGTTGCTCTGGCTGTGATGACGAGGTGCTCATGTCGCTCTGGGTGTGATGGTAAGAGGAGCTCTTGCCTCTATGGGTGTAATGGTAAGAGAAGTTCATGTCGCTCTGGGTGTGATGGTAAGAGGAGTTCATGTCGCTCTGGGTGTGATGGTAAGAGGAGTTCATGTCTCTCTGGGTATGAAGATAAGAGAAGTTCATGTTGCTCTGGGTGTGATGATAAGAGGAGCTCATGTCTCTGTGGGTGTGATGGTAAGAGGAGTTCTTGTTACTCTGGGTGTGATGGTAAGAGGAGTTCATGTCTCTCTGGGTATGAAGATAAGAGAAGTTCATGTCGCTCTGGGTATGATGCTAAGAGGAGTTCATGTCTCTCTGGGTATGAAGATAAGAGAAGTTCATGTCGCTCTGAGTGTGATGGTAAGAGAAGTTCATGTCGCTCTGGGTGTGATGGTAAGAGGAGTTCTTGTCACTCTGGGTATGATGGTAAGAGGAGTTCATGTCGCTCTGGCTGTGATGACGAGGTGCTCATGTCGCTCTAGGTGTGATGGTAAGAGGAGCTCTTGCCTCTATGGGTGTGATGGTAAGAGGAGCTCATGTCTCTGTGGGTGTGATGGTAAGAGGAGTTCTTGTTACTCTGGGTGTGATGGTAAGAGGAGTTCTTGTCACTCTGGGTATGAAGATAAGAGAAGTTCATGTCGCTCTGGGTGTGATGGTAAGAGGAGTTCATGTCTCTCTGGGTATGAAGATAAGAGAAGTTCATGTCGCTCTGGGTGTGATGGTAAGAGGAGTTCATGTCTCTCTGGGTATGAAGATAAGAGAAGTTCATGTCGCTCTGGGTGTGATGGTAAGAGGAGTTCTTGTTACTCTGGGTGTGATGGTAAGAGGAGTTCATGTCGCTCTGGGTGTGATGGTAAGAGGAGTTTTTGTAACTCTGGCTATGATGGTAAGAGGAGTTTATGTCGCTCTGGGTGTGATGGTAAGAGGAGTTTATGTTGCTCTGGGTGTGATGGCAAGAGGAGTTCTTGTCACTCAGGGTATGATGGTAAGAGGAGTTCATGTCTCTCTGGGTATGAAGATAAGAGAAGTTCATGTCGCTCTGGGTGTGATGGTAAGAGGAGCTCATGTCTCTCTGGGTATGAAGATAAGAGAAGTTCATGTCGCTCTGGGTGTGATGGTAAGAGGAGCTCATGTCTCACTGGGTATGAAGATAAGAGAAGTTCATGTCGCTCTGGGTGTGATGGTAAGAGGAGTTCTTGTCACTCTGGGTATGATGGTAAGAGGAGTTCATGTCGCTCTGGCTGTGATGACGAGGTGCTCATGTCGCTCTGGGTGTGATGGTAAGAGGAGCTCTTGCCTCTATGGGTGTGATGGTAAGAGAAGTTCATGTCGCTCTGGGTGTGATGGTAAGAGGAGTTCATGTCGCTCTGGATGTGATGGTAAGAGGAGTTCTTGTTACTCTGGGTGTGATGGTAAGAGGAGTTCATGTCTCTCTGGGTATGAAGATAAGAGAAGTTCATGTCGCTCTGGGTATGATGCTAAGAGGAGTTCATGTCTCTCTGGGTATGAAGATAAGAGAAGTTCATGTCGCTCTGAGTGCGATGGTAAGAGGAGTTTATGTCTCTCTGGGTATGAAGATAAGAGAAGTTCATGTCGCTCTGGGTATGATGCTAAGAGGAGTTCATGTCTCTCTGGGTATGAAGATAAGAGAAGTTCATGTCGCTCTGGGTGTGATGGTAAGAGGAGTTCTTGTCACTCAGGGTATGATGGTAAGAGGAGTTCATGTCTCTCTGGGTATGAAGATAAGAGAAGTTCATGTCGCTCTGGGTGTGATGGTAAGAGGAGTTCATGTCTCTCTGGGTATGAAGATAAGAGAAGTTCATGTTGCTCTGGGTGTGATGATAAGAGGAGCTCATGTCTCTGTGGGTGTGATGGTAAGAGGAGTTCTTGTTACTCTGGGTGTGATGGTAAGAGGAGTTCATGTCTCTCTGGGTATGAAGATAAGAGAAGTTCATATCGCTCTGGGTGTGATGGTAAGAGGAGTTCTTGTCACTCTGGGTATGATGGTAAGAGGAGTTCATGTCGCTCTGGCTGTGATGGTGAGAGGAGCTCTTGCCTCTTTGGGTGTGATGGTAAGATGAGCTCTTGCCTCTCTGGGTGTGATTGTAAGATGAGCTCTTGCCTCTCTGGGTGTGATGGTAAGAGGAGCTCTTGCCTCTCTGGGTGTGATGGTAAGAGGAGCTCTTGCCTCTCTGGGTGTGATGGTAAGAGGAGCTGTTGTATGATGGTAAGAGGAGTTTATGTCGCTCTGGGTGTGATGGTAAGAGGAGTTCTTGTCACTCTGGGTATGATGGTAAGAAGAGTTCATGTCGCTCTGGCTGTGATGATGAGGTGCTCATGTCGCTCTAGGTGTGATGGTAAGAGGAGCTCTTGCCTCTATGGGTGTGATGGTAAGAGGAGCTCATGTCTCTGTGGGTGTGATGGTAAGAGGAGTTCTTGTTACTCTGGGTGTGATGGTAAGAGGAGCTCTTGACTCTGTGGGTGTGATGGTAAGAGGAGCTCTTGCCTCTCTGGGAGTGATGGTAAGAGATGCTGTTGTATGATGGTAAGAGGAGTTTATGTCACTCTGGGTGTGATGGTAAGAGGAGTTCTTGTCACTCTGGGTATGATGGTAAGAGGAGTTCATGTTGCTCTGGCTGTGATGACGAGGTGCTCATGTCGCTCTGGGTGTGATGGTAAGAGGAGCTCTTGCCTCTATGGGTGTAATGGTAAGAGAAGTTCATGTCGCTCTGGGTGTGATGGTAAGAGGAGTTCATGTCGCTCTGGGTGTGATGGTAAGAGGAGTTCATGTCTCTCTGGGTATGAAGATAAGAGAAGTTCATGTTGCTCTGGGTGTGATGATAAGAGGAGCTCATGTCTCTGTGGGTGTGATGGTAAGAGGAGTTCTTGTTACTCTGGGTGTGATGGTAAGAGGAGTTCATGTCTCTCTGGGTATGAAGATAAGAGAAGTTCATGTCGCTCTGGGTATGATGCTAAGAGGAGTTCATGTCTCTCTGGGTATGAAGATAAGAGAAGTTCATGTCGCTCTGAGTGTGATGGTAAGAGAAGTTCATGTCGCTCTGGGTGTGATGGTAAGAGGAGTTCTTGTCACTCTGGGTATGATGGTAAGAGGAGTTCATGTCGCTCTGGCTGTGATGACGAGGTGCTCATGTCGCTCTAGGTGTGATGGTAAGAGGAGCTCTTGCCTCTATGGGTGTGATGGTAAGAGGAGCTCATGTCTCTGTGGGTGTGATGGTAAGAGGAGTTCTTGTTACTCTGGGTGTGATGGTAAGAGGAGTTCTTGTCACTCTGGGTATGAAGATAAGAGAAGTTCATGTCGCTCTGGGTGTGATGGTAAGAGGAGTTCATGTCTCTCTGGGTATGAAGATAAGAGAAGTTCATGTCGCTCTGGGTGTGATGGTAAGAGGAGTTCATGTCTCTCTGGGTATGAAGATAAGAGAAGTTCATGTCGCTCTGGGTGTGATGGTAAGAGGAGTTCTTGTTACTCTGGGTGTGATGGTAAGAGGAGTTCATGTCGCACTGGGTGTGATGGTAAGAGGAGTTTTTGTAACTCTGGCTATGATGGTAAGAGGAGTTTATGTCGCTCTGGGTGTGATGGTAAGAGGAGTTTATGTTGCTCTGGGTGTGATGGCAAGAGGAGTTCTTGTCACTCAGGGTATGATGGTAAGAGGAGTTCATGTCTCTCTGGGTATGAAGATAAGAGAAGTTCATGTCGCTCTGGGTGTGATGGTAAGAGGAGCTCATGTCTCTCTGGGTATGAAGATAAGAGAAGTTCATGTCGCTCTGGGTGTGATGGTAAGAGGAGCTCATGTCTCTCTGGGTATGAAGATAAGAGAAGTTCATGTCGCTCTGGGTGTGATGGTAAGAGGAGTTCTTGTCACTCTGGGTATGATGGTAAGAGGAGTTCATGTCGCTCTGGCTGTGATGACGAGGTGCTCATGTCGCTCTGGGTGTGATGGTAAGAGGAGCTCTTGCCTCTATGGGTGTGATGGTAAGAGAAGTTCATGTCGCTCTGGGTGTGATGGTAAGAGGAGTTCATGTCGCTCTGGATGTGATGGTAAGAGGAGTTCTTGTTACTCTGGGTGTGATGGTAAGAGGAGTTCATGTCTCTCTGGGTATGAAGATAAGAGAAGTTCATGTCGCTCTGGGTATGATGCTAAGAGGAGTTCATGTCTCTCTGGGTATGAAGATAAGAGAAGTTCATGTCGCTCTGAGTGCGATGGTAAGAGGAGTTTATGTCTCTCTGGGGTATGAAGATAAGAGAAGTTCATGTCGCTCTGGGTATGATGCTAAGAGGAGTTCATGTCTCTCTGGGTATGAAGATAAGAGAAGTTCATGTCGCTCTGGGTGTGATGGTAAGAGGAGTTCTTGTCACTCAGGGTATGATGGTAAGAGGAGTTCATGTCTCTCTGGGTATGAAGATAAGAGAAGTTCATGTCGCTCTGGGTGTGATGGTAAGAGGAGTTCATGTCTCTCTGGGTATGAAGATAAGAGAAGTTCATGTTGCTCTGGGTGTGATGATAAGAGGAGCTCATGTCTCTGTGGGTGTGATGGTAAGAGGAGTTCTTGTTACTCTGGGTGTGATGGTAAGAGGAGTTCATGTCTCTCTGGGTATGAAGATAAGAGAAGTTCATATCGCTCTGGGTGTGATGGTAAGAGGAGTTCTTGTCACTCTGGGTATGATGGTAAGAGGAGTTCATGTCGCTCTGGCTGTGATGGTGAGAGGAGCTCTTGCCTCTTTGGGTGTGATGGTAAGATGAGCTCTTGCCTCTCTGGGTGTGATTGTAAGATGAGCTCTTGCCTCTCTGGGTGTGATGGTAAGAGGAGCTCTTGCCTCTCTGGGTGTGATGGTAAGAGGAGCTCTTGCCTCTCTGGGTGTGATGGTAAGAGGAGCTGTTGTATGATGGTAAGAGGAGTTTATGTCGCTCTGGGTGTGATGGTAAGAGGAGTTCTTGTCACTCTGGGTATGATGGTAAGAGGAGTTCATGTCGCTCTGGCTGTGATGACGAGGTGCTCATGTCGCTCTAGGTGTGATGGTAAGAGGAGCTCTTGCCTCTATGGGTGTGATGGTAAGAGGAGCTCATGTCTCTGTGGGTGTGATGGTAAGAGGAGTTCTTGTTACTCTGGGTGTGATGGTAAGAGGAGTTCATGTCGCTCTGGGTGTGATGGTAAGAGGAGTTTTTGTAACTCTGGCTATGATGGTAAGAGGAGTTTATGTCGCTCTGGGTGTGATGGTAAGAGGAGTTTATGTTGCTCTGGGTGTGATGGCAAGAGGAGTTCTTGTCACTCAGGGTATGATGGTAAGAGGAGTTCATGTCTCTCTGGGTATGAAGATAAGAGAAGTTCATGTCGCTCTGGGTGTGATGGTAAGAGGAGCTCATGTCTCTCTGGGTATGAAGATAAGAGAAGTTCATGTCGCTCTGGGTGTGATGGTAAGAGGAGCTCATGTCTCTGTGGGTGTGATGGTAAGAGGAGTTCTTGTTACTCTGGGTGTGATGGTAAGAGGAGTTCATGTCGCTCTGGGTGTGATGGTAAGAGGAGTTCTTGTAACTCTGGCTATAATGGTAAGAGGAGTTTATGTCGCTCTGGGTGTGATGGTAAGAGGAGTTCTTGTCACTCAGGGTATGATGGTAAGAGGAGTTCATGTCTCTCTGGGTATGAAGATAAGAGAAGTTCATGTCGCTCTGGGTGTGATGGTAAGAGGAGCTCATGTCTCTGTGGGTGTGATGGTAAGAAGAATTCTTTTTACTGTGGGTGTGATAGTAAGAGGAGTTCATGTCTCTCTGGGTATGAAGATAAGAGAAGTTCATGTCGCTCTGGGTGTGATGGTAAGAGGAGCTCATGTCTCTCTGGGTATGAAGATAAGAGAAGTTCATGTCGCTCTGGGTGTGATGGTAAGAGGAGCTCATGTCTCTGTGGGTGTGATGGTAAGAGGAGTTCTTTTTACTGTGGGTGTGATGGTAAGAGGAGTTCATGTCTCTCTGGGTATGAAAATAAGAGGAGCTCATGTCTCTGTGGGTGTGATGGTAAGAGGAGTTCTTGTTACTCTGGGTGTGATGGTAAGAGGAGTTCATGTCTCTCTGGGTGTGATGGTAAGAGGAGTTCATGTCTCTGTGGGTGTGATGGTAAGAGGAGTTCTTGTTACTCTGGGTGTGATGGTAAGAGGAGCTCTTGTCTCTCTGGGTATGAAGATAAGAGAAGTTCATGTCGCTCTGGGTGTGGTAAGAGGAGCTCATGTCTCTCTGGGTGTGATGGTAAGAGGAGTTCTTGTTACTCTTGGTGTGATGGTAAGAGGAGTTCATGTCTCTCTGGGTATGATGGTAATAGGAGTGTGTGTCACTCTAGGTATTATGGCAAGAGGAGCTCCTGTCTCTCTGTGCATTTAAGGGTAAGAGGAGCTCATGCCTCTCTGGGCATACAAGGGTAAGAGGAGCTTTTGTCTCTTTGGGTATTTTGGTAAGAGGACCTTCTGTCTCTTTGGGAATTTTATGGTAAGGGGAGCTCCTGTCTCTATGTGCATATGATGGTAGTAGGAGCTCTTGTCTGCCTGAAACTAATGATTGTTCAGAGTTCTCTGTCTCACGCGGAGTTGATAGTAATATTCACTACTTCTATTGGGAATTGAACCCCTTGGCAGAGTTAGAGCTTTCAGATGATTGTCAGATGTGCTTACATTGAGAGTCAGGTTGTTGACTCCAAACCATGTGAAGACTGCCAGCTGCATGAAAGTGAACTATAAACACAATCAAAAAGACATTATGTGATGTTATTTATAAGGTGTAACATTTTTATCATTAAGAGATATGACAGTAAATTATTATTGATTTAAGTGGGACTTTAAACCCCTTGAATGCCAGAGAGGCCTCAACAGCATTGGTTCACAATATGTTCAAAAATTCTGGCATTCAAAAGGTTACAAATCCTATTTAAATCATTTTAGGAAATTTTAGGAAATTGTATTTGTTCACTACGGTTCAGCTGGTTTGCTTAAGAATTGCAACACTTTTCTTAGTACATTAGCCTCACTGAATGCTGCTGGTGAGCTGCCGTCTAGACAAAATGAATATTTATTGATCACTTGGTGCACTGCAGTCTTCCTAACCAGACATTAACTGGGAACCCAACAAGTTAATGTCACCCTCTTAAAGCAGAACTATATAACAGAGAAGTGATATAAGGAAGCTGTACAACAGGAAGGTGGAGACATTAAACAAAGGGAAAAAAACTTAGACAAGTCAGAAGAGAACCTGTTGTCTATCAGAATTCCTTCCCTACTCACCCCATGACAATTGAGCACTTAATCATCATGAAACGCGTCAGGTGGGGGGCTTGCTGACAGTTCCTCCTCTGACTTTTCTGTAAGTTTTTATTTTGAAAAATTAATATTAACTTGTCTCTATGGGTTTTGTGTATAAAAACTAGAGCAATTTTGGAGCAAACCAATACTTCAAATTCCCATTGAATTAAGTGGTGTTTGAACAACATGCTTCCCAGTGCAATGGGGACTCGCCTGGCATTCAAGGAGTTCAAAGCCCTATTTATCTCAACAGGAATCGTTCTTTGTCACAGCTGATTACACTACAACATTCCACACCAATATGTATGCAGCAAAAACTGATTCTCTCTATTGAAAATAAATAATATGTAAAACAAGTATACTCATAAGTATTGTCTGTGTACTATAGCAAGAGTGACTTACATTCCGGGTATGGGGGCATCATCATCATCATTGGGGAGATGCACTAAGGTGTGATAAAGAGGTGATAAAGTTGAAATGACTTCTCCGAAGGTGGAGGGGTCTAAGTAAATTGGCTCTATAGTGTAACATAGGACTGGAGAAGTCATCTCAGCTTTATCACCTCTTTATCACACCTTAGTGCATCTCCCCCAGATGTTATCGCCAGTTGTTTTCTATAACGAGAACGCTGGTTGTACTTTTTACTGTATACATAGTGGTGTGGAATGCTTTAGTGCCTCTAGATACTTTGTTATGGATTACTCAGGGAGCGTTGGGAAGGCAGTACCACCAGTTTCATGATAGCAGTTTTGGGAAATGCTTAGCGTTAATCTGAATATTACATTGTATTCTTTTGGAACCTTGAGCTGCTAATTCCATTGTGAATGTTCCGTCAGTATTTCTTCGGTGCAGAAGTTTTGCTCCAGTGTTGCACCTCTTTTATTTTGCGCATAAGGCCCTTAAGCCTATATACAAAAATAAACTGGAGTTATTTTTTTAACCTCTTGAATGCTAGAGAGGTCTCCAATGCATTGTAAAGCAAATCATTGGAGACCTCTCTAGCATTGAAATGGTTAACCCTTTGAGTGCCAGAGGGATACACAAAGCATTGCTTTGCAATGCGTTGCATACCCCTCTAGCACTCAAAGGGTTAAAAAGCTCTGTTCCAGTGCATTGGAATGTTGTAATTTTTATTTTGTCCTTATGGTGCAGTTGGTTTAGTCCAGAATAACTGCTGTTTGCTTTTGTATATATAGGCTTAAAGGCCTCATTCACAGAAGAAGTACAACTCTGGAGCAAACCAACTGTACCGTAGAGGGGGAACAATAATTCCCACTGATTAACCTCTTAAGGACCATGGACCAAGTTTTTTTTTTTTTTCATCCGGTTCTGGGCTCCCCGAACGGCGTGCAGTCGCACGGGGAGCCCAGAATTCCATGACGGTCCTGGCACGTCATGGGTCCTTAATGCAAAATAACCCATGATGTGCCAGGACCGTCAAGGGTCACTAAGGGGTTAAAATCGTGGCTTTCAATCCCTTGAATGTTAGAGGTTAATGCACTGTGCCTGGTTCAGGCTTCCATCGAGTGTCATGTCCGCCCCCATGGACATGACTTCCAGGACTGTTTGAAGATTTTAGATCTTGAACAAAGTCACAGGGTCAGTATTAGGATTTTCTGGCAATAAAGAGGGGTTTTATTATTAAAATGTATTATAGTCTATTTATAACAGATCTTAATTCACGTCTCTCAAGGCAAGGCACTCAAGGTGCCCTTAGCTCTGCCCATGGTCACACCTCCACTCCCCACATTACTCTGCCTCTTTACAAGTCACAGTTTCCTGGCATAGAAAATACCTTTGGCTTGTAGCAAGCAAGGACAAAACAAGCTTAGTACCAAGGGGTTAAATAATAGCCTGTTATGAAGTGTAAAACTGGTACAGGGACACAGAAATTGCTCTGGCCACACCCACAGATCCAGCCCTAATTATACATGATGGTGGACTCCAGGGCCCAACATTCATCCCTTTTAGGATTGAAGATTTTGGTATCCTGGAGTCTGGCAACTAAGAATCATGTCTGTCTGTGTGGTCATTATACCATGCTAATGAAGTTTCATTTGGGAGTTCCATTTACACAGAATTTATTCAGATTGCTCAGTAGGAATGTCTTAATTAGGATTAAGGTAAGTGGGATTTATTATTAGGAGATGTAAATGTTTATTTAAAATCAGACGTCAAGCCTTTGCTTGCTTCTGCTGCTAATCCCTAAATGATTGTACATACTTTGTATCCATGTATTTTAGCTATCTCACAGTTGTAAACAGGTTGTATAACAACTGGGTGACACAGAAAAGATTTCAGGATCCATGAGAATTGGAGGAAAACATTCATTTTTGTTCTGTTAATAACAGATTCATGAAAATGTTATCTTGTATGCCTGACTTCTCTATTTCACGTGGGTGACATGTTTTTTTCTGGCGGAACAGATCAGTTGAGATTTCCGTTGCAGCAGCAGATCAAGCTTGCTCACTACAGGGTTTTTTTGTTGTTGGCAGACACCATTCTAAAAAGACAGTAAAAATTAACCCTTTGGTTTCCAGAGAGTTATCCAACTCATTGCAAGCCAATGCATTGGAAAAGTTTCTGGAACTCAAAGGGTTAAAGCAACTTGTTCATATAAAAGTTTTAGGGCTCTTTCACATGTATGACTGTAGCAGCTCCCCCTTCTACATTTCTTTCACCACCCCCTTTCTCCTGCATTCCACCAGTGATCCCCTCACAGGAGGAGTGTGCCTGAGAGTCGGCCCATGTGAGCTCCAGCTGAATATTATCTGATCTGGCCATTCATTGGTGGTTACAATGAGCATTGCAACCTTCTTCATCACTCTTTATCCATGTCTGCAGTGCTGCTGGCGGGAGGGGTCTGCAGGTAGACCCAAAGGCTGCCTTGTAGATCTTCCTTACTGCAACTTTACTGCATTGCAATGGAGTACAGTAATGTTGCATCTTGCTGCATTTTGGTGTGTTCACACAAGGCAATAGTCCCCCATGTGCACTGTTGCCCAGTAATGCAACTTTCTCAACAAGTGACAGCTTCTATGCAGCGATGTTCCCCATGCAAAAATAGCATATTAACAGCTGTTTACTTCTGAAAGTGATTTAGGACCAGCAAAGGGCTGATATAAAATATTATTTAAGTGGGGTTTTGAGCCTGCTAATGATTTCACCAGGATACCTTGAAGAGTGATGATGAAACTTAGAGGCTGAGTAAAGTCCAGTATTAATTTCTAAATGCTGTTCAAAAGCAACTTCTTTATGAGCATTGCTGACCATTTGAGATGTACACAGATACTCTTGCAATCCAGCTGCTTTTCACATGAGAAATGTATGATTTATACATGTTATTTCATTTTACCAAAGTGAAACGTAAAACACAGAAAGCTGTTCCCAGGTATTCCCATCTACCATGATGTGGTTCCTTCATTCCCTCACCCACACTCCACACTGACACTTACTTTTCTCCCTTAAGACTGAATCCAGCTGGGTCCCTAGCATCCCACTCTGGCTTTAGTTCTCAGCACTGCCCACACCTCAGTGGGTCATTACCAATTAATGTCATCATAGCCTCAGACTGACCCTTCCAAAAGCCTGAATTTCCTGAAGCCTCCCTTACTTAAACTCTAAATTTAGCAGCTCACCTACCCACCACCCACCTGCCCTCAGTGCTGCATCTCACCTCCCTCACCCACCCTCTGACTGTGGCTTACCTTCCTCCCTCACCCACCCTCCATGTCGTGGTATTCATAGAACTATACATATACTGTCTGTTTCCTCAGCCTTGCTTCACTATCCAATGGTAACCACAGAACTTAACATGCACTGTCTGACATCCCAGCCTTGTTGCACTGTCAGCATGAGGCTACGGTATCACTTAGCTGAGGTGCTGATGGGGCAGTGTAGAAAAGTAAAGTTTGATCTGGATGCTGGTGACCCAGCTGACTTCAAGGCTTAAGACAGGGAGATGAGCCACAGTGTGGAGGGTGGGTAAGAAAGGGAAGGAGCCACAGTTGGAACCAGATTACACTGCGGCAAGGTTGAGGAAGCAAGCAATATTTTTGTGGTTTTATGGCTACCAGTGGGCAGTGGAACAAGCCCGGGGTAGCTGACAGTATACATGTGATGCTGTGGCTACCAGCGGGCAGTAGAACAAGGCTGGGGTATTTGACTACCAGTGTAATAAGGCTGGGATGCCAGTCAGTATATGCGTGGTTCTGTGGTGTGCTCCATAATTGCACCACTATTAGTCAATACGAAGCCTTACTGAGTGTTTCTTTCCCTGTGTATTTCACATTGTGTGTAAGAATGTGAGTTGTTTGCTAGTAAATTAATAAATACAATTTTTTAAATAACCTTGAAAAGGAAATGGTTATTACTAGATGGTAAATGTGTTTTTCTGTCCTTCCCTGCAGCATGTGTGTCGCCTTGTTCCTTTGTGCATAACGGTAAACTTCTTACTGCAAGATATCTGAACCTGAATTGAATTTAGGTAAGTTAACTTTGTTATTCACGACATAATGCTATAATGACTTAATTTAACCCTTTAAGGACCAGAGGGATGAGCAACACATTGCTTTGCAATGTATAGTACACTCCTCTAGTCTTTAAACAGTTCTTAGGGAGTTTCTTGGGTTACATTCTGTCAGCATCCATAAAAACTGGTGTATTTAAAGGGAAGCTATCACTCAACCAACAGGTTGTTAGGGTTGATGGAAGCTGTAGTCCCCAATGGCTGGAGGTAAAGCAACAGCCAACCCCTGTCCTAGTCTTTTCCAATACAAGCACATTTGTCTATCCCCAGTTTGACTATTTATTTAAGTGATTCCTGATTATTATTTTCCTCTACTGGAGCCTTCGTGTTTTTGTGTAAAAGACTATGTGCTGGATTCAAATGCAGGTGTCTAATTTTATCTTTGCTTTTATCTCCAGGTATCACAATAGACTTCAGTAGGAACATCCTATATAATAAAAAGCTAGGGGCTAGATTCTATTGCAGGTGCTAAATGTTAACACCCGTTTTATCAAACATTTTCCTATTGAAGTCTAGGGGAAAACCAGAGATAAAAGCAGTGATAAAAATAGCACCTGTGATAGAATCCAGACCTAGAATGTTTGTCCGATGCAGTCATGAGCAGTAGAGACTGCCTGAACCCACAGAATGCTGGGAGTATTCTTTGCGTTTGGGCAGTCGCTACAGCGCATAACTACATTTTGTGCTCCGCCAGTGAGGCGGCGGCAGTATGCAGAGCAGAACTGGCCTCTTAACCTGTTGAGTGCCAGAGGGGTACAGTGCATTGCATACCACTCTGGCACTCAAAGGGTTAACATCACCAGGACCTTGGCCCGTGTACACTGGCTTTTACACTAGTTCTTTATAAAATGGGAGGTAACATTTATCTCCTGCATTTGAGTCCAGTCCTATATCTGCTTTACCCAATACACGTTTTTATTCTTGGTCTTCCAAATGCATATAGTTTCTGAAAAATCCTCTTTAATCTAGGGTCACAAAGCTGAAATATAGCTCTATTCATGCTGTTCATTTTGACCCTCCTATATGTGTGCTTCCCTCCCAGTGATCCCATCGTGGGGGTTGGACGTTCCTGCATCAGCATCAGCTGTGTATATTGGCTGGTTCCTATGCTGGTTGTCCATTCATTGGATATTGTAATGCTCCTTACAAAATCCAAGTCTCCCAAGTGACCCACAGCCTCTAGGCCAACATGAGGCTTAGTTGTGCTAGACATTACTGCATTCAATACATCAACTCAGCTGAGCTGCAGCAGGCAATGTTACTCTGCATCCATGTGTGGTGAAATTGCCAGTGTGAACAGCCTAATTTTCGGCAGTGTTTTGTATGTATCTATTTGTACTGATATAGTGCTTTACACGTACACAGCTGTTTACAGAAAATGTAACAGTACAAAACAGGACTGGGTTAAGAGTATCAGACTAAAGTGCGGTCATTGCATTATTAGTGGGTGGGAGCAGCAAAGGGAATCATACATTTGAAAAGGGACCCTACCCCAAGAAGCTTGCGATCTAATTAGTAATCATGAGACGGAGACAGCAAGAGGAGGATCATAAGTGCAAGTATGAGACTTACTGATGGAAGTTCAGAATAGTTCTAATGTGACTGTTACTATGCATAAGGAGAATATTGTTGCTGAGATGCCTCCTTGATAAGGTGCGTTTTCAGGAGATGTATGAAAGTGATGAGTGTGGATGATTGGCAAATGGTGATAGGAAGGACATTCCAAAGTAAAGAGGCAGCCAAGATATAGTTCGAGTTGTGTAAGGAGAGGATAGAAAGAACCCTCGAGAAGAATGTAGGTGACGGAAAGGGGGTGTAGTGGGCGATAAGAGCAGAAATGTATGAGGATGCTGAAGAAGAGAGCAACTTAAAAGCGAGGAGAAGAATTTTGTAATAGGTAGCCAAGAGAGGCATTTCAGGATCCGATGAGAGGGAATGTATCTGGGAGGGAATGTATCTGTAATTCTAGCAGCTGAATTGAGAATAGGCTGAAGCTGAGAAGGATGAGAGGCAGGAAGACCAGAGGGTACAATGTTGCAATAGATGAGAATAGAGCGAATGAGGGCCTGAGTGAGAGCTTTTGTGGTTGACATACAGAGAAAGAGAAGCATTATGTCAATATTTTTCATGGTTTTGTGGATATGGGGGGAGAAAATAGTTTTCTAAAGTAATTGCAATTAGCCGGTAAGAACAAGCCCTTAAGCTTTTGTAGCAGCTGCCGCCTTATATAAGAACCACATGTTTTCATTCCCTTGTACTTGGAATTATCTGTGTGAAAGATCTGATGCTCTTAGAAGTCCATCCATCTAAACACTATCCCACTATAGAGTACCTTAACGTACATCTCTTACGGTTTGAGAGATATTCAGAATCAAAGTCCCCTCCCTCCCCTTCTCCTGACGTCAGCGTCTAGCTGACAGCAGGAGACCCCAGTCCGGGGATCAGCTGGTGGTTCTGCAGAAGAGCTGAAACCCCGTTATTGCAAAATAAATACTTAATTGTAAAGGTCCACAAAGTGTGCCTAGTTTGCAAGCACACTTTGTAGACCTTTTGAATGAAGTAATCTGTTTGCAATAATGGGATTTCAGCTCTGCTGAAGAGCCTCATCGTGTCGGCCGACACAGATCTCCTTCTGTCAGCTTTACAGCTGACATCAAGAGAAGTGGAGGGAAGAGGGACTTGGATTGCCAATATCTCTCAATCTATAGCGGTTTGAGAGATGGGGTTTGTGGCAATCTGATTATTTTTCACCCTCTACAAATGTATTAAAATATATTTGTAGACATTACGAACACTTTAAGTTACAAGGGGCATTCACTTGTAACATTTTATATGAAGACCTCCAAAGAAAGTTACTGCTCGGCAGTACACATGCCCTTGTCCCTTCACTATGCTGTGGTAGGCTTGTTAACCCTTTGAATGCCTGCAGTGCAATGTGTTCGATAACTCTCTGGCACTCAAAGGAGTAATAATATATTAAGGCATGCCAGCTGTGTATGTCACATAAGTGGGAATAATTTGTCTGAATCAAAACATGTAACATGATTACTTAGATAGTATAATTTTAAAATTATCTTTCTAAACATTAAATTATTTCTCAACATTGTTCAACAAAATGAAGACAATGCAAAATAACATTTTGAATTTAACATTGTGGATGTGTATGGTGGTGGGGAATTATATGGAATTATAGATAATGATTATTAAGGAATGATAAACACATTGTATACAGTGCCCTGTACGATACCAGTATAACCTTGAATTATTATTGCATTACTATTATTATTAATTCTATTATTGCAGTCATTCATTAATGTTCATAGCGCTGGTCCCAACTGCTGTAGATGGTGGCAACCATGGAAATGGTGAAAATTCCTCCTCTTCATGCTTCTCTGTCTTGTGTCTCTTTCCCACTTCTGCTACAAGCTACATAAAAAAAACTTACCAACACTGATGATGGATAGACATGTCCTTCCATCATTAACATTATAACCAGCCACACTGGAAACCCTCTCCGATTGCACACGTGCTGGTGGCAAATTAAATGTTTCCATTGCAGTATGCACCAGTGCTGGCCACGCATGCTCTTTTGCTTGGGTCCTCATATTGGCCTAGAACATTGTTATCCTGAAGACATACTGTAACCATCTCACATGCAATGAGGTCAGTCCTTGGAGCAGACGGTTATCATGAGCATCAGTTACCAATCCGTATTCTGAGACCAAGTTCCATACAAATATGCCACCTCCACCAGCACCACAAATGTTAGACTGCAGCACCTGGGGCACATTAATTGCTTCCAGTGATGATGCTAAGGGTTCTACACATTTTTATGATATGTTTGCTAATGCTCTGGGCATGAACATCTTTCTTACGTCTTTCTCACTATGCTTTGTTTCATTCTTCCTCCACAATGCTATCTTCTAACCAAACAGTACAAATGTATTTATAGGCTATCACAGAATCCCATTCCTTGTCACAAATTCAGGCATTTTATTCAGCAGTGTAGTAAGAATGTATTCTTCTTTGCTTTTAGTGGAGATTGTGCAGGAAAACATGGGGGAAACTCCCCACGGAGGGCGGGTAAATACATTATTATCATGGATTTCAGTACAATGAAAAATGGGGGGAAAATTGCACTTTTCTCATGTTTTGATGCAAACAAATATGTGCCCATCCTTACTAGAGAGGTCTCCAACACATTGAAAAACAACATTCCTGCCTACAGTGGTGTTAAAGTGGATGTGTCACCTTCAATTGTTTTTAAGTATTTAAAAATGTCATCCAAAAACTGCCTGTTTGTCATGTTAACCAACCAGCAGATGTATAGTTTAGGGAATATTCACACTTTTTTCTTGGAAAAACGAAAGTCTCCTGCGGCAGCACAGTGCTAAAGCGGAACTTTCAGTTCTTAAATGTCATGCATTCATTAAACACATGGTGACTAGCTTTGAAATAGATGTTTTACCTTTAAAAATAGTGTAAAGGAATCCTTCCCGTTTGGGGACTGACAGGCAGGTTAGTGAGATCCATGTGCCTGCACAGTCAGTCCCTTCTGGTAACCATATGGTGCACTGCAGTGCTACTCAGTGGAGACTGGGACTGACAACGCAGTCATGCAGACAGGAAGGATTCCTTTACACTGGGTTATTATTTAAAGGTAAGACATCTATTCCAAAGCTAGTCGCCATGCATTTAATGAATGCATGGAGATTTAGTATGAACTAAAAGTTCTGCTTTAATTAGTATATGACACATCACTGAAAGCCTTAATTAGCATATATGTAACCAAAATGGCCTCATTAGCATATGAACTGTCACTGACAAATTAGCATATGAAATATCACTGAAAAGGCTTCATTACCCTATGAACCATCACTGATACCACAATTCACATCTATGAGCATACACTACCAAGTATGACTATCTCCTTAATTGTATGATTTACTGCTCTTTGGGCTGACATTACACATAGTCGGTTTTAATTGAAGTTTTCAAGTATGCAAACTTGAATCAAGGTGACTTGTCCACTTTAACCCTTTGAGTTCTAGAGAGGTAGGCAATGCAGTGCGTTGCATAACCCTCTGACATTCAAAGGGTTATCTACAGGGGATGCTGAAATTAATTGGAGATATCTCTAGTATTTATTCCCTTCAATTCCTAACGTGTCTCCAGCAACTTGCTGTTGCAGTGTGTTGGAAACCTCTCTAGCATTCAAGGAGTTAAAATCCCTATTTAAGGGCTCGATCCAAATGTTGGAGTTAAAACCAACGTGAAGAAAAAACCTGCCTTCGCGAGTTTACTAAGACTGGGTAACGTGAGATTCAAATCTTCCTTAACCAGAAAGGCTAACGAGTGACGACCAACAAAATACACGTTCACCTTAAACCTGCATCGCATAGAAAATCTTACCTAAAAACACACGATAAAAATGTTACCTATCACCACAGCCAATCACAGCACTCCAAAGTATAAAGTTCAGTCAGGAAACCCAAAATCACCGACGCACCTTTTCGATATTTGTTTCACGATGTAGATTTAAGGGAAGTTTTTTTCTGCACAATTTTCTCCTTCCCATTGTGTGACCTAATAATACCTATATCTTCATGTATTGTTCCTTTCGTGGAGTCCTTGAGTAAATGTTGCAATTTAATTCCTGTTTTAACTCCTGTTTTGTTGCAATTTAACTCCTGTTTTGTTGCAATTTAACTCCTGTTGTAACTCCTGTTTTGTTGCATTTTAACTCATGTTCCTTTCATGGAGTACTTGAGTAAATGTTGCAATTTAACTCATGTTATGTTGCAATTTAACTAATGTTATTCCTAACTCTCTGTTTTGTTTTCCTCTACGGTGGTTTTCTACTCTGATTTGTGTGATGATCGCCTAAAAAAGTAGGTGTTAGATTTCTGTCGGTAAATGTTGCAGTTTAACTCACATTATCCCTAACTCCAACATTTGAATGGCTCTAGGGTTAGCTTTTACATTGTCCTCAATGGGCGATATTTTGATCTTTTGGCGACGAGCGTCATGTTTTCAAAACTGCCGTCATTTCTTACTTGTGGTAACATTTGCATCGCATACTTGACTTAGAAAAACACCGTCGCCAGTTTTTTCTGCCGATGCCAACATTTGGATCGAGCCCTAAATCAGTAAGAATTTTGAGACTTGATGTTTATCTTCTATTGCGTGGTTGGTTTGCTTCAAAGCCAAAAGGGCACAAGGTGGACAAATGTGGCCTAGTGGTGCAGTTAGTATACTGCGAGTTTGTTCCTCTCCCACGTTCAGAATAAGCCCAATGTGTATTTTAACTAACTTCACTCCTGAAATGATGTCACCATATTAGAACGTAAATCATAGATCAGAAATCTAAAACATAGTTAAAAACACATAAAGAGGAGGACAAATGAGGCAATCAGATGCACAAATAATACAATATGTAGCACCCCGACAAACCTTTGGGCGATACACATTGGGCTTTGTGGTTGTGTGTGAGGAGACCCTTCTGAGGCATTTCATTCACTTCTGGTTTCTCTTAGTCCCTTTTTGTCGATAACTATGATTTCTACATGTTTGCTTGCCTCACTTCAGGATCTGATTCATGCTTTTCTAAGATGGTTTCTTTAAAGGGGATCTATCACCTCTTTACAACTTTGCCTAAGTTGTTTTGTTATATATCATATATAATGAAAAGTGTATAAATTTTTTTTTAAATGCTTGTTTGGTGAAATTAAAAGAATAAATACAGCCCTGTACCTGCTGCTGGGAAGACTGTGGATAGCTATCTGTGCTGCAGTCTGCCGCTCTGCCTCTCTATCCAGCCTCCTCCGATGACAGAGGATTTCTGTCTGTAAGCTGGAGTGGTCTTATTGGCCAAAAATTGATCTCTGCCAATGAGACCGCTCCAGCTTACGGACAGAAAGCCTCCGTCATTGGAGGAGGTTGGATAGAGAGAGGCAGAGTGACAGACTGCGGCACAGATTCGATAACTGCAGTCTGCCCGGAAGTAGGTACAGCACGGTATTTATTCTTTTAATTTCACCAAACAAGCATTTTTAAATATACACTTTTCATTATATACTATATATAACAAAACAATTTAGGCAAAGTTGTATAGGGGTGATAGGTCCCCTTTAAAGTGGATCTACCACCTTAATTCAAGTTTGCATATTTGAAAACTGCATTAAAAACTCTCTATATGTCATGTTAACCAAAAGTCCAGTAAACATACAACTCAGGAGATATTCATACTTCTTTCATATGCTAATGTATGCTAATTGCAGCACAATGCGACATGAGTTATGTTTTCATATGCTAATTAGGCAAATCAGTTATGCTGCATATGCTAATGATGCCTTTTCAGTGATGTGTCATATGCTAATAGAGGTTTCAATGATGTTTCATGTGCTAATACAGCTCTGTGCAGTACCAGGAAGTGTTTACTTTCACTTTGTCCAGAAATAAGTGTGACTATCTCCTAAACTATACATCTGCTGGACTTTTGGTTAACATGACACATAGGCAGTTTGTAATACAGTTTTCAAATATGGAAACTTGAGTTAAGGTGATAGATCCACTTTAATATTCATGATGTTTGCAATTTATTGTTCATGATTAAGCCAGCAGGTTATGATTCATATATGTATCACTCTGAATTATTTTGATGGTGCTACATATTGTATTTGTGCATCTAACTGCCTCATTTGTCCTTCTCTCTATGTGTTTTTAAAACGGAAGTTTCAGCTTGTTAATATTGCCTCCAATCAGTTCTTGATGTAGTGATATGTATAGCCTTACTATTGTTATGATGAAAACGTCCGCGTTATTAAGGAAAGCCTCTTCTTCTGCATGTATCCAGTGGACAACAGCGCAGACATCTTAGAGGTAAGGGGTATCTTTTTGAATGGTGCGTGCAACCATTCAACTGTTTCAGCAAGTCGCCTAGGTAAAAAGTGCAACGTGACAATCTCGAAGTGCATGACAGTGAGATTGTCACATCGTGCTATCAGTGGGAGCATTAAGCACACGGAGGAAGTTGGAGCGCCTCTGTGTGCTGCAAACATCTTGTACAGCATAAAAAGGGTTAAAGGTAGGGGAGGGAAAAGGAAGCTATTTTTTTTTACAAAATGCAGCCAAGCAATTTATAGTAGTTCAATCTGATACAGATTTAAAGGAGCAATAAACTTTAACCAAAGGGACCTTTAACCCTTTGTGTGCCAGAAGGAATGCAATAAACTGAGTGTGGAAAGAGTATTGTATAAATGCAGAAGCTGCAATATGTCTGTCCGTTTTATGAATCGTTCTAGTAGGGGATGCACTATAATTATGTGATTGATCATCGAATTAACTCTCTGTACAAATTGTTTGCAGCACACGGATGCACTCCATCTGCCTCCGTGTGCTTAATGCGCCCATTGACAGCACAACATGACAATCATGCACTGCAAGATTGTCACGTTGCACTTTGTACCCAGGCGACCTGCTGAAACAGTTGAATGGTCGCACTCTTCTACATGTGACCTTTCAAAAGTGAACCAAGGGAAGGTACCTCTGAGTCTGCACTGTCTCTCCCGTTCTCTGCCCGGATTGATAGTGACGTTAGTTGGTTACCTTAAAGTGGATGTGTCACTTATGGACAACATCCCCATAATAGTTAGGTTATATATCACGAACAAAGAAAAGGGTATTTATTTTTTTTATTTCAAGCTTTGATGTTGTATAAACTTAACTTATAAAGTCTGGGCTGCAACTTCTTCCGCATAGACTGCAGCCTGACGCTCTGCCTCTGCTCTCCTCCCTGCTCCGATGATGGCGGCTTCTGTCTGTAAGCAGGAGTGCTTTCATTGGCTAGATATCGATCTCTGCCAATGAGATCGCTGCAGCTTACAGAAAGAAGCTGCCGTCATCGGAGCAGGGAAGAGAGAAGAGGCAGAGCGTCGGGCTGTGGTTTAACCGCAGTGAACCGCAGGCTACACGGAAGTAGCTGAAGCCCAGACTTTATAAGTTAAGTTTATACAACAGCAAGCTTGAAATAAAAAAATAAATACCTTTTCGTTGTTTGTGATATATAATCTAACTATTATGGGGATGTTGTCCATAGGTGACACATCCACTTTAAGGTAATGGAAGTTGCTGCCTGTGCTTCGCTTGTAAGCTCTGTGCCCTGGATGCCTAAAGAAGACATTTTCCTTAATAACGCAGACTTTTACATCATAATAACAGTATGGCTTTACATATAGCTACATTAAGAAAGGATATGGGGGGGCAATATTAACAAGGTGAAAGTTCTGCTTTAAAGGGATAGTAATGATTCATAATAAAAGCAGCTGTAATTAATCATCATAATATTTGAACTTTGGAGAGTGTTATTTCAATACTATCAGAGTTGTAGTTCCAGAGTAATTCAATGACAAAGTATCCCCCTCCCGCCCCTTTTACTGATGTCACACTGTTCAGCCAGAGCAGAAGGGAGGTGCCCAGGTAGACTGCAGAGAGGGACAATCTTCAATTAAGATAAGGAGAAAAGCTGAAAAACTTGTCAAGGGGGGAAGAGCTTTCATTGTTTTCATAGGAAGAAGAGTGCCCCTTCTGTTATCTGTCTGGTCTATAGACTGCATTCCACATCTGAGAAGAGATGGCTTACACTAGGCAAAAGGGGCGGGAGGGGAAACTTTGCTTGTGAATATCTCTCAAACCATAAAGGTTTGAGACATAAGACTTATATCGTTCATCATGTTTTTTTAATGCCTACAAAATAAAATAAAGATAAAATGAAGTATTACTATCCCTTTAAGTATGTTTTAGATTTGTGATCTATGATTTATGTTTTGCCGTGTTGTCATACAATAAAGATTTTTGATACTTTTGATTCATGGTTGAGTGTCTCTTTTAAGGGTCTTTGCTTTTTGGGGGGATTTCTTTCTTTCCCTTTATATTTAGTTTGTTGTTTTAGTTCCTGAGTGTACCTAACCCCTTGGTCATTAGTTGTTCGTGCTTATATTAGCTATTGCTGACCAGATCATTAATTTAATATACCATATTAGAACAGTCAGTAGTGTGAATGCTACAAAGCAGGAAATACATTTGAGTTCTCTGCAATGTATCGGACACCCCTCTGGCATTCAGCAGGTTAAGATTGACCCTTTATCATCCGATAAACTTGAATAGCTATATAACAGCTTACAAAGTAAACACATGGAATCACTTGAGCCTTGGGCTGCAGAAGGATAATAAGAAAATCCTTGTACTAGTGGTGCAGAACTGCATGTGGTGACAGTGAGAGATAAAAATGTGTTTATCTGTAATGGAGCAAGACAGGAAGTGTATTTTCAGCCTTGTTCTACCCTGGTGTCATGGTCCTTCCTGTGTAGTTTTGCGTGTTTAGAGACATTCTTTTTACTTAAGTAACTGTGATCTAGACTGGTCCTAGGACTTTTCGGTTACTCTTTTTGTAGCTTTGCCAATCATGGATAAATATCATTTTGGCTGACCTTTGTAAAAGAGGAGGGGGATAATGGGACATTGCTTATGCTTCCACTCAACGACAGGCAACTCGATTCACCTCAAGGGCCTCATATGTGGCCCTCAAGTCCACCCAAATTCAAATCAGGATTCAAAGTGGATTAACCCTTCAGCTTCTAGAGCAATCTCAAACCTGCTGCTTTGCAATGCATTTGAGACCTCTCTAGTACCCCAAGGAGTGTGCTGATTGTTGGAATGAAAATTGTGTGAATTGACAGTGGGTGTGCAGCTTGTTTGAGCGGGAATAGTCTGTGGGAAATGCTGTCCGGGTGTGCTGCTGGTTGGAGTGGGAATTATGTGTGGGAATTGATGTCTGGGTGTGCTGCTGGTGGAGTGGAAATAGTGTGTGTGAAGTGATAGTGGGAAATGCTGTCCGGGTGTGCTGCTTGTTGGAGTGGGAATAATGTGTGGGGATTGATGTCTGGGTGTGCTGCTGGTTGGAGTGGGAATTATGTGTGGGAATTGATGTCTGGGTGTGCTGCTGGTTGGAGTGGGAATTATGTGTGGGAATTGATGTCTGGGTGTGCTGCTGGTGGAGTGGAAATAGTGTGTGTGAAGTGATAGTGGTAAATGATGTCCGGGTGTGCTGCTTGTTATTGTGGGAATAGTGTGTATGAAGTGATAGTGGGAAATGATCTGCGGATGTGCTGCTTGTTGGAGTGGGAATTATGTGTGGGAATTGATGTCTGGGTATGGTGCTTGTTAGAGTGGAAATAGTGTGCGTGAAGTGATAGTGGGAAATGATGTCCGGGTGTGCTGCTTGTTGGAGTGGGAATAATGTGTGGGAATTGATGTCTGGGTGTGCTGCTTGTTAGAGTGGAAATAGTGTGCGTGAAGTGATAGTGGGAAATGATGTCCGGGTGTGCTGCTTGTTGGAGTGAGAATAGCGTGTATGAGAAATTATCTCTGGGTGTGCTGCTCGTTGCAGTGGGAATAGTGTTTGTGAAGTGATAGTGGGAAATGACTTCCAGGTGTGCTTCTTGTTGGAGTGAGAACAGTGTGTGGGAAATTATTTCTGGGTGTGCTGCATGTCGAAGTAGGAGTAGTGTGTGGGAAATGATCTCTGGGTGTGCTGCTTGTTGATGTGGTAATAGTGTGTGTGAAGTGATAGTGGGAAATGATCTCCAGGTGTGTTGCCTGTTGGAGTGGGAATAGTGTGCGGGAAATTATATCTGGGTGTGCTGCTTGTTGGAGCGGGAATAGTGTGTGTGAAGTGATAGTAGGAAATGATCTCCGGGTGTGTTGCCTGTTGGAGTGGGAATAGTGTGTGGGAAATTATATCTGGGTGTGATGCCTGTTGGAGTGGGAATAGTGTGTGGGAAATTATATCTGGGTGTGATGCCTGTTGGAGTGGGAATAGTGTGCAGGAAATTAAATCTGGGTGTGCTGCTTGTTGGAGTGGGAATAATGTGTGAGAAGTGATGGTGGGAAATGATGTCCGGGTGTGCTGCTTTTTAGAGTTAAAAGTGTGTGTGTGAAATGATAGTGGGAACTTACCTCCTCTACCCCCCTGTACCAGACACAGACTGAGGCCACAGGAGAATCCTTTGAGGGCCGCATGAGGCCCCAGGGCCTTTTGTTGCTCAACTCTTGTTTAGACTGAGGCATAATCCTGTAACTATTTCTAATCACATTTTCAAGTTGTAATTTAAAGTTATTTTTAGCAAACTTTTTTAAATATTTAATGAGTAATATATTTAACCATTTCAGTGCCAGAGGGGTACGCAGTGTTTTACTTTACAATACATTGCGCACCCTTATGGCACTCAGAGGGTTGAAAACACATGATGTAATGCAGGGCTTATAATTTTAAGTCCTTTGCTACTAGCCAGACCTGAAAAGTTACTCGTCACTGCAAGTCATAACATACCCACCAGGGCTGAATTTCTACTCACCAGGGCTAAATTTTCACTCGCCATTGGCTAGTGGCGAGTGGAAATTTTGAGCCCTGATCTAATGCAGTTCCTGCTGGGTTAACCAAGGGTAAGCTTACGTCTAGGAGATTTTTCATTCAAAAGTAATTGTTGCTCAAATATCATACTGTTGGCAACAGTTCCAGCTATTCAGAAGGGATTTTTCCATAATATACTGTAAGCTGTGCTCACTATATTTACAATTGCATATTATATTTTTTATGTCAATATAATGCAAAATTGCATACTTTGCAAAAATTGTGACATAAAAATTGTACATATTACTTTAAAATGGATGTGTCACCTATTTATAACATAGCCTAAATAAATAGGCTACATATTGAATACTTCTAAAACTTTATTTATTTATTTTTTAAGCTTTATTTGTTGTAAATTTAACTTAGAATGTCTGTCCCCCAGATACTTCTTCATAGACTGAGGTTACCTGCTCTGTAACCGCAGTCCATCACTCTGCCACTGCTCTCCTCCCTCCTCTGATGACGGAGACTTTCTTCCTGTAAGCTGGAGCGCTTTCATTGCCAGAGATCAATATCTAGCCAATGAGACTGCTCCAGCTTACAGACAGAAGACTTCGTCATCGGAGGAGGGAGGAGAGCAGAGGCAGAGTAGTTTATGCGGAAGTAGCTGGGGGACAGACTTTGTGAGTTAAATTTACAACAAATAAAACTTTTAAAAAAATTAATAACGTTTTAGAAGTATTCAATATGTATCCTAACTATTTAGGTTATGTTATAAATAGGTGACACATCCATTTTAATAAATATTCATGAGTAACAGATCCATTATAGTAGACTTTACACCCTGAAATACATTTAGTTAATTTTAAAGAGGATTAAAATGTGCCTATATGTTGTAATAGAAATGTGTTTGTAAAAGAAATACATTTTCAGAAATTAACATTTGCTTCCTGATGGCACAGTGTGGCACTTTATGCAAATGTTTTATGTGCTGGGCCAATATTCACATACTGTGCTGTGTCTGACTGTACACAAAGCTCACACACTGGAGTGATCTCTCGAGGTTAGCCTCAAAGATAATTCATTAGCAGATCATGCAGGTAATTAGCATGAAGTTCCACACAGTGCCTCCAAAACCTAAAGACTAATTTCTCCAAAATAATTTTTCTCTGTCGTCCAGTACAGGTTACTGGTAACTTTGGGGTAGACGCTCCGCCCCTTTAATTAGGCAGGAACAATTCTGAGAAGTAAGTGCAGGGGTGGAGCCTACCCTCTAACCTTAGATACAGCTTCCTGTTCGCTTCAGTAAGTTTTGTTCCTCGTTGCAAGCAACAAGGCAAGAGAACAGTTCTGTTTAGTTTTAGAATTTTATTATTTTCTGCTAGATGTGGAATACCACCATTAGGCGGATTACCATCGCTGACAATTGCCATCACCCAAATGTGGATAGCTCAGTTTACCAGGTGCTTATTTGTGGACCTAAGCCCTGGGGGAAAAATCTTGTTTGCAAGTTCTTTCCACAGGAGTTGCCCACTGAGGCTTCTTCTTGATATATGGTAATCTGAAGAAAGAAGTTCTGCAGGGACCTCCAGTCATGCACTAGAGCCAGTCTGGATGCAAGAGTTTAAGGCTACTACCAGGGACCTCCGGTCCACCTTACAACTCCTTCCATACACTTTACAGGGGGTCTTCCACTCGTGGCAGACCCCTTCCCGTATCAGATCTTCCCTGCCTAAACCGCCGGGTGTACCTGATGTGTCTGACTCCTCTGAGGAGGAGTTGTTGGTGGACTCTGATGATGATGACTGTTCAGCTGTTAATTCATCTAAGTTTTTTTGGAGACCCCTTTGAGGAAGACCCCATGTCCTCACCTGAGGTCCTGATCAGGGCTATGTTGTCCACCCTGAACATTCCGTTGGCGCAGGTGTCTTCTGACCCCTCTGATGTTTTTCAGGAGCCTATTAGGCCCCACGCTTGCTTTCCACGTAACCCTACCCTTGACCGCTTGGTGTCAAGGAGAAGTGGAAATTTCACTGTCGTCCAATACAGGTCACTGGTACTCTGGGAGGCGTAAGTCCCCTTTAATAGGCAGGAACAACTATGCAAATGATTTGCAAGGGGCGGAGCCTCCCCTCTCACTTAAGCCACCTTCTGGCCAGAGCCACTTAGATTGATTTGTTCCTGGGTGCTATGCACACCAGGTAGAGAACATCTATGCTTTCAACTTAGTCATTTGTTATTTTTTTATTCAATATGGAATACCACCATTAGGAGGGTGACCATGGCTGTGAATGCCCTCACCCGAAGTGGCTAGTGCAGCTCCCAGGGATTTCTGTGGACCTTATGCCCTGAAGAGGGGACAGCTTGTGTTAAGCAGCTTCCCTGCTGGGGAATTTGCCTCTGGGTTATTCCTCCTCTATCATGGTCACCTGAAGACAGAAGTCCTGCAAGAGAGGTGAGTCACCCATTGAGTGCTGAAGGTCCACTTGTCCCCACAGTGTCCCTTTGCTGGGCTTGTATTTGGGAGTTTGCAATGCACTCCAGCACTCATAGGGTGTTTTTATTTGCATTTCAATGTTTAATGCAATTTCTGTGGTATTCTCTGGGTTTTGGAGCTTTGGGTATTAGTTTACTTATGTTTCTTATGTGTTTTATACTTGTTTGGGCTATTTTTAATGTTTTATTAAATTTCCCGCTCAAACGCTATGGCTCCTTTACTCTCTATGGGAATTCACAGTGTGGGACATATCTCTGGAACCGCTTGTCTCAGCAACTTCAGAGATGGCTCATTTTAATGCTAGGCTCCTGCTCTATCATCCGGAATGTGTTTTATTTATGTGGGGTGTTCAGGGGGGCTTCGGGCACTGTTTGGGGTACTTGTAAAGGGAAAACTACATTTCCCATGAGCGCCTGGTTCGCGCTCGTTTCTGATTGGCTGTTATATCGGCCGCCATTTTGTGGAACTTTTCCTAAGCGAGTACACTACGCAGGGACCGAGCCTTCTCTCTCCTCAACAGATTAACCCTTCGCTGGCCAGATAAGTCCGAATTTAGACATTTCTGGGGTGAAACTTTAATCCTTTGCACTTTTTCTGGGTGATAGTGTCATTAGTGGGGTATATTGACGCTGTGAGCATGTCTACTTCACTGGAGCTAGGGGCTAGACCCAAGTCTAAGGAGGATGGGGGGTCTGCTACCCCCATGGCGTTTTGCTCCTCTTGCCACATTGGGCTGTCTAGCGATAATGTGGGGGATCTATGCCCTAATTGTACTGGTCAAGATAGCAACCCTGGGCCTCCCAGCTACGCTATTGAGCCATCTTGGGTGAGGGAGTTTAAAGCTGCCACTAGGGATCTCAGATCCGCTCTTCAACTCTTTCCCTCTCAGGTACAGGGGGCTCTCCAGGTCTGGCAGACCCCCTCTACCATCAGGACCTCCCTGCCTAAGCCACAGGGGGCTCCTGATGTGACTGATTCTTCTGAGGAAGAACTCTTGCAGGATTCTGATGCTGAGGAACGGACTGTTATTGAATCTACCAGGTCCATTGGGGACCCCTATGAATGTGACCCTGAAGTTTCGGCTGAGGGTCTGATTAGAGCTGTTCTGAATACGCTCAACCTTCCTCTGACTCAGGAATCCACTTATGATCCTACTGATGTTTTTCAGAAGAAGCCATCTAAGCCTGTTGTTTGTTTTCCAACTAATCCTACTCTTGCCCGTCTAGTCTCTGAGGCATGGAAGAATCCTGATAGATCATCCTCTGTCTCTAAAAAGTTTGCTAAGCTGTACCCTTTTCCTGAGACTGAGCTGGCTAAATGGGTGCATCCTCCCAAGGTGGATGCCCCTGTTTCCAGGCTATCCAAGTCTACCGCTTTGGCTGTATCTGATGCCTCTGCCCTGCAGGACTGGACGGATAAGAAACTGGAACTTTCTCTTAAGTCCATTTTTGCCTCTGTTGGCACTGCCATGCGTCCAACCTTTGCAGTGGCGTGGGTTAACAGGGCTATCGCGGCCTGGACTGAACGACTGACTGAAGCAGTTCGCCAGGATGCACCAGTGTCTGAACAGTTGCAGCTTCTTGCTAATATTACTGAAGCTCAGAATTATGTTGCTGACGCTGCTTTTGATGCTGTGCGCATGATGGCGAGGGCCTCCACTTCTTCTGTGGTGGCTAGACGCGCTCTTTGGCTGAAAATTTGGTCTGCTGATACAGCCTCTAAGAAAGCCTTGCTTTCCTTGCCCTTTCAGGGGAATTTGCTTTTTGGGTCTGAACTCAAAGAAATGATCAGTGAGGCTACTGGCGGTAAAAGTACTCTTCTACCCTCAGTCTTTAAGAAAAAGTTTCCAGCCAAACGCAATCGGTCCTTTCGTTCCTTTCAGACTGAGACACGCTCCTCGGCCCAAACGGGTCCTCCCACTACGCGCTCCTCCTCCAAGCCCAAACAGTCCTGGAAGCCCAAAGTTGCCCCCAAGGCCAAGACCTCCAAGACTGCTTCGGCATGACTCGCCGAACCCGGGTCCGCATCCGGCTGTAGGCGGTCGTCTCCGCATCTTTCGCCGGACTTGGGAGGAGTCAGTGGCGGACCCATGGGTTCTTCAGGTGGTGTCAGAGGGATACAGGATCCCTTTCTCTTCCCTTCCTCCTTTTCGGTTCCATTTTACTCGTCCTTCTCAGGAACCCACAAAAAGGCGTCTGTTCGACGACGCTATTCAGGATCTCTTGGACAAAGAGGTCCTGGAGGCGGTTCCTCAAGGGGACACAGGTTCAGGATTTTTTTCCAACCTGTTTGTGGTAGCCAAAAAGGACGGAGGAGCTCGTCCCATTTTGGATCTCAAAGATCTCAATGCCTATGTGGTGACTTCCCACTTCCGCCAGGAGTCCCTGCGTTCTGTGATTGCAGCAATGTCTCCAGGGGAGTTTCTTGCCTCCCTGGACCTTCAGGATGCTTATCTTCACATCCCTATTCATCCAGAGAGCAGGCGGTATCTCAGGATTGCCTGCCACAGGGGACACTTTCAGTTTGCAGCGCTCCCCTTTGGGCTGACTTCAGCCCCTCAGGTCTTCCAGAGGGTGTTAGGCTCCTTGATAGCGGTGCTCCATCAGGATGGGATCAGAGTGACCCCCTACATGGACGATCTCCTACTGAAGGCCTCCTCAGCGGAGCTTCTCCGTCAGCAATTACAGATGTGCATGCACACCCTGAACCGTCATGGCTGGATCCTGAATCTGGACAAGTCGGACTTGATTCCATCTCAGAGGCTTCTGTTCCTGGGTCTCCTGTTCGACACTCGCCAATGCATGGTGTTTCTTCCAGAGGACGTGGCTCACCAGATAGCCGTCAGAGTGGCTGGGATTCTGGACATGGACGAAATTCCAGTACCGAAGTTGTCGTCTTTAGTGGGGAAGTTCATTTCCACGATCGAAGCAGTCCCATTTGCCATGGCCCACTCCAGGGAACTTCAGAGATTTGTGATCCAGACGTGCAAGAATCATCCAGATCATCAACATCTGTCTGTTTCTCTTCCTCCTCATGTCGAGTCGAGTCTGCACTGGTGGTTAGATCTCTCTCATCTCCTGAAAGGGAGATCCTTTCTAGTTCCTCATTGGACCACAGTCACTACGGATGCCAGCCTTCGGGGCTGGGGTGCAGTCTGGGGTCGCTTCAGTGCTCAGGGGAAATGGGGTCTGGAGGAATCCATGCTCTCCATCAATGTTCTGGAACTTCGAGCTGTCCGGCTTGCCCTGAGGCACTGGGAGTCTCAATTGACCGGTCTTCCGATCAGAGTGGAGTCCGACAACGCCACGGCGGTGGCTTACATCAACAGGCAAGGCGGCACAAGAAGCGGTTCCGCCTGGTGGGAGGTCAAGGATATTTTGTCTTGGGCAGAAGATCACGTGCCTGTCATATCTGCAGTTCATATTCCAGGCGTGGACAACGTCATGGCAGACTTCCTCAGTCGTCACACCGTCGACAGCGGAGAATGGGCTCTTCATCCAGAGGTGTTTCACATGCTCACTCATCGGTGGGGGATGCCTGTGGTGGACCTGATGGCTACCAGACACAACAGGAAGGTTCAGGTGTTTTGCTCCCGGTTGAGGGACTCCCTTGCTCTAGCAGTGGATGCCTTGTCGATCCCTTGGGACTTCTCCCTGGCTTACATCTTCCCTCCTCTTCCTCTATTGATCAGAGTTATCCAGAAGTTGAAGAGGGAGCGTTGTCCTGTCTTCCTGATTGCTCCAAACTGGCCTCGCCAGTCCGGGTATCCGGAGTTGATGGCCATGTCAGTGACGGATCCGATTCCGCTTCCTGCCCGTCCGGACCTACTTCTTCAGGGGTATCTGTGGAAGGAGGGTGTTCACTCTCTCCATTTGATGGCATGGCGGTTGAATCCTCGATTCTAGCAAAGAAAGGATTTTCTCCTTCTGTGGTGTCGACTATGCTCAGTGCTCGTAAGCCTGTGTCTTCCAAGATCTATCATCGCATATGGTCAACTTTTGTGACATGGTGTTCTGATAAGAAGTTATCCCTTGAATTCCATCTTCCCACTGTCCTGGCCTTCTTGCAGGACGGTGTGGATAAGGGGCTCAGTCTGAGTTCCCTCAAAGTTCAGACTTCTGCCTTGTCTGTGTTTTTCCAGGAAAGGATTGCTATCCTTCCTGATGTGAAAGTTTTCTTCCAAGGTGTGACTCATGTTCGACCTGCCTTCAAGAGTCCTGCTCCCCAGTGGGACCTCAATTTGGTGCTGGGAGTTCTCCAGCGGCCACCGTTTGAATCCTTGGCTTCCATTCCATTACGTCTCTTGACTTGGAAGATGGCCTTCCTTTTGGCTGTTGTTTCAGTGCGCCGGGTAGCAGAGTTACAGGCTTTGTCTTGTAAACCTCCTTACCTGGTGTTCCACAAGGATAAGGCTGTGCTTCGCACTACCAAGGAATTCTTACCCAAGGTTGTGTCCGAGTTTCACATCAATCAGGAGATTGTGGTTCCCTCTTTCTGCCCTAATCCTTCATCTGACAAGGAAAGGGATCTCCATCTGTTGGATGTGGTGCGTTGCCTCAAGTTTTATGTTCATCGCACCGAGTCTATCAGGAAGTCTGACGCTCTATTCGTCATTCCTGAGGGGCCTAGGGCAGGGAGACCGGCTTCCAAAGTTACCATTGCCTCTTGGATTAAGGCTACTATCCGTGAAGCCTACAAGTTGAGGAATAAGCATGTTCCCTTCCGGGTGACTGCCCATTCCACCAGATCTATTGGGGCCTCTTGGGCCTACAAGAATCAAGCTTCTGCTGATCAACTGTGCAGAGCGGCCACTTGGTCCTCTGTGCACACTTTTTCTAAGCACTATCGAGTTGATGTACTGGCTTCGGCTGATGCCAGTTTTGGAAGGAAGGTCCTGAAGGCAGTCTTGCCTGTGTAGGTCTTCCGCTCTGTGATCCTTAGTGCTTCCTTACTGTTGAGCCCTGTTGGCTCTGGTTTCGTGTGCTGTGTTAGTTCAGGGATTGTTCCCTTGGTTGGTGTCCGTTGACACTTACAGTTTGGGCTATGTGATTAACTGGGTCATAGCAGTTCCAGTGACTTGGGCCTTGCGTCTGGTCCTTGCCTTACTTCCCGCCTCTGGATCAGCTCAATGTTTGTACATCCCAGAGTACCAGTGACCTGTATTGGACGACAGTGAAAATAGGATTTTAGTCTTACCTGTTAAATCCTTTTCACTTAGTCCATACAGGTCACTGGTCTCCCACCCTGTCAAGGGACCAGTCTTGGCTCTCCTGTGGCATTCAGTGGGAGACCGTCAGGGCATGCTCACAGGAGTCTTTCTTTTTGCTTACCTGTGGTCAGTTTTTAGGGTCTCAAATCAATCTAAGTGGCTCTGGCCAGAAGGTGGCTTAAGTGAGAGGGGAGGCTCCGCCCCTTGCAAATCATTTGCATAGTTGTTCCTGCCTATTAAAGGGGACTTACGCCTCCCAGAGTACCAGTGACCTGTATGGACTAAGTGAAAAGGATTTAACAGGTAAGACTAAAATCCTATTTTCCTTACAAGAAACCATCTGTGTCTAGGAAGTTTGCTAAACTTTACCTGATTTCTGAAATGGCCCTCACTCACTGGGTTCATCCCCCCAAAGTGGATGCCTCAGTTTCCAAGCTTTCTAAATCCACTGCCTTGCCAGTGGCTGATGCTTCTGCTCTCAAAGACTGGACTGATAAGAAGCTTGAGACTTCTCTCAAGGTTTTTTTTACGACGGCGGGTACTGCACTTTGCCCTGCCATTGCTGCTGCAGGGGTAAATAGGGCTGAGGCTGTTTGGACTGAACAGCTCAATTCTGCTGTCCGTCAGGGGGCCCCTACTTCTGACCTGTTGCGATTTCTCACTAACATTGCTGAGGCTCAGCTTTATGTCTTTGCTGCCCTGTTTGACGCTGTGCATATGGTAGCCAGGGCTTCTACCATGTCTGTGGTAACCAGAAGGGCTCTTTGGCTCAAGATCTGGTCTGCTGACATGGCCTCCAAGAAGGATCTCCTGTCTTCAGGGATCCTCCCTGTTTGGGCCTGAGCTCAAAGATCTCATCAACGAGGCCAGTGGAGGAAAGAGTACTCACCTGCCAGTGGTCCTGAGGAAGAAGGCGCCTGTCAAATGGAATCTGCTTTTTTGTCCCTTTCAGGCAGACTCACGCCAGGCGACCCAGATGGTCCCACAGGCTCCGCGCTCCTCATCCAAGCCTAAGCAGCAATAGAGATCCAAGTCCTCCACAATGCCCAAGGTTTCCAAACCTTCTTCTGCGTGACTCACAGAACCCGGGGTCCCCACCCGCAGGTAGGTGTCCACCTATGCCACTAACTTTCAGCTTGGCAGGCCCCTGTGGCAGACCCATGGGTTTTACAAGTGGTGGCCTCAGGATACAGGATTCCCTTCACCTCTCTTCTTCCTCCAAGGACCTTTGTTTCTCGTTCTCCCTTGGGAGCAGAAAGAGGTGCTTTTTCGAGGAAACTATACAGGCTCTTCGGACAAGGCAGTCCTGGAGCCAGTTCCCCTCAGGAGAAGGGCTTGGGATTCTACTCCAACCTCTTTGTGGTTTCCAAGGATGGGGGCTGTTGTCCCATTTTGGATCTGAAGGATCTCAACTCCTTTGTGGTTAGGTCCCAGTACCGCCAGGAGTCTCTGCGCACAGTGACAGTAGCCATGTCTCCTGGGAATTTCTGGCCTCTCTGGATTTTCAAGATGCCTATCTGCACATCACCATTCATCCAGAGAGTCGGCAGTATCTCTGCTTTGCACAGTTCTCTGCCCTCCCCTTTGGCCTAGCCACGGCTCCTCAAGTCTTCAACAGAGTCCTAGGGGCATTGATCTCCGTCCTGCATCGGAACGGCATCAGGGTGACTCCATACATGGACAACCTCTTTCTGATGGCCTCATCTCCAGAACTCCTTCACCAGAGGGGGATGGTGTTTCCCATGGATGAAGTGGCTCATCAGATAGCACTGAAGGTCCAGGCTGTCCTGTCTCTGGATCCAGTTCCAGCCAAGAAGTTGGTGGGAAAGTTCATTTCCACCATAGAAGCAGTCCCGTTTGCCATGACTCACACCAGGGAACTTCAGAGGTTTCTAATCCTGGCATGCAGGGGCTGTCCAGATCCCCTGGAGAGATGCCTATCTCTCCCTCTTCTTTTGGAGCAGAGCCTTTCATGGTGACTCAACCTGAACAATCTCCTGAACGGTAGACCCTTCCTGGTGCCCTTCTGGACTACAGTGACGACAGATGCCAGCCTCTCCAGATGGGGAGCTGTGCTGGGGCACTTGAGTGTTCAGGGCGGGTTGTCTCAGGAGGAATCTCTCCTTCCCGTCAATGTCTTGGGGCTTTGGGCGATATTTCATGCCCTACATCTCTGGACACAGCAACTGGAGTATTGCCCAGTTAGGGTACAGTCGGACAATGCCGCAGCGGTAGCCTACATCAACAAGCAAGGCGGCATAAGAAGTCTCGCAGCTTGGCTAGAGGTCAAGGCTATTTCATCATAGGCAGAGGAGCATGTCCCTGCCATTTCCGCAGTTCATATTCCTGGCATAGACAACGTTCTGGCCGACTTCCTCAGTCGACACACAGTGGACAGAGGAGAGTGGGAGCTGCATCCAGAGTTGTTCAACCTCATCATCCAGCAGTGGGGTCTTCCATGCATCCACCTGATGGCATGATTGCTCCTGCCTACTTAAAGGGGTGGAACACCTACCCCGAAGTTACCACTAACCTGTATGGACTAAGAGAAAAGGATTTAACAGGTAGGACTAAAATCCTATTATTTTACAGATAAATGGTTAGTACAAGATATAGGCAGATTTTATTTCTGTATAAAACACACCAAATTTGTCTGAACATGACAGATCCACTTTACGCAGTGCATTGGATACTCCTCTGTCACCCAAAGGTTTAATGAAAGTTTTTTCAACAAAGAAAGGTATCACTTTCACTCTGCCAGGCTTCAGCTTAAAACGAAAGAGTACACTGCTAATCTGCATTTTAGAGCAAACAGGTAATAAAATTGGTATTGATAGTATTTCTGCTGCCGTTAAAGGGATAGTAATACTTCGTTTTATCTTTATTTTATTTTGTAGGCATTAAAAAAACATGAAGAACGATATGTCTTATCTCTCAAACCTTTATGGTTTAAGAGATATTCACAAGCAAAGTATCCCCCCCCTCTGTTCAGCCATATCAGAAAAGAGGTGCCCAGGTAGACTGCAGAGAGGGACAATCTTCAATTAAGATAAGGGAAAAAGCTGAAAAACTTGTCAAGGGGGAAGGGCTTTCATTCTTTTCATACAAAGAAGATTGCCCCCTGCTGTTATCTGTCTGGTCTTACAACCAGATTCACATCTGAGAAGAGATGGCTTACACTAGGAAAAAGGGGCGGGAGGGGGAAACTTTGCATGTGAATATCTCTTAAACCATAAAGGTTTGAGAGATAAGACATATCATTCTTCATGTTTTTTTAATGCCTACAAAATAAAATAATGTTAAAACGAAGTATTACTATCCCTTTAAGGCAGATTTTAATGCATTTTTGTATTTTGATTGGCTCACAAATTCAAGAGCCAATCAGAATGCATCTGTAAATTCACACACGTGCTAATGTCAGAGAACAGTCGTCTCCGGCATTATACATTATAATTATTATTTAGTTTTCATATATTTTAGGTTTTATGAATTTTATGAAATTGCACCTTTATTTAGTAGATAAATTTCTCAGCGAGTCCAAGGGGAAGATTCACTAAGCAGTGATAAAGAGGTGATAAAGTGGAGATAACTTCTCCAGTTTATCACTTCTCCAGTTTCTGTGTTATTCTTTGGAGCCTATGCACTAAGATGTCCAAAGTTGAAGAAATCTTAGTGCATAGGCACCATAGAATAACATAGGAATTGGAGAACTGATAAACTGGAGAAGTTATCTCCACTTTATCACCTCTTTATCACAGCTTAGTGAATCTCTCCCTTCATATGATGTCCATGGAGGCAGACATGAGTTAGTGGTAGAGAATTTCCAAACTGAAGCAGGCAGAAGATCATTTTAAGATTACCATGAGTAGAGGTTGAGATCCTATGGTCATCACCACCTTTTATGTCCTCCTTTCACATGACATCCAGGACATCTGAAAATGTTCGTAAATAAAAGTACAAGGGCAAAATTCATAAAGTCTATTAAGATTCTCTGGACATAATAAGTAAAGTGTGGGATTATTATTAGGATATACTAGTTCAACTAATCCAACTGGTGTTTGAAAATATTTCTGATTCTTATCTCTGTTTCTGCTGTGATGAGTCATGATATGCTTTGTAAAGTCTCCCGTAGAGAGGAAAGGTTCTGTATTCTGCTTTAGTCTCCAGATACACAACGTGACAGGGGGACCATTTTATATGGATAACCCTATGTCACTTCGAAGGGTACGTGTAAGTTCAAATCTTGAACCCCTTCAAGACTAGAGGGGTGTGCAATGCCTCAAGGGGTTAAAAAAAAAAAAAAGTCAATCTAGAATATGTATGTTGTATAAAATGTTTGTATCAGTCTATAAGGGTGTGCTGTATGTCGGTAATGCATATTTCCTAATTGTACAGCACTGCGGAATATGTTTGTGCTTCACAAATCAATGATGGTAATAAGTTATTTAGCCCTTCAGGGGATCTGCAAGTCCTTAAATGATTAAAAGGCTTTACAACAGAATATCTTGTATGGTCAATGCATTTGAGATCTCCATGACTTAAGGAGGTCAGTTTTCTAAGTACATTGGCTTCCCTGTTGTTATAGGGATAGTAATGTTTCACAATAAAAGCAAATCCAATTACTCTTCACAGTAATTGGGCCATGGAGAGTGTTATTTCACTACTGCCGCAGTTGTCGTTCAGGAGTAATTGAATGATAAAGTATCCTCCTCCTGTCCCTTTTACCTAGTGTAAGTCACCTCCCCTCAGATGTGGAATCTGGTCACTTCATTGGATAGATCACTGCAATGGACAATCTTCTTACTGTGAGAACAATGAAAACCCTGCCCCCTTGACAGGTTTTTCAGGTTTTTTCTTCTGCTCACTGAAGATGGTCCCTCTATGTCCATTCGGACAGTCTTGTTGCTCTGAGGTGAGCAGTGTTACATCAGTAAAAGGGAGGGAGGGGGATAATTTATCATTCAATTACTCTTGAACTACAACACGAACAGTATTGAAATAACACTCACCATGGCCTAAATACTATGAAGATTAATTGGAGCTTCTTTTTGTGCCACATTACTATCCCTTTAAAAAGAGCTTGTTTTATTTGTAAAAATGCATATTTTGCTCTTCCTAAGGGTGTGTGTCTTATATCTCATTTCCTTTCGAGTCAGCTACTATAACCAAGACATGAACTCTTGGGGAAGTTACAGTTGTGGTTGTAATTGCTTCCTCTGAAGAAAAGGGAATTGTTAAAGGGGAATTATACCTACAGGAAAAAGTAGTCTTAATGCATTTAACAGACATACTGGAGTCCTTCATACAGCAGTCAAGTAGATCTGTTTAGGTATTTTTTGCACTTACCTGTATTTGCTGTGCCCTAATTTAAGGCAGTATTTAGTTTTTATCTTCACAAGATATACAATATGACTTTATCAATCCCCAACTGTGATCCTAAGGGGACATTAGAATATTCTCAATGTAGTACATATCAGTTCAATTACAGACTGCAGCAGAGTTCTAAACACAGTGAATAGCAATAACTGACTGCTATATGAAGGACACATTCCCAAGCAAGTCCTTCTGTTACTATTATCCTTTCTTTATATAGCGCCAGCTTATTCTACAATAGGGAATAGACATACAGAATCATAAACAAGCTGGGAACTCTCCGGATTTGCCCCGGAGATTCCGGTTTTGACTCTGTATTACCGGGTCTCCAGGGCAGAGGCTGTTTCTCTGGATGTGGGGAGTTTCTAATGAAACTCTCCCCATATCTGCTCCTTCCCTGTCTGTTCCTACCATTTCCCTCCCACTTCTCCTTCTTCCCCAGTGTATTCATTGCACTTTTTCCAGGTCCATGAAGCCCTGCCACACCCCCTTATGATTAAGCCCCACCCCCTTTTTGATGCAAATCGCATAATCTGTCTCCCCCAGTGGCACCAATGGAATTCTTCTCTGGGGAGTGCAAAAGAAAAAGTACCCATATATTGTCATAAAACATTACAAATGGAACATAGACAATAAAATGATCAGAGGGCCCTGCTTGTGAGAGCGTACACGATTAACATTTTGAGTGCCAGGGAGGTATCCAGTGCATTGCAACGCAATGCGTTGTATACCTCTCTGGCACTCAGAGCATTAAAGAAAGTAAGAGCCACTTATGTCCTAGATATAGTTCCCCTATAATAAAGAATATTTAGCTGTACTGGTTAAAGGGTTAGTTATGTCTTTATAGAAAAAAATCCATATTGCAGCTATTATAAAAATAAACTAAACAACCCCAGTCCCATCTCTCAAACCTTTATGGTTTGAGAGATATACAATGCTAAAGTTCCCCCTCCCTGTAAATCTGACAGCAGGAGATGCGTGCCGGCTGACTCAAAGCAGCTCTTCAGCAGAGCCGAAATAGAGAAGTGTAAAAAGAAATACTTCATTGGAACGGTCTACATAGTGTGCCTGGTTTGCAATCACACTTTGTAGACGTTTCCAATGAAGTATTTCTTTTTACATTGTGCTATTTCAGCTCTGTTGAAGAGCCGCCTGCTTGTCTCAGGACCAGGATCTCCTGCCGTCAGATTACAGCTGACATCAGTAAAAGGGGGGGGAGGGGAGGATTTTAGTCTTGTATATCTCTCAAACTATAAAGGTTTGAGAGATGGGACTGGGGTCGTTTAGTTTATTTTTGTAATAGCTGCAATATTACATTTTTTTATATAAAGACATTACTAGTCCTTTAAATTGCCAGGTTGAATTCCCTTTATGTTTTTATTCTATAACTTTTGGCAATTCACACAAAGCAGAAAGCAATATTCTTATGAACAAGGTCTACTAATGGGCGAATTGGTATTTTTATTGCTATTCAGATGGTTTGGCACATTGTTGTGTATACGTGTATTTTCTTACATTTTTACATTAAAAACTAAATTTCCATAAATATAAAAACAACTTTTATTGAAGAATGTTCATTCCAATGTGTGTGTGGAAAAATTTATCCTTTATAGTAAAATAGTATAAAAGCTTGGGTACATGGACCAAGGTCTGGGTAATGTTAAAGGGATAGTAATACTTCGTTTTATCTTTATTTTATTTTGCAAGCATTAAAAAACATGAAGAACGATATAAGTCTTATCTCTCAAACCTTTACGGTTTGAGAGATATTCACAAGCAAAGTTTCCCCTCTCGCCCCTTTTACCTAGTGTAAGCCATCTCTGCTCAGATGTGGAATCCAGTCCATAGACCAGACAGATAACAGCGGGGGATAATCTTCTTCCTGTGAGAACAATAAAAGCCCTGCCCCCCTTGACAAGCTTTTCAGGTTTTTCCCTTATCTTAACTAAAGATTGTCCCTCTCTGCAATCTACCTGGGCACCTCCCTTCTGATCTAGCTGAGCAGTGTTATATCAGTAAAAGGGGCGGAAGGGGGACACTTTGTCATTGAATTACTCCTGAACTACAACTCTGACAGAATTGAAATAACACTCTCCAAAGTCCAAATAGTATGATGATTAATTAGAGCTGCTTTTATTATGAAACATTACTATCTCTTTAAGAGACCGCTACCTCACTGCTCCACGTGATGCAATCATGTGCAGTAGAGACTGCCTGAACGTTAGCAGTCTCTGCTACTCATGACTGCATCGTGACAAACATCCTAGCGAATTATTATATAAGGATAAGAGGGATTTTTTTGTGCCAATCTTTGCATGGTGGCAAAGGCCCATATTAGTAAAAGAATTTATAAACGTTATTCTGGATTAAAGCAACTTCGCCCTAGGGGGCAAATAAAAACCCCTAAATTCCCATGCACTTGAATAGAGCTTTTTAACCCTGTAAATACTAGAGAGGTCTCTAGTGCATTGCTTTTGCAAGGGGATAAAGAGCCCAATTTAATTTAACAGGAATTATTTTGTCCACTAAGGTACAGTTGGTTTACCCCCAGAATAACTCCAGTTTGATTTTATAGGTATGGGTCAATGGGGGAGATGTATAAAAAGCATTCTTAAAAGGACAGTAATGTCCCAGAAAAAATCTTTACAGTTTTGTAGTGCTTAAAAAACTCAACTATATGCAACAAATCCTATCTCTCAAACCACTATAGTTTGAGAGATATTCGCTTTCAAAGTTCCCCACTCCCTCCCCTTCTCCTGATGTCAGCTGTAAAGCTGACAGCAGAAGATCCGACAAGAGGAGGCTCTTCAGCAGAGCAGCAATCACGTTATTTAAAGTGAATTACTTTATTGGAATGGTCTACAAAGTGTGCTTGCAAACCAGGCATACTTTGTAGACCTTTCCAATAAAGTAATTATTTTCCAATAACGGAATTGCAGCTCTGCTGCAGAGCCTGCAGTTGGTCCCTGTACAGGATTCCCCTACAGTCAGCACAGCACTTATGTCAGGGAAAGGGGAGGGAGGGATGAACTTTAGTGCCGAATATCTCTCAAACCATAGGGGTTTGAGAGATAAGATTTGTTGCATAAAGTTGAATTTTTTAAGCACTACAAAACTATAAAGATTTTTTTCTGGGACATTATTGTCCCTTTAATGGATGTTTAAGAATTGTTGCTAACATTCACAGACCGGTCACATTTATAAAGAAGTAAAGTTTATAAATTTCACTTCTGCAACTGAAAATTCTTTCACACACACACACACACACACACACAACTGCCACTTTTTACTTTCATTAACCCTTTGAGTGCTTTGCAATGTGTTGCATATCCCACAGGCACTCAAAGGGTTAAGGACAGGTTATACTTGGCGTTAGGATTTAATCACTGACTGGAGTTAGCAAATGTTGCTAAATGTTTATATATATATCCTTATGTCACTTTACAACAATTTTGCAGACACTTCCTGTATAACTCCAGTTTTATACACCCCCCCAATGATCCTTGCTGTTCTCTCCAATTCATTTGAATGTCTTGTAATGTTAGGTGATATGTAATGGTAATCAGTTGATTATGATCTCACCAGTAGATCACAAAGTGTTTTCTGGTAGAACACAAAAAGATTCATGCTATCTAGTGTTTGCATTGTGTACTTGTCTAGCATTAAGGAGCTTAAAAGTCACCAGAGCAGCTAGCCGGCAGATGTGCAATTATGTGGGGCAATATACTTATTGGGTGATAGTTCTGTTTTAACCCTTTCAGTGCCAGAGGGGTACGAAACACATTGCAAAGCAATGCGTTTCGTATCCCTCTGGCACTCAAAGGGTTAATGATCTGCATCTAGTCAACAGAGCATGACTGATGCTAGGAGATCCATGCCTTAGCAGCCACGTGTGAATGTGACTCTACAGGGAGATGCAAAACCTTCTCATTTTAATGAAATACAGATAAAGGCAACTGTTATGTTAATGGTGGATTCATCCTTTAAACCTCTGAGTGCCAGAGGGGTACACAACACATTGTTTGCAATGCGTTGCACACCCCTTTATCACTCAAAGGGTTAAGATGAAGTCCATTATTTTAGAATGTTATTTAATTTACTAATTTGGGCTTAACCCTTTGAGTGCCAGCGAAGGTATCCAAAGCCTTGCGTTGCAAGGAGTTGGATAACTCTCTGGCACTCAGAGGGTTGAACAAACAACAATTTTATACATAAAACAAATAATTTTGTGCTACAAACAATTGTATAGTAAAGAGGTGTAAATGTAAAACCAAACCTGGACCTTTGCAGAATAATTCATGAAAAGGTCTATGTTTTATCCTATTAGGAGGCTGTCTGAGTTCTTGGCCATTGTCCTGGATATTTCAATATAATCTCCAGATTGAATACTCCGTTTGGGAGATAACTTCTTAAACAGCAGCATGAATCTGAATGAATTATCAGTTCAATATACAAACCGCTAAAAGGCTTATGCACAAAACAAAAGAGGAGTCATTCTAGGGAAAAACAAGTAGGCCAAACGGGAGAAGGAAAAAGTCAACAATCTGCCACTGATTTAAATGGGGATTTTAAAGGGGAACATTCACATCCCCAAAAATTTTCACCATTGCTTTTAAAATGTAGAACAATATTAGCGCTGGCTTTATTTTCTTCACTGCCTAAGAGTGGAGATATTAATCGTTGAAATGTGGCACTTCCGCATTCTGAAGAACCGTGTGTGAGTAGCAGGACTGCTCACCTCCCTCCCAGCAGCCCCTGGGGCGCACGTTCATTCTTCCCTTCGGAGCTGCATTTTTCTGGGCTAACGTGACACCAAGCTCCATTTACCGTGCTACTGAGGTTGCAACACACAAATATGGCAATACTAGTTTAAGAGCCCGTGTACATGGGCAACAGTGCCGGCCGGTCGCTGTGCAGTCATGTGTAGTGGTGACTGCCTGTGACGTGGCTCATACGGAGTGGGGCGCTCCGAATTCAGACCGTGGTCCTCTCTGCACCCCTTTGGTGTGCAGATAGGAGTACGGTCTGAATTCGGAGCACCGCGCTCTGTATCAGTCGTGTCGTGGGCAGTCTCTACTGCGCATGACTGCTTTGTTACAAACTATTTCGCAAATTATTATATAGGATAAAGTAACCATCCTCCTATATAATAATTAGCTAGGATGTTTGTCAGAAGTCTTCATGCGCAGTAGAGATTGTGCACTCTGTACTGTGCATGACTGCAGCGCGGGCAGTAAGTAGAGAGACTCCGGGCACCAGCTGCTGGGTGGCACTGTGGCCCATGTACACAATCTTTTAAACTAGTATAATATAATCAGCCTGGATGCTCCAAGAAGAGACAGCATTCCATGTAGTATATCAGTATTAAAGGATACATTTATTAGAATACATCCATCACCGGCCAAACATTATCTTTCCAAGCCTGGACCTTCGTCAGGGCGTTTGACCAATGCTTCATTAGCATATGACACATCCCTGAACAAGCTTCATCAAGATATGAAATGGCACTTGTGTCACAGTTAGCATACATTAGCATATGGTACCAAGTAGGAATATCTCCTTAACTGTACATTTGCTGGTCTTTTGGCTAACATGACATATAGGCAGATTTTATGGCAGTTTTCAAACATGCAAACCTAAATTAAGGTGAAACTTCCACTTTAACCCCTTAAGGCCCCATGACGTGCCAGAACCGTCATGGGTATACTTGCATTAAGGACCCATGATGGTCTTGGCACGTCATGGAATTCAGGTGTCCCCGATCAGTTAAGTGAAACGGCTTTCTTCCACTTGTTTTTACAACCGTTTAATGATTATGAAAGTAACCCTTTGAGTGTCAGTGGGGTTCACAACATATTGCAAGTACCCCTCTGCCATTTCAAAGGTTAATAAAAAGTTATATAAACAGGGGTTTTACATTGTTAAAGGATCTCACAGTTTGGCTCTTTTTTGTAGCCCAGATTCCTTTCCACAAATTAGGCAGGTAGTTGGCATGGCAACGCCTGCTCCAGAGTCACAGCGAAACTACAAAACAACTTGCCTGTTCTTCTTTTCCATAGACAATTTGATTTTGTATACATCACTCAAAAAACAGAGTTTGGGAGTAAATCTTGTTTGTGCGAAAACAAGCTCTAAGAACTTACACCAAGAACTGGACAACATAAGGTGTGTTCAGGACTAGGTAGCTGTCGCCGTGTTCCCGTGAGAAATTTCATGAAAACCACGTTCTTATCCGCTTTTTCGCAGGAAAATCCACTTTAAAACTAGCGGTTAAAATTTTTGCATCTTTCACCCATTGGCCAAAATCTTTCGCTATTTTTTTCAACGGCTAAAAAGTTTTCGCCCGTTGATTTACATTGTTTTTGCATTTCCGCTATAAAAACGTGACGTTTTCGCTGAAGGCAGACACAATAGAAGTAGTTACAGAGCGAGATAGATGTGCTGTGCTGTTCTTTTGTGATATTTAGGAAAAATTGAGGGAGGAGAGGCTCATAGTGACTCCTATCACTATGAGCAGCAAAAAGAGGAACTGGAAGGACCCTTATTATGTGTCCACTGAGTCTGAGGAGGAGGAAGTGACTAGCAGTACTGAACCAATGCTGTCCAGTCCCCTAAATCACCCCAAGGGATCTTGGGGACTTTAATAAGAATGGTGGGAGAAAAGGGAATGGGAAGGAAGGGAGAAAGGGGAAGGAATGGAGGAAAGGGTAGTACTAGTGAGAGCAGGACAGGTCAGCTGCCTGTGCCAGCTGCAAGACGTGCTGCCAGTGCCACCATTTCTGTTCCTGCAGCCACTAGTGTTGAACCTGTTGCCAGACGTGCTGCCCCTGCTGCCAGTGCCACCATTTCTGTAACTGCAGGCACTAGTGTTGTACCTTTTGCCAGACATGCTGCCCCTGCTGCCAGTGCCACCATTACTGATCCTGCAGCCACTAGTGTTGTACCTGTTGCCAGTGCTGAACCTGCTGCCAGTGCTGAACCTGCTGCTAGTACTGAACCTGCTGCCAGTGCTGAACCTTCTGCCACCAATACTTTGCCTGCTGCTAGTGTTTGTTGTAGTACTCAGGAGGGGGGGGGAGGAGAAAATGAAAATGTGACAGCAAGGGACCCTAAATCACACTTACCATTCCCAAGCAGTCCTGCCACTGCTAGTACTACTGCTACTATGGTCCAGCAGTTTGTTAGCCTTAGGAGTGAAGGAGGGGGTAATCAACAATATCCTGATATTACTAGTGACTGTGAGACTGAGAAGGAAGACTCTGCAGCTGAACTTGATGTGGTTGGTGTTAGTAGTAGTAGCAGTAATGGTGAAGCAGCCGGAGTGGTAGGGGAAACATTTTACAGCATCCAGACTAGTGGTCAAGGGGGCCCACACCAGTTTCCTGACCCTGGGACTGGGAGTCCTCCCCTTCTTTTCACTACAGTGTCCAGGTGGAACATGAACCTGAAGAGACCAGAACTGGTGTTGGGGGAGGAGAGCAGTCTGAGAATGAATACCACCACCACCAGCAGGAGCACAGATCAGCTTCCTGTACCTGATGCTATTTCTGCTAGTGCTAGTCTGCCGCCTTCTTCAGGTCAAAAGGCAATGGCAAGTATGACATTAGGGGACCCTCTGTCACATTGCTTGTCACCTCATCCAAGCAGCAGTGAGATGTCTGGAATAGAGCAGCAGCTGCAACAACAGCATGTAGGGACTAGTGGTGGTGGTGATGATGCTGGAGAAGCTGGGGTGGAAGAGACATTGATGGCCTTTTTAGCAGAAACTGAGAAGGACTGGGAGACAGGAATGAGGATGGGCATCACCACGACCACTAGCAAGGACATCTTGGAATTAGAGGAATTTGCAACTGCTCTAATTCCTTCTGATGCTGAGATGCAGGGGCACCAGGATACTGAGGAGCAGGTTAGTGTGCCACAGACCATCGTGGACACAGTGGAAATGGGGTCAACAAGCGATGCGGGACTATAACAGGTTCCACTTGCCAGCAGTAGCAATACTCCTGATCCTAGTTGCAGTGCTGAATATGAGGCAGTAGCAGCAACAGCAGTAACATTATCCGATGACACAGACAATGAAGGGGAATGTGGCGGACAAGAAGAAAGAGGCCATTCTTCTCCACCTTTCCCCTTCCATCTGAAGTCATCATGGGTGTGGGACTATTTTTCTGCTGGGGCAGGCACAGTACAGTCATCAGCAATGGCACTGTGCACAATTAGTGACAAGTCAGTGAAAAGAGGAAAGAAGGGAACACACCTTGGCACAAGCGCCCTCATATCACACATGAAACACAGACACCATGACATTTACTCCAAACATGTTAAAATCAAACACCCACCACAGAAATCAATCACCGCTTTTGCTGTCCCTGACTCACCAGAAAGACAACAAGAGGCGAGGTGGAGCTCAAAGAGGAGGAGGAATAGAACAACCCAGGCAGAGACTGGAAGTTCCAGGGCAAGTGAAACAACTACTCGCCATCACCTTCTAGGGTAACTACATCTTCTGCCAGTCCTCCTCGTTCATTACCTCCCCCGCCAAATGATAACCACTCTGTTGATGTTAGATGTGGCAGTTCATCTCTACCCACTGCGCACTGTGTGGTGCACTGACCACACATGCCAGTGTGGTGGAGGAGAATCACAATCAGTGCATCAAGCGGCATCTGAGGAGATTCCATCCTGCAGAATATGGTAAGATGGTGGCAGGGAGGGTTCATCACTACTATTAAACTGTCAGCAAGTTGTCATGTGTCGTTAGTGGGTGTGGAAAAGGGGTACAGTGACAGCGGCAGTACTTGGTTTCCGGTGTCATGGTGTTTGGATACAGTTGTGCCCCCAGATGTTATTTACCACACACATATTGTGCACATTGCAGTTGTTGAGGAGAACTACTGATCCTGCTCTCAAGGGAAAAAATATATTCTAATAACGCACCCATGATGATTTTGGAGGAGGGTCAGGTGGAGAAGATTTAATGGACAACTTATTCTTTTCTCCACAAATACTGGGGGCAACTTATTCTGCTGTTACTGCGTCAGGGGCATCACTGGAGCCAGTCGTGGCAAGTGGAACCTTCATCATCCATCGTCCATGTTACTGCTATTGTTGATCCCATTTCCTTTCAGCTGCCTAATCATCCTGCTGCTTAAACAACTCAGCAGCAGCAGTACGAACAGCAGTGTCAACTCAGGACTCAGGAGGACATTTGACAGTGGCCACAGGCCAACATGACCTGCTAGCATTAGGCCAGTAGAGCTTTTTTATTTTTTTCTCAGGGCTTATGTTTAAAAATAAATAAATAAATAAATAAAATAATAAATAAAAACCAGTCCTACAAAAAAATAAACAATTTTGGGGGGGTTGTTTCTAAAAAGCCTAAGTCCTACAAATGAATGTTTCTTCAGGGCTTGGGCCTCTAATAAGTCTAAGTCCTACAAAGGCCTCTAACAACAAATCAAACAAATCATCCTCTACAAAATACTCTTATCAAGTCAAGTATCAGTCCACTCCAGTGACAGCTAACGTCAGGGGGTTCCTGTCTCTATCGCTTTAAATACAAATGTCTTATTTTATTTTATTGATTTATTTTTTATTAACTGTCCCCCCAATAGCAGTCAAGAAACCCCCAAAATAAATTCCATGTTCAAATGATTCATTCATTTACTAACACAGGCACCCTCCTCAGACCCCTTTATACCATGTCTTATGGTTTTTATTTTATTTAGTGCCCCCCAATCCCAGTAAACAACCCCCCAAAAATCATCCCCTGATTCTTTCTCCACACCCCACCAACACAGGCACCCTCATGCCCCTTTTATACAATGTCTATGGGAAATAAAATATTATTTGTAATGTGTTGTGTGTAACTTCTATGTTCCTATTGATTTCAATGGGTGAAAAAAGAGAAAAATTGGCACTTTTTGCTGGAAATTTTTCACCATGCGGAAATTGCCATTTTTCACCGATTTCAATTTGAGGCAGAAAGTTTCGCCCCTCCCTATTCAGGACTACAGTTACCATAATCCATGGCCAGAAGCCTTTGGGAGCTGTAATCCACAAAAGGCAAAGGACGGTAAGCTATCCGTTTCCATCTCCCAGGTGCAGTAGTGCTTGTCCTACACTGTACTTCTCCCTTCTGGATCGATCAACATAAATATTTCATGTGATAAGCCGTACAGTTTAAATTTTACCCTCTAATTGGGGTGTTCAATGCTTTGAGCAACTCCCTGGTACTGAATGGGTTAAACCAATGGATGTTATATGTTTCTTTTTTAGATGTTTTTATAAGCGCCTTTTTAGTCTGCCTTAAAGGAGAACTAACACCCCCTAATTATAATCCCCTCACTTACTGTCCTGTGGTCAGAAAATCCTATTGGCCCTTATGGATTTTCCATTTTCAAGCACTAACCTCTTCAGTCGTTCCTGGATGTCATGCCTATGGAGTCAGACATGATAGTTGCCAACAAAACCTCAAACTCTGCTCACTGCTCAAGGTATTATTAACCCTTTAAGACCAGGGCTGTGTGTAAGGCATTCTGAAGTAATGTGTTGCACACCACTCTGTTCCTTCAAGTGTAAAGTAAGCTGATGCACTGTGCTTTGCAATGCAATGTACATGTGTGGTCCTTTAAAATGGTTAAGTATACTCATTTACACCACCTGCTTTAGTTTGAAGGAACTGCCTGTGACTGTCATGTCTGCCTCCATGGACATGACATCCACAACTGCTTAAAGGGATAGTAATGCCTGCTGTTAAGAAAATTTAATATTGTAGGCATTAAAAATATAAAATCAATGATGCATGCGTTGTCTCTCAAAACATGTATAGTTTGAGAGATATATACACTGCTAAAATTCCCCCCCCTCCCCTTTTACAGACTTCAACGCTCTAGCTGACAGCAAAGCCGAAATAACGCTATCTAAAAATAAATACTTCATTGGAATGGTCTACAAAGTGTGCTTGCAAACCAGGCACACTTTGTAGTACATTCAACTGAAGTATTTATTTTTAGATAAAGCTATTTCGGCTCTGCTGAAGAGCCGCCGTCTGATCACGGGACCAGGTTCTCCTTCTGTCAGATAGAGCACTGACGTCTGTGAAAGGGGTGGGAGGGGGGAACTTTAGCAGTGTATATATCTCTCAAACTATACATGTTTGAGAGACAACGCATACAGCATTGAATTTATATTTTTAATGCCTACAATATTAAAGTTTCTTAACAGCAGACATTACAATCATTTTAAAGGGATAGTAATACTTCATTATTACTATCCCCCATGTTGTAGCCCTTAAAATTCTGAATTCAACGGTACCAGCTGTCTCTCTCAAACCTTTATGGTTTGAGAGATATCCGCTTTCAAAGTTCACTCTTTTTGCCTTTCACCTGACGTCAGCATTCTAGCTTTGAGCCGGGGAATCCTCTCAGTGAGCAAGCGGTGGCTCTGCAGGAGTCCTGAGTTCACGTTATAGAAACAGAAATCCTTCACTAAAATGGTCTTCTACGAGTGCTTGGTATGCAAGCACACATGGAAGACCATTTTAGTGAAGGATTTCTGTTTCTATAACAAATCTCAGCACTGCTGCAGAGCCGCCGCCGGTCCCGGGACCGGATTCCCCTTCTCTCAGCTAGAACGCTGATGTCAGGGAAAAGACAAAAAAAGGGAACTTTGAAAGTGGATATCTCTCAAACCATAAAGGTTTGAGAGATACCGCTGGTATCGTTGAATTCAGAATTTTAAGGGCTATTAATAATGAAGTATTACTATCCCATTAAAGATGTTCACTTTTGAACAAAGGAACAAAGGCAAAATTCATAGTGACCACTACAGTTTTCTGGCCATGGAAAGCTAAATGGTGTGTTATTCTTAAGAGTTGCTGGTACTCCTTTAAGTAGGTTTTGAGAAATCTTATGAACATGAGCCCAATTTATGAATCTTTAGAACGTTCCTAGCTATAGAGTTCTAATGCAAAATAAAATGGACAATTTTCCCATTAGGAAGAGTAGGTAGTTGCCTCAAGGACTCCTCATCTGTGCTTGCCACTCCAACACTTTGAATTGGGTTGTGGCCAGAACATTTTTAGTGCCTTAAATTTAATGTGGCTAGTTTATTTACTCTTTTCTTGCCATTATTTTACCCTTTCAATGCTGGGGGTATGCAACGCATGGCTTTGAAATGCATTGTGTACCCATTTGGCACTCAAAGAATTAACTCTGAGACCTCTGTAGCAGTCTCACAGCTTTTTTGTGTTGGATAGGCTATGCTTATTTTCTGTGACTAGAAACAGTGATTGGGACAAGGGGTGGAGTCCAATGAGGATTGGGGTGTGGCCATGGTGAGACTAGGGGTCCCTGGGATGCAAATCCAGCCCTCTTTGGAGATCATGGGAATTGTAGTCCCAATAGTTCAAAGTCCAAAGACTGACAAATCCTGGCCTAAAGGAATAAAATCGTCAAGATATAATATGGACCAACATTAAACCACAGGGCTGTTTAATAAAACTGCAGATCAATATGACCAAATACAAATAAAACAGCCTTTGACATTTGTAGCATTGTCTTTATTATACATAAAATAATATTCCTGTATTATTTATTTACAAGGAAATGGTATAAGGTAGATAAATTATTGTGATTTTATTGGTTGGCTAATAATATTTAGCGTTTTGTGTTATTTAATGTAATTATACCATTTAACTGTCAAACTTAATCCTTTGTAATAAGTGACTTCATTTAACCAGACTGCACTGTTCGTCTGCACCACCCCCAGCTTCTGTGTGGCTCTTCCTGATGTAAGTTAATCCTTTTTTAGTCCCAGAGTAGGGGTTCACAAGCTTTTTTTGCTCAAGACACCCCTAACATGCAATCTGGCATTTTCGGGGCACCCCTATCATTTTATGTAATTTGTCATGGGTGTAATGAATGTTACAGATACATAAATATAGAGTTATTGTTAGACCTCACAACTAAAATAAACATATTGTACATACTGATTTCCTTAAATATACAGTTGTAAGTCTACATTCACATTTTTGTCAAAGTCTTATAGATACAATGGGGCACCCTATGTGGATGTCCATGGCACCCTGACTGAGAAACACTGTCCCAGAGAACTCTCAAAGGGTTAACATTTTTGTCCTTATTCATCAGGCTAAATTTGTGCAGATTGGAAGCAAAACAGTTGCACCGTGGGGTTGCTTGGGGGATTTAACCCCATGAATGCTACATAGGCCTCAAACGTAATTATTATTACACTTTTTTTGGACCTTTCTGAGCAATAGAAAATAGCAACTCCCTTATTTATTTATTTATTTTTCAATATTTTTATTTTTAATTTTATAAAATAATAAGACCACATGTTGACACACATATACACACACACACACATATAAATATCAATAGCAATAACAAAATAAGCACGGCATTGCCCGTGTATATACACATACACACATGTGCCATTGCTGTACATGGAATGTGTGTGTGTCATGAAGAAACATGCTAAGAAAGTGCAATGAATGTACTGTGTTGGTTAGTATGCTTGCAGTAGGAGGCATATATTTGTTCTTCCATTAGAGCAAGGGTAAATATTTTGATGTATAGGGCCACATTTGTGATCTTCATCAGTACAGGAGCTAGCGGGTGCAAGAGAGGGCCACAAGTTGAGGCAAAAAAAGGGACCCATGGACCCATGAGGAAAGACAGCTCGGTACTGAAGAAGACAGAGGGGCACAGTGGGCAAAGGAGAGGCAGAGGTGTAAATGAAGGCATAAGGGTTGGTAAGTGGGGCACGTGGAGGAAAAGAATGGAACATGTGGGAAAAGAGGGATCATGGGGCAAAAGAGATGCATCGGTAAGTGTAAATGCAAGAGGGGGAAGCAGGGAGGCACAAGTTGGGTCAAACTGTAGAGAATGGAAAATAATTGTTGCACGTGTCAAATGTACCTTAGGATATCCGGTATCATGCATCGGACATAAATGCACATGCAGCTTTATATAAACGTACACACAGTAGCAAGTCCAGTGAGATTACACAGCACTATTGTAAAGTTGCAATGCATTGCAGTGTGCTAGGGGCAATTCACGTAAGATAAGTATTGGTGTCAATATTGATGACAGGGAGAGACACAGGGGCTGGGCAGTGAAAGGGTGGTTGGGAGGAGGATAAGAAGAGGTGGCCTGACACACTTATTGATAGTTCAGTGTACAGGCAATGTATACTAATAAAAGAGGAACACATCAGGTGACATAAATTCTGCAAGTTAATAGTAATGTGAGCTGAAAACATGTATGATCAAAATATGAAAGAAAAATATGACATGAAGATTGATGCTGTAACTCATCAGAAACAATGACATTTCAGTATCCCAGCCTTGGTCTGCCTGGCAGTGGGCAGGCTATTCAGCTTCTGTTACAGTATTGTCCAGGCCTCTCTGAGAACATGATGTCCCACATTAGGTAAGCAATGTGAAGCGGCACCTTTATGTGTATCCTGGCCCCATATGGCTCCAAGATGGAATCACATGGACACAGGCACGGCGCCTGGTGAGGTACGTGGATGGGGGGAGGAGGTAATGGTATTGCAGCAAAACACTTATCCCACTGAATATTTCTTAGTTATAGAATGGATAAATAAAGTGAAAGTAAAGAGTCATTTTGGCCTTTGTAATTGTTTAATGCTCTGAATTTCCTTAACCCTTTGAGCGCCAGAGTACTATGGAACGTTTGGAGGAGATCTGAATAACTCCTGCTTCCTGCCACCCCTGGGTGTGTGTGCCAGGGCCACAGAATTTGTGTCACATGATGTGTTCCATATATATATATATATATATATATATATATATATATATATATATATATATATTACTAGCAATGTGGGATGGCATTGTAATTTGTTTACAATGAATATTAGAAAAGATACAGCGTTGGGTGTAGCAGCGCTACAAATGTATACACACACGCATGCAACAGTCATGGAGACACACACAAACACACAGTGAGGCTATGCTGTGAGCGCTTGTAGGACTGTCCATCCGGTGCTGCACTGTGTTGTCTGCCCAGCATATGCAAGTATACAGGTCACACTGACAGCGATATGCAAGTGTACAGGTCACACTGACCGCGATATGCAAGTATACAGTGTCACACTGACAGCGATATTCATGTATGCAGGTCACACTGACCGCGATATGCAAGTATACAGGTCACACTGACCGCGATATGCAACTGTACCGTTAAGAGGAAGCTTCCTCTGTTTCATGCTCCTCTGTCCTGATAAACATGTTAAAACATGAAATATTTCATCAATTACGGCCTTCCTAAACCCCTTGAGTGCCAGAGGGATACACAACGCATTGCTGAGCAACGCCCTCTGGCACTCAGGGGTTAATGGTGTACCTGATGACTGTCTCTCCTCTGTCTTGCAACCAAACGGGGCTTAGTTAACCCAGTGGTGGAATTACCATGGTCGCAGGGGTCGCAACTGAGACCGGGCCCATCACTCCAGGGGCATGGCCACCCAATTGACCCCTACTGAGACCACACATTATAGGCAGGTTCCACCCGGAGACTCAGGATTTACAGCACTGTCTCCGGGTCTCCGGTTGAAACCTTCAACAAGCCCCCCAGTTGGGAGGTGAGTGATGACAACACGATGGCGTTGGCGTCGCGCAGGGCACAGGAGTGGGAGAAGCAGTGAGTGGAGGCAGAGAGGCGAGCACGGTCAGCAGAGTTGGAGTGTGTTGGACATAGATATCTGAAGAATAATTTGTATAAATATGGGCCATTGCCAGGTGAGAGCTACAAGAAAACATAGGCACCCTCTAATGCCTCTAATGTGTCAGCTCTTGGTAAGACTCACTTGACTGGACTGTGAGCAGCAGACACTCCAAGGTCCTCCCCTCACTGCTATCTTCTACAACTCAGAGGACTGGAGCTTCCCAAGACTGGAGCTTCTGTACAGGCATCTGATCTGGAGAGACTACAGCAGGTCAGCCTTTACCTGGGACTGCAGCAGCAGTCATACACAGACACAGCTAGCCTCAGCATTCACACACAGCTACATAGGAACATTACTTGTACCCCACACAACTAGACAATCTTAGAATCACACAGGAACTACAGTCACACTTCAATGGTCAGTCTTATATGGACTGCATACTTGTAATGACGTAGCTCCTCACTATGCAGTGAATATCTGAACATGTAAAATGTCACACTCCTGTGCACCAAAGTGATATAAATAAAGTAATAACAGACATACACCCGTAACAAGTAATTCTACTAGCTGTTTGTGCCACACTCTCTGGTCACACGTACACCTTTATTTAAACTAAATAAATCCAAAGTTCCAAGCATCTAAGAGCTCCACACTGACAAGGAAGAATGGAATGACCTGCCGCACTTATGTACTAAGAAACTGGAGTAATTGTGGGGTAAACAAACTGCACCATAGGGGGACAAATAAAAACAAAAAAAAACATTGATTTAACCCTTTTCATGCCAGAGAATTATGTGGATAACATTCTGGCACTCAAAGGGTTAGTTAGGGCTTTTTACCTCTTGAATGATAGCGAGGTCTCCAACAAATTGTGATGTAATGCATTGGAAAACTTTCTAGCATTTAAGTGGTTAAAAGCCCTATTTCAATTAAATAGGATTGCTATTTGTTCCCTGTGGTATAATGGGTTAACTCCAGAATGACTGCATTTTTTTCATACATCAGCCTCACTGGTTTGTCTGTTGCACTTTCAGATTACATGTTCTGGTTAGAAAATGATTAATACTGTGTATAGTTTTATATATTATCCAGGATAATTGTATCTGCACAGCACTGTGTCATGCAATCTGTAAAAACAGGACAAATGAAACTGATTACATATAACGATGCAGGTAGGCACAATTTAAGAGTACATGATAAAATTAAATTAACGCTTTGGGTGCCAGAGGGGTGACCAACTCACTGGTCTGCAATGCTTTGTGCTCTCCTATGCCAATCAAAGGGTGAAGGTGCAGTCCTGCAGCGCAGCACCCATTTGCAAAACATGTAATTTCAAATTAAAGACTCACTATCAATTTAACCCTTTGAGTGCCAGAGGGATGCTTTGGATAACCGTTTGGCACTCAAAGGGGTAAGACCTGGGGTGGAGTTGCATGGTGGGGTCGGGGGGCCCCATGGCAATTTTCACACCAGGACCCGGTGGTTTCTAGTTACGCCTCTGAGTTAAAGCGGAACATTCAGATAATAGCAAGTCGCCATGCATTCATTAAATTCATGGTGAGTAACTTGAAGATGTCTTTCCATAAAAAATTGATGTGTCTAAAGGAATCCGTCCCGTTTCGAGACTGACGGGCAGGTTAGTGAGGTCTGTGCGCCTGCCCCGTCAGTCCCTTCCGGTGACCATATGGTGCAAAGCAGTCTACTCTATGGACACCGGGACTGACAGTGCAGGCGCACATGCAAGATGTCTGCGCTCTAGCCTGGGTTCCGGTCTCCAAACGCGACCGATTCCTTTAGACACATCTATTTTTTTAAGGTAAGACATCTATTTTCAAGCTAGTCACCATGCAATTAATGAATGCATGGCGACTTGCTATTATCTGAAAGTTCCGCTTTAACCATTTAAATGGCAGGATGTTCCCCTGGTGCTGCAGGATCCCTATGGTGGCTGTACTACAGGTCCGGCTGACGCCATTGTGAATGAGAGTGAGTGACAATGTGTAAGTATGTGTGTCACAGTGTTCACGAGTGTGTGTATGTGTGTGTATGTATGTATGTATGTGTGTGTGTGTGTGTGTGTGTGTGTCTGCCATGTTTTTTTTCAGGTTGATGTTTTAGGGGACAAATTTCTTGCAGAAATTTTGCCAGTTGTGGCAAGGGGGGCCAGGCAGAGACTAATCCTGCTCACTGCACCTCGCCCAGTTTGAAAAGTGCTCTCGAGTGGAGTGGAAGAAAGGGAAAATCTCTTCTTTTTGTTTTTCCTTAGTAGGATATGAAGCTGTATAATTCCTTGTTAGGCAGACTCCTATTACTGGCTTCCTTCTTCAGGATTAATCAGTGTACAGAATTCTTAAGGCCTGGCTCTGTTGAGGATGGTCTGTATATTCAGAGTCAGTTTTCTGACTTTTATGAGTTTTATATATATATATATATATATATATATATATTATGAATTAATGGATTCTACAAATTTGAGTGCACAGGTCCTGTAAGTATGTGCCTATTTCTCTATATGGCATGTGTACAATTGCCTACAACACACTCAATAGTTGGCTTGTTTGCAAGCAGCACATTTATTCTTATCCCTTATGTAGCATTCTTATGCTCCTATGGCATTCGCTGGAATGTTTTGTACTGGTAGTCAGTGAGTTCTTTAGCTCTGAGGGGCTTCTAAAACTTTTGGAGTACAGTTTCGTGCTGGCAGTGACCTGTTTTCACTCAGTCAGTGTTTTTTAACTATCTTTTAAGACCGCTGTACAGCTTCCTGCTGATCCACCAGGGCTTACAATGCAGTTCTGGGAGCAGACCTGTTGATGGGGCACTTTTCTGATGAGGCTTGCTCCCAGGGGTACAGACCTGTCAATAGGGCACTTTCCCGATGAGGCTCGCTCCCAGGGGCACAGACCTGTTGATAGGTACTCTCTTGATGAGGCTTGCTTCCAGGGGCACAGACCTGTTGAGAGGTACTTTCTTTAGGAGCCTTGCTTCCAGGGGCACATACCTGTTGATAGGTATTCTCTTGATGAGGCTTTCACCCAGGGGAACAATCTGTTTATAGGCACTCTCTTTAGGAGGCTTGCTTCCAGGGGCACATACCTGTTGATAGGTATTCTCTTGATGAAGCTTGCACCCAGGGGAACAGATCTGTTGATAGGCACTCTCTTTAGCAGGCTTGCTTCCAGGGGAACAGACCTGTTGATTGGCATTCTCTTGAGGAGGTTTGCTTCCAAGGGAAAATACCTGTTATTAGGCAGTCTCTTAAGGAGTCTTGCTTCCAGGGGATTAAACCTGTTGACATATGCCCTGTTGATGAGGATTCCTTCCAGGCAAACAGACCTGTTGATAGGGCACTTTCCTGATGAGGCTTGCTTCCAGGGGAACAAACCAGCAGATAGGACACTATTAAGATGACAGTTGCCCTTTATCTTAAAGAAACAGGGAGAGAAACTAAAAAACTAATTTACTTGATGTTGCTCAGTGTTTTCACTCACAAATCAAACAGCATTTTGTCATGACCATTTCCCTTTCAAGGGATAGTAATGTTTCACAAAAACAGAAGCTCCAATTAATCTTCATAGTATTTGGGCCATGGAGAGTGTTATTTCATTACTGTCAGAGTTGTAGTTCAAGAGTAATTGAATGATAAAGTATCCCCCTCCCACCCCTTTTACCTAGTGTAAGCCACCTTCCCTCAGATGTGGAATCTGGTCACTTGATTGGACAGGTCACAGCAAGTGACAATCTTCTTACTGTGAGAGCAATTAAAACCCTGCCCCCCGTGACAGGTTTTTCCCTTATGCTCCTTGAAGATTTTCCCTCTCTGTGATCCATCCGGACAGTCTTGCTGCTCTGAGCTGAGCAGAGTTACATCAGTAAAAGGGTCGGGAGAGGGATACTTTATCATTCATAGTAACATAGTAATTTAGGTTGAAAAAAGACTTGCGTCCATCTAATTCAACCCTTTTCCTATTCTTGTTTACCATCGTTGATCCAATTCTGACAGTATTGAAATATCACTCTTCATGGCCCAAATACTATGACGTTTAATTGGAGCTGCTTTTATTGTGAAACATTACTATCCCTTTAATAAGACTGTGATCACTATATGGTGTTGTTTCTCAGTGGGAGACTGCTTGTATTCCAGCAGAATGTGCTGGTCCCCCACAAAATATCCAGATATGTAAATTATTTTGAAATTCAGCCCCCTCACAAGAGCATCAGACAAATGTCACCCATCTGTTTCCTATCTCTGCACTGAAATCATTTTAAAAGCCTGAGTTCTAAAATACAGTGTGTGTAATTATTATGATTCTTGGCTTCAGGTTAACACCAGAGTCTTGTCTGTTGCTGCTAATCACTGTATGCAGTGCACAGTGAGACTAAGCTAAGAGAAATGGAGTAAAACAGGGGAAACCAGCTGCATTCACATTGATTGAAATGGGGCGTTTAACTCCTTGATTGCTTTACAATGTATTGGAGACCACTCTACCATTAAAGGCATTAAGGCCTCGATTCAAATGTCCCCAAAGCAAAAAAAAAAAAAAATCTGCTGGCATTATTTAAAGCACAATAACCAATGCAATTTCCTGTGCTATGAAGAAATACCGGTAGAAAAAAGGCACATCAGGCGCTAAAGTTAGCCCCCGTTAAAACCAGTTCTATTTACCCATTCAGTTCCATGCAATGGGCATTATCATGCATTAAGGGACCCCAGTTAATTGCCAAAAATCTATACCTTTTTTTTGGAGTCCCCTAATGCATGTTTTAACCTGCCAATGCAGGAATTGTAGGGGGTATGCATATATCACTGGCACTCACAGGGTTAATTAGACTAAGTTAAAAAAAAAAAAAAAAAACAACATCCCATGAAAAGAAACACTTGCCAGCAATCCTTATGTCCAGTGGGTTCTTCGGCACCCTGGTTAACTACTGTCCATCTTCTTCTGTCATCTTCTTTCTTCTTCCTATTCTGTCTTCTTTTCTTCTGTCTTCTCTGTTTTTCTTTGTCATTGTCCCAATGATGTACCTGAAAAGAAGAATAAAAGTCTTTGTTAAATATGTTTGTAAAAATAATCTTTCAAAAAAATGTAGTTGTTAAAGCTGTGCCAGAATTTCAATAGGAATAATATGTGCCCAAATGTGAAGAGGCATTGTATGAGTTAATGATGCTGCCACCACTGCCACCAAGCCAACCCCCCCCCCCCCCCCCCGCATCATACCTTTTGGGTCATTGTCTGAACATCTCTGTGAAAAGATTGAACAGAGACTGGCTTCTAAAAAGCCAATCTCTGTTCAGAATGGTTTACAGCCTATCACTGGCTACCAATCAGCTTCTGGGGGGATGTCAAATCCTGCTAGAAGCTGATGGTTGGGAGGTGCATAAACACACATCCCAGCCAATGGTAGGCTGGAAACCATTTTGAACGGAGACTGGCCATATAAAAGCCATTTTTTTCACAGAAATGCTCCTGAAAGGTGTGATTCATATTCACATTATTTTTGGGACATTACATTTTCTTTGTGGCATACAAAATCAGATTTTGAAACAAAAGGATTAGAAGATTTTTTTCACATTTGGGCACAACTTATTATTCCTATTGGAATGTCGGCACAGCTTTAACAACTACATTTCTTCTTACAATCATATTTAACAAAGACTTTTATTCTTCTTTTCAGGTACATCATTGGGACAAGAACAGAAGAGAAGACTAAGATGCAGAGGTAGAAGAGCGAAGAAAGAAGATGACAGAAGAAGACAACAGTGGATGACAGGAAAGTGTTATACAGAGCTGGGTGTTACGATAGTGTTAGGGGTAGTCTTGTTGCACTTTACTGTTAGGGGTTGTGTAGGGTTAGCATTTGAGAGAGTGTTGACCTCAGCTCGGTGCTTGACAGTGTGTCTAGCACAGAGCGTTAGCTGTTTTCCTTTGATATTCTGATTACTCACTCTAGCGTGGGTTTTGAGAACGTAAAAGATGTACGTTTGGGCACAAGTCCATTTCTGTGTTTTAGTTGGTAGGGCAATTGAATGTCTATGGTGACACATTTTGTCAATGGGCCGTTAGCAATTTTTGCCCTACTGTTTTACCTTACCTCTTTGAATGAAACCCTTAAAGCCCCATATTAAATCAATAGGAAATTGTTATATGTCTTCTGTGGTACATTTGATTTACTCCACAATTACTCCAGTTTTACTTTGACCATCAGCCTCAATAACAAGTGTTCAGATCGTCTATGCATGATAAATAATTTGTTGATTTTAAACAAGATGAATTTGGCAACATATCTTTGCTTTGCAATTCACTGGGGACCCCTCTAGAATCAATGGGGTTAATGTTTCTCTCATTCTCCCATCTACTGTTCTTGTCACACTTCCTCGTTGTATTGGAAGTAAACCAAGCTTTCCTATTGGTCCTGGCATGAGCACTCTAAGCCTTAAAGAGGCTTTGTACTGACAGTTAAAGGACATCTGGCGTGTAAAAGATATGAAGATAACCATGACCTACTGAACAGATTATGTTTGCATAAAAACCTTTATTGTGCATGTTACACTGTCATTCTGTGCTCTCTACAAGCCTCTGTGTTCATGTTAAAGGGCAGGGAGCAGTAGGACAGTGGCCTATAATTATAAAAACTGGAGTTATTGTGGAGTAAACCATCCACACCTAGAGCTTTTTAGCATTGAAGGGGTTATAAACCCAATTTAAGTTAACAGGATTTTTGTGTCCCCTATGATGCAGCTAATTTACTCCAGTTTGCTATTATAAATATGTCACAAGCATCCTCCTTAGCACTTCCATTCTAATATTTCCCAAATGTACCTTTCAGATCACTGGTGAATGAATGCATGAAATGTGTTATACTGAAAGCAACCCAACTGCACCATTGGGGGGGGGGATGAAAGTTCTCATTTATTTAAAGTGAACATTCGCCATAAGATAAGTTAATTAACAATAGAGAGGTTGTAAAACTACCTGTTTGTTTTGCTGGCCACTTGTTTGTAATATAAATATTTTTTGAGAAGTGAATCTTAATTTACTGGTGTTACAGTGTGGCACTTTATGCTAATTAATAATAATGCATTTTATGTAGCGCTTTTCTCCCCATGGGGACTCAGAGCTTTGGCACAAGGTCTTGGAAGTAACCAACTGGCAGCAGTCGATAAATAGTTGTAACTTTTTCCCAACTCAGTGGTACTCATTTTGTCTACCTTAGGCCGAGTTGGCCCTGCCGGGACTAGAACCTATGACCCTGATGCTTGTATGGGGGCTACAAATTATGTATTAACCATCTTCGCCAACTCACCAGTTCCAATTAGTTTGTGGTGGAGCAATATTTCCACTTTCTGTGCTATGAATGAATGTCAGCAGAGCCCTAGAAAAATGGATAATGGAGTCAGTGAAGGTTATGTCACTCTCTATTGTATATTTCATCTTTATATACACTGTCATGTTGAAGCATCACGTTGATGTTACTCTGTACACTTAATTGACCTTCTGTGTGTTTTGCTGAACTTGCTACGCTTATGTGACAGCCTTCAATAAAATTTCTTTAAAAATAAAAATTCTTGGCAGAGCCCACATAAATTCATTTTGAAAAGTAAGCGATATTGATCATAACTAATTAAGACAATTTCCGGCACACTATGTTAAAGCACCACACTGTGTCATCGAAACATAAAGGACAATGTCTCCAAAATGAGCGCTACTACATCATATAGGAGGACTTTAACTCTCTGTAAAATAAAGTAAACTTGTGACAGGTCCACATTTAATGGAACTATTAAGCCCTTGAATGTTTTGCAATACATTGGAGACCTCTCTAGCATCAATGAGTTTAAAGCTCTATTTAAATTAGTAGGAATTTTGAGAAAGAATTCCCCGGACGGGGAGTGAAGAATGCAGGGAGGGGCAGCAGGTCATGGGGAAGGATGACCCAGATTGGAAGAGGTGTGCTAGAGGAAGAGTATGGAAAAGGGGTTATAAAGTTATGGTACAGGAAGTGGCCTGCAGTGGTACAGGAAGTGGTCTGCAGTTAGGGGAAGAGAGGACAAGGAGAAGCATCCCATGCATCAGAGACCCATAACATTCTAAGGATTAAACCCCCCATTTAAATCAGTTGTAATTTTGCTGTGTTCTTTAGTGTACCGTTGGTTTGCACCAAGTTGGTCCTCCTTTTATTTGATGCTCTGTGTTAGTGAATCCCTATTCCTGTGATGTTTCATTGTATGGTGTTGCATACCAATTGTTATTAAAGGGACAATAATGTCCCATAAAAACTTTTTATACTTTTGTAGAGCTGAAGAAAATAAGAAGAATGGTGCAAACCCTATCTCTCAAACCGCTGTGGTTTGAGAGATATAGGCACTGAAAGTTCATCCCTCTCCCCCTTTCTCCTGATGTCAGCTGTAAAGGCTCTGCAGCAGAGCCGAAATTGCGTTATTGCAAAAGAATTACTTCATTGTAAAGGTCTACAAAGTGTGCCTTGTTTGCAAACAAACTTTGTAGACATTTCCAGTGATGTAATTCTTTTGCAATACCGCGATTTCGGCTCTGCTGCAGAGCCACCGACTGGTCCCCGGACCGGAATCTCCTGCTGTCAGCTAGACACTGATGTCAGGAGAGAGGCGAACTTTCAATGCAAATATCTCTCAAACCATAGTGGTCTGAGAGATAGGGTTGCACCATTCTTCCTATTTTCTTGAACTCTACAAAACTATAAAAAGTTTTTATGGGATATTACAGTCCCTTTTAACAACCACAGTAGTAGATCTTTGTGTCAAACCATATGTATAGTTTATAAAAGGTCTCTGTCTCATCAGAGCCGAGTAGAACCTTCCATTATACACTTAGAAGTAATCAACACTGTAAATGAACCTAATGCAGATTTTCATGAATTATTCAGTACTTTTTGTAGCAGAGACTGAAAATCTCCATGTGATCTCATGATCTCCGTGACAATCCATGTACAGCAAATTTAGGAATTTGATTAGTAACTATTTTGTTCCCAATTCATTTCACGCTATAATTAGGATTGTACTTAGGAGGAAGTTCAAGGGGAGCAATTGCAGAGCAAACCAGCGTCACTATTGACCATGCTTAATGCTCTGTTCAGTATGTATATATTCACTCCAGATATAATGCATGTTTAATCTGTGGTAAGTATGCTCATAAAATAGTTTTTACCATGTGCCTTTAAAAAAGAAGGCCCTGTCTGCTGTTGCGGCTGTTTAACCTCTGATACTAAATACAATAACGGCTTTGTGTTTATTTTCCAAGGGGTTAAAATTATGAGGACAGGGTGGGTTTATGGGTCATCGTATGATGTGTATGGCAGTAACACACAGTGATAGGAAGCACAAACAGAATTCTGAATACAAAAATGCAGAAAGCTATTTTTTGTGCTGTGCAGCTGATTAATACTGATATCCAACGTATTGTGTGACATTTTTGGGCCAAATGTTTAAAGAAAAGTGGAGGAGTTTGAGGGCAAACCACATTTACTATAGGGGAAAATTAAAAATGTAAAAAATTCCCATTAATTTAAATGGGAATTTTAAAGGGATAGTAATAGATCAAAATAAACAGATCTCCAGGGGAGGGCTGGCAACTTGTGGCCCAGGGGGCAAATACATTCAAGTGGCCCATTTCTATTATCGTTCCAGTGCACCCCTTTTGTTAATTTTAAAGTTGACATTAATGTTGTGACATAAGTCAAGTGATACCACATAGCTTACAGTTGAAATGGGGCTACACTCATGCACTACTACAAAGCTTACAATTGAAGTAAAGTTTATCTAGTGATACTATAGAGCTTACAAGGGAAATGGTTGGTTACTAGATTAGCTCCATTTGGATTATACCTCTGTGGTATCATTTATGTAACACCAATTCAACTGTAAGCTCTGTGGTATCACTAGTGTAGCTCCATTTGGATTGTACCTCTGTGGTATCACTAGTGTAGCTCCATTTGAAATTGTACCTCTGTGGTATCACTAGTGCTCCATTTACAGCAGCAATCTGGAGATTTAGTGAGGTGCAGTGGCCCACCAGCCCAGACATATGACCAGCCCTGGGGCAATTGCCCCCCTGCCCCCAGGCCAGCCCTCCCCTGCAGATCTCCGATTAATCTGCACAGTTTATAGTCCATGCAGCACTGTATTTCAAAACTATCCAATTTGTTGTTCATGAGTAATTTAATTATAAAGAATCCCGCTCCCGCCCCTTTTACCTAGTGTAAGCCGCCTCCACTTAGATATGGAATCTGGTCATCGGACCGGACAGATCACAGCAAGGGACAGTCTTCTTACTGTGAGCATAAGGAAAACCCTGTCCCACCTTGATGACGGAAGGCAGGATTTTTCTTATGCTCACTGAAGATTGTCCCTCGCCCCTCTCCATCTGGACCGGCTTGGAGGGCAGAGTTAAGGAGCGGGAGGGGGATAATTTATCATTAACTTACTAATGAACTACAAATCGGATAGTACTGAAAGACCTCTCTGTATGGACTAAAAACTAGGCAGATAAATTGGAGCTCCGTTTATTTGGATGTATTACTATTGCTTTAACCCTCTGAGTGCCAGAGAGGTACGCAAGGCATTGCTTTGCAATGCGTTGCGTACCCCTCTGGCACTCAAAGGGTTAACCCCTTGAATGCTGTAGAGGTCTCCAACACATTGCTTTGCAAGGGGTTCAAATCAAAACTTAAATTAGTGGGAATTTTTAGTTTTCCCCTATATTGAATATGGTTTGCCCTGTACGCCTAAATTTTTTTCTTTTGAACATATGGCCCAAAATGGCCACATTCTTCGTACATTTGCCAGGGTGTGGGTAGTGTGGGATTATATAGGTATTTAGGCAGGTAACATTCTTCTGTACCCAGCAAAGGCTTTATGCTATAGGCAGCGGGGCAGAGTACATCCCTCTCCCCAGCTGTGCGGGGGGGATGGTAAAGGGCTGTTCAGACAGAATTTGGCTATTGACGGCTGTGCTGGAATGTACTAATGTTAGTAAGTTGTTTTTATTTAGTATAGTTATTTGTTTTCTTTAATAGTTATGTTATGAGGGCACCACAAGCTTACACATCTGCTACCAAATGTTCTGAGGAGATTCCCACCCACTAAAAAGCTTTCGAGCCTCCACTGACCAGTACTGATTGAAGAGGTTGTCTCTTGAACAAAGGTATGAGGGCAATCTTCATACTGGCCATTAGGAATTTCTGGCCATGGTAAAGTAGGATGTGTTATTTCACCCTCAAAATGAAACTAGAACCTGAAAAGTAAATTGGGTTAAAAATGTTCATAAACCAGTCAGCATCTGTAAAACCCTTTCTTTAATTGTACATCCCTCAGATCTAATCCTAAACTTGCTTGCCTAACACCTATAGGGAGCTATGCATCTGTTCTGTACAGCCACAGCCTGGCTAGTTTTGTCTGTGTAGTGTAAAATGAGCAAAGAGATTGAGAGCTGTTCATTATATGATATCCTTATCTTCCCAGCTCCTGTTTATAAAAGACTAGCAAAGATACACAGCATTGCCCGTGTGATAAGAGGCATGCCCTCTCCCATGTACAACTGCCACCCTGTTATGTTACTTTTTTTTTTTTTCTTTTTTCTAAATACGTGACACTATAGTACATATTGCACTTACCAGATCTCTTTGCTTTGTATACCTTTTCATCACATTTGTAATGTTAATGACCATCTTAGTTGTGGTCATTTAGAGCTACATCATATGGTATGTCAGCTCAAACAAATGTGCTACCCTAGGAGCTAGTACTGAATACAGAAGGAAATGCCATGTTTTTTCCTATAGCACCAAATAATTGTTCACACTAACATAGGGCTTGAGATTGAAGGCTTGTTATCTGCTTTCCAAAATGGTATGCTTTATTTACCTTTTCTTCATTTCTGTAAGAAAAATGAGAGTTGAAATAGTTTTGTGCTTCTAGCACCCCCTACAGTATGTCAGCTCACACCTACTGGATCCCGTTTTTCTCAGATTAGCAGTAGCTAATTAATACAGTAGGAAATTACAACATTTTCAAAGATGGAGGTGGAAACATTATGCTTTGGGGGTGTTTTTCTGCTAAGGGGACAGGACAACTTCAACGCATCAAAGGGACGATGGATGGGGCCATGTACCGTCAAATCTTGGGTGAGAACCTCCTTCCCTCAGCCAGGGCATTGAAAATGGGTCGTGGATGGGTATTCCAGCATGGCAATGGCCCAAAACACATGGCCAAGACAACAAAGGAGTGGCCTAGCCAGTCTCCAGACCTTAATCCCATAGAAAATCTATGGAGGGAGCTGAAGGTTCGAGTTGCCAAACGTCAGCCTCAAAGCCTTAATGACTTGGAGAGGATCTGCGAAGAGGAGAGGGGCAAAATCCCTCCTGAGATGTGTTCAAACCTGGTGGCCAACTACAAGAAACGTCTGACCTCTGTGATTGCCAACAAGGGTTTTGTCACCAAGTACTAAGTCATGTTTTGCAAAGGGGTCACATACTTATTTCACTCAGTAAAATGCAAATCATTTTATAACTTTTTTAAAATGCATTTTTCAGGATTTTGTTGTTGTCTCTCATTGTTCAAATAAACCTACCAAGTAAAATTATAGACTGATCATTTCTTTGTCAGTGGGCAAACGTACAAAATCAGCAGGGGATCAAATAATTTTTTTCCCTCACTGTATGAGGCTTCCACAGGCCCTTATTCCTACAGAAAATGTCCCCTTTAATACACAGTTTTGAATATCTGAGTAATTCCTAATTTTTTCTGCTCTAAAGCCGGGCCCAGGGCAATGTGTAACAGCTACCAAATTGCCATGTAAGTAAAAGTGCCAGTCTTATTCAGCAGTGTTTTGGAGGGTTTTCATTTGCCTCTTGTTTTATTCATGAGAATGTATTATTGTTTCTTCAGCAAGATAATAAAAGGAATGTGGACCTTTTCCCTCTCTCTCTTCCTGAATTATAAACAAGGTATATTCGTGCTCATTCTGTCAGTTTGTCTTTTAACCCTTTGAGTGACAGGGAGGTGTGCAGGATTGTGTACCCCTCTGGAACTCAAAGGGTTAAACACAACCCTAATGTTTTGGAATGATTTTAAAAGTACACTGGGCCTTCTATTTAACCCTTTGAATGCCAGTTGGGTAGGATGCCTCTCTGGCACTCAAAATGTTTAAGGCAAAGTTGAATAAATCTGAGGCAAACTCCCAAAATGTATTTTGATTTCAGTGGGTCTTTTAACATCTTGAATGCTATAGAGGTCTCCAATTACTCTGCAACACAATGCAGACATTGTTTACTCTCTAACATTCAAGGGGTTTACAGACCCATTAAAGTCAATGGGAGTTTTTTCCTATTGGGCCACATGTATAAAAGTGGTGCAATTCTAGTTTAAACCAACCGCACCATATGGAAGAAAGAAAATGACATTGATTTTAATGGCACTTTTAAACTCTTTGAATGCAAGAGAGGCCTTCAATACATTTAAATCATTGGCTGAGGGTGGATAGAGGGAGGGGAGCAGAGGCAGAGTGACAGACTGTGGTTACAGAGCAGGTAACCGCAGTCTATGCAGAAGGAGGTGCAGGGCAGAGTTTATAAGTTCAATTTAGACCAAATAAAGCTAAAAAAAAAAATTTAAGACACTTTTAATCATATTCGATATATAACCTAACTGTTTAGGCTAAGAGGTGATACATCCCCTTTAAATGTTTAAAGGGATATTAATGTGTCAGCATAAATAAAGCTTAGCTCATTCCTTACATTTAGTAATACACTCTCTGCCGTTGCCACTGTGCTGATCAGTCTAGTTGAGGAGCAGTTATATTATAAAGTCCCCTCCCAGCCACTTTTACAGCTGTCAATCTTTTTCCCTCAGATCTGAAATCTGGTCATCGGACTGGACAGATTGCAACGAGGTACAATCTTCTCTCCATCAGCATAAGGAAAGCCCTGTCACCATGGATGAAGGAGGTCAGGTTTTTCCTTATAGTGACAGACGATTGTACCTCATCTTGATCCATCCAGACCGGGTTACTGATATGCAATGAAGAACAGTTACATCGATAAAAGCGGCGGGAGGGGGAAGATTAATAATATAATTTCTCCATAACTAGACTGATTGGCACAGTGGCAACAGTGGAGAGCGTATTACTAAATGTAAGGAATGGTCTAAGCTTTATTTATGCCGACACATTACTATTCATTTAAAAGCCCCATTTAAATCAAATGGAAATGTCACCTGACCCATATGGTGCTGTTTGTTTGCTTCAGAACTACACCTCTTTAGCTTGATAAATAAGGTCTACACTCCCCTAAAATAGCTTGTTTACTACATTTGTAAACCTGTATTGTGCGATCCTGTAATGGTTGTTATCTGTCACGGGGTCATTATCACACAATAACACTTGGTGATCTTATTAACTCATTTGGTATCAAATATCACCTCTATGCAGATGACACCCAGATTTACTTATCTGTACCTTGAATGACTTCTGATATCCAGGCTAAAGTCACAGATTGCCTCTCTGCTATCTCAGACTGCATGGCTCATAGGCACCTCAAACTCAATATGTCTAAAACTGAGCTACTCCTCATCGCACCTAGGCCTGGCCCTGTAGCGCCCTTCCAGGTGACTGTAAATGGCACTACCATAAATCCAGTATCAGAAGCGCGGTGTCTAGGGGAGATAATTGACAAGTCTCTCTCATTCTCCCCTCATATTAATGCCATTGCTAAATCCTGTTGCTTTCTTTTGCATAACATTGCTATAATCCATCCCTTCCTCTGCTCCTCCACAACTAAAATTCTTATACACGCAATCATCCTCTCCCGCATAGACTATTGCAACATTCTTCTGTCTGGCATTCCTGCCTCCCATCTCCATCCACTTCAATCTATACAGAATGCTGCAGCACGAATTACTCTTCTGTCACCTAGGTTTGTCCCTGCCCCACTCCTCCTCAAAACTCTCCAATGGCTGCCTATCAAACTCCGGATATCTTACAAAATCTTACTTCTCTCTTTCAAGACACTTCTCTCCTCTATTCCTTCTTATACTTCCACTCTGATCTCCCGTTATACCCCATCCCGCCACTTATGTTCGGCCAATGATTGTCTTCTCACAGCTCATTTTGTGTCTACAGCCCTGTCACGTATCAAACCTTTTTTAACTCCATATCTATGGAATGCTCTACCATCCAACCTGCTCCACTGCACCTCTCTGATAACCTTCAAATCTCACTTGATAATGCACCTCATGGATAAAATCTAAACATGCTAGAAGCACTGATGTTGTACAATGAACGCTCTTATAAATTATTTACTTTACTGATGTCCTCTATCATCATCAGAACTAGCACTGTATTCAGCACTTGACCCTTATGTACTCTGTATGTCTCCCATTACCATACCTGGGAACTTGACAGGCAGGGCTACCCAGAGGACAGCCCTGCCAGCGCCGACCGGGGAGTGAAATGACGCGATCCGCGTCATAAAAGGGGTGGGGCTTAGTCCCGAGGGGCGGGACAAAAATGTTTTTTTTAAAAAAAAGGGTAAAATATATGTGGAATGCGCGTAAGAGGGCGGGGAGTGGGAGGAACCTGGGCGGGATGGAAAACAAGTGGGCAGAGTTTTGCCCACCCGGAGACTGAGAGACTGCCCCGGAGACCCGGTAATTACCTGTGAAATCCGGAGTCTCCGGGGCAAAACCGGAGAGTTCCCAGGTATGCTCATTACCACTTTAGATTGTAAGCTTTCGGGCAGAGACCTCCCACCCAATGTTTCACTCTGCAAAGCACCTGTAATCCTGTATTGTTTAAATTGTAAAGCACTGTGTACACTTGTGGCGCTATATAAATAAACATATTAATTCATTCACAAGGTCATTGTCAGTCAAACAGAGTGCCAGACGGGGTATCCAACGCAATGCAAAGCAATACGTTGGAGACCCCTCTGGAAATGAGAAGGATAATACACTGCTAGTTATAGAAGGTAACATTGTTAGTATACTGCTTCTGCCAGAGTTAAAAAAACATTCCCTAAACATCAAAGTATTGTATTCTGCACTTAAAGGGATAGTAATGTTTCAAAATAAAAGCAGCTCCAATTAATCTTAATAGTATTTGGGCCATGGAGAGTGTTATTTCAATACTATCAGAGTTGCAAGTCAAGAGTAATTGAATGATAAAGTATCCCCCTCAAGCTCCTTTTACTGATGTAACACTGCTCACCTCAGAGCAGCAAGACTGTCCGGATGGATCGCAGAGAGGGACAATCTTCAGTGAGCATAAGGGAAAAACCTGAAAAACCTGTCAAGGGGGGCGAGTTTTCCTTATGTTCACAGTAAGAAGATTGTCCCTTGCAGTGAGCTGTCTGGTTTGTGGACCAGATTCCACATCTGAGGTGAGCAGTGTTACACTAGGTTAAAGGGGCGGGAGGGGGATACTTTATCATTCAATTACTCTTGAACTACAGCTCTGACAGTACTGAAATAACACTCTCCATGGCCCAAATACTATGAAGATTAATTAGAGGTGCTGTTTATGTGAAACATTACTATCCCTTTAAAGGGGTAGTAATACTTAAAATATAAAGAAATATGATGTAGGATTTATGGTCAACGGACCAGATCTGTCCATAGGATGGTGTAGCAACAGCGCCACTATACAATTTCAGTTCCTGTTAATTTAAATGGGGTTTTTAACCACTTGGATGCCAGAGAAGTCCAACCTATTGTTTTGCAAGATCAAACTACCCTGTTACATTTTAGTAACCATATGAAAGCATACAAATTCTCAAAACAGGAAAGAAAAGAAGCCTAAACTATCCGACATGTATAATAGCACTATTAAGAAGCTAGTCGCCATATGCCTAATTAATGAGTGGTGACATTTTATAGGGTGGTAGTTCTGCTTTAAAATGTGCTTTTCAGTTAGAATTCCCTGAACATAAAGAAACATTCATTAGGAGATTAGGTGACAAACAAAATCATCCATCATGCAGAGTACATTGATGCAAGACGTACATATTTACTTAAAGGGGGCAATGTGTCGTAAGAAAATTTTAATGGTTAATGTTTTGATAATTCAATTGGGTAGTTAGAAAGTATATACAATGGCATGTATTTTGGTTGCATGTAGCAGGATAAGAGAAAATAAATCAGATCTGTATTTTTATTTTTGTTCTCATATTTAATAATCACAAAAAAACAATTACACATTTCTCTGTTGTCATAGCGACACAAAAAGCTTGTTAGAGGCTTTTCTTTCAGTGTGTTCTCCCTTGATGATGTCTGTTGCTCAAATCCCATCCAGTTCTTATTCTCATACTGCTCCTTATCCCTTTGAGTGCCACAGGGGTACAGAATGCATTGCTTTGCAATGCATTCCATACCCCTCTGGCAGGCAAAGGGTTAAAATTTCCTTCATTGGGGATATATCATTAAAGGGAGGTTTGAAGGAAAAAGAGGCCGAAGGAAGAAGAAATCTGCTGAATTTAGAGGTCCTGGATAGACTCAGATAATGGTGACAAACATGTTTATTGCTTGTGGAGTCACTTAGAGTGTTAGTGATAAATGGTGCCATGCAAGAAACGTTCGCATTGGATAAAGACATTTTTGTGCGCAGATAGATGTTGCACATGTTCTAATCCACGATGCTAAATGCCGAACGCTTCTTGAATTGCGCATGAAAGAATCCATTTTACGACAACAATACACAGACGTAAAAATTCATTCGCAATAGCAGTTCTTGCATTAGGCGTATTCGGTATTCCACTCACACAGATTCGGTAATCTTAGCCACGCCCACAAAAAATAAATATACGCAGCCGTTCGCTAATCTCGAATTTTCATGCGCAATTCAACAAAATCATGCGCAAACCTATTCCCTAGCGGTTTTCACATGGGAAATAGCGATTGCGCACGTTTCCTGCATCGCGCCAAAAGTTCCTAGTTCTGTATTTTTTTAAGAGAACTTTTTTTTTTCATCTTGGAGGCACTGCCCCTTTAAGTGTTTATGACTTACACATACCCTAAAATAAAAGGGATAGTAACCCTTTATATATATTAAAAATATATATATTATTGAGTTTATCTTCCTGAGCAAAATAAGGGTATTCTCTGTTCTGAGGTTTTTTATTCAAAAGTTATTGCAGCTCAATCTTTAATATTATAGGTGCAGTTTCTCAGTAGCCTTAAATGTTACAGTGGCGCTGTTGCTACACCTTCCTATGGGCAGCTCTGGTCAGTTGACCATAAACGTCCATATGATAGTGTAGCAACAGCGCCACTGTAACATTTCAGGCCACTGTGATATTATTGCACCTAAAATGTTAAAATTTGAGCTGCAATAACTTTTGAATAAAACCCCTCTCAGCATTGGGAGTACCCTTGTTGTACTCAGGGAGATAAGTCTTACAATATGAGCTTTAATATATATTAAATTATACTATCCCTTTAGTAATAGAGCATCTGTTTCTACTTTTTCATGTGCCTATTCAGCTTATGTAAATGTTTACAGCACCCAGCTGCTCTTACCATCAGCCTGAAGAACTGTTTAGTTGTCTTCCCAGGCCAAACATTCAGGGGAAGATTTTATTGGAAAGTGTAGCTTCATATTTGTAAGAAATATCAACAGTCCATAATTTAGCATAGAATCTCACAAAAACAAAGAAATACACAAATAAAACATGTACCTGGTAATATGAATGTATGGTTTACAGCTGCCTTAAAACCTTGGTTCCAGTGTGCTGGAAGCCTTTCGCCTATTATAACTCTCTATTATCCATTTCCACTCTCAGTCTCCTTTCATTCCTCTCATCAATTTCAAAAAGTACAGATTATTATATCTAAATAAAGAATCCCCTTCCTCTGTGAATGACAGTCTGGCAACTTTTAATTTGAGGAGGCAAGCACAAGTAAGTGATCAATGAACATAGCTGGGAACTCTACAGATTTGCCCTGGAGACTCCGGTTCTGGCTTCTAATTACGGGGTCTGTGGGACAGAGGCTGATTCTCTGTATGTTGGAGGTTATTGCCTAAATTAAAAGGCTTCAGTATGGGTGGTGTTATCTGTACATGGATTGAGAACTGGTTGGTAGATCGCAGAGTTGTTGTAAATGTAACCTTTTCAAATTGGTCTAAAGTTATAAGTGGGCTTCGGCATTGTTCAGTCCTGGGCCCAATGCTTTTTAATTTGTTTTTTAATGATCTAGACATGGGAATTGAAAGTAGCATCTCAATCTTTGCTGATGACACTAAACTATGTAAGGAAAATACGTACAGAGCTGGATGTTTTTTCTCTGTGGAAGGATTTAGATAAACTGAGTGAATGGGCAGAAAAGTGGCAGATGACATTTAATGTAGATAAATGTAAGGTTATGATTTTGGGCTGTAGAAACAAACTTGCTACATAAACACTAAATGGGAAACAATTTGAGGATTCCTCAGAGAAAGATTTTGGAGTGCTCATAGACGATAGACTTCACAGCAGTGTGCAGAGTCACTCAGCTGCTGCAGGAGTAAATAGAGTACTGGCCTGCATAAAAAGAGGTGTCGATGCAAGGGATGCTAATATTATCCTACTTCTGTATAAATCCTTATTTAGGTGTCATCTAGAATATGGAGTACAATTTTGGGCGCCTGTTCTAAAAAAAAAGACATTGTTGAACTGGAAAAGGTGCAGAGACGTGCAACAAAACTGATAAAGGGATTGGAGGATCAGAGTTATAAAGAGAGACTAGCCAAACTGGGTTTGTTTACATTAGAGAAGAGACATCTAAGGGGAGATATGATTACTATTTACAAATACGTTCAAGGTCAATACAAAGAACTATCCAATGAATTATTTACGCAAAGAGCTGAGCTAAGAACAAGAGGTCATCTATTAAGACTAGAGGAAAGGCGCTTTCGACTAAAACAAAGGCAGAGATTATTTACAGTAAGGGTGGTAACGCTATGGAATCTTTGCCTCAGCATGTTGTACTTGCAGATAATGCAACTGCTTTCAAAAAAGCAATGGGTGCCTATCTAGCACAGAACAATATTGAAAATCATGACAGATGGCTTCAAAGCCGATAGGACATTGATCCATGGAACTATCTGACTGCCATATGGAGTCAGGAAGGAATCTGTTTTTACCCACTTGGGGGCTAAATTAGAAATTGCTCCAGAGGTTTTTTTTCTGAATCAACAGGGGTGTTTTTGGCATGGGCTGGACTCGATGAACACGTCTTTTTTTCAGCCTCATCAACTATGTTACTATGTTAACTCTGCCCACTTCTGCTCCTTCCCCATCTGTTCCTCCCACTCCCCTCTCACTTCTCCTCTTTCCCCAGCCTATTCCTCCATTTGTTTTGTATATTTATGAAGCCCCACCCAGTTTTTGACGCAAATCGCGTCTTTTATCTCACAGTAGTAAAGTTCCTAGGTATGTCAATCAATGGACTTATAACGGATGCTTAGAAATTAAAACAATGTAGCCAGAGTGAGCAACCTACAGAGAAGCTGAACCACAGAACTTGCAATCTGTAAACTGACCCTCTGAGCTGTAGTTGTAGTTTATAGAATCTTTAGAGCTTGCATTCCTAAGAGATTAAACCCGAAAGCTTGAAATCATCATACAACCTGACCCACTGAACTTGCATAAATGTGGAAAAATACTCTGCAGGTCTTAGACACTGACCCACAGAGCTTATATTCATCTGAGAAATGTACCCATGGAGTTTGTAATCATCCGGGAATCTTGCATACAGAGTTTGCAGGTACACCCAATGCATTTTGTATTATATTTCATCTTATTTTATTATTTTTAGTAAAACAAAAAAAAAAGAAAATGTTATGTATGAGATCCAGTTTGGCCCATTGCAGTGTTGGCAGCTTATTTAACACTTTGAGTGCCAGAGCAATTTTTTGGATACTTCTCTGGCACTCAAAGGGTTAAGTGAAGCTGACCTTTCAGTGTCTGGTCAGTTTTTTGGCCCTTAATGAGCTGTTAGTTGCATAAACTTGCAGCACAACTTGTACCCTTATAAAATGAGATCTGCTCCCAAAGGAGCCTTGTCAAAGAGCTTTGCTATCATGACATTTCCCCTTTAAAATGAAATGAAAATGCAGAACATAACTGTGATTGTGCTAAATTGAGAGTATCTGTGCAGAGCTTACAAGTACCTCAGCAGGAGAGTCTAATTAGCGCACACCTGGCTTATTCCTGGAATAGTACCAGAACCGCTCTCCTTTATGCAGAAGTGTCATTTATGGCTTTGATTCAATGTATTTCATGTATAGAAGCAAGGCGTATAAATTCGGTTTCTTTTGAACCCTTGGATGCTAGAAACGTTTCCAGCACTTTGTATCGAAGTCATTTCTAGAAACCAGGTGATTATATAACCCTTTAAATGGCAACTATCAACTGATATTACCCTATGGGTAGATCTGCTCCCCTGGAGCAGCCCTGCAGATTGTCAGGCTGCACTGTGAGCCCCTGTCTACCAACAGGAAAGCACAACATGTGCTTGAAAAGGAACCCCCCGATGCTCCCCTGGTTTATCTTTGTTTCCTGTCCTGGATGAAATCCTGCATGATATCATTCCCCATAACCCACTGTATCAGCTTGAAAGCCTGACACCAGCTGCATGGGGACTACGCATTCAAACCTGGAGCCTGCAGATGAGAGCAACAAACTTTTACAATTTGAGTTACTTAGTGACATAGTTGACAAGGCTGAAAAAAGACTTGCGTCTGTCAAGTCCAGCCCATGCCAAACCACCCCTGTTGATCCAGAGGGAGGCAAAAAAAAAAAAACCCAAAGCCATTTCCAATTTAGCCCTAAGTGGGTAAAAAATTTCTTCCAGGCTCCAAATGGCTTTCAGATGTTTCCCCGGATCAACATCCTATCTGCATTGAAGCCATCTGTCATAATTTTCAGTATTGTTCTGTCCAATATAGGCATCCATTGCTTTTTTGAAAGCAGTTATATTATGTGCAACTACAACATCCCGAGGCAAAGAATTGCTTGGCTTTACTGCCTTTACTGTAAAAAATCCCTTTGTTTCTTCTAGTCTGGGTGACCCTCTCATTTTTAGCTCAGCTCTTTGCGTAAATAATTCATTGGATAGTTCTTTGTATTGACCTTGAATGTATTTGTAAATGATTCTAGCTGGGGAGGTCAGTTTTCTGACCCCCCAAGTAGCTGATAGGAGATGTTTTGGGCCTGCACCAAGAAACCTCTTTATTTTTTTAGCAAGTCTGCTTCCTTTGGAATAGACTAGGTAAAACCTGAAAATTGTTCTTTAAGAACTAGAGGGGTATGGAACACACTACAGATCAATGCTTTCCATACTCCTCTGGCCTTAAAGGGTTAACAAAAATTATACACGCGTGCACCATTTATCAATGTAATGTAATCAACTTCGCTCCCCGCTGAGGTAATCAAAATGTTCTTAAAATAAGAAAATGCAAGTGTAAACGTGACTGACGTGTCTCAAAGGAGAAAAATTCACAGGTAAAAAAAAAAAAAAAATTTAAAAATCCAGAGAATCCATTATAAAGAAAATCATACCAAAGTTAATTCATGATAAAGGCGTATTTTAAAATAAGAAATTGATCTGTAAAAATGACATTTTTTGGTTATTAAATAATTTTGTAAACAATTTTATCTAAAAGGATCAGAACAAGTGGCAGTTGCAAAAATGTTCCTAACAAGATATAACAAGTCTTAATGTTTTGTGTAAATCTAAAAACTAAAAGCAGTATTTTTTAATAGTTCTTACACAAACACATAGTGATTGCACTTACAAACAGTAAGCAGATAGCTCTTATTTCACCCTCCCGGGTTACCACTGCCTAATGTAATAGCACCTCCACTGGATGTCAGCGCCTGTCATACACTCTTCTCCAGAACGCCTTAGTAAGCTGCTCAGTTACAATTTATCCAGTTGTTCTCCCCTTATTCCTTTCATCCAGTCCACAAAGATGCTGGGAAAAACTGGCGCAACTCGGCATCCCAGGGTTTTAGCGAGTGTTTAGAAGTCCGTCACTTTGGTCTTCTCTGCCACCCTTTGGCCCTCTATATTTGTGCTGGCTATAATACTTTGTGTGTCAGAGCCAGTTACAACATCCCTTCTAGCACTAAAAGATTTAAAGAGATAGCTGGTGAGATGGCTCAGTTGGTTAATGCACCAGCTGCAGAATCTGTTCAAGCTGCAAGGTCACAGGTTCTAGTCTCGGCAAGGTCAGCTCAGCCTTCCACTCTTCTGAGGTCGATAAAATGATTCTAAGACATAACTGAAAACGAGAGACAATCTCAGTGTATTTCTTCCTGGTAAAATACTTTTACAAACATTTGTTTTATGAAAATAGATATTGCAATTGCAGGGCTTTTCCTGGTGAGTAAAAACATGGGTATGCCCATTACTGGTGGATGTTTCATTGAAAAGTTATTACAGCTCAAACCTGAACACAAACTGGTGTCACTGGAAACATCTGGGCCTCAGCTGTAGTTCTCTCTAGAAAGCATTAACAACAGCAACACCTCTTGTTAACTTTTCATAAATCGAATGTTTGATTAAACTAGTTTACGCTATAAAATGTTTTCAATTATAACCATCTTACCCTATGTGGTCAGTCTGCTTTTTGATGTGGATTAACCCCTTAAGGACCCATAACATTTTAAGACCGTCATGGGTAAACATGCATTAAGGACCCATGATGGTCCTGGCACATCATGGAATTGAGGGGAACCCCTGAATTCATTGCTCAAAAAAAAAAAAAAAAAGCTCTGTGGTCCTTGACCCTTTGAGTGCCAGAAGGGTACGCAATGCATTGCCCTGCAATGCGTTGTGTACCCCTCTGGCACTCAAAGAGTTAACTGCCGGCCACACGGCGTATCTTTAAGGGGTTAATATCTGTTTTGCTATGCAGTTGCAGCAATAAGGATCATATTTATCAGGGCTTAAATTGAGCTTTATTGGGGCGAATGTATTGAAATCTGTGTGTGTGGGGGGGTTCTTTGATACATAACTTGCAATTGTTTAGCAGCAGATTACTTTGTCTGTTATGCTACAGATTATGGGGTCGTTTTCTCTAACCTGACCCCAGCTGAGATAGAAACGCTCTGCATTATAGAGAGCTCCATATTAAAGGGTCAGTAACTTTATTTAATATTGTAGAGGTTACAAAAATAAAGTATTTGGAGAAAGCACCATCTCTCAAACCCTTACGGTTTGAGAGATATTCACCACAGGAGATTCGAGTCGGCCGTTGGCTCTTCAGCAGAACCGAAATTGCTTTATTTAAAAAGAAATACTTCAATGGAACGGTCTACAAAGTGTGTTTACAAACCAGGCACACTTTGTAGACAGTTCCAGTGAAGTATTTCTTTTTAAATAAAGCAATTTCGGATCTGCTGAAGAGCCAACGGCTGGTCCCTGGACCGGGATCTCCTGCTGTCAGCACAGCGCTGACGTCAGGAGAAGGGGAGGGAGGGGGAACTTTAGTGGCGAATATCTCTTAAACCGTAAGGGTTTGAGAGATGGCACTTTCTCCAAATACTTTATTTTTGTAACCCCCTACAATATTAAATAAAGTTAAATACAGGCATTACTGACCCTTTAACCCCTCTGACGCCCAAAGAGATAAATTGAGATGTCCCTCAACAAAGGTTATGTGCATGGACCAGATATTTTTTCCAAATCTGGAGATGGACCTGAGCATTTTCCAGACCTCAAGTGACATTTCAGAACTTGAATATGCATATATAAAAATATACATTATCTTTATATGTATTTATTTACTATCAAGCAGGAAAATGCCCCTAGAAGTATTTTGATATGTTGCTACAGTGATGTCACACCTACTTCCAGCACTACAATGTGGTATAAACAAGGCCATCAGCAAGTCATTTGAGGTTTGATCTTCTTTAGTCTACCTGTAGGAGTTTCCCATTGTATTTAAATTCACTATTTCACCAGCTGGTGCTTTGACAATGTATGTGATGTTCACATATATGCCAGCAAGTAGCAAAGTTACACATTGCCAGAATACATCACTTTATTTTGGATTGGTGCTAGTTACAAGACTCTGAGAAGATGTATAGACACCAAGTCTATTAGAACCCATCTGATGCAATTTCACAACAGTTGTTAGAAACCGTGCATAATTTCTGTTAGCGAATTAGTTAAACTAGAATAAACATATGCATGCATTATGGCCACTTTTTGTAAGAAAGACATGCTTGCATTTATAATGTTGATCATTCAATATAACATTTTATAATTGAGGTTAACACTACATTAAAAGATAGGAGTGGTTCCATAACCTATGTATGTTATAATTCATAAATCATTAATTGTGTAGACAGGGTGCTTTGCTTGCGGAATAACCTTTTACTCCTTTCAGTGCCACAGGGGAATGCAATGCACATCCTTATGGCTTCCCTTCCACATTGCCAGCTGTTTGACAGGATGATATGCTAATGATTAAATTCACCCACCCCTCCCCATGATTCCCTAATTTTTAGTGCATATGGCGATGTGTGTCTCAGTCACCAGGGAGTTGTGTTCGCTAGACACACATTGCCACTGTGTCGACCCTTAGTGCAGCTCCCCTGGGAAATCTGTAGATGAGCTACCTGGACACTAGGTGGCACTAGCCTATACACCATTCTGCTATCCCTTTTCTTAAATCTTTCTAATTTATTGATGCCCTTTTGGCTATGTGGACTTCAGAACTTACTCTGCTAGGGTAAACAAAAAAATAAAAACTATTATAATAGTAAACTATAATAAAAGTTATAATATGGCATTAGAACCTCTCTTTTTCATTGCCAGAATACATCACTTTATTTTGGATTGGTGCTAGTTAAAGGACTCTGAGAAGATGAATCTATAGACACCAAGTCTATTAGAACCCATCTGATGCAATTTCAAAACAGTTGTTAGAAACCGTGCATAATTTGTGTTTGCGAGTTAGTTAATCTAGAATAAACATATGCATGCATTATGGTCACTTTTTGTAAGAAAGACATGGTTTGTTTTTGCTTTTCTCTCTTGATCGAAGGTACTCCTTTTAAATGATGTATAGAATTAAATTCAAAATATCTGGTGCTAACTTACAGAGCCCTTGCTAACACTGCACCCACTGCATTTCAGCTCTTGTTTCCAAATATACTCCCACTTGCCTTCTTCACACAGGATCTTCTTCTATCTGCAGCTCTTTTTACTTCCTTCTATTACCGCATACAGGACTTCCCCCATGGTGCACCTGGGCTTTGAAATTACCTCCTCCATCCCTTCAGACTTTCCCCCAGCCTTCAGATCTTCAAACACTACCTGAAAACTCACTTTTTCAGGGAAGTCTATCAGCTTCCCTATAACCGTTAAGAGCAAGGCCAGATCAAAAGCCTGTCCAACCTCTGCTCACTCTTGTTCCCTTCTACAAACATCCTTTCGTTTTCTGTGTTCAATTTTACTGTTTATTGTCTCTGCATGTCTGTTCCCTATTGTACAGCACTACGGAATAAGTTGGCACTTTATAGTTAAAGGATTATATTATTAATAATAATAAGTATTTATAGGCCAGGGTGGGCAAACTGCAGCCCTCCAGATGTTACTGGTCTACAATGCCCATCATCCTCAGATAGCCATCAGCTGGCTGTTGTAGTCCTTCAAAAACTGGAGCTCTGCAGGTTGACCAACCTGATGGAGGTTTTTATTCTGAGGAACCATTCAACTCCAGCCCCAGCTTCCATTTTGGTCTGTCCACTTGCAAGGGTCATAGCCTATACTTTTCCTTACATGATGGAAGTCATGGAGTAATGTGCTAAGGGAGCAAGAAAACAGGACTGGTTGCATCCATGTTTTTGGTCACTTAGATAGCATTACAGGGGTTTGAAATATGATCAGTGTTAACCCATTGTCCAATAGTTTGCATATTTTAACACTTTTGGCTAATAGAGACTATATTTCTAGCACATTTGAAAGTAATGCCTTGGACATATATCCAAAATCCAGTGGGATAGTCTACAATAAGAGTTGCACATATCTTGCACTAGCCAAAGTTGTAATAGGCTGAAATTGCAGATACTAATATTTATTATTTTATCCCTCACTTTTAATGGTGATTTCAGTTCCATTTCCTGCCTGGCAGTGTATACAGAGAAGTTTATTTACGTATAAAATTTATGCCAACTTTATATAAATATACCCATGAGTGGCAGATAAGAACCAATTGGCGTTATATAAACATACTAGCGTAAAAGCCTGTGTACACGGGCCAAGGTCTGGGTTGCATACCCCTCTGGCACTAAAAGGGTTAAGAGGCTGGTCCTGCTCTGCTTCCTGCTGCTGATGCAGTCATGCACTGTAGAGACTGCCCGAAAGCACAGAATGCTCCCAGCACAGAACTCCCAGCATTCCTACACCTCCCAGCATTCCTACACCTCCCAGCTTTCCCTGCTCCCAGCATTCCTACACCTCCCGGCATTCTGTGCTCCCAGCGTTCTGTGTGTTCAGAAGTTAAAGAAAATTCTACCTGATATGATTCATCTGGATCAATCCGGGTTTATCCCAAAACGAGAGGAGCAAGATAATTTGCAAAACTGCTGAACATTATCCATCATATAGATACCCACAATCTACCGGTGCTTCTGCTAACAATCAACGTGGCGAAAGTCTTCGACTGGGTAAATTGGAGCTTTATGATCAACACTTTATACCACTTTGGTATTGGCCCCAATATATACATGCTCTCTATGTCAATCCTAATACGAGAGTCAAAGTAAATGGCCGGCTCTCCCTCAATTTCCCTTTCTCCAACTGTACACGCCAAGGTTGCCCCTGGAGGTATTAGCCAACATGTTCAGAACAATCCAAGTTTCACAGGGATCCTGATGACGTCCTCTCCCAGCAACTTTAATTTGTCTATGTTTGCAGATGACGTACTTTTATCCACAATAAATCCTGATACTGTTCTTCCTGCCTTTCTAAATGAAATACATAGATTTTCACTTATGTTGGACTGTAAAGTCATGTAACTAAATCGGGTGCACTAGCCCTTGAATATTCCTGGACCACATTTTTCCCGTCTGAAAGCTTCTTACCCCTTCCGATGGTCCCTTAATTCGATTGAATATCTGGGGGTGAACTTACCACCCAAACTGGACCAGGTGTTTGACTTAAATTATCCACAACTATTACGCAAAGTCCAGAAAGATCTTTTTAAATGGAAACCACTTTTCATCTAATGGATAGGAAAAATAAACGTGATCAAAATGAATATTTTACCGAGATTCTTATACCTCTTTCAGACTCCTCTGATTAAAATTCCTACTAATTTCTTTATAAAAGCTTCTCAAATGCTTTCAAGCTTTTTATGCGGCCATAGAAATCCCAGAATTGGTGCCGCCACTATGCGTAGACATCATACAAATAGGGGTATGGGACTTCCAGACTCAAGTGCTATTACTATGCTGCTATCTTAACCTCCATTCCAGATTTGGGAACTCAGTTCTGTGAATAAACATTGGGTCACCTTGGAGAGGCACTGTCAGAGATAGTAGTACTTCATGGAGAGGGTCAAGAGGGTATGCGTGAGACCCACTTGACCCCCCTCCATGAAGTACTACTACCTCTGACAGTGAGAATCAGTCCCACTTCTTTCAATCCTATAGTGAAGAATGTACTCTCTTGCTGGTCTTCAGTTACTAAATCAAACCCCCTAATTAATTTCCCCTCCCCATGCTCCGCTTTGTCCCATTAATGAGATTCACCTGTTATACAATCCCAGTTCTCCGAATGGACGAAAAAACAGGGATCTTCTTATGCGTGATGTATGTACCACGATCATATTAGAGGCTTTGACCCCCTACAGGAAGAATTTAATCTTCCTCCACAGGAGATATGGAAATATCTCAGGTTAAAGAGAATGATGTCACAACAGGACCTCCACCATAGTATTAATCACCCCCACTCCCTCTTCAAACAGCTCATCAGCAAACACACTGTAGGACAAGGAAATTTATGTTCCATACACAAGATCCTCTCTGGCCCGACACAGTTTCTATATCTAAATATGCCCTGGCTTGAGAAATGGATCTGGGACAAACTTTCCATTGTAGACTGGAAGGGAATTTGGTGACAAACCAGTAAATCCCATATCTCTGATCAGATGGTGGAAATTAACTGTAAGTTGCTTTTCAGCTGGTACTTTACCCAACACAGACTTCATGGTTTTGACCCAAAAGTTCTGAATCTACGTTGGAGGTGTTGTTCATACCCGGGGACACTGCTGCATATTTGGTGGTCATGTCCAGACATTTCTCGATATTGGGCCAAATGCTTGTCGTATATTGAAAATCTCCCAGAATTATTGCTCCCTCGGGACCCAGGGCAGATACTTTTATTCAAGGATCTGTCATCTGTTGCTAAAGTTAACTTTTTTTATGCCATGTTAAAAACAGCTAAAGCTCTAATTCCCCTTCATTGGAAGTTGACTGCCCCTCCTTCTCTGAGTGCTTGGTTCATTAAAGTGGAGGAGCAAATTATTTTTCTGAAAATAGCTTGGACACGCAAAATTGGGATCACTCTCCACTCACTCACTTATTAAACGCCTGGTACACTTTCTCCATTCATTAATCTAGTCGATTTGTTCTTCACCATGCAACCTGCTCCCCGGGTTAACTGGTTCACGTACCCTGGACTTGTGTTTGAATCCTTTCTTTACATCCCTTTTTCCTCCCTTTTTTCTCTTTTTTTCCAATAATCTCTCTTCCCCTGGTCTCCCCTTCTTCATAAAATACTGGTTGCTCACAGGCATAGTATTGTCTTGGATTTGACTCTTAGTTGCAGGATAATTTTGCTTCTGACTTCAAAGCTTATGTTTTTAGCTGTCAGACATGTTCTTTACTCATATGTGGATGTCATATGTGTTAAAATTCTAAATATTGATTTGAATGTATGTAATGGAATTGCTGTATCCTGTATATACTGTATACCCTGTGATGACATTATAATAAAACATTCTTTATACTGAAATATGAAGCTTCTGAGTGAGCGGTGACTAGGCAAAAAACAAGCAGATTATGCTTTTGTTCATTCCCAGTGAGACTTTCACATTTGTGGTTTAATTCCTCTAATATGCAGATTACAGTATATATTCAAAGTTGACTTACCAGACTAGCCTTGAGTAGCTCACCTCTCTGGCAGTCAGTGTTAAAGCGATAAGCATAGAAAGACTAGTATTATGCAGCATCAGTCCAGTGTTATTAAGAAATCCTACTTGATCGAGACTGACAGGCAGGCTTCTTGCTTTAGAGGCATCTGTGTGCCTGTGCCGTCAGTCCCTTCCTGTTACCTTAAGGTACAATGCAACTCCCACTCACCAATCCTGGAGGAGACCAGGACGGACAGTGCAGGCGCACAAATGTCTTTAAGGCAAGATGTCTGCACTGTTGCCTGGCTGTTCGTCTCAATCAAGTAGGATTTCTTAATAACGATAGATAATATTAGTCTTACCATGCTTATCGCTAAATTAATAATTATTGGGGGGCTTTATTTGGGGTGATCTGCATTAAATTAGTAGTTCTCAGTTTGTGTACTATAACAATTTGGTGTGGTTGAACATCGGCTTAGGGTGGCACATTTGTTCTATTAAGACTCAAAAACCCTCGTAGACCAATACTGGGCAGCTTACGAGAAGTATTTTATAGGACTAGAATGCTGGGCGTGTAAGTCAGCACTCAGTGACGGAAATAACCCACAAGTAGTAACAGTAACACATTCACCAGCACATACAACTTGTTCTTTATAATGTGAATTTTGAGTTTCAAAAAAATTGTATGTTAATGATTGTAACAAATGTTTGCTCTGCTTGTTTTTATAATTCTGGTAAATATATATATATGTGTGTGTAATTATATACATCTCTTAATAACGCATTTGCTTGTTTTTATCATTCTGGTAAAATATATGTATGTGTAATTATATACATCCTCATAATTACAAACTGTCACGTTTTCCAGAAGAAGTTAGGGGGTGACGTAAAAATTTTAGACTGTGTAGGGGCGCCTTGAGAAAATGAGTGACAGCCATCAGGATAAATGCTGAAAAAATTGCAGCACCAAACAAATTCTGCAACCCTATTTAATCCATCAGTATTTACAAATAAACATGAGTGAATATAGTTCAGAATTCTGAAATAATGATCATGCACGTTACATTTGCATAATCTAAACAAAATTATACCGTTCACTGCCTAGAGCATGAATGTTATCTATAGAGCATCAAAACTGAAATTGTTTTCCCTTGGAATACAGAGGGGAAGGGGAATCTCTGGGTTTTCATTGAAGGAAGGATGAATATAATCACTCATTATGTTCACAAATAAATCGTTTCCCTCTGAAAGCCATTATTATCACATATCACATTGTGTGTGCCTGAAGAGTACTTTCCTACAGATGGGGCCTCTTTAATGGGTTTTGGAGTTATTTAGAAGGAATTAAAATTGGGCCACAAGGATCAGAAGATGTAATTAATGTTGTGAGCCAATGTTTCATAACATTATGTGCTAAGACAATTTATGACAGTTCATTAGTGACTATTTTACACGATGTTGATATTTAAATTGTGTTCATTTGATTAATTACTTCAGGGATGGGCACTTGTTTTACTCAGGAGCATAAACCCTACAATATATATGTTTTATATTTTAAGCATTATTGTACATTAAGTCCTCTGTCAACAGAAGATGGCGCGCGATTGGTAGTCTGGACATATTTCTACACTAAGCATATTCTGTGATTCCTAGAGGAACACTATTGCTGGAACAGAACTTGCTTATATATTAAATATATTTAATAGCAAACCATAAACAATATACAGGACTGCACTGATATGGAATAGCCAGAGTTTCAGTATCTTGCAAATTTGCCTGGTAAGTATCTGGGCATGCGTGTACTGGAGCCTTACAGCGGAACTACCACCCTATATAAAGTTGCCCCCCAGTTATTAGGCATATGGCGACTTGCATCCTAAAGCAGAACTAACACCGATAAAAAACGTTGTCTATAATAATTCCCTATCTGGCGACTAGCTGCTTAGTAGCGCTAGTCGCCAGAATTATTACCTCTTCATGGAGAAATATGAAATGATCCTCGGCTGACAGGCAGGACGGAGCGTGGACATCTTGCCCTACTGAGGTCCGCGCGCCTGCGCTGTCAGTCCCTTCCGGAGCCGAATGGCTCCTAGCAGCGCCTCCTACAGCCTTCTGGGACTGACAGCGCAGACGTGCGGACGTCACTAGGGCAAGATATCCGCGCTCCGTTCTGCCTGTCATCCGAGGATCACTTCATATTTCTCCATAAACAGGTAATAATTCTGGCGACTAGCGCTACTAAGCAGCTAGTCGCCAGATAGGGAATTATTATAGACATGTTTCTTAGAGGTGTTAGTTCTGCTTTAATGGTGCTATTATCTCACACAAGTAGCCGGTTCTAAAGTAATCCTTATTCTTGTGAGACTGATGGCCAGGCTTCCTGCTTTAGAGCCTTCTGCGCGTCTGCGTTGTCAGTCCCTTATGGCGCCTTAAGGCACCATGCAACGCTTCCTAGAATAGACAGCGACGGACAGTTCAGGCCCGCAGATGTCTCTAAGCCAAGATGTCTGCGTGCAAGCCTGGCTTCTGGTCTCCAAAGAGTAAGGACTACTTCACAACCTGGTACTTGTGTGAGGTAATATCACTATTAAGAAGCTAGTCACCATATGCCTAATTATCGGAGGGCGACTTTATATAGGGTAGTTGTTCCGCTTTAACCCTTTGAGTGACATACATTTATGTTACAAAACAAAACCGAAAAGGAGGCACTCCTGGTGTAATAATGTCTTGGTAAAATGAATATCACCACTCCCACCACCAACAGGAAATCTACTCACAGGATACAGTGTTCAACTAAACACATATGTGTAAGTTGACGTATGCGCTTTGGGGTGTTTAACACAGTCCCTACAACAGTATGGATTTTCAATTCAGTGGGCAGCTCCTCTGGACACTCCACAGAAGTACCAAACATACAGAACAACAAAAGAGGGTGCCCAATAGTGCCTGTTAACCTTTTAACAATCCAGGTATAATGGAGTAAAAATTTACTCACAAATGTGTTGGTTGCTAAAGGGCTTATACTCAATCACAACAAAACAAGCACACAGAGAAATTTTCCTGTCTCTGCTCTGGTAGCTGTATTTGTGGAATCAGGTTCTTTAAACAGTGCTGCTTGTTAATCTTTGATTTATTAAAATTATCCAAACAAATTATCATATAAAAAGTAAATAAAATAATATAGTATTAAAACTAGTACAGCAGGGTATGCTATATAACGTTTCATGGTTTTCCCAGACCACTTCTTCAGAATGAACTTTACCCAAACGAGATGTTTACATTGATAAAAAAGTGTAAGATTTATCATTGACTTTATTTGAGTATATTGTTTTATAATTTTTGAAATTTTTTCGGGTTTTGTTTTATATATATATTTTATGTTATATATTTATGATTTTTCTGTTTAGAACAGTATAAGTTTGATTGCATATACAACGTTGCATTTAATTTGCGGTAACATTGCCTTTAATCTGCACAAGCCTGTTTTTTAGGGGGTAGGGTATTATTTAGGTGCTTACATATCTATATAAAGGGAATTGTAGAGGACATTTTATGTGAATATATTATATTCCCTGATGAAGGGGTCAGTTTGATCCAGAAATGTGTTGGAAGTCAGCTTTAATTTGTATCTGAGAAGCCCTACAGCTTAAAAGTAATTTCTATGATCTGATCATCTGTAAGCGTTCACGCTTACCTTTCCAGGGAACCGGCTGCTCTGTGCCCCGTTTGGCAGCAGGTCCCTGTGGCGTCCTGGATGCTGCATCCTGTGCTGTGTGTGTGGGTTCCTGCATGGCTTTGGCTCCCTCTGCTGGCCAGCTGAGTCAGGCTCGCGTCACTGGGGGATTCCTTGAGTGACGGGTACAGCTCTAAAAGTGACAGTGCTCCACCTTCCAGGGGTGGAGCTTAGAGTACTTAAACTGGCTGGACACAAACTCATTTGCCCTTTTGTGGTGTCCAGTGCAGTTGGCTAGTGTTTGTGCATAATCTCGGTTTGTCTGACTACCCGTTCTAGTGCCAATCTTTGGTTTGTCTGACTACCTGCTCTATGTATGACCCTGGCTTAGCTGACATTCCTTCTGGTGTGGACCTGCGGCTCTGGTAGACTAACTCCTCTGTGTATGACCTTTGGCCTGGCTGTCTATCCGTCTCTGGTACTGACCTTTGGCTCTGTCCGACTACCCGCTCTGTGTATGACCCTGGCTAGTCCTATACCTATCTGGTACGACCTGCGGCTCTGTTTCCGTATTGCTCCATGGGGGTTCGTGTTTGTCTGACTACCCACCTTGGTGCTACATGGGGTTGTCCACTGCGCACCCAGCATACCATTGCTCCAGTGGATAACTGGTTGGGTACTCCTGGTGGTCCTGGCAGATGTCTCCTTGTCCCTGTCCATTTACTGCGGCATTCAGGTGCGGACCTATAGCGCAGTAGCCTTTACTGGATCCTTGGCTGTTCAGGAGCGGACCTGTATGCAGTAGCCTTTCTCTTGTACCTTGTCTGTCCAGGTGCGAACCTGTGGCGCTGTATCCTTTCTCAAGAACCTTGTCGGTACAGGTGCGGACCTGAGGCAGCTTATCACCACCCTGTCTTCTGGAGCTCAGCTCGGTACCTCCGTAGCAGCTCTAGCCTTCCTTACATCTGCTATATTGTATTGAGTTATTGCTGTTGCCATTCTTTCTGTACTTGCATATCCTAATAAAGAGTGCGTTACCTACTGGTCCGCTTGTCGATATTGAGTCTGTGACATCATCTAAACATCATTTGTGAATTTGTGGGAAGTTCAAACAAACGATGCCAGATAAAGTCTTGAATGTGAAAGGAAAAGTTGAAAGGACTTGGAATGCAAAGTGGACACCAAAAAACCATGAGTTATCGGCATTGCTGAGAATAAAAGTAACTTCTAATGGGAATTAAGATTGAAAAAGAGCATATATATTCCTAAAAGAGGGGAATCTGGAACTGGTAACGGTGGTAGTCTATATCTTAATTAACGAGACAGTCGGATTAAGTCTGGATATTGGCTATCATTGTAAAGATAGTCCAATTTGAACAAGGAGATATAAATCTTATGTTACAATTTGATGAAAAAGATCATAGTAATACAACTATAGATACATTAATATAAGTGATTGAAAGTGGAACTGACTAATAAAGAAGTGGTCAATGCTCAAAGAAAGAAGATATCATTGGGATATATAAGTAGTTTTTAGGTTTTATTATTATTTTTATGTTCGATCATTAGGTATTTTATATATTTTTTTTCCTTTTTTATTTTTACTAATTTTTTTATTTTGCAGATAAAGACAATTTTGTATTAGGGGATTATTTGTTGACATCTTGTCATAATGCTCTCTCCGGTAGATGATTCACAGGTAGAGTATACACTCGACATTCTAGTTCTGTTTGGGGGTTTGAGAGTTAAATTTGCCTGCACATATCCGGAGACGGAGGTGGATTTCCCACACCACAGTAGTGGTACTTTTCAAGTTCATGTTCTATGGAGGGGAATCAGTTCTCTTTTGCTTTGGAGGAGGGTGGATTTTTTATTACTTTAACCCGTTATAAAGCAGAACAGAAGGTCGAGGTCACTAAGGGTGTACGGTAATACCGGTGAGATTGTAGAGAGTTGTCGGCATGTTTTGGGACTACCATATTTGTTCTTGTAACATATGAACACAGTTTATAGTATCCATTGTGTTTTTAGAGTATACATTGGAATTGGGGCATCACTGACGCGTAAAGGGATAGTAATGTTTCACAAAAACAGCAGCTCCAATTAACCTTCATAGTATTTGAGCCATAGAGAGTGTTATTTCAATACTGTCAGAGTTGTGGTTCAAGAGTAATTGAAGGATAAAGTTTCCCCTCCCGCCCCTTTTGCCTAGTGTAAGCCATCTTTTCTCAGATGTGGAATCCTAGTCCATAGACCAGACAGATAACAGCAGGGGATAAGCTTCTTACTGTGAGAACAATGAAAGCCCTGCCCCCCTTGACAAGTTGTTCAGGTTTTTCCCTTATCTTAATTGAAGATTGTCCCTCTTTGCAATCTACATGGGCACCTCCCTTCTGCTGTGGCTGAGCAGTGTTACATCAGTAAAAGGGGCGGGAGGGGGATACTTTGTCACTGAATTACTCTTGAACTACAACTCTGACAGAATTGAAATAACACTCTCCAAGGTCCAAATACTATGATGATTGATTAGAGCTGCTTTTATTATGAAACATTACTATCCCTTTAATGGTGTCTGCTGATGTTACTGCTATTTCCAACACGTAAAGGAGATGTTTACCTTTTAACTAGAGATTGTTTTTATTGAATAAAAAGTTAAATGTTATAATGTTATAACGGAGGTCGATGTTTGTTGAGATTGACTTAGGTTGAAGTCAGTTTCATAATTTTACAATAAAGGTAGACATTTGTTGAATTTTACTTTTGTTGGTCTATTATGTAGTGATCTCTATTGCGAAACTGTATCAAGAATTTTGTATTGATTAAGAGATTACTGGTGTTGTCATTGACAATCATTGGTGGAAGAGCCGGAATAATATTTTATTTATTATTGTTGAAAAACGTCAAACCTCAATCTTTCTCAGATGGATGCCGATAGGAGACCACAGGTTACTGTTTTCACCCCCCAACACATCAACACCCTTACTCTAACCTCTCCCCCCTGCTCTCACTATCTCCCTATCCGTTCATAAACCTCTTTCTTCTGAAATCTTCATAGGAGGCTTCCATCGGCAGCCTGTTCTATTTCTGTATTCCTGCGCACTGCTTCATTTCCCTTCATTGTTCTACACATGCAAAGATGGACCACATGTTCCTCCACAGACTCTGCATGATCCACTCAGCATGGAGTAACTCATAGGTCGTCTGTACATGTATGAAGAGGATGTAAACATCACATTGAATATCACTACAGATCTATACACAGATTTCTCAGATCATTTAAACTGGTATGGCCACTGCACAAACTGCAGGCCGTCACGCTTTTATAGTGGCCTGAGGGAGCCTGTCTCTGCAGGAATGGCTTGACCCAGCCAAAAAATTAAGTGATGACCCCCTAAAACACAGAAGCATTTAGTAATTCATATTGTATGCGTCCTGGCTCCTGTCATTATTGACAGGAGCGGAGGAGCCCCGTGTCTGCATGTCAATGTGATGTGTGCCAGGGCTTATTAATAAATACACAGCACTGTTCTGCTCATGTAAGATCTGCACTGAAATGAAAGGAGACCTGCAGTATTTTTTTCCATATGCGTCCTCGGTTATGTCACCCTAAACTACACCATAGGGCACAAATAAAATCTCCCATTGAATTAAATGAGGTTTTTAAGCACCTGAATGCTAGAGAAATCCCAAACACATCGGCTTTTAACCCCTTGAATGCAAAACAATGTCATTTTTGCTTCAGAATCACTCATCTGCTGTCTGCCTAAGGCCTCTGTAATTCTTAATGCCAGTCCTCAGGGCATACCCACATGGAAGATTATAAAGGGATAGTAACGCTTATTATGGGAAAAACACATTGCAGGGTTTATCCTGCTGAGTAAAACAAGGGTATTCCCACTGCTGACAAATGTTTTATTCAAATGTTATGCAAAGCAAAACATTTTTCGAGTGCAATACCTGCCTGAACTGAAATCTTACAGGGGCCCTGTTGCTATGGTATCCTGTAGAGGTTTAGGATCAACTGACCACATTTGTCCATAGACTGCTGTAACAGCACCACCATATATTTTAGGCCATGGAAGTACTGCACCTAAAATATGCAAGATTCAGCTGCAGTACCTTTTCAGGATATCACCTCTCAGCAGTGGGAATTCCCTCGTTTTACTCATCAGGGTAAATCCTGTAATATATATATATATATATATATATATATAATATACAGTGTATATTATATATCCATCCATGATATATTCCTAATTAACCAAGGGTAGATCAATCACTATGATTGATCCACTGATTACCTATCTGTGATCAAGTATAGATATGCTGAGAACCTGACCTATTGTGCACTAAGGGCTAATGTTGAAAAGAAAAGTGTAGCAAATCTGAGGCAAACCAACTGCGCTATAGGGAACAACTACAAATCACCCATGTTCTTTGATTTCAGTGGGACCTTTAAGTCCTTGAATGATAATGTGGTCTCCAGCTCATTACTTCTCTGACATTCAGTTGGGTTGAAAGGCCCCTTTAAATCAATGGGAATTTTTAATTTGTCACCTACGGTGCAGTTAGTTTGTCCAAGAATTATTTGAATTTTCTTTTCAGCATTGGATTTTTATAACCATACCTGGGAACTCTCCGAATCTGTCCAGGAGACCGGTTTTAGAGTTAAGTACCGGGTCTCCAGGACAGAGGCTGATTCTTCTGCCCACTTCTCCTCCTTCCCACCCTGTTCTGCCCACTTCTCCTCCTTCCCACCTTGTTCTGCCCACTTCTCTTCCTTCCCGCCCTGTTCTGCCCACTTCTCCTCCTTCCCACCTTGTTCTGCCCACTTCTCCTCCTTCCCACCTTGTTCTGCCCACTTCTCTTCCTTCCCACCCTGTTCTGCCCACTTCTCCTTCCCACCCTGTTCTGCCCACTTCTCTTCCTTCCCACCCTGTTCTGCCCACTTCTCCTCCTTCCCACCTTGTTCTGCCCACTTCTCTTCCTTCCTACCCTGTTCTGCCCACTTCCTGCCCACTTTATGGCACATGAACACTAAGCCCTGCCCACCCAATTTAGCCCCACCCCTTAGTGACACAAGCCCGATTAAGCCCTCCCCCCTTAATGAAATTAATCACGTCATTTACATCCCTATGGTCACAGCATATGACCCTCTCCAGGGGCTCAAGAGGAAGATGTTTCCAGGTATCCTTATAACCGTTCTGTGAGGCACACTTTCCGAATCCCAGCTGTAAACAGCATGCATAAATTGTTATAAAGATTAGAAGGTGTACTGAAGTGACTGCTGCCAGATAAACAAACTAACCATTTTCCCCGTGGGTTTTAATCATTCTACACAGTGGGACACAGGTGATGGTTTCCAGAAACACAGTCTCATGATTACTATATGGATGAAGGAATAAAAAAAAAAAAAAAAAACAGTCTTTGGCATTGAAATGTTTCTTTGCAAATAGGCAGATTATACTTTAGTGTAATAGATTTATACCTCAATAAGTATCCGGGGCACAAGGCCAGATTACATCTCAGGTTGTCCAAGGCAGGTAATCTTGGGCTCCCTTAGCTAGGGTTACCATACTTTAACTTTCACCTCAGTGTATCAACTGGATTTAACCCTTTGCATCCTGCAATGCATTGCAAAACAACTGCATATATGAAAGGAGAGTGGTGCACAGCGCATTGCAGTAGAAAACATCGCTGTAAGCTGTGGTTAGCATGGGGAATCTTCCTGCACTCACCACAAATCACATAATGGAGATAGAGGTGACATTACCCAGCTCTTTCCTACCAGGAAATACGGCACATTTACAACATACTTTACAGTTACAGGTGGACAGACTTTTAAGCCTCCAAAAAGAGGATCCATGTCTGGAAAGAAAATCTAGATATATGTTAACTCTACGTTAGCCCCAGCCATGGCCACAACCCCTTATTCACATAACCCCCCCAAGACCATCCACTGTTGCCTAAGATATAACATGCAAATGCAAAAACTTCCTAACCCACATTTGTTTTGCAGTGCATTGCACCCAGGACATTAAAGCGGAACTACCTCCTCTTCTAAAGTCTCCTCCAAATAATTACCCATCTGGCGACTAGCTGCTCAGTAGTGCTAGTCTCCAGAATTATTACCTGGTTATTGAGAATTCTGTACTGCTTCCGGGACTGACAGCCAGGAAACAGCGCAGGCATCTTTCCATAGTGACGTCTGTGCTCCTACGCTGTCAGTCCGTTCCGGTGCCATGCGGCTCCTAGCAATGCCTCCTAGAGCAGACTGGGACAGACAGCACAGGCGCGCAGACGTCACTATGCAAAGATGTCTGCGCTGTTTCTTGGCTGTCAGTCCCGGGAACAGTAGGAATTCTCAATAACGCGGTAATAATTCTGGAGACTAGCACTATTGTGCAGCTAGTCATCAGATGGGTAATTATTTGGTGGTAAGTTTAGAAGGGCTGGTAGTTCCGCTTTAAATAATTATCGGTAAATTGGTATGTAAACTGCTAAATCAAGCAGTCATTATAAACCAGGAGTGTGTCTGGCACAAGTGCATTGGGATTATTGTCGACACACATGCAACACAGAGTGTGGGTATGGCTAGTACAGCTGAGGCATGGCCACCCAAAATACGGCACTCCATGATATTGGATATTCTTTCGAATGGGAAATCCCACCCTGATCTGATAGTATAGCAGAAGAAGGAACGAGAAGTGTGTACTATTAATCACTGTAATCCATATGCACAAAGGCATAAGAAGACTAATTATTGGGCAAAGCAACTGTACCATAGGGGACAAATAAAAATTCCTGTTGATTAAAATGGGGCTTTCAACCCCTTGGGAGGTATGTTACAGGATTCTTCATTCTGTATAAAACACGGATATTTCCATTTTACACTTATTACAGCTGAAATCTGTTTGTTGTTTTTTTGTTTTGTTTTTTTGCATAAACCCTTTGAGTGCCTCTGACATACAAATGTTTAACCACGTCAGTGTTAGCCACCTGTGGGGCACTGCCTGGGCCATGTGTACCTGCATGGCCAAGAAGCCCCCTTCCCATGACCTCTTATTTTATGCAGACCTCATTGGGGGATGGGGGGATCAGGACCTCCCCCAATGCCGCCCCTCCCAGCCATTGTTCTCTCCCAGCTGATCGTACTGGGAGATCAATGCAGGAAACGTAGGACAGCAACGTGCTCTCCTGCTTCACTCCTACTCGAACTCATGGGTGGGATTGGGGAACACCACCTCACTTCACTGGTTATATGATCACTGATGATGCGAGAAGGCTTTCCCAATCCCAACCACTCATTATAGGTTCAGCTTGGAGTGGAATCAGGGGAGCATATCTCTTTACTGTCAGCTAGGAAATCAGTAGATAGGGGGCCATCAAAAAGGGTCCTGATCCCCCTCCATGAGGTCTAATACCGCAAGGAGTACCTGACGTTTCAGATTCCTCTGAAGAGGAACTGTTGGTGGATTCAGATGTTGAGGAATGTTCTGCTGTGGGCTCCTCTCAATTTTTTGGGGATCCTTTTGAGGTTGATCCAGAACCCTTGGCTGAGGGCCTGATCAGGGCCCTCTTAAACACACTAAACATTCCCCCAATTCATGAGGTTTCCTCAGATCCCTCTGATGTATTCCAGGAGCCTATAAAGCCCCATACTTGTTTTCCACCTAACCCCACTCTTGACCGCCTAGTGGCTGATGAGTTGAAATTTCCGGACATAAAGCCTACTGTCTTCAAGAAGTTTGCTAAGCTTTACCCCTTTTCTGAGGCGGCGCTTGCTCAATGGGTTCTTCCCCCTAAGGTGGACGCTTTTGTCTCAAGGCTATCTAAGTCTACCGCCTTACCAGTTTCTGAGGCGTCCTTTCTGAAACACTGGACTGACAAGAAGCTTGAGGTTTCCATCAAGTCCATTTTTGCCACTGCTGGTACTGCCATGCGTCCAGCATTCGCTGCAGCATGGGTTAACCGGGTCATTGTGGTCTGGACTGAACAACTCACCCTAGCTGTACGTCGGGGTGATACATCTTTGGACATGTTGCGGCTTCTTGCCAACATATCTGAGGCCCAGCACTATGTTTCTGCTGCCTTATTTGATGCTATCCGTCTGGTGTCAAGTGTTTCCACCATGTCTGTGGTTGCCAGGCAAGCTCTTTGGCTCAAGATCTGGGCTGCTGACACAGCTTCTAAGAAAGCCTTGCTGTCCTTGCCCATTCAGGGTACAACCTTATTTGGGCCAGATCTTAAGGATCTGATTAGTGAGGCCACTGGGGGTAAGAGTACTCATCTGCCCTTGGTTCCCAGGAAGAAACCTCCTCTCAAGCGTAACAGGTTTTTTTCAGACTGAGACACGTCCGGCGAACCAGGCGGTTCCCTCGGCTCCACATGCCTCCTCCAAGCCCAAACCGCAACGGAAGCCCAAGCACAAGGCTTCCAAGACTTCTCCAGCATGACTCGGCGAACCCAGGTCCCCATTCAGCTGTGGGTGTTCGTCTTCGTCACTATCACAGCATTTGGGAGGATTCAGTGGTGGACCCGTGGGTTTTACAAGTAGTGACAGAAGGGTACAGGATCTCTTTCGCCTCTCTTCCTCCCTTTCGCTTTTTCCCCTCTCATACACCCAAGGGCGTCGAAAAACACCGTCTCTTCTATGGCGCTATCCAGTCTCTTCTGGACAAGGATGTTCTGGAACCTGTTCCAGTTCAGGACAGAGGTATTGGTTTTTACTCAAACCTCTTCATAGTGTCCAAGAAGGATGGCGGTTGTCATCCAATTTTGGACATAAAGGATCTCAATTCCTTTGTGATCCTGTCTCATTATCACCAGGAGTCCCTGAGGACGGTGATTGCTGCTATGGTTCCAGGGGAATTTCTTGCTTCTCTGGACCTTCAGGACGCATATTTACACATTTACATCCAGAGAGCCGGCAGTATCTCAGATTTGCCTGCGACCAAGGGCATTTTCAGTTCTCAGCTCTTCTCTTTGGTCTGACTACAGCACCTCAGGTCTTCAACCGTGTCCTGGGAGCCTTAGTGTCCGTCCTCCACCGGTACAGCATCAGAGTTACTCCACACATGGACGACTTGCTTCTGAAAGCCCCCTCTGCGGACCTTTTTCGTCAGCAGGTTCAGGACTCCATTCACGCTCTCACCCATCATGGGTGGATCATCAACTTGGACAAGTCAAATCTTCTCCCATCCCAGCGGCTGGTCTTCCTGGACCTTCTCTTCAACACTCAGAGGTGTTCAACCTCATTGTTCAGAAGTGGGGTCTTCCTTGCATCGACGTGATGGTGACAAGACACAACCAGAAGGTTCTGCTCTCCCTGGAGGGATCCTCTTGCTTTGGCAGTGGATGCCATGTCCATTCCTTGGTTATTTCCTCTAGCTTACATCTTCCCTCCCCTTCCTATGTTGCACAGCGTGTTACGGAACTTGAGACTGGAGCGATGTACAGTCATTCTAGTTGCTCCATACTGGCCTCGACAAGTTTTGTGTCCAGACCTTATGGATCTGTCAGTGGCGGAGCCATTCCGACTCCCCTCCCATCCTTATCTTCTCCTCCAGGGTTACCTGTGGAATGAGGAGGTTCATCGTCTAGCTTTGACGGCTTGGAAATTGAATCCTCAATATTGAAGAAGAAAGGTTTTTCTTCTGGTGTGGTGGCTACCATGCTTAGTGCTCGCAAGCCAGGTTCCTCAAAGGCCTACCACCATGTCTGGTTGACCTTTCTATCTTGCTGTGCCGATAGGGACTTGTCTCAGGAATTTGATCTGCCCACGGTCCTGGCCTTCTTGCAGGATAGTGTGGATAAGGGCCTCAATTTGAGTTCCCTTAAGGTTCAGACTTCTGCTCTCTCTGTCTTAAGTTTTATGTACATCTCACTGAGTCTGTCAGGCAATCAGACGTGCTGTTCGTCATTCCTGAGGGTTGCAGGGCAGGAAGACCTGCATCCAAAGTGATTATTGCTTCTTGGATCAAGTCCACTATTCGTAAGGCTTATGAGCTGAGGAAGAAGCCTGTCCCTTTTAGGGTCACGGCACATTCTACTCAATCTATTGGGGCCCCTTGGGCTTACAAGAATCAGGCCTCTGCTGATCAGTTGTACAAGGCTGCCACTTGGTCGTCTGTGCACACCTTTTCAAAGCACTACCGTGTTGATGTGTTGGCATCTCCTGATGCCAGCTTTGGGAGGAAAAGCCTGGAGGCAGTTTTGCCTGTCTAGGATTTTCTTTTGTTCCTGGTGCTTCCTTCACTTTGAGTCCATTGGCTATAATTAATTGTGCTGTGTAACAGTTTGAGGGGGTGTTACCCCGTCCAGTGTCTGTTGTCACTTTATTGTTGTTGGGTTATCTCTGATCTGATGGTTCATATATGCTCTGGTGACTTTGGGGGCCTTGCGCCTGGTGCTTGCCTTACTTCCCACCTCTGGGAAACTCAATGGTTGGACATCCCAAAGTTACCAGTAACCTGTATTGGACAATAGAGAAAAGAGGATTTTAGTCTTACCTGTTAAATCCTTTTCTCTTAGTCCATACAGGTTACTGGTCTCCCACCCTGTCAAGAGACCATGCTTGTCTGTCCTGTGGCAGACTGTGAGGGTCCTTCGGGTTCACGCTCACAGGAGTCTTCCTTCCTTCCACTATCTATCTAGTCAATAGTTAGAGTCTCTCATCTTTCTGGAGGTGGTTGGCTAGCTGCAGCCAAGGAGGGAAGGTAGGCTTCACCACCTGCAGTCATTTCTAGAATTGCTCCTGCCTACTTAAAGGGACGGATTGCCTACCCAAAGTTAATAGTAACCTGTATGGACTAAGAGAAAAGGATGTAAGACTAAAATCCTCTTTTCTCTTCGTCCATACAGGTTACTGGTCTATTTGGTTCAATGTCACAGGAGTTTTCCTCTTCTTCTCACTATCTAGCTCAATAGGTTTTATGTCACAAATCTAACTGGAGGGAGTGGCTGGGTAGTCTGCTATGGAGGAGAGGGAGGCTCCGCCCCTGCAATGTTTTTGAAGACTAGTTCCAACCTACTAGAAGGAGCTGTCGCCTCCTCATGGCACCTGTAAGAGATATGGACTAAGAGAAAAGGATTTAACAGGTAAGACTAAAATCCTACATACAAATAATTCCAATACGCCCTATATATAATCTGTTGCTATTTTACACCAAATCCTTACTTGTAAAGATAAAAATTAAAAGATATAGATAAAGTAACGGTGTGAAGCGTCAATGGTAATATCAGATTGAATAAATGCTGAATGAAAAATGATGAACGATAACTTAAAGGATTTGGGAAAATATAAAACTTTATTAAAAATTGTTTTGAAAACCCATGTGACACATTAGTGAATATACTTTGTCAAATGGCAGAAGTGGTTGGACATATTTGACACAGTATATTCGCTAATGTGTCACATGGGTTTTCAAAACAATTTTTAATAAAGTTTTATATTTTCCCTAATCCCTTTGAGGTATAATTTATCATTTTTCATTCAGCATTTATTCAATTTGATATTACCATTGGCGCTTTACACCGTTACTTTATCTAAGATTGAAATCCTATTATTGTGATCAGGTGTTATATTGTCCCTATCTTTGCAATGTGCAGGAGACCTTTCTAGGAGTCACTGGGTTAAAGGGATAGTAATGTTTCACAAAAACAGCAACTACTATCTTCATAGTATTTGAGCCATAGAGAGTGTTATTTCAATACTGTCAGAGTTGTAATTCAAGAGTAATTGTTAAAGTTTCCCCCCCCCGGCCCTTTTACCTAGTGTAAGTAACCTCCCCTCAGATGTGGAATCTGGTCCACGGACCAGACAGCTCACAGCAAGGGAGAATCTTCTTACTGTGAGAACAATGAAAGCCCTGCCCCCCTTGACAAGTTTTTCACTTATGTTAATTAACCCCTTAAGGACCGGCGGTCATGGGACATTTCCGTCCCATAATGACCGCATAGGCGCACTTGGACGCGCCGGTACACGTGACCTGTCACGTGTATCGGCGCTTCATTATGGGGCTTGAAAGAGATCGCTCCGATCTTGGAGCGGTCTATTTCAGGCCCTATTTTTACTTACAGCGCTCCCGGTAGAGCGCTGTAAGTAAAAAAGTATGTGACATACCATGACCGTCATCGGTCCTTGAGTAGTTCAAGGACTGTGACGGTCCTGGTACGTCAAGGGTCCTTAAGGGGTTAAAGATTGTCTCTCTATGTGATCTACCTGGACACCACGTTTCTGTTTTGATGTGAGCATTGTTACATCAGTAAAGGAGCGGGAGGGGGATACTTTATCATTCAATTACTCTTGAACTACATCTCTGACAGTATTGAAATAACACTCTCCATGGCCCAAATACTATGAAGATTAATCGGAGCTACTGTTATTGTGAAACATTACTATCCCTTTAAAAGACCCATTAAAATCAATAGCATTGTTGTTACTTCCCTATGGTTCTGTTGATTTGCTGTACATATTGTTTGTGTATGTATCCCAAAGAGTTAAGGCATTTGCATATACACAGCTGGTTTCTTTTAATTAATTAATGGCCATTGAGGGTCCAATTTCCTGCTCGTGTGTTTTCTATTTTATTGATGAGCAGCTGGTTATGTCTGCATTAAGCGCCATTCTGCATCCACAGAACAGGATGTGTATTTGGCAGCGTTTTACCATTAGAAAATTGAAAAGCAACAGGATCCTTCTCCCCCCTTCCTCTCTGTATCTGTGCAAACTGCAGGGACAAACATTTTGAATTAAGCTACTAATTGGTTCAGCAATGTTATACAAGTCTTTTAGACCCATCGTTTGCAGGAATTGTAAACAACTGGACCATTCAGAGCAGTCAGTGGATTATTTAGAGACCCTAACTGAGCAACAATCTACGTATTTGCACATCAAGGGATAGCAGACACTTACGAAAAAAATATATTATGCTGGTCTTTTACGGATGAGTGAAAACAAACAGATGCTGCATTCAGAAGTTATTACTGTGAAATCCAGATTTTTTTTTTTAGTTATTAATTTATTTTACATTTAACCCTTTGAGTGCCAGAGGGTTACGGAACACATTGCTTTGCACTCAAAGGGTTAAGGAATAGTAGCTCTATATTAAAGAAGCAATGCACTGCCTACCCCTCTGGCACTGTTATTGTATGTTTATCTTGGCTGTTCTCAGATCTTAGTAGCTCTTTGGGACTTTTGCCTATTATTCAAACTAATGTCTATCGAATGTGCTAAATTAAGAATAATATAATTAGGGTTAAATCAGATTTCCAGAAGGATTGGGTTTGGGGCAGTTTAACCCTTTGAGTGCAGGAAGAGAGTATGCAACTCTTTGCAATGCGTTTCATACCCTTCTGGCACTGAAAGGGTTATTCATATAGGATGTGTTTTGGTGTATTACATGTAAGTGGTTTGGGGAATTATGTGGGGAGTGTTCCATATATGCTATTTGGCCCTGTATTTGCCTTCTTGGATCCCAATGGTCCTGATTTTCAAAGTTTAAAGAAATAGTAATAGTAAATAAAAGCAGCTCCAATTAATCATCATAGTATTTGGGCCATGGAGAGTGTTATTTCAATACGGTCAGAGTTGTAGTTCAACAGTAATAAAATAAAATATCCCCCTCCCGCCCCTTTTACAGACATAACACTGCTCACCTCAGAGCAGAAAGGTGGTGTCCAAATGGATCACAGAGAGGGACAATCTTAAGTGATGAAAAACCTGTCAAGGGGGGCAGGGTTTTCACTGTTCTCACAGTAAGAAGATTGTCCCTTGCAGTGAGCTGTCTGGTCTTAAGACCAGATTCCACATCTGATGGGAGGCAACTTACACTAGGTGAAAGGGGCAGGAGGGGATACTTTATCATTCAATTACTCTTGAACTACAACTCTGACAGTACTGATATAACACTCTCCTTGGCCCAAATACTATGAAGATTAATTGGAGCTGATTTTATTTTGAAACATTACTATGCGCTCCCCTGATGTTAATATTGCTTATGTTTATTATTAAATGTAGTTGTTGTGGTTAATATTTCTGTGGAAGAGCAGTTTTAACCATTTGAGCAATAAAAAAGGGTTAAGTCCGTTAGATGAGGTTTTCTGCTGGTGGTGTACTACACAGTACTGTAGACCAGTAGTGACGCTAAGTCATGTGACTTCCCAGAAGAAAGCATGTCCCTGGACATTCTTTTGAAGTGTTGTCAAGCTGTTCATTGTAATAATGTCCCCGTACAGTAATTGTTATTCATATGTACAGAGATATACAGTTATATAATCTATCTGCACAGATATCTTAGTTTTATGTGTTTGTGCACAGCACAGTCACACATCTTCTATAAATTATTGTCTGGTGATCCCCAACAGCTGAAAAGCATTAGAGTTGTCACTGCTTGCATCCAAGCACTGAAAATAAGCTACTTTCCTGTGTTTCCCCTATAAAGCAGTTGTAGCTTGTTTATTTTCAATATCACAGGTGTTTGCTAACCCATGCAGTTTTTTTTAATATCAAGGCAAAACTCTAATTTTATCCTAAATGCTAATCTGCTTCAAGAGTTCATAGTGTCCTTATCTTAGATGTGACCTTCACTATGTTTAAAGTATTTGGCAAATCCGTGATAAGACCTAACAGTGCATGTGCAAGACAAATTTAGAGGACTAACGGGGATATTTTTAGTAGGGGGCGGAGGGGGAGACATCTTGGATCATGGTTTTGATGAATGTACCATAATCAGGTGGCCACATTTCCCTGCAACATTACAAACCTGACTCTAGAATTAAACTTTTTAATGGAAAAATATGTTATAGTGCTTATCCTATATGCAAGACTACTGCCAGACAGAAGTTATTACAGGTCAGATTTGCTTTATTAACATCTTAAGGAAGGGTGATGTGCCAGGGCCATCACCACTGGATTTGCGATAAGGACCAGTGATGGTCCTTGCATGTCATGGAATTCTGTGTGTGGCTGGACTCCGCTCTGCCATTCAAAGTTCATTGCAACAAAAGAAAAAAAGCTCTGTGGTCCTTAACGGCCTCCCCACCCCCCCGCCAGATCGAGTTGGGAGGTTGTTAAGGGGTTAAATTAAAGGATAATTTTGTATTTTGGTCCTCAGTTAACGTCGCTCCTAGTACTTCCTGTGGGGAGCCATAGTTTAGAACTCAAGCTCTTACATACAGTGTATTAAATAAAATTTCACTAGGTGCTGTTGATTAAAATAAATATGTTGTAATAACTTTTGAATGAAGAATCCTCCAGCAGTGGGCGTATACTTGTGTAAGCCCAAGCATACATATTTTTCATAATAAGACAGAATTAGATCTCCCCAAGCAGCCGTGCATTGCCCCTTCAAGTCACATAGAGTTGTTAGTCATTGCTCTGCTTCTTGAAATTGCACATCATTATGTAGCCCAAGTTCAGAAAGCACAACAGTGCTTAGCATCTCTCCTTCACAAGAGCTTCCGTGGAAGCTAAATATTTTTCTTCTTCTTGTGACTAGCTTAGTATAGTGGGGTAAAGGTCAAATTGCTGAGTATTCCAGTATGTAATAATACCTTTTTTTTATTGGACTAAGATTACATTTTATGAAGACAAGCTTTCGAGAAGTATTCTCCCTTTCTCAAGTCTAAAGCATACTGGCAATGAGAGCAGGACAAAGACAAAAAAAAAGTTTGCAAAGGAAAGTTTGGAACTGATAGGGAGTGGATGAGGAATGTGAGAGGGGGAGGAGGAAACTGGCAGCAAGTGGGACAGGGGGAGAGGGACAGAATCAAAGAACACAGATGCAAGTGAGAAAGGAAATATATATATATATATATATATAATAGTGTGAGAGATGAGTAAAACATGTATCAGCATACCTGGGACAGTTCATTATCTCGTATCTGGACACAGAGGCTTCTTCTCCCCCTGTTCCTCCTCTTTCCCCCACCCAATTCCCCACTCTTCCCAACCACTTTTGTGATGCAACTGGTAAGCCCCTCCCCACCCATGAGTAAGCCACATCCCCTTTTGTTAGCAATTCACTCCAATTATATCCTACAGCAGCACCAGAGGAGTCCCCTCCAGGGTCTTCAGAAGTGAAAGTTCCCAGGAATGTGTATCAGAATAAAATAACTAGAGGGAACTATTATATACAATTTAGGTAGTATGACAAGAATCCCAAGTCCTTATTCAGTCCATTGTGTTTTGTGTTGAAGTGACTGATCATCTTGATTTCAAATGTCTTTCAAACCTGTGTATTCCTGAAGTTCCCTCTGATTATTTTGATTTTTAAGGTTATGGATGGAGTGGTTATCGTGGGTGAAATGATGACCGACTGGAGTATGGTTCTTAGTTTTATCGTATTTCTCAGTAGATTGTCTGTGTATATTCATCCTTAGGTTTAGTGGTAGGCCTTGGCTGTGAATGATGCCTTGTTTAGCGTGAGGTGGGTGAAAGCTGGAGTTGTGAAGGAAACTGCACCTGTCTGTGGGTTTTCTGTATACAGATCATCCTAGTTTGCTATTGGTGAGCGTTATGTTCGTGTCCAGGAAGGGTATCATTTCTGTAGAGAAATCTACTTTAAGTTTAATGGATGGATGAAATGTGTTGAAGGATTTGTGAAAATCTTTAAGTAATTCTTCACCTTCTGTGCATATGATGAATATATCATAGATATAGTGGAAATATTTGTAAGGTTTGTAGCGGTATGTGTCAAGAAATCTCTGTTCCATGTCAGCCATAAAAAGTTTTGCATGCTGTAGTGCTATCTTGGTACCCATGGCACATCCCATTATCTGTAGGTACAAATCCTGGCAGAAGGTGAAATAATTGTGAATGAAAATAAATTGTATTTATTTGGGTATAGTTTTGGGGCTGTATTTTTGGTTTAGGGTCTGTGATAACAGGAATTAATACCATCCAGGTGTGGAATATTGCTATAGAGTGATTCCACATCCAAGGTAGCCAGAATTGTCTCTGCAGGTAAATCTTTGGTTTGGTTGAGTTTGTTAAGGAAGTTTGTGGTGTCTTGTATGAAGCTGTTGGTGTTAAGCTGTTTGCCCCCAGGCCAGAGATCTGCTCAGTCAGAGAGTCCATACCTGTTACTATTGGCCTGCCTGGGTTTCCTGATTTGTGTATTTTTGGAAGCATGTAGATGGTCCCCGCAGTGGGGTTGGTTGGTATAAGCTTTCTCAATTCAGATTGAGAGTCTTTTGGGAATATTTTCATGACATTTTGGAGTTGACTTGTATATTTTGGTGGGGTCTTGACTTTTTGTGTAGGAACTGGTGTCAGATAGTTGTCTGTGTCCCTATTTTATGTAGTACTGGGTCCTTTTTTTTCACTTGTATCTGTATTCTGTGATTCTGTATATCTCCCATTATCCCACTTGCTACCACTTTCCTCCTCCCCCTCTCACATTCCTCGTCCACTCCCTATCAGTTCCAAACTTTCCCTTACAAGCTGTTTTTTGTCTTTGTCCTGCTCTTATTGGAAGTATGCTTTAGACTCAAGTAAGGGAGAAGATTTCTTGAAAGCTTGTCTTCATAACATTTAATGTTAGTACAATAAAAAAAGTGTATTATTACATACTGGAATATTGATTAATTTGACCTCTATAACAGTCTTATACTGTTTGTGATACTGTGCATCACAACAGATTACAGCATAAATAAAAAGGCTTAACTATGGGAGGAGATAGAAAACTGGTTAAATGATAGACAGCAGAGAGTTGTAAACGGGACCCTTTCAAGTTATTCTAAAGTTGTGGTGCAACATGGTTCAGTCCTGTGTCCAAAGCTTTTTAATTTGTTTATTAATGATCTAGAAGTGGAAATTGAAAGTAGTGTCTCAGTCTTTGCTGATGACACTAAACTGTGTAAGTAAATACATACGGAGCTGGATGGGTTTTCTTTGCAGTAAGATTTTGATAACTTGAGCGAACAGGTGGAGAAGTGGTAGATGAGGTTTAATGTAGATGTAGATGAGGTTTAATGTAGACAAATGTAAGGTTATGCATTTGGGCTTTAGAAACAAACATGTTACTTATACACTACATCGGAAACTACTTGGGGAATCCTCTTTGTAGAAATATTTATGTGTACCGATAGACAATAGACTTCAGCAGTGTGCAACGTCACTGGGAACCATACACAGGGTGGCAATATAATTCAACCTCTATATAAAGCATTGGTAAGGCCCATATAGAATATGGAGTACAAGTTTGGGCATTACTGAACTGGAAAAAGTTGAGCAAAACCAATAAAGGGATTGGAAGATCTGAGTTATGAAGAGAGACTAGCCATACTGAGACCTGAAAGGGGTGATATAATTACCATTTACAAATATATTCAAGGTCAAAGCACTCTCTAAAGAATTACTTACTCAAAGAACCGAGCAGAAAAACAAGATGTCATCCATTAAAGGGGATCTATCACTCCTAAACAAGTTTGTCTGAATATGTATTTTATATAGCTATTATGTGTAATATTGCATACATTTTTTTGTTTACAGCATTATTAGGGTGAAATCTAAGAAATAAATACTGCCCTGAGTCCTACTTCTGGATACACTGTGTTTACCTGCTCTGTAACTGCAGTCTGTCACTCTGCCTGTGCTCCCCTCCCTCTTTCCAGCCTCCTCCAATGATGGAAGCTTTCTGCCTGTAAGCTGGAGCAGTCTCATTGGCAGAGATCAATATCTAGCCAATGAGACCTCTCCAGTTTACAGGCAGAAAGCCTTCGTCTGGCTGGATAGAGGGAGCAGAGTAGAGGAAGAGTGACAGATTATGGTTACAGAGCAGGTAACCGCAGTCTATCCGGAAGTAGGGCTCAGGGCAGTATTTATTTCTTATATTTCACCCAAATAATGCTGTAAACAAAAAAATTAAATCAATATTACACATAATCGCTATATAAAGTACATATTAAGACAAACTTGTTTAGGGTTGATGGATCCCCTTTAAGACTAATGGAAAGGTGCTTTCAACTCAAACAAAGTGAGGGATTTTTGAGAGTAAGGGTAGTGCAGTTATGGAATTCTTTGCCTAGGGATGTTGTGTTTTCAGATACTGTAATTGCTTTCAAAAAGTAAAGGATACATTTCTAGCTCAGTACAATAAAGAGAATTATAACAGCTGGTTTCAAAGCAGATATGATGTTGATCCAGGGAAATAACCAACTGGGATTTGGTGTCAGGAAGTATTTTTCTCTGTCGTCCAATACAGGTTACTGGTAACTTTGGGTAGGCGATCCGCCCCTTTAAGTAGGCAGGAACAATTCTAGAATTGATTGTAGGGGGTGGAGTCTACCTTCCCTCCTTGGCTGCAGCTAGCCAACCAGCTGCAGAAAGATTTGTTCCTTGGTGAAGACACAGGCAAGAGAATAGTTCTGCTATAGTTTTAGAAATTTTTTATTTTTCTGTTAGAAATGGAATACCACCATTAGGCGGATAACCATAACTGACAATGCCCTTAAATGTGGATAGCTCAGTGACCAGGTGCTTTTTGTGGACCTTAAGCCCTGGGGGGAAAACCTTAGGTACAAGTTATTTCCTCAGGAGTTGCCCACCGAGGATTCTTCTTGATACATGGTAATCTGAAGACAGAAGATCTTCAGAAAAGGTGACCAACCCTTTGAGTGCTGCAGGTCCACATGTTCCACAGTGCCCCTTTGCACAGGGGTTTTTGCTTGGGAGTTCTTATTGCACACTCCTGCACTCATTGGGTCTATCTGTATGTCTGTTGGGTGTTTTGGAGCAGGTTTATGTGGTAACTTAACCCTTTAACTGCTGGTTTGCATCTTTTGGGGGGTTATTAGCACTTTCCCTACTGGGTTCAGTGTTTATTTTTGGGGTCTTCTAACTTGTTCTAGTGATGTCTCATGTAATTTTATTTCACAGTTTTAACTTTGACAAAATTTGAGTTTAGGAGCGCTTTACCGCATAGACGCCATTGCTCCATTCACTCCTATGGGACTGCACAGTTTGGGACATATCTCTGCAACCGCTCAAAGTAGCGACTTCAGAGAGGGCTCATTTTAATTGTCTGACCTTTCTCTATCATCCGGTTACCATTGCAAGTATGTTGGGGGGCTCAGGGGGCTTCGTGCACTGTTGGGGTACTTATTCTGGGAAAACTACATTTCCCATGAGCGTTTGCTTCACACGTTCATTTGTTTGGCTCCCGCGCGCGGCAGCCATTTTGTGCCTTTTCTAGAACGAGTATCCTATGCAGGGCTTGGACTCTACTTCTCTCCTCTGCAGATTAACCCTTCGCCTGCCAGATAAGTGCATTTTAGCGATTTCTGGGGTGAAATTTTAATCTTACACACTGTATTTGGGTGATTCCTTATGTTTTAAATGTTTTGACACTGTGAGAATGTCTAATCCGTTGAAGCTGGGGTCAGGCCTAAGACTAAGGACGCTGGGGTCTCTGTGTCCCCTATTGTGCACTGTTCCTCATGTCATTCAGGGTTACCTAGAAAATTCTCAGGTCATTTATGCCCAGCATGTTCTGATGTCCCGGAGTCTCTCCCAGAGACCTCCAGTCATGCATTAGAGCCAGTTTGGGTGCAAGAGTTCAAGGCTGCTACTAGGGACCTTATGTCTACATTGCAACTCTTTCCATCCCAGTTACAGGGGGGCTTCCATTCATGGCAGACTCCCTCCTAAGTCAAATCATTCCTGCCTAAACCGCAGGAAGTACATGACATATCAGATTCCTCTGAGGAGGAACTGTTGGTGGATTCAGATGCTCCTATCTCCAGGCTATCTAAGTCTACTGCCTTGCCAGTTTCTGATGCGTCCTCTCTGAAAGACTGGACTGACAAGAAACTTGAGGTTTCCCTCAAGTCAATTTTTGCCACTGCTGGGACTGCCGTGCATCTGGCATTCGCTGCAGCATGGGTTAATGGGCCATTGCGGTCTAGACTGAATAGCTCACCCTGGCTGTCCGTCAGGATGTTCCTACTTCGGATATGTTGTGCCTTTTTGCCAACATTTCTGAGGCCCAGCACTGTGTCTCTGCTGCCTTATTTGATGCCATCCATTTGGTGGCTAGGGTTTCCACCATGTCTGTGGTTGCCAGACGGGCTTTTTGGCTCAAGATCTGGTCTGCTGACACTGCTTCCAAGAAAGCCTTGCTCTCCTTGCCTTTTCAAGGCACATCATTGTTTGGGCCAGATCTTAAGGATCTGATTAGTGAGGCCACAGGGGGTAAAAGTAACCTTCTGCCTTTGGTTCCCAGGAAGAAAACCCCTCTCAAGCATAATCGTATTTTTTGTTCCTTCCAGACTGAGACACGTCTGGCGAACCAGGCGGTTCCCTCAGCTCCGCATGCCTCCTCCAAGCCCAAACAGCAATAGAAGCCCAAGGTCTCCTCCAAGCCCAAGGCTTCCAAGCCTTCTTCGGCATGACTCACTGATCCCAGGGCCCCACTCTGCTGTGGGTGGCCATTTGTGTCACTACCACAGCGTCTGGGAGGATTCAGTGTGGACCTGTGGGTTTTACAGGTGGTGACGGAAGGGTACAGGATCCCTGTCGTCGCTCTTCCTCCCTTTAGCTTTTTCCCTTCTCATACACCTCAGGGTGCAGAGAACCGCCGTCTGTTCAACGGCGCTATTCAGGCTCTTCTGGACAAGGATGTTCTAGAGCCGGTTCTAGTTCAGGGCAGAGGTATTGGTTTTTACTCAATATCTCTTTGTGGTCTCCAAGAAGGACGGCGGTTGTTGTCCCATTTTGGATCTGAAAGATCTCAATTCCTTTGTGATCAGGTCTCATTATCACCAGGAGTCCCTAAGGACAGCGATTGCTGCTATGTCCCCGGGGGAATTCCTTGCTTCTCTGGATCTTCGGTCTGACTACAGCTCCTCAAGTCTTCAACCGGGTCCTGGGAGCTTAAGTATCCGTCCTCCACCGGGACGGCATCAGAGTTTCTCCTTACATGGGCGACCTGCTTCTGAGAGCCCCTTCTGCGGAACTTCTTCATCAGCAGGTCCAGGACTGCATTCACGTTCTTACCCATCATGGGTGGATCATCAACATGGATAAGTCAGATCTTGTCCCATCCCAGCATCTGGTCTTCCTGGGCCTTCTCTTCGACACTCAGCAGAGCATGGTGTTTCTCACGAATGAGGTAGCTCACCAGGTCGCCCACAGAGTTTCTGCTGTTCTGGCTCACGATCCAGTTCCAGCCAAGAAGTTGTCCTCTCTAGTGGGGAAATTCATCTCCAACATAGAAGTGGTCCCATTTGCCATGGCTTACACCAGGCAACTCCAGAGATTCTTGATCCAGGTGTGCAGGGGTCAGTCGGACCTTCTGAAGACGTCGGCATTACTTCCTCTTCATGTGGAACTGAGTTTGTTCTGGTGGCTGAACCTCTCCAATCTGCTGAAGAGCAAGTCCTTCCTAGTTTCATTCTGGACCAAGGTGACGATGGATGCCAGCCTCTCCAGATGGGGAGTGGTCCTGGGTCGCCTGAGTGCACAAGGTTGGTGGTCCCCCGAAGAATATCTCCTTCCCATCAATGCGTTGGAGCTTCGGGCGATATTCCATGCCCTTTGTCATTGGACTCCCCAGCTGAAAGAAAGCCCAGTACGGGTACAGTCCAACAACGCCACAGCCCTGGCCTACATCAACAAGTAGGGCAGAACAAGAAGTCTTGCTGCTTGGTTAGAGGTCAAGGCTATTTTGTTCTGTGCAAAAGAACACGTTCCTGCCATATCCGCAGTACACATTCCTGGCGTAGACAACGTCATGGCAGACTTCCTCAGTTGACACACGGTGGGCAGCGGAGAATGGTAACTGCACCCAGAGGACTTCTCCCTCATCATTCAGAAGTGGGGTCTTCCTTGCATCGACCTGATGGTGACAAGATACAACCAGAAAGTCCCAAGGTTCTGCTGTGGCTGGAGGCATCCTCTAGCTCTAGCAGTGTATGCCATGTCCATTCCTTGGTTATTTCCTCTGGCTTACATCTTTCTTCCCCTTCCCAAGTTGTACAGGGTGTTACTGAAACTGAGATTGCAAACCATGCACATGTAGAAGACCACTTCAGTGAAATAATTCTTTTTCAGTAACGGGATCTCGGCTCAGCTGCAGAGCTGCAAGTCTGTCGTACGACAGACTTCCCCTGCAGTCAGTACAACGCTGACTTCAGGGAAGGGGGAGGGAGGGGGGAACTTTGAGAGATGAACCTGGGGGCTATTAAATTATTTTACAAATATCTACAATATGGGGGATAGTAATAATTAAGATGATATAGTTCAACATAGAGTTGACTAAGAGACAATCCTTGTTTTCTTTTTAACTCCGATCCTAGTTTTATAAAACGTTCCCTTATAACACTCTTAAACGCACCCCATACTGTCGTCTTAGATGCATCTTCTGTCAAATTCTCATCAAAATACCATTTCATCCTTTCAGAAAAATAGTCAGCATTGCTCTTATCCATCAATAATTTCCCATTCAACCTCCAATTAAACCTTGATTTAACCTTCCACGTCAACTTCAGGTCCAAAAAACAGCTGAATGGTCGGACCAAGTAATATCTCTAATAACTACATCTTGACATTCCTGCACTGAAAAGGACCTAACCAAAAAATGATCTAGACGTGAACATGATAAATGTGAAATCTCTCTCTCTTACATTTGCTCTGTAGAGTTCCTTATACTTCTTCAGAAAACCATGAGGTTCCATAGAACGCATTGTGAGAACCACTGGTTTAGGAGACTGTAACTACTTACATTTAGTCAGAGGTTGTTGAGAAAATGAAAACATTTAAGTTGAAGCTTATACAAAATCACACACCACTTGCTTCTTGCAGGACTCTAAAGTTATATGTTTTGTAACAAATTATATATTTTATTTTGCAGATTTCAGTTTTAAAGAAGACACATTATGGGTAAACAAAATAGCAAACTACGACCTGAAGTACTTCAGGACCTACGAGAGAACACAGAGTTCACTGACCATGAGCTACAGGAGTGGTACAAAGGCTTCCTGAAGGACTGTCCAACTGGGCATCTAACAGTAGAAGAGTTTAAGAAGATTTATGCTAACTTCTTCCCATATGGTGATGCCTCAAAGTTTGCAGAGCATGTATTTCGTACATTTGACACAAATGGAGATGGGACAATTGACTTCAGGGAATTTATAATTGCGCTAAGTGTCACCTCTAGGGGGAAGCTGGAACAGAAGCTGAAGTGGGCATTTAGTATGTACGACCTTGATGGCAATGGCTATATAAGTCGAGGAGAGATGTTAGAAATTGTGCAGGTAAGAGAAGACTTTTTTATGTATGTTTGTTAAGGAACACAATGACTTTCCTCTTAACTCACTGTGTACAGACATTACGGTTCTGTCACTTATAAGACACCTATTAAGGTTGCTATGCTAATGACATCCAAGGTTCCAGCACAAGACTTGAATAGATGCCCCTAGAGGACATATTATAGACTACATTTTAGGCATCTGGTGACATGGAAGCTTTACAGTGCTTACTTGCAAGCTGCAGTATTTAAAGTAACAGTAAATTATTTGATGAAAAAATGTTAATTCTTTAAAGATCAATGTGTTACACACCCCTGGTCCTTAAGGGGGTTGAACTTATTTCAGTTCAAGCTATTAGCATTTAGGGGCTTGATTCAAACTGGTACACACTGTCAGAATTCTATTAACCAGCCTGCATCCTTTGTAACTAGTGTTGGTCACATGATCTCACGTTGCTGCCATAGCCTGTCACTGCTATATAGAGTGAGTAGCAGAAATAGCAAAGGAAACTAGCTAATGTTCAGTGTGTGACATAGTATCAAACACTGACCGTGAGCTGGTTTCAGTCACCCTCCCTCCACCCCCCTAAACACTGCACCTAAAAGTATCCCCCTGCCTCCTATACACCTAACACAATCAATACACTCACTAATCCTAACAAACAATGAATACTTAGAGGGGTGACATTACACGTATGTGTGTCCTATAGCTCATGAGTGACCCATCGAGCTATATACTGATTGACTGGGAGGTGCAGTTACTCTAGCACATGTTTAGTGGAATGGAAAGCCAATGGAATCATGAGAACTAATATGAACAGGAACTGGCCATATAAATGCCAATCCCTGTCATAGTTTGCTCACACTGGCAAGGGCAATGGCCTGAGCAGGACAAGGTTTTTTTTTTTTTGTATTTTAGAGGCAGCGAAGGTGGCAGCAGGGTATTGGGAGGGGGGGGGGTTTGAGACTTGGCCCATCCATGGGTTACTAGTGTAGGGATGCCTAGTTGCGCACGTGACTCCTTTTGTATTGTATGTCGGTTCGACTCAATGCCTATTTTTTGTAGGTGCTGAATTGCCGGCTGAAATTGCATTCCCTGAATATGTATTAAAAGCCACTACGTGCAATAGAATGGCAAATGGATGTTCTGTTCCATGGATTTCACTGGGCACTAATCTAGCATCCATCATGCATTTTTATCTGGTGGTTGTTTGTCACAGCACAGATAAAAGACTAACAAACCAGAACTGTCACGCTGTTACATCCTCAGTCCCATGTGTTCTTCACCCCATAACATATTAAAAAAAAATATGAATCATATTCAACAATTTCAATTAAGGTAAAAAAAAAACAACTACCTGTTTCTTGTCCGATAGTGTGAGGGAGATCGGCACCATCTTCATTACGTTTCCAAAGATTGACAGCGCTCTCCCTCACGAATAACTGCCAATCTTGCAGATAATGCCTGCCCTATCACTTGGAGGCAGGAAAATATGACCTGACTTCATACAGCATGAGGATAGCTGGGACAGGAGGTGGGTGAGGAAATTAGGTCAGAGAGTAGTTCCATAGAGAGGTGCTGTACTACCTGTACCACACAGAGAGTCTCCGGGACAGTTTTAATTATCCAAGTGCTATTTAAAAAAAAAATATTACATGTATTAGTAATTTTTACCAGCTAGACCTACTCCGGTTAAGTTTATTGGGGGTGAAAGTTCCTTTAGCACGCCACCAGTTTTATTTCTCTAACTGCCCTAATAGAATCAAGCTCCAGAAGACCAATTATTTATATTGTATTCTATGGGAGAGCTTGAGTCTTAGACTATTGCATTCCATAAAAAATGAGAGGCACAGTGCAACTTAGTGGCCACAATAGAAAATTGCAGTTTAATTTAAAGAAAAAAAGTTTGAGCTATGATAAAGTTTGAATGAGGTATCTCCCAAAAGTGGATTTTACTTTGCTTTACTCAGCAGAAAAAACATTGCAATATACAGTAATGTGCAAAAGTTTTAGGCAGACGTGAAAAAATGCAGAAACGTAAGAATGCTTTAAAAAATAGATGTTAATAGTTTATATTTATCAATTAACAATATGCATAGTGAGTGAAAAGAAGAAAAATGTAAGTCAGATCAATATTTGGTGTGACCATCCTTTGCCTTCAAAACAGCATCAGTTCTTCTAGGTATAATTGCACAAATTTGGGGATTTTGTAGGCAGTCAGGTGTATGATTAAACAATTATGCCAAACAAGTGCTAATGATCATCAATTTAATATGTAGGTTGAAACACAATCAATAACTTAAACATAAACACCTGTGTAGAAGGAATAAAACTGAGTGAGGAACATCCAAACTCAACTAACAAGTTGATGTTGCTGAAGACTGTTTAATGTCAAAGGTCAGACACCATGGCAAGATTGAGCACAGCAACAAGACACAAGGTAGTTATACTGCATCAGCAACATCTCTCCCAGGCAGAAATTTCAAAGCAGACAGGGGTTTCCAGATGTGCTGTCCAAGCTCTTTTAAGACGCACAAAGAAATGGGCAACGTTGAGGACCATAGACGCAGTGGTCAGCCAAGGAAACTTAGTGCAGCAGATGAAAGACACATCATGCTTACTTCCCTTCGCAATCAGAAGATGTCCAGCAGTGCCATCAACTCAGAATTGGCAGAAAGCAGTGGGACCCCTGGTATATCCATCTACTATCCTGAGAAGCCTGGTCAGAAGTGGTCTTCATGGAAGACTTGCAGACAAAATGCCATACCACTGATGTGGAAACAAGGCCAATTGACTCAACAATGTACGAAAACACAGGAACTGGGGTACAGAAAAATGACAGCAGGTGCTCTGGACTGATGAATCAAAATTTGAAATATTTGGCTGTAGCAGAACCCAGCATGTTTGCTGAAGAGCTGTAGAGCGGTCTGCAGGCAACAGAGAAGCATGGTGGAGGTTCCTTGCAAGTTTGGGGCCGCATTTCTGGTAATTTGGTCAGAATTAGTGGTCTCCTCAGTGCTGAGAAGTGCAGGCAAATGCCATCAGAGAGGCATCTGATTGGCCCCCAGTTTAATCTGCAACATGACAAGGACCCCAAACATACAGTCAAAGTCATTAAAAAGGAGTTGTGGAAGTGATGTTTTGGCCCTCACAGAGCCCTGATCTCAACATCATCCAGTCTGTCTGGGATTAAATGAAAAGAGAGAACCAACTGAGGCTGCTAAATCCACAGAATAACTGTGGTTAGTTCTCCAAGATGTTTGGAACAACCTACCTGCCGAGTTCCTTACAAAACTGTGTGCAAGTTTACCTAGAAGAATTGATTCTGTTTGAAGACAAAGGGTGATCACACCAAATATTGATTTAATTTAGATTTTTCTTCTGTTCACTCACTTTGCATTTTGTTCATTGATAAGAATAAACTATTAACATGCCTATTTTTGAAAGCATTCTTACTTTACAGCATTTTTTCACACTTGCCTAAGACTTTTGCACATTACTATGTATATATATTTTTTCATAATTAAACTTTACTGCTTCTTTAGGTTTATAGACCCTCATTTAATGTTTAGGTGTTAAGGTTCATTGAAAATATTTTCTGGAGTAACACTTTGAATGCCAGGGAGATGGGCAATGCATAGTACTGCAATTCCTTACCCATCCTTCTGGAAATCAAAGGGTTACACCGGTAAGTTGTGGTAATAATAAACGTTAAACAATTAATGATAATAAAATAAAAATTCCCCAGATTCCTATAGATTAAAATGGTGCTTTTAACCCCTTGATTTTAAAAGTTGTCTAACATATTGCAAAGCAATGTGTGTGTGACCCCTCTCACACTCAGATTTTAACCCTTTGAGTGCCAAAAGGCTACACAACGCATTGCAGATCAAGGGGGTTTATACTCTAGGATACTTGTCTCATTAAATTAATTTGTGTCTCAGGGCATGCTGTGATCATGGGGTGGAGGGTGTAACTGACTTCTCCAAGACCAGCACAGTCAGTTTCAGCCCTTCCCCAGTGGCTCCGTACTGTGATCACTGCTGAGGAGTTCACATGTGCCTGTGGAGCAAATGACAAAAGCAGTGTACGTGACCATTGCCTTTGTCACTGTTCTCTGCATCTCTCATCTGCACTGTGATTAAGAAGAAGAGGGAAGCAGAGAACACACATCCTCCCAGGGGAAAATGACCAAACTTGTACTTTTATTATAGATGCTGGGGGCAGGTTTAGGAGTAGAGCAAGTCTGGTCATTTGATGATCTACTGCCACCTCTTGAGTTACTGAATGAATAATTTAGAGGAAGACAAAAATATTTAATTTACACAGACTGCTTCATAGACACAAACATTATGTGATACACTTATATACACACCACACAGTCTGATCACTTAAACACAGGGACATCAGGGTGATACACTTATATACACACCACACAGTCTGATCACCTAAAACGAGGGACACCAGGTGGGAAAGAGGGACATAAATATTTTCACCTCAGAGGGTCAGTACCCTCTAAAAGGGGACATTTGGGAGTACCTTTTATCCAGTTAAAAACCATTTGAGTAACAGTTCTCAAAGGAAAACCTATAAAAATGTTGGGGTTTTTTTGTTTTGTTTTTTTATTTTGTTTTCATTTGTTTATTGTCAAATTAAAGGGATAGTAATGTTTCATAAAAACAGCAGTTCCAATCAATCTGCATAGTATTTGAGCCTGTTACAGTTCTCAAGCAAGACAAGGAGTCAGACGGTATAGTCAAAATCACCTTTATAAGGATAATAAACAGTAGGCAATAAATGAATGTACGTAAGCAGAGGGTGACTGGAGAAGCTAGTGACTCTATCAGAAATAGGAGCCTGTCGACGAGTCAGCCACTTCTGCTGAAGACTAAGCCGAAGCCAACTGGTAGTCTCAGAGTAATAGGTGGAACACACACGGAACCTACAGTCTTACTAATATAGCAACAAGGGAGACTACTGACTCACGCCAGCAGTCAGTGAGGAACAGCTTGTCTCCAATAAGGATGGCAACAATGGAGACTACTGACTTATGCCTGCAGTCAGTAAGGTCAGAGTCTTACAGAGCCCCAGCTCTGCAACAGGATTGATGTCTGTGGGGAACGGAGCCACACAGCGGAGTGAACAGACAGAGCTACACGTCAGCACTAGCTAGGATAGTCAGACAAGACAGGTTCACACACGGACTGGTTAGTTAGCCAGAGCCACAGGTCTGCACCAGATAGGATGTCCAATAGTAGTAGGCAACACTGGGAGGATAGTTATACAGAGCCCCAGGTCAGCACCAGGTTGGATAGACAGACAAGACTGGATCATACACAGAGCAGGTAGTCAGCCAGAGCCACAGGTCTGCACCAGATTGGATGTCTAAAGCCAAAGGCGCGCACAGGTAGAATGGTCAGACAGAGCCACAGGTCAGCACCAGAATGGATAGTCAGACAAGCCAGGTCATACACAGGATACAGGAGCAATAGGAACTAGAACTGCACTGAACAACAACATAAGGGTAATGATACACAGGCCCAGAGAGGTTTATAAAGGAGTAGGAGAAGGCGGGACCAGTTAGGTCCCCCAGGCTGGGCCTATAACAGGTGTCCAGGCAAGTGCCTGGTTCATGATGCCAGTAATGATGCCAGTAACAAGAAACATAAGCAACCAGGCCACAGGCAAGAGGGATGCAGCTAGTGACGCTGGAGCGTCAGTCCAGAACCCTGCTCCCGGCGGAATGGCGCAGGCCAAGGTAAGGCACTGTGACAGAGCCATATACAGTGCTATTTCAATACTGTCAGAGTTGTAGTTCAAGAGTAATTGAATGCTAAAGTTTCCCCCTCCCCCCCTTTTATCTAGTGTAAGCCACCTCCCTTCAGACGTGGAATCTGGTCCACAGACCAGACAGCTTCTTATTGTGAGAACAATGAAAGCCCTGCCCCCATCGACAGGTTTTTCAGCTTTTTCCCTTATGTTAATTGAAGATTGTCCCTCTCTGCAAACCACTTGGACACCTCCCTGCTGCTCTGAGGTGAGCAGTGTTACACTAGGTAAAAGGGGCGGGAGGGGGATACTGTATCATTCAATTACTCTTGAACTACAACTCTGACAGTATTGAAATAACACTCTCCATGGCCCAAATACTATGAAGATTAATTGGAGCTGTTTTTATTATGTAACATTACTATCTCTTTAAATGTTGGGTTATATATAAATATGGTATCAAAAGTAAGCTCTACTTATGCATATAATTTGTATCGATGTACTAAATGTATTGGAGCAAAAATATGGTTGAACAAAGAAATAGTAAAAAGAACAAAATTGTTCTTGCCCTCTAGTGTAAAAAAAGACCTGGTCACTAAGAGGCTAAGTTCCAGGGTTCACTTTGAAAATGTCGCCCTCTACTGAGAGAGTAACGCAACAGCACATTAAAAATGTCATTGTGTTGAAAACAGAGAGATCAGAATGCCACCTACATGAGAAAGGGTCCTTCTGATATCGCAGCCATGAGAATGTCGTATCCTCAGCAGAAGTGTGCAAAACACAGAGTAAAATAGTTTCATATCCCCAGATTTCTTTACAATTCATTATCTCTGTGACACCCATAAACCGTGTGACTCCCCACTCTCACCTAAAACTGTGTGACACCCCATTTTCTCATAAGGGAGCAAAATGAGAGCTATAGACTGTAAGTACTTCAGCACTCTGGAGATCTCTCCTGGAGCCATTTTATCATTGTAGCTTACACCTAAAAATGTAACAAGTTGTACTATTTCAAATCTATAGAAGATAGAAGTAAACTTTCAGTATGGGCATCATGATATAGATCACCTTATGACTCCTGAAGGTGTTATCACAGGGCCTGGTAAGTTATCACAGGGCCTGGTAATCTGAGCACCAATGCCAAGCCTCTTTCCATTCTCCCACTCATGGCTGGGAGGGGTTGCTTTAAATGTAACAAGTGGTGGCAATCCTGTGGTTCATTTAAAGCCTTTGCTTGCCATTACATTTCCTCGTCATTATTATCATGGCCTTTCTGGCCCAATTTATCCTCCAGTCCCATTTGATAGGGCTCAGGATTCAAGAAGCACCAGAGCCTGCAGGGGGAGCCAGGCTGCAGGTAACAGCGGAGCACAGGTCACAGTGTACACCCTGCATACCTCCCCCTCCAGCCAGGAGTTCGGACTAGCTCAGTGCACAGGAGGCCAGGAGTAGGCAGCAGGGCAGGCAGCCAGATGTTCTGTGGAGCATGGGGGGGCAGCGGAACAGCACTTCAGCCAGGCCAGGAGAGCAAAAGACACCCAGCAGCAGGTGCCCAGGGAGGCACATCCTGCAGGAGGAGATCAGGCTGGGGCAAGTGAAAGGGGCAAAAGGGGCAGGTTGCCAGCAATTCCTCTGGTATTCTTCACCTTCAGGGCTATTGAATCTGTAATGTGGGGCTATGAAATTATTTTACTCAGTGTATGACACATATTATATTATTTTACTCCGTGTTTTGCACACTTCTCCCGAGGATATGATTTGCTCATGGCTGCCATATCAGAATGACACTCTTTTCATGCAGCAGCATTCTGATATCTCTGTTTTCAACACAACATTTTTAATGTGCTGTTATGTGGCTCACCCAATAGAGGGCAACCTTTTCAAAGGACACCAAGTGCCAGAGGGGTAGTCAACTTATTGTAAAGCAATGATTTGGATACCCTCAGGCATACATCCCAATATTTCAAATGGCCAAAGAGGGCACTTTTGGCTTAGGTGGTGTTGCTGGGGGTGTAGCTGGTGGACAGGGCATTAGTGCAAATTGTAGGTTATTTAATGACCTATTGACATCTCTTTGTGTAAATGAATAAGTGATTTAGCACAAGACCAAAGAATTTTATTTACACAGACTGCTTCATAAGCACATGTACTGATGTCTAATCCCTTAAGTGAATCTGGGGTGGTTTGCACTTTATGACCAGAGCCATTTTTACATTTTTAAGTATGTCCTTGTTAAACAATATTTTCCCTCTAATTCCTTAAGTACACCCACACAAATTATACAACGTTTTTTTAGCACAAGTAGGGGTTTCTTTTGATGATACATCTATATGGATACCTCATCTTTAAATTTGATTAAAATAGAAAAAAGAGTAAAAAAAAGAAAAAAACAACATTTTGCATACATTTTCCTGTCAGAATTTGTAAACTATTAGTTCATGTGAGAAAAATACCCCCAAATATATTCATTTGCTTCTCCTGAATATGGGAGTACCCCATATGCCTAGTATTTCAATCCCTTTTTAACATTTACAGGGTAAATACTACAAAATGAGCACCATTGTTTCCAAGCTGTACTTTTTCAATAAAGCCCCTTCTGTGGAACTTCTTCATCAGTAGGTTCAGGACTACCCATCACGGAGGGATCATCAACATGGACAAGTCAGATCTTGTCCCATCCCAGCGTCCGGTCTTCCTGGGCCTTCTCTTCGACACTCAGCAGAACATGGTGTTTCTCACGAACGAGGTGGCTCACCAGATCGCCCACATGGTTTCTGCTGTTCTGGCTCACGATCCAGTTCCAGCCAAGAAGCTGTCCTCTCTAGTGGGGAAGTTCATTTCCACCATAGAAGCGGTCCCGTTTGCCATGGCTCACACCAGGGAACTCCAGAGGTTTGTGATCCAGGTGTGCAGGGGTCAGCTGGACCTTCTGAAGATGCCCAGTTTGGGTCCAGTCCAACAACACCATGGCTGTGGCTTACATCAACAAGCAGGGCGGAACAAGAAGTCTCGGCGCTTGGTTAGAAGTCAAGGCTATTTTGTCCTGGGTAGAAGAACATGTTCCTGCCATATCTGCAGTGCACATTCCTGGCGTAGACAACGTTATGGCAGACTTTCTCAGTCACCACACAGTGGACAGCGGAGTGGGAACTGCACCCAGAGGTGTTCACCCTCATTGTTCAGAAGTGGGGTCTTCCTTGCATCGACCTGATGGCGACAAGACACAACCGGAAGGTTCTGCTCTTGCTGGAGGGATCCTCAAGCTCTAGCGGTGGATGCCATGTCCATTCCTTGGTTATTTCCTCTGGCTTACATCTTTCCTCCCATCCCCATATTGCACAGGGTGTTATGGAAGTTGAGACTGGAGCACTGTCCAGGCATTCTGAATGCTCTGTACTGGCCTCAACAGGCTTGGTTTCCTGAGCTGGATCTGTCAGTGGTGGAGCCATTCCGGCTTCCTTGCTGTCCACATCTTCTTCTACAGGGTTACCTGTGGAAAGAGTATGTTCATCGTCTAGCTTTGACGACTTGGAAATTGAATCCTCAATATTGAAGAAGAAAGGGTTTTCTTCTGGTGTGGTGGCTACTATGCTTAGTGCCCGCAAATCTGTTTCTTCTAAGGCCTACCATCATGTCTGGTCGACCTTTCTCTCTTGGTGTACTGATAGGGACCTTTCTCAAGATTTTTATCTGCCTACAGTCCTGGCTTTCTTGCAGGACGGTGTGGATAAGGGCCTCAGTTTCAGTTCCCTTAAGGTTCAGACTTCTGCTCTCTCTCTCTGTTTTCTTTCAGAGGCGCATTGCTATTCTTCCTGATGTCAAGGTTTTCTTCCAGGGCGCTGCTCATATTTGTCCTGTTTTCAAGAGTCCCGCTCCCCAGTGGGATCTTAACTTGGTTTTGGGCACTCCCTTTGAGTCCTTGGCTACTATTCCACTACACCTGCTGACATGGAAAATGGTCTTTCTCCTGACGATCGTGTCTGTTAGCCGTGTCGCGGAGTTGCATGTTCTGTCTTGTAGACCAACCTTTTTGGTGTTTCACAAAGACAAGGCAGTGCTTCACACTTCTCAGGAGTTTCTCCCGAAGCTGGTTTCTGAGTTCCACACTAATCAGGAAATTGTGGTGCCTTCTTTCTGCCCTGACCCTACCTCTGACAAGGAGAGGGATCTCCACTTGTTAAATGTGGTGCATTGTCTCAAGTTTCATGTACATCGCACTGAGTCCATTAGACAATCTGACGCGCTGTTCGTCCTTCCTGAGGGCCCCAGGGCAGGGAGACCTGCATCCAAAGTGACTATTGCATCTTGGATCAAGTCCACTATTCATAAGGCTTACGAGCTAAGGAAGAAGCCTGTTCCCTTTCGGGTCACAGCTCATTCTACTAGATCTATTGGGGCTTCTTGGGCTTACAAGAATCAGGCCTCCTCTGATCAGTTGTGCAAGGCTGCCACTTGGTCGTCTGTGCACACCTTTTTGAAGCACTACTGTGTTGATGTGCCAGGCTGGCATTGGCTGATGCCAGTTTTGGGAGGAAGATCCTGGAGGCAGTCTTGCCTGTCTAGGATCTTCTTCGGTTCTTGGTGCTTCCTTCACTTTTGAGCCTTGTTGGCTCTAGTTCCGTGTGCTGTGTAACAGTTCTTGGGGTGTTGTTACCCCTGTTCAGTGTCCATTGACACTTCATTTGTGTTTGTTGTGCTATCTCTGATCTGATGGTTCATATCTGCTCTGGTGACTTTGGGGGCCTCGCGCCTGGTCCTTGCCTTACATCTTGCCTTTGGGAAACTGAATGGTTGGACATCCCAACGTTACCAGTAACCTGTATTGGACGACAGAGAAAAGAATATTTTAGTCCCACCCTGTCAAGGGACCATGTTTGGCTCTCCTGTGGCAGACTGTGGGGGTCATTCGGGGTCATGCTCACAGGAGTCTTCTTTCCCTTCTACTATCTAGTCAATAGTTAGTGTCTCAAATCTTACTGGAGCTGCTTGGCTATCTGCAGCCAAGGAGGAAAGGTAGGCTCCACCCCCTGCATTAATTTCTAGAATTGTTCCTGCCTAGTTAAAGGGGCAGATCGCCTACCCAAAGTTACCATTAACCTGTATAGACTAAGAGAAAAGGATTTAACAGGTAAGACTAAAATCCTCTTCTCCATTCTTCTTTTTCTTGTACTTTGTAACAGGAGCAATCTCACTCATCTGTAAGTGTCATAGACCTCTGTCTGTGTTAGTCTGACTCTCTGTTCCCTTTCTGTTTAATCAAACAGCTACCACAACTGAATAGAGAGGAATAAACACCAATAGCATTCTTATAATCATTTACAGATACATTTGAATCTCAGACTATTTTACATATTAAAGAAAAGAGAGAGCACACATGTTAGATAAAGTACAAGGTACAAATCATGAAAGAAAAACAAAGGCTGCAAGTCAAATATAATGATATCCATCAAAATCACAATATATCGCAGAAAATTAAAAAAATTAGCAAATAAATAACTTAATAAACATTTATAAGTCTGAGATGGGCATTTAACTCTATCACAGATCAAACTCCTATTTATTCTAATGACAATGTAATTCTGTATTCTCTATTCTGTACCTGTTATCACCACATTTCTAAATATTTAAAGGGGAACTACCACCCCGCAATAACTTAAGCTTCACTGATTGCTCATCTGGCGACTAGCTGCTTAGTAGCACTAGTCGCCAGAAATATTACCCGGTTCAGCAGATATCGGCGTTTTACCGATGGTGACAGGGGCAGGAAGCACGGACGTCTCTTCACAGTGACGTCCGTGCGCCTGCGCTGTCAGTCCCTTTTGCACTGCTGAACCGGGTAATATTTCTGGCGACTAGAGCTACTAAGCAGCTAGTCGCCAGATGAGCAATCAGTGAAGCTTAAGTTATTGCGGGGTGGTAGTTCCCCTTGAAATCCACAACTGACAGTCTTTACTATGAAGAACCCTTTTATGCTGAAGTTCAATCGTCCTTCACTCTAGTTATTAGGTGTGGCGTTAGGATGAAAGGTACCCTTGAGAGGTGTTTGTATTGACCTTAATTATACTTGTACTATGCACTCAGATCCCATGTTGGGTATCTTTTTCCAGCATATATCAACCACGTTTGTACACTCATTCTTGATATCAGTTCCATGATTCTGTGTATTCATTTTGTTTCACCTCTCTGTACTTTTTACAATTCTAAGATGCAATTTTTAAAAACAGGTACCTTAACCCTTTGAGTGCCAGAGGGGTGTGCAACGCATTGCAGAGCAATGCGTTGCATACCCCTCTGGCACTCAAAGGGTTAAAGAGGAATAGCGCCGCAAATGATAATTACATTAGTGATATGCAAACACTTAGTTTTAATTTCAAGTATAATTGCTGCATTAATGAAAAATAGAACCTTTTAGCAGGCAGCAGGGAACTGTGCAGACATCTTGCAGAGCCAGAATCTCTCTAACAGTTGGAGTCACTAACAACTGACTACCATGATGTAGCATTCAAAATGTAGAGACTACAGACCATAGTCACTGGCTGTGTTACAAACACATCTGGTGATAGCAAATTCTTTGTTGTAGAGATGGAACAACTACGGTTTTTGGTTACATACAGAGGTTGCAACCTCAGTATAATGCTAACCTGAGCTTGATATAATGATAGAAGCTGTTCACAGCACACCAAAGGGAAGCGTGAACATGCTCCCTGGGGCAGCTGGGAGGGAGGGGGGAGGAGAAGACAAGCTGTGCTGTGCACATTATGCGGAAGATTAAATATCTTTTAAAGTTCTTGTATTATATGAGAAAAAAAACAGCTTTCCTAATACTACTTTATTAACAAAACCTAGAGTAAAAAAATATTTATGAGGTAATACATCCCCTTTAATATACTGAAGACCTTTAGGGCCATATGTTCAAAAGGAAAGTATAGGAGTTCTGGGGCAAACCATTTGTACTATAGTGGAGATCTAAAAATTGCTTCAGAATGCCTTAGGACCCCTCTCTAGCATTCAAGGAGTTAAAATCCCCATTTGAATTAATGGGGATGTTTAGTTTTCCCCTACATAACAATTGGTTTGCCCCAGAACTCCTCCACTTTTCTTTTGAACATACGTCCCTCTTAGCGCTGATTAGCAGGTTACTTTTGTCAGATGAATATGAGGAAAAACAGTGACTGGTAGAATAGTCTTTTTTTTGTAGAATAAAAAAATATGCAATTTGCATATTTTGTTGAAAAGAGAAAGTTTCTGTTGCTTGATACGCATGTTATTTGTTTTTCCCCTATAGGCAATTTACAAGATGGTATCATCTGTGATGAAAATGCCAGAAGACGAGTCCACCCCAGAAAAAAGAACAGATAAAATATTTAAACAGATGGATACAAATAATGACGGTACGGTTTGCTTATCTCGTCCTAACGTTATTTCATCTTTCAGCTCCAGCAGCACAAGTGCAGAGCTGTCTTATCCACACAAGCTATAGTTATTAACCCCTTGGATGCTTGAGATGTCTCCACTGCTTTAACGAAGTAATACATTGTTGATACATAGCTTCCCTGAGGTTAACCTTTTGAATGCCAGAGAGATATTCAAAACATTTTTCCACAATGCTTTGAGTACCCCTCTGGCACTCAAAAGGTTAAATGAGAGCTAACAGCATCTAATACGAATCCCCACTTACGTTACTAGGAAATTCTAATGCTCCCTAGTCCCTTCAGCCAATCATGGATGTCATGTCCGCAGATGCACCTGTCTCCACCCACTTCACATTGTATCTTAACCCTTCAAGGACCCGAGGGGTCAAGCACCTGTGGTCCTTAAAGGGTTCAAAATGTCCCCCTCCATGTACTTGACATCCAGGACTTGGTTGAAGATATTAAATGTTATAGGGAGGCTAGGATTTTCTGGGTAAAATAAGTGGGAAGTTACTATTAGGAGATGTTACTTCTCCTTTAAAAGTCAAATCCTATACATTTATCCAGTAACATATAGCTCAAAAGAGACTAACAGGGACAGCCAAAAGTAAAATCTGATCTATGTGTAGTAAAAATAACAATTTATTAGTATACTAGTGTAAAAGCCTGTGTACACGAACCAAGGGCCAGGTGATGTTAACACTTTGAGTTCCAGAGGGGTATGCAATGCATTGTTTAGCAATGCGTTGCGTACCCCTCTGGCACTCAAAGGGTTAAGAGGCCAGTCCTGCTCTGCGTCCTGCCGCCAACGCAGTCATGCACTGTAGAAACTGCCCGAAAGCACAGAATGCGCCCAGCACAGAACTCCCAGCATTGTTTCACAATCCTTTTCACACGCCTCTGTTCCTTAAAGGGTTAAAAAAAATGTTCACATATTTTAAATTGCTTATTTTATTCTTAACCCTTTGAATGCCAGAGTGCCAATGCATTGGACGCCTTTCAGGGACACTCAAAGGGTTAACCCTTTGAGCACCAGAGGGGTATGCAATGCATTGAAATGAAATGCGTTTCATACCCCTCTGGAGCTCAAAGGGTTAAATGAGGTTAGCGAGCTAAATCCCAAAACACCACAGTTGCATTAATCCTGCAGTATAGTATGAAAAGATTTTACATACAACAAACTCAGGCTCATTCAATAGATTGTGAAGCTGCTGATTGCTTTGTTATCGATCAAGAGCTCCTATCAACTTGAAGGATCACAGTGTAATCGACTATTTTAGACATTATTGTATAAACCTTAATGAGACTGTCTGAGGCAATGGAATTTGATATATGCTTCAACCTATCAAAAATGACAAGACTTACATGTCTGCTTCACTGAAGAAGAAAAATCTAGGTACAATGTACGGAAATCTAAATAGAACGGGTGAGGCAAACCTAAATTTTCAAACTTACCTTTTATTTAGACCAGGTCCGACAAACCCCAGGTGCAGGTTGCCATGGTGACTAGGAATTGCTTCCTGACATCTGTTTGGTGAAGCCACCGCTGTGAAGGGGGGGGGGGGCTAATGGACTCTAGAGCACAGAGAAGGTGTTGGCCCTTAAGTTATCTTGGCCCAGACAGCACAGTGTACTTCTTTTTGAGCCAGCCCAGTGAGCCTCTGTACTCACCTGCTCAGGCTGGCAGTTGTGGCTGAAGTCTTATGTAGTAAAGGTAGGAGTCGGGGTCATCAGGGAACCCTTAACCATCCTCATGTGGCTTTCACGGGTTGCTTAAATTCTGCAAGCACCAACTTTGTACTTGCATTTGCAGTGCATTGTAGTGCTCCTTTTGATCTCTTGTGGAGAACAATGCGAACAATTTGTTGTGTTGCTCCTGAGTGCTGTCCTGTAACTGAAAATCATCCAGTACCCTACCAATAATATTTATTAAAAAAGTGAGAAATCCAGGATTAGGGGGTGAATATACACGTGTATATATATGTGTGTGTGTATATTATATATATATATATATATATATATATATATATATGTATATACAGAAAAAAGGAAGAAAGCTCGCAGCACTATCTCATCATAAAATATCCATATAATAAATATAAATTAAATAAAAGTATATAGATGAAAGATATAGACAGCAGCAAGGAATGAGAGGGTTCTCCAGTCCCCTTGAGATTAGGCCTAGACCCAAAAGTGAAAACACATACAAACATGGGCATAATGGGCATATATAATAATCCTTAGTAAATATAAGCGAAATAAGTGAGAATTTCGGCCCACAAATTGGCTAATCCGTGTGTAAGCTTACCAACCACGCCAAGGTATCTCACTTTATGGTAAGTCCTACTCTAATACACCTACAAATACTATACTGTTCCAGTGTGTATACTCCCTGTCTGTTTGGTATCAACCATTCCTTACATGACTTATGAGGAAGGATATAAATGGAACATAGTTCTCTATGTAATCACTTTAATAATGCACGCCCACATGGGCCCTGCACCAGGTAAGTCATCTACACCGTTTTTATTTTATTGTATGTCTACTGTTTTTAATTACACTACACTGGGACCCACAAATAATAATAAAAACATCAAAATATAATTTAAAGGGTCCCCTCCAATGCGTTTCAAAATAACATTTTTCTTCAGGGATTTTTAATTTAGATAGTATTTGTAGGTGTATAGCATTATAGCTAACTGATAGCGGGCAGAAGTATAATTAAGATTCCACTTGCCTTCTCCCATCCATCGTCCGTACCAATGAAGTAGATGAATAGCTAGTAGATAGCGGGCAGAGGTCTTTAAATCCAATATTGAATGCACAATGTTAATGATCCTCTCCCGTCCATTGTCCACTGCCAACATTCATCTCACTCAACCCTTTGTATTCCGGAGTCACTGTAGTCCAATATCACCAAGGATAAATTCACCTCCTGTATATAATACTCGGTGTAAAACCAAAGATACAATTTTGCCCACTGGGGTCCTCCTTCTACAACGCGTTTCGTACCCGTTGTGGGTACTTCTTCAGGGACTTAGCAGAGTAACGATATAATGCGCAATGTATCTTTACATAAAGAATCACCTGATCCGCTTTGTACACATATATACAACATCTCCAAAGGATGGAAGCAGTACATTATTTTCTACAGCAAGATGTCTCCCTGCCAGACGACCAGAAGACGTTAATTATGACTAGCATACATTTCATTTTGCACAATAATTATTTTCAATATGATACATCTTATTATTTGCAAACACAGGGAGCTGCCATGGGTGCCAGCTTCGCCCCCAGTTACGCCAACCTCTACATGGGGTATTGGAAGTGTACCGATGTGTTGGGGGCGGGACTTCAATTAAGATAGGGAAAAAGCTGAAAAACTTGTCAAGGGGGAAGGGCTTTCATTCTTTTCATACAAAGAAGATTGTCCCCTGCTGTTATCTGTACTGTCATACAACCAGATTCACATCTGAGAAGAGATGGCTTACACTAGAAAAAAGGGGCGGGAGGGAAACTTTGCTTGTGAGTACCTCTTAAACCATAAAGGTTTGAGAGATAAGACTTATATCATTCTTCATGTTTTTTTAATGCCTTCAAAATAAAATAAAGTTAAAGCGAAGTATTACTATCCCTTTAACCTTAGTATTCACCATCAGTATGATCTTTTTATCTTAAGCTAGCCCCTGACACGCAGAGGGTTAAAGGTATTAACATGATTGTTAAAAAAAAAAAAAAAAAAGGTCCAAAGCAAAATTTTCAAGCCATGTTTTAGCCTCATGTAACGCCTTAGATGCTAGAGTCTTTTCCAGATACGTTGGAGACTTATCTAGCACCCAAGTGGTTAAATGAAAACAAACATCTAAGAATGAAAATGTCATGTTATGATTTTTTGACCAAAGGAGAATCTATAAACACCATATAAATAAATATAAGGCCCTTCAAGTGTCCCGCAGAGCTTCTTAGGTCCTCCCTTAAGCCGGCAATCCAGTCCACACTCCTTCTGCTAAATGAAAACAGGGACAGTACTGTCACCGCCCATTGAACTTCACATATCAGGAGAGCAATGCCAGTCATAGTCAACGTCACAAACATGGCGCCGCTCTCCCTCTCTGCACCGGACGGAATCAAAGGTAGTTTTTACACTACAGCAAGGAATTTCAACTTTAAAACATGTATTTTACAGACCATAGAGACAATACTAAACTGTATAGGGTGAGGAAAATTTAGGTGAAAGATCTTGTTTAAAATAAACTGCAATTTTCTGTTGTAATCACTAGGCGGCACTGTTCTCGTCACTTATTGTGAAGAGCTGCAGTCAGTGAATCAAGCTCTCCAATAGAATGCATTGTAAAAACTGTGTGCCTTCCAGATGCAAGTTTATGTTTCTTCTGCAATAACTTTAGAATGATATCTCCCATCAGTGGGAGTACCTTTGTTTTACTCAGTTGGTTTGCTCAGCTACGGGGTGATGGGAGGTTAGTTGCTAATAACCAAATCCTTTTCCAAACTATTGCTTCTCTAATAAGTACTGTTAGATGTAAATATGTATTTTAGTAGACTCCATGTTTGCATTTCGCATTTCTTTGTCCTTCAGTTGCGTTCATGTTGCATGAACAAGAAGCCATCACCAAAGGAGAAGTTACTCATGTTCCGAGAGCTGCTGTCTGAGAGTGCATGGAGGGAATGTTATGGTTATTTGCTAGGGAAAATAGCATTATAATTATAAACCTCTACAGGAGAGCAGTTTTCCAGTAATTATATTTTTTACCATTTATCCTCTTTTAGATCAACATAAGCATGTTGCCATAGAAATGGGCTATTATTGTAAGATAATGACATGTCATTTAGGAGAGGGCCTGATGTGCTGCCACATTTTTATTTATTTATTTATTCTAATTTCTTATGTTAAAGGCTGCAGTGCAGAGTGCGACAGATGTATCATTGTGTTTTATTGTAACCCCTTGAGGATCAGAGGGGTATGCAACAAGGGGTTAATTCTGGTAGATAGATAGATAGATAGACAGACAGACAGACAGACAGAAAAGTAAGCAGGTAGATAGAAAGAATATCCACACATACATACATATGAGTCCTGATTTTAATGCTGTGAGTGCCATGGAGTCAGTTAACCCTTTGAATACCAGAGGCAATGCATTGTGCACCCCTCTGGCATTCAAAGGAATAAATATTTCCTAATTGATCATTTAATTGGGAGTCTTTCCAGGTAGAATTTTGGATAGGTCTCCAGTATGTTGGAGACCTCTGGCATTCAGTGGATTAAAAGCCCCATTTTAATCACCGGCAGTCTGGGTACGTTTTTATTTGGCCCAAATGGTACGGTCGGTTTGCTCAAGAATTGCTGCTCTTTTTTCTTCTTCTTACAGACCTTTAGTAATACCATCTGATGTGTAAATCCTTCAGGACAGATCTCTTTTTATTTCAGGACAGTGCTCTTTATTTCAGTATAGATCTCTTTTTATTTCAGGACAGTGCTCTTTATTTCAGTATAGATCTCTATTTCAGGACAGTGCTCTTTATTTCAGGATATATCTCTTTATTTCAGGACAGTGCTCTTTATTTCAGGACAGAGCTCTTTTTATTTCAGGACAGTGCTCTTTATTTCAGGACAGAGCTCTTTTTATTTCAGGACAGTGCTCTTTATTTCAGGACAGAGCTCTTTTTATTTCAGGACAGTGCTCTTTATTTCAGGACAGTGCTCTTTATTTCAGGATAGATCTCTTTATTTCAGGACAGTGCTCTTTATTTCAGGACAGTGCTCTTTATTTCAGGACAGTGCTCTTTATTTCAGGATAGATCTCTTTATTTCAGAACAGATCTCTTTTTATTTCAGGACAGTGCTCTTTATTTCAGGACAGTGCTCTTTATTTCAGGATAGATCTCTTTATTTCAGGACCGTGCTCTTTATTTCAGGACAGTGCTCTTTATTTCAGGACAGTGCTCTTTATTTCAGGATAGATCTCTTTATTTCAGAACAGATCTCTTTTTATTTCAGGACAGTGCTCTTTATTTCAGTATATATCTCTTTATTTCAAGAGAGTGCTCTTTATTTCAGTATAGATCTCTTTATTTCAGGACAGTGCTCTTTATTTAATTATAGATCTCTATTTCAGGACAGTGCTCTTTATTTCAGGATAGATCTCTTTATTTCAGGACAGTGCTCTTTATTTCAGGATAGATCTCTTTATTTCAGAACAGATCTCTTTTTATTTCAGGACAGTGCTCTTTATTTCAGGACAGTGCTCTTTATTTCAGGATAGATCTCTTTATTTCAGAACAGATCTCTTTTTATTTCAGGACAGTGCTCTTTATTTCAGTATAGATCTCTTTATTTCAGGACAGTGCTCTTTATTTAATTATAGATCTCTATTTCAGGACAGTGCTCTTTATTTCAGGACCGTGCTCTTTATTTCAGGACAGAGCTCTTTTTATTTCAGGACAGTGCTCTTTATTTCAGGACAGAGCTCTTTTTATTTCAGGACAGTGCTCTTTATTTCAGGATAGATCTCTTTATTTCAGGACCGTGCTCTTTATTTCAGGACAGTGCTCTTTATTTCAGGATAGATCTCTTTATTTCAGAACAGATCCCTTTTTATTTCAGGACAGTGCTCTTTATTTCAGGACAGTGCTCTTTATTTCAGAACAGATCTCTTTTTATTTCAGGACAGTGCTTTTTATTTCAGGATAGATCTCTTTATTTCAGTATATATCTCTTTATTTCAAGACAGTGCTCTTTATTTCAGTATAGATCTCTTTATTTCAGGACAGTGCTCTTTATTTAATTATAGATCTCTATTTCAGGACAGTGCTCTTTATTTCAGGATATATCTCTTTATTTCAGGACAGTGCTCTTTATTTCAGGATAGATCTCTTTATTTCAGAACAGATCTCTTTTTATTTCAGGACAGTGCTCTTTATTTCAGGACAGTGCTCTTTATTTCAGGATAGATCTCTTTATTTCAGAACAGATCTCTTTTTATTTCAGGACAGTGCTCTTTATTTCAGTATATATCTCTTTATTTGAAGACAGTGCTCTTCATTTCAGTATAGATCTCTTTATTTCAGGACAGTGCTCTTTATTTAATTATAGATCTCTATTTCAGGACAGTGCTCTTTATTTCAGGACAGTGCTCTTTATTTCAGGACAGAGCTCTTTTTATTTCAGGACAGTGCTCGTTATTTTAGGATAGATCTCTTTATTTCAGGACAGATTTCTTTTTATTTCAGGACAGTGCTCTTTATTTCAGGATAGATCTCTTTATTTCAGAACATATCTCTTTTTATTTCAGGACAGTGCTCTTTATTTCAGTATATATCTCTTTATTTCAGGACAGTGCTCTTCATTTCAGTATAGATCTCTTTATTTCAGAACAGATCTCTTTTTATTTCAGGACAGTGCTCTTTATTTCAGGACAGTGCTCTTTATTTCAGGATAGATCTCTTTATTTCAGAACAGATCTCTTTTTATTTCAGGACAGTGCTCTTTATTTCAGTATATATCTCTTTATTTCAAGACAGTGCTCTTCATTTCAGTATAGATCTCTTTATTTCAGGACAGTGCTCTTTATTTAATTATAGATCTCTATTTCAGGACAGTGCTCTTTATTTCAGGATATATCTCTTTATTTCAGGACAGTGCTCTTTATTTCAGGACAGTGCTCTTTATTTCAGGACAGTACTCTTTATTTCAGGACAGAGCTCTTTTTATTTCAGGACAGTGCTCGTTATTTTAGGATAGATCTCTTTATTTCAGGACAGATTTATTTTTATTTCAGGACAGTGCTCTTTATTTCAGGATAGATCTCTTTATTTCAGAACATATCTCTTTTTATTTCAGGACAGTGCTCTTTATTTCAGTATATATCTCTTTATTTCAGGACAGTGCTCTTCATTTCAGTATAGATCTCTTTATTTCAGGACAGTGCTCTTTATTTAATTATAGATCTCTATTTCAGGACAGTGCTCTTTATTTCAGGACAGTGCTCTTTATTTCAGGACAGAGCTCTTTTTATTTCAGGACAGTGCTCTTTATTTCAGGATAGATCTCTTTATTTCAGGACAGTGCTCTTCATTTCGGTATAGATCTCTTTATTTCAGGACAGTGCGCTTCATTTCAAGACAGCGCGCTTTATTTCAGGACAGTGCACTTCATTTCAGGACAGATCTCTTTCTTCATTTCAGGAAAGATCTCTTTAGTTCGGGACAGTGCTCTTTATTTCGGGACAGATCCCTTTATTTCAGGACAGTGCTCTTTATTTCAATGCAAATCTTTAAAAAAACAAAAGTGAAAGATATGAATATCTGTTTGTGGCTGTAATTTCAACCAAGATATATGTGTATACTCATGCTTTCATTGTAGCCTGTAAAATGTTATTGTTTGAGAAATTCTATCTGCTCCTGATTGTCTTTTCCGTTGCATTTTCTAGGTAAACTTTCCCTGGAAGAATTTATAAAAGGTGCCAAGAGTGATCCTTCAATCGTTCGATTGTTACAATGCGACCCAAGCAGCACTAGCCAGTTCTAATCAATCTCATCTGAACGGACAGTCTTGACAATACATTGGCTTGTCATTCAAGCTTCGCTTGCAAGTGGATGCCTTCTCAGTCATTCCTCTACTGTTATAATGGATAACAACCCTCTGCAAGATTGTTTTCTATGTATTAGAGAGAACACGGCCTTGCACCTCTTTCATTTACCAGTATACAACATTCCTTTCTTATATAATGTATCCAGTGTCATTTAAAGGTATGTTTACACGCAGCGATCCAATTCCTAAGGAAATAATACTGTCCTGGTGTTAACATGTGGAATATTATGTTGGTGTCATGACACTATTCTGAACTCTGTAAATTAAAAAAGCAGATAGCTTGCTGTTATTTTGCATCGAAAAACAACCAAGAGATACGGACTAACTGTTGAAAGCACAAGAATATAAGATTTTTTTTTTTTTCTTCTGTAAACCTTTGAGTGCCAGAGGGGAATGCAACTCATTGCAAAGCAATGTGTTGCATACCTCTATGGCACTCAAAAGATTAACTGTTTGAGTACTAGAGGGTTGTGCAATGCATTGCAAAGCAATGCTTTACTGCTCTGGCACACAAAGGGTTAAAACAAATGGGTTAAAAGTCTATAATAATTAAATGTCTTTAAATATATATATATAGATATACCTATGTCTAGTATATAGCTTTCTCATGTGAATGTGCGATACTTTGTTCTTGTTTAAACCCTTTCATGCCCAAGAATCAATGACTTCTTTGGCATTTAAAGGGGCACTGCCTCCTAATTTAAAAAAATGACTTTTCTAAAAAGCGGCAGTTAACCCTACTTATGAAAATGTATATGTTGTAAGGGTACTTCTGTTGCATTTCGCAAGGGTACTTAAATGTTGGGAGATGATTCTCTCTAAAATAATTACAGAGTTAACTGCTGATAGCTGCAGTACAGGATGTGTTGCCGCATGGTGTTGGTGTTGCTTCTACTGTATATGAAAAGCATTTTTCTGTGATACTCAGCACTTCACAGGCTGCAAACAATGTTGAACTGAAACGCTCAAAAGAAAGTTTTCTTTGTAACAACTTTAGACTGAAGCAACCCCCTGCAAAGTACTTTAAAATCTCACATATAATACTCACAATTTTGTCCTTTTTTGTGAGTGGGGGGTATGTATTATACAGGAGAGAGAAAAAAAAGTATATATACATATTATATATTTCTCTGTCGTCCAATGCAGGTTACTGGTAACTTTGGGTAGGCGATCTGCCCCTTTAAGTAGGCAGGAACAATTCTAGAATTGATAGCAGGGGGTGGAGCCTACCTTCCCTCCTTGGCTGCAGCTAGGCAACCAGCTCCAGAAAGTTTTGTTCCTTGGTGAAGACACAGGCAAGAGAACAGTTCTGCTATAGTTTTAGAAATTTTTTATTTTTCTGTTGGAAATGGAATACCACCATTAGGCGGATTACCATAACTAACAATGCCCTTAGATGTGGTTAGCTCAGTGACCAGATGCTTTTTGTCCTGGGGGGAAAATCTTGGGTGCAAGTTCTTTCCTCAGGAGTTGCCCACCGAGGCTTCTTCTTGATACATGATTATCTGAAGACAGAAGATCAGCAGGAAAGGTGAGCAACCCTTTAAGGGCTGCAGGTCCACATGTCCTACAGTGCCCCTCCGCACAGGGGGTTTTTCCTTGGGATTTCTTATTGCACACTCCTGCACTCATTGGGTCTATCTGCATGTCTGTTTGGTGTTTTGGAGCAGGTTTATGTGGTAACTTAACCCTTTAGCTGCTGGTTTGTGTTTTTTTTGGGGGGTTATCGTCACTTTCCCTACTGGGTTCAGTGTTTTTTTGGATCTTTTAACTTGTTCTAGTGATGTCTCATGTAATTTTATTTCACAGTTTTAACTTTGACAGAATTTGAGTTCTGGGTGCACTTTACCCCATAGATGCCATTGCTTCATTCACTCCTATGGAACTGTACAGTTTGGAACATATCTCTGCAGCCACTCAACATAGTGACTTCAGAGAGGGCTCATTTTAATTGTCTGACCTTGCTATATCATCTGGTTACCATTGCAAGTGTGTTGGGGGGCTCAGGGGGCTTTGGGCACTGTTGGGGTACTTATTCTGAGAAAACTACATTTCCCATGAGCACTTGCTTTGCGCGCTCGTTTCTGATTGGCTCACGCCGCAGTAGCCATTTTGTGCATTTTTCTAGAACGAGTATCCTACGCAGAGTTTGGACTCTCCTTCTCTCCTCTGCAGATTAACCCTTCGCCTGCCAGATAAGTGTATTTTAGCAGTTTCTGGAGTGACATTTTAATCTTTCACACTGTAATTGGGTGATTCATTATACTAAATGTTTTTGACACTGTGAGAATGTCTAATCCGTTGGAGCTTGGGGCCAGGCCTAAGACTAAGGACGCTGGGGTCTCTGTGTCCCCAATTGAGCAATGCTCCTCATGTCATTCAGGATTACCTAGAGAATTCTCAGGTCATTTATGCCCAGCATATTCTGATGTCCCTGAGTCTCTCCCATGGACCTCCAGCCATGCATTAGAGCCAATTTGGGTGCAAGAGTTCAAGGCTGCTACTAGGGACCTTCGGCCTACATTGTAGCTCTTTCCATCCCAGTTACAGGGGGTCTTCCATTCATGGCAGACCTCCTCTTCAGTCAAATCTTCCCTGCCAAAACTAAAGGGGGTCTTCCTTGCATCAACCTCTTGCTGTAGGGATCCTTTATGCCATGTCCATTCCTTCGTTATTTCCTCTGGCTTACATCTTTCCTCCCCTCCCCATGTTGCACAGGGTGTTACAGAAATTGAGACTGGAGCGCTGTCCAGTCATTCTGATTGCTCCATACTGGCCTCGGCAGGCTTGGTTTCCGGGGCTTCTGGATCTGTCCCGCTCCCTTGCCATCCGGATCGTCTTCTACAGGGTTACCTGTGGAAGGAGGATTTTCATCGTCTGGCTTTGACAGCTTGGAAATTGAATCCTCAATACTGAAGAAGAAGGGTTTTTTTTCTAGTGTGGTGGCTACTATGCTTAGTGCCCGCAAACCGGTTTCTTCTAAGGCCTACCATCGTGTTTGGTCGACCTTTCTATCTTGGTGTGCTTATAGGGATCTCTCTCAGGATTTTGATCTCCCTACGGTCCTGGCCTTCTTGCAGGATGGTGTGGATAAGGGCCTCAGCTTGAGTTCCCTTAAGGTTCAGACTACTTCTCTCTCTGTTTTCTTTCAGAGGGGCATTGCTATTCTTCCGGATGTTAAGGTTTTCTTCCAGGGCATTGCTCATACTCATCTTGTTTTTAAGACTCTCGCTCCTCAGTGGGACCTTAATTTGGTCTTGAGCGTCCTTCAGTGCCCTCCCTTTGAGCCCTTGGCTACTATTCCTCTATGCCTGCTGACGTGGAAAATGGCCTTTGTCCTGAAGATCGTGTCTGTTCACCGTGTTGCGTGTCTGTTTTGTGAACCACCCTTTTTGGTGTTTCACAAAGACAAGGCGGTGCTTCGCACTTCTCAGGAGTTTCTCCCGAAGGTGGTGTCTGAGTTCCACATTAATCAGGAGATTGTGGTGCCTTCTTTCTGCCCTGACCCTACCTCTGACAAGGAGAGGGATCTCCACTTGTTAGATGAGGTATGTTGTCTTAAGTTTTATGTACATCACACCAGGTCCGTTAGACAATCTGATGCGCTGTTCGTCATTCCTGAGGGCCCCAGGGTAGGAAGACCTGCGTCCAAAGTGACTATTGCGTCTTGGATCAAGTCCGCTATTTGTAAGGCTTACGAGCTGAGGAAGAAACCTGTTCCCTTTCGGGTTACGGCTCATTATACCAGATCTATTGGGGCTTCTTGGGCTTACAAGAATCAGGCCTCCGCTGATCAGTTGTGCAAGGCTGCCACTCGGTCGTCTGTGCACAACTTTTCGAAGCACTACCGTTGTTGATGTGCTGGCATCAGCTGATGCCAGCTTTGGGAGGAAGATCCTGGAGGCAGTCTTGCCTGTCTAGGATCTTCTTCGGTTCTTGGTGCTTCTTTCACTTTTGAGCCTTGTTGGCTCTAGTTCCGTGTGCTGTGTAACAGTTATTGGGGTGTTGTTACCCCTGTTCAGTGTCCGTTAACTCTTCAGTTGTTTTGTTGGGCTATCTCTGATCTGATGGTTCATATCTGCACTGGTGGTTTTCGGGGGCCTTGCGCCTGGTCCTTGCCTTACTTCCCACCTCTGGCAAACTCGATGGTTGGACATCCCAAAGTTACCAGTAACCTGTATTGGACGACAGAGAAAAGATGATTTTAGTCTTACCTGTTAAATCCATTTTCTCTTAGTCCATACAGGTTACTGGTCTCCCACCCTGTCAAGGGACAATGCTTGGCTCTCCTGTGGCAGATTGTGGGTGTCCTTCGGGGTCATGCTCACAGGAGTCTTCTTTCCCTTCCACTGTCTCTAGTCAGTAGTTAGTGTCTCAAATCTTTCTGGAGCTGGTTGGCTAGCTGCAGCCAAGGAGGGAAGGTAGGCTCCACCCCCTGGTATCAATTCTAGAATTGTTCTTGCCTACTGAAAGGGGCGGATCACCTACCCAAAGTTACCAGTAACCTGTATGGACTAAGAGAAAAGGATTTAACAGGTAAGACTAAAATCCTCTTATATCCTCGTGTCTGCTCCACCTGCAGCCTCTCTCCCATCTCAATATGCTCCCACCTTCCCCTCCCTCTACTCGTCCCCTCTGGAAGCATCTGGGATATCTGTACAGTGGACGGCATGCTTGCATTTGTTGCTCGCTTCCCATATCCCCCTGTGAGGACCTGTATTAATTCAAGATAAGTGTAGAACCCTTTGAGGACCTGAAGGTCCTCGCAAGGCACTACTGTAGCTTTAGTGCACAGAAGAACTACCCTTACCTTGAATCAACACAGGTCCTCACAGGGATCAAAAGGCAAACTTGCTGCCCACTGTGCAGATATTCCACATGCCTCCGGAGGAGGAGAGTAGAGGGAGGGGAAGGAGGGAGCATATTGAGGTGGTGGAGTGAGGGAAGCAGATAAGAAACTCATTTTTTGGTGGGTGGAGGGAGAGAAAACAAGGGTGTGTATTATACATAGGTACTTTCATTTTCCCCTAAAATCTTGGATATAATTTACACCTGTGTATTATACACAGGTGCGTATTGTACTTGAGATTTTACAGGTACTCCTGTTTTACTCATCTGAAAATGTCCTTCAGTACAAATATTTTTATAATAAGGGTTTTTCTGCCTTTTTATGAATACTGAAACGGGGAGATTATTCTTGATCTAACCTTAACCATTTAAAAGGTCAGCGGGGGAGAGTATTGCATTTTGACCACTCTGGTCCTTAAAGAGTTCAAATTGTACAGTTTGTTTTGATATTTCCATCACTGTCTGAATTTGTCAAGGGCATATGAATTCAGCTGGTTGCCCCTCCCTCACTTTAAAGCCCCCCCTTCAGGAAATTGAAAGGAACCACCTGATCTAAGAGGGGTAGGTGGGGTTTTAAAGGCTGACCTTTCCAGAGTAGAAGACATTTGCTCTCCCTGTTGCCATAGCAAAACAGTTTTTTTTTAACCCTTTGCTCACCCCTCTAACACTCAATGGGTTAAACATTTTATGAAAATAAGAAATTTGAGGGTAAAAAATTAAAACACAAATCTGATTTATTTGCCCTTAACGTGCTACTGTACGTATGTCAATTTTATCCAGTGAGGCACTGCCCCTTTAAGGTTTTGCCACTGAAAGTAAATGTAATGCTTCTTTTTCCTATCTCCAGGATCATTTAATTATCTTAATTGGACATTGTTAATGTGACATGTATGCATTTAGCAAAATTGCTGTTTAACAGAAAACGCATGACCAGATCTTTTATGTGGCTGTTTACTTATGTTTAATTGTCGAATGCAAATATTAGTTAAAAGGCCAGTGTTCTGTTAATTGTTCCACAGCTAATTCTGTTTAACTCCCTTGGATGCTAAACAATGTGTTGGAAAATGGTCTAGAACCCTTTGAGTGCCAGAGGGGTATACCACTTATTACTTTACAATGCGTTGCAAAGCCCTCTGGCATTCGAAGGGACAATACTAATTCCAGTGAAAACAATATTTTTTTCTCCTGTGCTATATAAATAGTTATAAATTAAAATTTAACTGGATAAATTGCACAGCTTTTAATGTTACGATCTTTGCTTTGAATCTGAATTTTCTGGCTAAAAATTAAAAAAAAAGAAAAAATATCTTGTGCATTCCAGTGTTAACTAATATTTGCCTAATGCCAAGAACTACTAATCTAAATAAACCAACGCTCTGATGTTTATCCATGTTGCACTGTGTATAATGGGGAGGATGCTGGTTACACAGATCTGCTTCTGCAGTGTATTTATTTCCAGGCAAAGAAATGAGTAATTTTTGGTTACAATGGGAAGTATAGTCTAATTATGAAAAGATGTTTTAGGGTTTTACCTGTAGAGTAAAACAAGAGTGCTCCCAATTACTGGAGAATGTTACTTTCAAAAATTATTAAAAAGTTAACTTAGCATTTTTCTGATAGCTAAAGTTCAAGATGTTTTGCAGGCGTAACTAGAAGCCTCCGGGCCCTGGTGCAAGAAGTGCCACGCCCCCCCACCACCACCATTGACCCCCTCCACAATGCCCCTCAATCTCCACAATGCCCCCATCTCCTGCCTCCTACTTGGAGCTCCCGCGCGGTCCTTTAAGTATTGCAGAGCGCAGGGAGATGATGTCATCTCCCAGCACTCTGCATAACTAGAGCACCGGAGGGAGATTGCAGGAGCGAGGCGGAGGGGTTGCAGGGGGTGGCCGGGCCCCTGGAGTGCACGGGCCCGGTCGCAAGTGCGACCCCTATAGTTACGCCACTGCAGGTGGCGCTGTTGTTCTTACAGCCTGTGAAAAGGGGAGTGTTGAAGACATGAACTTCCCATAGAAGATGGTCGCAACATCGCCACCTGGCAGCACAATGCAAAAATGCCAAGTTTTAATAGTAGCCCTTCCTTTCATTTTACAAATAGAGCAGCGTGCCTAGTTAGTGCTCTGCCTATGAAAAGAAGACACATACCTATGATATCCTGCATTGTCAGTTCTAGGCACTGTGAAACATACCAAGTGCTTCTAAACACACTTATCCCAAAGTTATACTTGCTCTTTAACCTCTTGAGTGACAGAGGGGTATGGAACGCATTGCAATGCAATGCGTTCTGTGCCTCTCTGGCACTCAGAGGGTTAAAGGGATAATAATGTTTCACAAAAACAGCAGCTCCAATTAATCTTCTTAGTATTTTTGCCATGGAGAGTGTTATTTTAATACTGTCAAAGTTGTAGTTCAAGAGTTATTGAATGATAAAGTATCCCCCTCCTGCCCCTTTTACCTAGTGTAAGTCACCTCCCCTCAGATGTGGAATCTGGTCCACAGACCAGACAGCTCACAGCAAGGGACAATCTTCTTACTATGAGAACAATGAAAACCCTGCCCCCATTGACAGGTTTTTCATGTTTTCCCTTATGATAATTGAAGATTGTCCGTCTCTGCAATCCACTTGGACACCACCTTTCTGTTCTGAGGTAAGCAGTAAAAGGGGCAGGAAGGGGATACTTTATCATTCAATTACTCTTGAACTACAACTTTGACAGTATTAAAATAACACTCTCCATGGCAAAAATACTATGAAGATTAATTGGAGCTGCTGTTTTTGTGAAACATTACTATCCCTTTAACCCTCTGAGTGCCAGAGAGGCACAGATTAATTTGAGCTGCTTTTATTATGAAACATTACTATCCCTTTAAGAAATCAAGATGAGTAATGTTCATACACGAATACTTTATAGACATCTTTCTCAGTGGCAACAGAACTGTTGCAGCCCCCTGCAACAGTACTAGCACCCAAATATCGCCTCTCCTGCTTTACACAGCAGACTGACAGACAGGGAGGCACGTCTATTGGCTGGCCCTTGTAAGCTAGTCAATATTACTGGCTGCTGCCCATGTGGGTTAGCAGTTGATTGGAACTTGAAATAAGGAATCTAACCTTCAGTGCTGCTACTGTGAAATGTCTGCCAGAGGCCCCATAGGCTGCCATACAGACCTTCCTTACTGCAACTTTACTGTGTTACTGAGGGAAATCATGAAACTGGCAGCATGTTGGACTTTGGTGCAGTCACATGAGGTGATAATCGCATGTGTGAAATCCACCATAGTTCAGCATGTTACCTCTCAACATGGACAAAGGATTCAGAGCAGCATAGCTGTGTTGATGTCACCTTTGAAAACATTACTGATCTTTTATGGCAGGGATAGACAAGCAACCTTTGGCTCTCCAGCTTTTGAGGACTACAACTCCCATCATCCCCAAAAACTTCAGTGAAACGTTGCAGTGCTGACAGTTCTTTGACTTAGGGAATACTTAGATCCACATTATTCTGTCTTAGATGCCATTCACCCCTTGAAGGCTAGATGGGTGTGCAACACAAAGCATTACATATCCCTTTAGTTCTCAAGGGGTTCAAAGTTGCCTAAATAATAAACTATGATATTTTTTAGCATTTGGTCAACCAAAAATCTTAAAGAGATAATAATGCTTAAAAATATGTTTTTAAATATGTTTCCAATATTTGAGAGTATGACGAATGTCATTCTGAATACTTTTAGAGTGAAAGTGATGCCTTTATTGGCTGAGTGGATCTAGGATGCAAGATTTCAAGACACCTTAGGTCTCTTCTTCAGGCATAAGAATAATGAAGGCTGGATACATAATACCTGACAGGTTATACACTCATGCAAATTATTTGAACATTTAAATTCCACTAGCAGTGAATATTCTTATCAGTATGTATGTATTTATATTTTATATGGCGCCACACAATGTGCGCAGCTCCTTACAACAGTAGTATGTTACAATAAATAAATGGGGATACAATAAGTGTCACAGTCACAGAAACAATAGGAGAGATGTCCCTGCGACAAAGACCCTACAGTCTAAATGTGTAATAGGAGACAGATAACATGTATGAGGGTGTCAAATGCTGTAATAAAAATACAAACATGGTTTATTACCTTGTTTGTGGCTAAGTCTATAGAATGCATGGGTTAACCTCCGAGCACCAGAAAGGGTGCACAACCCATCTCTTACAATGAGCAGTGCAGGCCCAAGCTATGCATTGTTCACCCCTCAGGGGTTTAGAGAGTTAACCCATACATTATAAACATAGCCATCTCTGGCAAAAGATTAAAATTCACTGGAGCATCAAAAATAGCATAAAAAATAGATCTTTTTTGTATGTTTTAGTCCACTTCAAAGAGACTCTGCTGGAGCCTTGGGAATGAATTATAGACAATACTGATAAAAATATTCACTCCCAGTGGAATTTAAATGTTAAAACAATCTTCATTAATGTTTATCCTGTCATGTAGTGTACACTCAGTCTTCATTCTTATTATGGCTGAAGAAGAGACTTGGTTGTTTTGTAAGCTTGCACCTAGAGCCACTTAGCCAATAAAGATATAATTTTTACTCTTCCAGTCTCCTACTCTTTATATGGCTAACATGGTACTACGCTTTACCCTTATTGATGTCAGTCACACTCTTTAAAATGCAGCCCTTCTGAAGGTATTTTAGTCTCCCCCCCCTTCCTGTTGCACTGATAGCATTGTAGGAATTATAAAACTGACTGTAAAGTGAGCAGATAAGATTTAACGTCCTTGTCTGTGAGTCATTTTGCTTTGTCTTAAGCATTAAATTATTATTATTTAAATTATATTATTTTATTTATATAGTGCCAACGTAGCACTGTACTACAGGGAATAGACATATAGAGGTATTGCATAGTACCAATAGAACATAGAAAACAAAAGGATCAGAGTGCTTTGCGTGTGAGAGCTTACAGTCTAGTGTCAACACAGATATAGGGCTGGATTCTATTACAGGTGCTAATTTTATCTCTGCTTTTATCTCCAGGCATCCCCATAGACTTCAATAGGAAAATATTTGATAAAACAGGAGGTAACATTTAGCATCTGCAATAGAATCCAGCCCATAATGTTCAGAATACAGCAAAATGGGAATTGAGGTGGGAAAATACATCTTTAATAACTTCAGAAGGGCTGTTTTTAAAGAGTGGGCTAACATCAGGCACTCTCTCAAAGTTGAACAGCAGATTAAAATGGTATTATACATTAATATTGCTTTAAACTAAGCAGTAACCAACAAGGATATAAAAACACCACAGAGTTTCTAAATCCAAATCTTATCCTATGTGTACTTCATCTGATTTTCTTTTTCTTGTACACCATAATACCACCTATAAAGAAGACACATGCTGGTTCCCTAAAGATAGTCTAACCTACAATATTTTTTTAATTATATAAATGGATTTACATTGTAGCAATGAACATTTTTGATGCACTTTTAATCCCTCGTGGATAACAGACAGATCCTTTCTGTAGATGTAGCTTTTTCTTAGTGTTGACTTCTCTACTTTGAATTAATTTGATTCATTCTTTGTAATTGTATTTTTATGGATATTTGAGCACTTTGAAAAATCAATAACCTTATTGCTGTGTATTAACTAAGTGCTAGTATAATATTTGCATAGTCAAAACAAGTCACGGTTCTTAAAGTTAAACAAATAACGATCATGAATGCACAGCTAGGTTTGAAAATAACATTTATTCTTATACAATTAAAGGAGAAAAAAAGTTTTTTAATAAAAAAAAAAAAAAAATATATATATATATATATATAAACATATACACACACATACATATAGTTTATATATATTTCTCTGTCGTCCAATACAGGTTACTGGTAACTCTGGGTAGGCGATCCGCCCCTTTAAGTAGGCAGGAACAATTCTAGAATTGTATGCAGGTGGTGGAGCCTACCTTCCCTCCTTGGCTGCAGGTAGCCAACCAGCTGCAGCAAGATTTGTTCCTTGGTGAATATAACACACAGGCAAGAGAACAGTTCTGCTATAGTTTTAGAAACTTTTTTATTTTTCTGTTAGATATGGAATACCACCATTAGGCGGATAACCATAACCGACAATGCCCTTAGATGTGGCTAGCTCAGTACCCAGGGGCTTTTTGTGGACCTTAAGCCCTGAGGGGGAATTCCAAGTGTTTCCCCAGGAGTTACCCACTGAGGTAATTCTTGCTGCATGGTAATCTGAAGACAGAAGATCTGCAGGAAAGGTGAGCAACCCTTTGAGTGCTGCAGGTCCACTTGTCCCACAGTGCCCCTCTGCACAGGGGTGTCTTCATTGGAGTTCCTATTGCACACTCCTGCACTCATTGGGTCTGTCTGTATTTCTGTTGGGTGTTTTTGGAGCAGGTTTATATGGTAACTTAACCCTTTAGATCAGGGTAGGGCTGGCAACTTGTGGCCTGGAGGACAACTACAATCAAGTGGCACGATTTTACTATCATTCCAGCCCGCTGTCCCAGCCCAACCCCTTTTGTTAATTTAAAATTTGCCATTAACCCTTTGAGTGCCAGAGGGGTATGCCACGCATTGCTTCGCAATGCGTGGTATACCCCTCGGTTACTCAGTGTTAGTGTTGTGAAGTAAGGCAAACAAGACCACGAAGCTTACAGTTATAATGGGGTTACACTGGTGCAACTACAGAGCTTACAATTTAAGTAAAGCTGCACTAGCGATACTATAGAGCTTACAAGAGAGTTAGTTATGCTACTAGTGTAGCTTTATTTCAGCTGTAAGCTCTGTGGCATCACTAGTGTAGCTACATTTGCAGCAACAAGCGGGAGTGGCCGACCAGCCCAGACATATGACTGGTCCGGGGGGCAATTGCCCCCCTGCCCCCCAGGCCAGCCCTCCCCTGCTTTAGATGCTAGATTGGCACTTTTGGGGGGTTTCTAACACTTTTCCTACTGGTTTAGTGTTTTTTTTTGGGTGTCCTCACATGTTCTAATGCTGTTTTACACATTTTAGTATTACACTCTTAATTTTGTAAAATTTGAGTTCTGGCGCGCTTTGCCGCATAGACGCCATTGCTTCATTCACTTCTATAGAACTGTACTGTTAGGGACATATCTCTGCAACCGTTTAACCTAGCAACTTCAGAGATGGCTCATTTTACTTGTCTGCCCTTGCTCTATCATCCGGTTCATGTTTCTACTGTGTTGGGGGGGCTCAGGGGTTTTCGGACACTGTTTGGGGTACTTTTCTGGGAAAACTACATTTCCCATGAGCGCTTGCTTCGTGCACTCGTTTCTGATTGGCTCCCGACGAGGCAGCCATTTTGTGATCTTTCCAGAATGAGTATCCTACGCAAGGCTTGGAGTTTCCTACTCTCCTCTGCTGATTAACCCTTCGCCTGCCAGATAAGTTTATTTTAGCGATTTCTGGGGTGAAACTTTAATCCTACACACTATAATTGGATGATTTCTTATACAGTAAGGTTATTTGACACTGTGAGAATGTCTATACCGTTGGAGCTTTGGGCCAGACCTAAGACTAAGGAGGCTGGGGTCTCTGTATCCCCCATTGTGCATTGCTCTTCCTGTCACTCAGGGCTAGCTAGAGAATTCTCAGGTCATTTATGCCCGGCATGGTCTGATGTCCCTGACAGCATTCCAGGGACCTCCAGCCATGCATTAGAGCCAGCTTGGGTGCAAGAGTTCAAGGCTGCTACCAGGGACTAGACATGTGTGAATTCATTCGGAGACATTCGGATTTCGTCGAAAATGGGGTAATTCAGAGACATTCGGCCAATCCGAAACTCAAGGGTCATTCGGAAAAAATGATCCGACTCCGAACAGCCCAGGTCCGAAATTCGTCGAAACTTTCGGAAGTTTCGGCAATCGACACATTTCCAAAAGTTTTGACTACTTTTGACCAGGACTTTTTTGTACTTCCTGTGCGCGCTCAATTACTTTCCCTCCATAATTTTCCCTCCATGTCTCTAGTCCAATTCCATTCTCCGTTTCGTGCACTACTTCCCTCTTTTGTCTGTATTCGAATAGCCTTCTTCGTTTCATGATGGGGGTTGGACTAATGACACAGTCACACAGACAGACAGCCTGCATTTCCTCATTGCGTTGTTGGAGCTCAGAGAGAGAAGAGATTAGAGAGTGTACAGTTGTTGTGTAGGCAGGCAGGTAGCATTAGGCTAGGCTTAGGTAGGCAGCCAGCATTAGTTCCAGTTATTGCCACTGCAAGAGCAAGTAATATTTGTTCCTGTGCAAAATATAAAAAAAATTAGGTATTTGTTCGAATACAGGGCCGGCCCTTACACGGGTCCCAGTGGGTCCATGGACCCAAGTGGCACTTTGACAGGGGCGGCAATTTGCCGTCCCATACCATGTTTATTTTGTGCTCTTCCGCCAGTTCTGTGTTGCAGGGTGTCCCATCAGTGTGACTGTCAGCAGCCGGGCAGCCCTATGCTCACTCAGTGGCGATGCCTGCTGGCTGCTTCAGTGACGTGAATTATGTGATAGTGAAACATTATGCCTATTTTGTATTGTTTATCGCCCACTTAAAGTCAAGACTTGAGTAAATAGGTCTACCGTCCCAGATTTGCTAGAGAGGTTTTACAAATACAGGAGGGTGCCCCCTGTACGAAATGAGTCTAAACATTTGGGATCCCTAGTATGAGTGCACAACAGTGCATGATGTGTCCTGAACAGGATTGCTGTGAGGTGTCTCCACCCAGAAGGTGCTGGCCGGGCTGAGCTTCAACATTGTGACGAGTGACCAACTAAGAGCACCGTGCCAGACTTAATCTGCAGCCATAGCTTCACCCCCTCCTACTCTCCGGGTCCCGCTGACTGGCAATAACAGGTGAGTCACTAAGAGATCTGAAGCCTTTCTGGAAGTCCTTTCACTTGGAAAGGGGCTAGGTATTACTTGGGGGAGTTGCCTCGTGTGTAAATAATTTCTAGGTGGGAGATGAATGTGCATCACTTATGTGTTTCCTAACAGTAGTTAGAATACAACTCTCATCATCCACTGATTATGACGTTAGGAAATGCCCAGCAATTACCGTAGAACCCTGTATTGCACACTCACGGAAAACGGTGATATTGCTATACTAAGACAATGCTGTGGACCCCTCTTCAGAATAGATGTCAAGCATTTTTTTTATTTCTCTCCTGTGTTGCAGTTTGTTCACAACAGAATGTCTCAATTTCTCTTTTTAACACATTACATCTATCACATTACAATCATTGATGTTTATTCTTGATGTAGTATGAAACACTACAATGTATATACACATAAAGTTATCTGATATGAGGGGAAATCAGGATAGGAAAACGAGAGAGAGGAATTTGGGTACTAAAGAGGGACAGTAGGGTAGAAGGCTGGTACCAGAAAATGAAACCTTAATCTTTACCCATGTACTAACATAGAATGTGACATGTAGTTTGTCCATGTTCGAGTCGACCACTTATGTTGAGTAGGATGTGACAGGCATGGGTTTTCGATGTTCGAGCATATGCTATATTGAAGGACAGGCATGGGGTTTCGATGTTCGAACATATGCTATATTGAAGGACAGGCATGGGGTTTCGATGTTCGAACATGCTAAATTGAATGACAGGCATGGGTTCTCGATGTTCGACGTTTGCATTGTGACTGGCATCCCATTCTGGAGTAGAGGTGACATGCACAGACTGGCAATGTACGACAATGTCCGTTTTTGGGATAGATCTTTTTCTAAATGCACACCCTGTCTGCAAAGAATGATAGCAGCGTGCACGGAGGCGCACTGATATAATTTAACCCATGTTAAATTCGGCCGAATAATTCGGAATGGATCAGAATTTCGTCCGAATCGAATAGGCCCGGTCCGAAATTAGGATCATCCGAATTAGAAAAAAAAAATTAGTCCGAATTCGAATTTTACCGAAAATTTTTCCCGTGCACAAGTCTACCAGGGACCTTAGGTCCACATTGCAACTCTTTCCATCCCAGTTACAGGGGGCCTTTCAGTCTTGTCAGGCCCCTTCCTCAGTCAAGTCTTCCCTGCCCAATCCTCAGTGAGTAACTGACGTGTCAGATTCCTCTGTGGAGGAACTGCTGGTGGATTCAGATGATGAGGAATATTCTGTGTTGGGCTCCTCGCAATTCTTTGGGTACCCTTTTGAGGCTGATCCTGAACCCTCCACTGAGGGCCTGATCAGGGCTGTCTTAACTACTCTTAACATTCCCTGAGTTCACTAGGTTCCTTCTGACCCCTCTGATGTGTTCCAGGAGCCTAAAAAGCCCCTTACTTACTTTCCACCTAACCCTACTCTTGACCGCCTTGTGTCTGAGGAGTGGAAATCCCGGACAAGAAACCCTCTGTGTCCAAGAAATTTGCCAAGCTTTATCCCTTTTCTGAAGCTGCGCTTACTCAATGGGTTCATCCTCCCAAAATGGATGCTCCTGTTTCCAGGCTATCTAAGTCTACTGCCTTACCAGTCTCTGATGCCTCTGCTTTGAAGGACTGGACTGACAAGAAACTTGAGGTTTCCCTCAAGTCCATTTTTGCCACTGCTGGTTCTGCTATGCGTCCAGCTTTCGCAGCAGCATGGGTGAACGGGCCATTGCTGTCTGTACTGAACAGCTCACCCAGGCTGTCTGTCAGGATGTGCCTACCTCGGATACATTGCGCCTTCCTGCCAACATTTTGGCGGCACAGCACTATGTTTCTGCTGCCTTATTTGATGCCATCCATTTGGTGGCTAGGGTTTCCACCATGTCTGTGGTGGCCAGACGAGCTCTTTGGCTCAAGATCTGGTCTGCCGACACTGCTTCTAAGAAAGCATTACTCTCCCTACCCTTTCAGGGTACCTCCTGGTTTGGGCCAGATCTTAAGGATCTGATCAGTGAGGCCACAGGGGGTAAGACTACTCTTCTACCCTTGGTTCCCAGAAAGATATTGCCACTTAAATGTAATCTAGAGCCGGTGCCAGTTCAGGACAGGGTTATGGGTTTTTACACAAACCTCTTTGTGGTCTCCAAGAAGGATGGCGGTTGTCGTCCCATTTTGGACTTGAAGGATCTCAATTCCTTTGTGACCCGGACTCATTATCAACAGGAGTCTCTACGGACAGTGATTGCTGCCACGTCCCCGGGGGAATTCCTGGCTTCTCTAGATCTTCAGGTAGCATACTTACACATTGCCATTCATCCAGAGAGCTGGAAGTACCTCCGGTTTGCCTGCGACAGGGGACATTTTCAGTTCTCAGCTCTTCCATTTGGTCTGACGACAGCTCCTCAGGTCTTCAACTGTGTCCCGGGAGCCTTGCTATCCATCCTCCACCGGAACGGTGTCAGAGTTACTACATACATGGACGATTTACTTCTGAAAGCCCCCTCTGCAGAACTTCTTTATTAGCAGGTTCAGCAATGCATTCATGCTCTCACCCATCACGGGTGAATCATCAACTTGGATAAGTCAGATCTTATCCCATCTCAGCGTCTGGTCTTCCTGGGCCTTCTCTTCGACACTCAGAAGAGCATGGTGTTCCTCACAGACGAGGTGGCTCACCAGATCTCCCACAGGGTTTCTGCGGTTCTGGCTCAGGATCCAGTTCCAGTCCAGAAGCTATCCTCTCTAGTGGGAAAATTCATCTCCACCATAGAAGCGGTCCCGTTTGCCATGGCGCACACCAGGGAGCTCCAGAGGTTCGTGATCCAGGTGTGCAAGGGTCAGTCGGACTTCTGAAGATGTCAGTTTCTCTTCCTTTTCCTGTGGAACCGAGTTTGTCATGGTGGCTCGACTTTTCCAACCTGCTGAAGGGAAAGTCCTTCCTGGTACCCTTCTGGACCAAAGTGACGACGGATGCCAGCCTCTCCGGCTGGGGAGCGGTCCTGGGTCGCCTGAGCTCTCAGGGTCGGTGGTCTCCTGAGGAATCCCTCCTTCCGATCAACATATTGGAGCTTCCTGCGATATTTCATGCCCTTCAGCATTGGACATCAAAGTTGGTAGACTGTCCGGAGTAAAGTCCGACAACGCCATGGCCTTGGCTTACATCAACAAGCAAGGCAGAACAAGAAGTCTCGCTGCTTGGTTAGAGGTCAAGGCTATTTTGTCCTGGGCAGAAGAACACGTTCCTGCTATATCCGCAGTGCACATTCCTGTCATAAACAACGTCATGGCGGACTTCCTCAGTCTACACACAGTGGACATCGGAGAGTGGGAGCTACACCCAGAGGTGTTCAACCTCATTGTTCAGAAATGAGGTCCTACTTACATCGACCTGATGGCGATGAGACACAACAGGAAGGTACCGAGGTTCTGCTCTTGGTGGAGAGTCCCTCTGGCTCTGGCAGTAGATGCGATGTCCATTCCTTGATTATTCCCTCTGGCCTACATCTTTCCTCCCCTCCCAATGTTGCACAGGGTGTTACGGAAATTGTGACTGGAGTGTTGTCCAGTCATTCTGATTGCTCTGTACTTTCCTCGTCAGTCTTGGTTTCCGGAGCTTCTGGATCTGTCAGTGGCGGAGCCATTCCGGCTCCCTTACTGTCCGGACCTTCTTCTACTGGGTTACCTGTGGAAAGAGGATGTTCATCGGCTAGCTTTGACGGCTTGGAAATTGAATCCTCAATATTGAAAAAGAAAGGGTTCTCTTCTGGTGTGGTGGCTACTATGCTTAGTGCCCGCAAACCTGTTTCTTCCAAGATCTATCATTGTGTCACGTTGACCTTTCTGTCTTGGTGTGCTGATAAGGACCTGTCTCAGGACTTTGATCTGCCTACGGTCCTGGCCTTCTTGCAGGACGGTGTGGATAAGGGCCTCAGTTTGAGTTCCCTTATGGTTCGGACTTCTGCGCTTTCTGTTTTCTTTCAGAGGTGCATTGCCATCCTTCCTGATGTCAGGGTTTTCTTCCAGGGTGTTGCTCATGCTCGTCCTGCCTTTAAGATTCCCGCTTCTCAGTGGGATCTTAACTTGATTCTGGGTGTCCTTCAGCGCCCCCTATTTGAGTCTTTGGCTCCTATTCTTCTATGCCTTTTGACGTGGAAAATTGTCTTTCTCCTGGTGATTGTGTCTGTCCGCCGTGTCGCAGAGTTACATGCTCTGTCCTGTAAACCACCCTATTTGGTGTTTCATAAGGACAAGGCGGTGCTTCACACTTCTTAGGAGTTTCTCCCGAAGATGGTTTCTGAGTTCCACATCAATCAGGAGATTGTGGTGCCCTCTTTCTGCCTGGAACCCACCTCTGACAAGGAGAGGGATCTCCACTTGTTAGACGTGGTGCGTTGTCTTAAGTTTTATGTACATCGCACTAAGTCTGTCAGGAAATCAGACGCGCTGTTCGTCATTCCTGAGGGTCCTAGGGCAGGAAGACCTGCATCCAAAGTGACTATTGCTTCTTGGATCAACTCCACTATTCGTATGTCTTATGAGCAAAGGAAGAAGCCTGTCCCTTTCAGGGTCACGGCTCATTCTACAAGATCTATTGGGCTTACAAGAATCAGGCCTCTGCTGATCAGTTGTGCAAGGTGGCCACTTGGTTGTCTGTGCACACCGTTTCGAAGCACTACCGTGTTGATGTGCTGGCATTGGCTGACGCCAGCTTTGGGAGGATGGAGGCAGTCTTGCCTGTCTAGGATTTCCTTCGGTTTTTAGTGCTTCCTTCACTTTTGAGCCCTGTTGGCTCTAGTTCAGTGTGCTGTGTAATAGTTCCTGGGGTGTTGTTGTTCAGTGTCCATTGACACTTCAGTTGTTTTTGTTGGGCTTTCTCTGTTCTGATGGTTCAAATCTGCACTGGTGACTTTGGGGGCCTTGCGCCTGGTCCTTGCCTTACTTCCCGCCTCTGGGAAACTCAATGGTTGGACAACCCAAAGTTACCAGTAACCTGTATTGGACGACAGAGAAAAGGGGATTTTAGTCTTACCTGTTAAATACTTTCTCTTAGTCCATACAGGTTACTGGTCTCCCATCCTGTCAAGGGACCATGCTTGGCTCTCCTGTGGCAGACCGTGGGGGGTCCTTCAGGGTCATGCTCACAGGAGTCTTCTTTCCCTTCCACTATCTAGTCAATAGTTAGTGTCTCAAATTTTTCTGGAGCTATTTGGCTAGCTGCAGCCAAGGAGGGAAGGTAGGCTACACCTGCTGCATACAATTCTAGAATTGTTCCTGCCTACTTAAAGGGGTGGATCGCCTACCCAGAGTTACCAGTAACCTGTATGGACTAAGAGTAAAGGATTTAACAGGTAAGACTAAAATCCTCTTATTTCTGCTGTTTAAATCGAGAACTGGCACTGCTGGGAGAAGTTATTACACCTTGAACTGATCATTTATTTTTCTTTTTTTTAAGCAACCACACCAACTGGTGTCCAAAAAGGTGTGTGTTTATATATATATATATATATATATATATATATATATAGTGCACACTATGGGAAAGCTTGAGTCATTGATTACAGCTCTCCATAGTAAGTGATAGGAACAGTATCATGTTGTGAGTCAATAGTAACCACAGTAGAAGAGTGTAGCTTCATTAAAATAATAATACATAAACATTTCATAATGAAAAATCTCTCAGCAGGAAAATAATCCAAGTATCTGTTTGTTTTTAGTTTGTGTTTGTTTGTTTTTTTATTTAGAAAAGACTTCTTCTTTAACTGTTATTTAGCTAACAATGCTATTATTTAGTAGCCAAAAACCTTTCAGGCTGAGTCCACGCAGCAAGCATTTAAACACTAGAGCAGAAGGCCTAACCCACATTACCACAGTGAGTCCTTGGCAGGTATATACATATTTTCTCTTTATAACCAGTTATGGATGGAAAGGCAGACAACTGTTTCACTGAGTTAGTGGCTGGAGTGGAGACAATGGAGTGAATATACAATGGTGATTCCATGATACGCCAGGTGCTGGAATTGAGTTTTACACCCTGCTTCTGCCTGACACCAATTTACTAAGTTACATATGCCAGAATTCTTCCACTTATGCTAAGGGGAGGAAAATGGTACAATGTATTATTGAACAAGTAGTAGAGGAGATTGTGTGATTTACTCCATTTCCCAGTGAATGCTATGGGGCTGGTGTTCTGGCCTTGCTGCCATTAAAGTAGAATTTTCACGTTCCAACTCAAATCCCCCCCCCCATTGCTTTAATCCCTTAAGGACCAGCAGTCCCGGGGTGTGTGGCCTTTTAAGGACCAGATAAGTAAGATTGACGTGCCTGATCACATGTGCCGGCATGCCGAACGAGGAACTGAAAGAGATCGCTCCAGTCTTGGAGCAATCAACTTCAGTCCCCGGTATTAGTCACCGCGCTCCTGCAGGAGCAAAGTGAGTAAAAGTACGTGACGTACTTAAGTGCCAGACCAGCGTGACGGTCCGGGTACGTCATTGGTCCTTAAGGGGTTAAAGGGATTATAATGGCTGATTTTAATGAGGTTTAATATTGTGAATATAAAAAAAAATTAATTGATGTATGTCCCGTCCCTCAGACATGTACATTTTGAGAGATATACGCTTCTAAAGTCCCCCCTCCCTCCCCTTTCACAGATGTCAGCGCTCTACTGACAGCATGAGATTTTGGTCCCGGACCAGCTGGTGGCTCTTCAGCAGAGCTGAAATAGCAATATCTAAAAAGAAATACTTCACCAGAATGGTCTACAAAGTGTGTATGGTTTGCAAGCACATTTTGTAGACCGTTCCAATTAAGCATTTCTTTCTAGAAAACACTATTTTGGCTCTGCTGAAGAGCCACCGTCAGGTTGCATGACCCAAATCTCATGCTGTCAGCTAGAGCGCTGACGTCTGTGAAAGGGGAGGGAGGGGGGACTTTAGAAGCGTATCTTGAGAGACCTGACTTACATCAATTAATTATTTTTTTTTAATATCTACAGTATTAAAGTTTGTTAAAATCAGCCGTTACGATCCCTTTAAACCCCTCAAAAAAACACCAGAAAAAGCAAAGAAATCTCAATAATGACTGGCACCATAATAATAAACTACTTTATCTTCCTCAGGTAGCAAAAGGGAGAGTGCTGCCAATCATTCCAATTGTATTCAAGGTGGCAGCGCTGTCCCTCCACCCTCTATCCTAAACCTGCTCCAGTGTCTCCTTAGTGGTGGAATCGCATGTAGCAGTGCTCAGATGCCACTCCTCTTCTTCTGTGGTAGCTCTTCTTCTCTCTTAACCTTTTCAGTGCCAGCTGGGTATCCAATGCATTGAATATATTTCTGGAAATCAAAGGGTTAAGAGAAGAAGAGGCGTGGCATCTGAGCACACATGCCCCGCGGGCAGCTGCTGAACCTGTGAACACATGCCACATGGAGAGAGGCTGAAGAGGCGCACAGATGACCCATGGAGAGTGGCTGAAGCAGAGTACATATAGATACTATAATTTGTAACTCCCTGATGAAAGGATCTAATGATCCAGAAACGCGTTGGTGTGTTGAAATATTGTGAGTTTCATGATTACTTTTAATTATTGTGATTAAATCACATCTTTCTAAACTGGATTGCTGGCTACGAGATTCATAAGACAAAGGATTACAAGCGAGACGTGGGAAGCCTGTACAGGGGCAGGTTGACTTATCCCCTGTTGCTTTAAATCGGTTGTATGTACTACAGTCGGTACTTACAAAACTGTTTGTCTTCTAAGCTTATTGAGAACTTACATTTATAAAAGTGCCCCTTCTGTGTGTGTTGTGTTTTCCTGTTTTTCTCCTTCTTCTCTTGAAGGTGGATCGTAAGGGAGCAGCTGCGTAAGGGCAGTATAATATCCCTCACTCGCTCTGAAGCCAGGAATTTTCCATATGTGGCCACAAAAGAATGTGAGTGAATTTTAATATTGTACACATTGGTATCAGTCCAAGAGCTTATTAACCCTATGAGCACCTCCCTTCTCCTCTTCTTTTCCTGTTTGCACGCATATCGGTGGGATGTTGGGGGAATTTGTATCTGCCCCCATGATACGGCTGGTTTGCTGCAGGATTGCTCCTCCTTTCTTTTGTGCAATTAGATGTGAGACACACTTTTTTTAATTTGGAATCTTTATTGAATTGTAATATTAACAAGGAATAATGGGGGGAGGGGAGAGATGACACCGTGAGCCACAGACAAGGGAAAAATAAGACAGTACTATTAGTTTCATGAGATGAGGCACATTTAAAGGAATAGTATTGTATCACAAAAACATCAGATCCAATTAATCTTCATAGTATTTGGGCCATGGAGAGTGTTATTTCAATACTGGTAGAGTTGTAGTTCAAGAGTAATTGAATGATAAAGTATCCCCCTCCCGCCCCTTTTAGTGATGAAACACTGCTCACCTCGGAACAGCAAGACTGTCCGGATGGATCGCAGAGAGGGACAAACCTGTCAAGGGGGGCAGGGTTTTCATTGTTCTCAGAGTAAGAAGATTGTCCCTTGCTGTAAGCTGTCCGGTCTCAAGACCAAATTCTACATCTGAGGGGAGGTGACTTACACTAGGTAAAAGGGGCGGGAGGGGGATACTTAATCATTCAATTACTCTTGAACTAAAATGTGACAGTATTGAAATAACACTCTCCATGGCCCAAATACTTTGAAGATTAATTGGAGCTGCTGTTTTTGTGAAACATTACTATCCCATTAACCCTTTGAGTGCCAGTGTGTTTCACACTTTTCTGGCACTCAAGAGATTAAAGTATTGCAGCCTCCAAGGGGTTAAGGTGTTAAGCAACCAAATTTGTTGTGGAAGGTAATTGCTAAACCCCAGGACTGGGGTACCACATCTGCATTTGCAAAATACTAGAAAGTCCATTAACCCTTGCAGGACACATCTCCAGTGTAATGTGCTTCTCAGTTTATTGGTGGCATCTTTAGCATCCAGGAGGTTAAACAAGATAACATAAGCTGTATCTTTTTTTCTATCCATTTCCTGTATATTATAGTATTGATCTGGTTCAGTTGCCCAAATCCAAACCACTAAGATGCCATATACATCAAGGGGAAATGGGGCTATTCTGGGGCAAACCATCTGTACCATAGTGAACTAATAAACACTTCCAAAATTACCACTGATTCACAAGGGGCTTTAACTAGTTGAATTATAGAGCATTTAACCCTCTGAGTACCAGAGGTATGTCTAACTCAAACCACAATCTCTTCACATAGGGACAATTCCTGAAGACACGCATCACTGTCTCATCGTGCACACACCTAGTTGATGGACATTTTGCAGGAGTCACTATGCCTCTGCAGTGCTGCTAATTTTTAACCCTTGGAGTGCCAGAGAGGTATTTGCAATGCGTTGGATTCCTCTCTGTCACTCAAAGGGTTAACAGCTAAACACTTGTATAATCTTCTATGCCAGATTCTATTTTCAGTTAAAAAAAAAAACTTTACTAACACTTTAATTTGGAAGACTGTTAATAATGTCCCCAAAAAAGTTTTAATAGATTTGCAGAGGTTAAAAAAATAATCTGATTCCCACAAACCCCATCTCTCAAATGTTTACGGTTTGAGCGATATTCGCAATCAAAGTTCCTCTCCCTCCCCTTCTCTTGATGTCAGCTGTAAAATTGACAGAAGGTGATCCTTGTCGGCCGACACAATGAGGCTGTGCAGCAGAGCCGAAATCCCATTATTGCAAAAGAATTACTTCATTGGAAAGGTCTACAAAGTGTGCTTGCAAACCAGGCACACTTTGTAGACCTTTACAATGAAGTAATTCTTTTGCAAAAATGGAATTTCAGCTGTGCTGCAGAGCCTCATCGTGTCGGCCGACACTGATCTCCTTCTGTCAGCTTTACAGCTGACATCAAGAGAAGGGGAGAATTTTGATTGCGAATATCTTTCAAACCATAAACATTTGAGAGATGGGGTTTGTGGCAATACGATTATTTTTTAATCTCTGCAAATCTATTAAAACTTTTTTGGGGACATTACTAACACTTTAAACAAGAAATATCCTTATTAAATGAACCAATAAATTAAGCTGTTGGCTGACTGGAGATGATGGGAATTGTAGTCCTGAACAGCCACATCTTCAGTCTGCCCACCACTGCTTTGCACTGAGACATTTATAAAGACATGGATGGGATCATGGAAAGTTACTTGCAAAGCAATTGTGAGAAGTTTCTTGTAAAGCACTCTCTGCTTAGATTGGTTACTTGCACTGTGTATCTCTTTCTATTAATAAGATACATTTAAGTCTAGTGTGTCCTAAGATATCAGCAAGAAAAACAATTGAACACCTGTGTAACTAGGAGGGGGATGCATTAAGTTGCAATAAAGAGGTGTTAAAGTGGATATGACTTCCCCACTATGATAAACTCTTCAAGTCCTATGTTATTCTATTGTTCCAATGCACTATGAATTCTCCAACTTTAGAGTATACTGTAAAATCGCAGGTATAATACACACTGGCATATAATACGCAGGTGTATATGATACCCAAGATTTTAGGGGAAAACGAGTGCCTATGTATAATTAGAACCCTTGTTTTCCCCCTTGAGAGCTGCCAGATACCTTCTATCCCTCCCCCAGCGCAATGCCAGTGGTAAAGCTCTGTGAGGATCTCAAGGTACTGATAGTGCATTGAAGGAAGCGGGTGGCAAATGCAAGCATGCCGCCCGCAAGGAAGATGGGGACCTCAGGCCAGTAAAAGACTTCCTGCCAAAAGTAGTCTTCCTTCTTCCAGCTGCCGCAACAGATTGTTCTTTCAGCTTTTTTTCTGAGCAGAGACGAGAAACTGGATTAATCAAGGTATCTGGCAGCCCTTGTTTTATTTTTTTGTAATTGTGGCAAGATACAAAAAAAAAAAAAAATTCTCGCGTATAATAAGGTGACGAGGGGTAAAATTGTGTGTATTATACCCGAGACGTAACTCTAATTGTACTTGGAGAGTTTATAACACCAGAGACATCATCTCCACTTCAACACCTCCTTAACCCCTTAAGAACCACACAGTCCAGGGGAGGGGTGCTCTAGAGGACCACAGCATTTATTTTTTTAACGTTTTCTGTGACCACAGCGCGCTGTGTGGCCGCACTGCGATCACAGACTTCCGTGACGTGCCAGGACCATCAAAGGTCCTTAACGTTCCAGACAAGCATGATGGTCCCGGCACGTCAAACGTCATTAAAAGGGGAACTTTCACATCTAAAACACTTTTTGCCAGGTGCTTAAGTTATTAAAATTGTATTAGGATTTGGGGGGGGGGGGGTTCTTACATACTTCCTAAGATATGTAGACTGCATTCTGCGGCACACTGTATCTTCAGCACAGCGGCACAGGACTTCCCAGTCCTGCAATTCTCCTCCCACCTCCCTCCCAGCTGTCCCATGGAGCACGTTCACTCTTCCCTTCGTAGTGGTATGCCTCACGTCTATCTATACAGCAAGCTCCATTTACCATTATATTGAGCTTTATACTGTGTCCTTTTTTTTTTTTTCCTGCTAGCTAAGAAAAGACAAGCTCAAGTGTAAGCTTTATTAAGCATTTATCAGAATAACTGATTGGGTTGCTGTTACTAATATATATCTAAGTAAGTCGGCTCCAAATCTAATTCAATCTGGAAATTCTAGCTTTCATTCGTTAGACTGGTTAAGTCATTTAACATTATGAGAAGTGAATTTAATTGACATTGACAATTTTTAATAAGCTCAGTGAAGGAGGAGGCTCTTCACTGTGATTTTATTTAATACTAGTTTAAAAGCATGTGTACACGGGCCAAGGTCCGGGCGATGTTAACCCTTTGAGTGCCAGAGGGGTATGTAACGCATTGCTTTGCATTGTGTTGCGTACCCCTCTGGCATTCAAAGGGTTAAGAGGCTCATCCTGCTCTGCGTCCTGCCACCGATGCAGTCATGCACTGTAGAGACTGCCCGAAAGCACAGAATGCTCGCAGCACAGAATTCCCAGCATTCCTACACCTCCCAGCATTCTGTGCGTTCGGGCAGTCTCTACTGCACATGATGGCTTCTGCCAAACATTCTAGCGAATTATTATATAGGATTAGTAGTTGACCCTTAAAGGACCAGGTTGGATGTGCAATGCATTGCTTCATAATCCGTTGCACACGCCTCTTGCCTGTATAGAGTTAAAGACTTGCCGAGACTTTTCTGGGAAAAAAAAATATATAAAATGATTGTAATCACTTAGTGCTGGACATTTATCTAGGGGGTATGTTATTGTTTTCCACTCTCTAGTAGGAATAAGTGAAACCTCTATGATTCATTCTGCACATCTGTTTGTGGGATCTAGGAAAACATCTGGATCTGTCTGAATTACCCTAAAATGAATTTTTGAGGGACAGAAGAAAGGGGAAATCAAGGAACAGATGGGGTGAGAGGAAAAAGAAGCATGGGAAAGCAAAGGGCATGTTAGAGCAGAAGGCCAAGGGAAGCACTCAAAGGATGTTAAAGGGAGGGACATACTGGAGGAGATGGTGTGGGGGGGCAGGAGAAGATTGAAGGGGTAGGAGCAGGGCCTGCCCTTACATGGGTCCTGGTGGGTCCCAAGCGGCACTTTTTCAGGGGCGGCAATTTGCTGCCCCAAGGCATGCAGAGCCAGATCATAGGCAAGGCAGGGACACAACTTCTTCTTCCAACATACCAGCCCCTCCCAGACTCACCGACACCACACAGAACCCCCTCCCAGCCTCTCTGCGATCCCCACGCCACGGACACACAATTCCCCCTTTCACTCCGTGTCACAACCGCCTCTTTCCTCTCAGAAAAACTTTAACCGACAACAAGTCCAAGCGGCGCCCACACAAAACACACGCACGCAGGTGCCCTCTGTTGTCCACAAAGCTTTATGACACAGCAGCCCCCTGCCGGTTGCAACAATAACATGGAAGACACAGAGGTTCCTTGCTGCACACAGCAGTCGTAACAGCACTTCTCTCCGGACACAGCATCCAACATGTTGAGATTGACATATGTATATTTAAACGCTGACGTGCTAGATAAAAGTGGTGCAATTCTGGAGCAATTCTTTCCCTATATCACAATTTGTTTACCTGAGGATTACGTGACTTTACATATCAGCCTCAATGATGTGGCCAGATTTCCTCTTTAGTGCGGGATACTTATGAAACGTTCATTCTTCATGGCTGCATTAGAATCAATACAACCAGACAACATATGTTTTCATTGAGAGTCTGCTTGCATTATCAGTATGGAGGAGGGCTGGTCATTGCGTTATGAAGGCAAACCTGGAGCAAATATGGTGTAAAATAATTGTGTAGGTTTGCAGATTGATTACAGAGGCCTTTCTAAAAGGGTTCATATGAGTTTTGCTCAAACTGCTGGACTACACACAAACATAATACTAAATGCACACTCACACACTTACTCTCACACACTCTTACCCACTCTCTCTTTTTCTCACATATACATTCAAACACACACTCACACACTAAGTAAATGTGAAGCAATTCTGGGTCAAACCATCTGTACGATATGGGCAAATAAAAACATTCTTTGATTAAAAGAGACTTTTAACCCCTTGAATGCTAGAAAAGTCTTGAATGAATGACACCTCGGTCGCAGTCAAAGGTTTAAAAGCTCCAATATAAATCGGTCTAAAGTATTGGGGTGTTCATGTTGTGCCTTATAGTTACACCTGGGAATCTCCGTGTTTGACCCAGAGACTCAGGGTTTTAACCCCAATCTCAGGGTTAAGGGCCCAGTTATCAAGGTGGGAGAGTCCAGTGTTTCCTAGTCTAAAATCTGAACCAATCACCTGCTTATTTAGCCTCTACATTGGTCCCATTTATACCAGAAGGGTAAAGGTAAAGTCTTACTTGTTTTGTGTGTGTTCAAGCAGGGCCGGCCCTTACATGGGTCCCGGTGGGCCATGGACCCAGGCGCACTTTTTGAGGGGCAGCAATTTGCTGCCCCAAGGCATGCAGAGCCAGATCATAGGCAAGGCAACATAAGCACTTGCCTAGGGCCCAGTGACTTTGGGGGGCCCGCCGGCCCAGCCATCTCCCTACATGTCCACAATCCTGGCACACTAGTCTGTCACAGGATATGCGCGTGTGTACGCGGTGGCAGCCAAAACAGTGTGCTCCTTCATTCCCACTGGCGCTTCTGGGAAAATAAGGAGTGAGAATAGCAGGAGCATGAGTACACTTTGTGAGTCCTGGCATGCAGCGTGCTGTCACAGTCACAGGAAGCTCTCGAGTGCCGTCCAGAAGCTGTGCTCCATTCCAGTGCTATGCCGGTGAGGAACAGGAGCAGCAGCTTGGTGAGTCTAAGAGAAATACAAACAATGAGAATGCATAAAGTGTGGAGCACCTACTATGTAATATCAAGTAACTGCGATCACATGTGGAATCGATGTATGAAAAAAATATTAAATGGATGTAAACTTGAAGTTGTAATGTAACAACTGAATGTACATTACAATTCAATATAGTCCCACAGCTACTCAGATGATGATCATATGACAGTCATAAGAAAAGATGGTATGAGTGTGCTGTGTGCCTTTACTTTCAATATGCCACATGTAGGCAGATATTGGTACCCAAAAAGCCATGTAGTCTCACATGGGCTGTGTCAGGCTACACGGCTTTCTGGGTATCATTTCAGCTTACATCTGACATATTAAAAGTAAAGGCACACTCATACCAGCCTTCTTATGACTGTCATTTGTCATCTAAGTAGCTGTGGAACTATATTGGACTGTGATGTACATGCAGTTGTTATGTTACATGTTTACATCCATTCAATACTTGGACATATATCCATTCCACATATTGTGATTACTTTTACTCTGTATGGCATACTCAGTACTCCACACTTTAGGTATTCTCATTGTAATAAAGTTTTGTGTTTTTTGCTATGATTTCTACAATCCCACCTTTATTGTACTTTCCTTTGTTCTGTATTTATGCTCTGTTTACACCCCCACGCACCCTTTTGACTTTCTACACCCCAACAAGAACAAAAATTCTTATTTTATCTCCAGTGTGTGCTTGGGGGGTCCCCAGTCTATGTAATGCTCAGCTGTTGGATGATGGCCATTTCAGTCCAACAGGATATGGAATGCCAAAGGGCTCTGTTATGGGGAGTAAAGGGTATCCCCATCTTCTTCTATCCATCTTTCTTTCTGTGCTGGCGAATAGCGTGTGTACAAGTGAGCATATATGTGTATGAGTGAGTGTGCATTGGTGTAAGATTTTGTGTGTGGGTGTGTGAGATTGAGAGAGTGTATGTGAATCTGCATTGTATGTTTGTATACAATATTTGTGGCAGTGGTTTGGGGAGGCAGCATTTCATCCTTGGACCCAGGCAGCACAATGCCTTATGCCGGCACTGGGTAGGAGGGGGCTAGAAGATGTTGAAAGGAGGGGAGTGGGCCAGGGGACATGGAGGGGAGTGGGCAGAAAGAGATGGAAGGGAGGGGATCAGGCAAAGGATTGTCAAAAGGAGCAGACCTGTGGAGAGAAGGTAGACACACCTAATTGTTACTTAATAACATAGTTAAAGGGATAGTAATACCTGAAAATAAGTTTATTTTATATTGTAGCCCTTACAAAAACATGAAAAATGATATACGTCTTATCTCCCAAACCTTTATGGTTTGGGAGATATTCAGAAGTAAAGTTTCCCCTGGAGTGACGTCATTGCTCCACCCTTCAGATTTGGAATCCGGTCGCCCGACCAGCAGTGCCTCTCCAGAAGTGCTGAGATCATGATCTTTAAAAAGAATTTCTTAATTGGAATTGTCTACAAAGTGTGCTTTCAAGCCGGGCACACTTTGTACACAGTTTCAATTAAGTAGTTCTTTTCAAAGATCGTGATCTCGGCACTGCTAAAGAGCTGCCGGTTGCTCTGTGGACCGAATTCCAAATCTGTCCACTAGATGGCAGACTTGGCTGAAACAGCAAGGAAAAATGAACTATACTATATTTTACATATGAATATCTCCCAAACCATAAAGGTTTGGGAGATAAGACTTATATCATTTTTCATGTTTTTGTAAGGGCTACAATATAAAATAAACTTATTTCCAGGTATTACTATCCCTTTAATCAGACTGAAGAAAGACAGTAATCCATCAAGTGTAGCCCATGCCATATTACCCCTGTTGATACAGAGGAAGGCAAATTAAAAAAACATTTCCAGTTAAGCCCCAAGTGGGAAAAAATTCCTTCCTGGCTCCAAATGGCAGTCAGGTATTTCCTTGAATCAACAACCTATCTGCTTTGAAGCCAGCTATCATAATTCTCAACATGGTTCTGTGCGAGATAGGTATACATTACTTTTCTGAAAGCAGTTACATTATCTACTAGTACACCATCCTGAGGCAAATAATTCCATAACTTTACTACCCTTACTGTAAAAAAATCCCTTACTTTGTTTTGGGTGGGGGGAAGCAGGAAGGGGAGAGAAGTTCCCTGCCTTGAACAGATGTCTCCTCTGTATGAGAACATGATGTGAATACCTTCTAAAGGTAAGGGAGCAGCCTTTGGTTCAATGTTTTGATCAGCAAGATTTGTTTCAGATGAAAAATGAACTTACAGAATTGTTTTACACATCACTATTCTACCGTTTTTGTATTATTGGTCCCTGGTAGTTTTGGATTAACCCAGATAACCAGGATTTAAGGCCTCTGGGTTCCCTAACTTGAAAATGCCATATGGCCTGATAAAGTGTAAGTAAATAATTCTGGAGTGTGTGTGTGTGAGGACTGGCAAGATTAGTAATCTGCATTACTATTCTGTAGGAGACTCCCTTTAATGGAAGGTGATTGATTTGTAGCTGATTGTAACATAAAATACCTCCTTTCCAGCATGTGTCACTGGTCCGTCCCCATCACAATTAAACATATGTATGCTTATTATTTTTGGTCTATATGGAATAAAACTGGACCAAGATAAAATGCACAATCAGTGGGGCAACTACGGGGGTCTAAGTAGGTGTAGCAGTACCAGGGCCAGGCATCCCAGGGTTCCTGCCACCTCTGCACATTCTTGAGAACCCATTTCCTCACATTTTCTTACTTGAATTTCACACCCTGCCAGAATGTGATGTTTGTTATTGAGTCCACTAGTAAACTGCTGTTCAGTCTCCTCCTTGCCTGAACAGCAGGGGAGCAGGATGGGAGGGAAGCATCCGAGCAACATGGAGATACCAAGTATATTCACATTAACTGAACAGCCTTCACTCTGAGAAGAGAAAGTCATACCTTGTACAGTGACCAAGAAAAGGGACACCCCAGAGGGTGAATATGTTTGCAAAATTGATTACAGCAGCAAAAGTCTCAGGGTGTCTGTACTGATGGGAAATTTTCAGACACAGAGAGACAGATTGAGTAGTATAAATTGATGACCAAGTTTAACACTCTGAACTGTGGCCTGAGCCGGGACAACGATTCTATGTCATTGTACTCCACTCCTTTGAATGCCAGAGAGGGTACACAATGCATTGAAAAAGCAGTGCTTTGTGTATGCTTCTGGCACTCGGGGAGGGGGGTGGTTAACCCAAACATTCCATGTACTTAGCCATCTTTTGGTGCAAGTCACAGACTCTCTACACATTAAATTTACTGGAGATATTCACACCTCAAAAGGAAAATAAATATTGTACCACTTGTCCAGCAACAAAGAGATGCCTCTACTGGAATCTAAAGAATATATTACACAGACACTGTTGATAAGTGTTTCACCTCCAGTGGAATTCAAGTTAACCAGGAATTTTCATGAATGTACAACTTATGCATTTTGTATTCAGCTTTCATTCCAAACATGCCTGACAAGGAGACCAAAAATGTCTTGAAAGCTTGCATTCTACAGCTATACAGCCAATAAAGGTATCACTTTTATTCTATCAGTCTCATACCTTGAACAAGCATCACACACTTGTGCTTTGAATCTGCTTCTCTATGGCCCCCGCTTCTCTTCAAATGTACTGATAGTCCCTCTTGCTCCCAGCTTCCTGTTCCAGCTATAAGAAAGTCTAACAGTTCACTGGAGAACACAGTAGCATGTCATGTACTAAGAGAGTTTGTGGATCCCCTGTACAAGTAGTCATTGAGAACGTGATCGAGGTAGGGTGTATTTCTCATTATTAGAAGCACACTATCCCACCACCATCAACAACCTATTGTGTCCTTCCACCTTACTACTCATGAACCTGTTACTACCACTACATCAACTATCATTTTGTCTACCTCTGTATCAAGATCTGCCACCAACAACTACCTCCCACTAACATATGATCCATTGCTTACCTCCCACTCTTTCCTTTCTTCCTTTTCATATCTCATCATCACCTGCCTACCACTATCACACCATCCCCTGCCTTATTTTGCACCACCACCTTCTACATCTCACTATCATTCCTGTCTACCTCCCACTACCCCACCAAATGTACCTCCCACTTCTACACCGTCATCTTCCTTCATCCCACTATCTAAACATCCCCTGCTTTCCTCCCACTACTGCACCATCCCCTGGCTGTCTCCCAGTATTCCACCACCTCCTCTCACTACCCCACTATACAGTGTATCCTTCTGCATCCCCTATTTCCACTGCACCACACCCCCTACCTCCAGTTACCCCACAGTTCTCTTCCTAGCAGCTTCCCACTTTTCCACTATTCCCTGCCTCCCAAGAACTCACCAGTTCAGCAGTGCATAACAGCAGTGCAGCGTGGTGAACAGGTTCAGTGACTGATAAAATCTAAATCATATGTTCTAGTGTCACACAGAACTTTAAAGGGATAGTAATCTCTTTAAAATTCATTTGCAGAGTCTTCTGTATATTAAAAGTAACATACTGCACTATGTCTAAGAGCTTACTTGTTTGTAGTTCAAAGTTATGAGACTATAAAGCTCCCCAGCCCACCCCCTTCTGGCCTCCTCCCACAAAATCTGAAATCTGGTCATGGGACCAGGTGGCTAAAGTGAGGGACAAACTTCAGTAAGTATAAGGAAAATCCTGTACCCCTTGATGAAGGAAGGCAGGATTTCCCTATGCATAATGAAGTTTGTCCCTTACAGCAGCCATCCTGATGTCACAGTTCCCAGAGAAGCTCAGGAGTCAGTACTGTATAGTTAAATGCAATTTATTAATAGCAGTTGTAGGCAAATATATACAAAGAAACAAGCAGAGGGTTACCAGCCAGCAAGCACAGTTATCAGAAATAATAGGCTGCCAAGCTTGACCACAATGCTAGAGACTAGGCCCCAGACACTGGTAGTCTCTTCCGGAATCAGGAACAGAACAGGAGCAGGAACAGGAACACAGGATCTTGATCCGAAGTAGGAGATGTACCAACACACACCTGCCATCAGTAAGGAGATAACTCTGACTCAGCCTGCAGTCAGAGTGGGAGTAGATAACTGACTCAAGCCTGCAGTCAGTATCAGAGCTGGTCTACCAGAGCCCCAGGTCCACACTAGGTTGGGTGTCTGATAGGTAAAGGGAGCAAACATAAGAGTAGTCAGACAGAGCCACAAGTCAGCACCAGAGGGGGTAGTCAGACAAGCCAGGTCATGTACAGTACAGGTAGTCAGCCAGAGCCACAGGTCAGCAACAAGTTGGATTGAAGACTAGCCAGGTCCTACACAGAGCCCAATGTAAGAGAACTACTAAGCATAACAACACAAGGTCAACTGAGTCAGGACTCAGTCTGCCTTTTAAACCCCTCCACAGGAAGTAGGTAGGAGGAGCAGCTCAGAGGGAGAAAGTAGGTAGGAGGAGATTACAGGAAGCAAAAGCATAAAACAGAGGCATGCGGCATGCTTGAAGCCTCGTGCCTGTAGGTGATGTTGAAACTAAGGTAAGCTGTAACACCTGACCAGACTGTATCTCCTGCTTGACGTGGCCAGAAGGGGCAGGCAGGGGATCTTTATTGCTTCATAACTTTTGAACTACAAACAAGTAAGATCTTACATATAGAGGAAAATGTTACTTTTAATATACAGAAGACATTACTATCCCTTAAAAGGTTCAGAATCTGTTTAGCACATAGGAAATTCTTGTGCCTTGTAATGCAGTGTGTGTATCTGTGTGTATTTCCATTATCCAAGGAGGGGGAGGCAGCCTTAGATTTTTGCCTGGGCCCAGTAGGCTCTAGTTATGCCTCTGTGAACAATGTTGCAATAATATGTTAAAAACAAGTAATTCTGGGGAAAGCCAACTGCACCACCGGGAACAAATAAAACTTTCAAAATTTCCCATTGATTTAAATGTGGCTTTTAACTCGCTGAATGCTAGAGCTATCTAATACAAACACTACTCAATAGGAATCTCATTGTGATCTACCTGTAACCACTTAGTGATCTACTTGCAGACCATGATCTACCAGTTGGGCTCCCCTGTCCTAAACCATAAGGAAGGAAAAGACACCCACTATGAGAAGACTGAGGGTGAAAATGATATTTCAGTACTCCGGATGTATCCAACATCATGTTGCACTTGTGTTTAACCCTTTAAGTGCTAGATTAGTGTCAAAGGCATTGCCTCTTATACCTTTATGGTGCTCAAAGGGTTAAACCCTTGGACAGTAGAGACCTCTCCAGAGCACCACAAAGTAATATCTCTGAGACATCACTAGCAACCAATGTGTGAATTCAAGCATTATTCTGTGTTTTTGGATGTTAACTCTCAGAAAATGTCAATGGTGATTGGGTTCTGTGGAATGATAATACTTAGATGCAATAAATACAATGAATGCCTAACTATCCACATGGTACAGAATGGGGGCCTTATTAACCACATATTATGATAGATATACAGTATGTGCCTGATTAATGGAATGTTGTATCTGTCTTTAGATTTGCATTTTTTTCACCCCTCCTCACAATCCACCATAAACACTGTGAATGAGAAAGCATGAGAAAGGTCTCTACTCAGCCACACCCACATCGCTGTGCAGAACCATGCAAGAAGAGGATCAAAATAAGAAATCAATGTCTTCAGCCACGGATCGCTGATGTAAATGAAGAATCAGAGCAAACTAATTGCATCATAGGAAAAAAAAAATACAAATTCATAAAATTCCCTTGACAGATAGAGAGCTAAACAACCTATCTAGAATTCAAGGGGTTAAAAGAACCATTTAAATTCATAGGGACTTTTGTTTGTCCTTACTTTGCAATTGGCTTGCCGTGGAATTGGTCCTGTCCATATTACATTAGCCTATATGATATATTGGACATCTATATGAAAGACTTACCAAAGAAAGATCATATGCTAACCCTTAGAGTGCCAAAGGTGTATCCAACACTTTGATTTCCCCAGTACTTGGCCTAGGGGGCAGTGTATATTGAATTACAAAGGGGGGGTTGTATGTCGGAGGGGGCACGGTATAATGAATTCCTAGCATGTTGTGCAGCATGGGGAACTACGCCATTGTATGTCAGCCCCACATACACTGCCTGACACCCCCATCCTTCTTCCCTTGCCCATGCAGTGGCCATGGGGATTTATGGCTAGCAGTGGGCAAGGTGAAAAAGCTGGAGAGGGTCAGACAGTGTACATGAGGATGTGGTTACCAGTGGTCAATGGAAGTGGCCAAGCAGTGTATATGAGGTTCTTTGTATACCATTGGGCAAGGGAACAAGGCTGGGGGGCAAGTGGTAGCCACAAATTCCCATAGATGCTGCGTGCACAACATGTATAATATATGATAGGTTAGCTGATAATTGTGCAGTGCTTGGTGTACTAGTTTTTTATTTTAACCCTTTGAGTGCCACAGGCGTGAGTAATGCACATCCCTATGGCACTCAATGCTGTCCGTGGTGCTGAAACCCTTCTCTTTATTCCCCTACTGGTCAAGTAGGGAAGCAGAGAGAATCCTGTTCACCTTCAGAATTGTCATAGTGTTGGTGATGTGTGAGGGGAGGACATCCCTTCCACACTGACAGCACTTTGACAATCCTGTATGCTAATAGGGATTTTCTCCACCACTCCCATTGCATCCAAAAATGTTAATGAATTGTTGTGTGTCTGTACATCGAAATGTTGAAGTGTTTCTAACACAGCGACAAAAACATATCGCCACAGCATCGACCTTTAGTGAACCTAGGACCTTGAGTTCTTGATTGAAGGCCAATGCCAAAATCGTGTCGCCAAAAGTGCACTGGCTTGTCTATGGAAATTAAGGCATAAATAAAGCAGTGACATAGCTTCAGGTGAGTTGTGGCCCTCCTGGTTTACCCACAGGTACATCTACCCAGTTGTCCATAATGTTCATTTTTAAATGCACACTTTTAGGCTACTCTCACATGGGAAACTTTGTTGTAGCTATAAAATGATATGAACATAAGAAACACATTTGTTTTATTGTGCTTTATATGCAATTTGTAGCAACTTTCCTTTTTCTTGGCATCCCTTGCTGTCTGTATAAACAGCTGATCCATGAAACACATCTATCTTCATTACTAGTGCAATTCTTTGCAATCACATTGGATCTGTAGTAGAAATTTTATGGAGCTAATCTGACCAAAGATGCAGCTGCCCTGACAGGTGTCCCTCCTTGAACCATAGTGAGAGGGAGGGCACGACTGTGGGGGACGATTGACTGCCACTATCGGTAGTTTCAAAATATTGTGGAAGCTTGTATTGTTGTTTGGTCCCTTCAGCTCGGGGGCTGGAGGGACCAAGGTTTACAAATATATCCCTGGGGCTGCTGGTGCCATTTTGTGAAGGCGGGACATCCTCATGGAGAAAAAGAAACAGTAACTGCATTCTTCTTCCCTCCCACCTTCCCTTTTTACTAGGTAGTCACAGCGAATTCCCGCTTTGTTTTTGGGGGGGGGGGTCCTCGCCAGTTACAGGGTTAGTTAAGTGGACCTAAAATGGGTTTTTAGGGACTTAGTCCGTCACTCTCAGGCTAAGTGGAGGTGGACACTCAAGGGTGTAAGGGAATGTTTTACATGCCCCTCTGCATGTGCAGGGGGCTGCCATAATGTTATTATGCTTAATAAATGCTGTGACCGTTTCCTTCCCATGCAGTTGTTGGTGTCTTCTCTTGGGAGGGAAGAGGAGAAAGAAGTGGTTGTTAGGTGGTTCCTCCACTAAGCAATCAAGCAATATGTACTGAGTAAACTGTTCATGTGAACCGCCTCATAAGATACACTGGATTTAAAATACATATTAGCTAGTGCATACTAGCTTTCACTGTCGTCCAATACAGGTCACTGGTACACTGGGAGGCGATCCGCCCCTTTAATAGGCAGGAACAATTATTCAAATGTGAGCAGGGGGTGGAGCCTCCCCTCCTACTTAAGCTGCCTTCAGGCCAGAGCCACTAGATTGATTTGTTCCTGTGTGCTGTGCACACCAGGTGGAGAACATCTATACATTCAACTTAGTAATTTTTTATTTTTATTCAAATATGGAATACCACCATTAGGAGGGTGACCATGGCTGTGAATTGCCCTCCCCAAAGTGGCTAGTGCAGCTTCCAGGGATTTTCTGTGGCCCTTATGCCCTGAAGAGGGAACAGCTTGAGTCAAGCAGCTTCCCTGCTGGGGAATTTACCTCTGGTTTATTCCTACTTCATCATGGTCACCTGAAGACAGAAGTCCTGCAGAAAGGTGAGCCACCCCTTGAGTGCTGAAGGTCCACTTGTCCCCACAGTGTCCCTTTGATGGGCTTGTATTTGGGAGTTTGCATCTGCACTCCAGCACTCATAGGGTGTTTTTATTTGCATTTCTTATATTTATGCAATTTCTGTGGTATTCTCTGGGGTTTTGGAGCTTTGGGGTATTGTTTTCTTATGTTTTCCAAGTGTTTGGAATATGTTTGGTGCATTTTACGTTTCAGTAGTAATTTATTAATATTTAGTGTTCCGCGCCTTTAAGCGCGCCTTTTCCCGCATAGACGCCATTGCTCCTTTACTCTCTATGAGTTTACACAGTGTGGGACATATCGCTGGAACCGCTTGTCACAGCATCTTCAGAGATGGCTCATTTTATTGCTCTGCTCCTGCTCTATCATCCGGTATCTAGTTTCGGGGTGTGGGGAGTTCAGGGGGGCTTCGGGCACTGTTTGGGGTACTTCTGAGAGAAAACTACATTTCCCATGAGCGCCCGTTTCGCGCTCGTTTTCTGATTGGCTGACCTGACGGCAGCCATTTTGTGGTGTTATTTCTCAGCGAGTATACTACGCAGGGACCGAGCCTTCTCTCCTCTCAGCAGATTAACCCTTCGCTGGCCAGATAAGTCCGATTTTAGGCATTTCTGGGGTGAAACTTTAGTCTTTCACACTTCTACTGGGTGATATTTATTAGTTGGTGTATATTTGACGCTGTGAGCATGTCTACTCCACTGGAGTCAGGGGCTAGACCTAAGACTAAGGAGGCTGGGGTGTCCATTCCCCCCATTGCGCTTTGCTCCTCTTGTCACTCTGGGCTGCCTAGAGATTGTTCTGGTACCTTGTGCCCGAAATGTACAGATTGTCATGTTAGCAACCCTGGGCTTCCCAGCCATGCTATTGAGCCAACTTGGGTGAACGAGTTTAAAGCTGCCACTAGGGATCTCAGATCCACTCTCCAACTCTTTCCCTCTCAGGTACAGGGGGCTCTTCAGATTTGGCAGACCCCCTCTACAATCAGGACTTCCCTGCCTAAGCCACAGGGGGCTCCTGATGTGTCTGATTCTTCTGAAGAAGAACTTTTGCAGGATTCTGATGCTGAGGAAGGAACTGTTATTGAGTCTAACAGGTCCATTGGGGACCCTTATGAATGTGACCCTGAGGTTTCTGCTGAGGGTTTGATTAGAGCTGTGTTAAACACGCTCAACCTTCCTCTGACTCAAGAATCTACTCATGATCCAACTGATGTTTTTCAAAAACCTTCTAAGGCGGTTGTATGTTTTCCTACTAACCCTACTCTTGCCCGGCTAGTCTCTGATGCGTGGAAGAATCCTGACAAGTCCTCTTCTGTGTCCAAAAAGTTTGCTAAACTTTACCCTTTTCCTGAGTCTGAACTGGCAAAATGGGTTCATCCTCCTAAAGTGGATGCTCCTGTTTCTAGGTTATCCAAATCCACTGCCTTAGCTGTATCTGATGCCTCGGCCCTGCAGGATTGGACGGATAAAAAGCTAGAGCTTTCTATTAAATCCATTTTTGCCTCCATTGGCACTGCCATGCGTCCAACCTTTGCAGTGGCGTGGGTTAATAGGGCTATTGCAGCCTGGACTGAACGACTGACTGATGCGGTCCGCCAGGATGCGCCAGTGTCTGAGCAGTTGCAGCTCCTTGCTAATATTGCAGAAGCCCAGAATTATGTTTCTGATGCTGCCTTTGATGCTGTGCGCATGATGGCTAGGGCCTCCACGTCATCTGTGGTAGCCAGACGTGCTCTTTGGCTGAAAATTTGGTCTGCTGATACGGCCTCCAAGAAAGCCTTGCTTTCTTTACCCTTTCAGGGGAATTTGTTGTTTGGTTCTGAACTCAAAGAGATGATCAGTGAGGCTACTGGCGGTAAAAGTACTCTTCTACCGTCAGTCTTCAAGAAAAAGTTTCCAGCCAAACGCAATCGGTCCTTTCGTTCCTTTCAGACTGAGACACGCTCCACGGCCCAAACGGGGCCGTCCTCTACGCGTCCCTTCTCCAAGCCCAAACAGTCCTGGAAGCCCAAAGTTGCCCCTAAGGCCAAGACCTTCAAGACTGCTTCGGCATGACTCACCGAACCCGGGTCCGCATCCGGCAGTGGGTGGACGTCTCCACATCTTTCGCCGGACTTGGGAGGAGTCTGTGACGGACCCATGGGTTATTCAGGTGGTATCAGAGGGATACAGGATCCCTTTCTCTTCCCTTCCTCCTTTTCGGTTCCATTTTACTCGTCCTTCTCAGGAACCTACAAAAAGGCGTCTGTTCGACGACGCTATTCAGGATCTTTTGGACAAAGAGGTCCTGGAATTGGTTCCTCCAGAGGACACAGGTTCAGGATTCTATTCCAACCTGTTCGTGGTGGCCAAAAAGGACGGAGGTGCTCGTCCTATCTTGGATCTCAAGGATCTCAATTCCTATGTTGTGAGTTCCCACTTTCGCCAGGAATCCCTGCGCTCTGTGATTGCCGCAATGTCTCCAGGGGAGTTCCTTGCCTCCCTGGACCTTCAGGATGCATATCTTCACATCCCTATTCATCCGGTGAGCAGACGGTATCTCAGGATTGCCTGTCACAAGGGCCACTTTCAGTTTTCAGCTCTCCCCTTTGGTCTGACCTCAGCCCCTCTGGTCTTTCAGAGGGTGTTGGGATCCTTGATAGCTGTGCTTCATCGAGATGGGGTCAGAGTGACCCCCTACATGGACGATCTCCTCCTGAAAGCCTCCTCTGTGGAGCTTCTCCACCAGCAGATGCAGCTGTGTATACACACTCTGAACCGTCACAGCTGGATTTTGAATCTGGACAAGTCAGACTTGGTCCCATCTCAAAGACTCCTTTTCTTGGGTCTCCTGTTCGACACTCAGCAGTGCATGGTTTTTCTGCCAGAGGAAGTGGCTCATCAGATTGCCATCCGAGTAGCCAAGATACTGGAACTCGACAGGGTCCCGGTGCCAAAGTTGACGTCTCTGGTGGGGAAGTTCATTTCCACGATCGAAGCTGTGCCATTTGCCATGGCTCACGCCAGTGAACTTCAGAGGTTTGTGATCCAGACGTGCAAGAATCATCCAGATCATCAGTATCTGTCCGTCTCTCTGCCTCCTCATGTCGAGTTGAGTCTGCAATGGTGGTTGGATCTCTCTCATCTCCTGAAAGGGAGATCCTTTCGAATTCCCTATTGGACCACAGTCACGACGGATGCCAGCCTCCGGGGATGGGGTGCTGTGTTGGGTCGTTTCAGGGCTCAGGGGAAATGGGGACTGGAGGAATCTCTTCTCCCCATCAATGTTCTGGAACTTCGTGCCATACGGCTTGCCCTGAGGCAATAGGAATCTCAGCTGGAAGGTTGCCCAGTCAGAGTGGAGTCCGACAACGCCACCGCGGTGGCCTACATCAACAGACAGGGCGGCACGAAAAGTTTCACCGCCTGGTTGGAGGTCAAGGATATTTTATCTTGGGCAGAAGATCACGTGCCTGTCATTTCAGCGGTTCACATTCCAGGCGTAGACAACGTCATGGCAGACTTTCTCAGTTGTCACACAGTCGACAGCGGAGAGTGGGCTCTTCATCCAGAAGTGTTTCACCTTCTCACCCAGAGGTGGGGAGTGCTTGCAGTGGAACTGATGGCTACCAGACACAACAGGAAGGTGCTGACGTTCTGCTCTCGGTGGAGGGACCCTCTTGCTCTAGCAGCAGATGCCTTGTCAATCCCTTGGGATTTTCCTCTGGCTTACATCTTCCCTCCTCTTCCTCTGTTGATCAGAGTCATCCAGAAGCTGAAGCTGGAGCGTTGCCCTGTCATTCTGATCACTCCAAACTGGCCCCGCCAGTCCTGGTATCCGGAGTTGATGGCCATGTCAGTGGCGGACCCGTTTCCACTTCCTGCCCGTCCGGATCTACTTCTTCAGGGATATCTGTGGAAGGAGGATGTTCAGAATCTCCATTTAATGGCGTGGTGGTTGAATCCTCAGTTCTAGAGAAGAAAGGGTTTTCTCCTTCAGTGGTGTCGACAATGCTTAGTGCTCGCAAGCCTGTGTCCTCCAAGATCTATCATCGTATCTGGGCCACCTTTGTGGCTTGGTGTACTGATCGGAAGATGTCTCTAGATTTTCATCTTCCCACTGTCCTGGCCTTTCTGCAGGACGGTGTTGAGAAAGGGCTCAGTCTGAGTTCTCTCAAAGTTCAGACTTCTGCTTTGTCCGTATTTTTCCAGGAACGTATTGCTATCCTTCCTGATGTTAAAGTTTTCTTCCAAGGCGTGACTCATGTTCGGCCTGCCTTCAAGAGTCCTACTCCCCAGTGGGACCTCAATTTGGTGCTGGGAGTTCTCCAGCGACCCCCGTTTGAATCCTTGGCTTCCATTCCTTTACGTCTCTTGACTTGGAAAATAGCCTTTCTTTTGGCTATTGTTTCAGTTCGCCGGGTAGCAGAGTTGCAAGCTCTGTCTTGTAAACCTCCTTACCTGGTGTTCCACAAGGATAAGGCTGTGCTTCGCACTACCAAGGAATTCTTACCTAAGGTTGTATCCGGGTTTCACATCAATCGGGAGATTGTGGTTCCCTCTTTCTGCCCTAACCCTTCCTCTGACAAGGAAAGAGATCTCCATCTGTTGGATGTGGTGCGTTGCCTCAAGTTTTATGTTCATCGCACTGAGTCTATCAGGAAGTCTGACGCTCTATTCGTCATTCCTGAGGGGCCTAGGGCAGGGAGACCGGCATCCAAAGTAACTATTGCCTCTTGGATTAAGGCTACTATTCGTGAAGCCTATAAGTTGCGGAATAAGCATGTTCCCTTCCAGGTGACTGCCCATTCCACCAGATCAATTGGGGCCTCTTGGGCCTACAAGAATCAGGCGTCTGCTGATCAACTGTGCAGAGCGGCCACTTGGTCCTCTGTGCACACATTCTCGAAGCACTATCGTGTTGATGTTCTGGCCTCGGCTGATGCCAGCTTTGGGAGGAAGGTCCTGGAGGCAGTATTGCCTGTTTAGGACTTCTACTCTGTGATTCCTAGTGCTTCCTTACTGTTGAGCCCGGTTGGCTCTAGTTCAGTGTGCTGTGTTAGTTCAGGGGTTTATATTTTTCCCCCTGGTTGGTGTCCGTTGACACTTCTGTTTCTGGGCTATATGATTAACTGGTTCATAGCAGTTCTAGTGACTTGGGCCTATCGCCTGGTCCTTGCCTTACTTCCCGCCTCTGGGACAGCTTAATGTTTGTACATCCCAGTGTACCAGTGACCTGTATTGGACGACAGTGAAAATAGGATTTTAGTCTTACCTGTTAAATCCTTTTCACTTAGTCCATACAGGTCACTGGTCTCCCACCCTGTCAAGGGACCATGCTTGGCTCTCCTGTGGCATTTAGTGGGAGACCGTCGGGGCATGCTCACAGGAGTCTTCCTTCTTGCTTACCTCTGGTCAGTTTTTAGTGTCTCAAATCAATCTAGTGGCTCTGGCCTGAAGGCAGCTTAAGTAGGAGGGGAGGCTCCACCCTCTGCTCACATTTGAATAATTGTTCCTGCCTATTAAAGGGGCGGATCGCCTCCCAGTGTACCAGTGACCTGTATGGACTAAGTGAAAAGGATTTAACAGGTAAGACTAAAATCCTATTATACTGGCATTAGCCTCTATAACCACCAGTGGCTGCTCTTCAGCATACCTCCCAACATTTCAAATGGCCAAAGAGGGACACTTTTGTATTAGGTGGTGTTTCTGGGGCCATGGCTGGTAGGTTGGGCATTACCAAGACCTGTTTAGGTTATTTCACCACCTACTAACATATATTTGTGTAACTGAATAAATGATTTAGAACAAGACCAAAGTATGTTATTTAGACAGACTCATTTATAAACACATATACTGAAGTTTGAACAAGCGTTAATGTGAGTTTTATTACTATAGAGCAATGTGATACACTTATATACACCACACAGTCTGATCTGGGAAAGAGGGACAGAGGGATTTGAGTTTAAGAGGGACACTTGAGAGGTATGCTTAGGGGTATGCACTGCAGTGTATGATCTCATAGTAACATAGTAATTTAGGTTGAAAAAAGACTTGCGTCCATCTAGTTCAACCATTTTCCTATTCCTGTTTACCATCGTTGATCCAAAAGAAGGCAAAAAAACCCTCATTAGTAGACAATCTCTGCTCTCATTTAGGCTTTAATGTCATCAAGCTCCGCACCGCGGCTCCATAGCATGTGCAGGACAGTGGTGTAAAATCACTCCATTTTCTCTATGTGTGTTTCCTACATAAAGTTAAACAAGACATAGAGGAAAGGAACACCGACCACAGGCTGTCCATTACATAACATTACAATGCACTGGAGACCTCTCTAGCCTCTCTGAAGGCTGAAAATCAGGAATTCTTGTTTTCTAGCAGATCACATTATTCCTTTAATTGAATGTGCATGAAGAATGGAATGACAATGCCCCAAAGCCTTAGTTTGGACATTCCTGCAGAAAAAGGAGTCAATGTTGGGGTGGGCAACCTGTGGTTCTTCAGCTGTTGTTCGACTGCAATGCCTATCAATCCCCAGCAACCCAATGGTCAGACGAAGATTATGGGAATTATAATCCGGCAACAACTAGAGAGCAACAAGATCGCCACACTATCCTAGGTTCTTCAAAGCCTATTATCATTTTTAAAGTGACAGCCAACCTTTTTGACTTTACATATTCTGCAAATGTAAAGTCAAACTGCCTATACTTTTAACCCTTGTAGTGCCAGAGAGCATCCAATACATTGCAACGCAATGCGTTAGGTGCCTCTGGCACTGAAAGGGTACATTTTTTTTCCATTTGGACATATTTTGTTACACTTATATGAGGTCATGGATTTATGATTTAGTTGATCTTTCTGTCACAAACTGTAAAACAGGTATGTTGATACAATGTAATGCTATCCCAGAAACATAGAATTTGAATGCAGATAAGAACCATTCGGCACATCCAGTCTGTCCATTTTCCTACTGTAAAAACCTCAAACCTTGTTTGGTCCTTGGTCTTGTCTTATGTTAAGGACAGCCTTATGCCTATCCCATGCATGCTTAAATTCTGCCACTGTATTAACTTCTACCACTTCTGCTGGTAGGTTATTCCACTTATCTACTACCCTCTCAGTGAAGTAAAACTTTCTTACCTTACGTCTAAACCTGTGTCCCTCTAGTTTTATGGCCTCTTGTCCTAACATTTTTACTCCTTTGAAATATACTTCCATCCTGCACTTTGTTGAATCCCTTCATGTATTTGAATGTTTGTATCATATCTCCTCTCTCCTCCAAGCTATACAAGTTCAGATCCTTTAGTCTATCCCAATATGTCTTTTCCTGTAAACCAGTCACCATTTTAGTAGCCCTTCTCTGAATTTTCTATAGAGTATCTATATCCTTCTGGAGATGGGGTCTCCAGTACTGTACACAATACTCTAGGTGAGGTCTAACTAGAGATCTGTAGAGTGGCATGACCATTTCCCTTTTTCTGCTACTAATACCCCTAGCTATACAACCCAGTACCCTGCTTGCATTCCCCTCTTCTTTATTACATTGCCTGCCTACCTTTAAGTCATTACAGTTAATTACTGCCAAGTCCCTTTCCTCTGTTGTCTCTGACAGCACAGTACCCTTAACAGTATATTTTTCCTTTGGATTTTTATTGTCCCAACTGCATTATTTTACATTTATCAACATTAAACTGCAGCTGCCACACTCTTGTCCAGAAAAGCCTGCCTCCAGCCTTTTAAATACAGCATACAAAGACTATTTACTGCAGGGATAGTGTTATGCAGGGGCATAAAAGTGTAGACAATAAGTGTGGTCAATTTGCCTTTACTTATTATCCACTTGCAGCACATGTAATGTCAAAAAGAAGGTTTAATGTCACTGTATGGTGGATTAACTATAACAAATTCAATGAACCTCTATCACCATCTAGTGTTTATTCAAGGTAACAACACATTTAGATAGTGTTAGGACTGGAAAAAATATGAAGCACTGAAAATCCAGCAATATCTAAATATTTTAACTTGTTTGTATGCCAGAGGGGATTCCAATGCATTGGCACACAGAGGGTTAATCAGCAAAAATTCAGATGCTATATTTAAATATAGATACCTATTCATTGTGAAAGTAAATGGATGGATTAAAAAATGTGAAAAACGAATGCCAATTTAAAAAAATACTTAAGTTATAAATATTAGGCTTATTTAAAGGAGCACTAGACTGAAAATGAAATAAGTTGATATATCTTCAAATATAATTTCAGCTAGCATATATAAAAATAATAATACATATGTTCCATACCTAAAATATAATACTAAACCTGATTTTAACTCATGTATATTGTTCTGATAGCGTGTAATTTAACCCTTTGAGTGCTAGAGAGGTATCCAACACAATGCGTTGATTACCTCTCTGAAACTCAAAGGGTTAATGTTGGTTGTGCTGTTTATATTGAAAGACTAATTCCACTGCTTTTTACAAATCTATATACCATGTTATACTTCCTCGGGTTCTTGCAAATACTAATGAACAAAGAACAAGTTGACATGATACATTGATGCTGGGTTTCCTTCAGTGTCACTGTGATGATAGCTTGTTTAATATATTCAGTCCCTTTATTGCCATCATCTATATCTGCACTGTAGATATCAGTGTGTTCCTTCTCCTGACGCTTCAGCTTAATATCTCTTTGAAAAGCATGGAAAGCAACCTTTACATAGATCAAGCTACTGTAGTGATCTGGAAGCCCTTGAGTGATGGGAAAACATGGGCAGTAATGATTGCTAATATATGAAAGATAGACTGAAATACAATTTCATACCTCTCTAGATTGTGAAAACTGCCATTTCAGTCACTGCGTCATACGGGGGACATGCGGAGCGTTGATAAGGGGAATTAGGGAGGAATTGCGTTTCAGACACATAATCAGATGTATCATATGGCACTTGGCCTTTATGTGTGCGATGGTTGTGTATTTTTCAGATTTAACTGCTTCAGTGTCAAAGGGTGCCTACCGCATTGTACAACATCTTTACAAGCAGAGAGGTAATAATGTATCACTCTCTAGCAAAGAAGCGGTGAAACAGGAATAGCTAAATGGTTCAGATCAAACATGCCCTGTGTGATTATATGAAGGGTTTGATTCAGGGTGGGCAAGCTGTGGCTTTCCAGTGGTTGCTTGAGTATAACCCACATCATTCTTGGGCAGCTCCAAGCTTCACACCACATTCCAGTTAGTTCAAGCATGTATAACTTCCAGCAATATTCACAGTGGGGCCAGTATCTTTCAATTCTCTTCTTTTTTATTTATTTTATACTCTTTATTATTGATTTGTAGTTTCAAGCTATCCAGTGCTTTTCATGTCTTAGACACTTCATCAGGGATAACAAATCAATAATAAAAAGAAGAGTATTGAAAGATACTGGCTCCACTGTGACTATTGCTGGAACTGATATATGATTGAACTAACTGGAATCTGGTGAGAAACTCGGAGATTGGGGGCATTAGTGTTTAAATTGTCAAAACAGGTTTGCTCTTAGAGGGTCTGCTCCCTGTTTTCTTTTCTCTGCATTCATTTTGAACCCATTGAATGCCAAAGGGGGTACACAATGCATTGCTCTAGGGTTAATAAAACATCTCTCATTCAGAGTACTCTTGGTTTACTTCACACTATAAACACTGCAGTGTAGTTTTTTTCCATATTAAGCTTCACTGTCCCATTAACAGATAGTCTCACTCAGGTACGTCTTTGATATAGCTGATCAATATAACTATATCAGTTCTTCACATAGAGAGGCTTATGTACTAAGACGAACAGAAGCCATTTTGGAGAAAGCAAACTGCACCATAAGGGGCAAACAATAATTCCCCATTGCAATACATTGTTGACCTCTCTAGTATTCAAGGGATTAAAAGTCCCATTTAATTCAATGGGGTACTTTCATGTGTCCCCTGTGGTGAAACTGAATTGCTCCAATTCCACTTAGTGCATCATTCATAATTTTGTTTACATTGTATTTTGAAATGTTGCTTTACATTGGAAAAATGCATTGTTGTTCCATACAGTGTTACTTGAAAATCCCAGGATTCCAGGAACCTCAAGTAGAGCAAAGTGTCCACATAGCAAGTTCTTGTAACAAGGCTGGGATGACAGGCAGTGGCTGTTAAGTTACCAGTACAAACTAGCATTATGACACATTGATATTTTGATATTGGTAGTAAATGCTTTGAGTGTCAGCGATGTATCCAAAACATTGCACTCAAAGGGTTAACCCACTGGATATTAGTAAAGTCACTAATGCATCCCTTACTATGTGTTGGAGACCTCTTTAGCATCTAACGAGTTAATGGGGTTCATTGTTAGGGTCACAGCCATATTTTGCGTTAAATCAGAGTACCATCACCACTAAAAGTTTTAGAGCCAGCACGCTACCATTTCAATCTGATGTCATCTCATCAAAATCAGATGCCTCATTTTGCGAAGATATATTCACATTACGTATAAATGTGATTTCTAATGAGCGTGATAGAGGATGTGGAATGTTTACATCATTGGTGCTTTTTTTTTTTTTTTTAACTTTTCAGTGTTCTGTCATAGTTATCTCTTCCTATTGGCTTAATGAGCCCCAAAATGTAACCAGATAACCAAACAGCAGAGAGACCTCGAAAGGTCAGGACATTAGATGATATTACAAGTCTGTCCATATAAGCCGCCTTATCCTAGTGTTATGATCTCAGGCAGCTGAAGTATAAAATGTCACAGTACAAATAACATTCTTCATCTGTCAAAAACTGAGAAAACGATGAAACAACTTTTTTATCTATTCTCCTAATACTCTGATATAAGCAGTGCTGACTATTGTATATTAAATAGATCTTACAGTACTTCACATTTCATTTGCGATGTCTTTGGCATGCAAGGACATAATCTAAGTCCAAAATAAAAATCTATTATTTTTGAATGTCAAAAAGGAGAAAATAAAAAAAGGTTGAGGTAAATTCGTGTGCCTTTAGCATCAGCTTAGGGTGTAACAATTTTTTTTTACTGACTTTGCCAAACGGGAATCCTTTTAAAATTGCGCATTTTTAAGAGAAAGCGGCTTGGAGCCACATTGAGTAGGTCGCTGTGTTGAAAATGGCGACATGAGAATCTCACTCTGCATATCAATGCGAGATTTTCACATGGCTTCTTTTAACAGAGTGATCTCCTGCGGGGTTGGTTTGGGAAAAAAAAAAGTATAATCGAGCATGGTGTCCACTGCCTTGCCTGTAATAATAAACTGCTTTAGCTTTGCAAAATGTTTTGAAACATACCTCTGTATGTCTATTCCCAATTGTACAGCGCTGCGGAATTACTTGGCGCTATATAAATAAAGAATAATAATAATAATAACTTGAGCTATTTATTAATGCTAGATGTGTGCCTGCCTCTGTGTATGTCATTAATTAAAAGTAAAGCTGCCCGATAATAACCCTTTCTGTGCCAAAAAAGTTAATATGCATATTTTTTATCGTGCAGCTTCACTTTTAATTAATGACACACACAGAGGCAGGCACACATCTATCATTAGTAAATAGCTCAAGTGTCAAAACATTTTGCAAAGCTAAAGCAGTTTATTATTACAGGCAAGGCAGTGGACACCATGCTCGATTATACTTTTTTTTTCTTTTTCAAAACCAACCCCAGCAGGCAACCGTGCTGTTAAAAGAAGCGACTTCATCGCTTCTCGGCCTTTTGGCTAAGATCAAGTGTAGTATCTGTTCTTAAAAGAAAAAAGAAAAAAAAAAAAAAAAAGAAGCGACTTGAAAATCTTGTGCCGATATGCAGGGTGAGATTCTCATGTCGCCCTTTTCAACACGGTGACCTACTTAATGTGGCTCCAAGCCACATTCTCTTAAAAATGCACTACTTTAAAAGTGAACTGCCAAACGAAGGTACATTTATATTTATGGAAACTGAGAGACCAAAAAATAATGAAATATTTCAGTATTTGTACCTCTTTACATCCTTGCCAAATGAGGTATGCAATGTTAGGGATGTCTTGAGAATTCCAGACCATTTTTTAGGGATGTCTTGAGCAAGAAGAAGATTCAGACCCACTGTACTAGAACTAGGGCAGAGGAACATTCATATGGGATTGACTACAGAAGGGCTGTCCCTACGGTTCCAGAGGGAACCTTTCAATTGAACTGCCGTGCACTAGAAATCCACTGTGACTTGAATCAGGCAGGACTTTATCTCAGTGATGGGCTATCTGAGGTCTTCCAACTGTTGCAGACTACATTTCCCATCATGCCCAGCCACCCAACAGTTGTAGTATGGAACAGCTGGTGTGCCCCTGGCATCTCATCCCTGCTCTGTCATCAAGCTTCATCACTCTCTCCCATAACTGACCAAGTGCTTCGTCAGTTTTAATTTTGTCCAGTCTTTCGTTGACCTCTTCTTGTGTTAACCCAGTATCCGATAATGGTATGGTTGCAATAGTTATTTGTTGAAGGTCTTTTACCATTGCTCGTTCTGTGGTACATAGCAATGAAAAGAATGTGTTCAGAACATCAGCCATCTCATTTTTGAAAGGTCCAGTGTACTCACTGCTATTTATGTATGTAAAAAATATTTTTGGCGGATTAGCCTTCCTCTCCCTAGCAATTCAAAATTAATTTTCTATTTTTGCTAACTGAATTGCCTTTTTGCAATGTTTGTTACAATCTCTGTATTTCATAAAAGAATGATCTATTCCTTCAGGCTTAAATAGTCTAAATGCTGTTTCCTTCTTTACATTTGAATTTAACCACATTGGTTGTGATCTACTTCTTTTGCATTGTTCACCAAGGATTTATACTGTTGAGTATTTATTTCTGCAACTTAAATTTGAATTATGACCATTTTCCCCAGTATTTTTCCTTTTCATAATTCATTCCAGTGTATGTATTTTATTGATGCTGTAAATATTTTAAAGTTATCAGCAGGTCTAATACATTGTAACAAATAAAACAATAAAATTAACAGATATTGGGTTAACTCAAGAAGATGTCATGGGTAGACTGAACAAAATTAAGACCGACAAAGCACCGGGTCCTGATGGTATACATCCAAGGATTGTTCAGGAACTTAGTGCAGTGTTAGCAAACTCCCTATATTTACTCTTTAACGATTCTATTACCACAGGCTCAGTGCCACAGGATTGGCAAAGAGCTAACATAGTGCCTCTATTTAAGAAGGGAACTAAAACAGAACCTGGGAATTATAGACCAGTGAGTTTGACCTCTGTAGTGGGAAAACTGCTAGAAGGGATAATAAGGGACTATATTGAGGATTACAACACAAAAAATAAAATCATTAGCACAAATCAACAGTAGGCTGATCAGGAAGGTCTGATAAAGACTAATTTAATAGGTAGCAGGAAAGCTATACAATTATCAGTTACTGGGGTATGAGGATAAGGTTGAACTTGATGGACTTGTGTCTTTATTCAACCTAATTTACTATGTTACTATGTTATTTCTTGCCAGCACGTCCACCTTTTGTGGCATTTAGCTCTCCCTAAGCATCTCACAGACCCACTTCCCTCAGAACTCTGACAGGTCTCATTTCTCCAGTTTATATGCAGAGAGTAAAATCTTCCATATTTATAGTATGCCAAAGATGTGCAGCATTTGTCATTTTCAATACCAGTTGGGCTTCACCATTCTCATCAATATTTGGTGGTTTGTAGCATATATATATCAACAGTTTTTTACCTTTAATGCCACTGTTGGCTTAAATTTTTACTCCCCAAGACTCTACATTATGCTAATTGCCACACAGATATCTCCCTAAAACTTTGATTTAGATCTGGTTACAAATATAGACAGCCCCCCAACTCCAAACCCTCCCTATTATCTACATTTATCCCTACCCCTTCTCCACCCCCATGGTCCCTTTACTTGTACCTAGTTCCTGTCTACGCTACCTACCCCATTTCACTAGCTATAACCTGTCCCGTTTCCCAGTTTAAAAGCTCCTCCTGCAATCTAAACTTTATGAGAGTGTCCACACTGTGTATGGTGAGTAAAGGCTTTGTAAAGCGAAAGGGGGAATCACAAGATCAAACCACACTTGTACCCTTTTTGCACTGGGATATGAGGTCAATAAAAACAATTTTGGGGTCCAAGCTCCCAACTTCTTGGGCACTGGAATAGGAGTTTAATAAATATTTGTGAGGTTCATGATACTCTCTTCTCCACGCTCATCACCAAAACAAGACACTATATGGTAATACACTGGTGAAGGCTGCACTGGTCTCTTCATAATCCCACCACTTCCTGTGAATGTTAGAAGCAAGTTACATTTTAACATTAATGTTAATTTAAAATCATAATATTTTCTTCCTAATTTATTATGTCAAAGGTTCACAGACGAATTAACTCTGCTGCCTAAATGTAACATTTTTTTTTCAAGGGATTTTCATTCATGCATAAAGCTTAAAATCTGTCAGTCTGCCAATGATCTCACTATGACTTCTTCCACTCTGTGTGGAATTGCACATCTGGACAGAAAAATAAACGGGTCATATGTATAAGGGAGCAATTCTGGGACAGACCAACTGCACCGAAGGGGCCACATACAAATTCCACAGTTTTCCATTGATCTAAATGGAGATTTTAACCTTTGAATGTTAGAGGTCTCCAAAATTCAGTGGGTTAAAGGCCTCCATTTAAATATGTATTGGCAACCACTCTAGCATTAAAGGGATAAATCAATGAGAATTGTTACACACCCTTTGTGGTGCAATTGGTTTGTCCCAGAATTGCTCCACTTGACCTGTATTCAAATTGCCTATTTAACCCTTTGAGAGCCTGAGAGGTATGCAACACACACTATAAAAAGGGTTAAGCTAATTATATTTATCCTCTTGGGTGCTAGCTATATCTTCAGTGCATTGCCTAAGAGTTTAAAGGAGCAGTAATTGCTGGGAGATTTTTTATTGTAGTTTTCAGGTGATGCTGTTGCTGTCTATGAAGACCTTGGAGGGAATGTATCAGTGCTAAAATAGGTGCAGGACCCAATTTTAGTGTGATCTCCTGGGTAAAACATCACTTATAAGCTAAATAGTTACATTGAAAATTGCCCTTGTTAATCATCTTGAGCCAAGGGGAAGCCAGTTGTGGGGTACTTGTGCTTTTTGGGCAATGCCAAATCTCTATGCCTTGGTTAGCTCCATATACTAATTAGGTGCAGAGGAAATCAGCACAAACTTATTTTCCTTCCATATGCTATAGAGATCGGCTTTCTGCTTGACTGCATTAAAGAACTAGCACCTCCTAAAAATAATCCCCACTTAAAGGGATAGTAACGTTTCACAAAAACAGCAGCTCCAATTAATCTTCATGGTATATGAGCCATAGAGAGAGTTATTTCAATACTGTCAGAGTTGTAGTTCAACTGTAATTGAATGATAGTTTTCCCCCTCCCGCCCCTTTTACCTAGTATAAACCGCCTCCCCTCAGATGTGGAATCTGGTCCGATGGGCTTTTCTTTCTAAATATCCTCCTTAATCTATCAGTCAAATTCAACACAGTCAACCATACCCTTCGCTCCCAGGTTCTCCAGTCTCTTGGCATCTGTGACCTGGCACATTCCTGGTTTCTGTTCTGTCTCGCTCACAGATCTTTCACCACCTTAACTCATTTCCCCCTCTCAGTAGGAGTACCCCAAGGCTCTGTTCTGGGCCCCCTTCTCTTCTCTCTGTATACCCTTTCTCAGGGTCAACGGATATAGTTATTTACCTCTAACTACCATCTTTATACTGATTATACACAAATCTATTTCTCCGCACCCTCATTATCACCTGAAATACAGCAGTGGGTCTCAGGATGTCTTACTTCTATCTCTTCCTGGATGGCTCATTGTCGCTTAAAACTTAATATGTCTAAAGATAAGTTATTTATCTTTCCACCTAAATCATGCACAATACTACAATTTTCTATAACTGTCAAGGGATCCACAATTTACCCTGTGGACAACGCAACCTGCCTCTGTGTAACTTTGGACTCTTCTCTTTCCTTCACCACCCACAGTAATGAAGTAACAAAAACCTGTGGCTTCTTTCTTTGAAATATAGAAAAAAATCTGCTTATTTCTTTCTCACAGAAACTCTCATGCATGTTGTTATCCTTTCCTACCTGGATTACTGCAACTCTTTTCTCTATTGATCTGCCTGCTATCCATATCGCTCCTATCCAATCAATTCTTAACTCAGCCACCAGAATACTCTTCCTCTCCTCCAGAACAGTACTTAACCCTACATTTTTAAAATCAGTCATGGCTTCCCATAAAGCAATGTGTTACATTCAAAATCCTCCTCATTACCTTCAATTCTCCCCACCTTATATTTAATCTTTGATATCACGTCATATACCTGCACGTCCACTACGCACCAAGCATGGTAGACAGCTCTCTATCACTGTATCAGGACTGAAGGCTTTTTACCTTGTTGCTCCCTATCTCTGGAACTCACTACCACCGAACATTCACCAAGCCTCAACCCTTAACCACTTCAAATCCAAGTTAAAAGAGCACCTCTTAAATGTAGCACTACCATAATATGGATACATTATCTCATATGTCAAAAATTGCACTTCCTCCTCTTCCTGCTTGTATCTGTATGTCACCCTTCCTATGCTTACATTGTAAGCTCTACAGGGCAGGGACTTCCTATCCTCTTTGCAGTAATTCAGAACAATCCAGACTTTAGCGTTCAGATAATTGCTGCCAAAATGTGGCATGGAGGTCTGATCTAGGATGTTTAGGGCCACCCTCTTACAGAAGACAAGGGGACTCTCAGCTTTCACTCTACATGGATCTATAAAGTTGTTCTTCCCAAAGTGTATCATTAGCAGTCTGGATCACTTCTTTGGGGTTAATTAGAACCCTGTAGAGTGGTAGCTAAGAGTCCCCTTGCCTTCTGTAAGAGTGCAGACCCAAGCTACAGTTATTTCTCCTAGATTGCACCTCCATGCTGCATTTTGGTGGCAGTTATCTGAACTCTGAAGTTTTGCTTTTGCTGAATTACATTGCAAGGAGCTGGATGACTTGTGAGGACAAGGAAGAGAAGAGTATCAGGGAGACGGACACAGTTCAGAAGCAACGTGGTGGGCATCCCTCTGGCACTGAAAGGTTTAAATATCATGCACTTAAGAATATTTAGTCAAAGGTATGTTTAATGTCACTTTAACACTTTGAGTACCAGAGGGGTGCACAGTGTTGTGAACCTTTCTGTATTCAAAAGGTTAATGTCTCAATTTTCTTTCCTGTGAATGTGTGTGTGCACACAAATCCACCAATAATATGCATAAGTCAGGTGTATGAAACTTTTGGTTTTCCAACCATTGTTAAGTACAACTCCCATCAACCATACATTGTCTGGCTGTGGATGCTGGGAGTTTTACTTCCAAATAGCAATGCATTGCATACCACTATGGAACTCAAAGGGTTAATAGAAGAATTTTTTTATTTATTTAGAAAATGTTTTATCAGGAAGAAGGGTTACATATTTACACACATTAAGAAACATATACATACACACATAAATATCATACAATAATATAAAAGGCTGATGTATGTTTGTCTGATGCAGGCATGCACAGTAGAGATTGCCCGAACGCACAGAAGCAGTCACGCGCAGTAGTGGCATTCTCTACTGCGTATGACTGCTTTTGTGCGCTTGGGCAGTGTCTACTGTGTATGCCTACTTCTGTGTGTTAGGGCCGTGTCTACTGCGCATGACTGATTCTGTGCATTCGGGCAGTGTCTACTGCGCTTCTGTGTGTTAGGGCAGTGTCTACTGCGCATGCCTGCTTCTGTGTTAGGGCAGTGTCTACTGCGCATGCCTGCTTCTGTGCATTCGGGCAGTGTCTACTGTGCATAACTGATTCTGTGTGTTAGGGCAGTGTCTACTGCGCATGCCTGCTTCTGTACATTCGGGCAGTGTCTACTGCGCATGCGTGCTTCTGTGTATTAGGGCAGTGTCTACTGCGCATAACTGATTTTGTGTGTTAGGGCAGTGTCTACTTTGCATGCCTGTTTCTGTGTGTTAGGGCCGTGTCTACTGCGCATGACTGATTCTGTGTATTAGGGCAGTGTCTACTGTGCATGACTGATTCTGTGTGTTAGGGCAGTGTTTACTGCGCATGACTGCTTCTGTGTGTTAGGGCAGTGTCTACTGTGCATGCCTGCTTCTGTGCATTCGGGCAGTGTCTACTGCGCATGCCTGCTTCTGTGTGTTAGGGCAGTGTCTACTGTGCATGCCTGCTTCTGTGTGTTAGGGCAGTGTCTACTGCGCATGCCTGCTTCTGTGTTAGGTCAGTGTCTACTGTGCATGCCTGCTTCTGTGCATTCGGGCAGTGTCTACTGTGCATAACTGATTCTGTGTGTTAGGGCAGTGTCTACTGCGCATAACTGCTGCGCATGACTGATTCTGTGTGTTAGGGCAGTGTCTACTGCGCATGCCTGCTTCTGTACATTCGGGCAGTGTCTACTGCGCATGCGTGCTTCTGTGTATTAGGGCAGTGTCTACTGCGCATAACTGATTTTGTGTGTTAGAGCAGTGTCTACTTTGCATGCCTGTTTCTGTGTGTTAGGGCCGTGTCTACTGTGCATGACTGATTCTGTGTGTTAGAGCAGTGTCTACTGTGCATGCCTGCTTCTGTGTGTTAGGGCAGTGTCTACTGTGCATGCCTGCTTCTGTGCATTCGGGCAGTGTCTACTGCGCATGCCTGCTTCTGTGTGTTAGGGCAGTGTCTACTGCACATGCCTGCTTCTGTGTGTTAGGGCAGTGTCTACTGCGCATGCCTGCTTCTGTGTGTTAGGGCAGTGTCTACTGCGCATGCCTGCTTCTGTGCATTCGGGCAGTGTCTACTGCGTATGCCTGATTCTGTGCATTCGGGCAGTGTCTAATGTGCATAACTGATTCTGTGTGTTAGGGCAGTGTCTACTGCGTATGCCTGATTCTGTGCATTCGGGCAGTGTCTAATGTGCATAACTGATTCTGTGTGTTAGGGCAGTGTCTACTGCGCATAACTGCTGCGCATGACTGATTCTGTGTGTTAGGGCAGTGTCTACTGCGCATGCCTGCTTCTGTACATTCAGGCAGTGTCTACTGCGCATGCGTGCTTCTGTGTATTAGGGCAGTGTCTACTGCGCATAACTGATTTTGTGTGTTAGGGCAGTGTCTACTTTGCATGCCTGTTTCTGTGTGTTAGGGCCGTGTCTACTGAGCATGACTGATTCTGTGTGTTAGGGCAGTGTCTACTGAGCATGACTGATTCTGTGTGTTAGGGCAGTGTCTACTGAGCATGACTGATTCTGTGTGTTAGGGCAGTGTCTACTGCGCATAACTGCTGCGCATGACTGATTCTGTGTGTTAGGGCAGTGTCTACTGCGCATGCCTGCTTCTGTACATTCGGGCAGTGTCTACTGCACATGCGTGCTTCTGTGTATTAGGGCAGTGTCTACTGCGCATAACTGATTTTGTGTGTTAGGGCCGTGTCTACTGAGCATGACTGATTCTGTGTGTTAGGGCAGTGTCTACTGTGCATGCCTGCTTCTGTGTGTTAGGGCAGTGTCTACTGCGCATGCCTGCTTCGGTGTGTTAGGGCAGTGTCTACTGCGCATGCCTGCTTCTGTGTTAGGGCAGTGTCTACTGCGCATGCCTGCTTCTGTGCATTCGGGCAGTGTCTACTGCGTATGCCTGATTCTGTGCATTCGGGCAGTGTCTAATGCGCATAACTGATTCTGTGTGTTAGGGCAGTGTCTACTGCGTATGCCTGATTCTGTGCATTCGGGCAGTGTCTAATGTGCATAACTGATTCTGTGTGTTAGGGCAGTGTCTACTGCGCATAACTGCTGCGCATGACTGATTCTGTGTGTTAGGACAGTGTCTACTGCGCATGCCTGCTTCTGTACATTCAGGCAGTGTCTACTGCGCATGCGTGCTTCTGTGTATTAGGGCAGTGTCTACTGCGCATAACTGATTTTGTGTGTTAGGGCAGTGTCTACTTTGCATGCCTGTTTCTGTGTGTTAGGGCAGTGTCTACTGAGCATGACTGATTCTGTGTGTTAGGGCAGTGTCTACTGAGCATGACTGATTCTGTGTGTTAGGGCAGTGTCTACTGAGCATGACTGATTCTGTGTGTTAGGGCAGTGTTTACTGCGCATAACTGCTGCGCATGACTGATTCTGTGTGTTAGGGCAGTGTCTACTGCGCATAACTGCTGCGCATGACTGATTCTGTGTGTTAGGGCAGTGTCTACTGCGCATGCCTGCTTCTGTACATTCGGGCAGTGTCTACTGCGCATGCGTGCTTCTGTGTATTAGGGCAGTGTCTACTGCGCATAACTGATTTTGTGTGTTAGGGCAGTGTCTACTTTGCATGCCTGTTTCTGTGTGTTAGGGCAGTGTCTACTGCGCATGACTGATTCTGTGTGTTAGGGCAGTGTCTACTGAGCATGACTGATTCTGTGCATTTGGGCAGTGTCTACTGCGCATGACTGATTCTGTGCGGTCGAGCAGTGTCTACTGCGCATGCCTGATTCTGTGTGGTCAGGAAGTGTCTACTGCGCATGCCTGCTTCTGTGCGTTCGGGCAGTGTCTACTGCGCATGACTGCTTCTGTGCATTCGGACAGTCTCTATGGTGCATGACTGCATTGGACAAACATACATCTGGCTTTTTATCACGCACTTTAGCCCATGTACACAGGCTTTTACACTAGTACATACATATTAAAATTTATATACAATTACAGACTGTTTTAAGATATAAAGAAGCATTTACTTTTAAGGAGTTTAGACTGGGAGAAGATCTAATTATTTCAGGCAGATTATTCCAGGCTTTTGGAGCTCTGAAGGAAAATGCAGATCGAATTGTTGTGCTACATAAACTAGGAAGATACATTGACAAATAATAAAAAATTAAGGAAACATGTTAAATGTCATTGGCCACAACTGCTTCATTTCTCTGCTATTAATAGACCTTACACACTTATAAGACTAACTAGTGTAAAAGCCAGTGTGCACGGGCCATGGAGCAGTGAGGTAACGGCAGTACGCGGAGCAGGACCGGCCTCTTAACATTACCTGGACCTGCTCTGTGTACTGCCGTTACTGCACTGCTCTATGCGATTAAGCTGCCTCACTCCCGCAATGCAATCATGCACAGTAGAGACTGGCCGAATGACTGCATCGTGACAAACTTTCTGGCCTTTTATTATATAGGAGGATAATGACAATATGTTTTTTAAATGTGTTAAGTTTAAAATCAATACTCTCCAGAAAATTACATTTATGAAAGAATCAAAGAAATACAAGTAAAAGAAAATACACTCACATAGGTAATCCCAGTTCAGAATAAAATATATTGTTACAGTAAGTGTTTCTGGATAATGTTTCATTTAATGGAAAAGTAAATACTTTTTAATGAAAAAAAATATATATGATAGATAAAACAAGCAGCTCCCATTGCTGAAGATATTTCATTACAAATTTACTACAGTTTAAACTTGCCTCTTTTTTTTGTACATTAAAGTACAATTTTCTATTGTGGTGAAAAAGTGGTAGTATTCAAATGACTTACTATGGTGTAATAGAGTTCATTATAAAAAAAAATGCCATTTGGACACTAGATGGTGCTCTTGTTAACATTTTGACACATATATATATAAAAAAAAGTTTAAATGTGATCCGATCATAATAACCCTGCTTAGCTTACTATGGCCAGAAAATCTTAATGGCCTCTTGATTTTTTTTTTTCCTTGTGCCTTTTCTTAAAGGGATAGTAATACTTGCTTTTAAGAAGGTTTAATATTGTACATATTAAAAAAAAAAATATGAAATTATTAAGTCCTGTATTGTTTAAGAGTTATAAGCTTCTAAAGTTCCCCCCTCCCGCCCCTTTTACCCATGTCCGTGCTCTAACTAACAGGCTGAGATCCTGGTCCCGGGACCGGGCGGCTCATCTGCAGAGCCGAAATAACATTGTCTACAAAAGAATACTTCATTAATACGGTCTACAAAGTGTGCCTGTTTTTCCCCTTCTCTTCTTATGAATGTGGCTATGTGGTCCCAGAAAGAAGTGACTCTGGGTCCTCGGTCCCTGTACCCCACAGGGTTACACTGTGTACATGCAAGCAAACAGTGCATGCTTTCCAGTTACAAGGAATGTCATGACACTTAATAATATTAGAAGTGCACAAGAGAACTCAGATCTTTCCTAAGATCCTTAAGGCGCTTGTCACTTAACCCTTTGAATGCCAGAGTGGTGAGCAACACATTGATATGCAATGTACTGCTTACCCAACTGGCACTCAAATGGTTCCATGAGGGCCGCTGCTGTTCTTGGTGCTGAAGTCTCATGGATCCTCTCTGCTCTCTCCCTTCCCTCCCCAGCACTTGCACACCTCTACACTAGGATGATATGCTAATTATCAGTCTCCTCCCCTCATTTTACATCCCTAATTCTTAATGCATATGGCGGTGTGCGTCTCTATCGCCAAGACAATGTGTTCTTCACACATCACCATATCATCACCATGTCATCACCCCCTTAGTGCATCTCCCCAAGGAGTTTTATGCTGAGATTCTGATGAAATGACATGCAGGTCATGAAATGTGTAGAGTCCATAAAGATTTCATTTAGATTTATATGTTTGAATGTTACTCTCTTCTATGTATTAAAGTCATTTTAGCTATATAAGGCGGTAGTAGCGCTTATTGGTAGTACTGGTCATCACAGGCTGTGGGAGACACAGTCTGAGTGTAGGCAATTATATTTCCTCCACTAGCTCTCTTGCCAGGGCACCTAAACCTGCTCAAGCCCTACTTCACCATGTATCTACTCTTTGTACCCAAGTGTTTCATGTTGTGCCAGCCATTAGACCATTGGTTCTCAACCAGGGAGCCATGGCACTTTGGCATGCCACAGACATCCACTTAGAGTGCCCTCTTCTTTTCTATAAAGATTTTGATAAAAATGTGAATGTTGCATTCAAATATAAATCTATGGAAATTGTTATGTACAATGCAATACCTCTCTGGCACTCAAAGGGTTTAGCAAAAAAAGAGAATGAGAACCACCGCATTAGACTGAGTTGGGGTGGTTATTGTAATTAGTAGCTTATGAAGTCTGCTCATATTGAGTGGACAGGCGTCTCTATAAATGTTCCATCTATGTAGGTTGTGTGTGTTATTGAATGATCATTATCATTCAGTATCAAGGGGATTAGCAGCTTATTTGAAGAGTCTGTGTATGGGACTGTTACATATCTATATATATATAAAAGAAGAAACCTGTGTCTCCAGCCACACACACCCAGGGGTGGCAGTTCAAATCTCCTCCATACTGCCAGTCCTGGACATAGACAGGCCCCTGCCTACTCCTGTGAAAATCTCTGCAAGGCGTTTGCCTGCCCTCCAAAATCCAACAGGGCTGACTCTCTACGCATAAACTACTGAGGGGCTGTCAGCAAAAAAGCCTACCCTCCACTCTATCTCACGCAGCACTGTTCACCTCACAACAATCCTAAATAAACTTCTCTCCTGCACGGAGTACACAGTCTGGCCCAGACCCTACCGCACCACCCTCTGCTTCAACCCCTCCACAGCTATACATTCAGCCACAGAGGCTCACGGGTGAGCACAGCAGCTGGTGTGGTCTTGCGCTCATCGCCTTCAAACAATCTCCTCTGCAGATTTTTGTACATGCTCATGAAACACGCTTCAGCCACGGAACACCTGCAACATACAACTATACTGTCACTGCTTATGGACTGAAGGGGTTCATACAATGTCCTCTGCACAACAAGGAAAACAAAGACGCTTTTCCTTCTTCAGAGGACGTATTAACCTCTTCAATACATAAGCATTCACATTATACTTGTATGCTGCAGGTCTCCCCCGCTGACATCTGCTGCTAAAAAAAAAATAATATGACTGACTTTCGCCAAAGGCCAGCAAAAGTCTACCCTCCATTACCTCCCACGTCACCAGTAGTGCCTCACGGGGGACACCACCATCCACAACAGTAGGGACAGTTAACACGCACATAGGGGGACAACACACAGGCAGTCTGCGCACACATCAGCCTCTTACATTACAGTGACACAGGTTCTAAAGACCTGCAACATAACTGGGGATGGGTATCACACAGACCTACCAACTTTAACCCTTTGAGTGCCAAAGAGATATGTGACACATTCCTTTCCAATGTATTGCCTACCTGTCTGTCACTCAAAGGGTTAATATGCCACTAACTCTGCTTCACCACATCCCAACTACGTTTCAGTGGAGCCTTAAACCTGTTCGGTCCCATGTCTTCCCCAGCTATGCTTTCTTTCCATTGTCCCTATTTCATGTACAACTGAAACGCTACCGTTCTGACTTTGTGAATGGTCCTACAATTGCACTCCATATGTTTATGTGTGTTTAGTATTTGTTTCAGCTCCCCGAGCAGTACTCTGTGCTCCATAACCTACTGAGTGACAGACAAGTATCCAAAACATGAAATAATAGATGTTATTATTACCCAATCAATGGTACTCATTTATCGACCTCAGAAGGATGAATGGCAGAGTTGACCCTTCCAGGATTCAAACCTGCAACCTGGAGGTTTGGACAGGCTCCATAGTCAGGGTATTTACCTCTGAGCTATCTCACCACCTTACGTATAAAGGAAGAAGTGGTCAGGTAACCACAAATTCTTTGTCTGTGACAGACACACAGCCTTGACCGGCAGCTAAGAGGACATATGCAGATCTCCTATAGACTGCCATGAGCCCAACATACACACCCTGGGGTGCAGCGAGGAGGAGATTTACATATGTCCTCACATTGCCTGACTCAGACATACACAGGGATGTCACTTAGCCCCTTTCCAGTATCTCCTCTTTCTCAAAAAAGAAAAGATGGCTGACTTACACTGCCAGCAAATATCCACACTTTCCCCACTTCTGTCCCCTTGGCTTTGAGGTTCCTCCCCATCACCTTCATTCTCCAACTATCTACCATCATCACTATCTGCCTGCCAACCTAATCACACAAACAAAAAAATATGCCCTCACCCGGACCTCTCCACTTCCCTCCTCGGAACAGCGATCCCTCATCTGGCCCTTCAGTTTTAGCGTCTATATATATCCACACCTATTCTTTCACTGCTGAGTGAGTAATAATCAACGTAATGCCCTGTTTCTAACTCGCAAATCCAAGGATCGACCAACATGTGTCACTTAAGATGTGCCAGAGGAATAAGGAACCCATTGCATATCAATGCGCTGCGTACCCCTCTCGCACTCAAACTCACGTTACTATTTCTATATCCCCTACCCCACTGATTTCCATTCAACGTCTTAGCGCCATTAACTCTTCAACAACTTGAGCCTTCACAATGCATTGTGAACCTAAGATATCGCTCTTCTAAAATTGTTCACTACATGCCAGCACATCACAAAATACACCACTGAGCAGGAGCAGAGGTGGCCGTTCTCAGAGGCCCCCAGAAATGATCACCTCAATATAGTGTATTGGAGGTCCGCCAGACTTTTGGATGCCCACCAGACTTGAGCCCCCATTTGCTCACAGGCCTGCAACTTGGCCATTTATAAGTGAAGTGGGACATCTATGCAGAGTGTTAACGTGTCAAAACATTCCTGCCAATGATGTCCGAACCAGGTGCTCTTTACCCTCACTGCTAGTTCTCCGCTGTATTCCTTTTCATGTCTTCATCTGCCAACAAGCGCCCTCCACAACTCCACTCCTCCAGTATCTTGTAGCATTTGGCCGCTTCAACCACACCTTCTCAGCAGTCGGCGGAGGAACAGAGGAAAATCAATGCAGCTGAGAACAAGCATTGAGGGGAAGAAGCACCTGGTTCAGACATCATTGCCACCAATGCATTCACACGCTAACAACCTGCATCTTTGCAAGGACTATATAAGTAATATACCGCCTTGTAGGGTCCTGTGATGCCATGACACTTTCCCCCCTGCAGCCTGCCAGATCTCATCTCTTGCCTCTCTCTCCTTCATCTCTAACTGGGAGTGGGTGGGAGAGCATCTGATTAACCCATGCACTGTCACATCTTATCTCTCCCTGGATACCATCACATTAACCCATACATTACCTTATTCTGTCCCATATACATTCCATAAAAGGAAAATGATTAACCCATACACTTCCATAATGTATCTTTCTTTGTGTTGAATGCCTTGAGATGGCTCTTTTTAACCCATTCGCTATCTCATCTGTCTTCTGGATATAACAATACTGGGAGAGAATGCTTCTGATTAACCCTTGTGGATCTTCCTGGATATTTTGCCCTTAAATAGGGAGAATTCTTATATGCATTGCAATTATGTGACTTGTTTCATTGTAACAGTTCAAGTAGAAGTTTTTAACTCTTTTAATGCCAGGGGGAGTGAACACCCCTCTGACACTCAACGGGTTAACATGAAATAGTTTTCTATCTGACATTGTGTTGACCTGTTTATACAAGTACCAAAGGGGTCATCAGTGCACAATGATTCCCCGTCCAGCTAACCATTTAGTGCTTATATCTGAATGGGTTAACTCATTGAGTACCAGTGAGATATCCAACACATTGCAATGAGATGGATAACTCTCTGGCACCAAAGGGGTTAACGGGCCTTACGTTTAAGGAAAAGTGGAATTATTCCAGGGCAAACCAACTGCCAGGAGACATTTTACTGCTGATTTAAATTAGGCTTTCAAGGGTTAAAAGCCCAATTTAAATCAGTGATCATTGAGAACCTCTGCTCTAAGTCTTTGCAATGCATTCCACACCTCTTTCGCACTTATTCGCTTGTATGGTATTCAAAGGGTTACACCGGATTTTCATTTTTCCCTCACAGTGCAGTTGTACCAACATCGTTGCACCTTATATGTATGTATAAAGCACGATCTCTGCAGCGCGTTTACTTTTCAAGCATTGCTTAACCCTTTCAATGGCAGAGGGGTACGCAACATATTGTAATGCATTGCATACCCCTCTGCCTCTCAAAGGGTTAATGTGAGCCTCACTATTACAGGACTGTATAAATAATGCATATTAATCTACACACTGTACACACAGGACTGTCTATATAATGTATATTAATCTACACACAGGACTGTATATATAATGCATATTAATGTACACACTGTACACACAGGACTGTATATATAATGTATATTAATCTACACACTGTACGCACAGGACTGTATATATTATGTATATTAATCTACACACTGTACACACCGGACTGTATATATAATGTATATTAATCTACACACTGTACACACAGGACTGTATATATTATGTATATTAATCTACACACTGTATGCACCGGACTGTATATATAATGTATATTAATCTACACACTGTACGCACAGGACTGTATATATAATGTATATTAATCTACACACTGTACGCACAGGACTGTATATATAATGCATATTAATCTACACACTGTATGCACCGGACTGTATATATAATGTATATTAATCTACACACTGTACACACAGGACTGTATATATAATGTATATTAATGTACACACAGGACTTTATTTATAATGTATATTAATCTACACACTGCACACACAGGACTGTATATATAATGTATATTAATGTACACACAGGACTTTATTTATAATGTATATTAATCTACACAATGTACACACAGGACTGTATATATAATGTATATTAATCTACACACTGTTCACACAGGACTGTATATATAATGTATATTAATCTATACACTGTACGCACAGGACTTTATATATTATGTATATTAATCTACACACTGTACACACAGGACTGTATATGTAATGTATATTAATCTACACACTGTACACACAGGATTGTATATATAATGTATATTAATCTACACACTGTACACACAGGACTTTATATATTATGTATATTAATCTACACACTGTATACACAGGATTGTATATATAATGTATATTAATCTACACACTGTACACACAGGACTGTATATATAATGTATATTAATGTACACACAGGACTTTATTTATAATGTATATTAATCTACACACTGTACACACAGGACTGTATATATAATGTATATTAATGTACACACAGGACTTTATTTATAATGTATATTAATCTACACAATGTACACACAGGACTGTATATATAATGTATATTAATCTACACACTGTTCACACAGGACTGTATATATAATGTATATTAATCTATACACTGTACACACAGGACTTTATATATTATGTATATTAATCTACACACTGTACACACAGGACTGTATATGTAATGTATATTAATCTACACACTGTACACACAGGACTTTATATATTATGTATATTAATCTACACACTGTATACACAGGATTGTATATATAATGTATATTAATCTACACACTGTACACACAGGACTGTATATATAATGTATATTAATGTACACACTGTACACACAGGACTTTATATATTATGTATATTAATCTACACACTGTATACACAGCACTGTATATATAATGTATAATAATCTACACACTGTACACACAGGACTGTATATATAATGTATATTAATCTACACACTGTACACACAGGACTGTATATATAATGTATATTAATGTACACACTGTATACACAGGACTGTATATATATATATATAATGTATATTAATCTACACACTGTACACACAGGACTCTATATATATATATATATATATATATATATAATGCATATTAATCTACACACAGGACTGTATATATAATGCATATTAATCTACACACTGTACACACAGGACTGTATATATAATACATATTAATCTACACACTGTACACAGAGGACTGTATATATAATGTATATTAATCTACACACTGTACATTCCGGACTGTATATATAATGTATATTAATCTACACACTGTACACACAGGACTGTATATATAATGTATATTAATCTACACACTGTACACACAGGACTGTATATATAATGTATATTAATGTACACACAGGACTTTATTTATAATGTATATTAATCTACACACTGTACACACAGGACTGTATATATAATGTATATTAATGTACACACAGGACTTTATTTATAATGTATATTAATCTACACAATGTACACACAGGACTGTATATATATAATGTATATTAATCTACACACTGTTCACACAGGACTGTATATATAATGTATATTAATCTACACACTGTACACACAGGACTGTATATATAATGCATATTAATCTACACACAGGACTGTATATGTAATGCATATTAATCTACACACAGGACTGTATATATAATACATATTAATCTACACACTGTACACACAGGACTGTATATATAATGCATATTAATCTACACACTGTACGCACAGGACTGTATATATAATGTATATTAATCTACACACTGTACACACAGGACTGTATATATAATGTATATTAATCTACACACTGTACACACAGGACTTTATATATTATGTATATTAATCTACACACTGTACACACAGGACTGTATATGTAATGTATATTAATCTACACACTGTACACACAGGACTGTATATATAATGTATATTAATCTACACACTGTACACACAGGACTGTATATATAATGCATATTAATGTACACACTGCACACACAGGACTGTATATATAATGTATATTAATCTACACACTGTACACACAGGACTGTATATATATAATGTATATTAATCTACACAGTATACACACAGGACTGTATATATAATGTATATTAATGTACACACTGTACACACAGGACTGTATATATAATGTATATTAATCTACACACTGTACACACAGGACTTTATATATTATGTATATTAATCTACACACTGTATACACAGGACTGTATATATAATGTATATTAATCTACACACTGTACACACAGGACTGTATATATCATGTATATTAATCTACACACTGTACACACAGGACTTTATGTATTATGTATATTAATCTACACACTGTACGCACAGGACTGTATATATAATGTATATTAATCTACACACTGTACACACAGGATTGTATATATAATGTATATTAATCTACACACTGTACACACAGGACTTTATATATTATGTATATTAATCTACACACTGTACACACAGGACTGTATATATAATGTATATTAATGTACACACTGTATACACAGGACTGTATATATATATAATGTATATTAATCTACACACTGTACACACAGGACTCTATATATATATATAATGCATATTAATCTACACACAGGACTGTATATATAATGCATATTAATCTACACACTGTACACACAGGACTGTATATATAATGTATATTAATGTACACACTGTATACACAGGACTGTATATATATATAATGTATATTAATCTACACACTGTACACACAGGACTGTATATATATATAATGCATATTAATCTACATACAGGACTGTATATATTATGTATATTTAATGTACACACTGTACACACAGAAGTCTTTCAACACCAACACAGAAGTCTTTCAACACCATGGACAGCATTGAGTGCCATAGGGATGTGCATTGCTCACAACTGTGGCACTCAAATAGTTAAAATAAAAAAATAATACACCAAACACTGCACAATTATCCCCTAACCTATCATATATTAGACATGTTTTGCACTTACAGGGGAACAAGACTGGGGATTCATGCATCTATGGGGATTTGATGCTACCACTTACGGGGGCCCCCCAGCCTTGTTCCCTTGCCCAGTGGTAGCCATAGAACTCCCAGCCTTGTTCCCTTGCCCAGTGGTAGCCATAGAACTCCCAGCCTTGTTCCCTTGCCCAGTCAGTGGCCATGGGGATTTTTATTTGTGCAAGGGGAAAAGGCTGGAGATGGTCAAACAGTGCATAATCAAAAAAATCAAAGGCACCATGCTGATAAGATGTAAGTATTGATAAAATGCTCAGCTGCCATGATGGCACTCACCACTAAAACCTCCAACAACGGTGCAGGCTGGAGTCCCAATCCTCAAATGTCAGCGTAGCAAAAGAAAGAAATGCTGCACTGAACGTGAAGAGGTAAAACCAGCGTTTATTGGAAAAATTCAAAACAGACACCACATGGAAATAAATGTCTCACACGTTTCGCACGTATGTGCTTAATCATAGACCATATTATGTGGGAAATGCATGAGACATTTATTCCATGTGGTGTCTGTTTTGAATTTTTCCAATAAATGCTGGTTTTACCTCTTCACGTTCAGTGCGGCTTTTCTTTCTTTTGCTATGCTGACATTTGAGGGTCAAACAGCGTACATGGGATCTGTGGTTACCAGTGTTCAAGGGAACAATTGTAGGGGCCAAGCAGTGTATATGGGGTTCTATGGCTACTACTGGGCAAGTGGTAGCCACAAATCCCCATAGATGCTGCTTGACCTCCAGCAGGGGCGGACTGACAGGACCCAGGGCCCCTGGTCCAAAAAGAGGTCTGGGCCCCCTGCTCAATTACATCATTGGCCCCTCCCCGTGACATCATTGGCCCCACCTCCCACTACATCCTCAGCCCCGCACACCTACCTACCCTCCCCCCCCCACACACACACTCCTCCCATCCAGAAGATTCACATTACACAAATTAAGGTACTCCACACCATTTTAGAAGTAAACCTATTTTAATAAAATTAATCTTGTGTTTAAAAAAATAAATACATAAATAAATAAAACTAACCTTACACTGCTGGCTAGCTTCTTGCCGGTTGATTGAAGGCTACTTGGCTACTGGCTGGATAGCTTGAGGGTGTTCTGGATGTCTGGCCTGGTGGCTGTGCCTGTAGAGAGTACAATGTTCCATATATAATTTGCAAAGGTGTGGTTGCCTGGGGTATTGTATGGCCTGGGGGTACTGAATAGCCTGGGGGGCCTTCAGGCCATCCAGTATCCTTCCTCCAGGCCATCCAGTACCCTTCCTCCAGGCCATCCAGTACCCCCCTAGGCCATACAGTAACCCCCTCCAGGCCATGCAGTAGCCCCCAATGACATCCAGTACCTGCCCCTTCCACAATGCCCCCCTCTCCAATCTCCACATTGTCCCTCAATCTTCACAATGTCCCTTCCACAATGCCCCTCAATCTCCACAATGCCCCTCAATCTCCACAACGCTCACAATGCCCCTCAATCTCCACAATGCCCCTTCATCTCCACAATGCCCCCTCTCCACAATGCTCCTTCATCTCCACAATGCCCCCTCTCCACAATGCCCCTTCATCTCCACAATGCCCCCTCTCCACAATGCCCCTTCATCTCCACAATGCCCCCTCTCCACAATGCCCCTTCATCTCCACAATGTCCCTTCCACAATGCCCCTCAATCTCCAAAATGCTCCTCAATCTCCAAAGTGCCCCTCAATCTCCACAATGTCCCTTCCACAATGCCCCTCAATCTCCAAAATGCCCCTCAATCTTCACAATGTGCCTTCCACAATGCCCTTCAATCTCCAAAATGCCCTTCAATCTTCACATTGCTCCCATATCTTCTCATTGCCCTTCAGTCTCCACAATGTCCCTTCCCCAATCAGCCTCAATCATGCCCCTACCTGGAGTCCCTGGTGGCCTAACAGAGTGATCTGTGCCTCCTGGAGCTCCCGCGCGTTCTCAGTAATGCAGAGCGCTGGGAGATGACATCATCTCCCAGCGCTCTGTATTACTAGAGCGCCGGATGCAATGTCAATACACAGTTGCTGCGGGCGCGTGGCGAGGGGGTCGCAGGGGGCGGCCGGGCCCCTGGAGTGATGGGCCCTGTCACAAGTGCGACCCCTTTTACGCCACGGAGCAGTGCGCCTGCAGCGGGCAACTACAAGGCAGCCAAATGGAGAGGGACAGCCAGGACACTATTTCTGGTGGTGGCGGGCCCCTTTCGGTTGCGGGCCCTCGGTCCATGACCGAATTGCCCAATGGTCAGTCCGCCCCTGACCCCCAGTCTTGTTCCCCTGTAAGTGCACAACATGTATAATATATGATACATAGGTTAGGGAATAATTGTTCAGTGCTTGGTGTACGATTTTTTTATTTTAACCATTTGAGTGCCACAGGTGTGAGCAATGCACATCCCTATGGCATCCAATGCTGTCCATGGTGTTGAAATACTTCTTTATTCTCCTACTGGCTAAGTAGAGAAGCAGAGAGAATGCTGTTCAACTTCAGAATTGTCGTAGTGTTGGTGATGTGTGAAAGAAGGAAATCCCTTCCACATCGACAACATGTTACTGCCCTCCCTGCTTGTGATTGCTTGAGGGCTTTTACTGTATAGGAAAGTACTGGAAGATCCCAACTTCGACAACCTGAGGTAGGTTGTGACTGTGAACTCTGACAGCAGAGGCTGCTATCAGAGTTTAGTGAATTTGTCTAAGTGTCACATTAACATATCAACACACCCCTTGCATACGAATGTGTCTCATTATACCTCATTTCCATATGGAAATAGGTCATTGACATCGACAGCTCTTCAACAATCCTGTATGCTAATAGGGACCTTCTCCAACCTTCCCCTTGCATCTGACAATTTTAGTGAATAGGTTGATGTGTGTGTAGATTGAAATGTCAGTGTTTCGAACACATAGACAAGATCTTAAAATCAAACCATTCCTTCAATAATAACTACAGAGCTAGTGCATTTAGTTTCTTCTCTAAAGCTAAAGAGAAGACAAAGAATTATGGGCTGGATCCAAATGTTGGAGACGACTGTTTTTTCTGCCGATGGCATTTTTTCAAGCATAGTAAGCTATTCAAATGCCTGCACTGTAGAAAAAATACCGGCAAATTACACCGCCGTCGTGTGATAAAGTTAAAAGGACACTAATGTCCCATAAAAATGTTTTTTTGTTTTGTAGATTACAAAAAATAAATTCTGTGCTGCAAATCCCATCTCTCAGACCTTTACGGTTTGAGAGATATTCTGTCCTAAAATTCCCCCCTTCCTCCCCCTCTCCTGACGTCAGCTGTAAGCTGACAGCAGGAGTTCCCGGTCTGGGGACCGACAGGTGGCTCTTCAGCAGAGCCGCAATAGCACGATTTTAAAAGAACTACTTAAATGGAATAGTCTACAAAGCGTGCTTGGTTTGCAAGCACACGTTCTAGACCGTTTCAAAGAAGTATTTCTTTTTAAATCTCGCTATTGCGGCTCTGCTGAAGAGCCTCCTCATGTCGGACGACACGGATCTCCTGCTGTCAGCTTTACAGCTGACATCAGCAAAGAGAACTTTAGCGGTTTGAGAGATAGGATTTACTGCACTTAATTTATTTTTCTTTAACCTACAAAACAAAAAAAAATTATGAGACATTACTGTCCCTTTAAGAGGTATTTTCATCCATTGAAAATAATGAAAACGCCATAATTATCAATTAAAATGTCTGCGTTAGCCATGAAAACCCGATAAGGGACTCAAGTTATCTCAGGAAAGTTAAGACCTACTTTTTTTTTTTTTTACTAGAGTCCCATATCGGCTCTCTAAACAGCCGACGCAGAAACAAAGTTAAAAAAAAACCCTAAGTCCTCAGTGCATGTATTCATATGGAGCACTACGCCCTATATCAATAAATTCAATGTGTCAGATGTTAGTAGAATTAACCCTATGAGTGCCAGTGGGGTATAATTACCCTGCCGGCATTCATAGGGTTAACCCGACTAAATTGAAAATAAATCCAATTAAAAGTAACACTTACCATTAACCCTGATGTCCAGAGGAGTCCTCAGCTTCCTGGTCATCTGTCCTTCTCTTCTTCCTTCTATCTTCTCTTCTGTCCTTCTCTTCTTTCTTCTGTCTTTTCTTCTTTCTTCTATCTTCTCTTCTTTCTTCTATCTTCTGTCTTCTCTTCTTTCTTCTCTTACTTCTGTCTTCTGCCTGTAAAATAAAACAACAGTATTAATACAAAACATGAACAATTACATCATTTAACCCTTTGAGTGGCAGAGGGGTTTGCAACGTATTGCAAAGCAATGCGTTGCGTCTCACTGGCACTCAAAGGGTTAAAATATTATTGTGCCATGAATATTCCGTAAAGTAAATGCCTCCATTTAATGCCAAAGTACATAAAAATGCCTTGAAGAAATACTATAACTATAACCTTTTCTTATTTATGTCTTGTAAATAATAGAAAAATATTACTATGCTGGCTGATTTTGCCTCCTAGTAAATTTGGGTGATTATGACAATTAACCGTTTAACTCATTCAGTCCCAGAGGTTAGCCCACTGGCAATGAAATGGTTAAGGACTAGAGTGGTGTGCAACGCAATGTGTTGTACACCCTTCTGGTCCTTTAAGGGTTAAAAAGTCAACATTTTCATATTTATGTTAACTCTTTGAGTGCCAGAGGGGAACACAATGCGTAGCGCACACCTCTGCCACTCAGAGAGTTAAAGGGGAGCTGTACCCTTACCCTAGGAATATGGGTCCTATGTTAAAACGAAAACTAAAGTCATTCTGGAGCATGCCAAATGGTGACAAATACAGATTTTAAGCACCTGAATGTTACAGAAGCAACGCTCACTTTGGAGGCCTTTCTAGCATTCAAGGGGGTTAAAAGCTCCATTTAAAGCAACGTGACATTGTATTTATCTGCTATGGTGTTGTTGGCTTGCCCCAGAATGTTCCTCATTTGTTTAACCGAAGAACTTACCTAGTTAGGTGTCCTTCAAACAGTAGCCTGTTGTATATGCATTATATATCGTCCTGTCCATTTTTTGTGAAGACTGCTTCTAGGTCACACCTTCTCACAAAAGACAATGGACTTCATCTCGAAAACAAAGTACTTGCTTTATACAAGTCACCTGTACTGACAGATCTTATTTGGCTTCTACTGCTAATTCCTGAACACCTATGAGTGAATTCTCACTACAGAGGTACAGTTTGATCACCTCTCACAGCCCATTTCTGGTTCCAGATGTGATCAGACTGCTCCTCTGTACTTACAACATAAGAAGCAGTGCAAGATATGTTAATAGAGATGACTTTTACTAAACTAGGATTGTGCTTTTCTTATGTCAGAGAGTGTTAAAGGAGGGTCCAGCGAGTTGAAGGAATCCTTATCAGGCCTCTCTCTGTGCCCTCCATGCTTCTCACACACCGGGCTGAACTCTGATCTGCAAGAAATGACAAAACACATTTTTCTCAGTGGGAGTGAAGGGGTGAACTGCTGTGTCTCTGCAGTTCTTTCATCCCAAGTGCCAGGGGGATGTCCGCACATTACACACCTCTCTGTCTCTGACACATAAGGAGTATAATAATTAACTCCTTGGCTGCTAGCGAGGTCAACATCCCAACACCTCTGTAGCATCCAAGGGGTTGTGTGATTTCACAACATTGCTAATCTGTGTCTCACTGTGGGGGTTAAAGAGTACAATTTATATGACTAAATAGAAGGATTAAAATAACAAAACATGACGGGCAACGCTGTCTCAAACTGCTAGTAACATTATAAACTAAAACTCAATAGCGACAGAACAAATGCAAAAAAATCAGGTATATAGATACATTCCACTGCTGTTTGAAGGATTCAGCCATGTCAGTGCCAGGGAGGTATCCAGTGCAATGCAATGTGTTGGATACATCTCTGGCACTCAAGGGGCTATGAAACATTTATTGTTGGAGTATATTTGCCTTTTAAATACAGTAATAGAACACCAGTGCCATCTGGTGGTATTAAACAATGCAGCACAATAAAAACGTAAGGAGGAGGTTCACTAAAGGTTGATATGATTTTTTTAGACATTTTGATGTACACAAACATCGCCATATTCACTAAAATTTAGGGATGCAAGGGGAAGGAAGGAGAAGGTCTCCATTAGCATACAGGATTGATGAACTGTTGTGGATGTGGAAGGGATGCTCTGAGGGAGAGCATCACCAGCACTACCACAATTCTGAAGTCTTAGGACATTCTCTCTCTGCTGCCCCACTTGGTCAGTAGGTAAATGAAGACAATACTTTCAGAACCATGGACAGCATCACTCCCTTATCCCTTTGAGTGCTATAGGGATGTACATGGCTCACACCTGTAGCACTCAAAGGGTTAAAAAATATGCCAAGCACTACACAGTTAACCCCAGTAGCTCTGCCTATAGATAGAAGACTTCTGTGTGCCTGGCAAACACACCCGGGGAGGCAGTAAGGAGAAGCTATTCAAATCTCCTCTCTACTGCCTGTCCTATTGGTCCAACAATGGAGGTGTGATTTTGCTGCGAGGATATGCAGGGGTTACAATGAACACAGACACATACAACACACACATACACACACACAATACACGTAAAATGCTATGTGCACAATGTTATACACACACACAAAGCTATATGCAAAATGCTAAATGCAATCAAAACAATGCTATACAACATTACTCAAAATGCTATGTGGAATACACACAGCACTATACTATAGGCCAAACGCTATAGTGCAAAGCACAACTATGTACGCAAAATGCCAAATACTATAAACCAAACACAAAGTGATATACGCCAAACTCTATACTCCAAACGCTATACACAATTCCAAATGCTATACCCCAAACACTATATACAATACACCAAAAGCTATATTCTATACACAATCCGCTAAGCGCTACACGCCAAATGCTATAGGCCAAACATACTCAATTCGCCAAACTCTACATGTTCGACAAACGCTATACACTGAACATAATACGACAAACATTATACACTCTATGCCAAAGGCATTACGCGCCATTCACCAAAATCTATACACCAAAAGCTATACACTATGCTTCAAACGCTATATGTAATTCGCCAAATGCTATACGCCATTCAATCTGCATCAAACGCTGTCTGCTATGTGCCAAAAGCTATATGTAATTCATCAAACGGTATACTCCAAATGCTATACACAAGTCCCCAAATGCTATATGCAATTCACCAAAATCATTACGCCATATGCAATTTGCAAACGCTATAAGCAATACACCAAGCGCTATACGCAATATGCCACATGCTATATGTAATTCGCCAAACGCCATACATCACATGCAATTCGCCAAATGTTAACACAATTTGCTAAATGCAATACACCACATGCTATATGCCGCACGCAATTCGCCAAACGCTATAGGCAATACACAAAATGTTATACACAATTCACTAATTGCTATGCACCACAAAATATATACACTAAATGTATATGCAGTCCACCAAATGCTATAAGCCAAACACTATACTCCAAAGCTATATGCAATTAACCAAATGCTATTTGTAATTCGGAAAATGCTATACTCCAAATGCTATATTCCCCAAACCTATGCACAATTCGCCAAACGCTTTACTCTAAATGACATATGCCAAAGCCATATGCCAGAAACTATATGCCAAGTGCTATGCACAATTCATCAAACAGTATACACCAAAAGCTATACGCTTAATGCTATACGCAATTCACAAAAGCTATATGCCAAACACTATACTCCAAACGCTATACGCCATTCGCCAAACTCTATACACCAAACGTTATATGCCAAAAGCTACACGCCATGTGCCAAAAGGAATACACCAAGACATATACTCAGTTCATGAAATGTATATGCCAAACGCTGTACACAATTCGCTAAACACTATATGCAATTCTCCAAATGCAATACACTATATGCAATTTGCGAAATGCTATAAAACAAATGCTATACACAATTTGCAGAGCCCTATACACCATTTGCCAAATGCTATATGCCATTTTCCAAATTCTATACTCCATTCGCCAAATGCGCTATGCCATTCACCAAATGCTCTACGCTAAATGCTATATGCCAGACAACATACACCAAACACTATACGCAGTTCATCAAACACTATATAACAAACATAATAAGCCAAAGATAAAACAAATAATAATGCACACCCTCTACACAGTGACATCCCTCAATGAATATCCAAATTGCAGATGTGAAGACCGCACAATCCAATCAAATTCTTATCTCAGGGCTGCAGCTCTTCTCAGAGTGTCCTCAGTTGCACTCATCAATGTCTATATAAAGAAAAGAAGAGGAAAAAAGTGCAAAGGCTATCTGAGAGTAGCATCTGTCATAACAATTTAAAAATATAGATAAATCTACTTACAAAATATATTCTTGTAAGGAATGCCCATCAACACAGCTGGTCTCTTCCAGTGATATAGAGGGTTCTACGAATCCACTTTGTTTCTGCAGTGCTCACATTAACCTTGATCCTCTCAAGTATCCACTGGTGTTCGAGCGATTGCCTTGTTCTTATGAGTTGTACCTCTGGCTGTCACTAAATTGCTTCAAAGACTGCAAGAATCCCGTGGGGAGAGAGCGCAGAAGGACTCATTCCTTTAGCACATTGTAATATGTATATATATGTAACAGGGCTCAAAATTTCCACTCGCCACTAGCCAATGGTGAGTGAAAATTTAGCCCTGGCGAGTAGAAATTCAGCCCTGGTGGGTATGTTATAGCTTGCAGTGGCGAGTAACTTTTCAGGTCTGGCTAGTAGCAAAGGACATCATATTTTAAGCCCTGTATGTAATATGTATATATGTATTAACATTCGCCAAATGCTAGACACAGTTTGCAGAGCTTTATACACCAATAGCCAAATGTTATACGTCATTTGCCAAATGCTCTACACCATTCATCAGACGCTCTATGCCAAACACCATATGCAAAACACTATATGCCATTCATCAAACGCTATACGCCAAAAGCTGTACTCCAAATGCTATACTCATTTGTTAAATACTATACGTAATTCGCCAAATGCAATATGCCACATGCAATTTGCTAAACGCTATACGCCAAACACCGTACGTAATTCTCCAAATGCTGTATGACAAACGCTATGCACAATTCACCAAATATACACCAAACTCTTTATGCCATTCGCCAAATGCTATACGTGATTCTCCACACGCTATACGCCAAATGCTATACGCAATTCTCCAAGCGCTATATGCCAAATGCTGTACGACATTCTCCAAACGCTATACACCAAATTCTGTACGACATTCGCTATACGCCAAATGCTATATGTGATTCTCCAAGCGCTATATGCAAAATGCTGTACGACATTCTCCAAACGCTATACACCAAATGCTGTACGACACTCGCTATAAGCCAAATGCTATACGACATTCTCCAAACGCTATACGCCAAATTCTGTACGACATTCACTATAAACCAAATGCTATACGACATTCTCCAAACGCTATATGCCAAACGCTGTACGACATTCTCCAAACGCTATACGCCAAATGCTATACGCAGTCCTATACGCTAAACACTATACGCAATTTACCAAATGCAATATGCCACATGCAATTCGCTAAACGCTATGCACCAAACACTGTCCGTAATTCTCCAAATGATATATGACAAACGCTATGCGCAATTCACCAAATATACACCAAGCTCTTTATGCCATTCGCCAAATGCTAAACGCGATTCTTCAAGCACTATACGCCAAATGCTATACGACATTCTCCAAGCGCTATATGCCAAATTCTGTACGACATTCTCCAAAAGCTATACACCAAATGCTGTACAACATTCGCTATACGCCAAATGCTATACGACATTCTCCAAACACTATAAGCCAAATGCTATACGACATTCTCCAAACGCTATACACCAAATGCTGTATGACAGTCTCCAAACGCTATACGCCAAATGCTATACCCAGTCCTATACGCTAAACACTATACGCAATTCGCCAAATGCAATATGCCACATGCAATTCGCTAATCGCTATACGCCAAACACTGTGCGTAATTCTCCAAATGCTATATGACAAACGCTATGCACAATTCACCAAATATACACCAAACTCTTTATGCCATTCGCCAAATCCTATACGCGATTATCCAAGCGCTATACGCCAAATGCTATACGGCATTCTCCAAGCGCTATAAGCCAAATGCTATATGACATTCTCCAAGCGCTATATACCAAATGCTATACAACATTCTCCAAGAGCTATAAGCCAAATGCTATATGACATTCTCCAAACGCTATACACCAAATGCTGTACGACATTCTCCAAGCGCTATACACCAAATGCTGTACGACATTCTCCAAATGCTATACGCCAAATGCTGTTCGACATTCTCCAAACTCTATATGCCAAATGCTGTACGACATTCACTATACACCAAATGCTATACGACATTCTCCAAACGCTATATGCCAAATGCTGTACGACATTCTCCAAACGCTATACGCCAAATGCTATACGCAGTCCTATACGCTAAACACTATACGCAATTTACCAAATGCAATATGCCACATGCAATTCACTAAACGCTATGCGCCAAACACTGTCCGTAATTCTCCAAATGCTATATGACAAACGCTATGCGCAATTCATCAAATATACACCAAGCTCTTTATGCCATTCGCCAAATGCTATACGCGATTCTTCAAGCGCTATACGCCAAATGCTATACGACATTCTCCAAGCGCTATACGCCAAATTCTGTACGACATTCTCCAAAAGCTATACACCAAATGCTGTACAACATTCGCTATACGCCAAATGCTATACGACATTCTCCAAACACTATAAGCCAAATGCTATACGACATTCTCCAAACGCTATACACCAAATGCTGTATGACAGTCTCCAAACGCTATACGCCAAATGCTATACGCAGTCCTATACGATAAACACTATACGCAATTCGCCAAATGCAATATGCCACATGCAATTCGCTAATTGCTATACGCCAAACACTGTGCGTAATTCTCCAAATGCTATATGACAAACACTATGCACAATTCACCAAATATACACCAAACTCTTTATGCCATTCGCCAAATGCTATACGCGATTCTCCAAGCGCTATACGCCAAATGCTATACGGCATTCTCCAAGCGCTATAAGCCAAATGCTATATGACATTCTCCAAGCGCTATACACCAAATGCTATACAACATTCTCCAAGCGCTATAAGCCAAATGCTATATGACATTCTCCAAACGCTATACACCAAATGCTGTACGACATTCTCCAAGCGCTATACACCAAATGCTGTACGACATTCTCCAAACGCTATACGCCAAATGCTGTTCGACATTCTCCAAACTCTATACGCCAAATGCTGTACGCAGTCCTCCAAAAGCTATATGCCAAATACAAAGCTATACTCCAAACGCAAGATGCCGGACGATATATGCAATTCATAAAACAGTATATGCCAAATGCTATACACCAAAAGCAATACTCCAAACTCTGTACTCCAAATCCTATATGGGTTTCGTCAAATGCAATTCGACAAATGCTATATGCCATATGAAATATGTTAAATGCTATACGCAATTCACCAAATGCTATACACAATTTGCTATATGCAATATGCCAAAAGCCACATGCAAAGTGCTATATACTCTGTAAGTCAAGCTCAATACACTGTACACCAAACGCTATAAGCAATACACAAAATGCTATACACAATATGTTACATGCCAAACGCTACATAGGCAAAACACTGTACTCTATAGGCAAAACGCTATACGCCAAACACTGTACACAAGACCCTGTACCCAAACGCTATATACAATAGACAAACTGCAATACTCAGTAGGTAAAACACAACAGAGAAAATTATATACACAAAAAGCAATACGCTCAATGCTATTAGGCAATATGCTATACGCAATGCATTATACACAAAACATTATACACAATACACACAAAACACACAAGCGCACATGCTCTCGCTCACACATGTTCACACACACACGCATGCACTTGCCCTCACACACTGTTGCTCACACACACACGCACGTTCTCACACACACTTTCGCATTCGCAAACAAACACGCACACACAAGCACATACTCACACACTGATGGAGTTGTGTAACACAGCGCTTTTACAATGTGTTGCACACCTTTTTTGGAGCTGAAAGGGCTAAGCACTGATAATTCAACAAGCCAGTAATTAAAGCAGTTATTAACTGCACTGGCAAATGATGCCCTTCTCTCTATATTATATATTATACACGTTGTACACTCCCAAGGTAACAAGCCTGGGGGCCAGGCAGTGCACATGGGATTCTATGGCTACCAGTGGGCAAGGGAACAAGGCTGGGGGGCAAGTGGTAGCCACAAATCCCCATGGACGCTGTCTTACCTTGGGAGTGTACAACATATGATACAGAGCTAAGGGGATAATTGTGTAGTGCTTGGTGTACTTTTTAACCCTTTGAGTGCCACAGAGGTGAGCAATGCACATCCCTATGGCACTCAAAGGGATAAGGGAGTGAGTCTGCATAGCATTAACATGTTTAGTGATCAGTGGCAAGAACAGCCCTCTGGCACTCAAAAGCTTCAAACTTCAACAAAATGTTTATATACGAGGGGGTGCTGATAAGTGTTGAGCCTTACCCAGAAAAAATTGAGCTAGGAAGCTGTAACTGCCACACTATTCTACATATTCCCCCAGGAAGTCAATGCACTTGCGACATCTGTCCTGCAGCTTCTTAAGTCCCTGCAAATAAAATTCTTCCGACTGCTGGTGTAACCACTCATTTGCAGCATTAGTTGCCTCCGGAACACTCTCAAATCGTTGTCCCTTTAGGTATTTTTTGAGATTGGGGAACAGATGATAGTCAGAAGGAGCCAGGTCGGGTGAATAGGGTGGATGGGGCATCACTTGAAAGCCTAAGGAGGTCAGTTTTGCCATTGTGTCACCTGCAGTGTGTGATGAGGCGTTGTCATGCAACAGGATGACACCTTTGGAGAGCTTTCCTCTACGATTTTCCTTGATGTTTTGCTTCAACTTTGTCAATAAAGCACAGTAATATGTTGCATTGATGGTTGAACCCTTTTGGAGGTAGTCCACCAGCAGAACTTCCTTATTGCAAAAAGCTGTTGCCATTTGCGTCTGCACTGACCTTTGCACACAGAACTTCTTTGGCCTGAGGGAACCACTGTGCCTCCATTCCTTAGACTGTTCCTTTGTCTCAGGATCATAACAGTAGATCCATGTCTCATCACCAGTTACCAGTTTGTCCAGGAAATCTGACTCATTTCTTGCAAAATGTTCCAAAACAGCCACCGATGTCTCCACACGTCTCCTCTTTTGTTCGGTTGTCAAAGGTTTTGGGATCCACTTTGCTGCAAGCTTTCTCATTTCCAAGTTGTTGTGGATAATGGCACCAACTCTATAACGTGATATTCCCAGATATGTAGCAATATGTTTGACTGATATTCGGCGGTCCTCCATGATCATGTCATGGATGGTTTTCACATTTGCAGGCATGCGTGTCCCTCAGGGGGGGTCCAACGCAGTGCTTTGCAATGCGTTGGACCCCCCTATGGCACACATTTATTTATTTTTTATTCTGCCCTTGTTGGGGGGTCATCAGAAGTAGACCTGATGCCCCCAACAAGGGATGAATAAAAAATAATAAAATAAAAAAAATGAACCCTCTGTCTGCCACAGGGGGTCCAATGCATTGCTTTGGAATGCATTGTACACCCCTGTGGCAGACAAAGGATATTTCGTTTTTTTCCCTCATTATTTTTTATTCAGATCTCATTGTGGGGCATCAGTTCTAATGCCCTCCAATGAGGTCTACACAAAATATATTTTTTGGGGAAAAAACACCAAAAAACCTGCATGTGTCACAGGTGGGTCCAACACAAGTGCTTTGCAATGCGCTGGACCCCCTGTGGCACACACACATTTTTTTCCCATTATTTTTTATTCAGACATCATTGGGGGGCATGAGAAGTGGTACTGACGCCCCCCCAATGAGGTATGAATAAAAAAAATAGCTAAAAAAAAAAAATAACTCTTTGTGTGCAACAGGGTGTCCAGTGCATTGCAATGCATTGGACACCCCTGTGGCATGCACACAAAATGCCTCCAATCCCCCCCACCACAATCCCTACCCACCAGCCTAGTTCCACAGCCTACTGGCAGTCCCATTCCTCCAGTCTGACCCCCCAGCCTGATTCCACTGCCTACTGGTAGACCCAAGTGCCAGTACGCACTGGATTCAGACTGGGAATCAAACAGTGTATGAGGGGACTTACAGTGCACACTGGTAACCACAAATCCCCCATATGCATTTACCTCCCCACCATTATCACCGCAACACTTGCTCACTGCCCACTGGTAGATATACCCACTTACATAGCCTGACCCCTCGTCCTTCCCCCGACCTGGTTTCACTGGCAGACACAAGTCCTCACTTACACTGACTGACCACTAGTAGCAATAGAATCACACATACACTGTTTGCTTCCCCATCCTTGTTCCACCGGGAGCCACGCTCCTGGCGCCCAATATGGTATGTCAACCCACAGTAGTGGGGTACCATTTTTTGTAGGCTGGCAGGAGGTCCTCCTAGGAAATCCCATGGTGCTGAACCATTTCCATATATTTGAAGTGACTGATTTGTAAGAAAACCAAACATTTTTTTTTCTGTAGCACCACATTCTGGAAATATTTGTGCACTCTAACTTAGGGGTAGAAAGGCAAGTAATGCCTCATTAGATGCGGCAGGTTATCTTCTTTCCAAAATGGCATGCTTTCTGTACCCTTTCTTCATTTCTGTAGTTGATATAACCATTTTTGTACAGACAAGTATTATTTGAGAAAATATTAGAAAAATCAGAGGTTGTGGTAGGTGTCGTTTTGCACTTCTAGCACCTCCTAAGGTAGGTCATCTCATATCAGTGGGGTGCTATTCTTCTCCTAAGAGCACTAGCTAACAAATACAGTTGGAAATCCAATAGTTTACACAGATTTCACTACATATGAAGGGACAGAAATGTAAAAAAATGCAATTTTTTCCTATATCACCTCCTTCTGGAAACATTTATGCACACCAGTGTTGCGGTAAGAAGGCAAGTGACCCCTCATTAGATGCGGCAGGTTATCTTCTTTCCAAAATGTTATTGTTCATCTACATTTTCTTCACTTCTGAAGGTGTTATAGACATTTTCCTACAGGCAAGTCAGGTTTGACAAAATGTTAGAAACATCAGAGGTTGTAGTAGGTGTAGATTTCTACTTCTAGCACCCCCTAAGGTAGGTCAACTCATACCAATGGGATGTCATTTGACTCCTAAGAGCACTGCTATATATCCTGGGCGTTGGCCAATCTTGACTATATCTCTCCTATTGCACCTGTTAACCCCTTGGGGGTTATTCCCCATCTATACATAGCACATATTACTACAATTATGTGCATTCACTTTGTCAGTATTGCCATTACTGCTATTCCTGTGCTGGCCCTTAGGGGCATTGTTTTACATTCTGTTTCAATAAAACTGTGTTTTTACTTCATACCCTGGTCTGAGTGTCAGAAAACCGTTACAGTTTATAACCATTTTAGTGCAAGCAGGTAATTTCAAAATCAAAAGTGTCAGGTTTACATACGTATTCCTAGCACCCACATATTGTATGTTAACCCACACAAATGGGCTACCATTTTTCTCATGTTGGTAGCAGGTACTGAATACAGTAGGAAATGTTATGGATTTCAAAGATTTTAGTATCTTTGAAGTGGTAGAAATGTAAAAAAACACGTATTTATTCCTATACCGCCAACTTTTGGAAATATTTGTGCACTTCAGCCCAGGGATAGAAAGGCAAGTGACCCCTCATTTGATGCAGGAGAATGTCTACTTTCCAAAATGGTATACCTTTTATACCTTTCCTTCATGTCTCTAACAGTTATGAACATTTTAGTATAAGCAGCCATTTTCGAGGAAGCAAACAGGTAGGTGTAGTTATGTGCTTCTGGCACCCCCTATGGTAGATCAACTCATTCCAATGGGGTGTCATTTTTCTAAGAGCACTAGCTAATGAAGACAGTTGGAAATTCCATGGTTTTCACAGATTTCAGTACAGTTGAAGGGGCAGAAATGTAAGAAAATGCCATTTTTTCCTTTAGTACCAGCTTTTGGAAGCAATTGGGCACAACAGACTTGGGGTAAGAAGGCAATTCACCCCTCATTAGATGCGACAGGTTGTCTTCTTTCCAAAATAGTATGGTTTGTGTAGCCTTTCTTCACTTCTGTAGTTGTTATAACCATTTTTGTACAGACAAGTAATGTTTGAGAAAATGTTAGAAATGGAGGTTGCAATAGGTGTAGTTTGGTACTTGTAGCACTCCCTAAGGTAGGTCAACTAATACAAATGAGGTGTCATTTTTTGCCAAAGAGCACTAGCTAATGAATACAGTTGGAAATTACATGGTTTTCACAGATTTCAGTACGGTTGAAGGGGCAGAAATGTAAGAAAATGCAATTTTTCCTATAGTGCCAACTTCTGGAAGCATTTGGGCACAACAGGTTTTGGGGCAAGAAGGAAATTCACCCCTCATTAGATGCGTCAGGTTGTTTTCTTTCCAAAATGGTATGGTTTGTGTAGCCTTTTTTCACTTCTGTAGTTGTTATAACCTTTTTTGTACAGACAAGTAATGTTTGAGAAAATGTTAGAAAATAGAGGTTGCAATAAGTGTAGTTTGGTACTTGTAGAACCCGTTAAGGTAGGTCAACTCATACCAATGAGGTGTCATTTGTCTCCAAAGAGTACTAGCTAATGAATACAGTTGGAAATTCCATGGTTTTCACAGATTTCAGTACAGTTGAAGGGGCAGAAATGTAAGAAAATGCCATTTTTTTCCTATAGTGCCAACTTCTGGAAGGATTTGGGCACAACAGGCATGGGGTAAAAAGGCAATTCACCCCTCATTAGATGCGTCAGGTTGTTTTCGTTCCAAAATGATATAGTTTGTCTACCCTTTCTTCACTTCTGTAGTTGTTATAACCCTTTTTGTACAGACAAGTAATGTTTGAGAAAATGTTAGAAAAATTAGAGGTTGCAATAGGTGTAGTTTTGTACTTGTAGCGCCCACTAAGGTGGGTGAACTCATACCAATGAGGTGTCAATTTTCTCCTAAGAGCACTAGCTAATGAATACAGCTGGAAATTCCATGGTTTTCACAGATTTCAGTACAGCTGAAGGGGCAGAAATGTAAGAAAATGTGATTTGTTTCCTATAGTGCCACCTTCTGGAAACATTTGGGCACAACAGGCTTGGGGCAAAAAGGCAAGTTACCCCTCATTAGATGCGGCAGGTTGTCTTCTTTCCAAAATAGTATGGTTTGTGTAGCCTTTCTTCACTTATGTAGTTGTTATAACCATTTTTGTACAGACAAGTAATGTTTGAGAAAATGTTAGAAATGGAGGTTGCAATAGGTGTAGTTTGGTACTTGTAGCACCCCCTAAGGTAGGTCAACTAATACAAATGAGGTGTCATTTTTTGCCAAAGAGCACTAGCTAATGAATACAGTTGGAAATTACATGGTTTTCACAGATTTCAGTACAGTTGAAGGGGCAGAAATGTAAGAAAATGCCATTTTTTCCTATAGTGCCAACTTCTGGAAGCATTTGAGCACAACAGGTTTTGGGGCAAGAAGGAAATTCACCCCTCATTAGATGCATCAGGTTGTTTTCGTTCCAAAATGGTATAGTTTGTCTATCCTTTCTTCACTTCTGTAGTTGTTATAACCCTTTTTGTACAGACAAGTAATGTTTGAGAAAATGTTAGAAAAATTAGAGGTTGCAATACGTGTAGTTTTGTACTTGTAGCGCCCACTAAGGTGGGTGAACTCATACCAATGAGGTGTCAATTTTCTCCTAAGAGCACTAGCTAATGAATACAGCTGGAAATTCCATGGTTTTCACAGATTTCAGTACAGCTGAAGGGGCAGAAATGTAAGAAAATGCCATTTTTTTCCTATAGTGCCAACTTCTGGAAGGATTTGGGCACAACAGGCATGGAGTAAGAAGGCAATTCACCCCTCATTAGATGCGGCAGGTTGTCTTCGTTCCAAAATGGTATAGTTTGTCTACCCTTTCTTCACTTCTGTAGTTGTTATAACCCTTTTTGTACAGACAAGTAATGTTTGAGAAAATGTTAGAAAAATTAGAGGTTGCAATAGGTGTAGTTTTGTACTTGTAGCGCCCACTAAGGTGGGTGAACTCATACCAATGAGGTGTCAATTTTCTCCTAAGACCACTAGCTAATGAATACAGCTGGAAATTCCATGGTTTTCACAGATTTCAGTACAGCTGAAGGGGCAGAAATGTAAGAAAATGCGATTTGTTTCCTATAGTGCCACCTTCTGGAAACATTTGGGCACAACAGGCTTGGGGCAAGAAGGCAAGTTACCCCTCATTAGATGCGGCAGGTTGTCTGCTTTTCAGAAATATATAGTTTTATATAGTTATTCCACTGTTTTAGGGTAGCTTTACAACAAAAACCCTAGAATGAGCATATTAGTTCATAAAGTTGAAAATGCCATTTTGCGCTCCTGGTGATTATCGCTCTGTGCTAGCCATGGATGTAGGTAAAACTATACAAATTTGCTATTTTTTACTTGGAGGACTCAGGGCTTTTTCAAATAATTGAAACTTTATCAATCAAAGTAAATGTTTTTGATACATAGTATGTGATTTTAGAAAAATAAGTAAATTTTCACTTGTTTTTGTCATTATGACATCATAGCTTTTTGCACAATGCAAAATTCTCTTCATGTAAGGTACCACGAGAAAGCTCAATTCGTTCTGAAAAAAAACCAATATATAGCTTTCCATATGTAACTAGAAATTCCCAGAGTAAATCAAGCCTAAACAGAAGGATAGCAAAAATGCTGAAAAATGTCTGGCCTGCAGCGTATAGGAAATGGCCCAAGCCTCTGGCACTGAAGGGGTTAAGGTGAGAAATTTTATAGGTACATCTTCTAAAGTTTCAAATTTTGAAGATCTGGCCAGGTGATCTAGCCCCAGATTCAAGTCCCATGGGGCAATTATATGCAGTAGATCTTTGAAGTAGAGGCTTTTCTTCCTGAGAGTATGGTATGGATAACTGGATCTGAAAGACCTTTTTCCCCTCAGGGAATTCCTCTCAGCTTCCAAGCCGTTAATTTCAAAAACCCTGGATTTTGATGACAAACTGGTCCCTGGGTTAGAAGGTCTGGACTGACTGGAAGAGGCCATGAATGTTCTATGGATAGCTTCACTAGTTCTGCAAACCACGTTCTTCTGGGTCAGTAAGGGGCTATCAGTATGACTTTGGCCATGTCCTGTCTGATCTTCCTTATGACCCTTGGAATCATTGGAATTGGAGGAAAAATATACGCTAGGTTGAACTTACATTGAAGGCTCATGGCAACCATTCCCATTGCTACTGGATGATTTGAGCAGGAGAAGAATTGCTGACATTTCTTGTTGTTGAATGATGCCATGAGGTCTATTTCCGGTGAACCCCATCTGGACGTGATCTCGTTAAATACTTTGCTATTGAGGGACCATTCTCCCTGGTTTATCCTGGTTCGACTCAGAAAATTGGCTTGCACATTCTTGCTGCCTGCAATGTGAATGGCTGTTATTGCCTTAATATTTTTCTCTGCCCAGAGCAAAATATGGCTTGCTTCCTTGTTCAGTTGGCTGCTTCTTGTGTCCCTCTGGTTTTTTAGATACAGCACTGCTACAATGCTGTCTGAGACAATCTGCACTGATTCATTCCTCAAATAAGCCTTGAATTTTATTAGACACCTGAAGATTGCTCTTAACTCTAAAATGTTTATGTGGAGAGATCTTTCCTGCTTTGACCATTTGCCCTGTGCTACTTTGTTCTCCCAGTAACCTCCCCATCCTTTTAGACTTGCGTTCGTAAAGATTCTCGGCCATCTTACGTCCTTCAGGCTTGTGCCCCTTTGAAGATTGTGTTTGTTTGTCCACCATCTTAACTCTTTTCTTACAAAGGAATTCTCTGAGCAGTGTCGGATATCTTCTTGTTCCATTTTTTTGAAGAAACACTGCAGCGGTTTTAAATGTAGTCTTGACCATGGTGCTACTTGCACTGTTGCCGTTGACCCTATTAGTTCCATGTAATCCTGGGCTGTTAATACCGCACTTCTCTTGAAGCGCGATACCTTCCTGATTACACTCCGTATCCTCTCGGATGTTAGGTTGACCAAGCCCTCCCTGGTGTCCAGAGACTGGCCTAGAAATACTAGATTCTGGGTTGGATTTAGACAACTCTTCTGATGATTTATGATCCAATCCAACTGTTGCAGGTGAAGAAGAGTCTGGGATACCTGGATTTACGCCAGATGTTCGGACTCTGCTACTAACAGTAAGTTGTCCAGATAAGGTAGAATGTTTATACCCTTCTTCCTCAGAGTTTCCAAGGCTACTGCTATTAATTTGGAGAAGATTCTTGGAGCAGAGGTCAGACCAAAGGGCAGCGCCTTGAATTGCCATTGATGATCCTCATATGAGAAGCTCGGGAATCTTCTGTGGTTTAGTTTTATCGGAATATGGAAGAAAGCATCCTGGAGGCCTACCTTGGAAAGGTAAGAATCTGGGTGAACAGCTTGAATGACAAACTACCGATTCCATCTTGAAATGCTTTTGCTTCAGGAACCTGTTGAGGAGTTTCATATCCAATATGGTTCTGGATCCCCCTGTGGTCTTTGAAACGGTGAAGATAACCGAGTACCAGCCCTGTTTTCTTTCTCTCATTGGTACTGGTTCTATTACCCTCTTGAATGCCAATTCTTGAACAGAATGCCTTAACTCTACAGCTTCTCCAACTTTCTTTGGAACCTTTGATGTTACGAATATCCTTTTGTGAGGAAATAGATCCTAAATAGATAGAATTCCAGCGGGCACCCTGTTTCCAATACTTCAATGATCCATTTGTCTGGGACCGTCAAGTTCTTCCATTTTTGTTGGAAGAGTTCCAGCTGACCCCCCCACTGGAACAGAAAACAGGGTCCACTGATCCTCACTGAAATTCTTTTCTGAATTGATTCCTGCAAGCTCCCTCGTTTCAGAAGGCACCTCTTGAAGGCTGGAAAGATGTCTGTTTTCTAGATTCATAAGCTCTGGACTGCTGGGTTCTTCTGGAATCACGAACGTGTTGACGCCTGCTCCGAAAGGAAGAACGCTGAGGTAAGCTTCTAGGTTTCTTATCCTGGGGAAGGAATGAACTCTTACCCCCGTGACCGTCTTGATAATTTCTTCCAGATGCTCCCCGAAAAGAAGATTACCTGAAAAGGGGAGAGAGACCAGCGCCCCAGGATTTTAACCATAAGGCCCTTCTGGAGATGACAGAGAGAGAGGAAGATCTTGCAGATAAGCGAAGATTATCTAAGGATGCATCACAGGTAAATGCAACAGCTTCTTTTAATGTTGCCACCTCCTTCAATAGTTTTGACCTGGATACTTGGGATTCAGTGTTTTCCTCTAGCTCCAATAACCATATTCTTATGGTTCTAGACATGCATGCCATAGCGATTGCGGTCTTCATACCTTGACCTAAGAGAGAAAACTGTTTCTTTAGGGGGTTTTCTATTTTCCTCTCCATTGGGTCCTTTAAGGATGTACCATTTTCAATAGGTATTGTAGTCCTTCTAGCTATTTGCGCTATGGCTGTGTCAATCTTCGGTGGTGATACCCAACTACCTGCATCTTCATCTTTGAAAGGATACAGCCTGCTGACTCTCTTAGCTGTTGAGATCCTTTTGTCACCTTTTGACCAATCAGATTTGATCAGGTCTGATAATGACTGATGAACTGGAAACATTGGGGAATCCTTTCTCTTTCCTAGGAAGGCTGTATCCAGAATGCTCCTCCATGAGGCCGAGTGTCTTCCTCATTAGCTTTAATAAGGGGTCTATCTTTTCTATACCAAAGTAGCCTTCTTCCTCCTCATTAATTTCTCGTTCTTCCTCAGAGTAGTATTGTGAAAAATTCTCCTGAAGACTAGCATCATCAGTTTCCCCCATCCTGCTGGAGGTCCCCTCCTCTGGATCCTCTATTCTTTGCCTCTTTTTAGGGATTGAAGATTGTATTGAAGAGAAAGTTTCTTGCATGGATGACTTCATCCATGATAAGAAGTCAGATATCTGGTTGGGAACCTCAACACCTGCAATTTTTTTAAAACATTCTGCACATAATTTTGCCGGGTCAGAAGGAGCTAATTTATTGTTCCATCCTGCACAGCTCCTAGGTTTCAGAGGGGTTTTTTCTTCTTTTGCCTCGGTTAGAGGCTTTTCCTTATATGGCCCAGGCTTGGGAGTAGTAGCCATGGAGGAAACAGCAGCAGTAATTTAGCAGCCAAAAAATAGCTAAAACTGGGGCGGAGCGAGCTACTGAGCGAGATGGACACGTTTCTTCTCAGCTCCGTGGTTATGCTTTTCTTTGTTTTGTATATTGCAATATGACTTGCTATACTCCTCTGTCTTAACCTACACCAGCATTACTTGAATTTCTTTTCCTACGATTTGAGCAATTTGGAGAGCTAGCACCCTTAGTTGGAGGATATTTTCTCTGTTTTACTTCAGCATTCCCTGGTCTGGCAGCCTCGACGGCACAACATGGCGACTGAGAGCCGGTCTATGGAGTCATCCTCATATGTTACGTTGAAGAACATCCAGCACTTACCTTCCAAGGAGGATCTTCAAGTCTTCCTGTGTGAAATACTCACGGTATTGCGAGAAGAATTTGCGGGTATGCACAGTGATGCTGAGCAACTGGAGCCTCACAAACTAGAGGGGAAACGGGTAGATGAACCTTTGCCGCCGTGTCTGGAGTCTCTACAAGATCTACTGAGTGCTCTGCCTGAAGTGGAGGCCCACCCTGTGGTTTCACAAGAGTACAATGACTGTGCGAGGAATGTGGGTGATTGTAACGTCTATGGCCTAATTGCCAACATCGCTGGGCGGCATCTGTTCCAGGACATCATAATGGCATCCCCTGAGGGTGCTAGTGGTGATACATTAGAGGCCCTTCTACCTATACTCATCGCTGTGGCTTGCTTGATGCCTAGCTGGAGTGCATTCCCACGGGACCCGGGACTTCAAGTTATGCTTTTGACTCGACCTCCTGAGGCTTGTGACCTGTTCCCTCGGCTTTGGATTCCATGTTTGATGTTCTGTGCATTTTACCCTACTAGATGGACCTGAGGACTACTAGTTTAGTGGAGCTACATGCCTCCCTCATATTACTCTGTTCTTTCTTCCTACGAGTGGTTTCCACATAGAGGATATTGGAAGAACTTTCGTAGGGAGAATTTTGTTATGCTATGTGGTTGACTGTCTGTTTTGTGGACATATGGCTGGCCCCCTAGGGCCCGGCCATTCGATGCATATACTATCTACAATATACAGTCAAGTCTTGAATCACTTTTTGGAGGATTATATTCAAGAAGAGGGAGGTATATTATATTTCTTTGGGACCTGTCTAGCTGCCTAGTGGGATAGTTATTGCTGTTTAGTGTTTACTTACGTTAGCTTATGGGTTTACTGTCCTACTGCACAAGTTTTATTGCTGTGGTTCTCTGAACTTCTTTGATATAACATAGACCGCACCTCAATATCTGTCTTCTTTAGCGTCCTGCTTACTATCTCCCCCCCCAAGACCTCGTTGAGGTCACTACGTGGTATTCTGGCAGGGTGTAGGATTTCCCCTATTACTTTGCCCATGTACAGTCTACTGACAATCTCCCTCAGGCTCTGTTTTTCTTATCTTTCATGCTATAGTTCTCCTGCCTGAGGTCTACTATAAGCTTGCCCATCTCACCATATTCTACTTTCTCCCCATTATTGTAATTTCTTTAACGGAGTATCGTAACTTTGGGGAAAGCATTCTTGTTTTTCCCTATAGCTGACTAATTCCTATGTACCTTCTAGTAGGAAGTAGGAGTTTTATTAAGCGGGCTTTAAAAATGTTCTTTCTTTATGGCACGTTTATTCGTCTGCCTTATTGACCCTGAGGCCTGATATGATGCGTTAACCTTTTCCTGTGATATACATATACTATCATCCTAATGACATTCTCTGTTATTTCAAAAGTGACCTGTTTAATATTCATGTACTATGGATGTTAATCAGTGATCTACTGATTTATGCAAATGGCCTAATGTCTTCTTGTGTTAGATATTGTTCCTGTTATCCTTTGGATGATATTTTGTTATTCAATAAAGCTTTTAAAATAAAAATTAAAAAAAATAGCTAAAACATAACTTTTAATAAATATATATATAAAATACATATAAAATATGTGTACCTCCCACTTGCAATGCAAGTCATGCCTGGTTTAACTAGCCTCTGAATCGGCATGCGTTCCACTTTGGAACGCAGAGGCCTACCGGATACAGTCACAGCCACAATGATAAAGGTAATGAAGACTCACCATTTCCTGATCCAGAAGTCTTTTGGCTGCCAGGGCCGCAGGGTCTCCGCCAGGGCGGACTGCTGCTACCACCAGGGAGGGAGCATGAGGAGACGTCTTCCAAGCCATATTCAGTTAAGGCCCTTTTCTGGATTAACGTGGCTGCCTGGTTCATGCCTGCATTTTTTTTCGTGTTGCCTCCGAAACGCCACCGTCATGCTCTTCCGGGACAGCAATGAATGTGGCCACAATCCCCAAGCAAAAACAAATTTTTTTTTTTTATTTAATAATATTTATTGAGATTTTTTTTAAAGACATACAGAATAATGTTATAAAAGAACATTATAGTTCAGGATACCAAAACATTAAGCCAGATACAAAGTACAAAGCAAAATGAAATGAAGTGGAATGAAATAAACGTACATGTGATCACCCTCATTCCACAAACATTAAGTGTCACATTCGGAACATCTGCTTAAATACACAGATCTCAATCTGGTAGCGCACACTCAGCAGGTAAAATGGAAAGGGCAATAACCGAATGTAACACGACACATCTAGTGAAGAAGGATAAAAGAAGAGAAATAAAGAGAAAGTGAGAAGAGGTAGAGAAGGTAAGAGTGGGGATAGCGGTCTGGCTGTTGCCCCAAACTAAAGGCGCACAAAGTAACAACAAACAAGGAAAAAGACCCAGTGCAACTGCGCATCTAAGAGTAGCCTTTTGATAAACAGGACTGTTCCCTTTAGATGAAGAAGAAAAACCCCCTCAGGGTGGGTACTCACTAGAAACAGAGGCTTATCCTGCCTCTAGGTGTAACAGCACAAAGCAATAACCCTTGGGTAATTCTCCACTCTCCCACCTTCAATATCAGGAACCAATGCTGCTTCAATGCGTTATCTTCATACATTTATAACTTTTATTAAAATCAATGTACAATCCATGTACTTATAATTAAAACACCTAACGCTTTTCGTCACTCTTGTGACTTCATCAGAGGTAATATAAACCATTTGCCAACTTCTTATTTTTATACTATTGGACTATTAGTGACTTACCAATCCCACTGTAGCCTTTTGCCGCCTCTAACCTGAAGCAAACAGTATGCGTTCCAACCTCCGGAAGCGTTATGCGTTTCATTCCATCGGAAGTATTACTCATTCAAAAAACAGTCGCATGCTTCCGGGTTCTGAACGCCATTACCTCGGCAACTCAGATTAACCGCCGCAGCGTACATACGTCAACCTAAGTCCCCCCGGCGCTCTAACCTCCGGAAGCATTATGCGCCTCATTCCATTGGTAGTATTGCTATTTCAAAAACAATCGCATCCTTCTGGATTCTGGACGCCGTTACCTCGGCAACCCAGCTTAACCACCACAACATGTATACACCAACCTAGATCCCTCCAGCGCCTGTTCCAATCACCTGGGTTCTCTCTCCTTTCTCTCCACTACAATGTGAAATGGGAGTTAAATCGTGAGAGCCCCAGGTGAAACACACATGGCAGCAGAGGTGATCTCACTTTGATAATAAAATACAAATGTATACATATCATTTTACTCAATATCTAAAAAGGATACAGTGGGATGGGATTTCCACTTGGGACCCATATAAAACCCAATTTTTTCAGATTAATATTAACAAAAATAATACAAATGGATATTAATACACATATGAAAAAAAAAAAAGAGAAAGACAGGAAACCTCCACACTATTCATACTATACTTTCTTAAATACACCTTATCATCACCTGGATCTCAATGGGACTCATGTCAACTGACTCATGTCAATATTTTCATTGAGTCCCAGGGGTGCAAGTGTACTCAACCTAAAGATCCATTCAGCTTCCTTTCTTCATAAAGAACAATATCTATTATTGCACCTCTTGGGAACCAATTCTATATGAATAGTGTGGAGGTTTCCTCTCTTTCTCTTTTTTTTTTATATGTGTATTAATATCCATTTGTATTATTTTTGTTAATATTAATCTGAAAAAATTGGGTTTTATATGGGTCCCAAGTGGAAATCCCATCCCACTGTATCATTTTTAGATATTGAGTAAAATGATTTGTATACATTTGTATTTTATTATCAAAGTGAGATCACCTCTGCTGCCATGCGTGTTTCACCTGGGGCTCTCACGATTTAACTCCCATTTCACACTGTAGTGGAGAGAAAGGAGAGAGAACCCAGGTGATTGGAACAGGCGCTGGAGGGATCTAGGTTGGTGTATACATGTTGTGGTGGTGAAGCTGGGTTGCCGAGGTAACGGCGTCCAGAATCCGGAAGGATGCGATTGTTTTTGAAATAGCAATACTACCAATGGAATGAGGCGTATAATGCTTCCGGAGGTTGGAGCGCCGGGGGGACTTAGGTTGACGTATGTACGCTGCAGCGGTTAATCTGAATTGCCGAGGTAACGGCATTCAGAAGCCGGAAGCATGCGACTGTTTTTTGAATGAGTAATACTTCCAATGGAATGAAACGCATAACGCTTCCGGAGGTTGGAACGCATACTGTTTGCTTCAGGTTACAGGCGGCAAAAGGCTACAGTGGGATTGGTAAGTCACTAATAGTCCAATAGTATAAAAATAAGAAGTTGGCAAATGGTTTATATTACCTCTGATGAAGTCACAAGAGTGACGAAACACGTTAGGTGTTTTAATTATAAGTACATGGATTGTACATTGATTTTAATAAAAGTTATATATGTATGAAGATAACGCATTGAAGCAGCACTGGTTCCTGATATTGAAGGTGGGAGAGTGGAGAAAGACCCAAGGGTTATTGCTTTGTGCTGTTACACCTAGAGGCAGGATAAGCCTCTGTTTCTAGTGAGTACCCACCCTGAGGGGGTTTTTCTTCTTCATCTAAAGGGAACAGTCCTGTTTATCAAAAGGCTACTCTTAGATGCGCATTTGCGCTGGGTCTTTTTTCTTGTTTGTTTTTGCTGTACAGTTGGAAGACTGCGGAGGCCACGAGACCAGGACCCAAGCAGCAGAGCACAATAAGAAAAGAAGGACTGGACCGGAAGAAGTGTGATTGATATCAAATCAAGAACTGGTGACTTTTTGACTCCTGATTGTAGCGCACCTAGGGGGGGGGGGGGGTTTGTAACCCTCGTGTGTGAGATTTTTTTCACAAAATAACACCTGCCAACACATCTAGGCCTAACCACATCTGCTGTCAGGCAAAAGCTCAAATGCATGACTCCAATCCAAAGGAAAACCTAGACACATCCCAATGTGACCATGTTTCCCTATAGAGATATTAAGAGTGAATACTAAATGCATGCAATTTTTTTCCATGTCCCTAAAATAGTTCACCCTTCCCTGCCATTTTGCCATCTCTGGAACAGATGGTTGTTCCCAACATCCCACCATACAGGACCTTGCTGCGGGAAGTAAAAAAATGAAGCAGTTTAAGCTTCCCCAGGTTAACCCCTTAGGGACCCTTGACGTACCAGGACCGTCAAGGGTAAACTTTCTTGAAAGACCCTTGACGGTCCTGGTACGTCACGTACATTTTACTTACAGCGCTCTACCGGGAGCGCTGTAAGTAAAAATGGGGCATGAAATAGACCGCTCCAAGATCGGAGCGATCTATTTCAAGCCCCATAATGACGCGCCGATACACGTAACAGGTCACGTGTACCGGCCCGTCAACGTGCCCCTATGCGGACGTTATGGGACGGAAATGTCCCATAATGTCCGGTCCTTAAGGGGTTAAAGGTGCTATGGTAAGAAAACAAATAGAGACAAGGATCTTTTGTCACCGTGAATCCCAGCACTTCCTTCAATATCTGTTCAATCTGAGACCAGTATCCTTGAATCACCACTTCCACCCTCCCTGGGGATCTGCTGCAGAGTTTATGCCCACCCAAAGAATCAATCCCAATTAACACTCATGTGCACCCCAAGCTGGAACACAAAGCTAGAACCTCTGGATTCACTTCCTGTTTACTCCCTCACCCCCATCCCACTAGTGAAGTGTGTGTGATTTAGGGTCAGGCAAGTGAGATTTAGTGTTAGGGCAATGAGGGACATTCTAATTATGCATGTTACTCTTAGGGCAGTGAGGGGAATTCAAATCAGTTAGGGTAGTGAGGACTAGACATGGGTCTGTGAAGAGTGTAGTGTAAGGCTCCTTCCCCCACCCCATACTTTTTTCTGAAACTCTTTATAATAATTTTGTCTTCATAATAAGACATGCTCAATCATGTCTTCCAGAGAAACTTTAATAGAATGGGGAGGAAAATCATCCTCATTTTCCAGTGTGGAAGGAAAGGCACCAGTTGTTAGAAGTAGTGCCACTGCCACCAGCACTGCAGTGGCTAAAGCTGGAGGGCTTTAGCTTTACACAAAAGTTTGTCAATGCCATGACTTATGGAAGAAGTCTGGGATTGTAGAGTAATTTGGGTTGGAGTACCAATGAGCAGAGAAACATTCAAAACATCTCTTACCATTAGAGATCACATCCACCCTTACGCAACCCAACCTTCATCCCACCTGCTACCACTAAACCCCCCCCCCCCACACTCCATCTTAAGACTTTTACCGCCCTATTGGAGCTCTAGCCCACACTAAATCCTCAGCACTGCTCCCCTAACAAGTGCTTTGTCCGCAGTCATGTCTTTCAGATGCCCACTTCTCTGCTAACCATGGATATCAGAATGCTTACTGCTCCTGTGATGCCAGGGTTACAAGGGGCAATGGAACCTGGTTGCAGGTTAAGTCAGTGCATGGTGGCCACCGACTACAATGGAGCCAGGCTGTGGGGACCTACAGTATGTAGTCATTTGAGGGAAGTAGAGTCAGGAAGTCAGACAGCACATATGGGAATCTGACAAGGGGCACAGAAATAAGGCTTGGAGTTGAGTGTATGCAGACATCTTAAAACTAGTTGCCCATATGGAACATTTGGTAATTATGTATGCCAGAAGGCTGCCAAATGCACTGCATTTAATAACCCCAGGTGGAGCACAATTTATTGATCTGAACCCTCACTGGGTCATTAGGACCCCTTTTAAGTACCCATGGCATTAAAACACTTACATACGTGATAAACTGCAGCATCATACTGGTTTTCCCTGCTCCTTCTGGACCTGGAAATCCTACAACATCCTGGTCCAGTGGGAAGAACAGAAAGGCCCACTTGTGATGAGTGGGCCTTTCTGGTACAACCACTGGACCCAGATGTTAGGTGAACACCAGGAGCAGCTTGGAAAGAGTGTGTTGGTCACCGCTGAACAAAGCCATGTAAAGCCAGTACTAGGGTGTGGGAGGATTTATGTCCTAGTGGAGGAAGGTTTACTCCAAACACTCCAGTGTTACTAATTAGACTGTCTAATTTTGCCAATGATTAACATGTGAAATTAGTGTAATGCAACAGTCAACTGGTTAAGTCAGAACAAGAGATATTTAAAAACATACTTTATTTGAAAAAAATGGGTCAGGATATGAAGATGCTCATTGCCAATACACAAGCTAAAAAAAATGCTTGAGTGACAGTTTAAATATCTTTATTACATCATAAAGAAAAATTCATATAAAAAGAGTTTCCATAGGAACACAGATAATGTGACCCCATCTCAGTCATCCATTTTGTTGCAAATGCTGGATTTATTGTCTAGAAATAAAAAAAAAATTAAATAATGGTCCCAAAACTTCATACTAACAGTTAACAGCTACAGCCATTAGATTACAATATGAACCTATCTATACATTAACACTTGCAGAAGTGCAGGCTCCAGCAGTATGCTCAATTCCACTCTCCCAGGCACATGACACATGAAGTGTGCTCAGTTCTGGCATTTCAGGAATACCATGCTCCTTGATGTTGTGCATCAGTTGCCTACGGAGAAGACAAATTAAAATTAAGAAATGCAGAGATTGATGCCAGTTCTCAGCTGTCAAGATTTGCAGAACACTGAAGCCAACGGCTACTTACCAGTATGGTCTTGACATCACATAATACAGAGTTGGGCGCTGGAACCCATTGAATGTTGAAGCAGCAGCAACAGTGTAGGCACCCATGTTTTCAAACAACATCCAGTCCCCAACTTGCAGCTCTGGTAGATCAAATCGTTCCACTATACGATCAAGTCCATCACAAGTTGGTCCCCAGATGCTGCTCGAGTAGAACTTCTCATCCGATTTTGGCTTCTGCAATGACAGGTTTTGCTATAACAAGTTCCCAGGGACATGCCATAGTGCACAAGACCAGGAGATGCTCCAAGGCATGATAAAGTAGAGATTAATTTTCCAGTGATGCCATTTCTCAAAGTACTATGTTATTCTAGGGAGCCAATGCACCAAGATGTCGCCAACTTTGGAGATCTTAGTTCATAGCCACTATAAAACATGGCAGCTGGAAAGTCATCTTTACATTATCACCTCTTAATACACCCTGACCCCCTTCCCAACCATAATGGAGTTTTAGATTTAGATTAGCAATAAAACCCTTTAATGACATGCAAGTTGAGCAACACATATCTTTGATCACTCCGGTTGACAAGCCTTTAAAAAGGGACAGCATTACCTCATAAGCTCAAGAGCACCAGTGTTTTGCATCTGCATTAGCTAGACATGCAGACTGATTAGAAAATATGCCATTTAGAGGCTATACAGCTTTGGGATGTATTACATTACACCTATCCTACATAGGTATTGCAGCTCTTAGGTTTGTGTACAAATTTGTATAGTTTTAATAGCACACATTTATATGTGCCGTTTAACCCTTTGAGTGCAACATATTGCAAAGCAGTTCCATTAGAATCAAAGGTTGATCTCTCCAATTAGTGTTATGTAGACTGTGCCAATAAGTCTTAACTACCATATTTTTATTTATATCCATCTATAATTTTCCTGTTGAGTAAAATACAAGTACTCCCACTGCCAATTCACATTTCCAGAGTCCACAGTTTAAACCCCTTTTACATTGGCAGTATCTTGTGGTCAAGTGAAAATTAAGTTTTTGGTTACATTCTAAGAGAGGAAAGTCAGTGGCTTACAGTTCTCCACAGGATGTGATAGACACTGTTGAATCACTTCCTGTCAGATCTTTCAGGAAGTAAAGCACAGAAAACCAACTTCCTGATTATTTGAACGGTTAAAGGGATAGTAACACTTCGTTTTAACTTTATTTTATTTTGTAGGCATTAAAAAAACATGAAGAATGATATAAGTCTTATCTCTCAAACCTTTATGGTTTATGAGATATTCACAAGCAAAGTTCCCCTCCCCGCCCCTTTTTCCTAGTGTAAGCCATCTCTTCTCAGATGTCAGTCTGGTTGTATGACAGTACAGATAACAGAAGGGGACAATCTTCTTTGTATTAAAACAATGAAAGCCCTTCCCCCCCTTGACAAGTTTTTCAGCTTTTTCCATTATCTTAATTGAAGATTGTCCCTCTCTGCAGTCTACCTGGGCATCTCCCTTCTTATCTGGCTGAACAGGGGGGGGATACTTTGTTTGTGAATATCTCTTAAACCATAAAGGTTTCAGAGATAAGACTTATATCAGTCTTCATGTTTTTTTAATGCCTACAAAATAAAATAAAGTTAAAATGAAGTATTACTATCCCTTTAAGGTTTGAACAGAAACTGTGCATGCCCTTGTTTTACTCAGCAGGAAAAGCTCTAACCAAAAACCCACAAGTTTACGGATCCTTTAACCCTTTGAGTGCCTGAGTGATATGCAGTGAATAACTTACTGGCACTCAAGAGTTAATGCAGCAAGTGTTAAGAACTACAGCCTCCGGTTATGATTCCCTCTAAGGTTGTGGAGGGACAGACAAAATGCTACCTTTAATAAATGCAATATTTTAATAATTAATGCATATTAAATAGAACAAATACCTTTTGAAGAACTGGCTTGACATGTGCATGATCATACAAGATGCAATTGAATGACCCATACACGCCATCATTTACGTAGTACATAAGGGTCTTATCACTGGAACAATCTTCTTCATCTATGGGAGGGAACAAAAGTTAATTAATGTATGCAAGAACAAACTACAGGAGGGAGAGGGAGAGAGAGAGAGTGAGAAAGAGAAAAAAAAAAACAAAAAAACACATACCATCAGATCCATTCTGCTCTGTCAGCATAACCTTTTTGGCAATGATATTAACAGCCAGTGTGAATGCTGAAGCAACATAATATCTTCCAGGCTCAGCAATAATAGTCATTCCTGACTCAGATGGGAAGTATTTGTCCAATGCTGGATTTATCACAGATGTTACCTACAAAATATGAGAAGTTTCAGCACTGGTTGATACGACAATAAATAAATGCATGTATAGGACTTAATATGTCATGTAGTGTATGCAGATAAGCAGCATCACCAAGTCTGGGGTTTAGAGACTTGAGTGTTTACATAGTTTTTCATTTACGTTACGAAAACTAGCGTTTGAGTGACTGACACCACCAGTTTGTTGCAGTAGAGTATTAACAGTTAAATAAAGTTAGGCAGGACTGGCAGTCACCTAGTATTCTGCAGATGGGGAAGGGAATGAGTCAAGCATCCTGTGTTTACATTAGTATTTGACAGTTTTAAAAGTTTGGAGTATTACCTCTTCAAATTTAAGCTTCACATCCTCTGACCCAGGGAATCCACCACCAATATCAAGCAGATACATGTTGAACCCAAGCTCCTCCTAAAATAAAAAGGTTTAAATGGTAAAGCCCAAACTCAGTTTAAGAAAAGTGCACCTGGGTGCAAGTCACCAGCACAGAGGCTTGCAATTAGATGCAGATGAGAAGTGTTAAGATTAATCACCCCTGCTTAAGTACACTTACCCCCATATCAAAGACACAGCGTGCATCAGAAATGGCTTGAACAAAAGTCTGGGGGTCTGTGCAGCCACTGCCAACATGGAAACTAAGTAGGATGGGGGAGGGGAAAAAAAAAAAAAAAAAAAAAAATATTGTTAGATACAACACATGGTCAATTTATTAAGTGCAACAGTGAGCTATTCAGAGAATCAATTCCTATGTTAGGCTTCATGCACAGTTTACATAAACATACCTTACACCAATTATTTCTACATTAAGCTCCTTTGCCCGCTCCAGAAGAATTCTGCTGGTCTTAAGAGTGGCACCAAACTTGACACTGAGGCGGCAAACTGCCTTTGAGTCATCTGTGGCTATTCGCAAAACAAGCCTTTGAAGGGAAAAGCAAACAAGACGCATTAAACAGGTCACAAAAAAAATCCTAAAGTTATTTTATTAGCAACTATGAACATCTCATGTTAGCCTACAATGCAAGGGTGTGTACCAAACTCAATTTACAGTAGTTTGTTGCAAGAATAACTATGTGCCAATTTATAGGTGTTACTTTTTGCATGCTCAGTTTTGTCAATTTTATGGGTTGATAATTCAAAACTCCCAGAAAAAGCAATGTCATTTATCATAAAGGACTAGTTGAGTGGATAGGATTACATAGGTAAGAAAAACCCCATCTAGCTCACTTACTTTGCCTTTGGGTGATTCCTTGCCACCTTCATTAATTCTACTTCACTATCAAATGTCATCTTTTCAACACCGCAGGAGGCCGCATATTTTATTTGAGAAACTTGTTTGCAGGGGTTTGCATAGATTATTCTCTCTGAAGAGACCCCAATGCTCTGTACTATTTGAATCTCAGTCTGGTGAGGAAGGAAAGAACAAAAACAGACAAGTCAAACATCATATAGGTTTGTTAACATCAACTTTGAAAAAGGTACTAGTAAGTGAGAACCATTATGAAGCAAGTTACATTCCCCACATGGTCAGGATAGTACTAACAAATAGCAGGCCTACATGGGGATGACTATCCACCTTGTGATGGCCCAAAATGAGCAAGAAACATTGCAGCTGAATTACAGATCAGAATAGGGGGTACACTTGCTGATTGTTTCTCAATACAATGAACACAAGGGGTCAATCACCTCAAATGTTACACCATATGTTTAGTTAATAAACTAGTATTAGGAAAGCCCCCCCCCCAAATGTATGTACTTTTAAAGATATTTCACTTCCTAATGCTCCTCCCTCCCAGCTGCCCCTGGGAGTGTGTTCACGCTTCCCTTCGGTGTGGTGTGAATTGCTTATATTGTTACATCAAGCTCCGGATAGCATTATACTGGGGCAGCTGGGAAGGAGGTGGGTGGAGAAGAGCTGTGCCACATTATGCAGAAGTGCACAGCTTGAAGATTAAGGTGCATACATTTAGAAAAACCAACTACTTTATTAACTAAACCTATGGTAAAAAAAAAAAAAATTAGGTGAATGTTCCTCTTTAATCATGACCATGTGTAAGCCACTTCCATCCCTTACTGGCACCCAAATGGCTGATCACCTATACTGCTACAAATGCAAGCATCACCATTTTATTTCGAAAACCATCATCTAGCATGACCCACCTTGCTGGCACAATCAAATCCTGCCCCCAGCATAGACAGAGTTTTCACTATGGCTTTGCTGTCATTGCATTTAACAGCATAAAATGGTGTCACACGAGGGAGTGCTTTAAACCAGCGCACATGCTTCTTTATAATGTCACCAAGATCAGCAACATAAAAGGCATCTTTGTCATCCTAAAAATAAAAAAAAGAAACAAACACACTACACATTAGAATTGTGTATGTAAGGATACTACAATAAAGTACTATCAAAAAGAAACACTTACAGATAAGGACACTTCATTGATTTTCTGTTCCAGAATATCTCTGGCAGTAAAACCTTCCTCCAGGAAGCTGAAGTCAAAGTCTTCATTGCTAAAGCTGTTCATTATTGAAATGTTTTAGGTTCACAAAAAAAATCTGCAACAAACTGGGGAAAAAAAAGAAAAGAAAAAAAAAGTGATTATAAAGTATTTGCGATAAAAATTAAACAGACAAGATTATTAAGCTTCACACAACACTTACATGGACAAGTCAGATGGGGTTTAGGATACAGAAACACTCAGCTTTGCTCCCAAGGAGGCGCCCCAGTGAAATAGCCTGGCAAATGCAGTACAAGCCCTACGCTCTCAAAAGAGCCGCTCTGTGCTGTGGTACTGTTTGTATTCTGGAAGAGATTAAAGGAGAAGACAAAAGATTATATTTTGATTTTAGGCATGTCAGGAAGACTTCTCATTAACAGTGACTCATTAAAAGCAGAAATCCATTCACAATATACAAAACTTTGCGTGATCTACCCTCAACATTTAATGAGCAGGTAAGAACCTAATACTTCCTTCACAACAGCAGGCCAGAGCTCAAAAACAGCTAGACTAGCAGATCCATCAGCTATAAATAAAAATGTAAAGTTCTATCTGATAAAGCCAACAAGTAAAAACGTATTTCAACTCTGAATTATATTGAATATAAACGTGTTTATAGAGCAGCACCAGGCACTTATTAACTCAATAATCCGAAATTGTCGTTTCCCTGCAGAGATAACCGACTTAAAAAGATTGCTAATATCACGGACTCCCATCTTCAGATAGTGTTTAATCCAACCCCCCCCCCCCGGCATTTGAGACCAGGTTAGAAACTGCTACCCTTGCAAGAGAGAAGGGAAGAGCCACACAAAAAAACGCAATTACTTTTTTTAACTAGATAACGGATCCCATTCAGTCAACCGAGAGATTGGAAGTACGAAGCGTGACAGCCACATTGTTCAGTCTGGTCTACTCAGAGGATGATGCGCCGTGAAAGCGATACAACCCCGGAGCAACTATTTACATTTATTTATGTTGGGCGTGTTAGCCATTTAACCCCTTTGAGTGCCAGAAACGTATCCACCGTATAGCGAAATCTCTCTGGCACTCAAATAGTTAAATCACATACTGCTTCCAACTATTACACATTTGCCCCACTCTTAGTACAGAATCCTAAATGTCAATGACTGCCGCGTGTCACAAGCAGGCGGAAGTAGCAATGACGCCACTTATTCTAGGGCCCGCCCCCAACTGTATCCCGCCAATCAGTGACAATACCGGCTCTCAACCACACTTCCCATTGATTAGTCACGCTAGCTGTCACAGAACCATGAGGTTGTGAAAGCCGGTCATTACCGAAAGCAGCTGGACATATATACAGGTTTAGACCTGTGAAGAAGCACCCCATATATAGCTATACAAGCGGAAAAACACAAGCTATAATATATTGACCCATCGAGGGCCAAATATGTGCGCAAAAGCTGCGAAGTAATCCATTAAGCACCCATCCGGTTCTTAAACCTTGGTTAGACGTCCTAAAAAAAATATAGTTGCTCAAATAAAAGACCAATCTACCACCTACCGGAGTGAAATCCATACCAGCCACTAAACCCCTCGAAATAAGTGAGTCTTACCTTAAAAAGCATTTACGAAATCTGTACCCATCGAGGAACCGAATCCCCTACAAGAGAAAAAAAAATCTATGGTCCTGAACCAGTCCACACGTGATAACCACTCGCACGTCGCCTTGCGCTACACACTGATGTCTGACTAGAGTGAGTCGCAGCCGCTCGCTCATATTTATAGCGCAGCCTTTGTTGTCATGGAGACACACCAGCTCAAACCAGCCCTGATCGGTTTGCTCCGGGGCCTGAGGAAGCCGCCTACTCTTAGCTCAGCCCAACCAGGCTGCGCGCGCTCTGCCCGGAGACCCCCCCACGTTTCCTTTTGTGACGACAGCGTCCGGGTAGTCACGTGCCTCTATAGGTCAGCTGGATGAACGTTTAGTAGAAATAATATATACATGTTATCGGGACCCACTGTTTTGGGTATGGGTTTTGTTTTATCGCTTGTGGTACGCTACCACGTACAGTATTAACAGAATATGAGCGATCAACTGCGCATCAGGGAAGACATAACACGGTCTCATCCAATGCTACTTGATTTAAATTGGATTAAATTATAAACACTCGATTTATTCACAATGCGTTGGAGACCGCTTTAGCGTGTGAGGGTTTAAAAACCACTGGAAGCTGTGTTCTCTGTGGTGTAGTTGGTTCGGTCCAGAATTTCTTCCCCGTTGTATGTAAGACCCCACAGTCGCAATTCTTAAAGCCATAAGAGAAGCAACAATGGAGCAAACGAACTGCACCATAGGGACCAAATATTCCAGGTGATTACAATGGCAGTGGGGCTTTTATTCTGCATTTGGTTTGTCCCGGAGTTGCGTGCAGAATCACAGCTTCTTTAGCACCCTTATACAGTGAAGTATTATTTTCTGTATTTTGACTTGAGTTAGGAAATAACTTCTCCAGTGATATCCCTTCTCCATGTCCTATGCTATTCTATGGAGACTAGGCACTAAGATTTCTCCAACTTTGGACATGTTAGTGTGTAGGCTCCATGGAATAACATAGGAACTGGAGAAGTGATGTCACTGGAGAAGTTATTGCCTCTTTATCATTCATTAGTGCATAACCCCCATGAAACTATACTGCACACTTTGTAAAAAGGGTTCTATAACTCTAGAAACACATGATAAACCTGTTCATAGAGTTTTTATAAGATCGGAAGAAGCAGATTGTTGTTTGGAAACGACCATGAAAAGAATCATAATAAAGCATCGTTTTTAAAACATTTTGATGTTTTGCAAAAGAAATATGGGATTTATTTGGAAATTGCACCAAATGAAAGATTATGCAGCCCTGAAAAAAATTTATAGTACGCTAAACAATAAAAAGGTGAAACCTGGTTAAACAAGAAAAATAGCAAAACTGAGAACATTTCTTTAATCACAAATGTTTAATCGGTGCCACATTATTGGAGAGAATGGGATCGGCCTCTCCACAGTCCAGTTTTTTTAGTAATATTAAATAGTTTTCTAGCATCTTGACTGTAAGTGTTAGTGAAACATAGTATGCTGGAATACCCAGCCTCACCATAATTTCTACATATATAAACTGATGTTTTCTATTTGAAGAAGTATTTTTTTCTTTTGTGACAGTCTGCTCATATGAAAACAGAATGGATGCTTACTCATATCCTCTTTCCAAGAGCTTATGCAAATACTCTGCTTCATTTCAACAACTGTCATCAATGCCAATTGCTTCAGGGAGTTCTAGTTGGACATATTCTCCACATTAGGAGAACCCATTTTGTAACACTTTGACCCGGTGCCCACATGAAGCTCTTATTTATTAGGTATCAGTACTGTGGAACCCATTTTGGAACATTGACCCGGTGCCTGTGGGGAGTACTGCTGCGCGCACAAATTGGGAGGTTCTGTCTGCAGCAGCATGAACATCACAGTAAGCATGACAGCTTCCCACAGGCAAAGGGTCTCAGTATCCCAAAATGAGTCCCACAGTACCTGTACCTCATAAATGTGAGCTTCCTGCAGACACTGGGTCACAGTGTTCCAAAATGGTTCCCACAGTACTGGTACCTATAAATGTGTGGGCACAGGGTATTGTGGCAAACAGTATAACTTTTCATTGGACTAATACCATATCAGCATTTGAAAGGGTGTTTTTCATTTGACTAAAAAAATGTTTTCCTTTGCCTCTGAATTTGTTTAGTGACAGCTTTCAGCGTACACAGGGGAAACGCTTGAAATACTGCTAAAGGATATTACAACAGTTGTCTCTTGAGAACTGTGGTGAACATTTACTTAAAGGGATAGTAATGTTTCACAAAAACAGCAGCTCCAATTAATCTTCATAGTATTTGGGCCATGTAGAGTGTTATTTCAATACTGTCAGAGTTGTAGTTCAAAAGTAATTGAATAATTAAGTTCCCCCCTCCCGCTGCTTTTACCTAGTGTAATCCACCTCCCCTCAGATGTGGAATCTGGTCTCTTGACTGGACAGGTCACAGCAAGGGACAATCTTCTTGCTGTGAGAACAATGAAAGCCCTGCCCCCATTGACAGGTTTTTCCCTTATGTTAATTGAAGATTGTCCCGCTCTGCAATCCACCTGGTTACCACCCTGCTGCTCTGAGCTGAGCAGTATTACATCAGTAAAAGGGATGGGGGGATACTTTATCATTTAATTACTCTTGAACTACAACTGTGACAGTACTGAAATAACCTCTCCATGGCCCGAATACTATGTAGATTAATTGGATCTGCTTTTATTATGAAACATTACTATCCCTTTAAATCTTTTTTTAATCTTGTAGGGCTGCAATACAATTAGTAAAACAAAAAGATTGAACAGGAACAGATTGGAATGCTTTGTAGCTGTACACAATTTGTAAATTATTGTAGCTGTTAACAGTAAGTAGGTAGATCTGAATATATAATGTGCACTCAAAAGCACTTATCACCCAGTTGCATCAAACTAGAACTTTATGGCCTCGATTCCATTGGAGCCGATAAAGCCTGCGGTAGGGCAAAATTGGTTACCAACTCACAAAACTAAATGTTTAAGTCTGTATTCAATTGTCCTACCAACTGAAACCACAACGGACATTGGGCCACAGAAACGGACTTGTGGCCAAATGACTGTTTTGTGTGTGAAGTTCCCAAAACTCATTCTAAATAGCATGAATAATGGGAAGATTAAAGGAAAATAGCTAACGATCGGTGCCTGACACACTGTCAAGCACCGGCAGTTAGCTCAAACACAGTCATCCTCCTAAACACTAACCCTACACTATCCCTAACAGTAACAGTAAAGTGCAACAATACTACCCTTAACACTATCCTAACACCCAGATCACTTACCTGTCATCCACTGTCCGTCTTCTTCAATCTTCTGTGTGCTTTTTCTCTGTAATCTTTCGTCTTCTTTCTTCTTCTTTCAAATCTGTCCTGTAAAGTAAAAATTTCAATGAAACGTTTGTTAAAAAAAAAAAAAAAAAATGCCCCCAAGATATGCTGGAGGAGTACCTCTTCGGTGCTCAAATGGTAACATGCAATCTAGTATCTCTTAAAACTAATATGCTGCCATTCTGGTTTAAAAAGGGAATTAGTGGCAGGAGTTCATAGTACAATAGACCACCCCCTTCCATACCTTTCGGCCAGTGCCCAAGTCCGAATGAGGGAATTTTGAACAGAGACTGGCTACATGCTGGTCTAGGCCCTGTGTGTGTATATATATATATATATATAAATATATATATATATATATATATATATATATATATATATATATATATATATACATACACACTAGCAATGTGGGACGGCGTTGCCCGTCATGTTATGACCACTGGGCGCACGTGTGTGAAATGCAGACACACTGATAAACACAGACATATGCAACATACAGGCAGACACATACCATACATCCCAAGTGTCCCTCTTTAAGGGCCAAATCCCTCTGTCCCTCTTTCCCACCCTGTTGTCCCTCTTTTTAGGAGGTCAGACTGTGTGCAGGGCCGGCTCCACCTATAGGCGAGGTAGGCGGCGGCCTAGGGCGCACACGTACTGGGGGTGCGGGCATGCAGCTGAGAAGAGCTGTGCCCGCACACACCACGCCGGGAACCACAACACAATCAGGTCTGTGTTGCTACAGCGCTCCGTCATTGGGTCGGATCTTTAGTAATACAGAGCGCGCTGGGAGTCATGATCTCCCGCCTCGCTCTGCATTACTGAAGAGAAGACTGCGCGGGAGCTACAGGTATGTGATGGGGGGCAAGTTGGAACTGAAGGGGCATAGTGGAGCTGCTGGGGGCAAGTTGGAGTGGATGGGGGGCAAAGTGGAGCTGAGGGGGCATAGTGGAGCTGGTGGGGGCAAGTTGGAGCTGGTGGGGGCAAGTTGGAGCGGATGAGGGTCAAAGTGGAGCTGATGGGGGCAAGTTGGAGCTGAGGGGGTAAAGTGGAGCTGAGGAGGGGCAAAGTGAAGCTGAGGGGGGCAAAGTGGAGCTGAGGGGGGGCAAAGTGGAGCTTGAAGGGGGGGCAAAGTGGAGCTTGAAGGGGGGGCAAAGTGGAGCTGGTGGGGGCAAGTTGGAGCGGATGGGGGCAAGTTGGAGCGGATGGGGGGCAAAGTGGAGCTGATGGTGGCAAGTTGGAGCTGATAGGGGCAAGTTGGAGCTGCTGGGGGGCAAAGTGGAGCCGATGGGGGTAAGTTGGAACTGATAGGGGAAAGTTGTAGCTGAGGGGGCATAGTGGAGCTGGTGGGGGCAAGTTGGAGCTGATGGGGGGCAAAGTGGAGCTGATGGGGGGCAAAGTGGAGCGGATGGGGGTAAGTTGGAGCAGATGGGGGTCAAAGTGGAGCTGATGGGGGCAAGTTGGAGCTGGGGGGGCAAAGTGGAGCGGATGGGGGTCAAAGTGGAGCTGATGGGGGCAAGTTGGAGCTGAGGGGGCAAAGTGGAGCTGAGGGGGGGCACGTTAGAGCAGATGGGGGGCAAAGTGGAGCTGATGGGGGCAATTTGGAGCGGATAGGTGGCAAGTTGGAGCTGATGGTGGGAAGCTGGAGCTGATGGTGGGAAGCTGGAGCTGCTGGGGGCATAGTGGAGCTGCTGGGGGGCAAAGTGGAGCCGGTGGGGGCACGTTAGAGCAGATGGGGGGCAAAGTGGAGCGGATGGGGGGGCAAAGTGGAGCTGATGGTGGCAAGTTGGAGCTGCTGGGTGCATAGTGGAGCTGCTGGGGGGCAAAGTGGAGCCGGTGGGGGCAAGTTGGAGTGGATGGGGGGCAAAGTGGAGCTGGTGGGGGCAACTGGAGCTGGTGGGGGTCAAAGTGGAGCTAATGGGGGCAAGTTGGAGCTGAGGCGGCAAGTTGGAGTTGATGGGGGACAAAGTGGAGCTGATAGGGGCAAAGTGGAGCTGGTGGGCCAAAGTGAAGCTGATAAGGGGCAAGTTGGAGCTGGTGGGGGGCATCTCTTACAGGCATCTCCAGACCAGGGGCAGACTGGGCCAGGGGGCAGAGAGAGGACAATCATGAAAAGAGGTTGGGTATAAGTAGGCAGGGTATAAAGTGGTGGGGCACAAGGGGTGGAGCAAAATGGGCAGCAAAATTAGGTTTTGCCTAGGGTGGCAAAAATCCTTGCACCAGCCCTGACTGTGTGGTGTGTATTACTTTGCTCTACAGCAATAAAGCAATAAACTTCAGTATATGTGTCTATACATTAGTCTGTGCAAATAAAATACTTTGGTCTTGCACTAAATAATTTATTCAGTTACATAAATAGCCAGTAATAGGTCATGAAATAACCTAAAAATTCTTACTAATGCCCCTCCCACCAGCCACGCCCCCAACAATATCACCTACAAGTAACGTGTCCCTCTTTGGCCATGTGAAATGTTGGGAGGTATGCACATATACACACAGTGAGCTGCAGAAACATGCAAAATACATGTACACACAGACACACATATGTAACATAGATGTACACACACACACACACACATGCAACATATATGAGCAGAAACACATGCGTGCATGAGTTGTGTACCCCTCTGGCACTCAAATGGTTAAGATATAGAGAGGCATGTGAGAGTTAAATAGCAGTGGGAAGTGTATTCATACCTGGGAACTTTGATTTGTGTAGTCCCTGGAGGGGACTGATGTGGTGCTGATGTGGCGAGACAGATGGGGCAAGCAGGGTTAAAAGTGGGTGGGGCTTAATCGCGAGTAGGGGCGGGACGTAACATAAATGTGGAAAAGTGTTAGTAATAGGCTGGGGAAGGAGGAGAAGTGGGAGGGGAATGCAAGTTTACAGTGTGAGGGGTTTGAACACACTCCCTGAGGGGTAAAACTTCATACACAACCCTGTGGCAGTCAGTGGGTTAAGGGTGTACCTGATGGCTGTCTGTCCTGAGTCTTGCATGGCAAATGATGACAGTGAAGAAATAATTGCACAATGAGGACCTACCTTAACCCTTTGAGTGCCATTTTGTTCCCCTGGTGCTGTAGCACCCTTCTGTGGCTATACTACAGGTCCTGCTGAGGCCACTGGGAGTCAGGGTGAGTGACTGTGTGTCAGCCATATTTCTTTCTGGCTGTGTGTGTGTGTGTGTTTTTGGTGCTGTGTGAGTGGGGCATGTGTGTGTAATACCTGTGAACTTTTACTTGTGGAGTCCCTCATGTGGTGCTGATGTGGAGAGAGCAATGGGGCAATTTGGGTTAACAGTGGGCGGGGCTTAATCACGAGTAGGGGCGGGGCTTAACATAAATGTGTAAAAGTGTTAGTAATAGGCTGGGGAAGGAGGAGAAGTGGGAGGGAAATGCAAGTTTACAGTGTGAGGGGTTTGAACACACTCCCTGAGGGGGTAAAACTTGATAAACAAACCCTGTGGCAGTCAGTGGGTTAAGTGTGTACCTGATGGCTGTCTGTCCTGTGTCTTGCATGGCAAATGATGACAGTGAAGAAATAATTCAGCAGAGGGCCTACCTTAACCCTTTGAGTGCCACTGTGTTCCCCTGGTGCTGCACTACAGGTCCTGCTGAGGCCACTGGGAGTCAGGGTGTGTGTGTGTGTGTGTGTGTGTGTGTGTGTGTGTGTGTGTGTGTGTGTGTGTGTGTGTGTGTGTGCGCGCGCGCGCGCGTGTCTGTTTGGTGCTGTGTGAGTGGGGCATATGTGTGTGTGGTGGTCTGTGTGAGTGGGGCATGTGTGTTTGTCTGTGGTGTAGGAGCAAATGGCAGCCATATTGTTTTTTTCTGACTTTGATAGTGGGGGCGGGCCAACTCCCTGCATGACTGAATCACCCAATGGGAACAGTAACTCCTCCTTAATACCACCCCTGGGTGGGTTTGCCAGGCACACAGAAGTCTTCTTTTATATATATATATATATAGATATATAAAATATGCCTGATATTAATCTGGGAGGCAAATATAGTCAAGTTGATTCATTTTTTGGGCTAAGCGGATTTAGGATGCAAGCTTTCAAGAGCTCTCAGGTCTCTTCCTCAGGCTCTCTCAACTCTCATCTGGTATTAATTTGGCCACTTCTACTGCTGTTTCAGGATATTTTCTGTGACACAATTTCATGGGGTATCTGATTTTGGAAGCCATGATATTTATTTGTATGCTTTTATATTTTTCTAATTTATGTTCACACAGATGCTTACATTATGTTAGCCATAGGTAAAGCACACCTAGCATGTCAGTTTATGGCATAAATTTATTGGTTAATGTAACTGTCAATTGATAAATAAGAGGTTTTGAAACTGATATCAAAATTACCCATAATCCATTTTTTATTTAAAACAGATATTTAACCCTTTGAGTGCATATATGTGATTTTATGCAGATTAGACAGACTGGCATCAATTCAGAAACAATATGACAAGCACTCCAGGTAAGTATGCATACTCTGATAACATTATAATAGCATTTACAACCCACCAGCAGACTCTGCCCCAAGCTTCAACTGCAATGGACTCCAGCCATATCCAAACATCAATATCCCTTTACTGAAGGAGGGGAGGCCAGTGGAGGCAAGGACAGATCCCAATTACAACAATGTCAATTGCAAATGGAAATTTGAATATTAGTACTTATTTGTAAGACACCAACTATTTCATTGTACTGTATGAGGATTAGCCACTTAGATGGTAGATATGTCTCTGTCAACCAAGGGGTTTACTATAATAGGCATATAACCTAACCCATAATATAATATAATAATATTAGGGATCAAAATTTCCACTCGCCATTGGCTAGTGGCGAGTGGAAATTTTGATCCCTAGAAATTCAGCCCTGGTTGGTATGTTATAGCTTGCAGTGGCGAGTAACTTTTCAGGTCTGGCTAGTAGCAAAGGACTTCAACTTTTAAGCCCTGATAATATCATATATTTTGATTTATTTGGGAGATAGAATTAAATGTTCAGCACTTGATGTAAATTTGTATTAAGGTGCTGCCTGATCCTGTTAGCAAATAGCATGTGATTATGCTTTTGTGTATGCATCTAATTTTCCTGTAAATTGTTACAGTTGTGCTGCAGTTTGATGTTTTTACTGCTTTTGGAGGTCAATGAACACCAAAATAAAAATATCATGCTAAATGTAAGACATTTTTAAATCCCTGTTTTTAGAATACAACATTCTTTGCAAACAGTACATTTAATGTGATAAGCATAAAGATGCTTGTAAAGAAAGTACAAGATGTTCCACAGAACAGATATAAGCGACTGATAGGGGAACAAGACTACAATGGCTGTTAGTGTGTGCTCTGTCTGTGTGTGTTTATTGTTCTGTGTAAGTTAAGATGTCTCTATCATCCAAAAGATTTACTTTAACCCCTTAACGACCGGAGGTTATGGGACATTTCCGTCCCATAACAACCGCATAGGGGCACTTGGACGCGCCGGTACACGTGACCTGTCACGTGTATCGGCGCGTCACTATGGGGCTTGAAACAGATCGCTCCGATCTTGGAGCGGTCTATTTCATGCCCTATTTTTACTTACAGCGCTCCCGGTAGAGCGCTGTAAGTAAAAAGTACGTGACGTACCAGGACCGTCAAGGGTCGTTCGAGCACATTTACCCTTGACGGTCCTGGTACGTCAAGGGTCCCTAAGGGGTTAATAAGCATTTAACTTAGATAAATATTACAGTTATATACATATACTGACAGATTCAGAGGGTGGAAATAGCCCTGGTAATCTGTGTTTATAATATGATATAATAATATCGTATATACTTTGATTCATTTGGGACACTGTGAGACAGAATGAAATGTGTGTAGCACATGATGTAAATATGTATTAAATGGATAGTAATATGTTGTAATTATGTGAAAAATATACATTATAGGTTTATCGTCTTGACTAAAACAAGGGTACTCCCACTGCCAAGTGTGTTATTCAAAAATTATTGCAGCTCAACCTTGATTTATTTTTTTGGTGCAGTTTTTTAATGGCCTGAAATTTTTCAGTGGCGCTGTTGCTACACCATTCCGTGGAGGTATAGGTCAACTAACCAGAGCTGTCCATAGGATGGTGTAGCAACAGCGCCACTGTAACATTTCAGGCCATTGAGATGCTATACCTAAAAAAATATGTTTGATTTGCAATAACTTTTGAGTAAAACACCTCTAGGCAGTGGGAGTACATTTGTTTTACTCAAGAGGATAAACCATACAATATATGTTTTTACATATAAAGTGTTACTAATCTTTTAATGTGCTACCTCATCCTGTTAGGAAATAGCATGTGATTATTCTTTTGTGGATCTATCTAATTTTCCTGCAAACAAACACTTACGGTTGTTCTGCGGTGTAATGAATTGTAATGTTTAATCATTACAACATTCGCAATAATCAGTACAGTTAATTTAATAAGCATGAACGTGTTTGTAAAGAGAAGTACAAGAAGTCCCAAAGAGATTTGTGCGTGCGCTCAGGGGGTGTTCTGTATTTCGAAGTAGAAGTATTACAATCTACATCCATCTAGAACAAAATAATACATATGAGATGGTGCAGTGGTTCTAGGCGCAACCCCAACCCCCCAAAAAAATATAAAGTGACCCATTTTGGGCCAGATTGTATTTATATATGCAAGTACTTACAATAATGCTTCTAATGGCCAGCAGACCCTTTTGCTAGCTTGTTGTTAAAGGGATAGTAATGTTTCACATAAACAGCAGCTCCAATTAATCTTAATAGTATTTGGGCCACGGGAAATGTTATTTCAAAACTGTCAGAGTTGTAGTTCAAGAGTATTTGAATGATAAAGTGTCCCACTCCCGCCCCTTTTACTGATGGAACACTGCTCAGTTCAGAGCAGAAAGACTGTCTGGATGGATTGCAGAGACGGACAATCTTCAGTGAGCATAATGAAAAACCTGTCAAGTGGGCATGGTTATCCTTATGCTCACAGTAAGAAGATTGTCCCTTGCTGTGACCTGTCTGGTCAAGAGACCAGATTCCACATCTGAGGGGAGGTGGCTTACACTAGGTAAAAGGGGAGGGAGGGGGATACTTTATCATTCAATTACTCTTGAACTACAACTCTGACAGTATTGAAATAACACTCTCCATGGCTCAGATTGTACAAAGATTAATTGTAGTTTCTGTTTTTGTGAAACATTACTATCCGTTTAAAGGGATACTAATACTTAAAAATTACTATTCCCAGCAGAGCCACCGGATGGTCGTACGACAAGCTTCCCCTGCAGTCAGCTATAACGCTGACTTCAGGGAAAGGGGAGGGAGGGGGGAACTTTGCGAGTAAATATCTCTCAAACAATAAAGGTTTGAGAGATGTATGGAACGACAAAAAAATGTCTTAACTAACGACAAAAATGTCTTAAAAAATGCCTTAACTAATGACAAAAATGTCTTTAAAAATGTCTTAGCTAACGACAAAAATGTCTTAACTAAAGACAAAAATTCTCACATACAGAACTTCACATTCCCTCCAGTTTTTGCTTAACGTACAAATTTTGTCTTTTGAAAGAATTTTTTTTGTCGTTAGTTATGACAAATTTTCTTTTCTTCTATACAACACTGGAGAATAGTTTAGCCACGCCCTTTCCCTGCCCCTTTGCTAGTGGTGTAACAATAGGGGTCGCACCTGTGGCCGGGCCCATCACTCCAGGGGCCCAGCCGCCCCCTGCGACCCCCTTGCCCGTAGCAGTCGCTTAGCTGATCTCCCACTCAGTGTGCCGCTTTAGTAATACAGAGCGCTGGGAGATGACATCATCTCCCAGCCTCTGCATTACTAGAGTGGCGCGCGGGGGCTCCAGTTACAGAGATCTGTGCCAAAGGAGGCACAGATCTGTCAAGGCATGCCGCTAGACCATCAGGGACTGGAGGTAGGGCCAGGGGTATTGCGGAAGGAGCATTGTGGAGATGAAGGGGAAATGTGGAGCTGAAGGGGCAATGTGGAGATGGGGGCATTGTGGAAGGGGCGTTGTGGAGATGAAGGGGGCATTGTGGAAGGCGCAATGTGGAGATGAAGGGGAGTATTGTGGAAGGGGCAATGTGGAGAAGGGGGCATTGTGGAGTGGAAGGAGCAATGTGGAGATTGGATGGCAATGTGGAGGTGGCCAATGTGGACGAGGGGGCCAATGAATTTGGGGCCAATGAATTTGAGATGGGGGCATTGTGGAAGGGGCGTTGTGGAGATGAAGGGGGCATTGTGGAAGGGGCATTGTGGAGATGAAGGGGAAATGTGGAGCTGAAGGGGCAATGTGGAGATGGGGGCATTGTGGAAGGGGCGTTGTGGAGATGAAGGGGGCATTGTGGAAGGCGCAATGTGGAGATGAAGGGGAGTATTGTGGAAGGGGCAATGTGGAGAATGGGGCATTGTGGAGTGGAAGGGGCAATGTGGAGATTGGATGGCAATGTGGAGGTGGCCAATGTGGACGAGGGGGCCAATGGGTCGGGGGGGCCCATGGCAATTCTTGCACCAGGGCCCGGTGGCTTCTGGTTACGCCTTTGCGTACACAATGGACATTACTAGTTTTTTGTTGTATACACTATAGAAAATATGTCATTCATGCATTCAGTAACTTATTTTTGTCTTTCATACGACAATTTTTTGTCGTTATCCCTTTGAACATACATCCCTTAGTGGTATAGCAGGCTTTCAGGTATGGCACTGTGAAACTCTTTCTAGTCAGCCTACGGTATATGTATAAAGGTAACTAGAGTAAAAGACACAACCCTAGACATGGTGGCTGCTTTATATTCCGTGATTCTATTGTCACAATACAGTCAGGTAGCCCGGTCTGCTCCATAATGCATTGGAGATCTCTCTAGCACCAGATGAGTTAAATAACAGCCTGAAAACTGGTATAAAACTGACGTAGGGACATTTGAGACTTCTCTGGTCACACCCACAATTCAGAATGTGGGCGTGACCAGTACAGCTGAGTCTCCCCTCTCTCAAACTTTGGATCTTGAAGCAGTTGCCTTCTCTGCCTGCTGGAAAAGCTGGTCCTGAGCATGAATGCAACTCTTGCAAGTAAAATATAACTTTTTTTTATTTTTTCATGACTGTATTAGTAATACAAATGCTATTGTACTTTTTGTAATTTCATGCCAGAGCACTCTCTCTTGGGCACCAAATATATTATTTGTCTAGGAGAGCTATCTGACACAGTTCTCAAGTAATCATTCACAAACGCAATAGGAGTAGGGTGATTTTTGTGTTGTGGTGACGCTAACAAAATATTTTTAATATAGGATGGATGCTACCGTTATAATTTATTGCTTTGGTTGTTTCTGTTGAAGAGGCAAAGCCTTCATTATTCTCCACCAAATATGGGTCAGTTGTATTTTCCTCCGTAACATACGAGTATACACGAAGCAGGGCAATATATCACCTATTAAGTCTTTACCCAGGTACCTATGGTGTGTGCATAAGTTCAGCACACCTTCAGTGTGATAAATGCCAGCCAGGTCCAGGTATACAAAATTTAAAGGAACAGTAAGCCCTAGTCACTAAACTAAAAACGTGGCCATGTGTACCTGACTACTGCTCTAGTAGCTCAGAGGTTAATGGGGGGATTTTGGTATTGTACAATAGCAAGGTTGCTGTGGGGCTAGAACTTAGGAAGTTTTTCCTTCTCAGGCTCTGTAGCAGCCAGTTGCCGATCAACAGAGAAATGGAGAAGCCTTCACCCTACTCTGCAGGAAACCGTGTGGGATTGGATGAGTGGCTGGGTCAGCACCCAGTTCCAGTGGAGCACTTCAGTGGTAGTTAGTGACATGTGGTCAGAGTTTTAACTTAGTTTAGCAATTTGGGTTTACTGTTCTTTTAAGTATTACACTAGTTTCTCTTTATAAGCACTCTTTGTCAAAAGTATGAAGCTATTGAGTCTAATGAACTAAGAAGAACCAAGACAAATTTGGCACATACCAACTACACCAGGGATGGGCAATGTGAGGCCCTCCAGCTGCTGCCAGACTACAACTCCCATCATTCCCCATGAGCTATAGGCATATCCGGGAATTTTTTCTTCTTGTGTCCCCGGAGTGGGCTCAAGAGGTTCTTCTGGAACATATAAATGACACGATTTGTGTCACAAAGGGGCAGGGCTTAACAGAACTTGCCATTAAGTGGGTGGGAAGTAAGCAGAACATGGTGGGAAGGAGGAGAAGTGGGAAGAGTGTCATAAGAAACTCTTCACCACCAGTAATTTACTGCACAAACTGGAGTCTCCGCGGCAGATCTGCAGAGTTCTCAGGTATTGCTAAAAGCTGGCAGGAATGATGAGAGTAGTATGGCAGCTGTTGCAGGACCTCACGTTGCCCATCACTGAACTACACCATCAAGAAAAACATTGTTCTTTTTATTTATTTAAATGGCTCTTTTAACCATTTAAAGCTGAACTACCACCTTTAACAAAGATGCCCCACGTAATTCCCCATCTGGCGACTAGCTGCTCAGTAGTGCCAGTCGCCAGAATTATTACCACGTTAAAGAGAATTAGCCATTGTTCCGGGGCTGACAGGCATGACGGAGCGCAGACATCTTTCCATAGTGATGTCTGCATGGCTGTGACTGACAGCAGCTAGGGATGGGGAATTATGTGAGGCAATGTTGCTGTGGGGTGGTAGCGCTGCTTTAAATGCTATAGAGGCTTTGCAATGTATTAGAATACTCTCTAGCATTCAAGAGGTTAGAAGCCCCGTTTAAGTCAATGGAAATTTAGGGAAATGTATATTTGTCTATCACTGTACAATTAGTTTACTCCCACTTCTTAACTATTTGAGTGCCAGAGAGGTATCCCACTCGTTACAATGCAATGCATAGGATACCTCTCTGGCATTCAAAGGGTTAACCCATCAGCCTCACTAATTAAACTGTGACTGGCAGACATGCAGCAAAACTACTAGAGTCACCCTATCTGCCATTCACAGGTGCCATACTACTTTGATGAGTAACATAATATTAGCCTGGGCAATGGAGAAACTGCTGCAAGGGATGTTGCGGGTGTAAACCATGACCAATTAGAATTTTCAAATGTTATCTACCGTTAGTCTGGATTCCATTACAACAGAAATATTTGATAAATGGCTGCATTTAGCTTCAGCTGGTATTTTCAGATGCTCACTTTAGCAATCACATTCTCACCGAGGGATGGAGTCTGTTTCCTGAATTGTGAATCCTTTTGGATTGCTGAATGAATGAATTAATATGTTTATTTCTATAGCGCCACAAGTGAACACAACAAGTTAAGTGTTTAGACAGATGCTTTGCAAAGTGAAAAACTGGTGAGGTCCCTGCTGAAAGCTTACGATCTGAAAATGAAAAATGCTACAGAATGATCCAAAAGTGAAGCTCAAGAAGACCAAGGGAAATGGCCGGACACGGGCTGCTTCTCTTGGACTGGGTCAGACAGGGGAAATCTGAAAGCCAATAGGACACCTGGTAGCCTGTCTGATCTCTCATGTTCCTGAATACTCTCCCCACATTACTGCCACTCAAGAATAATCCCTCCATTGCCGCATCATTTTACTGCAGTATCCTGCTTGGAGCCCTGTTTGATACCCCATGTTCCCAAGCATATTCCCACATCTTCACCATGATTTTTCTAACCCTTCCAATGCCTGATCGCAGTGAGTTTTCTGCACTGTCAACAGCAGGGTACACAATCATTTAAGAAAATATAAACACATCCTCTTCCTTAGAGATGGAAGAGGAAGGGCTCCTGGACTCCTTGATTAATATGGATGTTCCAAACTCCATATTTTACTTCCCCTTCCATAGGCAGAGCAGAGGAAGTGGTGCCGGTCCACTTCTTTACTTGGTTTATAGGATTGATATGGGGAGTTTGGACCCAATGTCACTCTATTCACTTTTTATTACCTTGAACATCAATGTTATTTTATTCCTTGGCTTTTGTTAGGTTTTATTTTTTATAATAAACCAATATAATATTAATAATACATCATCGTCAGATCAACGTATTTTTACAGGAAGGGTGCACTGAGATTCTCTCTCATTTTCATGTATGTCCTGGGGTATAGATGTTATACTATGGGGTATATATTCCACATATCAATTTATTGTGTTTTTAGCTTACGAAGGGGGCCGAATGTACCCCTTACTTTTTGGTTAACTCTATAAAGGAGGAAACAAAAGTGTCATCCTGTTCAAAAGAATAGTGATTTGGATTCCTTCCTAGGATCCCCTTTAATTTATGAACAATCACCATCCGATATTTATTTAAGGCTATATTTTAAAAATTATTTTTAACACTGTAACCCCACCATTGCCAGGTTAGCTATAATACACTGAATTAATTGTGTTCCTAGACAATCCATACATATTACTTAAAAGGGCGTGCAAGTGAAATGGTTTAACTAAAAAAAGTCTATATCCACCCAACTAATCCTGTAGAGATTCATGTTCCATGATGTCAAAGTAGAAATATGAGCCGTAAGTAAGGTGTAAAGTGTAGATAACCCTTTCTTGCTTCTATTCATGTATATGATTGATCTTCTAAATATTTGTTTAGTTAGGAAATGTTTCACCAGGAAGAATACACTGAGATTTCTGCCATTTTCAAGTATGTCATGGAGAGCTTTTACAGTAAGAAGTTACATATTTACACAACCCAGAGAAGCAATAATATTATAAACATATACAAAAAAAATTATATACCGTTACATATTGTTTGTAGATACAAATAAGCCGTTATTTTTAGGTATTTTAGACTTGAAGAAGATCTGGCTTTTTTGGAGGGTAGGTTATTCCAGGCTTTCGGTGGTCTGAAGGACAAGGCATATCAGCAGGATTTTTTCTTGTAATGTGGTATACTCAGTGAGTTGTTAGCAGTGGAGCAGAGGTTATACATAGTATGGAGAGCTGGAGTGAACATACTGCTCAGGTAATATTTTAGCTTTCTAAAGAAGTGCTTATAAACTAGTTCTGTAAACATATCACAGTAATAGGAAGTGTCATTACAATGGAGGACAAAGCGACATAATTATACAGAGAGTTGCATTTACCACCCCAGACTCCACTGTTAAAAAAACAAAATCCTGTGGTCCTTAAAGGGATAGTATTACTTAAAAATTACTATCCCTCATATTGTAGCCCTTAATAAACTGAGTTAAATGACACCAGCGGCATCTCTCAAACCTTTATGATTTAAGAGATAGCCGCTTTCAAAGTTTCCTCTCCCCTGATGTCAGCGTTCTGCTGCCAGCAGGGGAATCCGGTCCCGGGACAGGCGGAGGCTCTTAAACAGAGCCGAAATCTCGTTATGGAAGGAAAAATGATCCATTGAAACAGTCTTCTATGTGTGCTTGGTTATCAAGCACACATAGAAGCCTGTTTCAATTAATCATTTTTTCTTCCATAACGAGATATCGGCTCTGCTGAAGAGCCTCCTCTTGATTCAAAGACCGGATTCTCCTGCTGGCAGCAGAACGCTGACAGCAGGGGAGAGGAAACTTTGAAAGCGGCTATCTCTTAAATCATAAAGGTTTGAGAGATGCCGCTGGTGTCATTTAACTCAGTTTATTAAGGGCTACAAAATGAGGGATAGTAATTTTGAAGTAATACTATCCCTTTAAAGGCTGTCTCCTGGCGGTTCTGGTGGTCGTTAAGGGGTTAAAACTTCTGAGAAATCATCCTGCGACACTTTTTCCAGTTGCGATATGTTTGGATTTTTAGTGTAGCTTATAGTGTCATCTGCGTACATGTGCAAACCGTGGGCAAATCATTTATAAATAGGGAAAATAGAAGAAGGCCGAGAATGGAGCCTTGGTAACAACCCCACTTACTACTTTGAGTGGAAGGGAAATATTGTCAGCAATAAACATATATTGTTTTCTGTCTGAAAAATAGGACTGGAACCAGTTTAGAGCTTTTGAGCTTACTTATCCCAATATTATACTTCTCTGTAAGAAAGGCCTTGGCAAAATCACGGAAAATAGCTCCATTAATTATCCATTTTCCATTCTGCAAATAGAGGCCCCAATTAATCCAAATTGAATTAAATATGTGTCTGACGTTCCTTAATGTCTTTGAAGAGGGGTGAATGGTGGGGGGAGGTAACTTAGAAAAGTGGTTATATTCAAGGGGAAAAACTGCTCCGTTAACAGAGTTTTTTGTTGTTGTTTTTTTTAGTGAAAATGTTTTTATTTTTGAGAATGGTAATGAACATTTTAGGGTGTCTAGTTGTGCTCTAAAATCAAAATGCCAGCTAATTAACCTTAATTCTTTGAGTGCAAGCAAGATATCTAACGCATGGCTTGGAAAAGCATTTGATAACTATCTGGTAATCAAAAGGTTCATAGGCTAAAAATATGCAAAATTGGAGCAAACTGAATTCACCATTGAGAGGAAAATGAAAATGCCCTCTGAGGTGTTTAACCCCTTGAATGCTAGAGATGTCTCCGACCCATTGCTTTGCAAAATGTTTATTTCAATCCAGAGGTGCAGTTGGTTTGGTACATGATCACTTCTCTTTTGCTTGAGAAATAAGGCCCTAAGGACCATATTAACCCACTGAGTGCCAGAGGGGTACGGAATGCATTGCAAAGCAATGCATTCTGTACCCCTCTGGCACTCAATGGGTTAAATAAACGAATAATGAGCAGTTCTGGAGCAAACCAACTGCACCCACGGCCGGATTTCCAAATAGGCAGAGGAGGCAACTGCCTTGAGCTCCAAATTTTGAGGGGCACCTCAGTTGCACTGGCCACACCTACATTCTTTTGAATTGTGGGTGTGGCCAGTGCAATCACAATGTCCCTGTGCCAGTTTTATACCCATTTACAAGCTATTAAACCCTTTGAAAGCTAGAGAGATTTCCAACACGTTGCTTTGCAATGCTTTAGAGATGTCTCTAACAACCAAGGGGTTCAAGCCTTTTATTGGCTGTGCTTGTAATAGGTCAAGGGTAATTCCTGTTCCTGGAAATAGCGGATGCATCAGGGGATGGGGCCATATTAGGAATAGGAGGTGTGGCCATGGGTGGAGCTACAGGAGCTTAAAGTGCCTTGCCTAGAAGTGCCTGGGATGTAAATCCAGCCCTAACTGCAGGGCTTTGAAAACCCTGATTGCTAAATAATTCAATTTAATGTTTTAGTCCCCTATGGTGCATTTGGTTTAGTCCAAACTGCTCCACATTTAACATGGCCCTTAGAGATTTATATTTAAATGATTCATTTGAAATTCTGATCATTGTGAAGTCGTGAAAAAGTTGTCAGTGTGTACGAATGAGTGTTTGATGTTAAGAAGAATGTTGAAGCAATGTTGGGTGCCAATACACATGTGTTCACAGGCTGCAGGAGCCTTCTGTCATGTGTCTCAGTATACTCCTGTGTGTTGCCACAAACTCTAAATATGTATAATATATCTTCTCTGAGGCAGAGTAGAGGCACCACAGAATTCTGGTTCATGTGAACCCTGGAGTACTCAGGAGGATACAAATGACATTGAAGGAATTTATTGCAAGTAGACCCATATGTCTGAAACAGGCCTGATGAAAGATTAAAGCAGACCTGTAAAACTAAAACAACTTTAATTTGTTTTACAGGCAATTAAAAACTGTCTACATGTTTTACTACGGATTTTTCTGTGAAGTAAATATTCTTTGAAAAATGAACTTTTACATTTTGATGGCACAATGTGGACTTCGTACTGATTACCTGTTCCATATGCTACATGATTTTGTGTGAGGACAAGCATCACCTTCTGTGCTGTTAGAAATGTCCCAGTGTTTGATTCATTTATAGTACAGTGTGCTGTAATACCAGTCCATCACCTAGATTAATTAGTAGAAAGTGTCACACGATGTCACAAACAAATGGCTAGCACAAAATAAAGGCAGGTTTAAAATTAACGAAAAATATCAGTGTGACAGGTCCACAGGAACATTAGCACCAAATGAAGGAGGATAAAGTGAAATATAATTATGAAAAGAGGCTATTTCACCAATTCTTGACACCAAAGTACTGTTTCTGTGCTAGAGTAAACTAGTGAGATGAAGATTCGTCTAAGAGGTTATCCAACATTTCTTAACCTGTTGAGTGCCAGAGGGGTATGCTTTGGTTACCCCTCTGGCACTCAAAGGGTTAATCAGTTGTGTGAGAAATGTGTCTGATATTCAATGGATTAACCACAAACAGGGATGAATCTTTTCTTACTTTCTGTACCAATAAGAAATGATATCTACTCTTTCTATAATCTCTAAAACTGTTACCTCATAAAATACAAAATTTGTAATGCATTCTAAGAAGTCAAAAATCGTATATGAATATATTGATCCCCTTAAGAATCAGGGAGTGCACAACAAACAGCAAACAATATGAGATTTCAATTGGAAAAAATACGTCTAAGCTTGCCTGCCACGCCAAGTTACCCCATTTTAGGCAAGTCCTACCTTTTCTATCTGACTACATTACACAGCCTATACTCCTTTTTTTATATATATGTACAACGTTATGCCAGATTTTTTAATATTTTGGATTCAATATATATTTTTTCTCGGGAAAGCATTTGTGACCGTATCGGGGCGGTGCTATTACCCTGTTGGAATATTGTTGGTTGTTCCTGCAACGGACACCTGTGGTGACAAGCATGAGTACTAACCTATGGATCATTCATATGTATGTATCAGTGCTATCTGGACATCTTATATTGGTGGATTGCAGTCCGGTTCTGGTTTTTTCATTACACAGCTTGCTACTGGAAGTATGATTATTAAGAAAACTGAACTGTTTGTTTTTAGACAATATATTTTCTATGTTTTTACTATTTTATATATACTATCAGGTTTACAGGAGATGCTATCCTTTAACCCAATGCGTTGCGTACCCCCTGACACCCAAAAGCAGGCCCGGATTTGTCAATAGGCAGACAAGGCACTCGCCTAGGGCGCCAGATTTTCAGGGGCGCCTGGCAAAGGCCTTGTCACGCCCACATTCCACCCCAAGGTGCATAATAAATAATGCTGTGCCACACTGCCTCTTAATTTAAAAGTAAAGTGAGCTGTTGCCTGTGCGCGCTCGCCCTTGAGGGCGCATGTGCACAAGAGACAGTAGTATGTTCCCCATTGTACCTGCTGCTGTGCCCATGCTGCCGGGCCGCCCCACTGCTGCGCCTACGTGCCACTGCCTCCAGACTCCATTGGTCTCACTGCCTGCCGGGCCCCCTGTAACATCATCACTACGCTGCTGATGGTGATGCACATAGTCAAAGTCGGCTGAGCATAGTGCATGGGAGTGTGGTTGGCTCAGTGGAGGTGCAGAGCAGACAATGGGCCAGTTGTTGTTGGACGGATGGCAGAATTGACACGCTGGCTTGCTAATTAGCTGCATACCCCAGATTAGCACCTTCCCACAAGGCTACTACAGTCTAGAAAAGCTTACAGTGGTTTGTATAGGCATGTGGGGAAAACAATAATTAATATCAGTATTGATTGTGAACTACCAAACAGCTATCAACAGTGTACATCAGGGATGAGCCCCCCCAATTGTTGCTGAACTACAAACACATGGTTCTGGTGATGGAAGCTGTAGTCCAGCAACAGCTGGAAGGCCTCACAATGTACTGGAGACCTCTACAGCATCAAAGACTGAAAATATCACTGCTTTAAATGGGGCTTTTAATTTGTTTCCTATGGTCCATTTAGTTTGCCCTTAAAGCACTGCAGAGTAAATGACCAAGCCTTCCCAGTGCAGTTATGTGAATATAACTTATGTACGCTATATATAGTGCATATGGTGTTTTATAAGGTGAAGACTGCACCTCCTTTTGTTTGTTTTCATTGCCACAGTACTGTGAAGAATAAAAAAAAATCTAAAAATGGGTATGACCACAAAATGGGTGTGGTTAATGAATGGGTGTGGCTAAGTGAGGGGAGTGGGTGGGGCAAAGGTGGGACTAGGGGCACCGGAGGGTGTTGTGCCTAGGGGCGCCTGAGATGTAAATCCGGCCCTGCCCAAAAGGTTAACACCACATCTTCTGAAAGGATCAACCAGTGGCTTCTGAGTACATCCTCAATATCCCTATATGGTCTGTTAACCTTAGTAATACATTTCAGTTTGTTATTAATTCTAGTATCGCTTATCTTGTTGCTATTTATTTTTCCTTCAAACATGGTAGCTCTATCAATAGATTTAATAGTTTCCTTTGTATTGTCAACTAGTTTTTTTATCCTGCACTATTTGCGACTCATTCTATAAGTCCATCATTGTAGCGCAATTTATTTTTAAACAATAATATTACTCTTTTGGAATATTTTCTCCTAAATTGATGCAAGATTACTATGATAATATTAAATAACGATTTTAAACAGTGGGTTTAGTAGAAACATTACTGTATAATTTTCCAACCTTGAAGCCTACGGTGATATCCATTCAATTAATACTAAATGCATCCACATGACTAGTAAAGTGCAGACCCCATCACTATGACAGAGTGCAAACAAAGGATATATCCTTCAAAAGTGTCATCCCAGATTAACAGAAGATCAACAATGAATCTGCCACAGAAAACCAGACCTGCCCGCTGTAGGTCACTGTGCTAAAAATGATGTAACTCCCAGTGACTCATAAATATTGGCATTACTGGAACTGAACCTGGCCTCCATGACAGCTCTCCTGATTTGCTGAAAGAAAGCTCTATGATTTCGGTACTGGACAATTCTTTTGTTAGTGATTACTTTAATATTAGTCTGATATGCATGTGGACATTTCTATCCTAAAAGGTGAAGCTTCCTATTGGTGATAGTAGTAAAACACACCATATCTTTTGTTCATTTTCAGTGAGCCTGTCTAACGTTATTGCCACTCGTGCTCTGACCTGGCCTGTTTTCAGTTTTTGAATACAACACCTTTAATCCAAGCCATGAGAAAATGGGTGTCTACACATTATATTAATCAGCTCTGTGTACTGTATTCAGTTTACATGTGGTCTTGGTGCACTTCTTTCCTCCCTTCCCTCTTTCTTCCTTAAAGCGGAACTATCAACAAAAACAAACATTTTCCCATGGGTTTTAACCTTTAAAACAACATTAACCCTGTGTCTTTTTTTTTTTTTTTTGCAAATCCCCTAGTAGCCGAGATATTCACCCTTCAACATCGGGCACTTCTGTGTACTAAAGGACCCTGTATGTCCCGCATGAAGGCTGAGGACTTCCCAGCTGCCCCAGGGAGCGCGTTCATGCTCCCCTTCGTAGCTGTTTTTTTGTGGGCTAATGTAACAGCAAACTCCATTTACCATGCTACTGAGGTTGGTGAGTGGAGGTTGCAACCTCAGTAGCATTGTAAACGGAGTTTTCGGTAACAAACCCAGTTTTAATTACACCTTTAAAGGGATAGTATTACTTCAAAATTACTATCCCTCATATTGTAGCCCTTAATAAACTGAGTTAAATGACACCAGCGGCATCTCTCAAACCTTTATGGTTTAAGAGATAACCGCTTTCAAAGTTTCCTCTCCCCTGCTGTCAGCGTTCTGTTACCAGCAGGAGAATCCGGTCTCTGAATCAAGCGGAGGCTCTTCAGCAGAGCCGATATCTCGTTATGGAAGGAAAAATGATTCATTGAAACAGTCTTCTACGTGTGCTTGGTAAACAAGCACACGTATAAGACTGTTTCAATGAATCATTTTTCCTTCCATAACGAGATATCGGCTCTGTTTAAACGCCTCCGCCTGTCCCGGGACCGGTTTCCCCTGCTGGCAGCAGAACGCTGACAGCAGGGGAGAGGAAACTTGAAAGCGGCTATCTCTTAAACCATAAAGGTTTGAGAGATACCGCTGGTGTCATTTAACTCAGTTTATTAAGGGCTACAATATGAGGGATAGTAATTTTGAAGTAATACTATCCCTTTAACACTTTCAGTGTTGTGTGCTCACATTAGAGGAAACAATGACACCCAGGCACTCCAGACCCCACTGAACCATCTGGTTCAACATTAAATTTAGCCATTTTTTATTTTAAAGGGATAGTAATACTTTGTTTTATCTTTATTTTATTTTGTAGGCATTAAAAAAACACGAAGAATGAAATAAGTCTCATCTCTTAAACCTTTATGGTTTGAGAGATATTCACAAGCAAAGTTTCCCCTTCTGTCCCTTTTACCTAGTGTAAGCCATCTCTTCTCAGATGCGGAATCCAGTCCATAGACCAGACAGATAACAGAAGGGGACAATCTTCTTCCTATTAGAACAATGAAAGCCCTTCCCCTCTTGACAAGCTTTTCAGGTTTTTCCCTTATCTTAATTGAAGATTGTCCCTCTCTGCAGTCTACCTGGGCACCTCCCTTCTGATCTGGCTGAACAGTGCGACATCAGTAAAAGGGGAGGGAGGGGGATACTTTGTCATTAAATTACTCTTGAACTACAACTCTGACAGAATTGAAATAACACTCTCCAAAGTCCAAATACTATGATGATTAAATAGAGCCGCTTTTATTATGAAATATTACTATCCCTTTAAGAGAGACCCTGGCGAATTATTTTACAGGATCTGGTGTCAGTTTATTCACGTTAGACAGTATGGTAGACATGCCAGTCAGACACTAGCATTCCCCACTATTTTGATTCCCTTTTGCCACTCCCTGATGATCAGTACTAGTTGATTTGCATGTCTTAGATGCTAGAAAGGTCTTCAATGCATTGCACTGAATGTGTTAAGCCATAAAAGCTTCAAGTCTTGACAGGTTCTTGTCAAACTGCTTTTGTGTACAGTGTATGGTTCAGACACTGGAAATATGATAGACTTCATCCTTAGTCATTAGTTAAAGAATTCTCCGTATTAGTGCTCTCCTCTTTCTCAGAATCGTTAAACAAAACCAGCTTCTGAGCATGCTTCCTTACATTGTAGTTATGCTGATTATCCATTTAATATACAAGTGGAGACAAACTGCATTGTGTTCCATGAATAAGATATATGCATTGTAAGATCATCCTATGAAAGCTAATGAAGGTAAAATACATTTATTTATGAAATACTTAAGAGTAGCTGTTCACTGTGTTGGAATTCATATTATTATTATTATTCCTTTATCTGTTTAGATTTTCACAAGTTGTCAATGTTCCAAGAAAATTCTATCTTCCTTCTGCTTGACTTGATTACAACAGTATTCTGAGGTTTGTCACTTTGGGTAACATATTAAAGGGAAGCTGGAAGGGCAGGATCCTGGCTAGAGTCACTGGATTCCCTCAAGCCTTTCAGTGATAGCCCCCCCCCCCCGAAAGGGAAGCATGTTAACCCTTTGAGTGGCAGTTGCAATGCGTTGTGTACCCCTCTGACACTCAAAGGATTAAAGCTTAGTCTTTTAATAAGTAAACACTGCTACTCCCACATCTGACAGTAAAATCATTATAAACTTATAGCCCTCTGTATACGGATTATCCTTCATGGGCTTCTCTTACCCAGAGCTGGTACTGTGAATACTGAAAAGGCCTCTGATGATACCTGCTCACTGCTGTCATGTCACACCCACCTTTAACAGCCATTTGCAGCTTCCACTCTTCCACTAGACGGAGCAAGAAGTTTGAGGCAGATCTGAACAATTCGAGCAGTAAGTTTATAATACTGATACTGACAGCTATTTTGGTCCCTTATCAGAACCCGAGGCTGTTGCTTAAATGCATAGTTGTAATAGTTTTAGTTTGGTGCAGGATTGTGTTAATTTTCACAAACTTACAGTATTAGAATGTGTAAGAGCCTCTGTCCATGGATCTTTGATACATCTGTCAGATCACATTGGAGAGGCGCTTAAATTGCAACCGGCTTTTTATTGTAGAGTCTTGAGTCACAGCTTCCACCTGGCAAACCCAGAACAACACGTTTTATGTATAAAAAGAAATGATACTGATACTCTGCCTGATAACTAGAGAATATAATTTCCAGCACAAATGAAAAAGGGGGCAAAGCTGTATATTTATTAAATTATATACATTTGGGACATACAGAGAAATATCTATCCACACTTTATAAAATCCCACATACCATCTCTCTCTCATTATATATATATTTATCCCTTTGAGTGCCAGAGGGGTACACAACACATTGCAAAGCAAAAGTCTTAGGCAGGTGTGAAAAAATGCAGTAAAGTAAGAATGTTTTCAAAAATAGACATATTATTAGTTTATTTTGAGTGAACAGAAGAAAAATCTAAATCAAATCAATATTTGGTGTGACCACCCTTTGCCTTCAAAACAGCATCAATTCTTCTAGGCACACTTGCACACAGTTTGTTAAGGAACTCTGCAGGTAGGTTGTTGTTTGGATTTAGGTAGTCTTAGTTGCTTCCCTATCTTCATGTAATCCCAGACATACTCAATGATGTTGCAATCAGGGCTCTCTGAGGGCTATACCATCACTTCCAGGACTCCTTGATCTTCTTTACACTGAAGATAGTTCTTAATGACTTTGGCTGTATGTTTGGGGTCATGGTCATGCTGCAGAATACATTTGGGCCAATCTGATCCCTCCCTGATTGTACTGCATAATGGATAAGTCTGCCTGTACTTTTCAGCATTGAGGAGACCATAAATTCTGACCAAATCTCTAACTCCATTTGCAGAAATGAAGCCCCAAATTTGCAAGGGGCCGCCCCCATGCTTCACTGTTGCCTGCAGATACTCAGTCGTGTACTGTTCTCCAGCCTCCAAACTGCCTTCTGCTACAGCCAAATATTAAAAAAATGACTAATCAGTCCAGAGCACCTGCTGCCATTTTTATGCACCCCCAGGTCCTGTATTTCCATGCATAGTTTAGTCGCTTGGCCTTATTGCCACGTCAGAGGTACGGCTTTTTCGCTACAAGTCTTCCTGAAAACCACTTCTGACCAAACTTCTCCAGACAGTATTTCGGTGTACCAGGATCCCACTGTTTTCTGCCAATTCTGAGCTGATGGCCCTGCTGGACATCTTCCAATTGAGAAGGGAAGTAAACATGATGTGTCTTTCATCTGCTGCACTCAGTTTCCTTGGCCAATCACTGCATCTACGGTCCTCGTTGTTGCCTGTTTCTTTGTGCTTCTTCAAAAGCGCATGGACAGCACATCTGGAAACCCCTGTCTTCCTTGAAATTTCTGCCTGGGAGAGACCTGGTTGATGCAGTATACCTACCTTGTATCTTGTTGCTGTGCTCAGTCTTGCCATGGTGTACAACTTTTGACATCAAAATGTCTTCAGCAACCTCACCATGTTAGCTGTGTTTGGCTGTTCTTTACCCATTTTTATTCCTCTACACAGCTGTTTCTGTTTCAGTTAATGATTGTGTTTCAACCCACATATTAAATTGATGATCTTTAGCACCTGCTTGATATAACTGTTTCAACTATTAAGAGTACAATTCAAATTTTATTGAACAAACCTCCTAATGATAACAGTATTTTTTTTAAACATAAAAAACTTACAATGCACTGTTCCAAATTATTACGCACAGTAAGTTTCAAAACACTTTATAGGTTGTAAAGAACTGAAAATTGTCATTTGTTGTGTTTGCAGCATATTTACTGAAATCAAAAGCTATTTCAATCAAACTTTTAACAACATTTTAACTTTTTAAACAATTTAACAGGTCACGTTACATTTCAACATAGGACCCCTTATTTGATAGCAGCTTCACAAGTCTTGCATCCATTGAACTTGTGAGTTTTTGGACAGTTTCTGCTTGAATTTGTTTGCAAGATGTCAGAATACCCTCCCAGAGCTGCTGTTTGGATGTAAACTGCCTCCCACCCTCATAGATCTTTTGCTTGAGGATGCTCCAAAGGTTCTCAATAGGATTGAGGTCAGGGGAGGATGGAGGCCACACCATGACTTTCTCTCCTTTTATCCCCATAGCAGCCATTGATGCAGAGGTATTCTTTGCAGCATGAGATGGTGCATTGTCATGCATGAAGATGATTTTATTACGGAAAGCATAGTTCTTCCTTCTGTACCAGGGAAGAAAGTGGTCAGTCAGAAACTCCACATACTTTGCAGAGGTCATCTTTACACCTTGGGGGACCCTAAAGGGGCCGACCAGCTCTCTTCCCATGATTCCAGCCCAAAACATGACTCCACCACCGCCTTGCTGACGTCACAGCCTTGTTGGAACAGGGTGGCCGTCCACCAACCATCCACTACTCCATCCATCTGGACCATCCAGCGTTGCACGGCACTCATCAGTGAACAGGACTGTTTGAAAATTAGTCTTCATGTATTTTTCTGCCCAATGCAGCCGTTTCTGCTTGTGAGCATTGGTTAGTGGTGGCCGAATAGAAGGTTTATGCACAGTTGCAAGACTCTGGAGGACTCTACACCTTGATGTCCGTGGGACTCCAGAGGCACCAACAGCTTCAAATATCTGTTTGCTGCTATGTAATGGTATTTTAGCAGCTGCTCTCTTGATCTGATGCATGGATCTGGCAGAAATCTTCCTCAATGTGCCTTTATCTGCACGAACCCGTCTGTGCTCTGAATCAGCCACAAATCTCTTAATAGTGCGATGATCACGCTTAAGTTTTCGTGAAATATCTAATGTTTTCATACCTCGTCCAAGGCATTGAACTATTTCACTCTTTTCGGCAGCAGAGAGATCCTTTTTCTTCCCCATATTGCTTGAAAATGGTGCTCTGCTTAATAATGTGGAACACCCACCTTTAGTAGTTTTTCCTTAAATTGGGCTCACCTGGCAATCTAATTATCACAGGTGTCCGAGATTGTTTTCAGTGATCAAAAGAGCCCTGAGACACAATGCCATCCATGAGTTAAACTGAAAAACAAAATATTTAATCTTTGTGACACTTAAATATCATTTGCATAATAATTTGGAACAGGGTTTAGTCTTTTTGAAAACATTCTTACTTTGCAGCAATTTTTCACACCTGCCTAAGACTTTTGCACAGAACTGATATATTATATATATATATATATATATGTATATATATATATATATATATATATATAATAGATGAAGAAAAGAGACACACTCACAGGACTTCTTGAAGATTCAATAATGTGCTAATTTATTAAATTGACATTTAGACCATAGCTTTCTCAAGTTTTACTTTCTGTGCTGGCTTCACTTCAGACACCTAGGTATGGCCCTGATGGTGGTGGATCAGGGAGCGCTATGTGATGCAGATCACCCCATCCTTAAAGTGCCACAGGCAACTGGTTAAAGGTATGCGTGCAACGGGTTACTAGGAGGACAAGCTATGATGGTTTTCAAAGTCAATGCTCACCTGAAATCCTATTAGTACTGGAGGGGATATTTTTAAGACTAGAATCCTCAATGTCAGTACAATTTAAGTAATTGTGTGGAACTGGCTGAAGGGCACTTTCCTTTACCAAATCTGATGATGTCTACTGGTAGTAAAGTATGCGGGCCAGAGTATGCAGCGACCTTTCAAGACGCAACATGAGAATCTCACATGAGAATCTCGCGTTGCCCTTTTGATCAAGGTGACATGTTTAATGCGCCATCTAGCTGCGCTCTGTTTTCTGTGCGACCTTTTAAAAGGATATCTGTGCCCACAACTGTTAGTTTCAAAAATATTAGACTACAAATAAAGTACAATTAGGAATGGGAATGCTTAGGGTTGCCACCTTTTCTTCAAAAAAATACCGGCCATGGCATTCTCTCCATAGACTTAACATAGGACAGAAGCCAATTTTTTACCGGCCTGCCGGTATAATACCGGCTGGGTAGCAACTGTAGAACTGCTGCACCTCACTGACGAGGCCTAAAAAGGCAGAAACATGGAGGTTAGCTGCTTCTCTCGTTCACAGAGGAATTGCCAGGCAGTTTGTGGCTGGACTGCTAAGTGAGCAGGATCAGCAGGATGTGATGTTTCTTCTCTGGGTACGGCTCTTGAAAGCTAAAAGCAATTACACCAGAATTCTACACATCCTGCTACATATACAGGCTTGTTCCTAATTTAGCATCTCTAATCCTTATGTCGAATTAGGTATATAACTCTGTGAAAGCAAGAATCATAACTTGTATTATCTCCTCCCTCCTCTGGCTTGCAGTGACAGGCAGAAAACGATAATGCACTTTCACTGATTTTCCAGTAGCTCATACTTCTGGGTATGAAGACGGAAAGAAGACATCATCAGACACAGTAGTTTAATCAGTTATGGCTTTTACTGAGACATTAGCCTGAGTCACTGCATAGAGAAACCGTGGGTTAATTAAAATGAATCACATACATTTCCCTATAGTCTATGGGGCCTTATGCAGAAAGCAAAAGATGTGGAATTCTGGAAGCATACCATAGGGAAACAATGACTATTACCTCGTTTTCAATGGTTATAAATTGAACTTTTAATCCCTTGAATGCCAGAGAAGTCTCTAAAACCCTATTTAAATCAGTTGTAATGTTACTTCCCCTTCTGAAGCTATTGGTTTGCTCCAGAATGTCACCTCTTTAGCTTACTGCATAAGGACCAAATGGCCCAAGATATTACAGTGAGTGCTAGCACAGTCATCTAAAGGATAATATAACAGAATGGATATACTGCAGGCATTGTTTAGTATTTACAATGATTCTATATTCAATCCAACTCATTTCTGTGCCATCCTATTGATTCCAAGGGGCATATGTACAAGTGCAAATGTGCTGCAATTCTGGAATACACCAACTACAATATATGGTACACACAAATTCCATTTGATTTAAATGTGGCTTCTGTCTCCTTGATAGTTAGAAACAATGTGTTGGAGACCTCTCTAATAGTCACAAGTTTAAAAGCACCATTTAAACTAGTGGGAATTTTAAGTTAGTTTGCTCCAGAATTCCTGTTTAATTATAGACTACTAGTGTAAGTGCGTGATTAAAGGCCAGATGTATGTTTGTCCAATGCAGTCATGCGCAGTAGAGACTGCCGTTTGGGCAGTCTACCTTTACTGATGTCTCTCCTTTCTCTAGCTGTCTCTCACACTCTCTCTTTACTGGTGTCTTCTCTCTCTAACTCTCTCTTATACTCTCCCCTTGCTGGTGTTTTTCTTCTGTCTTACACGCTCACCTTGCTGGTGTATATTCTCTCTCCAGTTCCCTCACACTCTCTGCCCTTGCTGATGTCTCTCCAGTTCGTAGAGGGTCATTAGGGTTTTAAACTGAAACATAGAAAGAAAAAGAGAAACTAGATATGCTCCTGATAACAAAGAAAGACCCTCTGGAATCTTGGGGCATTGGGTGGGTCAGAGCATCTTTACAGGTGGTACTTTTAGCTTAACAATTAGGCTTAGCATAGTTTAGAACAGGCACAGACATCAGTTGGTTCTCCCATTGTAGCATACAAACTACCATCATCCCCAACCAGTCACTGACTGGTTGGGGTTGATGGGAGCTGTAGTCTGCAACAGCTGAAAATCCAAAGTTTGCCTACCCCTGGTTTATCTGGTCAGGTAGAGGAAACCTTTATCCCTAAATATAGTTTTGGAGGGAAATTCTGTGACTGGATAGCACTAGCAGTGACAGCTAGATGGCCTGAGAATGGCTGTTAGCCAACATATAGCAGCAAGGTAAAAACAGGGGCTTCAAGAGTCAAGAAATATGTTGCACAGATGCCTTACTTGTGAGGTGCACTCACACAACACAGCAGAATGCAGGTATCCAGGCAAGATATAGGTAAATACTTTATACCAGATATGGGTTATTTAAAGTCAATATAAAACTGTAAATTGATTTCACTCACAGATCTTTTGTAAAATTGTGCATTTATAGTTGATGATCCATTCACTGCCTCTCAATTTTTCTTTTGTCATGCAGTTATCTGTATTTTGTAACAATTTATTGAAACAATAATCATAAACCATGCCTAAATATATTTAATAAGTATTAATTTCTTGCAGCATATTTACTTACTTTTATTTCACTTTGAAAAGTCTTATTTTCTTATTTGCTAACAAACTGTACCCTTCATATACACAATACACATACAATACTTGTCCCCATCATTGCTCCAGTTCCTCTTAGTACAACCTGTATGGGTCAGAATTTGACCACAGATGTACTATATGGGCTTGTTCCAGCATAACTTCCAGAATAACACCCTACTAATGGAATGTAGTACAGTGAGGCTGCAGTAAAGAACAATATAGGATCTGTAGATGTGTACACTTTAACAGTCCTTTACTATTATAACAAATACATCAAAGACACTGGAATGTGGTGGTGAGCGCAGCATGCTTAATAAACCAATAACATAGAACTGGAATAATTATAATCAGGCTAATATTAACTCCCCTTAGCCCTAAAAGCCTGAGAGGTTAACAACATTTAACTCATATTAACTTGACTCATCTATAAAAGTCATGAACCAAACCCCCAAAGCTACCTTGCTTAAAGGGATAATAATGTTTCACAAAAACAGCAGCTCCAATTAATCTTCATAGCATTTGAGCCATGGAGAGTGTTATTTCAATACTGTGAGAGTTGTAGTTCAAGAGTAATTGAATGATAAAGTTTCCCTCTCCCGCCCCTTTTACCTAGTATAAGCCACCTCCCCTCAGATGTGGAATCTGGTCAACAGACCAGACAGCACACAGCAAGGGACAATCTTCTTACTGTGAAAACAATGAAAACCCTGCCCCCTTAACAGGTTTTTCCCTTATGCTAATTGAAGATTGTCCCTCTCTGAAAGCCATCTGGTCACCACCTTTGTGTTCTGAGGTGAGCATTTTTACATCAGTAAAAGGGGCGGGAGGGGAATACTTTATCATTCAATTACTCTTGAACTACAACTCTGACAGTACTTGAATAACACTCTCCATGGCCCAAATACTATGAAGATTAATTGGAGCTGCTTTTATTGTGAAACATTACTATTTCTTTAAACAATCAACTTGGTCCTTTCCAGAGTTTGCATATCCTGCTCTATACTGCTCTGCCAACCCACATTAAAAATGTATACACTTACATTTAACAAATGTATCCAATCTGAATGATACAGGCCTTCTCCATCACTTTCCATGTCCATAGGATGATAAGATAACCCCTCATAACCATGGATTATACCAGCCATATAGTTATACAGTTTCCTACAGACTCACTCTAATGGCTTCTTTCTCTTATCCTGTAGCCAGCAGAAGAGTGTAACCATTTCTTAATAAACCAGTAAGTTGTTTAGTAAGTTTAGAAAAAGAAGGTTTTCAGCTCTCCACCTCAACAAGAATAACTTCCTGAGATGTTCACCACCGTGCCACCAAATTCTGGCTTTATTATGATTCATTCATAAATGCATAAATTAAAAGAGTATGGAATTTCATACTGTATTCAATAGATACGGTGTGTGAAAAATGGTATGGGTTGATATAACTTAGGGTGTCCAAAAGTACCAAATTGCACCTACCACATCCTATTATTATTTTTTTTTAATTATATGACTGATGTAAACCTTTGTGTGCCAGAGGGGTGCACAATGAATTGCTTTGTAATGTGTTGCATACACCTCTGTCACTCAAAAGGCTAAAATGGTTATAATAATTATAGGTTCGAAAAAAGACAGACAAGTCATGGCATTTTGGAAAGTACAATGGCTGCTTTAAAATAAGGAGTTACTTGTGTTTTTACCCTTAAGCTAGTGGGTGTAAACATTTTTTAGAATGCAGAACTATATACAAAAATATATGTTTAACATATTTCAACCACTTGAAAGATAAGGAATTTCCTGCTGTATTCAATAGTAACTGTCCTTCCAAGAACAATGGTACCACAATGACATGAGATTATATACTGTAAGGGGTGCCATAAACTACGTACCACAATCTTTCTGTTTCCAAACATATTTTGAAATGGAACATGCCTGCAGATTTGAAGAAAAGGTTACCAAGATATACCGTTTTCAGAAGTAGAAAATCAACCACATCAGGATCACTTTCACTTTTTCCCCTAATCTAGTATACATAAATATTTCCAGAAAGTATACCTATACAGAAAGGTATATACATTTTACATTCCCACCACTTCAAAGCAGGAATTTTCATCTATATTCAGACATACCTTACTTTGCATTATAATCATTGATATTAAGATAAATTCTCCCCCTCGTGTGAAGTGTCCCCCCATGCATTCCCACTGTGCTAACTTACCAAAATAAAAGAGGATGTCAGTTTACCGCATGTTTTTACTCACTCCCTGGAAGATAGAAGGCTGTTGAAATTTTGACTCTAGCTATTGTAGAAGCAGACAAGCAAAGAGGTGTAGCTGGAGTTTCTTGAATTAAGAAGTATTGATAGTAGCCAGTTGTTCTCTGGTCAGGTGGGGTGCAGGGAGTGTTGCTATGATTTGTAAAGAGAGACAGACAGTTAAAAAAATAATAAATCCAAAAATACTTTTGACTGACAGGTAACAGACAGGGCGGAGATCCTACTGACTTCTATGGCTAACACGGTACCACCCTTTACGTATATTGAAGCTGAGACAATGAGTGTCGTCACTGATAGTTGACACAGAAACATACATCATAGATTATTTTCAGAAAGATGACAAACACAAGACATAATTATACAATCAGACAAGCATATGTTGGTGCTTCTACTGGGCTGTGTTGCCCTTTTCAAATAATTGGATATTGCAGGTGTGTTAATGCTAATAACTATGTTGTGTAGTTTACAGTAATAGTAACTCTGCTTTCTTTGTGTACAGTAAACATGGTAGGGGTAAGGAGAAAGGACTAGGAGGTCTGCACTAACATGTTGGTGGTAGTAAAGTTGTGCTAAAAGAAAAACTGACAGACTATGGTAATTCTAGCTTGTGCAGTAAATGCTGAAGATCCTCTTCCTAAGGAAAATGCTGTTTGCAAAAGAGAAATTAAAAGTTCCACTATTAGACTTTATGCATAAAGCTGTGAATTATAGAGGTACCTCTCACTCCTCTTCTTTTTCTTACCAGTCAGTTATGATGGCCTGTTCTAAAGATGAACACTCCTCCCCCCCAACACTGGGGCCTTTGGATTTGGGGGATGATGGGATAGGCATGGCTTTCACTCAGCCCTGGCTGGCATAAACTGGATGGATGGCATACCTGTACTGTCTTCAGCATTCCTGAGGTAAATGAAGTACTGTGATGCTTTGTTATTGTATTGTCTGTATATTGCTTGTACCATCCCAATATTACTTACTCTGTACTGCTGTTTTGTACTTCTGTAATGCTCTTTCTTCAATGAAAAAAATTAAAGGAAAAAAAAGTTCCACTATTAACAGTAGTATTAGTAGTAGTACTAAGCCTTTTAACACTGAAAACCATGATGAGATGTTGCCATGATAGAAGAGAATTTAATGAGATAAACTGCTGCATCAGACAGTGACACCTTGCCACAAACTAGTTGTCAATGATTTACATTTTTCTAAGGGGAAAAGTAAAAATAGATTTTTTCAGAAAACCTACAATAATATGACAGTAGTGGGGAGGAATTTAATTTGGTACTACTGGATGATGAATTTCACCTAATTATTCATTATGTCGATTTAGAATATATCCCTGCATGCTCCTCCCTTTCTGATACAGATCAGTTACAGAGAGATGATGAAAGGGTAACCGTACACAGATCATCATCAGCAACCCAAGCTAAGAGTACTTCTGCTGCTGTTTGATGTGCAGTGCCACTGCTACCTACTTCTACTAGTACTATTGCAAACTCTAGCCCCTGCAGCACTGATGATGTTATAAGAAGTAGTGTCTTAAGAAAACCTCAGTCTATGAAATCTACAGTATGGGGATAAGCAGATTCACATTTTCGGCACACCCTGGTTGAGATCCTGCCTGAAGCACAACCACAGGCCTAACTGAGAGACACCCCTGAAGCATATCAGAGGTACAACAGCTAGTGGCAGCACTTCTAAAAGTCCTCAGGGCTAACGGGAACATAACACAAAAGACCCCTATCTGAAATTGGAATTTAGTGTTATTTACAAAAATACATAGCATTACAGGGTTACTTGTTTATTTGCCACTTAGACTAATCCCAAAATGTAGACTAGTGCAACATGTTAAAAAAAATTATAGGGACGAAATGCCAAATGTAGAGTCATGTGCATTTGCCAGCAGAGTATAGAAGATGTCCACTTCCACACAGTTATTGATCATTCATTTATTCAAATTTCACAATGTTGTTTTAATGACCAAATGACCACCTGATCCTGAGCGGCCCTAGAGGAATTTTTTTTTGTTAGCACAATGCATTCTGGGATCGCAGAACGACGTGAAACTGTGTTGTGATCACAGAATTACATGACATGCCTGGACCATCATCCGGTCCTTAACGCACATCCATCGATGATGGTCCGGGCATGTTATTAGTCGTTAAGGTGTTCAAATCTGAGTAGATTTTCTCTGCCGTGGTAGGTGGCACTAAAAAACTGGTAGCATCTTCTAAAAGTAAAGATTCTCCTGAAAAAAAGTGATGCATTATATATGTGGCTTTTACATAAAAACTGAAATTGAGGTTTGGCCATAAACAGCACCAACAGAGTGAACATGTATGCAGCATGGGAGAAGGGAGGTCATAATGCAGCAGTGAAGGGGTTAACAAGTTCAATAATATTTACAGTTATCAGTGATGGGAACCCAAGGTCTTCCTGTCTCAGATCATGCATGTATAATTGCTTAGTGCCGTGTAAAACTCCACTTTGACCTTGACGTGAATCAGTGCTACATGTTTATCTTCTGATGTTTTCATGAGGCTGATTTTAACATTATCATTATAACTAGGCAAGATAACTTTTCAATACAATATTGACATTTCTGTGAAAAGAATCAAGTCGGGAGTGAACATTTGTAACAATTTTACTAACCCGGACTGCTCTGGCCTATTAGGAAAAGGTGCATTCCTTGAGGTTGATGTAATAAACAGAACTGGAGCTTTTCTACAGCAAACCAGCTGCTCCTTTGTGGACAATTAACCCTTTGAGTGCCAGAGGGGTATGCATTGCATTGCGTACCCCTCTGGCACTCAAAGGGTTAATAAGTTGCATTGATTTAAAAGTGTTTTTTATCCAGTGATTGCGTTGCTTTGCAATGTCTTAGAGTTCTCTTTAGCAGTCAAGGGATTAAAAGCCTCATTTAAATCAGTGAAGCTTCTGGAATTTTTTTATTTGTCCTCTGTGAGACAGTTGGTTTGCTCCAGATCTTACACTAATCTCTCTGTCTTTAAAGGATAAAGTTTTACTAGGAAAAAAAAATATTGTAGGGTATTTTCAGCTGAGTGTACAACAGTGGTAATTCCACAGCTGGCAGATGCTTTGTTCAAAGGTTATTACAGATCACACAGTCAAGAACTAGAGTTGCTAGGTGCTGGCTGAGGAAGCTGAACCCTCAGGTCTCATGCTTAACCCTTTGAGTTCCAGAAAGGTATCCATTGCATTGGATACCTCCCTGGCACTCACAAAGGGTTAAAGCCCCAGACTGGGGCATGTTCCTGTGGTAATGTCCTTACTGGTAATGGTTCACTTGAGCTGCATTGTGCACAAATGACTCAAGGTATAGATCCCTGTAAGTCAGTGTTTCTCAACTCCTGCCCTCAGGGTCCACTAACAGGCCAGGACTTAGGGATGTCTCTGCTAGAGCACAGGTGTGGTGATCAGAGGCTCATTCACATTGATTAACACACCTGTGTTCTAACAAGGAAATCATCAAATCCTGGCCTGTTACTGGGTCCTGAGGACAGGAGTTGAGAACCACTGCTGTAGGTCCTAGCAGTTCTGGCTGTTACTATCACACTCTATGGAGATCTGTAGCCAGTGCCTCACCTTTCTCAGATAAAGGAACAGAAAAATTATCTGGGCACTGACAGGACATGAAATGGTACTGTTACTAATAGTATAATATACAAAAACAACAGTTTGAGTTGGAATAACAATTTGAATGAAGCAACTGAGCAGTGGTAGAACTGTTGCTTTACTTTGCAGGAAAACGCTGTAATACATTTTCCCATAATACATTTTCCCATCTTTTCTGATTGTGATTGTCTGTAATGTCAGTCTCCTTTGTAGTATAATTGGTCCTACTCAGGGAATACTTATCTGAGGGGGAGATGTCAATGGGCTGCTTGGCAAGAAATGCTTCTGACAAAACAAAAGGCCAAATTAAAAGCCACATTAAATTGTAGCTAAGGGAAATTGATAAAACTAGCAAATGTCCTTGAGGAAGTGGACATTGAGGTCCATGACTAGTGTAGGACATTCCTGTACTCGGTGTACTGTTAGTCAGCCCCAGTACCCTCCCCCCAAGTAACTTGACCAGGTTCTGGTAGTTCGATACGCTCCTATACTGTGCACTGTATTGGTGTTTGCTCCCAGGTGCTATCACCAAGGGGCTAAGCATTGCCCGCTCCTCTGGAAATCCACCTTTTTATTCTCAAAAGAAACCCAGCACATGTGTGTAGTGAAAGACTGAGAGACGTTAACCCCTTCAGTGTCAGATAGGTATCTACTCTACTACTCTGGGAGCAGACCTGCCCAGGAAGCTTGGGCTTTATTGCAGGTCCTGAGGGTATCAGCTAAGGAGCTAAAGGAGGTCACATAATTCTACTGGCACTGAGCTTGCATCCAGTGAAATCTAAGTCACAGTCTCCCTGATCACTTACCATAGGCACAGACTAGAGTAAAATATGATAATTGCCACTTGTATTCAATAATTATTATTCATCTTCATTGTATTTGGGCCATGGAGAGTGTTTTTTCAGTACTGTCAGAGCTGTAGTCCAAGAGTACTTGAATGATAAAGTATCCTCCTCCCACCCCTTCTACTGATGTAACACTTCTCAGCTCAGAGCAGTAGGGTGTGTCCAGGTAGACTGCATAGAGGGACAATCTTCAATTAAGATAAGGGAAAAAGCTGAAAAACCTTTCAAGGGGGGCAGGGCCTTCATTGTTCTCACAGTAAGAATATTGACCCTTGCTGTGAGCTGTCTGGTCTACGGACCAGATTCCACATCTGAGGAGTGGGGGGCTTACACTAGGTAAAAGGGGCGGGAGGGGGAAACTTTATCATTCAATTACTCTTGAACTACAATGCTCACAGTAATGAAATAACACTATGGCTCAAATACTATGAAAATTAACCCTTTGAATGCCAGAGGAGTACGCAACGCATTGCTTTGCTATGCATTTCGTACCCTTCTGGCACTCAAAGGGTTAATAGGAGCTGCTGTTTTTGTGAAACATTACTATCACTTTAAAGGCATAGTAATGTTTCATATGACATGTAGCTCAGAACATTAAAGTGATAGTAATGTTTCAAAATAAAAGCAGCTCAAATTGAAGATTAATTGAAGCTGTTTTTATTTTGATACATTACTATCCCTTTAAGTACTGCTGTGCAAAGTTCATAGGCTTCAAAGCTTGCTAGTTACAGTGTAGTAATATGTTGAAGTTGATCCCTCCCACCCCTTTCCCCAACAGCAGGCCACCTCCCCATAGAGCTGAACTCTGGTCGCTTGACCAGACAAACCACAACAAGGGACAATCTTCCCTCATTCAGTAAGAGGAAAACCCTGCCCTCCGTGATGAAGGAGGGCAGGTTTTTTCTAATTCCGCGTGAAGATTGTCCCTCATGATATGCTGTCAGATCTGAGACAAATATGCTTATGTCGGGCAAAGGGGAGGAGGGATCATCTTCCACATATTATTATACTGTAACTAGCACATTTTGAAGCCTGTGAACATCACACAGTAGTAGTGTTACATTTGCTCAACATTCTGAATTACATGTCATATGAAAGATTACTATCCCCTTAAATCTGTACTTGATACTTCAAAATAAACTATAGTGTAGCTCTCATGCATCAATATTACTGAATGTATTCAATATTTGACTCCAGCGAGTCAGTTCAGGGGTCAGAGATTCCCATAAGTTAGAAAGATTTAGATCCATTAAGGAGTCCAGTACGGGGGCGATGCGAATACCAAGATACTTAAAGGAGGTCTCTGCCCAACGAAATGGAAAGGAAGACTTCAGGGTAGCGACCAGATCAGACGGAATATTGACATTAACCCTTTGAGTGCCAGAGGGGTACGCAACGCATTACAAAGCAATGCGTTGCATAACCCTCTGGCACTCAAAGGGTTAAGGATCTCAGATTTTAAAAATGTCACTATAGGACTGCAATATAGTAAGTAGAGATGTCAAAGCATGCAATTTTGGACTCACCGTTGTAGAGAGGGAAGCCCACAATGTCAGGGCAAGACCGAATCAAATTCAGAAGAGGATCGATAGCTAACACAAACAGGATGGGGGAAAGAGGGCATCCTTGACGAGTGCCATCGAACACCGAAAGGTACCCATTGACCTGAAGTCTGGCGCTAGGATTATGATAGAGGCACATAATACTATGTAGTCCTCGGGGCCCCAGATCCATGTATCGCAGAAGTTCCTCTAAAAAGGTCCAATCAACATAATCGAATGCCTTCCTGGTATCAATAGAAACGAGAATGGTGGGTAAGTTTCGCACCAGGGCAGTATGTATAAAGGCAATTGCTTTGATGGTATTATCTTTGGTCTCCCTGTGGGGCACAAACCCCGCTTGATTGCTATGGATGTAGGCGGGCAAACAAGATTTAAGGTGGTGAGCAATCATCTTGGCGTAAAGTTTAACGTCACAGTTTAGAAGTGAAATAGGTCTGTAACTAGCACAGTCCTCCGGTTCTTTCCCCGGTTTGGGGATGAGCGTAATATGAGCAGTGAGAGCCCCAGACGGAAATGGGGCCCCATTTAGCACCGCATTCAAGGCACTCAAAAGAAACGGTGAAAGAATGCAAAAGCATTTTTTATAATAAGAAATTGGAAAATCATCGGAGCCAGGACTCCTCCCTGATGGAGTCAACTTAAGGGCAGATAGTAAATCAGTAGAGTTAAAAGGTTGTTCTAACAAGTCCAAAGTCTCAACCGGTAACTTCTTAGTACCAGAACGAACCAGGAAATCATCATATTGAAGGATGAGAGGGTGGAGATTCATTCCCGCCCACTACCTAAGTTATAGAGTGCCTCATAAAATGCCCGAAAAGCACCCGCTATGTCCAGAAACTTGAGTTGAGTAACCCCACGTGTATCCTTAACCTTAGAGATATACCTACTGTGTTACTTGATACGTACAATACGTGCATTAAGTGTGAAGGAAGAATATAGTTGAGCAGGTTCTCTTTTAGCATTCTGCAAGGCAATCAAAGAATCTGGAGTCAGCAAATGTTTGTGGTCTGCATCAAGGCGGCTAACATCAGCCAGTAAAGAGTGGAGACAATGCATAGTGTTCTTCTACTTAAATGCTCCTATTTTTATAAATTCCACCCTTATTACTGACTTATGGGCCTCCCATACAACAGGATCAGAAGCTGAGCCAGCATTAGTATCGAAATAAGTGCAAAGACAACTATGTACCTGAGTCAAGGAGTCTTTGTCTTCTAATAAAAGCTCATTTAATCTCTACACTCTAGCACAGTGGTTCTCAACTCCTGTCCTTAGGACCCACTAACAGACCAGGATTTGATGATTTCCTGGTTAGAGCACAGGTGAGTTAATCAATGTGAATGAGCCTCTGATCACCACACCTGTGCTCTAGCAGAGAAATCCCTAAGTCCTGGCCTGTTAGTGGGTCCTGAGGACAGGAGTTGAGAACCACTGCTCTAGCAGGACCCACGGAAGAGGCCATAACCAATTCGATCCAAAGAGGACCATGATCAGACCAGGTAATGGGCTCTATTCCTGCTGAACGAAGTAAATGAGCTGTATACTTTTCCAAAAAAAATGCAGTCAGGCCTAGTGTAACGGTTGTGTCTATGGGAATAGAAGGTATAATTTCTAGTGACAGGGTCCAACAGCCTCCAAGCATCAATAAGATGGTATTCTGTCAACAAAGCATGCCAGTGTTGAAGGGTCTGCAGGGGGAGAGAGGTTGTACCAGTAGAACAGTGAAGAGTAGGATCAGAAGAGATATTAAAGTCTCCACCCAAGACAAAACAGCCAACCTTGAATTGAAAAAGTGATTTAAGGGATTTACGCAGGAATCAAATAGGATGTCTGTTGGGGGAATACATAGATGCGATAATAAAGGGCTGATTATAAATTAAACCTTTAAGGAAAAGGAAACTCTCTGCCGGATCAGCCTGCAAGTCTTGGAGGGTCCATGGCAGGTCTTTCCTGATCAAAATGGACACCCCCTAGTCTTGGAGTTATCCTGGCTGTAAGAGTGCCAACCTGAAGGGAAGTGTCTGCTCTGGCCCTCTTTTTGGGGATATTCAGACCACCTGCATTTATAGTAAGAACTTTTAAAGATACAGTAGGGGTAGTCATCATGGATCCCACGCAAAGGATAGGCCAACAATCTAATTTCCAACCCCTGCCCCCAGGGCCCCCGGCCCCCACCGTCCATAAAGAGAGCATAGGCAAAGAGACAGAAAGAGAGAAGTAAAGTAGGAAAGGAAGACAGGAATAGAGACAGAGAAGGTAAGTAAAAAGAGCACAAAGATATACAGCATATCAAAGGTAACACATATGTAAGAAGCATCCAAATGCACAGTACAGTCAAAGCCATCTCATATAAGTTCAAAATTAGCTCACAAGCAAACATTTTAAGGCTCAAGGAAAAATGAATACAATCAGTCATGTAAGTCAGTGTGTGTAACATCCGCACACTAAACCATGGCCGCAAATATAGGCAACGAGTGAGAACCACAATAACAATACGGAAACAAGGAACTGGAAAGTATTAGGAAGATCTCCACTGGTGTCCCACTAGGGCACCAAAGGTATGTAAACGAAAAAATAAAAAAACAATTGGTATCATATCAGCCCCACCCCTAACCCAGGTTGGGAGACAGCAGAGGTCGGTAACCCGGACACACTCCGGTCTCACAAGCTAGGCAGATAAGTTAACCCATCCCACCGTCCCCCAAGGTGGGTACCGTGGGGGGAGAGTCTAATTTATACTCCTGACACTTAACATAAAACCCCATAAAGCAGGCGTCTGGAAACCTTAGACATTTGCTGGAGAGGGCAAACCCAACTAATGTCATAGAAAAAATAAACAAATAGCGTACTGGAATATGGAAGTCCCATCGCAACCCAACCCTGCTAGGGGCCAACGGTACCAAATATCTGGACCCTTTCCCATTCCCCAAACCCCAGAATAAAACAAGGGGGAAGGGACGAGAACCTTCACAGCCAGCATCTCAAAAAAACTATAGAAGAAAACATTACTACCAGAATACTTAGCATTCTGGACAAAATCAGTAAGCCAATATTAGGAGAAACAAAGTCTAGATAAGCAAGGACTCAGTCCACATAAAGATCCCGCTCACCAGCAGGTACTAAATGGGTGATACCCAATAGCTCAAGGGCCTGTGCGGCAGCATACCCAGATGAACCATTGGTCACTTCAAAGCAGATAGACCTGGAGTGAAGTGTCCGGATTCAGATGACCTCATATCAAGCCCGTTTCAGGAGGGGGTTCCAGTGCCGGCAACCTAGGCTTTTCCTACCCGGGCCCGTAGAATCACTCACGTAGCTCCTGTTTGATGAGGTGACCTCTGCGGAGGGGGCAAATTGGAATCTGCGGGAGGATCTGGTAAGGGCGGAATCCCCAGGTCTCCACAGAAGCATGCTGCTTTAGCCGTAGAGTGCATTACTACTTGGGTTCCGTTGTGCAGGACAATAAGGCTAAAGGGGAATCCCCATTTATACTTGATCTGACGTTGTCTCAGATATTCAGTCATAGGTTTGAACACTCTACTTTGCTGTAGAGTATATGGAGAGAGGTCTTGAAAAAATTGGATAGGCACTCCTGCATATTTCACCTCCTCCATCTCCCTACTGTGTCAAAGCACACTCTCCTTGTCTGTGAAATGTAAAAAACAGCACACAATGTCCCTAGGGGGGTCAGTAGGAGAGCCCCTCGGCCTCAAGGCCCTGTGAGCCCGTTCCAAAGGCATCTCTGGGGCAGTTGGAAAGCCCATCACTTTTGTAAATAGGGGGTGTAGCATAGCTGGAATGTCCTTATTGGGGACAGACTCCGGGATCCCCCAAATGCGGAGATTGCAACGGCATCCTCGGTTGTCTAAGTCATCGAGTTTAGCAGTCAGTAGGTTAATCGTGTCATCCTGTTGAGCAATGAGCTGCTCCAGATCATGTTGATGCTGAAAGAGGTCCTCTCCATCCCATTCCAGAGTGGAGATGCACTGGCCCAGTTGCAGAAGATCTTTGCGGATTTCAGAAACCTCTTCTTTAAAGGTAGACTTGATATCTGCCACAATCGCCCACATATCATCTCTGGTCGGGAAATTAGCCAGGTCAGACACCAGGGAAGGGGTAGATGCCTCATCAGCAGCATCCAACTGTTTGCTTGGTGGCGGGAGCCCAGCAGCATGGGTATGACGCACCGGTATGAACTCCGCGATTTTAGGAGTTGTACATCCAGCCTCTGTTTTCTTCTTATTTCTGGACAGGAGGAGGTCAGTGAACTACCCTTCTGGCAAGGTGCAGCATAAAAAAAAAAAAGAGTGGTCTCGCTAGTTTTAAAGAAAAACGGCCATGGAAGTGCGGAGCTTGAGGTCTAAGCGGCCATCTTCTTCAGCAGTCGCTCCTCCCCCTCCCATTTTTATTTTTAACCCTTTGAGTGCCAGAGAGGAATGCACAACGCATTGCTCTGCAATGCGTTGCATATCCCTCTGGCACTCAAAGAATAAAACTTTTACATCCCTGACAATGATCTCCCCAGATCTTCTGGTCAATCAGCCATCTGTTCAGGACAGTAAAATCATCTAATACTCTCCCTGCAGCACTGTGTGCTCTGTAGCGTACATACTGTATGTTATCATTTATTTTCACTGTACTTATTCTACATTGTATCTATATTTCTTTTTCAGGAGCATACAAGGCTAAAAAAAAAAAAAAAAAAAAAAGTGACAAAAGTATATATAACTTACATGTTATTCACTCACAGAATACGTAAAACCAAAATAAAGGGCTACTAAACTAAAGGGTTACTATACCTTTAAAATAAAATGTAGACTGTCTTTATCCTTTGATTCTCCCTGTTGTCCTGTGAATTGCAGCCAATCATTTCCCAGAATACACCAATGATGCAGTGGGACGTGTCCACTTATGGCCATAGACCTAAACAAATGTGGAGCTACTGCACTATAGCAGACAAATAAATATTCTTCAAATCCCCATTGCTTTAAATGGGGCTTTTAACACTAAAATGCTATTGAAGACTACAACACATTGCTTGTAGTGTGTTGGAGTCCTCTATAGCAAACTCCCCATTTGAATCAATGTGTTTTTTTAATTTGTTCCCTGTGATGCACTTGGCTTGCACCAGAATTGTTCCGTGTTTTTTCTTGCATGAGGACCTTAGAGGTGTAATTTATAAAATATGCATTTGTGGTATCCTTTACTTTACTTCTGCTATTTATTAAGGCCAAATGCTACTGCAAATGGAAATCCTGACATGCCAGTATTTTAAATAAGATTTCTTTGTTTTCCATCCAGCACACGTGAATCATTCAATGGCTGATACAGACCCGTCTGATTCATAAAAGTGGCATTGTAAGCAGTGATGTATAATTGTGTGAATCTTGGTCTTCTCCTTGGTGATTTCCTAGTGTAAAGGTTCCCCTGACCTGCACTCAGTTCTGTTAGAGAGGATATTCTGTCTGTATGATGACTGGCAACATAGGCATCCAACATAAGGCCCTGGAACCATTTACAGCCCCCTGACATGGTCCATCCGCCCACCATGCTGAAGTAATTTGGGGATAAATTAACTGCTAGGAGATAAATAAGTCCTATAGATTTAAATGGGGCATTTAATGCCTTGAATGCTTGAGAGGGGTTAAAGGGATAGTAATACTTAATTTTATCTTTATTTTATTTTGTAGGCATTAAAAAAACACGAAGAACGACATAAGTCTTATCTCTCAAACCTTTATGGTTTGAGAGATATTCACAAGCAAAGTTTCCCCTCCCGCCCCTTTTACCTAGTGTAAGCCATCTCTTCTCAGATGTGGAATTTAGTTGTAAGACCAGACAGATAACAGCAGGATACAATCTTCTTCCTATGAGAACAATGAAAGCCCTGCCCCCCTTGACAAGTTTTTCTGGTTTTTCCCCCTTATCTTAATTGAAGATTGTCCCTCTCTGCAATCTACCAGGGTACCTCCCTTCTGATCTGGCTGAACAGTGTTACATCAGTAAAAGGGGCAGGAGGGGGATACTTTATTATTGAATTACTCTTGAACTACAACTCAGACAGTATAGAAATAACACTCTCCAAAGTCCAGATACTATGATGATTAATTAGAGTTGCTTTTATTATGAAACATTACTATCCCTTTAACGCTTCGCAATGCGTTGGCAACCTTTCTAGCATTAAGGCAGATAACCATTTGAGTGTCAGAGGGGTACGATTCGCAATGTGTTGTGTACCCCTCTGGCAGTCAAAAGGTTAAGAGTCCCATTTAAATAAATGAGAATTTTGGGGAATTTTTATTTGGCCTATTTGGTGTAGTTTGTTTGCATCCAGACAGAAAAAAAACTAGGGTTGTGCATTAACAACAAGGCACACTTACAATGTACCTTGCAATGTATGGGCTGGGGTCTATGATGGGACTGAGTTATTGGAAGGGGCTCTATTATCCTATTGATATGGTCTCCTACTAAAGTAAACTGGTGAAATGTAAGTGTCCTTAATGACAAACAAAAGACATCTTGTGTGTTTGAGTACGTTAGGACCCACAAACCTCTGCTTTTACTGTGAGAAACTCATATGGCGCTTAAAAAAAGTCTTGTACGTGTCATTATTACGAAGTTATGTGCTCGGTCTGCTCCAGTGGGGTCTTCATCTTCATTAGAAAATTGGTGACATTCAGATAAGTCAATGTTGATGTTAAGGGTTGCTACATATTACTGCATTATATTATACATGATAAGGGCTTGTTTATACTAAATATCTTTATCCCAGCCACATTTGGTTCTCATATTTTACAGGAGGGGTTTGTATTTTCAGTTATGCACCCTAATATTCCAGTTACATGTTTTGTTTTTTTACTCAGAAACTTGCAAAACTCTGTCCAGATTAGGCATGGCGTTTCTGGACTGAACTGGCCTAGCAAGGTTCATGACCGTTCCTCTCTGTTGTTGGATATCAAACTGGCTTTCCATAAGCCTCCTAAAATCTAGTTGCTCAATCCAACATATCTTCTTAATCCAGGTGCAGTCAAGACAGTTGATCTGTCATGCTACCTTGGGAAGCAGGGTGATAGTGAGCAGCCAAGGTAGCCAGCAGAGGTACTTAATAGCAAAAATAGTACAACTAAAGTAGGAAAAGTATAGGGGGAGGGTAGTTCTGGAGTCTATTATAATATGCAAAAACTGAGTATATATTACATCCCACCGAGGCCAATAGGCTGGGTTATCTCAAGGTATAGGTTCTGCAGAGATCCAAGGACTGTGTATGAATAGCACTTCCTGAATTTATTGGGTGTCTCAATTGCAAAATCTCAGACCATAGTTCTTGGTTGGAGCCTCTAATTCGGCAGCAGTGTTGTAGGCATCTGTGTTGAAGGATGATTCCACCTAAACAGAAACTATGTATATAGGCACAGCTGCCTTCTCAGTCCTTATTTCACGTATTTGTGTATTGCTTCACCTTTGGAAATCCTGTAGCAGTGTGGTTAGGTGATATATCACTCCAAACACCACCATGGGGGACCCCTATGGCCCTGCATGTAGGTCATCTGGACTTCACACACTAACAGGTCCTGAGGGGTATGCTGAATTGAAAATCTAGCTACCAAATACCATCTCCAAAAATCTAGCCTTTTCAGATATTTGTAGTTTCACCATGAAATCCATTCTCAGTAGAAATTAACAACAAACAAGGTTGCTTCAAATAAACTGGAAGATTTTCTGTATCTCAGTGATCCCAGAAGTGTGATTTCTAATATATATATATATATATATATATATATATATATATATATATACACTTTAATTTATCCAATAACAAATGGATTTTGAGTCTCGAACAAAGCTTGGGGAGCAGATGTGTGAGTGTTGGAGGTGAGGAAGAGTTTGAAGCACAAGAACTGATACAGTAAGTGTCTCCACGTAGTAGTAGACAATCTAACAACTAAGGGCTCGATCCAAACGTTGGAGATAAAAAAGCCGGTAGGGAAAAATGGAATGGATACTGACCGACAAAAGAAAATGTCTTGGTCGGTATTCAAATGTCCTACCGGCTTAAAGCACAACGGACGTTAAAAAAGAGAAAAATCCTGCCCTTTACATAGCCTACCAGATTATTCTCATTCAGCAAAACAAGGGCGCAGGGTTACAATTGACCAGTTCAACGCTATAGAGGAGTGATCTGAATACTTAGTCCCTAGCTTAAAATGTAGCTTTTAATACCTTCAATTTAAAACTAATAGTGATTAATTACATTTTAAAAAAGAAGAAGCTGTAGTGTGAAGCTGATATAGCATCAACACTCACAGTAATTAAAAACAGGTGTCAACAAGTAAGGGTGTTACTATCATCGGGTCTTAGGTTTCAAATTTGAATTGCTCTTTGAGTTCAAAGAAAACAGATAGTATGTATAGAAACCTGTCTGTCCCTATTGTGTACTCGTGAGTACTATTAGTACACCCTCACTAAAGATAGTATAAAGGAGGAGATACAGGACAGATAAGTGCCTACAGCTTGTGCTTAGAATGCTGAGCACTAATGAATACCTGCCGGGTTCGGAGATGACTCCCCCGGTACTACAGTCCTAGTCTCTAAAAGAGAAAGTCAAAGTTTGTTCTTTGCGAAATTGAAGATCTACAAGTTAGAGCTCGATTTCCAGATCACAATATCTATGTATTTAGAGCTGACAGCAGCGTAAGTTAACCCTTAAAGTCCCTACGCGTTTCACCATGCTACAAGTGGCTTCCTCAGGGGAAAAAGCTTATGTACCGGAGCTGCCGGGAAGCCAGCTATTTAAGGCCTTATTCATAGAGGCGGGTCCAGGTGACATTGAGCACGTATCCTCCTTCTCCCTTTACGATTGGCTCGCTATTTGGGAGGTAGTAAGAGATAAATTGTACAGGACTAATTTCGATACAGTAATTGACCGGCTCCAATTTCGTCTCTTAAGACATAGAAATGATTAAACATTTACCTTACAAATACAATGTGTCCACATGACAGTGTTGCCAAACATATGTTTGGTAAAATTGTTCATGAATTTGTGTATTAAATTCATAAAAGATAACTACACGAGTACAAGATGACCAGTATATCACACAAGGTTCCCCACTGTATCTTCCGTTTTTCTGAAATTATTGATTTAAATGCTGTCATTATCACTGAACTACAAGTACATCTAGTATTATCAGTAAAGGTTAAATGCATCCGTGTTAAATGATGCAATCAAACATTGTTAGTATTAACCCTTGAAGTTAAGTATTGAAAAAGGTATTTTCAAACACTGGCATTGTTCAAAAAAGGGAAGGACAAACCTAGTACTTTTTACAAGTAGATCAAAGTCCTACTGCATATTATGTTCACTTATAAGTATCAAAAGTGAAAGATTGAAACTAAGATTTTGTCCGTAATTATCAGTGCATTAGATTTATAAGAGGGAAAGACAAAGAGGAAGAGATGGTTGAATCTTGTTCACATGGAACATACACCTACACACACTGGAAATTACTAATTCAGTGTACCAAAATCTTAAGTTTACTAGGTGCATTGACAAATTAGGAATGTATCTTGAAGTAAAAACTCTTAAAATAAAGACACATTCTAAAATCAAATCTCACGTGCATAGGTGTTAGGATGTATGTAGTTCAGGAGCTATTTGAAATAAGTGAACTTTCATAATTTCACATTGTAAGCACCTTAATCAGATCTATTATAGATGTATATACTAGACCATCATATCTATCTATAGTTTCTGTCTGTAGAAGTTGGATTAAAGGGATAGCAATACTTAAAATGTATAAAAAATATGTTGTAGGCTTTATCCCCCTGAGTAAAACAAGAGTACTCCCACTGCTGAAAGGTGTTTCGTTCAAAAGTTATTAATTTTCAAAGTTGAATTTTTTTAGGTGCAATATCACAGTGGCCTGAAATTGTACAGTGGCGCTGTTGTTACACCATCCTATGGAGATTTATGGTCCCAGGACTAGAGCTGTCCATAGGATCGTGTAGCAACAGCGCCATTACCTAGCCAGCGCCCTCTAGCCTTCACTCTCCCCTGCATCTTTCGAGACCTTTTCCTGTCTTTTGTTAATGTGTACCTCGATGACATTGATCTGTTCGAGGGATCTCTCCAAACATCATGCCCACGTACGTTTAGTACTCCAAAGGCTGCATGAGAACTGTTTGTATGCCAAAGCGGAGAAATATTCCTATGAAAAGACTTCCTTGCATTTTTTGGGCTATATCAGTTTTGCTGCCGGTCTGGCCATGGACCCTGTCAAGGTCAGTGCTATTCTGGAATGGCAGGTTCCACACACTACCAGAGCCATCCAACGCTTTGTGTTTTTTAGAACTATTGTCGGAGGTTCATTAGGCACTTGTCCAAGGTGATCCAGCTGATCATACACTTGACCTGTAAGGGAGCCGATCCTACATCATGGTTTAGGGAGGCTCTGGAGGCCTTCCGGTCTCTCAAAATAGCCTTCACCACGGCCCCCATACTAGTGTACCCGGATCCCTCCTTACCTTTCACCGTTGAGGTGGATGTGTCCAAAAGCGTGGCAAACGCTGTGCTGTCCCAGTGCACAGAGGCATGTGGCTCTCTGCAGCCCTATTCCTATTTCTCTCGCCGGTTCTCTGTAGCAGAGAAGGACTGCTATACCAGGAACAGGGAGTTACTGGCCATAAAACTGTCCCTGGAGGAGTGGTGCTATCTCCTTGAGGGATCAGTGCACCCGGTCAGTATACTCACTGGCCACCGAAACCTGGTTTACCTGCCCACCGTAAGCGCCTTATCTCATCCCTTATCCTGTGTGCTTTGTGTACTCGGACCCTGTACTCAAAAAGGAAGTGACTTTTAGAACTGGAATATGTACAAGTACACCAAGTTCATAAGTTTTAATTTTTATATGGTTCTAGTAAAGTATTTAGTGTTATGTGTTTTGTGATACTTTTGTAAGATACCACTTAGGTCTTAGATGTAACAGTATCGAACTAGTCTCTCCCTAGGGATACTTTTTGTACCCCCTTTTCTTTTCTCTCTTCTTTCACTTCCTTTTTGAGTATAGTTATAATATTTTGAGACTTGCGATATGAATTGGTTTCTCTAATTATCTTGAGATTATATTTCTACTCGGACCCTGCAATGCATCCAAGAGGCCCAGTCCCCTGAGAGTCTGTCTTCATGGCTGTACCCTGCCCAGCTCTTTGTGCCAGATTCATGCTACAACAAAGTCCTGTCTTGGGCTCACCAGTCTTGCATCACGGGTCATCCAGGGGTGGAACATACCTATTTTTGGTGACCCTCCTGTCAGCAGGATGTCCTTCACAGGGGAAAACCTGTTTGTGGACCACAGTCCGTTACTGGAAGCCCTCTCTGGGCATATGGATTTGCAGCCCAATATCTCAGGCTATGGAGAACTTTGAGACGTTATAACAGAGGATGGCTCTGCCAAAAAGACTAAAATCAAAGCCTGTCTTACTCTAAAGGGATTGGGTAATACACTGTGCTGTGTTAATTCTGGGCCTACAATTCAGACTGGGCAGTTTGGGGTTAGTTATTTTTGTTTGTGCCATGATACTTCAAAGGTGTGTGGTATCACTGTCTGTTTGATGGGATTAGTTTGGGGTTCTGACTGCATGTAACACCCGGTTCCATTGTACTGTGGTGATGATTATATCAATCATACTGCCTTTGTTCAGGTGTGTACAGTAACCCCAGGGGGTCCCATGGTATTGCAAGCCCTTCCCCAACAGTCCATTGTGTCACGTCTCTACCACTTGCTGTTTCCTATTATATCTATTGAATCATTGTCCACCTAATTTAATCATGTCTGGCCCCATTGTGTCATGTCTCCACCATTTGCGGTTTCCTATTGTATCTATTGAATTGTATTATGTTGCCATTTGTAGCCATGTTGGGAAATTATCAAAATACTGTATAAAAACCCCTGAGTTGTTGTTGAATAAAGAATGAGTCATTTGGAACTACGAAGGAGTACAGAGTCTTCCTTCCTGAATGGTTTAAAGAGTCCACTTTGACTCCCATTCAGGAGCCCTATCTTCCAGTGTTCCAGCAAGTTATCCTGTTTCACCAGACAGGCTACCAATGTGTAGCCGCATCTAGGAGGGAGAGACCCAGAACGATGGTCTAAGTCAGCCCAGGGACTTAAGCTTCCATTACAAAGACCCCTCGAGTCAGACCCACTACCAGTTCCAGCCTTACCATGGACCCACCTGGCCATGGATTTTATGGTAGACTTGCCAATATCCTTGGGTAACACCACGATATTGGTTGTCATAGACCAGTTTACCAAACAGAGGCACTTTTTACCCCTCCCAAAACTGCCTACAGTCACAGAACTAGCAGAGATCTTCCTCACTGATATTGTACAGCTCCACGGAGCTCCTCTGCACATCACGTCGGTCTAGGGTATCCAATTCTTCATTCGCTTCTGGAGAGTGTTTTGTACCAGCTTAGGCATAACCCTTAACTTCTCCTTGGCATACTACCCCCAGGCGAATTGGCAGACAGAACAACTGAACCAAAGCCTAGAACAGTACCTTCGGTCCTACTACAACCAGCATCATAACAACTGGGTGGCTTTGTTGCCTTGGGCTGAGTTGTCCTTCAATTTGCTCTGCCATTCCTCTCTCAGTTGCTCTCTCTTTTTTGGTGCCTTAGGGTACAACCCTTGACTTCTCCTACTCTCTCCTGGTGTGCTGCTTGTACCGGCAGTGGAGAGACGACTTCAGTCCATGGCCACTCATTGGCTCATACAGACGGGTCTCCTACAGGCTCGATGTCTTCAAAAGACGGCCACCAATCGTCGGCACACCCCCGCTGATCTGTTTCAGATGGGAGACTGGGTGTGGTTATCTACCAAGCATATACGCTTGGCCCAGCCCTCCATGAAACTAGGACCACGCTACATAGGCCCTTACTGCATCAATGGCACCCGTCTCCGGTGTCCTACCACTTGGCTTTACCTCAGAGCCTCCGAGTCCACCTCGTATTTCATGTGTCCTTGCGCAAGGAGGTGCCCTTTTTGTGCTGAGGGCAGTGTCCGCTGCCTACCTGCGCTCTCCCCAGCCGCATTGTCTGCCGGCTCTTCTCCCCTCCGCTCCAGGCATCGGAGCGGGTCTTTGTTTCTGGGTTAGCCGTGTCATGTGAATAGTGATGTCCTCCGTTGGTGTCTGTATCCAGTCGCGCTCCCAGACACTCTGTAGAGTCTGTGTACCAAGCCATTGCCTGGGAATCTTCTCTGTTTTGTCTGTGTATTTGATCCTTCCCTAGTCCTGACCTTCCTACTTGCCTGCCGATTTGGATACCTTACTGACCACACAATACTGACTCTGGCTAGCCCTTTGACCCTGCATCTTACCTGCTGATTTGGATTCCTTGCTGACCACACATTACTGACCCTGTCTAGCCCTTTGACCATGCATCTTGCCTGCTGATTTGGACACCACTCTAGACCGCTCATTGCTGACCATTGGCTTATCTTCTGGGCTGAGTCTCAGCTCTCTACTGATCCTGACCATCTGCTATTCAGGTCTGTACATTTTACTATTGGGGTCCTGCTATTAATCCTTAGTGTCTGGGTTTGGTCTTGGGGAGGTTTAGCTACTCAGTGGCCTATGCTCTATATACACGTTCCCTAGCCAGCACCCTCTAACCTTAACTCTTACTTGCAGGAGAGCTTGTACTGTTTATAGTGAGACCATCCAGGTCAAGGTCCAGGCTAAACTGGGATTGGACATCTGGCTTCGTAGCCAGCACCTGTATACGGCCCTCGCTGCAGCCAGGTCCTGCTGTAAACAGTCACAGCAGTACTAGCTCTGAACACAAGCTGCACACCCAAGCACTCCGTCTTTTTCAGGTTGTTGCCTGCTTTGGTAGTTGGTGACAGCAACTTTTCCTTAGACAGGTCTGTCAATGGCTTTGTTATGTCCATACACAGAGGGACAAACATATGATAGTACCCCTCTGTGCTCAGGAATGTCAGGACATTCTTCTTAGTAGGTGGTGGGCAAGTTAACAATATCCTCTATCTTAGTGGGTTTCCAGTGTTGTTCCTGACCCACCAAATGTCCCAGGTACTGTACCTAGGGAGACCAGGTCAGTCGGTCATCATTGGCTCAACTTACCTGGGTCCCTTCATGGAATCGCTACAATTTCTGGGATTGGGGTAGCACCATGCATTCTATATTTGGTACAGGGTTGGGAATGGTAATGGTGCTGGTAAAGCATCCTAGATCGTTGATAAACAATACATCAGCAGAGATCCAAGATATTACTCAAACCTTTTGGTATTCTTTACCTGTTCCTCAGTACAGATACACCTGGGAAAATTGCCCAGCTACGCATACAGGCACCATTTGACCAGTGCTTTGGGAGTGGTGTACGCAGTATGGCTAGAAAATCTTGAGGGGAGCCTCCGTGTCCCTCAGTCCTTCTGAAGGTTGTCCATTCGCCCAAAATACTAAAGGCGGCAGCTCTGATTGTCCATGGTGGAAAGCTGAACTAAGGTAACTTCATTCACAGGACCCCACATCCAGTCCTCAGTGCAAAGCAGTGAATAATCCCCAGAACAAGCTTTACATTCCTCAGTCAAATGGAAAACTTGCCATGGTGGAACTCTGGGAGATACTGCCCAGGTTGGTGCACTGCAGGATCCAGTCTGTTGCGAGTCTGGGAACAGCTGCTCTTCAAGTGTTCTGTGTGTCTGCACCTATAACAATGAATCTTGGAAGCTGTGCTCCTGGTTCCTCCAGCTTTCTGGTGAACCAGAGTGGGTGGAACAGGTTGTGGGCCAGGAGGATGGGCAAGGGCACTGTAGTGGTTGGTGGAGGACCTCCCCAAAGGTGCCTACAATATATCCTATGGCTGAGATCAGGTAGTAACTGGTCTGGCAGGTCACAACATATTTATCTGCCAACTGATCTGCTTTCCCAGGGGGGATGGATCATGATCATGGACCTAGTCTTGGACCTCTGGTGTGGTGTGCTGGAAGAACTGAACCAATTGGAAAAGTTGATGGCAATCCTCCAAGGTCTGAACATTACATCCCCAGATTTATTTATAATCTTATTCACCATATGAGTCCAATCTGCAGGCATCACAAAAAGCTGGCAGGCATGGGGGGGGGGGGGGGGTCTCTGAATACTGTTCCTGGCTCAGTTTATCAGAGATCTCCAAGTACACCACTGCTGCTTGGCCTGACAACTTGCTCATCAGAATTGTGATCCAAACCCCTGTCACGCAATGTTCTGTAGGGAACTTGGCCGTTCAAAACACTGCAGGCAACTATCTATGTGGGGTCAGTATGTGTGGTTCTGTGGCTACTTGTGTAATAAGGTTGGGGATCAGTATCTGTGGTTCTGCGGCTACCAGTGCAGTGGGACAAAACTGGGGGGAGGGGTCAGAATGCGTAGTTCCAAGGCTATCAATTGGACAGTGCTGGGGTGCCATGTTTTGAGCAGCTCTCATTTTCTTCCAGCACAAACTGACAATGCGGTAAACTGCCACTCCCTTTTATACAGAGGGAAAAGTGTACATATGGGAGGGAATTACATTATTATCACTGATTTCAATGTGTGGAAGAAAGTAGAAAATTAGGTGAAAATTTCCCTTATTCCCACTTGCAAGCTGCATTCAGGTTGTGCAAACAAGGCAACAGTCTCATAAACAGGAAGCTGGTTTATTTTCATGCAAATTATTGTAATGGTGAAACCCCTACTGTAATGTCACAAAGGTAACTTTGTGCAAACGTGCTGAATAATCAGGAAGAAAAGTATATTTTTATCTTCCTGAAGTTGTGTTTGCCAAATTATTGTTGCAATATCTAGCATTCAAGATAGTCTATCCACCTGAAAAGGCAAGGTCTTCTATCTCCTTTTATAGTGCTTTGTATAAGTAACATTACAGAGAGACCATGCCCTTTGACCTGAACCCCTTGAGGACCAGTGGGGTGCACAACAAATTCCAAATCAATGCGTTGAACACCCTGAACTCCTCAATGGGTTAACATTAATGTGAGTGGCTGAAATACATTCTTAAAACTGGAAATGGGCCAGAATGAACCCTTTCAGTACCAGGAAGGTGCTTTTGACTAAAACAAAGGCATGGATTTTTTACAGTAAGGGTGGTAAAGCTATGGAATTCTTTGGTTTGGTATGTTGTACTTGCAGATAATGTAACTGCTTTAAAAAAACAATGGATGCCTATCTAGCACAGAACAATACTGAAAATTATGACAGATGGCTTCAATGAAGATAGGTTGTTTATCCAGGGAACTATCTCACTGCCATTTGGAGTCAGGAAGGAATTTTTTACCCACTTGTATCTAAATTGGAAATGGCTTTGAGGTTTGTTTGTTTTTTTTTTTTTTTTTTTGCCTTCCTCTGGATCAACAGGGGTGTTTTGGCATGGGCTGGACTTGATGGACGCAAGTCTTTTTTCAACCTTGTCAACTATGTTACTATGTAAGGTCCCGATCATATGTGGCCACCCCTCAGGCACTTACAGGGTTCAAACCAAATCTTCGGTATTAATTGGGAACTTTGTGAACTCTGAACAAAATAATAAAACATAAAATTGTAATATCTGGCTAAAAAGGGCAGTTCACCACTTTAGACCAATAACTTTCTGATAAACACATAACAGAAGAAAAAATCCTAGGATACAAGTAGATATAGCTATAGCAGGGTCATGGCATGAAATGTTTCACACAGTAGGCCTTTTCTTTTATAACAATAACAATCAAATCAAATGCCAGTGTCAGGAAAAGAAACATATTTCATTGTAATTGAATGTAACTATTTGGTTATATATACTTTCAATCATGTCCCGAAAGAATCCACCAAATGTCTTAAAAATGCCATATTTTCAAAAGAAAATTGGAGTTGTTCTGGAGTGAACCAAATGCCCTGTGTGTGTGTGTGTGGGGGGGGGGGCAGTAAAAATCCTCATTGATTTGAAGGGATAGTAATGGCTTAAAAGAATAAAAATAATATTGTAGATAATGGAAAAAGAAATTGATTGTTGCAAGTCCTATCTCTCCATATCAATACATCCACTTAGGACTTGGTTTGTTTGTTTTTTATCCTGAGATAACTTGAGTCCTTTATTGGGTTTTCATTGCTAACACAGATGTTTGAATTGATATTTACAGTGTTTTCATAATTTTCTATGGATGAAAACACCTCCTAACTTTATCACACAATGGCTCTTTTTTTGCTGGTATTTTTTCACAGCACAGACATTTCACTAGCTGACTCCAACAATTGGATCGAGCCCCTAAACTCTCCAAGTCCTATGTTATTCTATGGAGACACTGTGCTAAGAGATCTGAAGTTGGAGAAATCTTAATGCATTGAATTTAGAGCACTAGAGAAGTCATCTCCACTTTATCACCTCTTTATCACACCTTAAAGGGATAGTAATACTTAAAAATTACTATCCCCCAACTTGTAGCCCTTCAAAAACTGAGTAAAATGAGCCCAGCGGCATCTCTCAAGTTATCCGCTTTCAAAGTTCCCTCTCCCCTGACGTCCACAATCTAGCTGACAGCAGGGGAATCCGGACCTGGGACCGGCAGAGGCTCTGCAGCAGAGCAGAGCAATAAAAAAGAAATCCTTAACATAAAATGTCTTCTGTGTGTGCCTACAAACCAAACACATGTAGAAGACCTTTTTAGTGATGATTTCTTTTTTTATTACTGCAATCTCGGCTCTGCTGCAGCTAGAATGCTGATGTCAGGGGAAAGGCAAAAAGAGGGAATTTAAAAAAGGGATATCTTTCAAACCATTTAATGCATCCCCCCAGTGTGACTGATGTACAAAGAGAAGAACTAAAATAATTTGGGGTCATCCAATGGCACCATAAGGATAAAATTAAAACTCCTGTTGATATAAATGGGACCTTTAATGCTTGGAATGCTAGAAAGGTCTTAAATGCATTTCTTCACTATGCATTGAAGATCTGTCTAGCACTAAAGAGGATAAAAGCTTAATTTAACCCTTTAATGACTGCCTGATCTGGTGGGGGGCGGCCGTTATGGACCACAGTTTTTTTTTTCCCAATGAATTATGGGAGGGAAGAGTGGTGTGCAGCTACACTGCCCTTGGAGAATTCAGTGGCATACCAGGACTGTCACAGGTCCTTAATGCAAATCCACCGCTGACGTCCTGGCACATCACTGGTTCTCCAGAATTACTACAGTTGTTCAAAGTACACAATCCCTCTCTGTTCCGGACTTCTCTTTTCTGGCTTGACTTGCTTCTTTTTGCTATTCTTAATCTCCTCTCTGTCTCTCTCTAGCTGCTAAATAAACTACATTTTAGGGGCTTATGATCAAACCAAATGTTTGGGAAAAAACAGTAATACCTTAGGCCCCTTTCACATGGGCAACACCAACACAGGGATGATGCATTAGTGATTTCACCTGTGCTAAAAGACATGCTATTGAGCTGTGGTGTCTTTCAAAATAGTTATTACCTTGCATAAACATACCAAAGTCTGGCAGAACATTCACATGAATGGAATCGCCAATGAATGGCTGACCCATGTGTTAAAGGGATAGTAATACTTCGTTTTATCTTTATTTTATTTTGTAGGCATTAAAAAACATGAAGAACGATATAAGTCTTGTCTCTCAAACCTTTATGGTTTGAGAGATAGTCACAAGCAAAGTTTCCCCTCCAGCCCCTTTAACTAGTGTAAGCCATCTCTTCTCAGATGTGGAATGCAGTCCATAGACCAGACAGATAACAGAAGGGGACAATCTTCTTCCTATGACAACAATTAAATCCCTGACCCCCTTGACAAGCTTTTCAGGTTTTTCCCTTATCTTAATTGAAGATTGTCCCAACTTGCAGTCTACCTGGGCACCTCCCTTCTGCTCTGGCTGAACAGTGTTACATCAGTAAAAGGGGCGGGAGGGGGCCAATTTGTCATTGAATTACTCTTGAACTACAACTCTGACAGAATTGAAATAACACTCTCCAAAGTCCAAATACTATGATGATTAAGTAGAGCTGCTTTTATTATGAAACATTACTATCCCTTTAAGAGACTGTATGTGCCCACTGAGTAACATTTCAATATACTAATACCAGTTTATCATTTAGTACTTTGAGGTTTATAATTATTTTGATTGAGTGGAGGATGAGTGTAAATGTATTTTAGATTAACTCCTATGTTAAGAGGTCCCAGGTACTTTAAACATATCACAGAATCTTATAATCACTGAGAACCAGTATGTGAGCAACATTCCAGATATGAAGTAACCATCAAGGTGAAAAAGGGGTTAAAGCTTTCCCTTTAACTCTTTTCTGCCTGAGGTCATGAGCTCTCTGATCTTTTCAGAAATATTGTCCTATTTACTAAAACAAATAAACAGAATAAGTGCTGAGATATATACAATGCACGTAGCAAGAATTAATGAGAAATTTGGTTGTGTTAATGAAATTCCAAACTGTAACATTTTTTTTTAAACATGGGTAACCATGATAATAAATTACATGTTTATAATTATCATACATAAAAGATTTGTAATTTGTTTGAGCTGTATAATTCTCTAGTCTACAGTGATTTATGACCACTGGGCCTAATGCGTTTGTAGGGAGAATCTGAACCTTAATGGAAAAATGTGGACTTTGTAACATAATAATTAACTAGCCATGGGTGTGTAGATTATGATTACAGAGGAAAAGGCCAATGATGAATGAAACATACTGCTATGCTGGCATAAGAAAAGTCACACACAAAACAAAAAAGGAGAAATTATGTGTGTGTGAAAGAACGCACACATGTCTGAGAGCACACTTGTTGTGACGACTGGAGATGATGTGTGAAATGGTTTCACATCTCAAAGGAATCTGTCACAATTCGATACTAATATAAATGATGTGACCTTAAATTGATCGGCGGTAGCTTACACTGCTGTAATTAAACCACTCTTTCCTTTAACCCTTTGAGTGCCAGACAGGTTCGCAAACCACTGCAGAGCAATGCATTGCGTACCCCCTGGCACTCAAAGGGTTAATGCGTGAGGGATTGATATATCACCTACAATTTTAACTACCGTTGGACAATACTGAATAAATACAACAGGGAAAAACTAACAGTTTTTAATGTATAAGTAAAAGTTTTGATTTAAAGAATATACTGTCATTTAAAGGCCAATTACCTGGAACTGATCTCTTTTATGATGGGGGTTGGTGATTAATACTATAGGTCTCCTCTCTAATTTGTAATTTCTCTTTTTTTGTTTTGTGTATCACAATTTTAAAGATTTGTCGCGTTGCTATAAAGTATTATGCCATCTTCCTTCACATAATAAAAGCATTTAAATATTCTCCAAAACAGAATTTTGCTGACTGATACAATGTTAGCATTTGGAACGGGATAACATATAATAAGACTGTAGGCATGTTTAATAGGCTATGAAGTTCCAAATGGCTGGTTGCTGGAAAGTGGTAAGCCACTAGGACTATGCCCCATCAACTTTTTAAAGGGATAAGGGATAATAATGTTTTGCAAAAAAAGCAGCTCTGATTACTCTTCATAGTATTTGGGCCATGGAGAGTGTTATTTCAATACTGTCAGAGTTCAAGAGTAATTGAATGATAAAGTATCCCCCTCCCGCCCCTTTTACTGATGTAACACTGCTCACCTCAGAGCAGCAAGACTGTCCGGATGGATCTCAGAGAAGACAATCTTCAATGAGCATAAGAAAAAAACTGAAAAACCTGTCAAGGTGGGCAGGGTTTTCCTTACGCCCCAAACCAAAGTCCCTTTAATAAAAGGATGTGCAACCTGCTATCTCCAGCTACCGTTTGATTCCAATTCCAAGCATCCTCAGCTGGACAATGACCAGCTAAGGATGATAGAAGTTGAATGCCCATAACTAATAAAGCCCTGCAGGCTGCCCACTCCCTATTCTAAGCCGATGTATGATGGGTCAGTGGGGGAAGGGTTTGATAGGTCTGTCTGCCCCATTCCGGCCTATTTGCAGAAGCATAACCACAGTGGATGCATCTGGACCAGGGCTCAATAGGTTCTAGTTACAACCCTGGAAGAATATTTATATGTTAAATTTTTAACATACATATATTCTCACCCTCAATCCTAAAATCAGTCACTGTGAAAATGTTTTCTTGTATTTTAGCCAGAATTTCTTTGTGGCTCAATTAGATTTTTTTTTTTTTTTTTTTTAATCAGGAAAAATTCTTCACATATCTGTCTATTTCTCACACTATATTCAGTTAGCTGCCTAACAGTGCTGCCTTGTTCTGTCAGATAATTCTGTGTTGGATAGTCACTGCTTCATTGTTGTAAATGCCTGAGATTGGGAGTCAGATAGTCTGCCTCTGCTATGGAACAATTTTGTAGTGTAAGAATTTATGATACTTTTCATACATTACGATTAAACCGCACTACCAAAATGTAAATCAAATTATAACTAGAATTTCATATGTTGGATTTTAGAATTAGACCCCACACCGGTTCTACCCATCCTCGTATTCAATTCCCTAGGATAAACTTGAAAAAATGTCCTCCACAGGAAATCGGATACAATATCGACAACTTGGAACACTGGATTGTTTCTCAGAATTTGATCCTTGCAGTTAAAGAGGCATTATATCCAAAGGATGTGACTTAATTTGTTTAAGTAAATTACTTACCTAGTTAGACATCCTCCTTTATAATAAAACGCTAGCGATATTTGTCAGAAGCCGTCATGCACAGAAGAGACTGCGCACGTTCGGGCAATCTCTATTCGCAAGACTGCATCGCGTGGAGCAGTGAGGTAGCGGCTGCTTAATCCTTTGAGTGCCAGAGGGGTACGCAACGCATTGCAAAGCAATGCATTGCATACCCCTCTGGCACTCAAAGGGTTAACATTACCCGGACCTTGGCCCGTTTAAACGGGCTTTTACACTAGTTCTTTATAAAGAAACTGGATATATCTATATACATTTTTTGCACTGGAACTATATTCTCTTGGCAGTGTGATTTTACAGTGTTCTAAAGAACCACTGGTTCCCCCCTAATGGAACAAAAAGTTATTCTGTTAAACATATTAATAGCAGCTTTTTCCAACAGGTACAGTTTATTTGTAACTCTTCCAGTGCCAGAGGGGTACGCAATGCATTGCAAAACAATGCGTTGCGTACCCCTCTGGCACTGAAGGGGTTAAGGGGAGAGCCATAGATCACTAACAGTATATGAGACAAGAAAAATAAGTCAGCTGATTTTAATAAAAGTGTTATAATAGCACATACTCCATATACCTATGTTGTCTGCTGGCAGGGCTGGTGCAAGAATTTTTGCCACCCTAGGCAAAACCTCATTTTACCGCCCCCTTGGCCCACCCCTTTATACCTTATTTCTTCACTGAGTGAAAAAAATGGAGGCAACAAACAATGTCACTGGGCATCTCCAGAGGTAGGCCTCTTGCTCTCAGGGTACTGTGAGCACAGTCAAAAACATTAGCAATCAGCTACAATATCCCCAGAGCCCTCCAACTCCAGTAAACCCCTGAGCCTTACGTTTTCCTGCACTCCCCTTTTATTTATGACCTCGATTTGTGTGCGGAGGTTGAATATTTGGGTGTCTTGTATTTTTCAAGTCTGGAAAATCTCAGACATCAGATCCTGGTGTCCCTTCATGTCTGTGAGCCTGCAGGCCAGGTATGTGATATCAGACCTCACCTTTGCTGATAGTTCCTTGAATGTAAGCTTGGTTTGAGAAATCAAGTTATCAAAATCTCTCCTGGAAAGTAAGTTTGCCATATGGTCTATAACCCTCTGAGTGCCAGAGGGGAACACAACGCATTGCTATGCAATGTGTTGTGCATCTCTCTGGCACTCAAGGGTTAATGATGACTTCAAATGGAGAGGAGAGTGAGTCTCTGCTCTTGTAGAGGTAGTACTAAACAGAGAAGGCAGTCAGATTTGGTGCACGGACCACAATATTGTATGGTGTCAAAGGGGACATCCAGGAATTGCGGGGCCTCTGCAGGGACTCTGACTGTCCAAACTATTTTGTTGTTTGGACTTGTTGACTTTTTTGGGGATTATTTCTGATCTATTGATTCAGCTCAATAACAGAAAGAGGTCTAGGGAGATGGAGCACAGGAATTATGCAGCCACGTAAATCTCCAGCCACGGTAGGGCTGTAACTCAGAGCACAGACACCCCCAGTCCTGCTGCTGTACTCACCCTGCATAAGTCAGAGCGCACCGCCTCCTCTGAAGCGCTCTGCCGGATCTCTGCTGCAACCCCCGGATTCAGAAGTCTCTGGGGGTATTAGTCAGGCCTCTTCCGATCTAGTCGCACACTGAGTTCCTCCTCTGACTGCTGCTGCCAGTATTGAATCCTGCATGGTCACTCCGCTCCTGTGACCATTTCCAGACCACCATGCACTATTACGCAAGAGCGCAGCATCACACGCACAAGCAGCCAATGAGAGAGGAGTATCCTGTCAGAGCACTCCTCTCTCATTGGCTGCAGTGCGAATGGGCAGCCAACCTGCTAGAAAGGTTATAGTGGACGGTGGGGCACATCTAATGCCGTCCATATGTGTAACTTTTCACTGTTAGGCACAGCAGCCGCTGATGTGCATGTGGTTCTGCTCTGCCTCTTCAACTGTGCCCCCATAGATGTGCGCCCTAGGCTGGAGCCTACCTCGCCTATAGGTGGCACCGACCCTGTCTGCTGGATGTACTTAACTCCATTTTCAACAGGTATTTTTATGATGACATGTTTAAATGATGTGTAGGTGGAGTTCTGACCTCATGGCATTAGTAAAAACTGCTTATGAAAGATGCATACTACAGGGCTATATAGGATCCCACTGTAGAGCAGAGGTTGTTAACCTTTGGTTCTCTAGTTGCTTTTGGACTATAACTTCTATTATCCCCAGCTGGCTGTTGAATTACAATTCCCATCAACAGCTGCAGAGCCAGATTTTACCCATTCTTGTTCCAGGATTGCAGTAGTTGATGTGCAGAACAGCAGTATGTATCTTTCATAAGAATATAGTATTACTGGAATGAGTCAGCAGCCCAATGCATTGTTTAGTTTATAGGCCATTCCTAGCTCCATTGTCATTATCTTAGCATAAAGCATGGTGGTAGACTATCCTGTACATGGTATAGTGTCCATTTTTAGGGAAGGCTTGCCTGTCCATATGCAGGTCTTCCCTAACTGCCAACTCTCCCTCCCCTATATTGACCATGTAGATCCTGACAAAGAGTTCTGCTTGGTTGATATGTCTCAGAAATCAATATTTATATTATCCCACATCAGGCTGAGGGTTAATCACAGATAGGACTTACAACTCTCCCATAACACGCAAACTAGTGCCTTGCAAACCCCCTCTACACATATCTGAGTGTGTGTTCTCTCTTGGGAGAATATATGGTAGATGGGTGCCCAAAAGGACAATTTCTTATAGGATTCCCAATGCTGAAGCCTTTGCTGATCAAATAAGTGAATGTTAGAAATTGAAAAAATCCCCTGGCAATGCTATTTTGGAGTTCATTCTGCTTGAAGCATTGGGGAGTTCCCTGGCAATGCTATTTTGGAGTTCATTCTACTTGAAGCATTGGAATGTTCAACTGATTTTTAATATCCAAAATAATATACAGCATAGGCTAAGCTTGTTTAATACATGGTTCCATATGCACGAAGTGGAGCAATTTTGGGGCAAAAAAACATGCACTGCAATCCTCTCTAGCATTCAAAAAGTAAAAATCCCATTTAAATCAATGGCCATTGTTATTTTATGACGCAAAAGGTTTGCTCTAGAATTGCTCCAGTCCTTCATTGTGAATGTGGCCCACAGTGAGATGCTTACAAGAAATCAAACAACAAACATGTTCTACAACCCTGCACAACAGAATTGCAACAACCAGCAGTGGACATAGAAAAGTGCCATGGCACTTTGGTGTGCCACGGGCATTAACTTAGGGTGCCCTGTGTTTTCTATAAAGACTAACAAAAATGATTTTTAAATAAAGAATTATAGAAATTGTTCTGCACAATATGTTTAGTTATGGTATTCTGATTATATGACCTAATAATACTGTATATTTATGTATTGTACCCTTCATTATGCCCTTGATAAAGTACATTAAATACGTTAGGGGTGCCCCAAATGTTCAATGTTTGGGGTTCCCCGAGTAAAAAAAGATTGAGAACCACTGTTATACACTGACACACTGAGAGACAGTTAATGGGTGGAGCACCACTCAGTTCCTTGGCCTGCTCAGTTCTTACCTACAGCTTGGCTCTCACTGTTCCTTGCTACTAAGAGCTTACCACTGAGCTTGGCCAGGCAAAAGTTACAATCATTTAGTGAACACTAATTTAAAAGTCCCCTATTTTTTTAAGCACCTTGAGGGATGTTGTAATAAAGAAAAGGTGGTTGTGTAAGAGTGAGTCATTATTGTGTATAAATGTCAGTAGGGAAGAACTAAGTTAAGTGATACTAAATAAACAAAGTTTCAAGATAAGAAGTATTAGCAGAGCCTCTGTTACTAGAATTCCCAAGCTCTATTCATAAGAACATATGCATATGGCTTTAATATGTGTATATTTTTCTGATTGGAGCTGGGCCTGGTTCCCCAGCTATATCCCTAAGAAAATGTACATGTAGCAAGGCACAGTGAGAGCCAAGCTGTAGGTAAGAACTGAGCAGGCCAAGGAACTGAGTGGTGCTCCACCCATTAACTGTCTCTCAGTGTGTCAGTGTATAACAGTGGTTCTCAATCTTTTTTTACTCGGGGAACCCCAAACATTGAACATTTGGGGCACCCCTAACGTATTTAATGTACTTTATCAAGGGCATAATGAAGGGTACAATACATAAATATACAGTATTATTAGGTCATATAATCAGAATACCATAACTAAACATATTGTGCAGAACAATTTCTATAATTCTTTATTTAAAAATCATTTTTGTTAGTCTTTATAGAAAACACAGGGCACCCTAAGTTAATGCCCGTGGCACACCAAAGTGCCATGGCACCCTGGTTGAGAATCACTGGTGTATAAGAAAACTAAGCTGTGTATTAGAGTCCCCCCAAACCTAAACATTTTTTTCATTGAATAAAAAGTTACGAAGGAAACAAATCAATTAGTGCTCTGTATTCTGTACATTTTTAACAGCAAAGACTCAAGGCCCGGATTCACCAATAGGCCGACTAGGCACTGGCCTAGGGCGCCTGATTTTATGGGGAGCCCATCTAGGACAATATTAGATTGTACAGTTATCCCTGCTTTTACTTTTAGGGACCAGGTTCACTACAGGTAAGACCTAGAGTTGCCTATATCTGTAGTGTAAAAAACAAACCAATACAAAAGTGATATCTTTTTGGCTGACTAGCTTTAGAGTGCAAGCTTTCAAGACAACTTAGGTCTCAACATGCCTGACTTTAGGTTATAGTGCCATAGCTTATAGTGCCATAAGGTGGAGAGGGTTTTCATTTACAGTAACTGATAATACCCTGATTAGCTACTGTATAATGTCATAGTTTGGTTGAACATGTGATCAAATTGAGGCAAAGAAGGCTTTCTGTTACAGTCACTCATAATTTACACATAGGATATAGCGTTGGACTGAACAAATAAACCAAATTTGGTATAATTTTCATAGACATGGTTCAATCCACATCTGATTATTATCTGTATATGGGGCTTTATGTTATCGTGCCATGAGAGAGGGGTTTTCAGTTACAGTAACTGATAATATCCTGATTGAATAAAGTGCGGCAGCTTTGGTTGAACTTGTCAACAAATTGGGTTTGCATCTGAAGATGAGGTGATGATTTACAGTTATAATATTTTGAATTATGTATAGCTGGTTTAATGAACATAAAGTGGAGAGGGATTATAGTCACTGACAATATCCAGAGTGAATACAATTTCATATTTGGATTTGACAAGAAATTGAATTGTGGGTTGATGGTTATAGTGGCGTGTTAAAGGGATAGTAATACTTCGTTTTAACTTTATTTTATTTTGTAGGCATTAAAAAAACATGAAGAATGATATAAGTCTTATCTCTCAGACCTTTATGGTTTAAGAGATATTCACAAGCAAAGTTTCCCCTCCCGCCCCTTTTTCCTAGTGTAAGCCATCTCTTCTCAGATGTGAATCTGGTTGTAAAACCAGACAGATAACAGAAGGGGACAATTTTCTTTGTATGAAAACAATGAAAGCCCTTCCCCCCTTGACAAGTTTTTCAGCTTTTTCCCTTATCTTAATTGAAGATTGTCCCTCTCTGCAGTCTACCTGGGCACCTCCCTTCTGATCTGGTTAAACAGGGGGGGGGATACTTTGTTTGTGAATATCTCTTAAACCATAAAGGTTTGAGAGATAAGACTTATATCATTCTTCATGTTTTTTTAATGCCTACAAAATAAAATAAAGATAAAACTAAGTATTACTATCCCTTTAAGGTTCTCTCTGAAATGTACTACAAACTTTAAGCTACTTTAAAATGGAAATTAAAAGGCCAAAAAAGTTCATTAAAGCAAACATTAAAGGTCTCACTAAAGGGCCCAAAACCTGGTAAATTATGTCTGAACCTTAACTCCAACCCCTTGGGCTTTGCGGATAACAACATATATGATATCTCAATTGGCATACTCACTATTGGATTAAATTGAATTTAATTTAGATGTATTTATAGTAAGATACAACCTCACTAAAGGAGGAATCAAAATATTTTATGTAAAAGCATTTAAACAAATGTATAAGAATTGGGAAAGGCCATAAGGAAAAATTAGGTGGAGCACACCTAAGTGTGAGTGGCAGGGAGTTGCAGGTTGCAGTGGCAGCACTCAAGAATGCCCTACTATCTATGGTGTGATGACTCATTTTTTACTCCACCAGCAGGACACCTCTGCTGGTGATGGTGTCATGTCACTGATGACAACACATGTGATATTGTCAATGACATGTTACTAATATTGTACCACATATGACATCACAAATAACATAATCTCATATTAAAATTTGCTAGGATGTTTATCAGAAGCTGTCATGAGAAGTAGAGAGGGCTGCGCACGCTGCAGTCATGCGCAGGAGAGACTGCCTGCGCCACTGCTGAAATGGAGTCACGGTATGCTATTTTATTACCTGTGCCGTGACTAACACCTGTTAAAAAAGAACGACTGTTGTCTGATTAGTGCCTGTAGAAAACAATGGAAAAGCACATACATCCTGTGCAGTGGCTGTTAAACGGATAGTAATACTGGTTATAAAGTAGTTTGCCGAGTCTTCTTTAGAGTAAATGTAACACATTGCCTATAATTATCTACTTACTTCTGTGCAGTTCAAAAGATATTAAGTGGAGAAAGATCCCCTGCCCGCCCCTTCTGGTCACTTCACGCTGAATCTTCATTCTGGTCCGGATGGACGCAGCGATGTACATACTTCCGTAAGCAAAGGGAAATCTTGCCCTCCTTATAATTACTGAAGTTTGTCCCTCACTGCATCTGTCCGGTCCCGGGACCAGATTTCACATTCAGTGGGAGGTGGCCAGAAGGAGCAGGTGGGGGAACTTTCTCCAGCTAATATCTTTTGAACTACACAAAAGTAAGTAGATAAACATAGCGCAATCTGTTACATTTACTCTAAAGAAGACTTGGTGAACTACTTTATACTTTGTGTTAGGTCTAGTTGGCTGGGCAGGGTTTATTTTCGTGTCAGTGATGATAGTGTTTGGGAGGGTGGGGGCAGGGTAATTGTGCAACTAACTCAAGGTCAACATATGACACTATGTCAGACATTGAGAGTTAGCTAGTTTCCTTAGATGTTCCTACTTCTCACGCTAATTAGCTGTAGTTGTGAGAATAGAAAACTGCCACATGTGTTAGGCGCAAGTCGGATTTGTTTTCTGATCTGTACTTATTTTTGTCCTAACATCTATTTTAACATCCCTAATAGAACCAAACTTGTGGTGTCTTGGCACTGCACAGACTAAAATATTAATATGTTTTGGGAGTAGGGGCCTAATTTGATTCAAAATAATGTATATATTTAAAAAGAATCATGTTGTAATTAGTTACTGCCCTTTGAAATAATTGTATCCCTTGCTCTTTATAACACTGAATACAAATTAAAAAATAATGCATACCCCATTTGCCTGAAAGTTCCTCCTGAGCTACAGATCATACCTTTGCTTACTGTTTGAGTTAGGAGTAACCAACACCTTACTTTTACTCTTTAAGTGCCAGAAGATGCTTTCTTTCTTTCACTCATGTTTTAGCTATCAGAGTTCCATCCATTGCTCACTTCTGAGTCACTGAATTGTTTAATTTGGGCTGCAGGAGAATAGTTTTTACAAATAATGGGGAATAAGGATAAAACCCAAAAATGAGCAGAAAAACTAACTGCATCATGGCGATCAAATAGAAATTACTAAAATCCCATTGTTTTAAATGTGGTTTTAACCCCTTCAATGATAGAGGGGTCCCTAATTCATTGTGAACATACAAGTTTCACTATTAATATGGATGCATGTGATTACAGTTGTTGATCAAGTCATGTATAATGTCATATAATTGTTAATGCCGTATATATCATAAGTGATGTCATTGATGGTATTAATAGTGATGTCATGTAGAATATCATTAGAAAAGTACTGGGGACCAGGGTTATGGCTCACAGCAATTTAGTGAATTTCACAGCTTTAATGGGAGTGAGTAGCAACCTTGACATTCGCTACAATTAAATGCTGCCTTTAATATGAAAAAAAAAAATCTATATCTGACATCATAGATATAATCAATTATTTTACGGTCTTATCAGAATTCACTCTAAATTATAACAAATCACAGACACTACTCTTCTCCCACAAAGCTTCCATAGCATGACAACATCATTCCCATTCCACTTTACAGAGAAGAAAATTACATTTCTTAGTATCAACCTAAAAATTAAGTCCATTATTGGACAGAATGAGGCAGAGGCAAAAGTAAAAAAATTGTGTTTGGTAATATCTGCGAATTGAGATTTGTGAATGATGAGCTGGCTGGTTATAGTGAGGAGGTCCTTAGGGAGTTCAAAGGTTGGAAACATTGTGAAGTGCCGATTATAGATTTAATATGGGTATACTGAGGACAGACTTTTTTCCAGGAGTGTGACATTGATTTCTCTTTTCTAGTTTGATGGACTTTTCTGGTTTGGTGGTTCTGGATATACACTCCTCTGATTAAGTGGCGGAGGAGAGGCCTTTTCTAAGTCATTTTCGCAAGCAAATATTACAGGAGATTTCCTTTCATATTCGCTTATGAGTACCTCTGTCCATTTATCAAGTTGCTTTCTTATTAAAACACACTATACTATGATTACTTATTTTTAGTCTCTTTGAGGTCTACATTTAGCGGAGATTTATATATCTTCGACAATAAGCGTTATCATATTATTTTTCAAGTATCACTTCTAACCTGGGAGCACATATGATCTTGATAATTTTTTCTGTATCAGTTTGGTAGAGTGTTTTGTAAGTTTGTTGCACTTTGTGTGAGTTCACTTTTTATTGTAAACACTGGTAGTTTTTTCTTGTGCTTGCTATATAGGGCATTCTGATCCATCATGTGAAAAAATAAAAAAAAATGTGCATTATTCTCCTCAAGCTAAAACAATCCCTTTCCCAAAACCCATCTAGTTAGACTCATAAGAACTGCAATAAACTGTATCCATAATATAGACACATTCACAACAATTAGAGAAACTTTTCTCAAAATGAAAAGACAATTATTTTATCATCAGTGTCTGCAGAGCCTGGCAGTTCACTTTACACTATAAAGGCACGTCCAAATATTTACCATTCTTGGAAATCTTGAAGGCACCCCAGAAAGGAGAATCTGCACATGGTCAGGGAATGGTATATCACAGAAGGAGACATGATTGATCTAAAATATCCATTTTCTCCTTTCAAACACTGAAAAAATATTCTTCTTTCTATAAGCAACCCATTTTACAAAGAATATCCTAGGCCCTCAGCCCTTGATAGAAACAGACACACCAGGACATACTTGATAACAAGAGAAATGTCAATGTATTCTTAACTGGTAAAAACACTTAGTAAATAGTTAAATTACATATATAAAAAAATGTTTCATTTATATAACCTACACCAAGGAAATATTTGAAAAAAACCAACACAGCTCCAATAGAAAAAACCCAAAGTTATCCTGATTTTTACTTCAAAGAGCAAGTTTCAATCTGATAGAGCCGTATATGGAGATTGGCTCTCTCTGAAGTCTTAAAGTTTACTCTTTGACACAAACTTTGTGGGCTGTTTTCACAGCTGTCATAGACCTAACCGGAGGGCCTGACACTAAGGGTCTATGAAGGCTGTGAGAACAGCCCACAAAGTTTGTGTCAAAGTTTGGCTGAGCTCTGCTGCTCGATTCTGCTGTCTGAGCTAATCCAGTGCTCTGCTATCCATTACTGCTGCCTTTCCTTTGCTGAGCTGGCTGAATCAGCTGATCTCTCTGTGTTTGCTCACCTGACTGCTATCAACCAACCACCAACCTTCCCAGGGTATTTAAAGCAGCTTGGCTCACTACCTGATTTCCCTTGTGTCTGATTCTGGAGCAAGCACGTTATCCTGAGTTGCTGATTACCTGTGTATGACCTCTGATGTCCCTTCTGGTTTCTGACTGCTGGCCTTGTTCCTGACTTCACTGATCTCCGCATTCCTGGCCCCGGCTTGGCTGAGTACCTGGCTTGGTTCCTGACCCCGGTTTATCTTTTGGTTTACGCTTCTTCATCACGATTTTGCTTTGTTTGCTTTTGTTATTTCAATAAAGGTGTTTTGCATTTTTACATTTTGTGTCCTGTCTGGTTCCTGGTCCCTCACAGTTTGGGACTATGACCCACAAACTTTCAGGTTGCTATCCAATCTGCTTCCAAACAAGTGGGTTGGTTTCATGCCCAACCCTACCTCCACCAAACAGCAGGTACAAATCATTTCAGACTTGCAGAGCACAATCCTAGGTGTCTTGCAGTTTAAAAGCTCCATATAAATAGACTAGAACATGTATCTGTCCCCTGTGTTGCAGATGGTTTGTTCCACGAATTGATCTTCGTTTGCTTCCTGCATAAGGGCCCTAAACAGTAAAATAATGATATTTCTACTTTAACCAATGTCGTGTTATTCACTTAGTCTTCAGAGTGGCACCCTCTCATTTTTAGCTCTTTGAATGTCAGGGTTGGCCAACACATAGAAAAGCTGGACTACAAATTGGCCACTTGTATCCAGCAAGATTAACACATTTTTAAAATAAATATTTTGTCTTTTTGTCTGTAAAACAAATTAGCACTTCTGTCTGTCAAGTTACCTCAAGCTGGATTTTTGCAGATTTAGATGCCTGCTTTGATGCATTATCAGATTTATAACAACTTTCACATTTCAAGGAATATTTTTTTTCCGGTCTTGAGATCAAAGCCTTGCTAATGAATATAGGGTAGGCTACAGTGTAAGGAATTTTCAAAGAGCCAGTCTTGATTGTTTTTGTATCTACCAATGTTATCACAGGGAATCCCCTTTATGAGGTCCTATAATAACAGTGTTATCCAAGCATTAACCAAAACTAGACAGCAAATTCACATTTTATTTTCAAATAGTCCACTACTAAGGCAGATTCTTGAGATAAGATAATATGGTCTGTTTTTAGTAGAATCGAAGTAGCCAGACAAAAGACACCGCCATATCCCTGTCCCACACAAAAACAACAAGAGATATAAAATGACATTTCAGAATGATCTGATTATACTCCTTAGAGGCAGTGAGGCTGACGTATAATTGAAGCAGTTAGGCAGCAAACCAATTGCATCACAGTGGACAAATATAAATTCTGAAATGGCACTCGATTTAACTTGGCAGTTAACCCCTTAAATGCTAGAGGTGTGGCCAGGAGCGCCAGGCACTTGCCTTAAAACGCTCTCTGGAGACAGACATCCCCTCCATTCCACTTTACCCCTAGCAGACATGCTCAGTGTTAAAAGTGACCTCAAAAGGAGGGGGCATCAGTGTAAATATTTCTGTTAGACTTCTTTTTTATATTCTTAACTTATATTGGGCTGTGTAACCTCCTATCTCTGGTCTCCTTGATGGATACAGACTACAGTGCAGGCTGTTACCTGGTTCTGTTGGAGGATGGCTTTCCCTCTCTGCTTCCTTCCTCTTCTCTCTGCTTGGCTATTTCTGAGACTGAAGAGGCTTCCAGTTTTCAAAGTGCACAGGTCCTGTGAGTATGTCCCTGTCCATCTGTCTAGTAGTCCCTTTCTATCTGTCTGTTGTAGAATTGCTAGTTCTGCACTCTACTCTTCTTTTCTGTCAGCCCTATTCCCCTTTCCCTTCTCTCCAGAGGTGGCCTCCTTCGTGATTTTCTAAAATTGTAACCACATTTTAGTCAGCCTTCATAATGAGACAGTGGTGCCTTTAAGAAATGGGTGTTCATGGTGGCCAAATAGGATGGGGCTTTGTTAAGTTAATATTTCTGCTGCACTGGGTGGATTTGGTGGTTAAATGGGGGCTTAGTCTTCTACTGAAAACTGATTAATCTCATATGCAGTATAAGTAAAAATAACTTCTCTTTACAAAAATACTATTGTTTAAATTTACAGATATACAAAACAAAAGCTCACTGAATGACTTAAAGGGAGTAACTTATATAACTGGAGGGGGATACATACAGCAGGTGTTGTAGTTGGTTGATCAGTACGTTTCGTGTTTGAGAACACTTAGGGCCCGATCCAATTGCCACCGGTAAAACCCACGGTACGGCAAAAATGAACAGAGAACGGTACACACTCAGTGGTATCTATGGAATTCAATTGCCCTACCAACATGAACCATGATGAGCATTGGGACACAGAACCTAACTTTGGCTCAGTGTGCGTCGTGGATTTTTTTGACCTATTACTCATGCTAAATAGTGTGAAAAATGGAAACATCAAAGGAAACCAGCTAACACTTTTGTTTGACATACTATCAAACACTGAGCGTGAACAAACACAGTTACCCTCCCACTGGCCCCACACTACCCCTAACATTAACAATAAAGTGTACCAATATTAGCCCTAACACAATGTTAGGGTCCAGGAACCAGACAGACAGAAAAATGTAAAGTGCAAAAGACCTTTATTAAAGTAACTAAAGCAAACAAAGCAAAATTGTGATTCAGGAGCATAAACCAAAAGACAAGCTGGGGTCAGGAACCAAGACAGGTACTCAGACAAGCCGGGGTCAGGAATACTGAGGTCAGGGATGTCAGAAACAAGCCAAGAGTCAGAAGCCAGAAGGGACGTCAGAGGAAGCCAGGTCATGCACGGATAATCAGGAACGCAGGAGAAAGCACTAGCAGCCATAAACAACATAAGGGCTAGGAGGAAATGAGCCTAGCTGCTTTAAATAGCCTGAAAGGGGTTGGCTGATAACAGTCAGGTGAGTAACCATGGAAACAGAGAGGTAAAGGCAGTTTGTTAAATCATAAGCTGAGTCAGTCTGACACAGGGAAGGAAAGGCAGCTAGTATACAGCGGCAGAGTGTTAGAGCAGTTCAGCCAAACCGTGACACATTATCCTATCCCCCAGAGCTGTAACACTTACCTAGCAGTCTGATGTCTAGCGGGGTCTTCTGCACCCTGGTCTTCCTCTTGAATTCTTCTTCTGTAAGCTTCCAAATTCTTCTTCATCTGTCGTATTTTTCTTCATCTGTGTTCTTCTTCAGTTTTCTTCATTAAACATAGTATTGCACCTGTAAAGAAAAAATATTATTAAAATTAAATCTTTCCTTAAAGTTATGCTGCCGCTGCCAGAAAAAAAGAGCAAAAACTCACCCTCCTCCTTCTATCTTTCGGGCCGGTGCCCAATCCCAACTGAGGGAAATTTGAACAGGGACTGCCTTTTATATGGCCAGTCCTTGTTCAAAATGGTTCCCATGCTCCTATTGGCTGGGATGTGGGAATACGCAGGGCACAGAACGTGCCCTGCAGTAACCACACCTCCAAGCCAATCAGCTTGTAGCTGGAGGGGAGACTAAATGCCCTAGAAGCTGATTGGCTGGAAGGTGTGATTACTGCAGGACAATAATCAATGAGACTTTGGTTTCTTTCTTTCCTTGTAATGTAACTGGCTTGACCCAGAATGTCTACTTATTTCTTACCCAGGGTTCAACAGCGGCGCAACCATTTGAGTGCTTTGCAATGCATTGGGTACCCCTCTGTCAATAAAAGGGTTAAATATGGCTCTGGGGTTAACATAAAATATATATCTGTTGGTTTTGTAGTTATAAACTAAAAGCCCCACAGGAATCATTCAGTCTGATTTTATATGAACCTCCTTTTCCCTTTTTCACACTAAAGTTCGCAAATAGGAAATATTTTCCAAACAGCTGCTGCGGATTTGTGTCTGGAATCTTAATATCTTCTCTTTTTTCCAGGGTGTGAACTTTTCACGGAAGGGACACCAACGTATGTGATTGAGGAAGCAATAATACTGGCTCTCTGATCTGATCCTGTAATTTTAGAAAGAAATAAAATAACACATGGAGAGGAAGGATTAGCAACACTTGTCTGCCAACTCCACGTCTCACTGTGAACCGGCCCTGTGAATCTAATTGGACATTTGATATGATTTGTGTTTAGAAATAATTAAACAGTGTTGTTTCATGCCTAAATATTGACAAACAAATAATATTTTAGTGCAAACAATTTTATTTTAGTTAAAACAACTTGCTGAAGGCAAAAAAAAAAAGATTAATTCTAACAGATTATACACACAACACGGCATTTAGATCAATGTTTCACAAATGTTTTGCAGCGATCAAACACATTTGTCTCAATTAAATCTAAGTGGAACTCTCTCACTTCTTAACACCTTGGATTCTAAAGATTTCTCCTTCAATATTTTTTTCTTTGAGGTTGCTAATGTATAGGTCTTATTACAAAAGATATTTAACATAAAACATAATTGCACTGTGTAAAATGTTAACAATCTCCCACATGTCCACTGGTAATCTTTGAAACAAACACACGCACACACAGACATGATCTGCCACCCAGCCTTGTTCCAGTCCTACTGATAGTCACAGAAACACACATACACTGTGTGACACTCCAGCCTTATTTGGCTGGTAGTCATATAATCCCACATACACTGACACCCCAGCCTGGATCCATTGTCCAGTGGTAGTCACAGAACTTCACAGATACTGTTTGAGACCTCATTCTTATTCCACTGTCTTACTGGTAGTCACAGAAACAAACATACACTGTCTACCACTGTAACCTTTTTCCACAGTCCCACTGGTAGTACCAGAACCATACATACATTTTCTGTTTTCACAACCTTGTTCCACTGTCCATTGGTAGTCACAGTAACACACATAACAACCCAGCCTTGTTCCACTGTCCACTAGTAGTCACAAAACCGTACATTCACTACCTAACACACCAGCCTTGATCCAATGTCCACTGGTAATCACAGAACCACGTCTACATAGTAACAGTAAAATAAATCAAAAAAAGACACAAGTCCATCAAGTTCAACCTTTGCCTCATAACTCAGAGAAATGAGAATTAGATAGCTTTCCTGCTGCCAAATACGTTTTTATCTTTATCTGACCTTCCTGTTTTGCCTAATAATACACAGTATAACCCTGTATGTTCCCTCTTGAAAGAAATGTATCTAATCTTCTCTTAAATGTATCCATTGTATCTGCCATTACCACATCCATGGGCAAGGAATTAAACAATTTAACAGACTTTACTGTAAAAAAAAAAACACCTTATTTTACTTAAGTTTAAACCTCCTTTCCTCTAATCTCAATGGGGTTTCCTCTGGTTATTTGATCAGGCCTTGGAATGAATAGCTCACCAGAGACATCCTTGTACTGACCTCCCATATACTTGTACATCGGGATAAGCTCTCTTCGTAGTCATCTTTTCGTTAGCGTTAATAAACCAAGTTTGTTTAATCGTTCCGCATACATAAAGTCCTCCATTCCCTTTATTAATTTTGTTGCTTTTCGCTGTACTCTTTCCAGTTCTACAATATTCTTTTTCAGAACTGGTGCCCAAAACTGCACTGTCTGTTGTCTGTTTCCTCAGCCTTTTCACATTTTCAGGTAAGAAATCCAAGAGTCATTGTTACTTGGTTCCAACTGAGATGGGAAAACAAATTGTCTAAAGGTCGTGATCAGGTTTTCAAAGGGCCAAATGCACAAAGAAATGTGTAGTGATTCGCACACCATTGGCACTGTAAGGTACAGATACATATTCACAAATTCCCATGTAATTAACTCTTTGAGTGTCAGAGGGGTATCCAACACATAATACCTCTCTGGCACTCAATGGGTTAAATCGGGCTTTTAACCCCTTGAATTCTAGAGAATTCTGCCTCAGTATTCATTCCAGGCAACCAAACCATAGAGAAAATTATTTGCTATTGGTTATTGGGATTGTCTGTCAGGATTAAGATAAGTGGGGCTTGTTGTTATTATTATTAGAAGGTATTAGGGTTTATTTAACACCTTAATGACCAGAGGGATGTGCAATGCATACCCTTCTTAAAGGGTTCATTGATAACATTTTATTCACACAGACAGTTTTTATAAAATAATTGACACTTATGGAAGTGTTAGGGCCTTATACAGAACGCTATAGAGTAGCAATGCTGGAGCAAACCAACTCCCGCACGAGGAAAAAAATAAAACATCCCCACATTTCTAATTTGTTTAAAAAGTGCTATTAAACCCTTGAATTGCAAATCAATGTGTTGGAGTCCTCTCTAGCATTCAAGGGGTTAACATGGAATTTCCATCCGCCATGCTGCAGTCGGTCTGACCCAGAATTGCTCCTGTAATCACTTTGCAATACATATATTTCTTAACTGTATGTCATAAATTTACCTTAAATAGCTTCTTGATATGACTAAACAGGAGAGTGGCACTCAGGAAAAGTGTGTGCTAGCATCCTGCACACATGGACTGTAGTTTTATCTGTGCTCTCGGAGGAAAAGCAGGAGGGAAGCTCAGTCTGAGACATCTGCAGGATATGGTAATCAAGGATACCTACAAACTGGCAGATGAATAGGAAAAGATGATGGTTTTCAATGTCTTCTGTGAAAATGCTGGATGGGAGGCCATTTCCTATCTCAATATAGCTCCTCGCAGTATGACCACAGAGGGAATAGTATAAACAGTTGTCTGACTCCACACAGGTGTTCGGGGGGGGGGGGGTACAAACAATCCATCTAGCATTCTACACACATTCAGGAAGGTTCAAATGAGTATATCTGGAGGAAATCAACTGCGTGTTTGGGGGCAAATAAAAAAAAATCCCTAATACTGATATTTATAGTTCTTTTAACCCTTGAATGCTAGAGAGGTCCCTAGTGCATTGCTTCCCCAATTAACCCTTTCAGTGCCAGAGGGGTACACAATGCATTGCGTACCCCTCTGGCACTGAAAAGGTTAAATAAATGAGAATTTGGGTAGAATTTCATTTTTTCCCCTTCAGTGCAGTTGATTTGCTCCAGAATATCTCATCTTTATGTCCCTAAATAAAGCTTTGTCACTGCAAATAAGAAACACATGGCTGTGTTCAGGAAAGGAGACAGTTAAAATTCTAGGTCAAACCAACTGACTCACAGGACACAAATATCCCATACAGCCAAGACATAAAAGGGACAGCAATACTTAAGATATAAAAAAGAAATAAATATGTTGTAGGATTTATCCCCACAGTAAAATAATGGAACTCCCAATGCTGAGATGTCTTTTATTCAAAAGTTAGTGCAGCTTAACTTGAATTTTTTTGGTACAATATCATAGTGGCCTGAAATTGTAGAGTGGCACTGTTGCTATACCGTCCTATGGACAGCTCTGGTCAACTGACCATAAATCTCCATAGGATGGTGTAGCAAAAGCGCCACTGTATGATTTCAAGCCACTGTGATATTGCACCTATAAAATTCATGTTTGAGTTGTAATAACTTTTGAATAAAACACCTCAAAGCAGTGGGAGTACCCTTGTTGTTCTCAGGGGGGATAAACCCTACAACATATATATTTTTACATTTTAAGTATTACTATCCCTTTAGGCTGTCCATGCTGCACCCAGATCCGAGTAGGTGGAAGGGTCCATCAATCTCCTCCCATTATATCATTGATGCAGTGTGAATGAGCACTGTACATTCTCCCAAACTTTGCTTCAAAACATCCTCCTCACTTTCATGTTTGTGTGTTCATTCCTGGTAACCCATGCTCTGCCTGTAATAAACTAGGTTTGTTTACCTTAGAGAAGAAGCGTGTAAGGGGGTCGTGCAATTAACATTTATAAACATAGTAACATGATTGATGAGGCCAAGAAAAGACATGCATCCATTAAGTTTTGACTAAAACAAAGGCAGTAAAGTTATGGAATTCTTTGGCTCTGGATGCTTGCAGATACTGTAACTGCTTTCAAAAAGTAATGGATACCTATCAAGCACAGAACAAAATTGAGAATTATGACAGGGAAAAATCTTACTGCCATTTAAAGGAATTTTTTTTTTTTACTCACTTCGAACTTAAATGGAAATGGCTTTGTGCATCCCTCTAGATCAACAGGAGTGATATGGCATGGGCTGAACGCAATGGAATGTCTTATCAACTATGCTTCTGTGTTACGAAGTTCAGCCCTTGCCACATCACTCTTGTTGAGTCATAGGAAGGCAACAAAACTCTCTTGAAACCATTTCCAATTAATACCTCATGTGAGTCAGATGTTTGTCTTGATCAATTTCTTACCTGCTTTGAAAGCACACAAGATTGTTCCAAGTTAGAATGGTATCCAATACTTCATTTTTAAAACTTATACAGTATTTGTAAAAACAGCTTCCCAAGGCAAAGATTCCAACCCCTTACCGCCCTTACAATAAAAACATCCCTGTCTTTGTTTTAATCGAAAGGGCCTTTCTGCTGAGAAGAGGAAAACAAACAAAATAAACACAATATTGCATCATTTAAGAATAAAGACAGGGATTTGTTTTTACACAAGGGGAGGTAAGGATGTTGAACTCCTTGCCCCAGGAGGCTTAGGACAATAATTATGGCAGTTGTTTTCAGTGCAAATAGGATGTTGATCAAGGTAGAGTAATTCTGACTGCTGCTTGGAGTCAGGAAGGATTTTTTTTCTTTTTAACTTCTTCTAGATCAACAAAAAACATTGATGCGGCAAAGGCTGAATTTGATGGATACAAATTCATCAACTGTTACTATTTAATGGTAACTAGGGGGTCTAATTGAAGAAGGGAAAGGTGGAGTTATTCTGACACAAACCAATTGCAAATTAGGAGACAAAAGAAAATTCCCCAAACTTTAATCAGATTGGGTTTTAACACCTTGAATGCTAGAGAGGTCTCCAATGCATAACTTTGCAATGCAGCAACATAGTAAATTAGGCTGAAAATAGACACAAGTCCATCAAGTTCAACCTTTGCCTCAAATAAAGTATCTCTGTTTGCATCCCTAGCCTTGGATAATGTCTGATCCACAAGATCCTCTCTATATTCTTTTTCAAGGAACTTTTTGTTTCATAATGGCTGCTTCATCCTAAAAATCAGAATCCCTTGAACAGTTCAGCCGGAGTCTCTGGAACTGGCCAAAGGGAATATTGTCCACCAAGTTTTTATGGTGACCGCTTTTGGCATGCAAGTAGCCACCAGAATCCACCCTCTCTCCAAAAGTTCTCAGCAACAATCTGATCATACATCAAATTGACTATCTGGATGTAAAATAGATAATCAGACTATTACCAAGAACTCTAGAAAGAAGGTGAACTGCAATGGCTTCCTGCATGCCAAAACGCGTTCGGCCCACAATTGTATTTCAGCCTGAGTGCACCTCTCCCTACGCACTGGTCCCTGACCCATGTCCCTCGCAGGACCCTCCACTGCAACCTGGTAGGCCGGCAGTCCAAGTGTGCCCACCCGGGCCAATCCTTTTCCTCCATCAACACATCGGGAGGGCGCCTGGGGATAACCCGCAGTGGGCTTGTGGCCCACACACCACTAAGGGTCGAAACCTACTGACTACCAAGAAGGACCCATTCCATAGGTCCACAAGGACGAGGACCCCAGGGACCCCCATCCCAGGAGGACACGGCAACAAGACCACAAGGGGGGCACAGGGACCCCGAGATGGTCCACACCCACAGTGAAGGCCATGCTAGTATTCCAGAGGTTTAAAGCCAAATTTAAAGAGGTCATAATGGATTTTCTATTATTTAAATGAATTGTAAAGTATTAAAGAGTGTGACTGATGTCACTCACTTTGTAGGAATCACTAATTTAAGAGTTGACATAGAATATCCCTCCCCACCCCTTTATACAACATCAGGCTGTTCTCCAACTGAATGGTTGTCATGGCAACCAGTCCAGCGGTTCACTACCACGGGGATCATTTTTCTCTGTGTGAGCAGTTTTAACGAGTTCTGTGCACTGACTGAGCATCAGTTAATGCTCAGGATGCATTAAAACTACTCACACAGAGAAAGTTTTCCATGAGAGTGAATGGGTGGCCGGGTTGTCATGGCACCTGGTCAACAAACCATTCTGCCCATTCTCTTAAAAGTTGGCTGTCAGCAATGGGGAGGTCAGAGGGATAGTAACTCATATTAGTGATAATTAACCGTTTGTGTGCCAGAGCGGTGTCCAGTGCATTGATTCACAATGTGTTGGAAACCACTCTGGTTCACAAAGGGTCTAACAGAGTGACTGACACTGATATTTTTAATATTTTGCAGTACACTGGAAAAAAAGAAAAGAAAAAAAAAATCCATTAATGTATCTTTAAATCAATGGAAAATTGGCCATTTCTATTTGTCCCTTATGGTGAAATTGGTTTGCTCCAGAAATTCTCATCTCTATCTTCCTGAACACTGCTCTTGTCATTGCAAATAGGAAACACAAAGCCCTACTGAAATGACCTCAGAGATAAAAGAGAACAGGTGGTATTACAGAATGTTACATTGTTGTTAGAAATAGAAATGCTTTCATGTGAGAAGTCTGTTTTTAATGCAGATTATGTTCAACCCCTTGGATGCTTGAAAGATCACCAACACATTTATGCACTTGCAATCTCTCTGCCATCCAAGGGGTTAATACCACAAAAGATTTTAATGGAACAGTAGCACTTCCTAATAATAAACAGGAATACGGGCAGGGAATTCCAATGGCCTCTATGAATCAGTTGTGTATGGATTGTCTCCCCCAAAAAATAAATAAATTACTCTTTGGCTGTTACTAGATATGTCCACTGAGGCAGACATACTTCTTTCTGTTGCTTGACTCTAGGACCACAGACATGAGTGGGAGGAGTTAGGGGTCATGGTATCTTGCAAATGAATCATGTTGACCATCATGGACATAACATCTAGGAACAATTAAAGAATATGGGGGAAAGGCAGCACTTAATATACAGCACCTCCCCGTTATGACATCATGCACCTGTCTCCTACTGAGAGACAGTGCATTATATTGAAGTCATTTTCATATCATTTTAATAGACTGTGTGGTGGCTGCCCCAGCCTCAGACTACATTCAGATGAGGTTAACACTGCAATACCCATACACTCACTTGGTAGGGCCAAGATGCATGTCTTCATGTGAGGATTGGGGTTGCCCTTCTTGGCACCAATAAGGGTAAATAGCCTGCAGTCTCACTAGTATACAAAGAAAGCTCCAGACACGTCAGAAATTTAGGAACAAGAGCATTCTATATCCAGGATGCTTCCAAACAAGAAATGAGAGATCTTATCTATGAAAGCAGACTTGGTTAAAAGCCCAGGGCTAGACTGTGCATTCCCAAAACAGCACCAATCAGTCAATGAGCAGGTCAGAAAACAGACCTCCCTGGCTGGAATGAAAAAAAAAAAAATCTGTAGCTTTAAACCACAATCACTGAGAGATGCATGTGCAGAAGGTTAACAGACAGGGGACTACAGTCTTGCAATTCATTCTATTCCCACAGAATGAATAAGGGTGTACGGGGATGGTCTCTTTTTAGAACCAGTTGTGCTGCCTCTTTAGTCAGTCAAGACTAACAATGCACCCCCAGGCTTCATCTGCAAATTCTCCCAGGGGAACACATCTGCCTGTAGGATGCTATCAACATGATAGTTGTTAGTGACAAAAAGCAATGTGATAGCAACGTCTCTAGCACTCAAGGGGTTAATATGACCCATAGGTTTTCTTTTTAGGTTCCTACTTCTATGTGTCAAGGTTTGGCTGAGCTGCTCTAACTCTGCCTATTGATTTTGCTCTCTGAGCTAATCTAGTGCTCTGCTATCCATTGCTGCTGCCTTCTGAGTTCCTGGGTCAGGCTGAATCAACTGACCTCTCTGATTACTCACCTGACTGTTATCAGCCAACCCCGTCAGGGTATTTATAGCAACTTGGCTCACTTCCTGATTGTCCTTGTGTTTGTTGCTGACACTGATTCTTCTGTGCTCCTGACCCAGAGAGATCAGCTACATAATGCACATACCATCATGAGATATATGTATGATTTATGGGAACTGCCAGTTCTTTCCTAAATAGGGCAATTGCTGGCATTTCTGGACTAACTTGTCCTTACTGGCAGGATCAAACCACTTTTACTTGGTAATGGGACAACTGTGAAGAACTGTGATTAAGCAGCTTGTGGATGGTTACTGTGCCAAAGAACAAGGAAATAGGAGTTGCATAGTTGTGTGTGTGTACATTCTTGTCCTTTGGAGGTATATATTTCTTACAATCACATTTTTCCTACCATGACATGTACAAATTTTGCTTGAATATTTGTAATAGCCATACCTGGGAACTCTTAGGGCTTGGCCCTGATGCCTAGAGTTTTGACCCAAATCTCAGGGTGAAGGGCCAAATTCTGGTAAGTAGAGTCCAGTGGCACCTAGTACATGATCTGCACTAATTAACTGCTTTTTAGTTTCTAAATTGATTCCATTTCTACCAGAAAGACAGAAGGAGAAACCCGGCTTGTCTTGCATAGTAACATAGTTGATGAGGCTGTTTGTGTTCAAACAGTGCGTTATCTAAAATATAGATTAACTGGAGCACATGTAAAACAGGTATAGATCACATGTAATCTACATTAAGGGGAGTGCTATGGGTTATTATTTCAAAGATTTCAGTGTCAGCTCATTTTGCAAATTTGTAGGTATGGTGATAGCAGACTCGAGCCTAGATACATTTTGAAGCATTTCCCCAACTTTTTACATAATTTAGGGCAGGGCCTTCCAAAGGTACTTTGGCAAGAGTCTCCACTGCTAATATGAGCTCGGCATAAATTGTCTAATTTTTTATGAAAATATTGAAAATCTTCTCTCATGCTTACCATTAGGAGGCCTGAATCTGCATGTTTTTTAAAATGTTATTTTACATGGGGCAATTTGACCCTGTAAACAGGATTTCAATATTTTTGGTTTAGATATGAAATCTTCAGACTTGTATGTAACATTCTTGTGTGAAAATAAACATTTTTGGCATCAATGTATTCAGGAGATTTTTGTCTTGTTAAAATATGCTTACGTAAGGTCCTGAAAGTAACTTTGTTTATATTTATGGGAAGCATATTTAAAAAGCTGATTTAAGACTTTAGTTAATGCAATGGGTTACAATTGAAGAGTTTGACTGATCTCTATCATGCTCATATAAATGCTGTATTTGTCCATTTTCTTTCATTATAGCTACTTCCCTTCCATCTTTCTTGGAAGTGGTTGCTCTGAATAAATGACAGCCATAGTCGACAATCTGCTGATTGAGATCATTCCCCGTTTCCATCTTGTTAAAGAGTCCAGTGCACAAGATACAATAAAGCAAATGCTCAGGACTCCTTTACAATACACAGGGCTGGGAAATGCAACAAAAAGGGGATGAAGAAGGGTGAGGTAGTAAACCTTAAATTAATTGTCTAAATATAGCATTAGAGGTCACACTCTTACACTGCTAAGTACTGAATTAACTAAAGACTTGAAGAACAATTATCAAATTTTCCCGATTCTGCTCCTATCAGAGAGACTTAGTAAAAAGCCTGGGTCTGCTCTGTGCAGCCTCAAAACAGTTCCTATCAGCTGTTCAGGGTCGTAAGCTTTGCAGTTACTATGTGCAGCCCGGATCCTCTGCTGGCATTTAAGCTCGATACATAGGTCTATTGGGATCTATCGCACAAGAATAAACTGTGGGAGTTCAGCCTTGCAATGCATTCACTTCCCATGGGACCCAGGAGAGAAACATGTAGCCTGGGCCTCATCTGCATGGTTTAACACACTGGAGTAGACCTGCAGATTAAAAAAAAAAAAAAAAAAAAAAAAAAAAAAAAAAAAATTACTTTCTCTAAACCATGATTTTAACAGCACTTTGTGACTACTTATTTTGTGTGGAAATAAGTCATGTGGTTACTGTGTTAACTCAAGCACTGTATTCAGGACGTGAAAGAGGAAATTCTGGATTAAACCAATTACACCATTGGTGTGAAATGAAACTTCCCCTAAATTCCTATAGATTTAAATGGGGCTTTCAATCCCTTGAATGTTACAGTTTGCCAAAGCATTGCTTTGCAACATATTGCAGAACTCACTAACATTTGAGGAGTTAATATCTCAATTTAAAGTATTAGGGTATTTTCAGTTGTCCCCGATGGGGCAGCTGATTTGTACATTAGCTGCCTGAATACAGACCCTAGTCCATACTTTCATAGACACATAGAACTTGACTACAATAGGATTTTAGTGAAACTTCAATAAATCCTTTTCTCATTAGTCCATATGAAACAAAAAAAAAACATGGGGTTGAGTCCCTCCTCCAGGAGGGCAGAAAACATTACAAAAGGCAAAGTCTTTGGGGTCAAAGACTACCTCCTCTTCCTCCAGCTCAACTCCTCCCCTACTTTCAAGATCCATGTGAGGAAATAGCCACAGCAAAAAAGAACCTAAATGTGCAAGAAGACCTTAAGAGGACTCCTTTGCCTGGGGAAGGAAACTCAGGTAGTTTTTTTCTCTGGGAGGGACAAAAGAGAAAAGTATTTAATGGTAAGTTTCACTAAAATCCTATTTATCTTAAGTTCAATATGGAACACAGGAACCACGTGGATATACCAAATATTCTGGGGAGGGAAAGACGAAAAACCTCACACTTCCCCCATTATACCAGTGTTCTCTAGGACCAAACTGGATCTGTGTAACCATAAGTGTCAATGGACTTCGAACTAACACAGCACATCAAACAAGAGCAAACGGGGCACAAACTACTAAACAACAAGTCTGCCTGAAGGATCTTCTGGCCAAAACTAGCCTCAGACGAGGACAGGACATTGACATAATAGTGTTTGGCAAGCATGTGCAAAATGGACCATGTCACAGACTTGCACAGCTGTTCAGCTGAGGCCTGGTCCTTGTAGGCCCAGGAGGCACCCACAAATCTGGTGTGATCTTGAAAGGAACAGGTTTCTTCCTGATCACATACACCGAGTGTATGGTAGTAACCTTGTATGCAGTTGGACCCACCCTAGGTCCCTCAGGGATGACAAAAAAAAAAAAAAAAAAAAAAAAAAAAAAAAAAAGTCAGCCTTCCATAGGTTGAGTGTGGTGTACATATCAAAAAGTCTAGCAAATGGATATCCCTATTGTGTGGACGAAAGGTCAGGACAAAAGAAAGGAACAACAATCTCCTGATTGATGTCGAAGTCAGGGACAACCTTGGGCATGAACTTCTGACAGGTACAAAGTACCTCCTTCTCCTGGTGAAACACTAGGAATGAAGGCTTGCAAGACAGCTCTTGCAATTCAGTCACTCCTAACAGAGACGACTGTCAAATGAAAAGCCAGCTTCAGCATCAGCTGACACAGAGGAATGAATCAAAGAGAGGTGTCATGGACCTCTAGCAGAAGAGATCTCCCTCGTCGGCACTCTAGTAATGCTGAGCACTGGGAGATGACATCTCCCAGCGCTCTGCATTACTGGAGAGAGGACAGCGTGGGAGCTCCAGATCTTAATAGAGGTCTGTGCTGAAGGAGGCAACCTTCCTGCCACACCACTGGACCACCAGGGAGGTAGGAGATGGTCAATGGGGGGAAATGTGGAGAGGTGGACATTGGGGGCAATGTGGTCGGGGGGGGGGGGCATGGCAATTTTTGCACCAGGGCCCGGTGACTACTAGTTACGCCTCTAGATCCCTCTCCTGTGTGGATGAGGGGTCAGGACAAAAGGAAGGCACAACAATCTCCTGACTGATGTGAAAATTAGAGACAACCTTAGAAAGGAGCTCCTCAGAGGTACGAAGTACAGCCTTATCCAGGTGAAACACTCTCTGCACAGAGACAACTGCCAAGAGAAAAGCAATCTTCAGCATCAGAGGATGCACGGAAACAGAGGCCAGAGGCTCAAAAGGGGCACCTGAAGGACATATAAGACCAAATGGAGATCTCACAGAGGCATTAACCACTCCCTGGGATAGTGGCAATACATATCTGAAAAACAACAGAGCTAAGATTTGTACCTTGACGGACCTAAAGCTGAGACCCTTGTCGACTCTGTCCTGAAGGAAGAACAAAACCACAGAAAGATCAAAATACATGTGGAGACGTTAGCACACCACTGGTGAAAAATGGACTAGACACTATGGTACACCTTAGAGGAGACCGGCTTCCTTGGACCATGGTGGACATTAAGTCATTAAAGAATCCTTTCTGTTTTAGAATGGTGGTCTCAAGAGCCATGCTGTAAAGATTAGTCTCTCCATGTCCTCCTACCACAAGGACTTTGAAGCAACAGATCCATTCTGGGTGGACCAGCTCCTGAATGGACAGACTGATAAGGTCAGCAAACCATGAACTTCAGGGCCAAAGCTGGGTGATTAAGATGACAAGCTCCTTCTCCATCCCAATCTTCTGGATCACCCTGGGGATGAGAGGAATCAGGGGGAACACATAGGATGAATGAAAGGTCCATGGACTGGACATGGCATCCTTTGTGATGGCCAGAGAGTTCCTTGTCCCTGCGCATAATGCAGGCACCTGTTCTCCATGGCTGCCATCAGGTCTATCGCTGGGAATTATCAGGTAGAATGCCTCCAGATGAAGTTCCCAGTTTCCTGGATACACATCTTGGTGACTGAGGAAGTCTACGAGCACGTCTTCCACTCCTAGAATGTCCATGGCTGAGATGGATGGTAAGTGGGCTCCGCCCCCATGAGAAGATACTTCACATCCCTCAACGATATGTCACTGTGGGTTCCTCTTTGATGGTTGATGTACACCATTGCTGTCAAGTTGTCTGATTGAACCTCATTGGAGTCCCAGTGTGTATTTGAGACCAGTGTTTGAGACCAGGTGTTTGCTGGGTCACACCGCAGCCCCTCAGGTTGGTGTCCTTCATCACCAGGTTCCACTCTGGAATTGCGAAGGGTCTTCCCTGAGTCAGGTATGGATAATGAAGCCACCACTGAAGATCCTCCATGGCCTACCAATAGCGGGTCATCTGATCCGTAAGATGCTTCCGGTTCCAGGACCATGTCCTGAGAATGTCTCTCTGCAGTGCCTTTGAAACCGGGAGTAGGAGACTACCTCCACAGCAGAAACTAACAGACTCAAGACTCACATGTAATCTCTGATCATGGCTGACATCATGGAACAGATCTGAATAATCTCCTCCATGAAAAACACCTTGCAATCGAGGGTGTCGAGTTTCATGCCCAGTAACACCAGAAACTGTGATAAAATAGGAGGGGATTTTTTGAAGTTGAGAATCTAGCAGTGATGCACCAGAATGTGAGCGTACTCATTGACATGGAGAGTCAAGATGTCTTCTGAAGGTGCCTGGATCAAGAGATCATCCACATACAGTGTCAGAGAGAAGCCTTTGGCATGGATGTACGTGGCCAGAGCTACCATGATCTTGGTGAAGATTCTAATAGCCACAGCAAAGCCAAATGGCAGAACTGGAAATAACTGCAGGTGAAAGCAAAACAAAGTTAGCGCTGAGTCAATCGGAACATGAAGATCCAGGGAGACAGCCGCCCTTTTTTGAGACCCACAAAATACGTTGGAATAGAAATCTAAAAAGCATTTCGGATACACCCGTAAAACCCATTGGTGCATTATAGAAGATGCCCGGGAGACTCGAAAAAAGGTAGAGACATGGTAAACTATTGGTACTGGTACTGTCTAGCTGCAAAGTACATAACTATAGACACCATCAACACCATGGAAATATTTTTGTTTTTTCTCCTGGGACCTCCTCACCAACATTTACCAGCTATCTGAATTAAGTGGCTTCTGGCTTCTCCAGTCACATGTCAACAATGAAATTACTGCCAAATCACTTGTATACTATAGAAGTGAGCATAGAGCAGGGTCATATTTGCATCTCAGGAGTACCTAGGCAAAACATCTTATGAGCCCTTAGTCAGACCACATCACTTACATGACCTCCCCCCCCCCAGCCACATCCAAAAAAAGGCAAAAGCCGATTAACATCCTGTATGCTTCAAAATGCATTAGAAGTGTGAAATGAATTAAGCTGGAAGGCAGACTATGATGTGTGCTTTATATTGGATAATACAGGAAAAGTATCTTTTCTCCTCACTGTATCAGAAAGCAGACAGGAGGCCTCAGAAGAAGCCTCTGAGGAGTATGGGCAGCTCCAGGGTCAACTATTGGCTACTGCCATCATAGCCTGCTAGATTTAGTATATACATTGGCAATTCACACAGTGGAAAATAAGCATAAATCAAGAAAATGTATGTAAAGAAGGAGCATTGGGATAGAGCTGTTCATGGCCATAACTCATCACTGGGGGCAGCACTGCTTGATGCCCCCTTAAAGTCAGGAGCCCTATGAAGTTGCCTACTCTGCCTAATATAAAATCCAGTCCTAGGAGTCAATCTCTTCCAGCTGTTGTTGGATTACCACCCCCATCATCCTTAGCTAGCCCATGGCTGGCTGAAGATGATGGGTATGAAGTCCAACATCAGCTGGAAGCCATTGATACTTAAAGGGACACTAATGTCCCAAAAAAATTATTCTTGTTTTGCAGATGAAAAAAAAATTGCGTTATTTAAAAATAATTACTTCATTGGAAAGGTCTACAAAGTGTGTCTGGTTTGCAAACACACTTTGTAGACCGTTCCAATGAAGTAATTCTTTTTAAATAATGTGATTTTGGCTCTGCGGGAAGAGCCACCTCGAGTTGGTCAACTCGAATCTCCTGCTCTTTACAGCTGACATCAGGTGAAGGAGAGGGAAACTTTCAATGCGAATATCTCTCAAACCAGAGTGGTTTGAGAGATATGATTTGTGGCATATAGTTACATTTTTTTTTTTCATCTACAAAACAAGAATAATTTTTTATGGGACATTACTGTCCCTTTAAAGGGATAGTAAAACCTAATATGCAAAAAATGTATACTTTAGGGTTTATCCTGAGTAAAACAGGGGCACTCCCAGTGCTGAGAGGTTTTTTATTCAAAAGTTATTCCTTCTCAGATTAGAATGTTTTAGGTGCAGTATCTTAGTGGCCTGAAATGTTACAGTGGTGCGGTTGCTACACCATCCTATGGAGGTTTATGGTCAACTGACCATAGCTTTCCATAGGATGGTGTAGCAACAGCGTCACTGTAAAATATCAGGCCATTTAGATACTGCACCTAAAAAAAAAATAAAATTTTGAACTACAATATCTTTCTAAGCACTGGGAACTGCCTTGAGAATAAACCCTACAATATATATTTTTTGTGTATTAAGGGTTATTATCCCTTTAACCCTTTGAGTGCCAGAGGGGCACGGCATTCCGTACCCCTCTGGCACTCAAAGGGTTAAAGTGGAGCTGTCACTTTGTAACAACTAGGTGACTCTGAAATATTTCAAAAGCAAACTATATTTATGTTAAGCATTGTTATTTAAAACAATAGTTTATAAAGATATTTAGATTTATTTATTTGTCAGCAAGTCCTTCAAGCATGCCTGGATAATTCAGACATTCCCCATAGCTCTGCCTTACCAAATGTCACTTCCTACCAGGAAGTACTAGCTCAGCTGCATAAGCACACACATAAATAAAGCTAAATAACTCAGAAACTACTTCTTGAAATTAAAAATGACTAAAAAAACATGGGCAATTTTCGATACTCTTTTCAAAATCACCTATTTGTTACAAAGTGTTAGTTCTACTTTCACACTAACAGAGGCTGAAAAGTGGACTGCAGACATCAACCGGTTTAAATGGAATCCATCCAGGATCTCACAACTCCATTTCCATCTGCAAATTATCTACACTGCTGCCAGTCTACCCATATGGTATGCTTATACCTACATGCTGATGTGAAAGTTATTTTACTTTATTTGATGGAAAAATAATACTTAAAAAAAGAAACAACTTTATATAATCAAACACCTTGGTCTTTCTATACACAGATCACAGTATTATCCTTCATACTGCAGCACTAAAAAGATAAATAGCAGTTCTGAGGAGATTAGTGTTTAAGAGAAAGGAGGTCTAAAGGCAGAGATCATCTGTCTGCCTGCTGCAGTAGGTCACACTGCCCCAGATGCACTAAATCCCAACAGGCGGTTGCTTTCCAAGTGTAAAAATAAGACAATTTAATTTTATGGTATTGCTCAAGAATAGGACTTTGTCTGTGACATAATTTGCTGTAAGCTCTGATCTTGGCTCTAAACACTAGTGCTCTTTAAAGAAAAGGCTATCAATAAGGTTTTCAGTAAAAAGAAAATATCACCCTGAAATAAACAAGTTATGTCCCAAGGTGCTTTGAAACAATAGTGCAATGAGCCACAAAAAATGCTTTCACCCAATAGGCATGTTTCACGGTGGTGTAAGCTATAGGTATGGCCATACCCAAACCAATTTGGGCAGAGGCCAGTTCAGTTGTTATATGTTAGAATGCACTCCTTAAATCCAACAAAGATGATATGGCAAAGGCTAAACTTGATGGATACATGTCTTTTTTTCAGCCTAATCTACGGTTATTTTTAAAGTGAAACTGTCACTGAAACAAATAGGTGATTTTGAAGAGAGTCCAAAATGAACCACACTTATGGTGGTCATTTAATTTCAACAATAGTTTCCAAGATATTTATGCAAATCAGCTACTACTTCCTTGAAGGAAGTGACAGTTGGTAATGTAGAGCTATGTGGAATGTCTGAATCCTCCAGGCTTGCCTGGAGGTATTGTACTAGCTGACAAATCAAAGCTATCTATCTTTATAAACTATTGTTTTAAATTAAAAAAGTCTAACAAAGTTTTAAACTCACCTAGTTTTCACAAAGTGACAGTTCAATTTTCAGTCTGCGCAAAGCATTTCAAAGCAAATCATTTCTCACCCCACTGCTCCCTAAAATATTAACCCATTGAGTTCCAATGAGTTGCATACCCCTCTGACACTCAAAGGGTTAAAATCAGGTTATGAAGTGAGCACAGCCACGTGAAGACAAAAATAAATAAATAATTATTGGCTCCAGTGGTGCAACTAGCCATTGAAAGACGGGTACGCAACGCATTGCAAAGCAATGCGTTGTGAAACCATCTGGCACTCAAAGGGTTCCGGACCTCGGCCCGTGTATACAGGCTTTTAGACTAGTCCTATAATATAAAAGGCCAGATGTATGTTTGTCCGATGCAGTCATGCACAATAGAGACTGCCAGAACACACAGAATGCTGGGAGGTATAGTTCTACAGTAGTACGCCCGTGTACATGGGCTTTCACACTAGTATATCAATAATCCCCCAAAATAAGTCAACTAAAAATGCTAATGTGTGTGTTTTATATGTATTTATTTAACAAATCTGATAAAAAGATTATAAAGAGAGAAAACCATACTGTGTTTTCTTCCATCAGGGAAGAGGTGTCTAAGGGAATATGATTTCTATATTCAAGGATAATAACCAAGCAAGGAACAAGGGAGCATCCTTAAAGATGGGATGAAATAGGTGTTTGATTAAAACAAAGGTAAGGACATTTTACGTTAAGGGTAGTAAGGGTATGGAATCCTTTGCCTCAGGAGGCTGTATTGGCAGATACTATAGATACTTTGAAAAGGTATTGGATACTTTAATAGTCAAGAACTAGAGAGAATGAGTCAGGTGGACTTTTTTGTTGTTTTTTGCATCCTCGGAAACAACATAGGAGATATTGCACGGGCTGAACTAGATAGAAACATGTTCTTTTTTCAACCTCATAAACTATGTTATAAAACAGTAATGATAATATACAGTCACATCATATACAGTCATTTAAAGTTAGAGAATCTGACAGTTATTTTATAGCCAATTCATCAATAATTTGTTTATACTGTATCTGTTAGTATTCACTAATTATCGATTTCTGTACACAAGTGTTGCTTCTGTTTTTCTTTGCGGATTTGTTTGATAAATCTATGCATTGCAAAGAATTGGAGACCTCTACCATTCAAGAGAGAAAAAGCCCCCATGTAAACAAAAGGGAATTTGGGAAACTGTCATTAGTCCCCAGTAGTGCAGCTGGTTTGATCCAGAACTGCATCACTTTCTTGAACAAGAGTGCTGGGGCCTAATTCACCTCCCTAACTAGGACACATCCACACCATAGGAGACACATTAAAATTCCCTTTGACTAAAATGGGCTTTTAACCCGCTTGAATGCTACAGAGGTTTCCAGTGCACAGGAGACCACTCTATCATTCAAGAAGTTAAAAGGTCCATTTCCATCACAGGGAATTCGCATCCTCCCCATGGCGCAGTTGGTTAGCTCCAGAATTGTTCCCCTGGTTACCATTATCACAGACAGAGTTTTGGTAACCAGGAAACCACACTGAAACAGTACAGGAGGCGGAGTTGTGAAATAAAATGCTGGAGAATGTTCAGTGCTCAATCACATTGCTTCAGTGTTACATAGGGAGGAGACAGATGGATCCACCCTCCTACCAAGAGAGTGCTGCTTGCCTTGCTGATGTCCTGGTTATCTGGGGAAGGCACTTACAGTGGCAGGCTGCATTAACCCTTTGACTGCCAGAGTGGTGAGTTGCGTACCATTCTGGCACTCAAAGGGTTAAGGGTTCCTTGGCACATAACTGTTTTTAATATTACCTATTTAAGTGACACTTTTCCTTTAACTCCTTGGATGTGAAGACGACTCTAGTGTCCAAGCAGGTAAATAATAGCAGTTAGCTTCACAATGTACAAAAAACCTAAGCATGAAAACATTTTCTCAAAAACGTTGAGAACATAAAATGTCTTGTTTTAACCATTTTATTCCCAGAGGAATGTGGAACAATGGGGAGAACACCCCCACTGGCACGCAGGTGTTTAAGCATTCCAGGAATTACAAGGCAAGTGTTTTTAATAAAATGGCCGCCCCTTTGCAGGTTTGCTCTTGAGGTGTCCTGCTGAGCGGCGCAGTTTTTTCCTCTCTTCTTGATGCTGCCTCTCGGCCTCCTGTCGTTTCTTTTGTTGTTCGGACTAAAATAAAAAAAACAAATATTATAGCTATGGTTACACATTTTATAGTATTATATGTCTGTGCTACTCTTAACCCTTTGAGTGCCAGACAGATATGTTCGTTGCCTACCCCTCTGACACAAAAACAGTTAAATATATGTTACAGATTCATTAACTGCTTGAGGACTAGATGGGTTAGCAATGCATTGTACAGCAATTTGTTACACACACCTCTGGTTCTCAAGGGGTTAAATTGTCTAGATCATGCCAAGATCTTAATTTTGTCAATGCTAAACCATTTATGCACTTTTTAAAACGTTTTCGGCTTAAAAGGACATCACATAAAATGAAGTATCCATTCTGTTTTAAACTACACATTTATATTGTTTTTTCTGCAAAAGCCCCAAAATAAGAGAGAAACATTTTCCTTTTCCTATGTAGGCAGCTGTGCACGACCATTTGACAAGAGCCTAGCGAGTGGTCATAATTAGGTAAGCAAAGAGCTGATAAGTGTCTGAACTGCAAGGGCTCTAATCTCTTAGGTTTTACCATATACTGAACAAGCCTGATAACAAGTGTAGCCAAACTGTAACTAGTATCTCTATAGATTGATTTAGGATATGTTTTAAGACCTTCCTACAGGACTACATTAATATTTAAAAGGATGTGAACCACTTTCATTTAACAGACCAAAACAGTATGCACAATATTGTTTAAAGTTAAAAACAAGTAATTCTGGGGAAAACAACTGTACAGTAGAGTACAAATAGAGCTTTCCACATTTCCCATTAATTTAAATGTTGCTTTTTACCCCCCTTAATGATAGACAGGTATCCAATGCAAACACTGCTGGGCATGAATCTGCCTCTGCCCTATCAGTATCCAAACCATTTAGTGATCTACTGATAGACCGTGATCAACCTGCTGGGCACCCATCTCGGGATACAGATCCCCTTTAACTGTACATCCAAAAATCTAATCCTAAACTGCTTTTCTAATGAATGCGTACTGTAGACTGTCCTATATAGCAATATTTTGATTATTTTGTTGTGCAGCTTGTAATGAGTGACAATGTAAGTTAGTTACTTTACTGGGCTAAGTACCTAACCTCTGGTACTAAGAAAGGCTTCTCTCTCTCTGATGGTTTACAGACACAGTATTCCTCCATTACTTCTGAGTCATCTATCAAGACTGCTAGGCTAATGGTATCAGGGAACCCCACAAACACACGAATAAGTACATCCACAGGGCATATTAAATAATCATTTTTAGGAAAATAGAGATGATGCTCCAGGGCTCTCCTATGACTATGGTAGTTACTGTACTAATGAAACTACTTCATTTTTAGGTGTTCAGTTTCCTTTGAAAGGTGGTGTGCAAGCTGCAGTCCCACAGTTGTTGTTGGACTACAATTTCTATCATCCTAAGTCAGCCAGCAGCCAGCCGAGGATGATGGCAACTGAAGTCCAACAAAAGCTGGAAGGCTGCAGCTTACCATCCCTGCCGCAAATGCTCATTAGAGCTTCTTGGAGGCAGGGAGGATTTCGGAGATAAGAGAGGCTCTCTGCTGCTACACTGAGCCAGCACAGCTAGAAACAAGTACTGAATGAGAAACGCGCCAGGAGAAACTGCAGGCTCTATTCATTACCATACCTGGGAACTTCCAGTCGAGGGCTACCCGGAGGGTAGTCCTCTGTTCACCAGGGGGTGACAAAAATGACGCTAATCGCGTCAAAAAGGGGCGGGGCTTGCAATGCATTCCTTACCACTCTGGCACTCAGAGGGCTGGGGACTGAGTATCAGCAGGAGAAAAAGCGGATGTGGCAGAGTTTCAATAGAAACTCTCCACATCCGGAGGAATCTGCCTCTGCCCCGGAGACCCGGTAAAGTTCTGTCAGAACCGGAGTCTCCCGGGCAAATCCGGAGAGTTCCCAGGTATGTTCATTACTGTAAAGATGTGCAATGCTGAAGCAAACCAAATGCACCATAGGGGATAAATAAACATTCCCATAAACTGCCAGAGAGGTCTCCAGTGTATTGCTATTGCTGAGTAATGCGTTGGAGACCTACAGCATTTAAGGTGTTAAAAGCCACCAATAAAATACCGTAAATGGCAATTTTACTGCATCTTTCCCATCTGGTGCAATTGGTTTGCTTCAGAACTGTATAACATTATCGCGTCTGTATTCTCTCTCTTGTGGATAACATTTACAGGGCTGTATGTTCAAAAGAAAAGTGGAGGCGTACTGGGGCAAACCATTTTTGCGCTGTAGGGGAGCTAACTAAAGAAATCTGCATTTATTTCAATCCCTTGAATGCTAGAGAGGAATGTAGAGCACATTCCTTACTGCCTCCTTTGGGTGCAGGAGATTCAGGTTAATTTTTCTTTTTATAGATCCATCTACATAAAATATACTCTTTTTAGCCAGACACACTTGGGAAAAAAAAAAAAAAACTTGCTTTAGCCAGGCACGCTTATAGAATAAGGAAATCATATTCACAGGCACATTTAGATAAGAAACTCACTTATATTCACTTAAACCAGGCATACTTAGATAATCAGAAAATCACTTTAATCAGGCACACTTGGATAATCAGAAACTCACTTTAGCCAGGCACCCTTGCATAATAAGAAACTCACTTATATTCACTTAAACCAGGCATACTTGGATAATCAGAAAATCACTTTAGTCAGGCACCCTTGGATAATCAGAAAATCACTTTAATCAGGCACCCTTGGATAATCAGAAAATCACTTTAGTCAGGCATCCTTAGATAATCATAAAATCACTTTAATCAGGCACACTTGGATAATCAGAAACTCACTTTAGCCAGGCACCCTTGCATAATAAGAAACTCACTTTACCGGGAACACTTATATAAGAAGGAACGCACTATAGGCAGGCACACTTGGATAAGAAGTAACTAGCTTTCATATTCTCTCTTTAGCCAGGGCACACTTAAATAAGAAAACCTCGTTAGCCAGACACACTTAGATATGGAACCCTCTTATACTCACTACAGCCAGAAAAATTTAGATAATAATGAACTCACTTTAGTCAGGCACACTTGGATAATCAGAAACTCACTTTAGCCAGGCATCCTTGGATAATAAGTGTAGTCAAGAAAGCTTTGATAATAATGAACTAGATCAGTTATACTCACATTAGCCATGAACACCCACTTAGTATGGGATTAACACACTTACACTTTCTTTAGACAGGAACAGTTAGATAATAAGGAATTCACTTATACTCACTCAAGGGGGAAGAATGCATCCTGTCCACACCTATATTTGATGCTATTTCCCACATTTACTGGGCAGTATGTAATGCTCTGAATTTTGCAAATACTCAGAATTCTTGTGAAAAGGCCTGTCTGGTATTTTTCCTTCCTCCAGGTGTGTTATTTCTACAGGATTAGGGCAGGGTTCTGCCTTAGATTCAGTCCTCAAGGTCATGCTCTCTTGCACACATGCTCTATGTTATCTTAATTTTGACCTTGGAAACAATTTGATTTTTATTTTAGCTATGAAATCATCAGTGTCTGATGCATATTTATGTTATGTTAAAGTATTCAGGATATGTGGTCACAATCAGTAAATTTTAGTGTGTTAAAAAGGGCAACTACCACAATTATAGTTTCGCTCTTAACAGATTTGCTACTCTGAGTAGACATGTCAAAGAAGTCAAAACTGCATTGTGAATCCCAGCACATCTGCAGAAGAACCAATCAGGGGTTAGAAAAGACTGAATGGCAAGACTTCGAAGTCTCACCATGCAGTCTCCTGGAGCTGCGATCGCAGCTCCCATAGACTTCATATGAACCCTTGCAAACACAAAAACTGAAGTCTGAGGAAAAAGAATCCCTACTTTAAACCAGGCTCCTTGTCAGCCCAGTTTTCTGACACCAAAAAGCTGGATGGAGCCATTTGGTGCTGCGGGGAGCAGCTCCCAGCTTCTAACAAAGTCTGGGAGTGATAGCTGTTCCATAAGGTCCCACTCAGAATGTACACTTCCGGTGGCCCTTCCATGCTCAATGCACACAGTGAAATCTTATGTAGTTCCACATTCAGTAACTGCCATGAATCTAGGAAACATTCTGTCTTGTATAATTCTGTGTAGCAAGACCAACCAGATAGTTCTGAAATCTGCTTAAAATAATGGCCTAGATTACATTGAAGATATTAAGTGTTTTAAATGGTTTTATGTAACAGATTTCCATCGATGTCTATGGAGAAATCTGTAGAGAAAATCCTTGATAAAGTTATCAACTGCAATGTAATCCAGGCAAAATGTAGCATCTCATTTTTGTAAGGGCTATTTACCTGTGTAAACAAGGGACATGCCAGTAAAAGAAAAAAAGAAAAATATATATTTTTTATTATTTTTTTTTTTTTAAGACCCTGGTATTTCAGAAACTCCTGATTTCTACAATTCAAGTGGGGAGGGGGTTTCTTAGGAGAGATCCTTTACTTCTCCTATACATATTCCTCCATCTGGCTTGTTCCACTGGGGAAGCACTCCAGTACCCATCACCTAGGGGATCTATCCTGTCGCTATGAGAACAGCTGTGATGGACAGTTGTCACAGGCACACAGCAAACAGTCTCTAGTAGAATCATCTGTTCTCAAATGACACTGCAACATGTATTATATCATCCTTCTGCTTCTTAAAGGAAGACCAGTGGAACAATACAAGTATCTCTACACAAGTCCTGGATGCTATAGGTTTTCAACGCATTGCTTTGCAATGCATTGGAGAGGTGTCTAGCATCCAAAGGGTTAAGCTAAGAATATTCCAAATATATAACACAGGGAACCAAAATGATCATGTAACTGGAGTAAAACGCACATTTCAAGGAGCGGGCCAACTGCTGTAACATATACTGCTTTGGCTCTCGCCTTGCTCTGTCACTGATCAGTTGTCTAAAATAAGACTCGCCAGTGGCTTAAAATAATGCTCACTAAAAGTGCAGGAGCATATTCTATGTATGCTAAATATAAAACAGCCAGTGCTTAGTCAGAACTGTGTGTCACGGTAAGAGTGATGGAAGATGAATGAACAGTCATCTAGAGCTTAGTCTACTCTGAGCGACTGAAAGACACCATCAGGCACCCTTCTAAGATAGATAATAGGACACGTCCTTTCCTCTAATGCTGGTTCTTCCTAGGCAGCAGGATAGTACCTGTACTGTAAAGTTCTAGACTGTAGAACACCCTATGTGTATGGATCTTTGCAGAATAGGGTTGGCACTCTAAAAGTTCTAGATATAAAGTAGAACATACCAAGTCAATGGCAGGAAGCCTTTTTGCAGCAAATGACTGGTTGGGGATAATGGGAATTGTAGTCTCCCAACAGCCAGACTGCCAAATGTTTCCTTTTCCTGTATTACCTGTATCCATCTTCCCAACCTACACTTCCTCCTTTATTACCTTCTTCAATGTAAACGTCAACTGCTTGCTGCCTACTGCCGTGTCAGAAACATTCAGTGTTCCGAGCTTCTCCTCCACTTTCAGTCGGTCTTCAAGTGTTTTCCTGCAAGAAAAAAAACAACAAAAAAAACTTATTAGTAAGGTTTAAGTATGTACAGACATGAGGTAAAAAAATCCTAATTAGATCTGTTTAGCCAATTAAACAATTGCAAATACATAATTTCTACTTATCAGATGAATAAATAGGTTTCATATGATAATTATTCCTCATTTGTATTATTTTTTTCCAACAGTTAGGCTTTATGATGCTTCCATGATCCACTTGTGAGTGTTACTTCCCAGCATTCTCTTGGTGATCCGGTCATTGGGAAGGACTGGTTGATGTCCAGTGCATGTTCACATGAGGCAAACATGACTGACTGAATACACGCTGGTCGGCAAGTCCTTGGAGTTTGCTTTTGTGTATTCCATGACCAATATTGGCTGTGTGACTGAGCTGTACAGAGATCCAGTAGGCCACCACACAGATTAGACCTTTTCTGAATTCTGCTTTTGAACTTGGAGAAATTGCAGAATGCGGTGTTGGGCTGCATACACCTAAGTGAACAGCACTATCAGTCACAACCCAACTATGCATGTTCTGCACAGACAACAACATGCAGACATCAATGCTAAATTGATATTGAACACAGCTTAAACTTATACATGCACTAAAGAGTCCAAACCATGTTTCCTACACCAGTCTTCTTTAGGTTACATAATGTCCGCTACACAATTGTTGAAACATGCAAAAAATGACCAATTTAAAATAGCGTAATCCTTAGCGCTACAGATGAGAACCAACAACTCCTACCCATAAACATACACTTACCACTCTATGGCCAGAAAATCTTAATAGCCCCTATGAATTTTGCCTTTGCACAAGAGGCCCTGAATATCATGTTCATGGAGGTGGACAAGATGGCTGCTAGGAGGACCACAGCAGATTCTACTCACTGCACATTAATCTTACCCCTTTAGGAGTGTGCAACTCCTTGATCTGCAAACTGCTGTGAACCCCTTGGTTCCCTAAAATGGAAAGTGGGCTCATAAATTCTGCCTTCTTCAGCTTAAAAAAAAAAGGTGTCAGCAATTGTCTACAAATCAGCCATGGATATGACATTTGATGGTAGTTTTTTTTAAACTGAATATGATGCATACCCCACCCCCCATGTGTATAGTCTGAGGTCCTGTGGTTGTGCTAGCGACTGTCATATTCGCCTCCATACAAATTAAATCAAGAACTGATTGATGATGTAATCTCTTTAATAAAAGCACAAGGGAAAATCCATAAAGGCCATTAGGGATTTCTGGCAATAGTAAGGTAAATGACGGGTTATTATTCGGAGGTGTTAAGTTATCCTTTAACCCCTTAAGGGCCAGTGGTCCCGGGGTGTGCTGTCCCTTAAGGACCACATAGGAAGCTTTGAGGTGCCGTCCCACATGACTGATCACGTGGGGCGGCATGCCAAACGTGGGACTGAAAGAGATCGCTCTGGTCTTGGAGCGATCAACTTCAGTCCCTGTTACGTGCCAGGACCGTCACTGGTCCTTAAGTGCCGGACCAGCGTGACAGTCCTGCCACGTCAATGGTCCTTAAGGGGTTAAGCACCAGAGGACAATGAGATGCATTGTTTTGTGATGTGTTGCACACCTCTCTGGTCATAAACCCTTTGAGTGCCAGAGAGGTGAGCAACGCATTGTGGAGCAAGGCGTTGCTCTCCTCTCTGGCACTCAAAGGGTTAACGTATTAAGACTGCTCTCATGAGCAGGCCCACTGATCCTTTTGTTTTCCATGTTCCATTTGTACTGTTTTAGGCCTCTGCATGTCTCTTTAACTCAGTTGCATAATAAGTTGGTGCTATATAAAGAATAATAATAATAATAATAAGATAATCAGAACCTGGCAGATTTCATTTTTCCACAAATCCTTTTGTAGTTACATGTACCAAGGTGAAAATGTATATTTGTTTGAGTGGCCTCTCTTTCACCACTACGTACTGCACAAGGACTTAGACACTATGTGCACTAGAGATGTTCCAAATCCATTTTAAGGTTTCAAGTGGCTATTAACATCCAGAAACCAGCCATGATAGGACCTGCAGATAAACCTATATGAGACAAAGAAACCTTCCCATGGTTTTAAATGGGTCTTTTACACCCACAGAATGCTACAGGGGTTTCCAAATCATTGCAATTTGTTAGAGACCTCTCTAGAATACAAGAGGTTAAAGACGGCCCCATTTACACAAAGGTGACTTTTGATTTGTCTGCTATTGTGCTGCTGATTTGCCCAGTTTTGCCTCTAACACATATGCAACGATTCTAGGACAGGAAAATGGCTTCATAGGGCCCTAGGAAAGGACCAGTTTGGGTCCCCACATCTCTTGATCTGGTGCTTCTGACACAGCCCATCACTTGCAGCCAGGGCCCCTCATACTGCCATGGGCCCTATGCAGTGACCTAGGTTGCTATAATGGATTATCTGGCTCTGGGAAAAACATTATTTTCCTTTTGAAGACGTGAGCATGATAGAGCAGGCACAAACCGGACCGAGATACAAGTCTTCCCTTCACCTTCAAACTTTATCTGTAAGAAAACTAAGTAACAAACCAAGGAAAAGCAGTGATGGGATGACCTTCCCCACAGAGCGGAGGACCGGTGTCCTTGCACATTTTAGTGGGAATGTTTACGGGCAGAAAGCCATACCCAATCCAGAAAAAGTCTGTAATGCTGCGCCAAGCCAAATAAATAACAGATGGAGGAGTCAACAGCATTAACCTTTTGAGTGCCAGTGAGGTGTTCAACACATTGCTTTGCAATGCGTTGGGCACCCCTCTGGCACCCAAAGGGTTAACCCTTTAAGCAACAGTGAGGAAGAGTTAAAACACACACACACACACTTGACATAAGAAAAACGATATATTATGAATTGAACTTTTAATTATGCCCTTGACAAATGACCTATAAAATCGCAGGGGTGCACTGAACAGAAAAAACCCTGGTATACAAGGTACACAATATAAATGCATGAATAGTATTTAATACCTTGGATGCAACAGACATCACTGAGATGTTTCTGCCATCCAAGAGGTTCAGCTGTAATAAGGAAAAATCTACTAACGAACGACTTCATTTTAGGACACATTTATTTCAATATATTTTTGTCTCTCATTGCAGGCTGTGGAACCCATTACTTGTCTACAGACAACAGATCAGTGGCTCTCCAGTAGGGAGCTGTGCCCCTATGATGACCAGCTTAGGGATCCACTTCTTTTCTGAGAAGACTATTACAAAAATGTGAATGTTGTTTTTCAAATGTATATTTATGTAACTTTTCACCCACTATATACTTGCTTTTTTGTCATTTTAATTGTGAGACCTAAGAATAACTACATGTTCATCTATTTGTACCCTTCATTTTTCTTTAGACATACCTATGTTAATGATATGAGAAGACTAGCAGGTTGCCAAAATTCTCTGTCCATGCCACATACACCCCAGGGCAGCAGTAGGGAGGAATCTCCTCCAAACTGCCTCACCAGGACATACACAGGGGCGTGATTTTGACAGGAAGGCCCCCATGTCACTCCTGTAAATATCTCTGCAAGGACTTGCTCCACCTTCACTATTTCCTCCACTAAAAATACCCTCCCCCCACCCAAAAAAAACCAAAACAAAACATGGCCGATTCATGTGACTGTAATCACACACAAATTCCCATAGTATCAGCCCAACCCTTACACAAGATACCACCAGTTGAGTGCCACCACTGCTGCCACTTAGTTGCTGCATCCCCAATGTCAGCTCAGCCCCTTGCAGCTCTGCAAGTAGTCTCCTATCTCTCCACTGTTCCATGTCACTCCACTAATGGCTACTGGACATTGCCAGCAATTCACTAATAGCTCCTTTGGACACTGTCCAAAGGACAATGTCCAACGGAGTTATTAGTGGAATCCGCTTTCATATTCTCCCAATACTCTGCAAACCCCACTAACACACTCTACACTTCACTTGCTCCTTCCATCCCATTTCCCAATGCACCTGTCTCACCCATTTTCCTTATCCCGTTCTCCCTCATATGTTGCCTGCATGTTTGCCCCGTGTGATCTGCCGTACTGGTGACAGCATCAATTCATCGGTGGTGGTGGTGGTGGTGGGGTAACTAGGCCAAGGAGAAGTGAGCTGGGGAAAAAAAAAAGAAAAAAAGAAAAAGAAAAAGGAGATTCAGTGGCTCCTTTCAAATTAGCCATGGGACCGGTCCACAGTAAATCTGAAGCTCTACAATAATTGATAGAAAAAGTCTTGTGGTTCGATATATGTGGCGCAGTAACAATGTCCGAACAGGAACATCTCTTGAATATCCATATTAATGGCATATAACAACGGTTAGTTTTAGTTTGCACCATATGCCCATAACGCTTCATAACATAGCAGGCAGCAAACCTTGATACAACAAAATCAATAAAGCTTTACTCGTATGAACTAAAAATCATACCTGCATGGCAGAGGTGAAAAAGAACTGCTGTTTTTACACCATTAACCCCTTAACAACCACTGATCTGGCACGTGGCCAGTTGTTAAGGACCACAGAGCTTTTTTTTTTTTTTTTCTTTCTATTACGTGACCGTATTAAACATTAACAGTGTACCCCAGTGGTCGGGTTCCAACTCTGTTGCATTCTATGCGAGAGTTGAGTCTCTGACAGATCTTCCTGACAGTTTGAACAGTTATAACTTTTAAATAAAACTGGCAGCAGGAATGCCATTGTTTTAATTAACAAGAAAAACCCTAAAATATATAGACTTTCATTATAAACAAAGTTTTCTGATCCTGTAAGGGAAAAAACAAAACAAAACAGATGAACGGTTATACAATTTCAGTTTTCTTATTTACATAAAAAAGCCATTTAGCAAGTCATATGCACAACAGCAAATGTATCATTATTGGAGGCCAAGTGTATTGGGTTTATCTAATATGCTGTGAGCTAAAGAGGCTCTTGAGCGATGAACAGGCAACATTGCTTTTGTTTGTTGCTCAGAGCCTCTCAGCCGGTTGTGGTCCCTAAAGGTCCAAGGATGTACATGTACGTATTATCACAAGAAGAAAAAGAAGATAGAAAAGATCCAGGTAATGTCCCACAAAGGAAAAGACCAGTTCAATACTGTATCAAAATAATGTCACCAATATAGAAAACTCACTAATAACGCCATAAAAACAAATTTTTATTAATTACTTAAAACAAAAAAATAATAATTAAAATATATGAGATACTGGCCTAGCGTATATGGCCAGATCACTAAAAGAACACTTACTATGTGTTCTATGAGACCGTCCCTTGATATGTTGCCCGTGTCTCAACGTATGTGTACAAATGCTAATCGATGTAGGAATAAGCTCTAACGAGATAGAGTCATAGACAGTCTAATTAGTAGACGGACACTAAGACTCCCAGGACACGGTTGAAAACCTGAGGCGCTGTAGTCAGACCTAAGGGAAGAGCTGAAAACTGAAAGTGCACTCGGTTGCAGGCAAATCGGAGATACTGCCGGCTCTCTGGATGAATGGCGATGTGTAAATACGCGTCCTGAAGATCCAGAGAAGCAAGGAATTCCCCCAGGGACAGCAATCACCGTCCATAGAGACTCCTGGTGATAAAGAGTCCGGATCACAAAGGAATTGAGATCCTTCAAGTCCAAAATGGGGAGACGACCGCCGTCCTTCTTGGAGACCACAAAGAGGTTTGAGTAAAAACCCATACCTCTGTCCTGAACTGGAACCAGCTCTAGAACATCCTTGTCCAGAAGAGCCTGAATAGCGCAGTTGAACAGACAGCGTTTCTCTGCACCCTGAAGCATATGAGAAGGAAAGAAGCAAAAGGGTGGAAGAGAGATGAAAGGGATCCTGTACCCTTCTGTCACCACCTGTAAAACCCATGGGTCCACCACTGAATTCTCCCAAATGCTGGGATAGTGGCGCAGACGACAACCCACAGCAGAGTGCGGACCCGGGTTTGGTGAGTCATGACGAAGGAGGCTTGGAAGTCTTGGTTGAGACCTTGGGCTTCCATTGCTGTTTGGGCTTGGAGGAGGTATGTGGAGCTGAAGGAACAGTCTGGTTCGCCGAACGTGTCTCATTCTGAAAGGAACTAAAATACCGGTTACGCTTAAGCGGCGTTTTCTTCCTAGGGACCAAGGGTAGAAGGGTACTCTTACCCCCTGTGGCCTCACTGATCAGCTCCTTAAGATCTGGCCCAAACAAAGAAGTGCCTTGAAAAGGCAAGGAGAGCAATGCTTTCTTGGAAGCAGTGTCAGCAGACCATATCTTGAGCCAAAGAGCCTGTCTAGCAACCACAGATATAGTGGAAACCCTAGCCACCAAACAGATAGCATCAAATAAGGCAGCAGAAACATAGTGCTGTGCCTCAGAAATGTTGGCAAGGAGGCACAACATATCCGAAGTAGTAGCATCCTGACTAACAGCAAGGGTGAGCTGTTCCGTCCAGACCACAATGGCCCGGTACACCCATGCAGCAGTGAATGCTGGATGCATAGCAGTACCAGCAGTGGCAAAGGGAGACCTCAAGTTTCTTGTTAGTCCAGTCCTTTAGAGCAGATGTATCAGACACTGGCAAGTCAGTAGACTTAGCTAGCCTGGAGATAGGAGCATCCACTTTGTGGGGATGAACCCACTGAGCAAGCGCAGCCTCAGAGAAGGGATAAAGCTTGGCAAATTTCTTGGAATCAAATGGTTTTCTGTCCAGAGACACTTCCACTCTTCAGACACAAGGTGGCCAAGAGTGGGGTTAGGTGGAAAGCAAGTAAGGGGCTTTTAAGGCTCCTGAAATACATCAGAAGGGTCAGGATCAGCCTCAAAAATATCCCCAAAAAAACTGAGAGGAGCCCACCGTAGAACATTCCTCAACATCTGAATCCACCGGCTCCTCCTCAGAGGAATCTGACACGTCAGGTACACCCTGAGGTTTTGGCAGGGAAGACTTGATGGAGGAGGGGTCTGCCAAGAATGGAAGACCCCCTGTAACTGGGATGGAAAGAGTTGCAATGTGGTCCTAAGGCCCCTAGTTGCAGCCTTGAACTCTTGCACCCAAACTGGCTCTAATGCATGGCTGGAGGTCCCTGGAAGACTCTCAGGGACATCAGAACATGGTGGGCATAAATTACCTGAGAATTCTCTAGGCAACCCTGAATGACAGGAAGAGCAATGTGCAATAGGGGATACAGAGACCCCAGCATCCTTAGTCTTAGATCTGACCCCAAGCTCCAATGGTATAGACATTCTCACAATGTCAATAACCTTACAGTATAATAAATGACCCAATTACAGTGTGTAGGATTAAAGTTTCACCCCAGAAATCTCTAATTTAGACTTATCTGGCAGGCGAAGGGTTAATCAGCATAGGAGAGAAGGCGAGTCCAAGTCGTGCATAGGATACTCTTTCTGGAAATAGCACAAAATGCCTGCCGCAGCGGGAGCCAATCAGAAAAGAGCGTGTAAAGCAAGCGCTCATGGGAAATGTAGTTTTCCAAGAAAAAGTACCCCAAACAGTGCCCGAAGCTCCTGAGCCCCCCAACACACTGGAAACATGAACCGCATGATAGAGCTAAGGTAGACAAGTAAAATGAGCCATCTCTGAAGTCACTAGGTTAAATGGTTGTAGAGATATGTCCCAAACTGTACAGTACCATAGGAGTGAATGGAGCAAAGGCGCCTATGCGGTAAAGCTCGCATTTCAAATTTTACAAAATTGAAGGTGTAATATTAAAAGACATGACTCATCACTAGAACATGTTAGGATACCAAAAAAAAACCACTGAACCAGTAGGAAAAGTGTCAGAACACCTCCCAAATGAATGCCAAACCAGCAGTTAAAGGGGTAAGTACCACATAAACCTGCTCCAAAACACCCAACAGACATACAGATAGACCCAATGAATGCAGGAGTGTGAAATAGGAACTCCAAATGAAAAACATCTGTTCGGAGGGCACTGTGGGACATGTGGACCTGCAGCACTCAAAGGGTTGCTCACCTTTTCTGCAGATCTTCTGTCTTCAGATTACCATATTTTAAAATGACGCCTCGGTGAGCAACTCCTGAGGAAAGAACTTGTAGCCAAGATTTTCCCCCCAGGGCTTAAGGTCCACAAAAAGCACCTGTCACTGCACTAGCCACATCTAAAGGCATTGTCAGTTATGGTAATCCGCCTAATGGTGGTATTCCATTTCTAAAAGAAAAATTAAAAACTTCTAAAGCTATAGCAGAACTGTTCTCTTGCCTGTGTTATCTTCACCAAGGAACAAATCTTTCTGGAGCTGGTTGGCTAGCTGCAGCCAAGGAGGGAAGGTAGGCTCCACTCCCTGCATACAATTCTAGAATTGTTCCTGCCTACAATTAAAGGGACGAATCACCTACCCAAAGTTACCAGTAACCTGTTTTGGACGACAGAGAAATACCTCTCCAACACAATGCAAAGGCATTTCTAGTTCCCCACAGGGTTAACTTATGTAAGAATCTAATATTCTTCTCTACATTAAAATAAGGGTGTGATAACAATTAAGGTAATATGATTCTCAGCATTCTGGACATGTGAAATACTCAGCATTGAAAGGATTAACAAGCACAGTGACATTTCAGTACAGCTGTAAGTCAGTTGATGACCGAGAACGCTTGTCCTTCATGTTAGGACTATGAGAAATCTAGAGGATGGCTCCTTCCTGTCCTGCAGGACAGTCTGAATGATTAATGGATTATAAGCACCTGACATTCCTGCTGCATGAATTAAACAGAGAGAAGCATGCTACATATGAACCACTGCTAAAATGTCAGAGGTGGGCAACAGTGGCTCATCCAGCTTCTGTTAGACTAAAAGTCCAGTTACCCACAGCAGGTTCTTGGTTACTGGAGTATGACTGAAGTTGTAGTCTAACAGCTAGTGGGACACTGTGGCCAACTCCACCAAGTCCATGGAGACGGACATGCCATCTGACGCAAGTTCTTTTCTTTTCAAACTGAAGCAGGGAGAGTGCATGAGCTTTCATAAGATTACCATGTTCTGTGAGCAGTGTGTGTGTGTGTGTGTGTGTGTGTGTGTGTGTGTGTGTGTGTGTGTGTGTGTGTGTGTGTGTGTGTGTGTGTGTGTGTGTCCATTACCATGTCTGACTCCATGGAAATGACAGCCTCTATGAATTTTGACTTTGTGCTTTATGTCAAGAGATCACATCTTTAGTCAGTCCTGGATGCTAGGATTTTCTGGCCATAGTAAGGTAAGTGTGTGTGTTGTTGTTAGCGTTATTATATCAGGAGCAGTTAGCTCTCCTTTGAGAAGCAATGCACTAGAATTACATTTAAATGACAGCTCTGTCATAAAGGTAGATAATTGCCCTCATCTGAAACATTCATGGACTTGTATTGTTAGAAGGATGAGCAATTCTCTTTCAAAAGAGCTTTTCTA